>JBBGZY010000563.1:2925000-4325000 GCA_037952925.1 Lithobates clamitans
TAGCATACAGACGAGCGGACTTCGGGGTCCGTCGTAGTTACGACGTAAAGATTTGAAGCATGTTTCAAATCTAAAGTACGTCGGATTTGAGGCTAAAAAAGTACATTGAAAGTCCGGAGAAGCCCACACACGATCGGATTACCAGCCAGCTTTAGTCCGTCAGCGTCCGTTGGACTTTTGTAGCTGAAAAGTCCGACCGTGTGTACGCGGCATTAGTGGCAATATTGTTAGTGGCAGCACTAACAATATTTAGGGGATAATTGGTGTCCCCCCTTTCTGCGTTGCAGGTGTTCCTCTTTCTGCGTCAGCTGTGGTTCCCTTTTTTCCAGCAGCAGCAAAAAAATATGTCTCCATAATTGCTGTTCCTTCTTCTGGATCGCAGGTGGTCTACCTTCTGCGTCGCCACTGTTTTTTTATTTTTTTAGCCTTTCTTAATTTTATTACATTTATTTTATTTTAGTTTTTTTTTTGCACCAGCAGTAAAAAAAAAATTCTGCACAATTGCTGCACCCTTATTTTCTTTATAAAAAAAACAATAATAAAACGGTTTATAGTGCACCAAGCACAAAAGTATTGCACCCAAGCACCGTATTTCCATCCCACACTCTATAAAAAAAGTTATAAACCCCCCCCCCCCCCCGAAAAAAATAATAATAATAAAACGATTTATAGTATTGTACCCAAGCACCATATTTCCATTCCACACTTTGTAATAAAAAGTTATAAAAATTCCCCCAAAAAATCCTCATCATGTTCGAAATGCCAACAAGGAGAGGCAGACGCTCACAGGCCACTAAAAGAGGGCAAGCAGCCTCTGTGTCTACAGTGAAAAGTGGTGGTCGCGGTGCATCCTCTGCAGGCGGGGCACGCTTCTCCTTTTTTTCCGATGCTGGCCATGTTATTGAGCCACAACATGCAGAAGAGGCCCAATTTTTCTGTACCTGTTTGACAGGTGCATATAATTTCATTTTTTTCTCTCATTTTTAACAGCAGGGCCTGTTCCTGCACCCAGCAAGAGTAACTGTGAGGGGTTACAGTGTTCAGGCACCACCAACACCAATGGCCCAATTTTTCTGCATCTGTATGTAAATGAAAAAAAATTGGGGAAAACACGACGTAGGGCGGGCCCTTTGTGTCTGGTATTGATTTTAACCACTTCCCTGCCGGCGCATTGTAAAATGACGCTAGCAGGGCACATACATACATTAGTGTAGAGTAGAGACAGCTCAGATTGTTTCAGTGTAGTGTAGGGAGAACGCGTCAGTAATCTTTACATTAGTGTATAGCTAGAGTAGGGACAGTTCAGATGCGTTACTGCCAGTTTAACGCCATTTACTTCTGTATGAGTTACTGCCAGTTTAACACCATTTACTTCTGTATGAGTTACTGCCAGTTTAACGCCATATAGTTCTGTGTGCGTTACTGCCAGTTTAACACCATATAGTTCTGTGTGCGTTACTGCCAGTTTAACGCCATATAGTTTTGTGTGTGTTACTGCCAGTTTAACGCCATATAGTTTTGTATGCGTCACTGCCAGTTTAACGCCATATAGTTTTGTGTGCGTTACTGCCAGTTTAGCGCCATATAGTTTTGTGCGTTACTACCAGTTTAACGCCATTTACTTCTGTGTGCGTTACTGCCAGTTTAACAACATATAGTTCCGTGCATCACTGGATGTTTGTCGCATTATATTGCAGTATATTATAGTGTATCCGTGGAGTGTGTCTGTGTAGTGTGAGTACTCAAATTAAAGTGCACCAAACACCTCTTTACATTGATTAAAGTGCATCTACTTACATATTTCAGCTTCTTTTTTACATTTGCTTATAAACACCGCCCCCTCCCTCCCAATAGTGTCTGGGAGGACAACAAGGAGAGGCAGATGTTCCCTTGGCACTGTAAGGGGGCCAGCAACAAATGTGTCCACAGGCAAAGGTGGACGTGGTGGTCAGTCCTCAGGCAGGGCATCATTTCCTCTGTTTACTGAGTTTGCCCGTGCTATCCAAGCCACAGCATGCAGAGGAGGTGGTGGACTGGCTTACTAAACCTTCCTCATCCTTCTCATCCTCTGCCACACAAGCAGAGACAAGTGTGCAGTCCCCTACAGTTGCCAGAGGGGATAAACCTGCCTCCTTGTCCACATCTATTCCTGCCATAGCCCCAACATCAGCCATTGAGGAGTCAGCTGAGTTATTTGACCACAGCATCAACCACTTGCTCCTTGATGATGCCCAGCCACTACTGGATTCAGATGTTGGTTCTGAGGTTGAGGATGACAGGAACATGAGCCTAGAGAGAGGGAGGAGCACTAGTAGACAAATTGGCATTCATGTTTTTCAAGCTGCAGCGTATTGCCAAGTTGTCTCCAGTGGTAATGATGAAGATGGAGGAGATGATGATGATGAAGTCTCTGATGCAACATGGGTGCCAGATAGAGCAGAGGAGGAAACTGAAGGTGAGACGGCACAATCCCAAGGAGGCCGACATCAAGAAAGAGTAGAGCAGCCATTCTATTCGCTCACATTCTGCAGCTGTTATCTCCCGGCCCACTCCCCAAAGCTAAGCTGTCTGGGCCTTTTTCAGCACATCTGCAGCAGATCGCACTGTTGCTATCTGCAAACTGTGTCTCAGGCACATCAAACGTGGCAAAAACACCAACCATTTGGGTACCACATGCTTAACAAAGCATTTAACGTCCAACCACTCAGCCCGTTGGCAAAAGCACCTAAAATCCACAGAAAAGGGGCACAAATCTGTCCCTCCTCCTCCTTACCCCTTCAGTCTGCCCCTGCTATACCGAGTCATTACCTCTTAGCAGCCTCCACTGACAGGGATGATGGTATAGCCCACGTGTCCCAGGATCTAGCAGCACATCTGCCAGCAGCACACCACCAGCTGTAGACTGTAGCCGGCAAATTTCTCTGCCCCATCTGCTGTAGTGGGAAAAAAAATACAGTCCCTGCCACCCACATGCCCAGTGTCTAAATGTAAGCTTGTCAAAGCTGTTGGCTCTCCAACTTCTGCCTTTCAGCCTGGTGGATTCTGCCCCACAATGTGCTGTACCACAATGGCAGGTTCCCAGTCGCTACTACTTTTCACATAAGGCTGTTCCATCTCTCTACCATCACGTGGAAGGGAATGTTCTGGCATCGTTGAGCAAGGCAGTCAGCCGTAAAATCCACCTTACTGCTGACACGTGGTCCAGCAAGCATATATAACTATATATTTCGTTCACAGCACACTAGGTAACCCTGCTTGCAACTCGAAAGGATGCAGGACAGGGCTCGGTGCTGCAGCTTGTTGTGCCCCCATGTCTCCATAAAGCTGGTGGTGATGCCAGACCTGTAAGCTCTACCCCCTCCTCCCTTCTTCCTCCTCCCCTGCCACCTCCATGCCCTCCTCTGCAGAATTGTCCTATGAACATCAGGTACCCCCTAAGCGTTCAAAGGGCTATTCCCAGAGTCAGGCTAAAAGGTGCCATGCAGTGCTTCAGCTGGTGTGTTTAGGGGACAGGAGTCACACCGGAGCAGAGATTCTTGCAGCTCTTCGGGGACAGGCCGAGAGGTGGTTCACACCACACCAGCTGGAGACAGGAATGGTGGTGTGAGATAATGGCTCAAACCTCCTCTCCGCCCCTAGACAGGGAAAGTTGCTGGCACATGTCCTCAATTTGGTGGTGCAGCGTTTCCTAAATATGTACCCAGGGTTGCAAGATGTGCTAAAGCTGGCCAGAAGAGTCTGTAGCCATTTCAGGCGGTCAAACACAGCCAGTGCTCGGTTAGCTGAAATTCAGCCGGAAACCACCTGCCTGTAAACCGCCTGATTTGTGACATGCCCACCAGGTGGAAATCGAGGCCGCCTCTGCTTTTTTTCCCCACGCCAATGGCTGATCATTAAGGATGCATGCACTGTATTGTCACCATTTGAGGAGGTCACAAGGATGGTGAGCCGTGACAGTGCATGCATCAGTGACGCAATCCCTGTTGTGTTCCTGCTGGAGCAGACTCTGCGTGGCATTATGAACAGGGCACTGGAGGCAGAGCAGCAGGAAGAGAAGGACTTCCTTTCCTCTCAAGGCCAACTTTATTCAGACACCATCATTCCTATGTCATAGAACACACAGGAGGAGAGAGGGAAGGAGAATGAGGAGGAGGATTCTGTCACTTTCATAGGCTTCGAAGAAGAGGAAGACATGCGTCAATCTGTAAGCGATGGCTTTCCAACCCTAGAACCCTTGGAAGTAGTACGTGGCTGGGAGAAGGAAGTTCCAGATGCTGTCATCCTGAGTGACCCCGAGGAGTCTGCTTCTCAAGCCTCTGCAAATTTGAGGCGCATGGGCAACCTCATGCTTCAAAGCCTGCGAAAGGACCCAAGAATATGTGGCTTAAAGGAGAAGGATGATTACTGGTTGGCAACCCACCTTGACCACCATTATAAGGGGAAGGGCTCAGAACTCATCCCGTCCCCACAGAGAGTGCAGAAGATAAAATCTCTTGAGGACACGTTAAAGAGGATTTTATTGAACGTTTTTCCTGACTCCAGTAGGATACAGTGTCATGGAAAACGTCGTTTTGAGTCTTCTGTTGGTCAAGAGAGGAGCATTGGAGAAGGCGTCTGCCTAAGTGAGGCATTTTGGATTTTTTTTTTAGTCCTCGGTGCCCAGGGCTGTCAGCTTCCACATCCCATCGTCAGCGTCTGCATCACATGGTGGACAATTACCTCGGGGCCAAAAAAGAGATGGGGAGCTTTCCAGCTGATGATCCACTGACTTACTGGGTCATGAGAATAGACCACTTGCCAGAACTTGCCCAGTATGCTATTGAGTTGTTGGGCTGCCTTGCATCCAGGTGATTTCAGAATGGGCATTCAGTCCTGCAGGAGATTTCGTTACTAATCATAGAATGTGTCTGTCCGCAGACTCTGTGGACCGTTTAAGTTATAAAAATGAATCAGTCCTGGATTACCAGCTATGAAGCCCCTGATGCCAATGTCACTGATTAAGTCTTTTTGGGATGTGGAATCTCTGCAGGACTTCGAGGCTGCCTAACTTTGAGGGCGTTCAATCATTTCATCTGGAAGAATGTTTTTAGTATCGGTTTCATGGGCACAATTAACACCCAAAGACCAATTTTTCAGCACCTGTTTAACTTGCCTTCATCAAGAGCACCTCTATAGGGTTACAGTGGGAAGGTGCCCCCGTCACCCAAAGAGTAGGTTTTCTGCACCTGTTTGACAGGTGCATATCATTGCAATTTTTTACAGCAAGGCCAATTCTTGCTTTCATCAAGATTACCTCTATAGGATTAAGGTGGAAAGGTGCCATCGACACCCTAAGACCAATTTTTCTGCACCTGTTTGACAGGTGCATCATTAAATTACATTTTTTACAGCAAGCCCAATTCTTGCTTTCATCTAGAGTACCTCAATAGGGTTACACTGGCTCCCCAGCTGTTGCTGAGCAAAATAAATGCAGCTTGCAGGGAAAATGTAATTTTTTTGGCTTTATAAATGCAATTATTGCTGCAGCAGACTTTACAGGTAGACTAAGGGGACCCCCCAGGCACTATATTGAAAGGAATTTTTCATTTTTATGCTTTCACTTTAAAAATCAAAAAATCCCTGCTCATTTAAAAATGACGTTTTTCACAAACTTTTTTTTTGTTGTCGATACATGTCCCCCAGGTCAGGACCCGGATACCTATAACCATTGTACGCCCAATTACTTGCATATAAGCCTTCAAAATGGGCACTTTTTGACTTTAATTGGGTTCATTATTCGGTTCCGAACTTTCGCAGTGTCCGGAAGTTCTGGTGCGAACCGAACAGGGGTTCGTTCAGCCATCCCTAATCTCTATCCATAATAGCCATCCAGGAAACAATATAGATAAGGATAATTACCTCTATATAACTGAACACTGAAACTTTTCTATATTCCTGTGACATTTCTTTTCTTTACTTAACTTTTTCATTCTGCTTAAAACCATGGATATGGACTTACAGTATCTCACATTTTTGTAAATATTTTATTATATCTTTTCATGTGGCAACACTGAAGAAATGACACTTTGCTACAATGTAAAGTAGTGAGTGTACAGCTTGTTAATAGTGTAAATTTGCTGTCCTCTCAAAATAACTCAACAGACAGCCATTAATGTCTAAACTGTTGGCAACCAAAGTGAGTACACCCCTAAGTGAAAATGTCCAAACTGGGCCCAAAGTGTCAATATTTTGTGTGGCCACCATTGTTTTCCAGCACTGCCTTAACTCTCTTGGCAAGGAGTTCACCAGAGCTTCACAGGTTGCCACTGGAGTCCTCTTTCACTCCTCCATTATGACATCACGGAGCTGGTGGATGTTAGAGACCTTGCGCTCCTCCACCTTCCATTTGAGAATGCCCAATAGGGTTTAGATCTGGAGACATGCTTGGCCAGTCCATCACCTTTAACCTCCGCTTCTTTAGCAAGGCAGTGGTTGTCTTGGAGGTGTGTTTGGGATCGTTATAATGGTGGAATACTTCCCTGCGGCCCAGTCTCCGAAGGGAGGGGGTCATGCTTTGCTTCAGTATGTCACAGTACATGTTGGCATTCATAGTTCCCTCAGTCAATTGTAGCTCCCCAGTGCCGGCAACACTCATGCAGCCCCAGACCATGACACTCCCACCACCCTGATTGAGTGTAGACAAGACACACTTGTCTTTGTACTCCTCACCTGGTTGCTGCCACATATGTTTGACACCATCTAAACCAAATAAGTTTATCTTGGTCTCATCAGACCACAGGACATGGTTCCAGTAATCCATGTCCTTAGTCTGCTTGTCTTCAGCAAACTGTTTGCGGGCTTTCTTGTGCATCATCTTTAGAAGAGGCTTCCTTCTGGGATGACAGCCATGCAGACTGATTTGATGCAGTGTGTGGCGTATGGTCTGAGCACTGACAGGCTGACCCCCCACCCCTTCAACCTCTGCAGCAATTCTGGCAGCACTCATATGTGTATTTCCCGAAGACAACCCCTGGATATGATGCTGAGCACGTACACTCAACTTCTTTGGTCAACCATGGTGAGGCCTGTTCTGAGTGGAACCTGTCCTGGTAAACCGCTGTATGGGTCACCATGCTGAAGCTCAGTTTCAGAGTCTTGGCAGTCTTCTAATAGCCTAGGCCATCTTTATGTAGATCAACAATTATTTTTTTCAGATCCTCCGAGAGTTCTTTGCCATGAGGTGCCATGTTGAACTTCCAGCGACCAGTATGAGAGAGTGAGAGAGATAACACCAAATTTAACATACCTGCTTCCCGTTCACACCTGAGACCTTGTAACACTAACGACTCACATGACACCGGGAGGGAAAATGGCTAATTGAGCCCAATTAGGACATTTTCACTTAGGGGTGTACTCACTTTTGTTGCCAGCAGTTTAGACATTAATGGCTGTGTGTTGAGATATTTTGAGGAGCCAGCAAATTTACACTGTTATACGAGCTGTACACTCACTAGTTTACATTGTCATTTCTTCAGTGTTGTTACATGAAGAAATATAATAAAATATTTACAAAAATATGAGGGGTGTACTCACTTTTGTGAGATACTGTATTTTGACATTTTCCACATATTGAATTGACCTGTCATCATTAATATGTCATTTGAAGAGAAAAAATTGAAATTGTGGGGAAAATGAGAGATCTGGAACTGATTGTGGGGGTCAAAATGCAAGCCTCAGGATCACACAGATCCAGAGGCACACAAAAGGTATATGTAGGTGCCCTTGGTAACCAACAGGCATGCCAATTTCCTAGGTAGAAGCCTCAACAACTCAATTAGTGTCCCTTTCAACAAGGACAGTTATCTTCCCATGTTTTGAAATCCTTACTGACTGCTGTTCCCTCTCCCTTATGCTTGGTGAGATTTTCTTATTCGTTAAAAGATAAATGTAGCAGAAGTTTCATGGTACTAAATTACATAGAGATGCATCTCCTGTTAAAAATACATGATATTTCTTATCATATAATCACAAATCCAAAAAGAAAAACATAAAAGTTTTGCACCTATTCGAGAAGCAAGTAGCCTGAACAAGAGCTCTTTCACAGGGCATTAAAAACGGGAGACTAAGTCTCTCTTACCTTTATCTTGCCTACAACTTGGTTACTCTCCTCTAGTTTGTTAATGACCCTAGTCTGCTCTGTGACCCTGCTACTGTCTCCTATGTTGCACCTCCCTGCTGGTTTGCAAGTGACTTTCATCTGCCCTGCTGTCCCAGTCCTTCTGCTGAGTGGAGGTTGTTCTTTAAATCAGACCTTCCATAAAAATTATCTGAAGCACATCCTTGTGGGATTTTGAACCCCCAACTTTGAGCCCCAGCTGCCAGGAGGCAGCAATGAGGCATTGTGATGTCGTCCATGCTTCCCCCCCCCCCCCCCACACGTGAATGCGTATTGGGTACATAGTGCCCCTACCCATTCATCAAGAAAAGTGTCAAAAATTAATAAAAACACACAGACAGTTTTTGACAATTCCTTTAATATAAAAAAAATAGTGTCCCCCGATGTAATTACATCGCCCGCCGCACCCGACAAAGGAAAAAAAACGCTTTTGCCGACATGAAGGCTGGCTGCATACTGCGGGCTAAGCTGTTTGACATTTCTTATATAGGTAATGACACCACCCCCTTCTGACGACAAGACCAAGCATGATGGATTTACAGTGACGTCAGAAGGAGGCGGTGTCACTACCTATATAAGAAATATCAAACGGCTTAGCCTGCAGTATGCAGCCAGCCGTCATGTCGGCAAACTTTTTTTTTTTCTTCATTTTTTGGGTGCGGCGGGCGAAGTGATTACATCGGGGGACACAATTTTTTTTATAAAGGAACAGTCAAAAACTCTCTGTGTGTTTGATTACTTTTTGACACTTTTTTGGTAAATGGGTAGGGGTACTATGTACTCGATACTCATTCAAATGGGGGGGGGGGGTGAGATCTGGGGGACTCCTTACTAAAGGGGGCTTCCATGTTCTGTTAAGCCCTCCATCCCCGCAGACCCCAACAACTATTGGCTACGGTTGTGGGGATGAGTCCCTTGTCCCCAACTCTACACCCTAAATACGGGTGTAACATATAACATGTACCACATCTGTCCCACTAAACATCTGCCATACTGAGCATCTGTCAGTGATCATCTGGCGCACATCTGTCCATGATCATCTACGCACATCTAGTGCACATCTGTCTGTGATTATCTGCGCACATCTGTCTGTGATTATCTGCACACATTTGTGATTATCTGCGCACATTTGTCGGTGATCATCTGCGCACATCTGGCGCAAATCTGTCCGTGATCATCTGCGCACATCTGGCGCAAATGTGTTCGTGATCATCTGCGCACATCTGGCGCAAATATGTCCGTGATCATCTGCACACATCTGTCCGTAATCATCTGCGCACATCTGTCTGTGATCATCTACCACATCTGTCTGTGAGCATCTGCGCACATCTGTCTGTGATCATCTGCTACATCTAATTGCATTGTCCTGGTGCTCCAGGGCCTTCTAAAATGTGATAGGTACTCAGGAAATTAAATGAGTAAATGTTTCCTTTAGAACACCTGATGGTGCTCCCTGCATGTTGGGCCTCTGTATGTGGCCAAGCTGTGTAAAAGTCTCACACATGTGGTATCGCCATACTCAGGAGGAGTAGCAGAATGTATTTTGGGGTGTAATTTTTGCTATGTACATGCTATGTGTTAGAAAAATCTTATAAATCGACAACTTTGTGTAAAAAAAAATACGTTTTCGCTTTCTTTTTACATTTTAAAAAAACTTGTGGAAAAAAAATGACATGTTCAAAAGACTCATTATGCCACGTAAAATATACATTGGGGTAAGAAAGGGGCGGTTTTGGTGGTATGTGTGTCTCAGATTAGATAAGGCACCTCATCCCGAAAAGTACAGATAGAAACAAGGACTAGATAATGGGATTATTGCGGTGCCAAAAATGCAGCAAAACAGATAATTAAAAATGATTCAATTTATTACAAAATCACTAAAAAGACACAAGTACATTTCATACACAATATAAGTTACAAAATGGAGCATAGGCAGATGTTTACAACCAGTGGATGCAAGAATCGAACAAATAATCACTACTAGTTTTGCCAATACATTGGCTTCCTCATGGGATATATAGGGTTACAAAAAGAAAATTTAATGCAAGTATAACCAAATATACTAGATATAGTGAAAGACAACGCTGTGCAGGTTATCAACACGAGTGCAGGGAGAATAGACAAATGCAATATCCCCCAACCAATAGGTCCCAACAAAGATGTTATTTCCATCTTTGTTGGGACCTATTGGTTGGGGGATATTGCATATATATATATTGGGGTGTTTTCTTTCCAAAATGTGGTCATTTTGTTGGTAATTTAATTGTTTTGAAAGTAAATGTGTAATTTATGTCCCTAGAACACCTGACAGTGCTCCCTACATGTTGGGCCTCTGTATGTGGCCAGGCTGTGGAAAAGTCTCACACGTGGTATCGCCATACTCAGAAGGAGTAGCAGAATTTATTTTGAGGTGTAACTGCAAGTTTATCTATGCCATATGTGAGAAACAACTTGTTAATATGACAATTTTGTGGAAAAAAAATAAAAATTCTTAATTTTCCAAACTATTGCAGGCAAAAAATTGTAACTTCAGAAAACTCACTATCCCTCTTACTAAATACCTTGGACTATCATCTTTACAAAAAGGGGTCATTTTGGGGGTATCTGTACTGTCCTGACATTTTAGGGCCTCACGAAATTAGATAGGCCGTCAGTACATCAAGATTGATCCATTTTCACTGATATGTAGCCTAGCTTGTAGACTCTATAACTTTCACACAAACCTATTATCATACACTTAGGGGATTTTTATTTTACCAAAGACATGTAGCAGAATACATTCTGGCCTAAATGTATGAAAATTTGGATTTTATTGGACTTCTTTTAAAACAGAAAGTAGAAAATATTGTTTTTTTCAAAATTTTCGCTTTATTTTTCTCTTATTTTCGCAAAAAATAAAAAACCCAGTGCTGAATAAATACCACCAAAAGGAAGTTCTATTTGTGTGAACAAAATGATAAAAATTTAATTTGGGTACAGTGTAGCATGACTGAGTAATTGTCATTGAAAGCGTGAGAGCACGGAAAGCTGAAAATTGGTGTGGGAAGGAAGGGGGTGAAAGTTCCCAGTTAACCTTTGTCGCCTGTTTACTAACCTTCAAATATCTTCTGAGGACCCTGATACTAGTATTGTAGTGTCTCTTGATACTCATAAGATACCCGTTTCATGACTTGAGTAAATTTGCTGTATACTCAACCAACGGCTCCTTTACGGGTGAATAATCAAATCACAGACACCTTCCCCAAGTATCATGGCACTAGGCATGGGTGTCCTTTATCCCCCCCTTCTTTTTGCCATTGCAATTGAGCCTTTGGCAGCTTTCCTCCAAAATCCAGATGTAAAGTGTATGAGTTATACCTTAAATTTAAAAACCTCCTTATATGCTGATGACATGCTTTTTTATTTAGTGGACTCTGCCAATTCTCTTTCCACTGCCCTACAGGTTATTTCTTGTTTTGGAAATTTTTGGAGATTTTTCTGGATTTAGGAGTCAATTGGAATAAATCCAGCATTATGCCTTTCCAGCAGGTATCCAGACCAATACTTCCCTCGACAGTCCCTCTGCAGGTGGTATCCCAGTTTAGATACCTTAGAATTTAAATTCAGCTACCTCTGCAGAATTATATTTCCAATAATGTCTCTCCTCTGATTGAGATTGAAAGACTGTCTGGGAACATGGAAGTAATTTACTTCTGCCGGGCCTGAGGAACGGGGCGCGCGGACAGGTAATCCAATGAGCGGCTTTATAACTGCACTTTGTGTCAGGAGGTCGGTGCTGGAGGTGACCTATCCCAACCATTCTGGTGCGGCCGGCTGAGGAGTTTTTTGCAGACCGGATGACATCTGGTACCTGTCATACAGATCCCGGGCTGGGGTTGCAGCCATCCGCCCAGTAAGGTCTCCTATTATTTAGAGACCAACATCTTTTGGTAAGAGGCAGCAGTTTTTGAAGGTGGAGGTTCTCAACGCACCCTATTCACTACAGCAAGATTACTTATATTCACCTGTCACTTGGGGATATACTTTTTCTTATTCAGCTTTTTGGACTGTTATCAATTTTGCTTTATGTACTGCCATCAGGGACATTATTTGCACTTTGAAGATTTAATTTTTCAATCCACATATATTATTTTATGGTGTTTCTGAGATATCTATGTTTCACAGTGACGCTAGTTTGTTATATTTTTGGTAGAGTGTTTTGAGGTATATATTTGTCACTTTATCACCCTTTACACCGTCCATTTATTTACATTTGTGTAGACATAGGAGTAATTCCTGTGTTTTACTATTATTATTTCAATTATTTTAATTTTTAGGCACAGTGATTATCACTTTTTGTGCATATATCCCTTTAGGCTAGAGACATTCGATTCTGGCCTTTCTCACATTTTAAGCGCGACTTTCTTATTTTACAGATTATACGGTTTACTACTTTTTAGTCGCAGCTCAGGCAGGTTTTTGTGTTAAGCGCAGTATTTTCATTTCACAAGTAATTTACTTGGCAGGATAAATTTACTTAAGATGTTTCTTTTTTTTATCAAGGTTTTTATAAATTTTTGGCATGCCCCTGTTTACCTTCCCCAAAAAGTTTTTGTGGATATTAACAAATTACTTACCTCTTTCTTATGGGGCTCAAGCCCTCCTAGAAACCCTACAGTTGCCTATTGCAGGAGGGTTGGTGTTGCTGAACTTACAGAGTTAATACCTGGTGGCCCAACTGAAGCACATCCATGCGTGTTTTTTTCCAGCTTTGGATAATGCTTTATTAGCGTCTCAAGCTTCTGTTCTGTGGTCTTATGAAGCCCTAATTAATTCTCTTTATAGATGTGGACTGCTCCATCCTACAGAATGGGATGTATTAAATTTTCGAATACATTTTTCCACATTTGCAACTCCAGGGTGGGGGGTACTCCTCTTAATACATCGCCTAAGGTACAATTATGGTTTAATGAGAACTTGGTGGAGCTTGCTCACCTCCCAGATAGGCATCGCTGGACACGGTTTGGACTTAAGTATGCCCATCAGTTGTTTTTCTCTAGGGTATTTAAAATCATTTACTACATCGAGGACTGAACTGGGCATCCCCAATACTTTTCTTTTTGCTTATATACAACTTTGTCACGCAGTGGCTGCCTAGTTTGGGCTTTTCTGGAGGAAAAAATAGCATTACCTAATATATGTACCCCAAATCGCTGTCTCCTTGGAGACTTTGGAGAGGAGCCGTTGAGAGAGTTAAGAAGGTGCTGCTGTGATTCCTTTTCTTTTATGTGAAAAGCTATAACACTACAGTGGAAGCAAGCAGACCCTCCTAGTTTACACATGTCGATTACCTTAGTAAACAAGGCATTACCTTGCTATAAATTACTTATACTGCGTGGACATATTGAATTATACTGCGTGGACATATTGAATGTCCAAAGAAATTCAATCAAATTTTGTTCCTGTTGGACCTCAGCTGTATTGGGGCAGGTAGAGGTGTAATTCAGTGATTGCTTTTTCTATATGGAACTCTTCTGTCACATTACTAATCTGTTTCTTATGGCAAGTCGGTATGTTGGTGCTCTTAGTCTGAAGTATTTGTTTCTAATGTTCAATGTATCTTCACCAGCTAATTTTGTTGGTTTGTTCATTTTTTTTGTTTTCTGTCTTTAGTTTTGCCATTTATACTTCTGCTGGCCGTTTTAACTGGCCTAGATGGCTTTTCTTTAATGTTGTGCATGTAATGTGCTGTGGTGAACAATGGGCTCCAGTTGGAGGGTCATAAAGGAGTATTGAATACAATCTCCGCGCGCTGTATACACTGCACATATAATTCTCTAATCAGCTGGCTCCAGAACTGCACTTGCTCAGTTCAGAGTGACCAATAAGGATTTTTTTTGCAGGGGTCCTTTTCTTCTGGCTATGGACATTTATGGACATGAGAAAAGTGCCTGTTTTTTTAAAAAAACATCCATAAATTTATGGGCAGTTGGCAACACTGACCAAAAGACCTGCATTATGCTGCACCATGCAATACCCTCTTGCAAAAGAAGGAGTATCCATCATCTTATATGGTTGCGTATATGTGCAGTGCTACCCTTGAAGGAGCTGCTGGTAAAGATGGGTCCTCTGTTCCTGGCCTCAACTCCTCTGACACACCAGGCTACACAGACACACAATTTCACAGAGGAATCACCAACAGAGACATTAGTACTTAACTATTAGCTATTTAAAAAAGGAAGCAGACTAATTAGTAAAACAAACTTAATATATTGTCATAAAATAAAGTTGGTAAATGCAATTAGAGGCAAGAGGTGAAATGAATAACAATGGTAGTAATACACTTAGGTGACTATGTCACTTAAGATACAGAATAATTATGAGTAACTGGGCGCAGGTTTTAAATCATCTTAAACTGTAACAGAGTCACCTAGAGTAACATAAATGCAGCCAGAAACAGGTAGTATATACCCCCGAAGGCTATGCTGCCTTAGGACCTGGCAAGAGTTTGCTAGGTCCAGGTCTGCCTGCAAGCCTTCAGTGTTCCAGGAAGGTACAAATTGCTACAGTCTATATTCCTCCATGTTTCATGGTATTTACAATCTAAAAAAATGGGGAAAAATGATTTCTGCCAGTGAGGTTGGGGCCCTCTCGGTGGTGCACTAATAGTGATACTGGGTGGCTTCCAGATACTCACAGTTTAACAAGGCGAGGACTTGAGTAAAAGCTCTGGCAGGAATAACTTGAACAGGGCATAACAGAAATGAAAAGGGCAACCAACAAGTGCAGGGAGGGGTTAAGTGCATATGAGCTAATTGTGTAATCCAGATGTAGCACAGCTCAGTGGAATGCTCCATCAGTACAGCAGTATCTAAGAAACTGGATGACATACTGTGTTAGCTAGTCTTGCTTGGTTTTGTTGTGCAGAGTGTTTGGTGGGTTGGCAGCCCTCTCACCAATCCTGCATTTCAGTTGTAGGTACTGAAGGTGAAGGAGCCCCTCATAGATCGATGGCTTGACTCCAGCAAACCCACTCTGAATGGCTGTAGAAGCAGATGAAGAACAGTGAACCTGCTCTGTTTGGCTGATGATGCTGCTGGTCCTGTAGACTCAATACTCTAGCCTAGACGTCCACTTCCTTCCTCATTATGGCACCAAGTCCCCCTCTCTAACTGGCTCCTGAGTTAGAGGAGCAGACTAACGAGGTCCTTACTCCTCGGGATCCTGTGCGCAAAAGCCTCAAACCTTCCTGGGCAGTACAGTAAAAAGATACATTCACCTCCTCCTGGTGTCTCCCAGACTATTGGGATCTGTAGTCTGCAGATATTCTCCAGAGTGCAGCATTCATTCTAAGGGACTACATGTCCCATTGTGCAATGTAGCAGCCCAATGTCCTCCTCCGGAGTCTTAGAGTCTATCTGTATTGTACTTCATAAAGTTACTTCCTGCATTATAGAGATGTCATTTTGGACTACATCTTTCATGATCCCAAGTGCTCTGCATTAAAGTCTATGAGATTGCCTGGCAGCTCTCTTGCTCCCTGATTGGTCCTTTTCTCTGCTGCCAGGAAAGGAAGGAAGGGGTGAGTGGAGGAAGAAGTCTCACACAGAACTACAGCACAGCCAGCATTAGAAGAGGATTTTACACAGGCTGCTCTGGTTCCCAGCATAATAGTGGAGGCGGGAGGAGGGGAAGGCAGAAGAATCGGCAGCTACATGGAACAGCCAGCAGTTAGCCACACATGCAAACACACTCCAAAGTTCTGTGCTTCCTAGTCTACAATCTCCTCCCCAAACAAGCAGCTGCATAGATATCCTATTTGGACTAAAACCTAGAGTGCTTACAAAAAGATGAAATTATAAGCATAGATGATGTCAGATAGGCAGGGAGATGTATGACCCCTTTATTATTTCCTCATGGATCTATTATGTAAAGCATAGATATCACAACAATGTAACTTTATTAAAACAGTAACTTACAAATACATTTTGATAATGTCCAATCTGATGAAACACCATGGGCAGGACTAGGCACTGTAACACTGATACAGATGCGCAGGGGGTCTGCAATGGGTTAAGTATTTTCTATCGTTTTTTAATATAGTTTTAAAGAAATGGCAACATTTTTAAAAAATGGCGTAGGGTCCCCCAAAAATCCATTCCATGCAGCCCAGCAGGTCAGGAAAGGGGGGGTGAGTGAGCTCCCCCCCTGAACCATACCAGGCCACATGCTCCCCACATGGGGGGTGCTTTGGGACTTGGGGGGGCGCATGTTGATAAGGGCCTCTTCCCCACAACCCTGGCCGATGGTTGAGGGGGCCTGTGGGTCGTGGCCTTATCGGACTCTGGAAGCCTCTTTTAACAAGGGTCCCACCGACCTCGCCCTCCCATGTGAATGAGTATGGGGTACATAGTAAAAAAAGTAGTGTAAAAAAAGACAGTAGGCAGTTTTTGACAAATCCTTTATTAAAAAATTGAAAATTGAAAATCCTCCGACCCAGGAAAACACCCATGACCCTGATAGGAACATGGATGTTATACCTACTTCACATACGCAAGTATGTACATTGAAAAACAAATCTACCCTATATCCCTCGCCTAGCTCCAACCCCAACGCTGCAGCTTTTCTTAAATTGGTATCAACAGATATCAATAAAATGAAAAACTTTTCACATCCACACTCCAATTTCAGCCGTGATGAACGGTTGGCTCTGGAGGCGCTGTCGCGTAACCACGACGTTGTCATTAAACCCTCTGACAAGGGTGGCAACGTCGTGGTTATGGACAGTGCACAATACACTGAGATGTGCATGGACATATTACAAAATCTTGAGTGGTACCGTCCCATCTCTAAATCCTTATTGGACAAATTCACTCATGACTTTTATACACTTGTTGACACTGCATTTCAATACAATGCAATATCTAAACAACTTTGGGAGTTTATTAGGACTAGCCACCCTAAAGAGGCAACTTTCTATGCGCTACCGAAGCTGCATAAACAAAAGAAAAAACCACCGGGCAGACCTATTATTTCAGGCTGCGGAAGCTTAACAGAAAACCTCAGTCGTGTAGTTGATAACCATCTAAAGCCTCTAGTTACTTGCCTATCATCGTATGTACGCGATACAATTCATTTCTTACAGATTATTCAGGACATACACATAGAAGAAGGCACCCAATTGGTAGCCATCGATGTGGAATCCCTGTATTGCACTATCCCCCATGCTAAAGGGCTATCGGCCATACAACACACTTTGCAACAATATAGCGACTCTGAACCCAAATACATTGAATTCATCTTGACCTCTCTTGAGTTCATACTCCACCATAATTTCTTCTGCTTTGATGGTTCCCACTACCTCCAGGTACAGGGCGTGGCGATGGGGACATGTTGTGCCCCATCATACGCCAATCTGTACCTGGGGGAGTGGGAACATTCACTGCTTGTCCAGGAGTCGTTGTCTATGTATATGCGTCATGTCATTACATGGCGACGTTACATAGACGATATCTTCCTGATATGGGACGGGCCAACTGAATTACTACATGAATTTCTTAACTGTATTAACAAGAACGACTTTAATCTAAAATTCACAATGACCCACAGCCCAAATGAAATTACATTTTTGGATGTATTGATCAAAAGATCACCAGATGGCAATCTCTCCAGTGAATTATACCGAAAACCCACAGCCGGCAATTCCTTGCTGCATGCAAGTAGTTTCCATCCCAAGCTTTTAACCTCCATACCATATAGCCAATATTTAAGAGCACACCGCAACTGCTCCGATGATGCTGGATTTAAAACGGAAGCTAATATCCTAAAAAAGAGACTCCTCGAAAGAGGATACTCAAACACTTGTTTAAAAAAAGCGTATAAACGAGCGCTCAATCAATCCCGTCGCGACTTACTTAATGCACAAAAACAACCCAGTAAAGATGAAACAACCAGAATTATCACGACATATTCATCAGAACATAGGCAGATAAAGCGCATTCTAAACAAATACTGGCACTTATTAACTATGGACCAAACTTTGGCCCCCTTCGTCCCCAGTGCTCCAACAGTCACCTATAGGAGGCCACCATCCATAGGAGACAAAATAGTCAATAGTGAGTACAAGTCCTGCAGAGGCGATCCATGTAAAGCATTGGGAACATATATGTGTGGGGGCTGCCACTACTGCCAATATATGGACAAACGAAAAAATATTATTCTGCCCAATGGCCAAAGGTTCACCCCCAAGCACTACGTTAATTGCAAAACCCCAGCAATAGTATATTTACTGACTTGCGAATGCGGGTGCTACTATGTTGGTAAGACCATAAACGAGTTCTGGAAACGCATCTACCAACATCTTGGCACCATACGCAAACGCGATCCAGACCTCCCTATTGGTCGTCATATGGCAATGGCTCATCCCTCATCAACTCCCAAAGTATACTTTTTAGCCCTCGATCGCATCCACTTCAGTCCAAGGGGAGGAGATTTTAACAAGCGTCTTCTCCAATGCGAACTGAGATGGATACATAATCTACGGGCAAACCATCCACCTGGCCTCAACGGGGCCTTCAACTTTAAACCATTTCTTCCCGGTTTCACATCAGGGGTCCGTGAACTAGATTTGTAGGGACTTTCTAATATAACCTACTGTTTCTTTTTACCTTCTAATCTAACAATAATCTTATTTTACCAATTTTTATTTTTCATTTTTCTTCGTCAGTTTCCATACTTTATGTATTAAATAGTATTCATCGGTGTAGTAGAACATTTCCAGATAGATACAGGCATAGATACAAGACATTGTGTCTATATATATTTAGACTGTCTCTGATTTAAAATCATCGCTATACTATATGTCTGAACAATGTGTATATCTGGGTTCCCTATACCGCTGAAATATGAATTGTTCTAAATTAATGAACACTTTGTGTTTACTCCAAAGACTTTGAAGACTTTGTTTACTCCATCAACATTGTTTGAAATTGACTGTTATTTCATAAATTGTCCATATGTAACCTCTGGTCAATTGCATAGTATGTTTCTCTTTTTCTTGTTGTTTTTTTTGTTTCTTCATTTATTTACCTTTATTTTTATTCATGTAATTATGTACAGCAGGCTGGCTTTTTGCGATTCATCTTTGTTCACTTTTCACATCCATCCACAAGATGGCGCAGTTTTTCCTTGGTGTGGGATGTGTACGTGCGCACGGACACCCGGTGGGTAAGCTCCACGCATGCATGGCCATGGGGCAGCACTTGGCTGCGTGCCCCATAGGCCTTCTGCATGTGGACGAGCTCTTGTACGGTTCCCTGTGTGAGTTTCGCTACTCGCGCCGGGACCGCATACCCGCCGGTGACGTCGAGACGCGTGACGTCATCACGCCCTTAGGGGCGTGGCTACGCCGCGCGCCTCGTCGTCTGGGGGATGCCCGATCTCCACACATGGCTGCTTGCTATGCAGCTGATTATGTGGAGTGGACACTGATTGGCTGATGTCCAATCAGCTGTCCTATTTAAGACACAGACACTCCTTTGGCATCTGTCAGTCTTTTGAACTGCTGCCTGGAGGCCTGAGTCTTGAGAGATCACTAAACAGCCACAAGGTAATTTGAATAGATACTTTGCTCCATATATTGAATACTTACCTTACATGCCTACTCTCCCCTTTAACTATAGCTGAACGACTATTTTGTCCTTCAGCAAAGCATTGGCTTAACTATATGCCTTGTACATTTACAACATCACTCTTTAAACATACAGATCTCCATCGGCCATCCCTTGTGAAAGTGCTGCAACGCTCTGCATTACACTCCTGGTTGCCCACCTTGTGCTATGTGAACCAGAAGCCAGCCTGCTCCCAGTTATACTGGTTTAACCGCTGTTTTTTGTCATTTTCTACCTGTTTTTATGAATCAAATTGATGTAAGTATAATTAGTCCATACTAGACTTTTCTTATACTATTTTTTCAATAATTACTAAAATCGCATATATTGCAAAAATGCAGTCGCATACAATTTATGACGATATAGATATTTCCTACTATTTTTTTATTGTCTTTTGATATTTACAGATAGATTTGAGCACCTAATCATAAATCCCTTGATGAAGGAGTAATACATACCTATTTCCGAAACATGTCGGGTTACATGCCATACACCTCATCCGCCTGATCCTCTACATACAGGCTGCGGGCTGTAGGCACATGGGTGCTATATCCTCTATATGCAATTGAATGTACAGTGTTTGTATTTGCACTTTATACAATTGTATTTTCTACTGTCACCTTTTTTATATATTGAATGTGTTTAATAAAGATGGCACTCTAGTGCACTTTTATACAAAACAATCTATGAGATTAAATACTCATTTTTGGCCAGTAAAAATATCCATTAAGGGCGACCCAAATGCACACATAGTGCATATTTCTTCTTATAGTTACCTTTATTAAAAAAAGAAATAATTAAAGTCCCCCGGTGTACATCCATCGTCAATCCATCGTCAATCATGATGCCCGCCGCCGACGTGGTTCCCCATTGAAAACGTCATTCTATGACAAAACGCGTCTGGGAGGTACGTGCTGACGTCACCACGTCGCCCCATTGAGGAGGACGGGAGAATTTTATGTGCTGGCCGGCTCCGTTTTTTAAGCATACAATGATCGTTTGTCTGTAAGTGTTACTCTTTATATCAATAAATTATTCAAACGTTATCACGCTATTGGGATTTTCTATTATATTTTTGGGACTGGTTCATCCTAAACATGGGAGTTATGGGACCTCTGGTTCATTTCTGCGGGTTATATCCATCCATCCATTAGCTCCAACACATCCAGCTAGCGTTTGACCTGTTCGTTGGGATATTTGCTTTTTGATTTTGCGATTTGGTAAGGAGGCCCTCTGTGTGGTGTTCGTGCACTATATCCGTAATTTCACTGGTTGATGTTTCTTACATCCGTTTAGATTTTTGCACTTATAATCTGCCATCTGGTAAAGAGGCTCTCTGTGCCTGAATTACAGAGGCGGGGGGTGTTTTTTAAGCACCTGATTAGAGCCATAGGCTCTAATAGGCATCAAAAATGGTGACTCACAAGCACCATGCTGGGCGCTCGCAGGTCACTCAGCTGTGTTAGAAAAGTGAATGACTATACCACTCTCAGCCCCCTGCTGGTCACTCTTCTTGGCCAGGGATTGGCTGGGGCTGTATCTAGGGCTAGCTCAGACTCTGCCCTCTATTGCTCACTATGTTTCCAGAAAGTTCTGGAAAGACAAGGGGAGACAGGCAAGCCCGCAGCAGCGGAACTCAGAGTAGGCAAAACACAATTAGTCTTCACTTCTAACAGCAGAGCCAGAAACTAAATTTGTCTCACTTTTAGCCCCTAAACTAGGAAAGTGCTACACAAGGACTTTTTCCTCCCATTACTGCTGTAACAAAGTGAGTTCTACATAAGGGAATAGTGCTCCTGAAAAGCTCACTCCAACATTTATTTGCTGCAAACAAGAACCCAAGCTCTCATTCCTAAGAGGAAGATTAGCGTCCTTAAGTTTTTTGCTAGGAGTTACTGGAGTATCCTACAATTACCCTCTAACCTATCCAAGTTCAAGTTTTCATTATCAAAGCATCAAAAAGACTGGTTAATGAGCCTGCAGAGTGACCGGAACCGTGTGCCTGGCTGCAAGGCAATTACTGGGAAAAGAAACTTGGGCATCTATTTATTATCTCCTGTGGGGGTAGCACTACAGTAGTGATACACAGTTTTTTTGGACAATGGATGTGGACAATTGACGACCAGATACCTAAAGCCCAACTCTGGACAATTTGTTTTTCTTTATATTGATCCCTAGTCAATAAAAATAGTCAGCTTTGACCACAATTTGGGATGGAGCTAGTCTGACACTGTACTGGGCCAATCCTAAGCAGCCGAGGTCCTTGTATTCGTGGGGTGCTGAGGCATTCCCTGGCCACAGATGATTGGCCCAGTACAGATGACAGCTTCCTTTACTGGTGAGACCTCAACACTACAGTCCAATATGATCTAGCCTGTTTCATAATCCTAACTACAGTAGTGTGGCTGCCCAGGCATATCTCCATGAAGTGATAGTCGTTAGTATCCTTCATGGCTTGGACGTCCTCTGGAAACCCTGGTGCCTTCAGTGGACTGCAAGGCACAGCAGTCCTACAGCATGTCTGTTCAGAGTCTCTGTCTGCTTCCAAGGCACCACCTTTAAAAACCTTTAACCTAAAATAAAGGCCCCCTCGGCAAAAATAAATAAATAAATACCCAAATAAATGAAAACACTAAAATACCACCATCTGAAAAAGACCATTTTTTTACATGAAGCTTTGCAGCAAAAAAACAAAAAACAAAACAAAAGGGTTTGCTATACACATGACAGCAGCTAAAAGCATCCACTGCCCTTAAGTCAACCAAAAAAACAAATTAATAATAGAAAAGCCCTCAATGATAGAAACAAAAAGGCAGCAGTGGGTTTGATTTATCAGAGAGCTAATAATCAGAATTAATATACAGTTTTCTTACTGACTCTAATCTCTCCCTATACAGTGTGGTGAGCTTATCCAAAGCCCCCTTATTGTCCCTTCTAAGCCTGGTAACCATAGTTCAAAGGCTATGCAGTACAATATGGTAGAAAGAAATTATTCTGGAAAAATCTGCACATAAAATTGCTTGGACAACAAACATAGAACATTCAGGGTATGTCTCAGACCCATGGCGGCAGTGAACCCAGATCTCATCCCTATTACAGAATACCCTATTTAGCCCACAGACATTTGTGGCATCCCAGAAGTCCACTTAGGTATGTTAGCCCTTAGGGAAAATGCCAGGATTGCCAGATTTATAGTTCAGGCTGGTTGCACGTGCCCACAATAGAAAATCTGTAATGTGTTCATTAAGTTGATATTTGTGACTTTAACATTTTAATCTGCTTGCTGTAGCTATCTGTATGGGTTGTGGTAAATAGCTAAACAACAAGTGATGCTTGAGAATTTCCTTCAACAAACAGGTTGGGTTGTCGGAAACCTTCATTATCGCACAAGGAGATATTCTGACTTGTTTAATGGATAGGGGCCAATCCTTTAGACCCCTTTTACACTGGGCGGTTTTCAGGCGCTTTAGCGCTAGAAATAGCCTCAGCAAAGCACCTGAAAACTGCCTTCTTATTCATTCCAGTGTGTCTTTTCACAATGGGGTGGTGCGCTTGTGAGACTTTCAGAAAAGTGCTGCAAGCAGCATCTTTGGGGGTGGGTTGAGAGCTCTGTATTTAGCGCTCCCAAAACGCCCTGCCCATTGGAATGAATGGGCAGTGCTTTCAAAGCACCTTAAAACTGGAGTTTTTAACCCTTTTTTGGGTTAAAAGCACCCCGCTAGCGGCCGAAGAGCGGCGCAAAAGTGCCGCTTAAACAGCGCTAAAGTGAGCTGCACTTTAACGCTAATGGCCGGCACTTTCAGTGTGAAAGCAGCCTTACTCCAACATTGGTAAGAGGTAGGGGGTCAAAGTACAAAGTGTGTTGCTGCCCTGTTGAGAAAGAATAAGGCTGCTTTGACACTGAAAGCGCCACTTGTTTTAGCAGCACTTTAGTGCTGTTTAAGTGGCACTTTTGCACCGCTTTTGGGCCGCTAGCAAGGCACTTATAACCCAAAAGAAGGGTTTAAAACTCCCGTTTTGCGGCGCTTTTAATTTGCTTTTAAGACACTTTGAAAGCGCTGCCCATTTATTCCAATGTGCAGGGCGTTTTGGGAGCACTAAATACAGCGCTCCCAACCCGCTGAAACCCAGCCCCAAAGATGCTGCTTGCAGGACTTTTCGAAATGTCCCGCAAGTGCACCGCCCCAGTGTGAAAAGACACACTGGAATGAATGGGAGGCGGTTGTAAGGCGCTTTGCAGAGGCTATTTCTAGCGCTAAAGCGCCTGAAAACCGCTCCAGTGTGAAAGGGGCCTAATGGAAGTTACCAGAGTTCCAACAACTTCTTTGAGGATAGGCAAATGGCTCCCAACCTACTGTATCTTTGCATTACGCCAAGGGACCAATTGCAAGGAGTTGGAGGGGTATGCTAGAGTTTGAACTTCCAAACTGAATCTTAGATTAGCATAACTGAGAACCCAAGGTTAAAGGGTTTCTTAAGCACTCTGTCAGCTATGTGAAGGTATATGCAGGAACTTCTAGATGTCTGCTTATAAGAATTATTAGCATTTTACCACTTTTAGACTGAACACCTGAACATTACTAATTTATGCAATTATTTATTCATTACTCTCCAGAGGCTAGCAAGTGAATGATTCACTTGGAGACTATATCTTATATTGATCACATGAAGCATGGGCTTATGTCATCATGTCATTATGACACAGGTGTCTTTATCTAAAATCTCAAATAATGACTTTGAGGATACTTATAAAGAAAGTGAGGCTGTGTGCTCTGTCATCAAAATAGGACATGCTCTTCTATTATCCAGTCAATGGAGGATGCACAAGGGATCAGTGTGCAGGAGGGAAGGTGACACATTCTTCCAAACAGAGTGCAGAAAATGAAGCTGGCTTTTAAATGACCGAAAGGACCCCTTTATCAGTTCACCGAATGCCAACAATATGGCGTTATAGGTTCGAGTTTGCTAGATCCCCTTTGAATTCAATGGGTTTCCCCACATTCCTACATCACATCACGAAATTCAATTAAATTGATTCTGGCACCTAAAAAAATGAAACCTTGAGGCTGAGTTCACATATGAGCACGCAGCAGCTCACAGCAGGAGTCCGGTGTGTCCTCTCTCACTGTTTCAGGTCCGATTTCAGCCGTTGTGCAAATCGCACTGGAACCACTGCGGAGATATGTGAACTAGCTCCATAGAGAGTCAGTCACATTCTCCTGCTGTGCACTAGTGTGAACCCAGCCTTAGTGGGTATGCATTGTAGGCTTAGAAAGACTAGACATTCTTTGGGAAAAAAAAGTGCAAAAACTGGCCATGGTCATCAAGCACAATTTTACAAATATGTACTCTTCATTATCGTTTGCCTGCATGCAAAGAGTTGTCCTTTGGGTTATTTGCATCCATTAGATAAGATCCATGTGTTTCCATACAGAACAGTAACTGTAGTTTAACTTGGCAATGTATGCCAAAAATGCAAATGCAAGCTCTCTTCATACCAGTAACTCATCTTCATTTTATTTTCACAAACCTATTTTCATATGTTAAAAATGGCAAATCCATTTGTGGAACATTGTTCAGTTTAATTAGTGCAGTAAATTATTTACCAGTAAACTGTAGTGTACGAAAAGCCCAAGTGCAATGTTTGGCCAGAGTTTCCAGGTAAAGAATTTCCTGCAACACACACACACTTCTAAACTATCTCCAATTCCTGAACTGGGAGTTCCAAAAATATCGCCCAACTTTTGATAATATTAATAGATATGACACATTTTTCTCAGTATCTTATCAGATAAAGCTTCGTGTGTGTCAACAGAAGGTCATTCTGTCTTTGGCCTTTTGGACTCCCCGTATAACAGATGGACTCCATGGCAGCATACGTATGGGTTAACCCTACCTCCTCTCCGTTCCTATAGTACCCTACTCCCATAAATTATTGCTCAGAGCCAGAGGCCGCGTTACGTAACTAGCCTACTCATGACACTGGGAGGGAACTCCTGCTGCCATGGAGTTCATCAGGAAAGGAAAATTATGGTAAGTATTTGATAGGAAATTGTCATTTTTCCTGACAGACTCCATTGCAGCATACGTATGGGAACTAAATAGCCATGCACCCTATGGGCGGGTAATGCTGAACCAAAGGCTTTAATTTGTACCGTCAACAGACAGGACCTTCAAGCCAAAATAAACAGAGGATAAAAAGCAGACTGCACACAATAATGAGCCATAAATGTATTGATTGAGAACCACAAGGCCACCCTACAGATTACATTGGGAACCACATGCTGCGAAGCTGCCCAAGACGTAGACACACTCCTGGTCAAGTGAGCGGTCACTTCCTCCAAAGGAGCCAAGCCCTCCCCTCTGTGAGCCTGTCGGAAGGCCTGGACAACCCATGCCACAATCATCTTAGATGAGGCATGTTTCCCTTTGCCCAGAATATTTTGTTCAGGGTCATTACATGATCTGTCAGTAGCAGTCATGTATTGCACAAACTTTAACAATATTCTCCCATAAATTTTGCTTGTGTTCACTCTCCTAATATTCACGAGAGCCAAGATGACTGGAGGAGCAGCCGAGGACCCCCACTCTCAAGAACCAGACCATCAGATGCCATGGATGTAGAACTGCACCCAGTGACAGAAGGTCTGAGCTGAGGGGAAGGGGCTCTGGGTTCCGGTAGCTAAAGTGTGCTAGCAAGGGGGGCCTGGGCCTATTTGGCCAATAAGGCATCACTGCCTCTAGCTCCACAACTTTTGTTCTGAGTCTTCATAGAAAGCTGTGGATGACTGGAACTGAAAGAACCGCACAGGTCCCGCTGAATTTCCAATGATCCATCAGGACATCTGTCCTGAAGCCATGGAGATACCGGACCCACGTATAATACTTCTCCAAGTTCTTGTTGCAAAGGGAGGCAAACGGATCGACTTCCAGACTGACCCCCAGGGACAAAATCCACCTGAAAACCTCCACATAGAGAGACCATTCAATGTTGTCAGATTGGACTCTGGAGGGAAAGTCCATTCGAATCTTCTGGACTCCGGGGACATAAGCCTCTGAGATGTCGGCTAGATTCTTCTGAGCCCAAGGCATGATTGACTTGTAGGGTGCAGAAGGCTGCCTGTAGTTTACGAATGTTCAGCACAATCCTGTGAAGCTGACATCCCCACCTGCCTTGAGCTATCCTCGATAGGCAGTAAGCACCCATCCGGTATTGCTGGCATCGGACATGATTGTGAACCAGGAAATGGGGCAATGGAATGGCAGATGAGTAAGTTTCTCCATTGCAGCCACCAGGGACTCTCTCATGACTGAGGTTATGTAGATGACCTGAATTCTGTTTCCTGGCTCCCACTGCTGGAGAAACACTTTTGGAAGGGCCGCATTTTCCAGAGCATCCACTTGACCATCATATCCATAGACACCATAGTGCCGATAATTTTAGACACGGAAAGGCACACAGGTGGGAAGAAGACACGGTCAGAAGTATTCCAGATCATCGGGATCCAGAGGCAAAGCAATGGTCCTCTTGATTATATCGAACTGAGCCCTGCGGTACTCAAGAGACTGAGTGGGCTCCAGGTGGCTCTTTTATTGATTCAGCAGCCAGCCGAATTTACCTGTGCTCTAGGCTCCAGCAGCTGCCCTCTATCTTGGAATAGTAGGAGAAGGTCATTCAGGTAACGATGCAGGCGTATTTTTGTCCCTTTGTTTTGATAAAGACTATATAAACCAATAAGACTCTGAAAAACATGCCGGGTAATGTTGAAAGCCCGCATGGTAGACAAGTGAGCTAGAGATGGTTTTGACCTACGGTGAACTGAAGAAACTTGCGGAAGACTTCTACAAAGGGAACATGCAAGTAAGCATATTTAGGTCTATGGAAACGAGTCAGTCGCCTGGCTGGACCCCCTATGAATCAGGGATAATGTCTCTGTCTTGAACTTCACCTTTTGATGAAAATTGTTTTAGGTGCATGAGGTCTATAACCGGCCTCTGCAAGCCGTTCTCCTTCTTTATGACGGTAAAGTGGGGCAAGCACATGCCCTGAAATCTTCCGCATTCTGGGACTGGCACAGCAGCACCTTGCAACACCAGAGACTTTACATAATACAAGTAAATATGCTTCTTTACCTTGGAGTGAGGCAAATCTGTGGAAATTAATCCAAGACGAGGAGGACATCTGGAGGACCATATAGAAAAATATGTGGTCAGAGCCCAGTATCAATGATTTCATTGGGTATGGCACCAACACCCCTTATATGTTATACAAAAAACAAGAAATTGGGAGATATGGGACTTTATGTTGGCACTAAAGTATAAATACATAGGCAATAATTATAAAAATATATAATATTTTATTTGAATAAACAATATCATAAAACCAATGCATACAATACAACCATATCCATAGGTGTATGAGAATACCTTAATGGTAATATTGTTTCACTGTATCCACGTTCAAAATTCGACATGTTTCACCATATGGCTTCTTCAGGAAAAAACATGGAGTTTCATCTACTAAAGGTATGGACATACGCATCAATTAAACTTATCATGAAAGAAAAAACAAAAACAGAAATTATATATATATATATATATATATATAAAAGGATCATATACAAACTATAGAATATACACATATGGTTGCAATCAGACACATGGCAAGCATCCCCAAATATTAGTTCCTACCTTATTGACTGAGTGTGGGAGCCAGATTGAAATTAAAAAATGAATAAACAGTGAGATCCAGTGATGCCATGCATCTGATCAGCCACAATCGCCCATTTATGCTGGGTCTCCCATGGGGGGGAGGGGTATGGGTGGATAAAATCAAGTACAGCTCAGAGTATAACCTGTCAATCCAAACATAGAATACCCTTGTAAATGGTCTTTAACTCATCCCAATATGGATGGTAGAGTGGTAGAGACAAAGAAGAATAAAAATAATGAAATCATCCTCACAGATTAAACTTACTCAAGCCGAGCTATCCTTAGATTTAGATAAACTGGGAGCCTTAGAATCCAACAACATCAGTGATCTAACTATATAGGAGACTGCTTCATAGTTCTAAAAATATACACAAAAAGCTTAAAGGAAGCTTAAATGAAGCTGCCTACAAGAGATAGAACAAAGATTTACCAAGGTTTTATTTACTGTGATGTGGTGTACAGAGTCACTGATGTAAGCAAATATACCTGATGTCCTGTCCTGATGGTGTGAGGCTCCCAACAACATGACTGCCGCCATGTGGGTCCTTATACCCCTCCCAGTTGCATCAGGTGCAGCGCTAAATGTTGCGCCATGATGACACAACGCGGACGTAAAGGGGAGGGGCCGCATGACGAGGGGGGGCATCCAAGATCCCAAACCGTGCCACGGACTGCGGTCTTTGCAATTTCTATAGCTCTGGATTCTTCAGCAAAAAGATCTCGTTCCCACCCCCCCACCCCCGAGGTCCAGGTTGGGGGGGGCATTTAATAAAGTCAAAACTCAGGATAGGCATTTACTTACGTACAAACCTAGAAAGAAGTGCTGTCCCCTCAAAATGGCTCAACACACACCATTAATGTCTAAACCGCTGGCAACAAAAGTGAGTACACCCCTAAGTGAATATGTCCAAATTAGGCCCAATTAGCCATTTTCCCTCTCCGGTGTCATGCGACTCGTTAGTGTTACATGGTCTCAGGTGTGCATGGGGAGCAGGTGTATTAAATTTGGTGTTATCGCTCTTACTATCTCATACTGGTCACTGAAAGTTCAATATGGCGCCTCATGGCAAAGAACACCCTGAGAATTAAGTGTGCAGTTTGGATGTCTGTGCAGTTTCACACTATGAATGTATCACTGCCCCACTTGTGGCCAGCTCTTGTGTAGCAGGTATGAGAGGGTGTGTTTAATCATTTTATTTCCTCACTTGTCTGGGCACTCCTTTTGGGTTTTTAATCCTTTCCTTTCTACCCTATTTAGTTTTTTTTAGTCCTTCTGTGACCTCATTAGGTCACAACATCAACATTCTTCTTCCAGATTTAGTCGTCATAAGTCACCGTCAAGGTCCAGCCTCCATAGCAAAATCTCTGAATCCTTCTCTAGGCACTGCACCCACCGCTATGTCAGCCACTCCAAGGAAGGACCCTGTTGGGGATGCATGACTCAGGTCCCAGAGGGCAAGTGTGAGCCATGCTATGTCCTGGAGATTGGAGAAAGGAATGGTGATTTCCAGCAAATGAAATCTCTGGTGAGGCTCATGGTGCAAGAATCCCTTAAAGAGTGGGGTACAAGCCACACGCATTGTCCAACAGCCATTACAGTATGTTCTCCCACTAGGACGGCCATCCATCTATGAAGACCTCAGACAGTGAGGCAGAGGGAGATGAGAGTCACTTTGCCCTTGTAACACCTTTGGTCAAGGAAATGAAGGGGGAATTTACATGGGTAGAACCTGTAGAGACTCCTGCAAAGCAAGCGGAGAGAGCGTTCTAATTTTCCATTCCTAAAGGAACTAAGAGACATCATTTTGGATGCGTGGATGCAGCATTCAAGAGCGTTTTTAAATGAAGCGGCCAGAGACTCGGTAGTTCAGGAGCTAGAGCTGGCATCAGGTTCCATGGTCAGGCTTCAATTGACATCATCAGCATCTTGGTTATGCTCTCGTTAGTTTCGGCTAAGTGAGCGATATGGCTGTGGCCTTAGCTTGCTGACCCTGCTTCTAGCAGGATGAACTTCAATGGACCCTGGAGATCTGAATGTAGGTAGGACGATTTCTTAGTCCTCATGGAACACTTAAGTAACTTTCGGGTTTGAGCCAAGCAGAGGGATGAGGACCATCCGTTCCGGAAAAAAAGGTCAGAAATGTTTCTTTATGACCCAAGGAGCCAATCTCAGAAACCCTTTTGGCCGAAGTGATAGCGACCAAGAAGGGGACTTTTGCAGAAACGTCTTTGATAGAAAGCGGGGTAGACCCTGAGATACTAAGTCCAGACAATGAGTCGAGAACAAGAAGAAGATCCCATTTGAGGAATCTTGATCTTCTTTGGGGCTTGAGTCACAGCCCACAGAAGAACTGCCAGATTAGGGGGTGAACAGCCCATGATATTCTGGAGAAGTCCGATAGGGCTGAGACTTGAACTCTAAGAGAGCTGATGAATAGAGACAGATCTAGGCCGGATTGAAGGAAGCTGAGGATATCCTGGATCTCTGGATCCCTAAATGATCTTCCCATAGAGGATGAGATTTCGACAAACTTGGCCCATATTCTCTTGTATACCTTATTCGTGTTCACCTTTCTTGAGCTCATAAGGGTAGAAATCACTCTTGAAGCGCACCCTAGAGATTCCAGCCTCTCCCTCTCAAGAACCAGACCATCAGTTTCAGTAATGCTGGACAAGGGTGCAGGACTGCCCCCTGAGAAAGAAGGTCTGGCCTGAGCGGAAGAGACACCAGATCCCGGAAGCTGAGCTGGGTCAGGAGGGGAAACCATGGCCTGTTCGGCCAGTAAGGCGCAATCACTCCCACCTCGACCGCTTCCTCTTGAAGTCTCCGTAAGAACTGGAGGATGATCGGAAACGGGGGAAAGGCATATGCCCTGTTGAAGCTACACTGATCTGTCAGGGCATCTATCCTGAAGGCTTGGCTGCAACGGACTCGAGTATAGTACTTCTTGACCTTGAAGTTGCAGGGGATGCAAAGAGATCCACTTCGGGATCGACTCCCAGGGACAGGATCCACTTGAACGTCTGCACATGAAGAGACCACTTGTTGTTGTCAAACTGTGTGCGGGACAGGAAGTCCGCCTGGACGTTCTGGGCTCCGGGAATGAAGACTGCCAAAATATTGGCCAGGTTTTTCTGGGTCCAAGACATGATGGGTTTGACTTCTTGGAGCAGGGTGGAGCTCCGGGTGACCCCTTGCTCCCTCACATAGGAGACAACTGTGATGTTGTCCATCCTTAGTACCACTGACTCCCCTTTCAGAAGATGAGAGAAGGATTGAAGGGCACACCAGGCCGCCTGAAGTTCCAGGATGTTTGAGCCTGGATTGTGGAGATGGGCATCCCACTTGCCTTGTGCAAGTTCTGACCTGCAGAGGGCTCCCCATCCAGCACCGCTGGCATCGGTCGTGACCGTGATCCCTGAGACGGGGGTGACGGAGTGGTAAGTAAGCAAATTTTTGCACTGAAGCCACTAGAAGAGACTGTTCCTCATCACTTATGTTATGTGAATGGATTGATTGATGTCCCCCGAATTCTGTTGCTGAAGAAACCCTGTCTAAAAGGGACGTAACTTCTATGTATTTAATTTATGCTAATGTATTGTATTTCTTTCATCTTTCCCTAATTACCATGATTGTAATATGCTGTGAATGTCCCCTTTGTCCTCATTCTACAGATGCCCCTGTAGAAGTCCAAATTGGAAGAAATGCGTCGGGCAGGGCTCTCACTTCTCTACATTGTTTTTAAACATTTTATGTGATCACTTTTTATATTTTTATATATTGGTTGGTTCCAATAAATATTTTTTGACCTGCACCATTGGAGCACTTTTATGCTTTTTTCCCCTTACACCTTTTGAACCATGAGAAACTGTGACTCTTCCATCTGAAGGGCCGCTTCCCCCAACTTGGAGGACATCATTACAGTGATTCCAGCCCAGAGGGGATATCTTCAAAGATTCTGGATCTCTATCGCGATCTGGAAGAACCCTCCACCTGGTTCCTTAAGCTTATTTGATTCGGTGTCACTGGCATCCGAATGCATCCCTTCTGGTAAGAGTATTTTCACCTTCTTTACCACAAGAGTTAATCGTAGATGAATCGTATGTCAGAAGATTTCTCCGGTCTTATTTGATTCGCCATCCATTTCACTGTTTGGATTTCATCACTTTCCTTATACACACAATGAACTTGATTTTATCACTGAACTTTATTGTTTTTTTCACATGTGTTTCATGTTAGCGCTGCACTTTTTTTACAGTATCGTATTTGAACTTTAGTCACATTCTAGTGTTGCTGCTTGCCATTTCTTGATTTTTATTGGGTTAGCGCAGTTATACTTTTTATATTTGACCTTTTATTTTTGTCTTTAAATACTCCTTAAAATAATTGTTATACTGATTTTGGGCAAGAATGTTTGTGTCTAATCTGCTTGCAATCAGGGGCGTAACTACCACCATAGCGACCCATGCGGGCGCTATGGGGCCCGCAGCCGAGTGGGGCCCAGTGAGGATAAGAGCACCGCCGGCACAGTCTCAGGCAGCCAGGGGAAGAGAGAGGAAAGGAAGAGGCGAGCTGTCCGTATCAGCAGAGAGCTGAATTGCCCGATGTAAGAGCTTTCATTAGAACTTCCAGTGGGGCTCACGTCACATAGCTCCACCATTTGGCCCGGTGCCTTTGATAGACAGAACGCCGATCCAATGCGGGACATGTGACGTCATCAAAGGCGTCGGGTCAAGAGGTGGGGCTATGTGACGATGAGCCCCGGGAAGACAGGAAATTCAAATGAAAGCTATTACAGCGGGCAATCCTGCTCTCTGCTGATCCAGGTGGCTTGCCTCTTCCTCTGCATAGGTGGGGCTGTATGGGACACAGGCAGACCAGGCTGCATTGGGCACAGGTCACGCTGTATGGGGCACAGGTCACGCTGTATTGGGCACAGGTCACTCTGCATTGGGCACAGGTCACGCTGTATGTGGCACAGGTCACGCTGCATTGACACTAGGGCAGCTGTGGGGGGGGGGTTGTTTGCAGGGGGGCCCCATACAACATTTTGCTATAGGGCCCTGCTATTTCTAGTTACGCCCCTGCTTGCAATGTTATGTGCAAAAGTACTAATAATTATTTTTTCTTTTTTGACTCCACAGTTTCCTTCAACGCCAGAGGAATGACAGACTGTGGCTTCCCAATTTGCTCATCGTTGGGACTTTCCCAACTGCAGAGGGGCAATCGATGGGAAGCACGTCCACATCATCCCACCACCCCACTCGGGGTCATACTATGTTAACTATAAGGGGTTTCATAGTATTGTGTTGATGGCGGTGGTGTCAGTGACATACGAGTTTCTCTATGTGGACGTGGGGAAGAATGACCGGATGTCGGAGTCTTTGCCCAGACCGAGTTCTACTGATGTCTCCAGAGTGGTGGCTTGGGATTGCCACCTGCGGAAGAGAACGTGGAAGGACTCCCATTTGTTTTTATCGCTGATGAAGCATTTGGTCTAGGTGATTACCTGATGATGCCATTACCCCAGAGAACCCTCATCCCCGGAGAAGAGGGTTTTTAATTACCAGCTGGCCAGAGCCAGAAGAGTCGTGGAGAATGCCTTTGGGATAATGGCTAGCCGGTTCCGCCTATTTCTTATGGCAAGAAATATGGCGGAGTACAAACTTAACCACATAGTTCTAGCATGCTGCATAGGTCACAACCTTTTTAAGAGAAATGCTCCGAATTATGTTGCCTCAGTTGGGCCTGAGGCTGGACTTCCAGAAAATCCACTGACGGCCCTGGAAACTGTCCGTCCCGGCTTGCCCCCCCAAAGCGCCCATGAAGTGCGTCAAAAATATGTAGATTATTTTACCGGTAGGGGGGCCATTGCTATGCCAGCAAATTTGTAATTATTTTAGATATTAAAAAATATTTGATCTGATCAAATCTTGATTTTTATTTACTGCTTGTATTTCTTTGAGCTGTCTCCTACGTTCTCCTAGTGCACTTGTAGTGCCAAGTGTTTTTTTCATTATTAAATAACACCCATTGTCACTGTAAACACCAACGTAACACAAAAAATGGTATTGAGCATTGAAAGAAGAAGCTAAACATTGTTGAGCATAAAACCGTTTACTCCATGCACATTCACATGTGCGTTGTAAAATGTTTTTTTTTTTTTTTTTTTTTTAAACATTTTTTTTTTTAAGTTTTACCTTGAAAATATTTTTTTAGTACATAAACAGGCTTCTTTCAAAACATAACATACACAACTCAGGAACTTACAAAGTTCAACATTGAAAAACTGAAGGCAACATCAGACATTATAGTGTGAAAAATGTGTTGATATTGCCTTCATCAGATGGGGTGATGTCCCCCTCTGAAAGCAAAATTTTGAAGATGCACACAAATTGGGAGTCAAACTGGGGATTTCCCTTCTGATCCCATGCCTAATGTCAACATGTGCTATCCTCCATCATGGGGGATCAATGGACATGTTTTGGGGGTGCAACCACTTCCTCTCACCTACTTGAGTTACGAGGAAGGGGTTGCACCCACAAAACGCATACATTGATATCCCCTGATGGCAGATAGCACATGTTGACACACTGTGTGCATCTTCAAAATTTGGCTTTTAAAATGCGTAAAAAAATTGTAAAAAATTGGTCCCAAAAAATAGAAAATGGTGTCATTTTGGTGTTCTTTAGATTCTTCCTAGTACATCAATCACATTATTAAGTTTTTGTTCTGTCATTTGTTTTTTGCTTGATGACGTCTAAATCCTGACTACAAAACATTATGTCCTGGATTAGCCTTTGTGCAATGTCAGTCGTGAAATGAGTAGATTGTTCTTCCACAACATGCACATCACCTAAAAGAAAAAATACACACCATGTATTATAAATATGCAGGCATACATCTATTACCTGAATCTGTGGTGTCAGACACTCAGCTGTTGTAGTGACAATCTCAACCACCTCTCCTTCCTCCACATCCTCAGGTTGTGGTGTCCTCTGTTCCCCTTCTTCAGGAGGTGGGGGTTTCCTGGTGTCCTCAGATGTCCAGAGTATTTTCTCCCCCATGAGAATGAAACAAAAGGTATACTTAGCAGACAGATATTTGAGGCCAGAAATAAGAATATGAAACATTGTTTGGAAGCGGGCTACAATTGTCTGTTTTGGCAGAGTTCCAAGCTGAAGACATGATTTTTTCCCTTACCAAAGCTGGAATACTTACCTTTTTTGGACAAGTTTCACACATAAAGACACCCCAAGTATCCACTGGAGTACCTGTGTGGGAGACCCTAAAAAGTTTGTTCTTGTGTCCCACACTAGTGCGCCTGAGTCCAGATGTGTAAACAGCTGCTGAGTGTCCTCTCCTTACATTACACTGAATCAATTTGCAATTCTTTCTAGTTTCAAACACATCTAGACAACAATGTCCTAAACTTCTTTTAATACAAATTAGCATGATCAAATGTAGTTAACCCTGTATCTGCCCAAATCATCGTATGTAGTTGGCAAACGAACGATGTTTCTTACGACCGATTACTGTGCCAATGAAAGTAGCCATTTTAAACTGTACAACAGTAATAAAAAGCACATGAAGCAGCATGCAAATAATAATAATAATCAGAACACACAACAACTACTTACTTTTTAGAAGCACTTTCTTGATCCTTCTGTACTGATCCTGCTCCCTCAATTTCAGGTCTGACCAGCGTTTACTCAATTGCTCCTTGGATCGTCGTACCCCAAAAGTCCTGTGCAGACTCTTCACAACTTTAGTCATGATCTTGGCCTTTCTGACATTTGGGTTTAGGTATGGTCCATACCTCCCGTCATAGTCGGCCCTCTTCAAGATGTCCACCATCTCCACAAAGGCCATATTTGAGGCCTAAATCTCCTCCTGGATCGGGACATTTCGGGCTGCGGGCTTTCCTCCTCCTCGTTACTGCTATTATCACACACCTGCTGTGTCTCTGCCATGTTCCTCTCCCACTGCGACGAAAGGAAAGGGGCGGGGAATATTCGAGAAAGTACGCCAGGGGCGGGCAACGTGGGCAGAGTTTCGCGCATGCTAAGTGTATATAAAGCTAACACGCGTGTGTCGTACATACGATCTGTGAGTGGAGGAAGCGCCGAACTTTCTAACAAAGGTAACATTTTAACTTGGGACATCAGTGGCCTAAACTGATTCAAGATTGAGGCCTATATTGGGATAAGATTAGGAGAGTTTAGCCTGATATTAGTGTTTTTGTCTTGTGTTTTGTCTTGCAGAAAATATGAAACAATTCAAAGACCCTGAATTCATGGGCCAGTTCATAGACAGATACAGGGATATGAGAAATTTGTGGGAGGTTAAAAACCCCTTATATCGAAATAAACCAGCTAGGAAGGCATCGCTGGACAAACTGCTGCAATTTGTGAAGACGCAGGTCCCCGACGCAGACATCGAGTTTGTGGATAAGAAAATTGGTAGCTTGAGAAGCACATATAGGAAGGAGCTTAATAAAGTCCAGGCTTCCATGAGATCAGGAGCAGCAGCAAAGAATGTATATGTACCCAGTCTGTGGAACTACAACAGGATGCGGTTTCTGGAAGACCAGATTGAAGCCAGGGAATCACTTTCTACACTTCCATCCACCCTTCCCTCAACCCCAGCTGAGGCTTCCGAGGACCAACCTGGCCCTTCCATCCTGGAAGAAGTTGAGGAGCCCAGCTGAAGCCAGGTATAGTATTTTTGAACATATTTATTGTCCGAAAATTAGTGTTGTTAACTAGTGTTAATGTTATTATTGCTAACTAATGAATGATTGAACATATCAATAGACAGTAGGGGCCAAAAATGATCGGGACAAGAATGAAAAATGCTAGGCTCAGAATGATAGTCTTTTCTATTTATTAACATTCAATTTGCAACATTCATGAGATGAAAATTGTGTGATTGATGAACCGAAAACTACAACTATGTCCCTTTCTCATACACAGGAAGACCTCAGCCAGGACGAGGCTCTGGAATGTGGCAGCCAGGAGGAGGAGGGGGGTAAGTGTCAGCCAGGAGGAGGTGGGGGTAAGTGTTAGCCAGGAGGTGGCCAGGCCCAGTAGCCTCACCTAATCCCAGGTGCCTCCCCTCCACCTTACAACAAAAAGGGCCAGGAAGGGGAGTAACGCGGAGGAGGCAGCACTGGGCATCATTAAGGACGCCAATGCGGCCCTGAAAACACCCCCCGAGGCTGAAGAGGCCTATGGCTGCTATTTAGCTGCAAGTTTGCAGCAAATGGAGGAGGGCCAACGCTTCATGTGTGAGAATTTCAGTTCCTTCGGAAAGGGTTGAGGGTCCAAATTAGTGAGAACATGCACTTATGTGCACTCGCCCATGCTCCTCCTCCTCTTGCCACAAGTCCACCTCCAAAGCCACAGCCTCCAAGGGAGGCTGCAGAGAAGGCTACAGGGAAGTGTGGAGGGAAGGCTGCAAGGAAGACATCAAAATGATGGCCTGGGTTCAATCAGGTCTGACAGAAGACCAGTTGTACAGTTGTAGTACCACAGCCTGGGGACATATATGTCATCTGCTGCTGTTCCTGATCTCTGGGAGTCCTGAACCAGATTGTATTCCCTATTATATGGACTTCTCAGGCTACAAATTTTTAGTTACAAAGAGTTGATGTGTGCCCTGGGGTACAAAGGCTTCGCACATTCAAGTAGTTTTTTCCTGGCGTTGCCTTTCTCTTTATTTTGTTATGAGCCAGAATAAATGTAGATTTTTTTTATATGAAAATATTTGCCTATGTTTTTTTCTTCAAAAAGGACAGTTTGTTTGTGAGTAGGCAGATACATTTCAAAAATACATTGTCAAATTAACAAGGGACACCAACCAACCTCCTTGAGCTCCTTGAAATACAAGATAATAATGTTGTTGTGGTAACTTGAAACACAAAAAAAAACATATGGAGATCACTAGAAAATAATTTAAAAATAATCAAAAAAACAGGAGATCTTGATAAAAAAAAAGCTTGAGGAGGTTTTAGCGAACCCAAACAAGAAGAGGGCTTATCGACCGACTCTGTTAAGGGTAGCAAAAATGTGGAACGGACCATCTCAGTAAGAGATTGCACCAGCAATCTATCAGATTGTTTGACCCCTCAGAAGGGGAGTCATCAGCCTCTTCATGGTCCCCTGAGGGAAATTCATCTTCCCCCGCCCGAGATCCTCAGTTTGAGGGTTCTGGGTAATCGAAGGGGACCTATCGCGTTTTGTCCCACACTGGGATGTGATTAAAGCCGCTAACCTATCTTCCAAACCTATCATGGCTGCAGAAAAAACCTCTTCAGTAATATAGACAGGGGCTGCAGTGTTGGAAACAGTTGCAACATTTGACAGCCCTGATGGCTCACTCTGACCAGACACTTCAGATCTCTCAGGGGAGGATGCCATTGTAGAGATGAGTTTAGGCTTTTTAGAGCTTGAAGGAGTCCCTCTTGAGCCCTTTTGTGGGGTGTTTCTACTTCCCCTTCTGACCATAGCCCGATGCACAAATGCAGCGGTACTACCAGAAGAAATTGCACCCACTGCTTGAGCAAATAGTCCAGCAACTGCCGCTGCTCTTATTGCTCAGCCTGGTACTTTACTAAATGTGCCAAGGGAATGCCTGTGTCAACACTTACATGCCCCCTTTTGCTCTTGTGTCCCTCCAACAGTTGCAGACAACAAAATGGGGCTTTTTAAAGTACTCCCGCGCTGGACGTTGCTGCATGCCAATGCCGCGCTAAGCCATGCCTTCTCCATATTCCCACCGCGCCCCACTTCTGTTTTTAAAAAAAGAACGTTTCCCGTGCGGACCTTTGATCCAACGGGATTGGCGTGTGTGTGGGGGGGGGCGGCAAGGAGGCTGTGACAAACCGCCGTGCAGGCGGTAGAAAATGGAGCGGCATTCGCCAATCGTTTCCAGCTTACCCCTCTATCCAGAGAGAAGGGGAGAGCTTCTGTCCAGGTGGGGGACAGCTCGCCGGAGGGAAATCTGCAGCTTCTGCTGTTTACAGAGTGATCTGAGGAAAGCATGAAAGGTACGTGCTCTATAACCTCCCAGTGGTGACTTTTAGGCATGACAACATTTACTTTTTTAAAGGAGACAATTCCTAAGAGAATTTAAAATTCCTTAGAAATCTCCACTTACCTTTCCCGCTGCAGGGATTCTGTGGTAAAACCAACAAATCCAATCATCACCCCTAACGGTGGGCTTCGTTAAAAAACCTTCAGGAACCAGGGCCCCTTTTTATCAGGGGATCCACACTCCTGGACCCGTAATGCACCCCGCCAGGAAAACTTTATGGTTGAAAAAACCAAAGCACTTGATCTTGGGGTCCAGCTTTCTAAAAAGAGAAGCGTTACGGGCTAAACCTCATTTCTTCCACCACGAGGCCCGGGTACCATTCAATTCGGCCTGAAAAGACACTTTGAATGGATTTGGTTGCATAGCCTGCCCCAGAAAGGAATATTCCAGTGGAGCTCAGCACAGCACATCTTTACTGGTGACCAACACCTAAGACACTGGCGAAAAAACTGAGGTACTCCCAGTAGTGGGAGGGATTATATAGGGAATGGACTTCTTGTCTTAGGGTGTGCCAGTGTCCATCACCTGGCCTATAACCCACATAGTAACTATTATGACTCTGTGTCCCGTGATGTACGGTAAAGAAAAAGTTTTTAACTTGTAAACAACAAATCTCAAAAAGAGGCCTGGTCCTTAACCACTTCAATACAGGGCTTTTATACACCCTTCTTCCCAGACCAATTCTTAGCTTTCAGCGCTCTCACACTTTGAATGACAATTACTCAGTCATGCTACACTGTACCCAAACCAAATTTGTATAATTTTTACCTCACAAACATAGCTTTCTCTTGGTGGTATTTAATCACCGCTTTTTTTTAATTCTTTGCAATATAAGCGAAAAAAGAGAGAAATTTTTGAAAAAAAATTTTTTGCAAATAAGTAATTTTTCTTCATAAATTTGGGACAAAATGTATCCTGCTACATATCTTTAGTAAAAATAACCCAAATTAGTGTATATTATTTGGTCTCTGTGAAAGTTATAGAGTCTACAAGCTATGGTGCAAATCATTGAAAAATGATCATATCTGATCACACCTGATGTACTGAAGGCCTATCTCATTTCTTGAGGCCCCAACAAGCCAGGAAAGTACAAATACCCCCCAAATTACCTCTTTTTGGAAAGCAGACATTCAAAGGTATTTAGTAAGAGGCATGGTGAGTTTATTGAAGTTGTAATTTTTTCCCACAATTCTTGGAAAAAAATTTTTTTTGGCACAAAATTGTCATAATAACAAGTTATTTCTCTCACACAGCACATGCATACTTGCTATGTGGTATCACTATACTAGTATAGTGATACCACATGTGTGAGACTTTTACACAGCCTGGCCACATATAGAGGTCTAACATCCAACTTGCACATCTCATTTGATGACAACCTATCACACTTCTGGAAGGCCCTGGAGCACCAGGTCAATGGAAACGCCCACAAAATGACCCTATTTTGGAAAGCTAACACCCCAACATATAAGCTATGAACCTTTAAACGGTTCATTTTTTTCCAGTAGTTTTTGGAATATGTGGGAAAAAAATGAAAACACATTTTTTTAATACAAAATTGTCCATTTATAAGATATTTCCAACACATAGCATGTACATAGCAAAACTGACACCCCAAAATACATTCTGCTACTCCTCCCAACTATGGCGATACCACGTGTGAGACTTTTATACAGCCTGGCCACATACAGAGGCCCAACATCCAAGTAGCACCGTCAGGCGTTCTACAAGCATAAATTACACATCTCATTTCTCAACCACCTATTACAGTTTTGAAGACCCTGGAGCACCAGGACAATGAAAATGCCCACAAAAAGAACCCATTTTGGAAAACTAACACCCCAACGTATAAGCTATGAGGCATAATGAGACTTTTTGAATGGTTCATTTTTTTACAGAAGTTTTTTGGAAAATGTGGGAAAAAAATAAAAACGCATTTTTTTTACACAAAGTTGTCCATTTATAAGATATGTCTAACACACAGCATGTACATAGCAAAAAGGACACCCCAAAATGCATTCTTCTACTCCTCCTGAGTATGGGCAGGAATAGTCAGTACAGGTAGAGATGTCAGCACAGCCAAAGCATTGGTCCAGATAGCAGGCAGGGATGTGGTCAGCAGCAGCAAAAGGATCAAAGGATCATCCATGCCACAGGCAGGAGTACTGTCCATATTTAGTACATGCAGCAGGCAGAGGTATGGTCAGTACAGCCAGAGTATTTGTCCAGGGAGCAAGCAGTACCAAAGCATTGGTCAGGAAAGAATGGGGACAGGGGTAGAGGCTTCTCCCACCCAAATCGCTTTGAAGCCTCTGGGCAACCAGACCCTGTTCTGGGAACACAGAAAAACCAAAAACGGGTTTTCTGAACTCAGAACACTATTCTGGAGCCCCTCACATATGTGAGACCCCTGTGTAGCAGAGTGAAAGATCAATCCAAGGGGCAGGCAAAAAAATGGTCAACAGGCCGAGGTCAGTGCAGGTAAAAGGCAGAAATAGACGGTAGGCAGAGGCATAGTCGACACAATCCAGGGTCAGTTCACGTGAAAGGCAAAAACATGGCGGAAAAACAATGCAGACGGTAGGCAGAGGCATAGTCGAGAAACAGGCCAGGGTCTTTTTACATGGAAGACAATGATATGGTTGGTTGAGGCAGGGAAATATTCAGGACAGAAATTAAAAATGGCGAAATGGCAGTATTAGAAATATGGGCTAATAGTTTTCCAGAGTGTGATATCGCTTGAAGCATTCTCCGATGCAAAGGCCAGGTTGGGAGGGACAGTCGGGACAATGGAAGCTGGTATCTCTCCTAATTCCTCTTTTGGTGCACACCTGACATTTTTTTTGGCTTCGTCTTCTGGATCCTGTTGGTGGAATATGGTCCGGGAAATGGCGCTCATGTAGTCTGCTGACAAAATCAGAGGGAGGATACTTGCTGATAGATCAGGGCAGTGACAATGTCTTTAATAAACTTTATGAAGGTGGTGGGTGTTTCCGTTGATTTTTGGTAGATGATGAAAGAATTTAAAAGGGCCAAATGAAAAAAGTAAATTGCGACTTTTTTGTACCAGAAGAGGGATTTTCTTGTTGAAAGATAGGGCTGCAACATTTGATCATTTAAATCCACTTCCCCCATGTATTTATTGTACTCGTTGATACAGGAAGGCTTGCGAATGGTACAGCGTCTTCTGTGAAGTTCCACCGAGGTGTCATCGTGGATGGTGGACATCATCTTTCCTATCCCTCTACTTCACAGCCAACACTTCCTCGTTCCTCAAGCTTGTCGATTCTCCCCTTTGAATGGTTGTGGTGACAAGACGCTGTGGGAAGCCCTTTCGGTTTTTCCTTGTTGTACCACAGGCCAAAGTTTTTTTTAGATGTAGGTGGTGGAGAAGGGGCAAACTAGTGTAATAGTTGTCCATGTAAATATGATACCCTTTTTGGAGGAGTGGGAATGCCAACTCCCAAACAATTTTTCCACTTATTCCCATGTACGAGGGACACTCAGGGGGGTGGAGCTGGGAATCTTTGCCTTCGTACACGCGGAATGAGTGCACATAACCGGTGGCGCTTTCACAAGGCTTGTTAAGCTTCAAGTCGTACCTCGCCCTCTTACTGGGGATATATTGCTATTCCCAGCCGGCCTGTGAAATGCACCAGGGATTCGTCCACAGATATGTTTTTGTCAGGGACATAAAGTTCGGCAAACTTCTTGGAAAAAAAATTAATTAGGGGGTGAACTTTATATAGTTTGTCAAAGTTTGGGTGATTTCAGAGGGGGCACTGTGAGTTGTCACTGAAATGCAGGAAGCGCATTATAATTTCGTATCGGGACCTGGACATGGCCGATGAAAAAATTGGCATATGGTGGATGGGTTTGGTCGACCAATACTTATGAAGAAAAAAGTTCAGTGCGCTACTCAAATAATAATGTGAATATAAAGAAATGAAAAAATTATAGTTCATATGTAAAATGATGGTATCATAAACCGGAGGTGTGAGTCCTCTTTAAATCTTCAGTAAATCTTCTATGGATCTTCTAAGACAGTGCAGAAATAGGAAAAGGGGGCTGCTTACCAGATTTGATGGATCCTCACCACAGAGATCATACGAGCCTGAACAAACTCTTCTCGGGGTCAGCAATAGCTGGTCTTTGAGTAGAGACAGACTTCCCTCCACGCCTGGTAGTTGAAATTTCAGAGGCGGCAATCAGGAACGCTCTCCTTTATTAGCTGCTCCAGCAAGACCACTCGTAGCAGGAAATAGTATATTTTAAAAGAAAAAGAGGCGCTTCATTGTGCAGTAGTTTAAATTGCTTTAATCCATGAGTGGACAACTGACATCAAAGCATTGGCAGGGTAAAACAGCTTAGCAATTAAAAAACACAGCCGAAGCCGATCAGCTGAGAGTGTGGTGATGTCAGGTCCTCTGGCTCCACCCAATGCATGTTTTTCCTAAACAGGCATCGACTGTGAGAGGAGGCTATGACAGACCTCCCAGAATAAACCACCCCCTCCATTAGTACAGACCTCCCAGGGCAAACCACTCTCCTCCATTAGTACAGACTTCCCAGGACAAACCACCCCTCTCTATTAGTACAGACCCCCAGGACAAACCACCCCCCCACCAATATTACAGACCCCCCCTAGGACAAACCACCCGTCCCTCCATTAGTACAGACTTCCCAGGACAAACTACCCCTCTCCATTAGTACAGACACCCCAGGACCAAGCATCCCCCTCCATTATTACAGACCCCCCAGGACAAACCACCCCCCTCCATTAGTACAGACCCCCCAGAAAAAAACACCACCTCCATTTAATATAGCTGTGTCCAGCAGCAAAAACCAACCTCATCATCAAGCCCCCCCACCTGTCACAACACTGCGAAGGACATCCCCTCCCCTTCGCAAGTCAACACCCCCCACCCGTTACCGCACCAGCTCGGGTGGCTCAGGTACACGGGAAGACCCGGGTAGCAACCGGGCTCGGAGAAGACAGTGTGCAGCTGCGCCGCCCGGGTGGAGACAGGTGATAGGTTCAGGCAACAGCGCAGGAGTGAGAGACAGAAAGGAGGAGGAAAACACAGGCTGCTGTGCTAAATGTGGGTTTAGGCTGAAAAAAAAAACTGGAAAAGGGAGCCAGGGCTTTTGTCACCCTCGGGATGGTGTCACCCCTGTAGTGGGTGGTACCCAGGTGCGGACCACACCCCCAAAACCCCCTAGTGACGTCACTGGGTAAGTTAGCCGACAGAGGACTACAGTTATCTGGCACTGCAAACTTACCATCTCCCTTCTTTGACCATCCCTGTTTTCCTTTAGTGCTGGGCTTGAAATTACTTGCATCATCTTCCTGAGCTCAGCAGAGACCAGTGTTGGGACTGTAGTCTCCTGAACAGACATCCTGATTCTGCAGAACTATCCCTGGACTACACATCCTAGCATGCCGTCTGCCCCAAAGAAAGAACTCTGGGAGAGGCTTTAAAAGGGGTCAGCAGACTAGACCACCTTGCTTCCCAGGGTCCATCAAGTACACAGCGATCCCAGCTCTGACCCAGGCAGGTCCAACGCCGCTTGCTACACAAGGGGACATCACCACAGTGTTGCTGTAACCCGCTATATCAGACGACTCAATCCCCAGCAACCAATCTGGCATCTCCGCTCGTTCAGGAAGTTCCTTTGTTGTTCTTCAGTTTGGTGAGAGGGCATCTGCCCGCCAATACAATCTTTGATTTATCCTATCTCACAGAATACTGTATATAGACACCTCACACCTGGAATTGCCTTATCCTATATCACAGAACACTGTATACAGACACCATACACCTGGATTTACTCTAAGGATTACAACTAGCCAGGCACAGCTGTTTTGCTTTGACCACATACCACCGTGCCACATTCAAGATTCTTGTTCTTTGAGCTCCAACTTGCCGGTGAAAATCATTGCGAGGCCTTGCATCCTGGATATTGTTATACTATTGCCATTTAAAGGGACACACCCCTAAGATCTAGAATACCTAGTCTTTCGTTAGGATTAAAGGTATAATAAGCCACCCTGGGGTTCCCCTTTTTGCATTGATAGTATATACAGCAACTAGTGGTGTTCTTTAGATATTCATTCATGTATTCTCTGTTCCTATGTGCATTGCTATTTTATACCTGTGATTCCAAGTTGTTTACTTAATTATCTCAGGGGACCTTTTCAACTGAGTTTTGGCTGTTTACCCAGGACTTAGTTGATCAATACCCTGTTACTTGACTCTCCATTTGAACAGTAAAATCAGAGAGAGCTAATCAATCTGCATTGTGTCTGTGTGTTATTTAAAGGTACATACAATATGTCTGAACCTAGAGTGTCAGGAACGCTGGAAGGTTCACAAGGTCAAAGTGGCACAGATGAACATGCAATTCTAAGCATGGGGCAGTGCTACAGTAAAAAGGAAGAAAAAAACAATATTAGAGAAACATCTATTTGTATTCTATGCATTAAATGTGGTTTTGTAAGGAGTTCCCATTTAAGGTCAAAGACTTTCTTGTGTCTTGTGTGGAAAATTCTCCATAACCTTAATCTTAATCGGAGGTGTCCATTTGTTTATTGGGAACCGCGTTGAAGTCCCCACAAAAAATTATTTGTCCTCGGCGTAGATGTTGGATTTTTTCCCATATATTCTTCAACAAGGATATTGGCTTGATATTAGGGAGGTAGATGTTAATAATAGTATAGAGAGAATTATTGATTGAGCATACCACAACAGCATAGCGGCCTTGGGGATCCTGTTCTGAAGTAACAAGCTTAAAGTGTTACTAAACCCACAACAGTAAAATCAGTCTGTATATGCAGCATAGCATACTTGTTATACTCTCTGTGGAACTTAAGGGGTTAATCCTCTGCATTGTGTAAAAAGGCTGTTTAATCCTGTATGCATAGATCCCCCCCCCCCTCCTGCACTGTCTATTGTGTCAGTTGTGTCTTTTATGCTGGAGAGAACATTTACTTGTTCTTAGCGCTAGCCAGGTCACATGATGTTGACATCACACATATGGGCATGTATACAAGCTGTAGTGGATGTCTCCTCCTACCTGAACTCTCAGCACTGGAGAAACTGTGCAGTTTATCATGTAACCGTTATATATAGATCATCCAAAAAGGTATATAGTGGGAGTATTTTAATGTAAAAAGAAGATTTATAAGTTGTGGGCACTGTAGGGGGCGGGGAGAACTATTTTCATATTAGTGGGTTTAGTAAAACTTTAAATGCCACTGTGTCCTTAATTGCAATTAACACCCCTCTTGTTGGGGGCTACAATATAGGGGCACTTTCTGTGTTGGAGGTTGGTAAGTTTTTGGGAAGAAAAGTGGGTTTCCTGTAGGCAGGGGATGTTACAATTAAGCCGGAGTGCCTCCCTCCATGCCATTTGCCATTTGGCCGGACTGTAAAGGCCTTTTACATTTAAGGAAGACAGGTTGAACTACATCGTAGAGAAGAGTGTGCTACTGAAATTGGAGTGAGGTTAAGTAGAATAAGGCCCAGATGATTGCCGTTGGAGTTGTTGATGGAACTAGGCAGAGTCTTGACTGCCTCTGTATTGGGTGTAAAGGACTATAGGAAGTCAGCAGGTTGTCAACAGCCATTAAGAGTGGAAGGTTGGTCCTACGAGCTGCAGATTAGCATTGACGTTAGGTACTGACGGGTAGAATTCTGTGAACTCCAGAATAAAGTAAAAAACATAAATAAAACAAGACAAAAAAAAAGAAATAAACCGAACTGTAGCAAAAATTCTACAATAATAATTTGACAGAAACAATTTGAATCTGTACTAGATTCTGAGCGCATTGTTACCACAAATCACGTGGGGGGGGCAAGCTGTGTCAAAAATATAGGGGACACTATTTGAGCTCGCTGGAGCATTGTCCCTTAATAAGTAAGTAAGTGAGCGCACTCAGGGGTTCAAGCATTGGTAGGAACTCCAGGCTCTGAAGGTTCATGTATAGGAGAAGAGGGGCTTTCTGTCGGTGGGTCATCTTTTTCTAAGATTCTCTTTTGCATTTAAAAAAAATGTCATATGACGAAAGACTTTTCCCTGAAAAAAAGAAAAAAACACAGGTTATTAAAAATTAGAACTAGATAAAGAAATAGAACATCTGCTGGTATGGATAGGATGTAACTAATTAAATATAAAGATCAGAATATGTCTAAATGTAATGAAAATGGAATGGGCTTTTTTTTACTGAATACACAAAATAGGAAAGTATTGTAACCAAACATTGGCCCATCTTGAAAAAAAGATAGGATATTGGGACCCCATTTAACAAATGAACAGTTGATGATATATAGCAGCCTTTCTCAACCAGAGACCTGTGTCCTTCTGGCTCTCAGATAAGCAACCACTGACAACAATGATCCTTTTAGCTATTTGTAAGAGGGGGGGTTCTTCCCAATGACCACAAGTGTGAGCAGCATTCTTCCCAGTGGCTGTCACACTAATGTACCCTTAGCTGTAGATATGGTAATTATTAGCAGGGGTTTCCTGTTATTTCTAGTGGTCCTCCATTCAAAAAAGATTGAGAAATGCTGGTATATAGGAAAGCTCCATCATTGTGTAATAGAGTGGCCACTAGTATTGTGAATCCTTCTATTTCTCGTGTTTTTTTTTTTTTTTGGGGGGGGGTGTTCAGGAAATTTTTTTTTTTAACCTTTGCAAGATGTTTGACTTGCAGATTATGTATACCAAATGGGGAAAACGATGCATTTACTCCTCCAAACTAATAATAACAGCGTTTTCCAAAGAACACATTTTATTTTGTGTGTAACTTATATTACATATTTAATCGACTGCCAATATATCAACATATTGTCAGATCCACCTTTCGCAGTAAGAGTTTTCGAACATCTATGTAATGTATTTATAGGATTACACACTTATAATTTATCATTGCTTTTCAAAAAAATCATAACAGTCTCTCAAAGGGGTTTACATTTCTAGGTATTAATAGGTTTAAAAACTCACAGAGATATAACCATGGATATTAATATTGATTTAGAAGTTGATAGTTTTATTAGTGAATTTGTAAGATTAAAGGACAAACTAATAGATGGTTCATAATATATTTTACACTAATGTATTTTATTTATAGATTATTTCAGCAGATTGTTGTTTCTTGCAATTTTGATGAATGTGATTGTTTATCTACATTTTTTATTTTTTGTCTTTATGTGGAATAATACAGATAATTGGGTGCATCTATCGTGAATTATTCTAATAGGGGTGTTTCCTATTGTGAAACAATTTGCTGTGTTTGTTTTTGTTAATGCAAATCCAGTCTTTTAATTCGTGATGACAAAAATTGACCCATAAGTCTTGATGAAGTTTATTGACGAAATGCATAGTGCAGAATCAGATTGCATCATTCATGTCTTCAGCTGATCTTGAGGTCCAAAGGACCCTGTTTACTTTTTGCCATGTTTTTGAAAGTTTTACTGTGCATTTGAGCTTTATTTCTTTTTTGTTACATAGATACGTAGATGGTAAGGATGAATACAGACCATCCAGTTCATCCTTTGTGGGTGTGTGTATGTAATATGTCTCTACCACTTCCCATATCCCTGTATACCGTGTGCAGTAAGATGACCATCTAAGAGGTATTTTAATTTGGCAACATTACCCGCTGCAACCACCAATTGAGTTCCATATCCCTACTGCTCTAACAATAAAAAAACCCTGATCCTCCAGCCCTCTTATTAATTTTGTTGCCCTTCTCTGGGCACTCTGCAGTTCCAGTACATCCTTTCTGAGGTCTGGTTACCAGAGCTGGACAGCATACTCAAAATGCGGCTGAACCAGAGTTTTGTAAAGTGGTAGAATTATAGATTTATCTCTTGAGTAAATACTGTACCCTTTTTAGTGCATGCTAATATCCGGCTGCCTTGCTTGCTGTGGTTTAGTATTGCATGCTATTGCTCAGTCTGTCATGAACCAGGACGCCCAGATCCTTTTCAATCCTTGATTCTTCCAGAGGTTCTCCCCCTAATGTGTAACTTGCATTCATATTTTTGGCCCCCATGTGCATTACTTTACATTTCCTTACATTGAACCTCATTTACCATGTGTTTGCCCATCCCTCCCTTTTATTGAGGTCTTCCTGTAGAGTTTCTATGTCCTGCTGTGATGTTATTGCCCTGCTTTTCTTTGTATTGTCAACAGACACTAAGATTGAACTACAGTATTTATACTAACCTCTATATTATTCACAAACAAGTTAAAGAGCTCAGGGGTACCCCACTTATAACTGCAGACCATTCAGAAGACACTTTATTTATCACCACCCTCTGGACACGCCCCTGTAACCAGTTTTCTATCCAGGTACTGTCGTCAATGCCAACTGACCTCAGTTTTTGGATTAAGGGTTTATGGGGTACCGTGTCAAATCTAAATAAATTACATCCACAGGCCTTCCTTTATCCAGATTGCAGTCCACTTCCTCATAGAATGTTAATAGGTTGATCTGGCAAGAACGATCTTTCATAAAACCATGCTTGTTACTACTAATGATACTATTCTTATCTGCAAGTTCCTGGATATGGTCCCTTATCATCCCCTCCAATAGATTACAAACTATTGATGTTAAGCTGACTGGCCTGTAGTTTCCAGGTATGTATCTCGACTCTTCTTTAAAAATTAGTACCACGTTAGCTTTATGCCAATACGCTGGTACCATTCCAGTCAATATGCTTTCTTTTCCAATCGTGTTTATTAAGGTTATAAACCCTACAGATATAAAACTGTACAATACAGTATACAGAAGTACCAGTACATGACATTATTGACCTACAGCATTGGTCATTAACCGGTTCCCGACCGGCGCACGCCGATGGACGTCGGCAGAATGGCACGGCTGGGCAAATGGGTGTACCTGTACATCCATTTGAATTCCCCGCCGTGCCATTGCGTGCGTGCGTGCATGCCAGCCAGGAGCTCCATAAGTCGGGTCGCGGGTCCCGCGATCGCCTCATGGTGAGGACGAACGGGGAGATGCTGATGTAAACAGCATCTCACCGTTCTGCCTAGTGACAAGTGTCACTGATCACAGCTCCCTGTCATTGGGAGCTGTGATCAGAGTAATGACACACACAGCCCATCCCCCTGACAGTTAGAATCACTCCCCTAGGACACACTTAACCCCTCCCTGCCCCCTAGTGGTTAACCCTTTCACTGCCAGTGTCATTTACACAGTAATCAGTGCATTTTTAATCGCACTGATTGCTGTATAAATGACAATGGTCCCAAAAATGTGTCAAAAATGTCCGACATGTCCGCCATAACGTCGTAGTCACAATAAAAATTGCTGATCACCGCCATTACTAGTAAAAAAAAATTATTTAAAAAAATGCCATAAAACTATCCCCTATTTAGTAAACGCTATAACTTTTGCGCAAACCAATCAATAAATGCTTATTGCGATTTTTTTTTACCAAAAATATGTAGAAGAATACGATCGGCCTAAACTGAGGGGAAAAAAAATGTTTTTTATATATTTTTGGGGGATATTTATTATAGCAAAATGTAAAAAATAATGCGTTTTTTTCAAAATTGTCGCTCTTATTTTGTTTATATCGCAAAAAATAAAAATCGCAGAGGTGATCAAATACCACCAAAAGAAAGCTCTATTTGTGGCAAAAAAGGACGTCAATTTTGTTTGGGAGCCACGTCGCACAACCGCGCAATTGTCAGTTAAAGCGTCGCAGTGCTGAATCGCAAAAAACGCTCTGGTCAGGAAGGGGGTAAAATCTTCCAGGGCTGAAGCGGTTAGGGACCGGTAAAATACTATTTTGGGCTATGATTATATGTTTTGAAGAAAAGAAGATACAACCTCCGATGAGAAACTGCATGACCGGAGGCACCCCCATTTAAGAGGGGTCATCTCAGCCATGAATCGATCATGGTAGTTGGTCATTATGTTTAAATACACAGGCCGCAAACTGGGAGTGGGACCAATGGCAGTCGACCAGTGGTCCTTGATCACTCCCCAAACTATTAAAGGGTTTAATAAAAAAGAAGAAAAGGAAAGAAAAAGGAATAAAAGAGGAAGAAAGGGGAAAGAGACAGCGAGCCTCTCCTGGGGCACTAAGACACTAACCTCAGGTCTGATGAGGTTCACCCCATCAGGTGTGTGATCCAGGGGTCCCAGGTTTTTTCAAATTGGGGAAGCTTGTACTGCAGGATGGCAGAGAGGCATTCATTTAACATTATCCAGTGCAACTTATTATTTAAGAGGTCAAAAGATAGCACCAGGCAGGGGCGTTGCTAGGTCTACAAAAGATCTGGGGCTAGAGCCCATAGCAGCGTAGTAAAGAAAGTCATACGCTTGGGCGGGCATACACATGTATATACAGTAATATACATGTGGGTGTATATATATCCCCAGAGAGCCCCCCGCTTACATCAGGGTCCCCAGAGAGCCTCCTCCTTACATCAGAGTCCTCAGAGAGCTTCCCACTTCCATCAGGGTACCCAGAGGGCCCCCCCCACTTACATCAGGGTTCCCAGAGAGGCCCCCTTACATTAGGGTCCCCAGAGAGCCTCCCCCTTAAATCTGGGTCCCTAGAGAGCCTAGGCCTTAAAATCAGGGTCCCCAGAGAGCCTCTCCAAGTCAAGTCCACAAGTCAAGTCCATGAACAGGGTGGGGAGGAGTTCATGGACTAAGAATTGGTTGCTTCAGCGTGACCAGTTCTCTCACATGCCTTTGCTCCGTGAGATCCGTGAGAATAATCCTGATGATTTCAGGAACTTTCTCAGGATGACAGACCCCGTATTTCACTGTTTGTTGGATTCGCTGACCCCCTATATCAGCAGGCAGGATACCTGCATGAGGCAAGCCATCACTCCGGAGCAGAGGCTCGTCGCTACCCTGCGGTACTTGGCGACAGGGAGAAGCCTGCAGGACTTGAAGTTCTCGACAGGCATCTCCCCGCAGGCTCTGGGGATCATTATCCCAGAGACCTGTTCTGCCATCATCCAGGTCCTGCAGAAGGAGTATATGAAGGTAAGATTTATCCTTTAATATCACATTTTATTGTATTGAATGTTTGCTAATATATTGTATTTCTTTCCTCATTCCCTAATTACCATGATTATAATATGCTGTGAATGTCCCCTTTGTTCTCATGCATGCTGGATTTTTATGTAATTATTATTTTAGGTCCTTCATACATATTTGCCCTTCAATAACCTCCCCAGCATGGTGTCTCCTGGCCCTATATTCACCTCATGTAGTCACTTAACAATGTATTTTTTCAGCTCCATAGTAGTGCTTTACCCCAAACACCCCCTAAAATGTTTGGAAATGTTATTTTAGCTTTAAATTCAGGCAGAGTGCCAGAGGCTTTTTTTGTGGTGTCCCCAAATAATTTTTAGTAACCCTCCCTCCCCCAACTGCTAAGTCAGCTGATCCCAATTCTCTATGTATCCTCAATCATCTATCTGCTGACTTTGCCAAACCCATATACACTATACCCACCTCTTTACTGGTCAGATTTATGGATGAATTACCCAAAGCATGTAGTGCAAGGGCCTGCCTGTATACTTTCCAATGGTACTGTTTAAAGTTTTTGTATCCTATTATTATCTTGATAGGTAATAGCAGAATGTCCAAATGTCCTCAAATGTGTACAGTGTTTATTTATATCTTTGTATTCAGACACTTCTTACCTGTCCAGTGGCCTGCCAATAGTGTAACTAAGGAGGGGCTGTTCCAAGTAATACCCATTATTTAGGCATTCATCTCTCAATGAAGTGAAGAGGGTTACCTGTCCAAGATTTCCACACACCCCATAATGTTAGAAATGGCCCATGAGAGGGGGGAGGGGGAATACGATAGGTGTACCTTATACTTTGTTGTTGTTAAATTCCTCTTAATAAATGCTATCTGGAGGTTGCCCCATAATGTTTGTGTCTAATCTGCTTGCCATGTTTCAGAGTATAAATAGTAATGTTTATTGTTTTTTCCTCAACAGTTTCCTTCCACGCCACAGGAATGGCAGACTGTGGCCTTCCACTTTGCAGAGTGGTGGGACTTTCCTAACTGCGGAGGGGCAATTGATGGGAAACATGTCCACATCGTCCCACCACCCAACTCGGGGTCGTACTATTATAATTACAAGGGGTTTAATAGTATAGTGATGTTGGCGGTGGTGTCAGCTAATTACGACTTCTTGTATGTGGACGTGGGGAAGAATAGCCGGATGTCCGATGGTGGAGTCATCGCCCAGACAGAGTTCTACAGGCGTCTCCACAATGGCAGCTTGGACTTGCCAGCTCCAGAGGACAATGTGGAAGGACTCCCATTTGTGTTCGTTGCTGATGAAGCATTTGCGCTGGGGGACCACCTGATGCGGCCATTCCCAATGAGGACCCTCACCCCGGAACAGAGGGTTTTTAATTACCGGCTGGCCAGAGCCCGAAGAGTGGTGGAGAACACATTTGGAATCCTGGCCAGCCGGTTCCGCCTATTTCTGACATCTATCCATATGGCGGAGTATAAACTGAACCATATAATACTTGCGTGCTGTGTTCTCCATAACTTTTTACGGAAACATTCTGCCAACTATGCTGGCTCAGTTGGGCCTGAGGCCGGAATCCTACATCAAACCACACTGATGGCGCTTGAAAGTGGCCGTCCTGGCTTGCCCTCCCTGAGTGCCCGTGATGTCCGGTTACGCTACCTGGAGTTCTTTGCGGGTAGGGGGGCTATCAATATGCCAGACAATATGTGAAGCCTTTTTATAATAAAAAAAAAAAAGAAATTCTTTGTGGACATTTACTGCTTGTGTTTGCTTTAGCTGACCCTGACATAAATGTTTTGAGTGCAGAAAATGTCGTGATTGGGTAACCTTATACAAAGCACTGTTGGCTGGTATTTCCTAAATGCAAAAACACATTTAACTACAAGTGCACTTGCAACTGCACTGAAACTGCACTTGTAGTGCAAAGAGGATTTGCCCTTAGGAAATAACCCCCATTTTTGCATAAAACAGCTATTACATCACCCCAAAAGTGTTGTAGTGTTGAGACAATAATCCACACATTCTTGAGTAAGCCACTTTTTTATACCTGCACAATCAAATGTGCATTTACCAAAGGTTTTTAAAACAAACCAACATGTTTGTTGTATAACAATTTTTGCAGTAGCATTAGCAAAATTTGAACTGTCCATTTCAGATAAAACAGGCCTGTGTAAAACCAACAAGAAAGCCAAAAAACTTGAACTTACAAAGTTCACATTAGGTAAAACCTGAAGGCTATATCAGACATCAGTATTTAGGAACTGGGTTTGATATAGCGTTCAGATGGGGGGAAATCACCCCTGGAAAAGCCAAATTTGGAAGATGCACACCAATTTACGAATGTCAACATGTGCTATCTGCCATCAGGGGGGGTTAAAGGGACGTGTTTTGGGGGAGCAAGCCCTTCCTCAATGCGACTTTATAATTGAGGAAGGGGTTGCACCCCCAAAACGCGTCCATTGATCTCCCGTGATGGCAGATAGCACATGTTGGCACACTGTGTGCATCCTCCAAATTTGGCTTTTCAAAACATTGCAAAAAAATTTAAAAGATTGGACCACAATCCAAAAAGTGATTTTGTGGGGTTTTAAATTCGCCCCAAAACATCAATGATGTTATTATTATTTTTAATAACATCATTGATTTTTTGCTGGATGTTTTGCAGTTCGGCATTACACCACATGATCTCCCCGATCAGGATCTGGGCACTTTCTGAAGTAAAGCGTTCTCTATCCCTCACATCACGATCACCTAAAAAGAGAGAAAGAAAAAAAAAACAGGTCTCAAAAATCTGCCACCATCCATCTCTTTTACCTGAGCCTGTGGTCGCAGACACTCACCTGTTGTGGTGCCAATCTCCACCACATCTTGTTCTTCCTCCTGCTCAGCTTGGGTTTGGGGTATTTCACCTTCTTCCAGAGGTGGGGGGTCTGTGGTCTCCTCGGATGAGGGCTGTCCTCCAAGTCTTTTCTCCCCTATGTAAAACAAAAATGGTATACTTAGCACACAGATATTTGATGGCCGAACTAGAAATAGGAAACATTGCTTGGAAGTGGGGTACAATTGTCTATTTTAGCCGAGTTCAAAGATGTCTTTTTTTTATTGCCCTTTGTCAAGCTGCAATACTTTACCTGTTTAGTACAAGCTTCACAGATGTAGCCCCCCCTATAGTATACACTGGAGCACCTGTGTGGCCCCCCTAATAAAAATGGTGTTCTGGGGTCCCACACTAGTGCTCCAGTGTCCAGATGTGAAAACAGCTGCTCAGTGTCCTCTCCTTACACACAATCTAGTTGGCATTTCATTCTAGTAACAAACCCATCTACACAAACAAATATTTGGCATCCAAGTAGGCCCAAAAAAAATGTTGGAAAATGCATATGGCCTAAACAATGGTGTTCTAGAGGCCGAAAGAAAAATGTTTGATACGAACGAATAATGGGCCCATGAACATTAAAGTTGCCCTTGTAAACGTTACAATTAATAAAAGCACATGGAGCAGCACGAACGTAATAAAGACAGAAAGAATAGGAACACAGCACAACTACTTACTTTTTTGCAGCACTCTCCGGATCTTTCGGTACTGCTCTGGCTCTCTTAACTTCAGGTCCGACCACCGCTTCCTGAGCTGATCTTTCGATCTTCGTACCCCGAAATTCCTGTGAAGGCTTTTGATCACTTTCCCCATGATCTTGGCCTTTCTGATGTTGGGGTTGGGGTAAGGCCCATACTTCCCGTCATAGTCGGACTTACTCATGATGTCGACCATCTCCAACATCTCCCCAAAGGACATATTTGTGGCCTTAAATCGTCTCCTTCTGGATCAGGACGTGTCCGGATCCGGGCTTTCCTCCTCCTCCTTCTCGTTGCTATAATTAGCACACACCTGCTCTAACTCCGCCATCATGCTCTTCACCCACTGCGCCGAACGAAAAGGGGCGGGGAATAGACTAGAAAGAACATCAGGGGCGGGCGGAGTTACACGCATGCGCAGTGTGTATAAAGCGTAACACGCGTGCGTATTGCGTACGATCTGTGAGCGGTGGAAGGAGCATTGGACGCTCCGATCGTAAGAACGAAGGTAAGAGACAAACTTGTGCCTATACTGCTTCTACATTGAGGCCTATATTGTAACAAGATTAGGAGAGTTTTGTCTGACATTAGGCTTTGTCTTGCGTTGTGTCTTGCAGTGAACATAGATATGCTACTCAAAGATAATGACTTCATGTCAGTATTCCTAGAGATGCTAAGGGAGCTGCCCTGTCTGTGGGAGATTAACCACCCCCATTTCAAGAACCAAGCAAAGAGGAAGGCAGCACTGGTGCAATTGTGTGAAATTGTGAAGCAGGTGATCCCCACGGAGGAGCACATATATAAGGGAGCGCAAGAAAGTCCTGGATTCATAGAGATCCGGAGCAGCAGATGACATCTATGTCCCCAGGATGTTGTACTACGACAGGCTGCACTTTCTCACAGGCCAGACTGAACCCAGGCCATTCCTCTCCAGTCTTCCTTCCACGCTTCCTTCCCCCCCGGCTGAGGCTTCTGACGCCCAACCTGGGCCTTCCAGGCCACATGTGGAGAAGCCCAGATTGAGCCAGTTATAGCATTCCTCTAAATATTTCTGCTTGTCCAATCAATGATGTTAACTAGATGTTAGTTGGGAGTACTAATTTAGGGTTGGGATTGATGATGCAAAACATTACAACCATGTACCTTTTTCATACACAGGGAAGTCTCAGCCAGGAGGTGGCCGGGCCGAGCCGGCTGGCTGATCTGCAGGTCCCTCCACCCCCCCTGAAAAGAGAAAGTGGCAGTAGGAGTGCCCTAGAGGAGGCTGCTATAGGATTCTTTTGGAGGGCTACAGAGGTCCTGGGAGCACCCCACACCATGGAGGAGAACATTGCTGCCTTCATTGCATATAAAATGCAGAGGATGGAGGAGGGCCAACAAGTCATGTGTGAGGCCCTCATATTGGAGGCTCTTGAGAAAGGTATGAGGGGCCAAATGACACCTCGGACACACCTTTGGGATGGTCCTCCTCCTCCTCCTGCAGGTCCTCCTCCCTCTCCTCCAGGTCCCCCCAGTCCTCCTCCAGGTCCTCCCAGTCCTCCTCCTCCTGCAGGTCCTCCTCCTCCTCCTCCTACCACATCTCCAACTGCACAGCCACAGCCCGGAAGGAAGCGTGGAAGGAAGACCAGACAGTGATTGCCCTGGGTTCAGTCTGGTCGGCCAAAAGATGCAGCCTCTTGTGGTACCACAGCCTGGGGACACACATGTCATCTGCTGCTATCCGGATCTCTCCAAATTCTGGACCAGACTGCCCTCCCTTACATATGGACTCCTCAGGCCACCAATTTTGATGTTGAAGAATTGATGTCTGCCGTGGGGGTCCCAGGCTTTGCTAATTTCTCCTGTTGATCCAGTGTTGCCTTCCTCTTTGTTTGGTTCTGATCCCTTAATAAAGGATTTTTGTTTTGAATTATACTCTCCTATGTGTTTTACTTCAAAAAGGACAGTTTGTTTGTGAGGGTTCAGGTACATTTCAAATATACAATGTGAAATGAACAAGGGACACCAACACCAAACAATCTCCTGGAGATTAAATAATACAAGATATCAATGGTGTTGGGGTAACTTGCAACACAAAACACACACAAAAATATTCTGGAGTAAAAATAAAAATAACATTGAACAAAGATCAGCCTTGGAAAAAATCCAAACATTAAAGAAAAAAAAAACGCTGAAAATACAAAAAAAAAATTAAAAAAAATAATATAAAACTGTCAGATGTGACAACTAATAACAATATATTCAGGGAATCCCACTAAAAAAACACAAATAAAACTTTGTGAGAAGTGTGTGTGAATATGAGCAGCAAAACTACTTAATTCTTGTCACATTATAAAGAAGAAGAGAGTGCGCTGTATTAAAACATTTTTAACATTGCAGCGTGACGAAAGTGCTGTATCCATTGCGAACGCTAAGATTACCAGAATGAGCTGTCCCGTCTCGGAATTTCTTCTGAGCATGCGTGGCACTTTGTGCGTCAGCACAGGCCACACACGGTTGACGCGATCGGATTTTGTTGTCGGAAAATTTTAACTCCTGCTGTCCAACTTTGTGTGTCGGAAAATCCGATGGAAAATGTCCGATGGAGCCCACACACGGTCGGAATTTCCGACAACACGCTCCGATCGGACATTTTCCATCGGAAAATCCGACCATGTGTACGGGGCATAAGTTTCCAGAGATAGGACTCCTCTGTGATAGTAAAAATTGGCAATACGCAAAAGCCCATTATTTGTCCACTATGCAAAATCAGAAGGGATGAGGCCTGGGGTGAATGCAGGATTTGCCAATAGTGGAGCAAGGGGAGCTGAGTTGATCTAAAATTATGTTTTGAGGATAGCCTGTTGCACAATCCTACACAAAAGGAAAGTGTGGGGCATAGGATAGCGGGTCGAATTTTGGCTGGTAACAATAACAGGTGGTTAACAGGTCTCATAGACAAGATAGAGGATTCCAGCTGCATCCAGCTGGATGGGGTTGTTTAGTGTGAAAAGTAATCAATGGGGACAGTTGGGCAGCCTAAAATTATCTGAGCAAGTCTGCAGCTCTTAAGCCTCCACTTACTCTAGGAGCATAAAGTGTCTTTCTATTCACCCTGGACCCCTTGTCTCCCCAAATACACATGGAGCCATGACCCCGTCGGGGTTGCTGAATGTAGTAGTTCACCTGTCACCCTGCCCAGCCCGAAATTAATTTCTCAGACACTCAGAGACATAGAACAGTCCATAAGCTTTGTTTTTTTATTGAGGGGATTGAACTTGGATGGGAAATAGGGAATTATAGGATGTCCAGGAATATTCAGTGCAAAGTTGCTTGGGACTTCTATATACACTCCAGTATATACACTCCAGTCTTTTCTCCAGTACAAACTCTCCCCCACCCCTCAGACTGTGAAGCTTCCCGTGGGCCTGACAGCCTCCACACTCTCTTACTCCAGCTCTTCCACACCAAAACTCCCTCCCAGCTGTGCTGACCCTAGGTATTTAAGGAGGCCTGCCCCTTGCCAATTCAAGTTGGGGATTGGTCAAGGCTCCCCAGGCAGCTTCACCTTTCCTCCCCTCCTCTCCTTCCAGCACTTTCTAGAAGGAAGAGGGAGGTGTCAGTGATGCTACCCTGCGAGTCATCCAGCCCTGCCCTGAACCACTCTCAGCCCAGAATGAAAACAAACAGACTTATCCTCAAGCTAGGCCTCTCTAAATTTTTCTACTCTTCTGAAAAATCCTCACTATAGCACCTACCTAACTAGAGGGTGCTACATATATTAACAGTTTTCATTGAAATTTCTTTCTATCAGACATATTTAAAGTCACTGGGAGTGTACGAAGGAGATACAACAATCTTGGCAAAACATTCATTTTAAGCGAGCGCAGCCTGCCAAACCATGAGATTCTTAGCCCATCTTTGTAAGTTATCTGAGAGTATTTTATATAGTAAGGGGTAATTCTCCTGGTATAAGGTTTGAAGGTTCAGGGTTAGGTAGATACCCAGATATGGGAGGGCCGTAGTTTGCCACTTAAAGGGGAAAGAGTTTTGGAGAGCCTGGACTGTTTGCTTTTCCAAATATATATTCATAGCCAGTGATATGTTATGGTTAACTCTAAGTCATGATATGGAGGAGAAAAGTTGCAAGTCTAAGTATCAATTGGGTATAGAGGTAGCCGGAGAGGAGAGAAGTAACAATATGTCATCTGCTAACAGAGCACATTTATGGACTAGACGCCCACAAAGTATACCTTGGATGTCCTGATTGTCTCAAATTCTGATAGCTAATGACTCTAAGGCCAGGATAAATAATATTGGGGACAGGAGACATCCTTGGCCCGTGACCCTATCTATTGGCAGACGTGGGGAACTGTAACCCTTGATTTGTAGATTTGCTGTGGGCGTGCATAGCAATGTCAGGAAGATGGTGCCGAAACCATATTTTTGAAAAACATACAGTAGAAGAGATAGTCCCAAGACAGGGAATCGAATGGTTTGTGTAGATCCAGGGAGAGAAGCATTTTCTTTCTCCGTCGTTGATTGTCCCAGTCCAAGTGGATTGCTGATATGATGTTGATCAAGCGTCTGGTTTGATTAGGTGCCTCCCGACTAGGAACAAACCCTACTTGGTTTGGATGTATATAGCATGATACCAAGGAGTTCAATCTATTTACTGAAACTTTGGTCATTTTTTTCAGGTCGACATTTATGAGTAAAATAGGGCGGTAATTGCCAGAGTCCCCAAAGTCTTTGCCTGTTTTCAGGATCACATGGTTTTTGTGCGGCGGTATTTGGGGACCCTTTCGCAACTCATTGAAATACGTGGAAGTGGGGTGTCAATATTTCAGTATATTTTTTATAATAATGTTCTGAATAACCGTACGATCATTCCTTAAAACAGGAAACCAAACATTCCTTAAAGCAGTAAACAAAAATAATTACTACAATAACGAAAAATATGGTTGACGATCTTTGGAGGCACCATAGATATGCCCAGCTGATGGCCATTAGGCAAGACATCAGCCCTCCTAGCCCCCCAATAAACGAAAGAGTGGCCCAAAATCAAAACGAGGCAAGCATCATCTGAAAATAAATACATGAAAATAACACATAACACGAAACGTGACACAGGAACACATAAGCCACACATAGCAGGCATAACCAAGACCCCTGACTACTGTTGCTGTTCCTAAACCAAATGAGGACGGACATAAAGTTTGAACCTGTCCGACTCCCACCTGCCAATACGTTTCAAAACAGCAGTATTTAAACCCCACCTGGCAGCTTCAGTGGCCGCCGCGATGCCTAAGGAATGGGAGGAATAACTACGTGCCTCTATCCCTACGGCCGTTAGACAGCAGGGAAGAGCAGACACGAACTAAACCATAAATACTCCACCACCGCGGAAATCAGGCAAATGGGCGAGCTATGAACCCAAAGCAACCGTAAATATGCGCCCTTATCCGCCTGATCTGTCTTAGAATGGCAGATAAACGGGACCACGGAAGAGCCATCACAGCAGACATTAGCCGCTGGCAAGCCCCCGTGAGCCCCGTAAAAGGCTAAAGCGAATGCCACACCGAATAGAGCTTCAATACTAGAAGAGCACACAGTACGCGTGCGAATGTCTAAAGTGATTGGCCGGCATCCATCAGGCCTCCGGGAACCCTTCTGATAACCTCTTAAGGCCTGTTTAACCAAAAAATCTTTGTTGAAATCTGGAATGCTCTGCAACTTGAACAAGAAGGCCAGACCGGACAACTTACGGTTAATGGTAGAAATTGCCACTCCCTCAGTAAAGTTCAAACAAATTAAGTAAATCAAGAGAATTCTGACCTCTGAACTGACCATGTGCACCCCAGCCAGATGAAGAAGCTCCCACCGCTCCTGCCAAACCTTGGTGTATGAAGACAACATTGACCCACTCAAGGAGTTCGGAATCAAGCAGAAGCGATTCCAATTCCCCCGGAAGATGCAGAGCATGCAAAAATACAGAAATGCCGTAAGAGACGAACTACTGGCGGACAGGACCCAGAAAGCGAATTGATAACTTGGACAACACCCAAGTTATCGCAGTGGAGCCGAACCTTCTTATTACGAAAAACATCACCCCATATTTCTATGGCAAAAAAACTGGAAAAAGTTCCAAAAGAACCAAATTATTCAAGAAACCCCCCTCCCTCCACGTGGAGGGCCAACACCCCGCACTCCACAAAAAAAATGGAGAAAGGTCCCTCGGGGGGGTTTTTAGGCAGCTAGCTATAGATATGAGCAAAAAAGCAGAAAAACATTGAGCGAAGCGTTGGAATTCTTGATTAAACGTAATAAATAAGTGAATTGATAAATGAGTGTTAAATTATGGGCTCAAATGGGAAAATACCTATACCAAATACAGATAATAGCAAACATATGGGTTATACACAGCATATAATAAAGCTATTGCATAACAGGTCTGACGTGTTTCGACCCATGAAGTTTGGGGTCTCTTCAGAGGATGAGTTTGCTAAAAAGAAAAAAGGATTTGTAATAACATATCCAACTTATTTGAAAAGGTTATAACATATGCAAATTTGTTACAGATTACACATAATTACCACTGAAATTGGATATACCCTTCGATCAGCGCCTCCCCACATAGCAGTCAGGCCATCCAGTGTGCCCGCACGCCACAGCAACCCGGAGGGGGGAACGAGGATCCACTCAATGCGGCTTACAAGGAGTCAAACGTACAAATGCCCCCCACCAAAATGTCACGAGGGAGGTGGAGCCAGAACCTACGACAATTGTCAGAGCATTAGCTCATGAACAAACCCTTGTTGATTAATGATTAGATTTATCTATTGGGTGGTCAGAAAATATTGCAATCATCTATTACAAGTTTTGTTGATATAGTATATAAGAAAGAAATAATGGTATTAGTGAAGTGATGATAACTATATTGGTATAACTAATATGGAATATGCCAGAGATGACCTTGTCTTTAACCTCTGACAATAGCAGTGATAGGAAAGGGAGTGAAGAAAGTGCAGAGTGAGCGCTGTGATGTAATGATAAAGTGTGAAGTAAAAAAAATTATATATATATATATATATATATATATATATATATATATATATATATAATTATGTACATAAAAAATGAAGGTGAAGTGAGTGAATGTTTGAAGAACAAATAAAAAGTGAAAAAAGTCAGTGAATATATACGTGGTGTGCAGTTAAAAAAAAAGTGCATAGTGTTACAAAGTGTTTAGATCTGCGGCATCCAAAGCTGGTGTACGCATAAGTAAGAATTGAATAAAAGTGAAAATAATAATCTATGAAGTCTGATAAGACATTTATAAACAAATAAATAAGGGGTTGTTACTTACTCCTATGATTAATGAAAAAGATCTTGGTCGTCCAAGGAGGAATGTGAGGAGATCTCAACCGGATCAGCCCTCATTCCAAAATAGAACCAAATTATTCAAGAAACCCCCCCTCCCCCCACGTGGTGGGCCAACACTCCGCACTCCACTGGCCACCTAAAAATGCTCCATAACCAGAGGAGCCAGCCGCATCCGTAAAAAGATCCAGATCACAGTTACTGATCGGCCCATCCATCCAGAGCGACCGATCATTAAAGGTCTCCAGGAAAACGTGCCACACTCGCAAATCCTCCCTCCGCTCCCTGGTTAAACGAATGACATGCCATGGGGAACATACCCCAGCTGTGGCGGCAGAGAGCCAACGGCAAAAGACTCTGCCCATTGGCATGATGCGGCAAGCTAAATTCAGCTTGCCCAAGAGAGACTGTAACTTCCGTAGCTGTATCTTACGTTTGCCAAACACTATACGAACCTCTTACTTGAGAGCAAGCAGCTTGTCGTCTGACAGATGACATTCCATCGCCTGAGAATCAATAACTATCCCTAAGAATTTAATCAACGACATGGGGCCCTCCATTTTATCTGCAGCAAGGGGATGACTGAATTTACCCCTGCCACCTCATGGGCCACCCATTCAAGGAAAGAGCTAAAGGTCTCGAACAAGGCGCAAGTGATGGAACAGCCCATGGGAACGCAGCGATCCACGTAAAACACAGCGACCACCGACAACCCAAGAGATGAAAACTATGTGTGTGGACCAGTAACAACCAAAAGGTTGACTCAATGTCGGTCTTGGTCATGAGGGAGCCTCGGCCATAGTGCCGCACCCAAAAGACCGCAGCATCAATAGAGGTTTACAAACACTGCACACGCCTCAGTGTCAATAGCATCATTGACTGACCCATCCTTCGGGAATGAAAGATGGTGTATCAAGCGGAACTTATTTGGCTCCTTCTTTAGAACCACACCCAATGGCGAGACTACCAAATCATTTAGGGGAGGGTGGGCAAATGAGCCGCCCACCCATACGTCCCAATAACACCTCTTTAGCGAGTTTCTCTGAAATCACCGCAGAGTGCAGATGAGCCGACCGCAAATTGTTGGCTATGGGAGGGATCTCAGTAAGGGAGCAAGGAATCAAGAAACCCTCAGAGAAACCACCGAGGTCATAAGTTTCATCCATAAGCTGATGTTCTTATGATCCCAGCGTAAAGACAGCCGGATAGCCTTCCTTTGACTAAACTGTTTGTCATAGCGGAGACAGGACACGCTGCCATACACTCTATGGGTCTCGCTAATGGCATCCAGATAACAAAAAGGGGGAGCAATTCTCTGGGGATTTCTCTCCGATGATGCTCGCAAAAATGGCGAATGCTTGGAGCCAGTCACTAAACATCCGCTGAGTCAAGCAGTAACAGTGCATTTCTTCATCTTCCTCCTTGGATTCTTCAGGTTTTATTCTATCCAGGTTAGACTTCTGTAGGGGCAACAATGAGAAAATCTCCACATAATCCCCCCCCACCAATTTTTTCCCCGCACCTCAGATTTGAGATGCGCACCTAGCAGACCCTCAAAACAGACATACACGTCACATTTGGCTGAGTCGGCCAAGCGAACCGTGTCTGTGCTCTTGCTAACATCCCTTGACGAGTCCAACGGGGTCTTTCCAGCATTTCCCAGAGCAGCCACGTCCCCCAACATTACCTCCAGCATCGGCCCTTGACTGGACACAGCTGAAACATCCGGAACTTGGACAATGGCATGGCCTACACCCGGGGGATCCGGGACACAAACCTACACTAATGTGGTGCTGGAAGCAGAACCCGAATCGAACCGTTGCACCAGGCCCGCCAAAAACCCCTGCAAGGCCTGCAGCATCACCTGAACTAGCAGGCACTGGGCCTACAGCATGGGGGGAGGTGGCTCTACCCACCGAAGGGGTTGGGATACCTGAACCTACCATGGGGCCCCGACTCGCCCCCACCACTGAAGACAAAGCAAGCTGGAAAGAAGATAGGTATTAGGACTTACCAGGCTGACCAGGACCAGACCCCACAGCCGCATCTCCGGAATCCACCTTCGCCAACCACAGTGGAGTGTCCCCATCTTTGGAGCTGGACAGCTCACCTTCGGACCTGGAGAACTCCTGTTGGTCACTGGGAAACAGAAGATCTCTTTGCCCCCCCCACTGGGAGGAGAGGCCCTGCCGCGATGACCGGCTACAGTACTATGGGAAGGCATGCACCTTGGTGTGAGGGGGGTCTCCGGCCACTCTGCCCGACTGGCCAGAAGCTGCAGAGCGCACTCTACTTTGCTGAGCTGCCTCCCCTGCTGGCACATCTCCAGGAGAGGCAGCCGCATGCTCCTGATTCCTCCGACATGCAGTGACAGGAGACAGTACAGGGCTGTGTCCCCATCCCGTGGAGCTCCACCCCTGATGAGGATTCCTCCCAGAGCATGTGCTGGTGGGTCTGGAAGGTCCATTCCTGGGCTCCCTCTGTGGCACTGAGCTCTGGGTGAAGTAGCAGGGCTGAAACACCCCAGGGGGCGTGCTTGCCGAGCCGAGGACTCCTCAGCAGCCGTGGCAGTGGCTCCCCGCAGTGACGCTACCTGTTCCTGAAGCCAGTGGGTGTCCATTGAAGCCACCATGGAGCAAAGCTGCTCCCACAGGGTGTCCATGTCGCACATGTGTAAAATGGTTGGGGGTGGGGGTGGCAAAGGATGGAGGCTCTATCCATGAACGTTCTTCCTCCACGAGTCTTCACCGGATGCCGGGAAATTACCCACACTACTAGGATGACCCCCCTGCAGCCCCTCCTCCCTGCTAGACGCACCAATTAGGTATGTGGCCTAACCATAACAAAATGTAACCCTGTCTCTCCCTGCTTACCCTGTGTCACCAGACATGTTAGCCCTGCACTTTTTCTAATTATTTTTTTGCTTCCGGCTGTACTTAGTGTCAAGACAAACAAAAAGAGTAACCACAGTAAAACAACACATTCCTATCCCACCACACACATCTGTTAGAACCAGGGTGTGTTTGGATCCCTTAACAAAACATAGTAACAAACCAGCTGGGGTTGTGAACAGATATTCAAGTTGAAGAATAACTGATAGCACTTCCAAACAGTTGCTGCCATCAAGAAAGTGAGCTGTTAGCTAAGGGAGCTGAGGGTAATACCTTTTTGCTAACAAAACTCCATATAAGTGTTAAGTAAATGATCAAAGGCTGAACAATGGAGATTGGTCCTGCACGACTGAGGAAGATAAATTCCCAGGATGTAAATCCCACACAAAGATATCTTGTAGATGAAAACAGAAGCTGGATATCTTTAGAACAGGAAATCAGCAGGCACATAGGTGTTTGAACCATTATTCAATACCTTATTAAAGCGGGGGTCCACCTATCTATCGTTTTTTTTTTTTTTAGTTCATTCACAAACTTTTCTTCTCAGCATTACATACTCACATATTGTGTTTAATATGTCCGCCTGTGTCAGATTTCGTCGGAAAGTATAACTTATATTATTCACTGCAGGCGGTTTCCATCTTCATTGTGGGCATTTGAAGCCCACAAGCATTTATTTCCTGGATGTGGTGAATGCTGTGCTCCCAGCATTCACCGCTCGTTCCCGCACATGCTCAGTGGCATCCTGGGAAGCCTGAGACTAGCTCCCAGGAGTCTGGGAGAGGCTAGAAACACGCCTACTCCCACGGGAGGAGAACCAGGAAGTGCAAAGAAGAATAGAAAAATAAAAGGTAATTACGGCGATTTAAATTTTTTTAAACGGCATGTCAGCATCTAGGCAAGGAAGAGAATACATACAGATATAGTTCAAATATTGGGTGGAACCCCGCTTTAAGTGTGTAGGTGAAGAATCTCCTTGTGTCTCTTGTTGAAGACAAAGTCCTTACCCAGCTGGGTAAGGGAATTAAGTACAAAGAGAATCTTGAAGCATTCCAAAGTAACCTATAGCAGGGTGTCATTCAAGGTCGCTCCATTAATATGAATGAGAAAGAGGGTGTAAGGTCCAACACAAGTTATTAATCAACATTTAAAGTTAGCTGTCATGAGTTTGCCATTCCTTAGAGGCAGCCATGTGCTACCTCCCTCAAGTATTTGAAGAATAAGTTCCCATTAACTCCTTATTACCTCCTTCAACAGGTATCAAGAGCAAGAGACCACACAAATGATAGAAACATTAGCAAGTATGGTCTAAGTAGCCAGTCCAACCATGGTGAGGCCTCTTCTGGATATGTAGAGAATCTAGTCGATAGACTACCTATCCTGCACTCTAAAGCCTTGTACACAAAGGGCCGAAAATTGGCATAAACCAGTGTGTACTTGTACACAAAGGGCCAAAAATTGGCATAAACCAGTGTGTACCAGGCTTAAAGCCTGGCCCGCCCCGCCCCGCCTCCTCTCTCTCCTGATTAGCTGACTGCCTAGAATGCATTAAGATAAAAAAACTTCTGCCTTTACAACTCCTTTAAGACTTGCTGGAAACAGTATGCTATATTTAATGCCTTTATTGTGAAGTTTGAGCTTTACCTGATCAATGGACCTCCAGGGCCTCTGGGTATTCACAGAATAGTCTGGAAACATCAGGAGCCTAGCGTTTTTAAAATGGAGAGTGTCCTGTTTACTGACTTCATGGAGGACTAGATGTCAATTGCAAAAGTTCAGGGGACAAAAAGGTCGAGTGCCTGGTGGATCTCTGATAGTTGGCCTTCTATAGGCCCGTTCTACTGTAAAGAAGGTGGAGAACTGTGCTTGTATTAACAGGGTATGGAGCAGCTTCTCTGTGAAGACAATTGTGTCCTGACCCTCTGCTCCCTCAGGCAGGCCAATGGGAGCTGAAGATCATCCAGCAACCTCTAATGGCTGCTCATTTCCTTAAAGTGGTTGTAAAGGCAGAAGGTTTTTACCTAACTGCATTCTATTAAAAACCTTCTGCATGCAGCCCCCCCAAAAACATACCTGAGCCCGATCTTGATCCAGTGATGTGTACAAGAGCTGAGGCTTCCTTGACTCTCTCCCTCCTCATTGGCACAGATACAGCAGTGAGAGTCATTGGACACACAGAGCGGGGCTCGAGAGCGAGGACGCATGAGTGGCCCCATAGCAAGTGGGTTGCTGTGGGGGCACTTGGTGGGGGAGGAGCCAGGAGCCAACGAGGAAGCTGAGAATAGGAGAATTGGGGAAGCGCTTTGCAAAACCATTGCCCAGAGAAGGTAAGTATAACATACTTGTTATTTTATTTAAAAAAATTAAGCTTTACAATCACTTTAACTATGTACGAAATATACACAGTGGGGACGGAAAGCATTCAGACCCCCTTAAATTTTTCACTCTTTCTTATATTGCAGCCATTTGTTAAAATCATTTAAGTTCATTTTTTTCCTCATTAATGTACACACAGCACCCCATATTAACAGAAAAACACAGAATTGTTGACATTTTTGCAGATTTATTAAAAAAGAAAAACTGAAATATCACATGGTCCTAAGTATTCAGACCCTTTGCTCAGTATTTAGTAGAAGCACCCTTTTGATCTAATACAGCCATGAGTCTTTTTGGGAAAGATGCAACAAGTATTTCACACCTGGATTTGGGGATCCTCTGCCATTCCTCCTTGCAGATCCTCTCCAGTTCTAAATGTTGGTGGACAGCCATTCTTAGGTCTCTCCAAAGATGCTCAATTGGGTTTAATTTAGGGCCATTCAAGAACAGTCACGGTGCTGTTGTGAAGCCACTCCTTCGTTATTTTTGCTGTGCATTGTCTTGTTGGAAGGTAAACCTTCGGCCCAATCTGAGTTCCTGAGCACTCTGGAGAAGGTTTTCGTCCAAGATATCCCTGTACTTGGCCGCATTCATCTTTCCCTCAATTGCAACCAGTTGTCCTGTCCCTGCAGCTGAAAAACACTCCCACAGCATGATTCTGCCACCACCATGCTTCACTGTTGGGACTATATTGGACAGGAATTGAGCAGTGCCTGGTTTTCTCCACACATACCGCTTACAATTAAGGCCAAAAAGTTCTATCTTCGTCTCATCAGACCAAAGAATTTTATTTCTCACCATCTTGGAGTCCTTCAGGTGTTTTTTAGCAAACTCTATGCAGGCATTCATGTGTCTTGCACTGAGGAGAGGCTTCCGCCGGGCCACTCTGCCATAAAGCCCCGACTGGTGGAGGGCTGCAGTGATGGTTGACTTTATACAACTTTCTCCCATCTCCTGACTGCATCTCTGGAGCCCAGCCACAGTGATCTTTGGGTTATTCTTTACCTCTCTCACCAAGGCTCTTCTCTCCCAATAGCTCAGTTTGGCCGGATGGCGAGCTGCAGGAAGGGTTCTGGTCATCCAAATGTTTTCCATTTAAGGATTATGGAGGCCACTGTGCTCTTAGGAACCTTAAGTGCAGCAGAAATTTTTTTGTAACCTTGGTCAGATCTGTGCCTTGCCACAATTCTGTCTCTGAGCTCTTCAGGCAGTTCCTTTGACCTCATGATTCTCATTTGCTCTGACATGCACTGTGAGCTGTAAGGTCTTATATAGACAGGTGTGTGGCTTTCCTAATCGAGTCCAATCAGTATAATCAAACACAGCTGGACTCAAATGAAAGTGAAGAACCATCTCAAGGATGATCAGAAGAAATGGACAGCACCTGAGTTAAATATATGAGTGTCACAGCAAAGGGTCTAAATACTTAGGACCATGTGATATTTCAGTTTTTCTTTTTTAATAAATCTGCAAAAATGTCAACAATTCTGTGGTTTTCTGTCAATATGGGGTGCTGTGTGTACATTAATGAGGAAAAAAAATTAACTTAAATGATTTTAGCAAATGGCTGCAATATAACAAAGAGTGAAAAACTTAAGGGGGTCTAAATACTGTCTGTCCCCACTGTATAGTAAATACAGTGCTAAATAAATAAGGTGCTTAAGTGTGCAAAAATACAATGAAGTGACCAGTGTTTAACTAAATACAAATAAAGTGACCCAGATCGCCATAGTTGACTCCTTTAAATACCTGGGGGTAGTAGTATCCACGGATCCAACAGAATACCTGTCACAGAACCTAGCTACCCTATTGGATAGACAGAAGATCAAGGGCAATAGTTGGTATAAACTGCAGTTGTCAGTAGTGGGGCGTGTTAACCTTATAAAGATGTGTGGGCTCCACAGCTCCTACATATCTTTCACAATTCGCCCATGTGGATCTCGTACAAGTGGTTTAAGTGTATTGACACCCAATTTTGAGATCTGATATGGAGACGAGACCGGGCCCAGATAAGTCTGAATACTCTCCAGTATGGCAGGGATCGGCAGGCATGGCAGTCCCTCATTCCAAAATGTATTTTCTGGCCTCCCAGCCGCAACAGCTTGCAGGCTGGGAGACAGAGGACAACATGGACCTGGCTGGTATCATGGACTAGTCCTGATTTGATGGCTATATCACATTTGGAATTGGACCTCCCGGGCATCCCCCACACGCCTCATCTACAGCAGATCTGCTTAGGAAAGTATAGAGAGCAACTAAAAAAGCACTGTCCCTGTCGGGCACGATGGAATTTACTCCATTGTGGCATAACCCTAACTTTGGGGAATTAAATAAACTACAGTGGTTCTCCCTATAGAAAAGGCAAGGGATACGGTTCCTCCACCAACTGTATTCTGGTGGTACCTTGAAAGCTTTCGAGCAATTATGCAATAAATTTATGCTCTCTCACGGCAAGTTCTTCAGCATGCACTACAGGCCCAGGAACAAGTGACACCTCTGTCCATATCTTCTTTCCCAATGATACAAGATCTCGTCCACGCCATTTCCCGCAGGGGATTGATCTCTAATATATATTCTGTACTAATGTCAACCATCCAGAATGCCTATTTACTTAAAAGTAGGTCCTCATGGGTTGCGGATATAGGGGAGATAGATGATGACCAATGGGATATGGCATTGGGATATGGGATATGGCATTGGAATCCCTCCCAGTGATTTTGGTTTCTGCCTCCCAGAAACTCTCACAGCTCTTATTCTCCATAGGTCCTACCGTACCCCAACCAAATTGTTCGTATGAGGCAGACGAGACTCCCCTCTGTGTCCAAAGTGTGCAGTCCATACAGGTGACTTTATTCAAATGACCTGGAGATGCCCCAAGCTAGCGAGATACTGGACTGAGTTTGTCTGAACCATTTTCAAGGTAGCCCAGCTCCCTGTCCCTTTACCCCACTGGTATGCCTATTGGGGGTAATAGATGAGGAGATGTACCCTAAGGGTATTTATCTTATGGTTTCAAGATTGTTGTATTTAGCCAGGAAGATGGTTGCAAGATTATGGATGTCTCATGCAGCGCATACCAAAGCCCAATGGATACAGAATGTTAACACCATCCTCCTCAGAGAGCAACTAGCATATCGTCACCGCAATGCGGCTAGGAAGTTTGACCCTATTTGGCAGAACTGGTTGAATAATACTTCTGTGACCCCAGCGCAGCTGGTTAGAGATAGACTGCTGCTATTGTAAGCCCTATGGGAAATACCGTAGATGGCTACCTGAGTTTAGGGCATCAACCATTTGACACATATGTGCGTTGAGAAAAGAGTCACCCTAACAAGCCCACTTATAAACTTAGGTAGACTTGCTGGTTCACTCACCTTATAACTTCATAGTTGGCCCCAGAGGCGGGGGAAGAGGAAAGGAAAACGTATTTGATGTTATGTTTTGTTTCTCTTGCTTTATATGCCGCCATCCTCGATATGTATCTCATTGATTGCATTTATACAATGCGTGTCAACCTGTATTACTGGAAATCTGACTTTGCAGTGTTGTATACACTGATAATTACTGATGCACGTATTGTATTCTTCTCTGTTGGCAATTAAAATTGTTTTGATTTAAAAAAAAAAAAAAGTGTCCAGTGTTTCAAATCTATGCTCCAAAATGATGTAATATAATCCACAATGCTTCCACTCATAGTAAATTAACAGTAAGAAGTCCGACCCCCCACTGTTTTAGCCTTGTAGCAATGTGCTCCACAACACTTTTTTTCTCTAGTGTGATCTTTGTAGCCCATATTAGTGAGAGACTCCCACACCTATGAGAACTCGTCCAATATTATGACCCTTTGTTGTTAAAATGGGTCAAATAGCGCTTTTTCTCCAAGGAATTATATCCAGACCTCAATTCCTGCATTTCTCCACCGTACTCACATCATACCATAGGGAAAGACAAGAGGGGCACCATAGCATAAAATCTTTTATTGAAAATGACATAAAGCAATAAAATCACTTGCTGTGGCCTGGCACCCAGCCATGTAACGCTTATTTCAGTACAGCAGCTCCACCAGTGCATTCGGTGCAAACATGGCTGCTATGTAGGGTGGCATCAGTGTCGTTCTCTTCATCCCAATGCATTTTGTGACCAGATGTCCTCAGGGAGGGAAACGCACACTGGTTATCCCATTTTCCCGATATAGTCCTATTAACCCTAGGTTACAGCACATGCTCACAAATAACTGAATAATCAGCTTGAAGTCACCTTACACTTAATGCAATTATCCTGTCTTTCACTATAGTTACAATATAATATATAGTTACATAGTAGGTGAAGTTGAAAAAAGACACAAGTCCAACCTGTGTGTGTGCTTTTATGTCAGTATCACATTGTATATCACTGTATGTTGTGGTCGTTCAGGTGCTTATCTAATAGTTTTTTTTTAATTATCGATGCTCCCCGCTGAAACCACTGCCTGTGGAAGAGAAGGTATTTAGAGAATGTATTTAGTTACAATACAATGCGTAAAATTATTATCTGTGCTAGCATTAAAAATCTGCCTAAAAATGAACATCATAAAATTCTTAGTGCACATTTCCCCAGAGTTTCTAAATTGTTATCCAAGCTATTCTCTAAAATTTCATGATAAAACAGTTAAAATCTATCCAGTATTAAGACCCATGGGTTCTAGAGTGCCAATCTCATATAGCCACTTGGTCTAATTTTTTTACACTTTTTTTTCCTCAAATCTACACTTCTCCAGTTTCCAACAATTCTACCAATCCCATATAACACTAATCCACTCAGATCTTTATTGTGATGTTATTTAACTGGTTTCCGACCGGCTCACGTGGCAGAATGGCACCACTGCGCGAATCGCCATACCTGTACGGACACTCATGCCCGCAGGCAGGGGGTGAACGCCCACGCCGTGCCCGCGACGATCGGATTACTTACAGTCCTCAGGTCCAGGCCAGAAATCATTGGCCTGGACCTGAAGACTGTAAGGAATCCGATCGTCGCGAGCACGGCGTGGGCGTTCGCTCCCTGCCTGCGGGCATGAGCATCTGTACGGGTACGGCGATTTGCGCAGTGGTGCCATTCTGCCGCGTAAGCCGGTCGGGAACCTGCTGATCGGTTCTGGTGAATGAAATGCTTCCCCTGCCTGTAAGTGTAAACACAGAAAGGGGAAGTGATGTCATCTCCCCTCGTGGAATCCTTTTCAGTTCCAGTGAGAGGAGAGAGAACATCTAACTGTGAGTTGCACCCCCAGATCGCCCCCCCCCCCCCAGTTAACCCCTTCACTCCCTGTCACAGTGTCACCAAGTGCAGTTTTCAGATTTTTCACTGATCACTGTAGTGGTGTCACTGGTGACTCCAATCAGCGTTAGGGTAGTTAGTAGTAGGTTCAGGTAGCTTTAGGGTACCCCCCTAAACCCTCTAATAAAGGTTTACCCTCTGGATGGCACCCCCCAGTTAACCCTTTCACTCCCTGTCTCCAGTGTCACTAATATAGTGTACAGATCTATATTCTGATCGCCGTATTAGTGTCACAGGTTAGCCAGTTAATTGGTTAGTTTCACCGTCAAGTTTTTATAGGATCAGGGTACCCCCATATATTACCTAATAAAGATTTTAACTCTCTGATTGCCCCCTAGTTAACCCTTTCACTCCCTGTCACCAGTGATCACCGTATTAGTGTCACGGGTGATGCTGATTAGTTAGTTTTCTTTTTTATAGCATCAGGGTACCTCCCGTATTTTACCCAATAAAGGTTTAACCTCCATGATCACCTGGCGGGTGACATCAGTTAGGTTTTAGCATCAGTTAGCGTCAGTCCCAGGCAGCGTCAGATTAGTGCCAGTAGCGCAAACACCCACGCATGCACCATACACCTCCCTTACTAGTATAGTGTCTGAACGGATCAATATCAATCGAAAGGGAAGCCGCCTCATTGGCATATTCAGGCTCAGTATATGAACTGGTAGACAGCAGAAGCCCCCTGGCAGATAGCTCTGATGATGGAGTAGTGGTCCCTGCTAAGGTCAGGTGTACCCCACCCTGTTCTTATGTTGTTGAGGTGCAAGAACCGCAGGGCTCTCGTATGGAGCAGAGAGCCAGTACTACTGCCGCTCATCCTTCTGGTGAACTGGCAAGCACCAGCGGCTTAGTACATCCTGGTCGTATATCCAGCACTGCAGTAACACTGACGTGGTGAGTCCCATAATTGCAGTTCAAGCTGGTGCGGTGGCTAGCACCAGCTAGAAGTAGTGTCCCGCAGCCACCAAGAAGACAAAGACAGGCCCATCGAACCCGTAGTGCCCTTCCTGCAGAATATGCCAATCCTAATTGGGAGCCCACCACTACTGCAGCACCCGTACTTCCCCCATTCACTGGCCAACCCGTAATTCAGGTGGAAACAGTTGATTTTTGTCACTTGATTTTTATTCGCTGTTTTTCATGGAAGATCTCTATAGATCTATTGTGGACCAAAGCAATTTGTATGCTGGTCAATTCATCAATGATAATCCCCAGTTGACCCTTGCCAGAGAATGAAAACCAATTACGGTTTAAGACCTTTCTGGGCCTATCCCTCCTCATGTGCATAACTAAAAAAAGTGAGTTGCGGTCATATTGGTCCACTGACCCAATTCACCATATGCCTGTGTTCTCTGCTTCCATGACCAGGACACGATACGAGCAGATCTTGGGGTTCATGCATTTTAATGACAATGAACTCTGTCATCCTCGGGGTGACCCTGGATACGATCGGCTCCACAAAATTTGGCCCCTCGTAAACCACTTCAACCAACAGTTCGCAGCCTTGTTTACTCCCGATCAAGTTGTCTGCGTTGATGAGTCCCTGATTACGTTTTCTGGCCATTTGTCTTTCAAACAGTATCTTCCCAGGAAGCGTGCCAGATATGGGGTCAAGATGTATAAGCTTTGTGACAGGGCAACAGGCTATACATAAAGTTTTATGGTTTACGACAGAAGAGATAGTCACGTGGAGCCCAAGAATTGCCCAGACTACATAAGGAGCGCTGGCAAGATTGTTTGGGACTTGGTGTCATCCTCATTCGGAAAGGGGAACCACTTGTACGTGGACATTTATTACATGAGCGTGCCACTTTTTAGTCACTTGTTAGATGTCACGGTGCCACATGCACCAATTCCATGATGAAATGCCAGTGCTTCCCCCAATGGCTTGTAGAATCCTGACTTAGACTGGGGGAAAGAGCCTTCTTGAAGTGTAATAATTTGCTTGCAGTGAAGTGGAGGTATAATCAGAATGTTTTTGTTCTGTCCTCCCTTCACGCAGATACGACAGTCCAAATTCTAACGGTGACTGTTGTTGTGGAGAAACCCCTCTGTGTCCACGAATACAACCTTAATATGGGAGGGGTGGACCTCAATGACCAGTTGATGGCACCGTACTTAATTGCCCATAAGGCCAGACACTGGTACAAAAAAGTGTCTGTATACCTATTTCAATTGGCTCTGCTGAATGCTTATGTGCTATACAAAGCATTAGGATGAACTGGATCCTTCCTTAAATTCCAGGAAGAGCCCTTCTGTTTCCAGATGTTGCTGTGCCCCAACTTCCCAACACAAATGCAGTGAGCCGGCTTGAGAGGCATTTTCTGTATGCCATCCCTGGTACCCCAACCCAACGAACCCCCCGAAGAAGATGTCGTGTCTGTAGAAAACGCAGATATAGGTGTGAAAGCCGCTATTATTGTCCCTCCTGTCCTTGCCAGCCTGGTCTTTGCATCGGTGAATGTTTCAAACGCTACCACACAATAGTGGAGTATTAGCATAGGGTACAGCACTGCATTCTAGGGCACGGTTTCTCAGGGTCTCCAAATTTGCCATCACATTTTGAGAGACCTGTTAGAGTTACAAATAAAAGTGCAAATATATATATATATATATATATATATATATATATATATATATATATATATATATAAAAGCCAAAAACAGTTGTCGTTTTAATTGTTCTTCTTTCTCTATTCTCACTCTATTGTTCTCTCTCTATTGTCCTGCTCTGTTTTACTGTATTTTATAACTGCAATGTTTTATTGTTACTATGTTTTATCACGTTTGCTTTTCAGGTATGTAATTCTTTTATACTTTACTGTTTACTGTGTTTTATTTGTTAATAACCATTATTTTCTTTTCAGGTTGCAGTTGCAGCACTGATTTAATGATCTTGACAGCAACAGCGTTTGCTCTCACGATACGTAAATCAGTGACTCCATCGCTGTGGGAGGTGATTTCACCACCACAGTTGAAAAAAAGAGCATATATGCCAAAGCAGGGCATTCAGGGGTGGAGGGGCAATTTGCCCCTAATATTAGGGGTGCATTGCCCCCATGCTTCGACATATATTTTTTTACTCTTTTTTTTTGGCACAGATTGTTGTTGTTTTATTGAGTTAATGTTTTATTGTTACCATTGTTTACTTTTCAGGTACGTCATTCAGCTGCAGCACTGATTTATTTATTTTGACAGCAACAGCTTTGGTCTCACGATACGTAAATCAGTGACTCCAACGCTGTAGGAGGTGATTTCACCACCACAGTTAAAAAAAAGGTAAATGTATGCCCATAATTTGAAGTGGGTGGATGCAGGGCGGTATTCTACACGCCCTGCATCCACCCACCGATCAATCTCTTTTTTCGTTCAACTCAAAAGCTGCATGAAAAAAAAGAACTATACAATATATGCCCAACAAGCACCAGCAACGTACCGGTGTGGTTATACCAGAATGGTTTAGGTATCATATTGGTATCGTTCTTTTCAGCCTGCTGGCTGTTCGGGGCCACTCTGTGCAAATGGAGCTGCACAGTGGAGGTAAGTATGACATGTTTGTTATTTAAAAAAAGAAAAAAAATGAACCTTTAGTATCACTTTAAAAAGATAAGATGCTTTCCTAATTAGCTGCTAGACTGCTTTTACAAGCAATGGGAGGGAACGTCCCCCTCCCACCATCTTCCATGGTTTTCTCTGGCTCTCCTGTCCCACCGGAAAACCTGAGAATGCAGCCGGTGGTTCCGCCAGCTCTCCATAGAGCTGATCAAAGACCAGAATGGCTCTAATCATCTCTATGGCCTAAGAAACCGGAAGCTATGAGCATTTCATGACTTTGTTTTTTCCGGATATAAACAGCACCATTGGGAAACTGGGAAAGCATCTTATCTTTTTAAAGTGATACTAAAGGTTCATTTTTTTTCTTTTTTTAAATAACAAACATGTCATACTTACCTCCACTGTGCAGCTCCATTTGCACAGAGTGGCCCCGAACCTGCTATTCTGGGGGCCCTCGGCGGCTCTCTCGGCTCCTCCCAGCATTAGAAGTGCTCTCCTAGGGGGTTACCTTGCGGGCGATCTCCCGAGTCCAGCATTCGGCGTCCATAGACACCAAATGAAGGACTCGGCCCCGACGGCCATGACATTGGATTCCATTGACAGCAGCGGGAGCCAATGGCTGCGCTGCTATCAGTCTATCCAATCAACAGCCGAGAACCCCCTAGCAGAGAGATGGAACATCCTCATGGGACAAGTTTGAGGGTTCAGGTAAGTAAAACGGGGGGGGGCTGGTAACTGACAGGTGTATTTTCACCTTAATGCATAGGATACATTAAGGTGTAAAAACACGAACCTTTACAACCTCTTTAAGGAGCACAGTATGATGATATTTAATCACTTAAGGACAAGCCTCTTTTTTAGATGTGTTGATTACAAATTAAAAACAGTTTTTTTTGCTAGAAAATTACTTAGAACCCCCATACATAAATTTTTTTTCTAACACCCTAGAGAATAAAATGGCGCTTTTTTTCTGTCACACCATACTTGTGCAGCAGTCTTACAAGCGCACTTTTTTGGGAAAAAATACAACTTTTTGAATTAAAAAATAAGACAGCAGTAAAGTTAGCCCAATTTTTTTTAATATTGTGAAAGATAATGTTACGCCAAGTAAATTGATACCCAACATGTCATGCTTCAAAATTGCGCCCGCTTGTGGAATGGCGACAAACTTTTACCCTTATAAATCTCCATAGGCAACACTTAAAAAATTCTACAGGTTGCATGTTTTGAGGTCTAGGGCTAGAATTATTGCTCTCACTTTACTGATCGCGGCGATACCTCACATGTGTTGTTTGAACGTTTTCATATGCGGGCGCTACTCACGTATGCGTTCGCTTATGCACGCGAGCTCGGCGGGACGGGCCACGCTTAAAAATTTTTCATTCTTATTTATTTTACTTTTTATTTTTTATTTTTACACTTTAAAAAAAAAAAATGTAAACATCCCTTGTAATAGAAAAAAAGCATGACAGGATCTCTTAAATATGAGATCTGGGGTCAAAAAGACCTCAGATCTCATATTTACACTAAAATGCAAAAAAATGGCCCTTTAAGAGCTATGGGTGGAAGTGACCTTTTGACGTCGCTTCTGCCCTGCAATGTCATGGAGACAAGTGGGGGCCATCTTCCCCTCACTCATCTCCATGCCCAGCCAGCAGAAGAACCCGATCGCCTCCGCTGCTGCCTACGGCACCGGTAGGCGGCGGAGGGCACCGGAGCATGGTGGGAGGGGGGGCCCTCTCCTGCCGCCGATAAAAGTGATCTCGCTGCGAATCTGCCGCAGAGACCACTTTTATTTTGAAGCGGACCGCTAGCTGAATAATAGGTTACTGGGTTTATGGCAGCTAGCTGCTGCCATAACAACGATATCCTCCTTCAAAGTAAGGACGTATATCGGCGTGCGGCGGTCCTGAAGTGGTAAACGAAAAAGAGCTGCCTGGTCAAGTTGCCAGAAAGAACCCTTTACTGTAATGTTCCACATTAAAGCCTGCTTACAATATGCCCAACAACACATTGACATGCCTCATTGGCTTTTTTGTGGCATTGGTGCAGTATAGGCTTCCTTGAATTGTGCTCCTTAAAAACAACCACACCGTCTTTTTGGAGAGCAGCCTGTATTTCTCCTGTGATTACCTGTGGGTTTTTCTTTGTATCCTGAGCAATTCTTCCGCCAATTGTGGCTGCAATCTTTCTTGGTCTACCTGACCTTGGCTTGTTTATCATAAGAGACCCTAATTTTACACTTCCTAATAAGTGATTATACAGTACTGCGTGGCATATTCAAGGCTTTTGATACCTTTTTAGATCCTTTTCCATCATTGTAAAGTTCCATTACCTTGTTACGCAGGCCTTTTGACTGTTCAGTTCTTTTCTATCTTCTCATGGTTCAGTGTCTAGCCTGCTTAGTGCATCCATGTGAGAGCTAACAAACTCATTGACTATTTATACACAGATACTAATTGTGATTTAAAAAGCCACAAATGTGGGAAATTAACCATTAATTGCCATTTTAACCTGTGTGCGCCACCTTCTGTGTCCGTACCAAGGACAAACTTTCAAGGGTATGCAAATTTTTTATCAGGGCCATTTGGGTGATTTCTGTTAGCATTATGATTTAAAAAGGATCCAAAAAACTATGTGATAATAAATGGCTTCATGTGATTGCTATCCTTAAATAAAAGACTGCCAAATTTCTGCCAGGGCATGCAAACTTTTGAGAACAACTGTGTGTGTATATATATATATATATATATATATATATATATATATATATATATATGTATATAAAATCAAGGGGTTACATGTGTGTTCCCTCAGTGTGTTCTAACTGTGAGGGGATGGGTCTGAGTAGGAGAGGAGACATATCGCTGTTCCTACTTCCTAGGAATAAACAACATGTCTCCTATCCTCTGACAGCACAGGGATTTGTGTGTTTACGCACACAAATCCCTGTACTGGCGCTCGTGCATGCAATCACAGGTGGCCGGTGGTGATAGCAACTGCTGGCCATGCACATCGGATCCCCCGCTGTGCAGCGGTGGCCGAAAAGGGGAAGGATGTACCCATTCGGGGTTTCGCCCAGGACGGCCATTCTGCCGCAGTATATCTGCGTGAGCAGGTCAGGAACCGATTAATAAATTTAGGCCAAAAGGTATTCTGCTACATCTTTGGTGACGAAAATCCCAATAAGTGTATATCAATTGGTTTGTGGGAAAGTTATAGAGTCTACAAACTGTGGTATATATATATACTGGAATTTACGCAGCTTATAGTGTGACTGTGATAGGGTGGTGGGCCCTAACTGACACTATCATCACTAGTGACACTAATACAGTGATCAGTGATAATACTGTACACTGACACTGTAATAATGAAACTGACTGTGAAGGGGTTAACATCTACTGCACCTTGAAAAAATATTCATACCCCTTGAAATTTTCCACATTTTGTCATGTTACAACCGAAATTGTGTTGGTCTATCTCAGGGATATGCAATTAGCGGACCTCCAGCTGTTGCAAAACTACAAGTCCTATCATGTCTCTGCCTCTGGGTGTCATGCTTGTGGCTGTCAGAGTCTTGCTATGCCTCATGGAACTTGTAGTTCTGCAACAGCTGGAGGTCCGCTAATTGCAGGACAACTATTAGTCTTGCATTCCACAAATCTGGCCTTTGTGGAATGAGTGGCAAGAAGAAAGCCATTGTTGTAAGAGAGCCAAAAATGCCGTTTGCAGTTTGTGAGAAGCCATGTGGGGGACACAGCAAACAAGGTGATCTGGCTGCTGCAGGGACCTCGGGACACGCCATCCTGCCACAATCTGTCTGAAAGACTATATTATCTGTGTATGGTGTAGCTACAAGACCTCACCCTCACTGTGGCTGTGATCTAATCGGAGATCCTTGTGTGAAATCTTGGAGGCCCAACTGTCCATCTCCCTTACCCCTCTGGGGGTTTATAGGACTCTTCCCTATATGGCATGGTGTTTTTGCTGCTAGACCAAGCAGATCCTCTGCCAACTGTTTTACTTAATATATGTTTACTAAACCTTCTATGTATACATTTTCCTGATAAAGGGACTCATCTTGTCCCGGAAAGCGTTGGGCACATAGGAATATCATAAAGAATGCCACAACAGTCATCTCTTCTATGTGTATTTTTTATATGTTTTTATTGGTGATGTATACACCTTTTTTTATATTTGTAATAAAATTTGTCAATTTATGTTTATCTGTATCCTCATCGTTGCCTTTAAAGTCCCACTAGGGACCCGGGGGGGGGGGGGGGGTACTTGTTGTTCTTTGTCTATATACCAGGGATGTCGGCAACAATACATGGATTACCCTGGTGGTGATTTACTTTGTTAAACATACAGCCATAGCTACAATGGAATGGTTTAGATCACAGCATATTCATGTGTTAGAATGGCCCAGTCAAAGTCCAGACCTAAATCCAATTGAGAATTGTGGCAAGACTTGAAAATTGCTGTTCACAGACACTCTCCCACCAATCTGACAGAGCTTGAGCTATTTTGCAAAAAAGATTGGGCAAAAATGTCACTCTCTAGATGTGCAAAGCTGGTTGAGACATACCCAAAAAGACTTGCAGCTGTAATTGCAGCGAAAGGTGGTTCTTTAAAGTATTGACATTTTTGTTTGGAAAACATTTGGAAAACCATTTATCGTTTGACTTCCACATCACAATTATGTGCCACTTTGTGTTGGTCTATCACATAAAATCCCAATAAAATACATTTACGTTTTTAGTTGTAACATGACAAAATTTGGAAAATTTCAAGGAGTATAAATACTTTTTCAAGACACTGTAGGGGCAATCAAGGGGTTAACTGCGTGCTTTTATTTTACTATCTGGCTGTTTTTTCTCCCTGCTTTGCAGGGAGAAGAAACAGACAGATGGCTGTACATAGTACACAGAGTTCTGTGTTTTTGTAAGCACAGAACTCTGTGTGTGATTGGCCACAGCCAATCAGCTGACTTCAGCCAAAATCATTGGCTGAAATGAGCTGCCAAACTCGTGCTGTGTTCAATCAAACCTAGAAGCAAGCCAGCGACATAAATGTATGTTGTCTGGCCTGCCTGTGCCGCTCACCCACAGTAAAAGTAGTTTAATAGCGAATTTGGCACCAGTTTGGGGACGGCGTGCTTGCCACCTGCATGCGTTTTGTTTCTCTGTATCCAAGTGTAAAAAAAGAGAGGGGTTCCCCTAAATGGATTTTTTAAAGGCAGCTAATAGTATCATATGTAGAGATATACAAGAATATACAAAGTAATATAGTAACAAAAGAATTTTTATTATTAATTAAACATGGTTAAAAATTAGAGCGAAATATTGATTAATCTGAACAATCAGTTTATATCACCATGCAAAAGGGTATGTGAAAAGTCCTCCTTATACCCAACGCGTTTCGGGATACAGTTTAGTCCTTCTTCAGTGGTACAAAGAAAAGGAGGAATTCATCTAAAGCATAATTAAAATATATAATCAGTAACTTTCAGTGGAACATTACCAACATGAATATACAGAATTGGATACTTAGACTATTACAAGAATACACTTACATGATGTTGAATGGCGGGATAATTTTCAATATTTTGTTGTATCACATTAATAAAAAATTGCAGACAAACAGCACGGCTTAATTGTGCCAGTGGGGTTGCTATCTTAAGGCAAAAGGGCGTCAGAGAGGTCTGTAAATGCAAACTGAATGTTGTTATATTCAAGATGAAAACCCTCCCTGCACTCCAGGGCAGCAGGACGGTCAAAAAGAATATACTGGGGCAAATGGAAATCCCTGGAAGTAAGAGAAGTATACCAAATTATAAATCCAGGTTCAGGGTGCTGGATGTATCACAATGTGGAATATTCAATACATGCATGCTAGGCTGAGTAAGAAACACATGCTGATAGAAGTATATTGGTGATGTTGGTAGCCAGTCGAAGTAAAGGGCCAACTCCAGCAACTAGAAACAAAAATAATAATAATAATAATAAGTGGGCAAACCATCACAAAAGGAGGTATGCCTATGTAGGTAACATCCAGTTTTAGCCCCAGGTGCCCAAGATATGCTTGAAAATATATATATATATTGTCATAGTAACTGGGGGAAGGGAAAAAGAAATAAAAGGGAAAAAGTGCTAAATAGTATATCAGAAATAAGTTTAACAGACCTGCATATGTCAGATATAAATTAATTATCTAATTGAATGGAAGGGCATTGGGCATATAACAGACAGTTTAAGCTGATTTAAAGAGCGATTATAAGGCAGACTGCCCAGTAATTTACATAGCTTCGCTGCACCGTTGTTTTTTGTTTAATGTGATACAACGAAATATTGAAAATGATCTCGCCATTCAACATCATGTAAATGTATTATTGTAATAGTCTAAGTATCCAATTCTGTATCTTCATGTTGGTAACGTTCCACTGAAAATTACTGATTATATATTTTAATTATGCTTTAGATGAATTCCTTCTTTTCTTTGCATCCCTGAAGAAGGACTAAACTGTATCCTGAAACGCGCTGGGTGTAAGGAGGTCTTTTCACATATCCTTTTGCATGGTGATATAAACTGATTGTTCAGATTAATCAATACTTCACTCTAATTTTTAATCATGTTTAAATATTAATAAAAAATCTTTTGTTACTATATTACTTTGTATATTCTTGTATATCTCTACATATGATACTATTAGCTGCCTTAAAAGTCCATTTAGGGGAACCCCTCTCTTTTTTGTCTTAAATACTGGATGTGGCACTTTTAAGCTTAGTTTACTTGAAAATTTTGTATCTCCACAGTGTGGTACTGTGGATACGACACTAAGTTAAAATTATTTTGCCACGTCCCGATATTTGAAATCTAAGAAATTTAAGGTTTTTGGATGATGGACTTTTTAGGCATAACACAGTCTTATAAAAAATTCATATTTATTACAAATTTAAAATCAAAACAATTACATAGATTTCTCATATAATTCATTCACAGAAAATAGCCTATGAGTATGAAAGGCACACCACCTATATACAATAAGGTCACACCACAGAGGGCCGGACTGATTACTTTTGAAATTGATAGAGCTTGACGAGGTAGCGTGTCATAGAATGCTCAACTTTGCTCTAAATGTTACGCGTAAGGAAACGCTTCTTCAGGAGCTATGGTGAATTATTCAATCATAGGTAAAAAAGAGAGAAGGGATGAGGCAGAGAGTAGTGTCCTCAATGATGGTAGAGATTTACAATGATACAGAGGATTTTAGGAGGGTAACACTTCAGGAACCATATAGGTTTAATCTAGAGGGTAATTCTATGCTACTGTCAACAATTAGAAAGTGGTCTTTAAGGTAAAGGATGGTGCACAGGGCTGCTATTAAAAAGCTGGCTTGCTCAATGTAAGGAATCCTCCCATTGTGTCCATGCCTATTATCCCATAAAACACTGGTTCCTTGAACACTAAGTTCCTGGCAGAGTCTCCTCTTTGCAACCGCACCGCACAAATAGCAAAAACAGTGGCATAGAATTACCCTCTAGATTAAACCTATATGGTTCCTGAAGTGTTACCCTCCTAAACTCCTCTGAATCATTGTGAATCTCTACCATCATTGAGGATCTTACTCTCTGCCTCATCCCTTCTCTCTTTTTTACCTATGATTGAATAATTCGCCATAGATCCTGAAGAAGCGTTTCCTTACGTGTAACATGTAGAGCAAAGTTGAGCACTTTATGACAAGCTACCTCGTCAAGCTCTATCAATTTCAAGAGTAATCAGTCCGGCCCTCCGGGGTTTGACCTTATTGTATATGGAAATGGAGAAACCCCCTAGGGGTGGGATTTTGAAGGCACTACCATGACAACAATATATAAAAAAAAGTATAAAGTTTATTATAAGAAATACACACAGTGAAACAAGAATACATTACAAGGGATGCATAATACTTGTACAAACTTGTAGCAGAAAGATAGAATACACAATCCTGAAACCCAACGATGACCTTAGTTGAGACGTTATTGTATATAGGTGGTGTGCCTTTCATGATCATAGGCTATTTTCTGTGAATGAATTATGAGAAATCTATGTAATTGTTTTGATTTTAAATTTGTAATAAATATTAATTTTTTATAAGAATGTGTTATGCCTAAAAAGTTCATCATCCAAAAACATTAAATTTCTTACTTTTAAGCTTAGGTTTGCCATTCACTCTCTCTTTTTCTGTATACAAGTATGCACATTCAAGATACTGGTGGAGGTGCCAGTTCTTTGAACTATCTGTGCTGAGACATGCCCTGATATTGGCTCTGTTGACACTGGCACAGGTGATTAGGTCACTGGTGCTGGTGTATGACATCACTGCAATCAGGGTCACTGGCTGGTGGCACTGGCCTTGTGACAATAGTGTTGCTAAGGTAAACTATACCTGGCTGCACTGGTGACACTGGGACAGATGTGACAAGTGAGAGGTGGCTAGCTGCATTGCTTATTCACACTACACTAGAGGGCCATCGATCAGGGACACTGTAAACTGGATTCACTGGTGTTTTTGTGTGAAAAACTGACAGAAGATGAATCACTCATAGGATGCTGAAATGGCTCTCTCTCCTCTCACAGATAATCTCTGTGTGAGTAGATAGAGTCAATGGCTGCAACATGTAGCCTTTGTTTACATTTGTGATCGCTGTGACACAGCGACCACTTGGTACAGGACCACTTTTAACCACTTAGCAACCACCCTATAGCAGTTTTACTGCTACAGGGCAGCAGCTGTGTGCAGGATCATGTAAATATACGTGATCTGCCACTTCTGGGTAGGGGACGAGAATGCACGCCACTGCCGACTCGCTCCCGATGTGATTATACACAGCGGGAGCTGATTGGCGGGTATTGCGGACTCAAAGCACCCACCGATCATCAGACAGAGAGGCAGAACTGCAATCTGCCTATGTAAACAAGACAGATTGACATTCTGACAGGAGGGAAGGCATGAATCCTGTGTCTCTGCAAAGCAGGTACTAGGATCCATGTCTTCCCCTAGTGAAAGCACCTCCCACAGTTTAGTAAAACACTGGCTAACCCTTTGATCGCCCCTGATGTTCAACCCCTTCCCAGCCAGTGCCATTAGTACAGTGACAGTGCATATTTTTAGCAACAATATTGCTAAAATATTTGGGAACACTGGTTCCCTGAAAGTGTCAGGATGTCCACCGCAATATTGCAGTCCCTGCTATAAGTCACTGATCAACAACATTACTAGTAAATAAACAAATAAAAATATTCCATACTTTGTAGACCCTATACCTTTTTCGCAAACCAATTAATATACGCTTATTGAGATTTTTTTTACCAAAAATATGCAGCAGAATACATATTGGCCTAAATTGATGAAGAAATTTGATTTTTTCTGTTTTTTTATTGGATACGTTTTATAGTTAAAAGTAAAAACATTTTTTTTTCAAGATTGTTGTTTTTTTTTGTTACATAGTTACATAGTAGGTGAGGTTGAAAAAAGACACAAGTCCATCAAGTCCAACCTATGTGTGTGATTATGTGTCAGTATTACATTACATATCCCTGTATATTGCGGTCATTCAGGTGATTATCTAATAGTTTCTTGAAGCTATCAATGCTCCCCGCTGAGACCACCGCCTGTGGAAGGGAATTCCACATCCTTGCCGCTCTTACAGTAAAGAACCCTCTACGTAGTTTAAGGTTAAACCTCCTTTCTTCTAATTGTAATGAGTGGCCACGAGTCTTATTAAACTCTCTTCTGCGAAAAAGTTTTATCCCTATTGTGGGGTCACCAGTACAGTATTTGTAAATAGAAATCATATCCCCTCTCAAGCGTCTCTTCTCCAGAGAGAATAAGTTCAGTGCTCGCAACCTTTCCTCATAACTAAGATCCTCCAGACCCTTTATTAGCTTTGTTGCCCTTCTTTGCACTCGCTCCATTTCCAGTACATCCTTCCTGAGGACTGGTGCCCAGAACTGGACAGCATACTCCAGGTGCGGGCGGACCAGAGTCTTGTAGAGCGGGAGAATTATCGTTTTATCTCTGCAGTTGATCCCCCTTTTAATGCATGCCAATATTCTGTTTGCTTTATTAGCAGCAGCTTGGCATTGCATGCCATTGCTGAGCCTATCATCCACTAAGACCCCCAAGTCCTTTTCCATCCTAGATTCCCCCAGAGGTTCTCCCCCCAGTGTATAGATTGCATTCATATTTTTGACACCCAAATGCATTATTTTACATTTTTCTACATTGAACCTCATTTGCCATGTAGTCGCCCACCCCATTAATTTGTTCAGGTCTTTTTGCAAGATTTCCACATCCTGCGGAGAAGTTATTGCCCTGCTTAGCTTAGTATCGTCTGCAAATACAGAGATGGAACTGTTTATCCCATCCTCCAGGTCGTTTATGAACAAATTAAATAGGATTGGTCCCAGCACAGAACCCTGGGGGACCCCACTACCCACCCCTGACCATTCTGAGTACTCCCCATTTATCACCACCCTCTGAACACGCCCTTGTAGCCAGTTTTCAATCCATGTACTCACCCTATGGTCCATGCCAACGCACCTTATTTTGTACAGTAAACGTTTATGGGGAACTGTGTCAAATGCTTTTGCAAAATCCAGATACACCACGTCTACGGGCCTTCCTTTATCTAGATGGCAACTCACCTCCTCATAGAAGGTTAATAGATTGGTTTGGCAAGAACGATTCTTCATGAATCCATGCTGATTACTGCTAATGATATCATTCTTATTACTAAAATCTTGTATATAGTCCCTTATCATCCCCTCCAAGAGTTTACATACTATTGATGTTAGGCTAACTGGTCTGTAATTCCCAGGGATGTTTTTTGGGCCCTTTTTAAATATTGGTGCTACATTGGCTTTTCTCCAATCAGCTGGTACCATTCCAGTCAATAGACTGTCTGTAAAAATTAGGAACAACGGTCTGGCAATCACCTGACTGAGTTCCCTAAGTACCCTCGGATGCAAGCCATCTGGTCCCGGTGATTTATTAATGTTAAGTTTCTCAAGTTTAATTTTAATTCTGTCCTCTGTTAACCATGTAGGTGCTTCCTGTGTTGTGTCATGAGGATAAACACTGCAGTTTTGGTTACTGAAGCCCCCTGATTCACTCGTGAAGACTGAGGAGAAGAATAAATTCAATACCTCTGCCATCTCCCCATCCTTTGTAACCAGATGTCCTTCCTCATTCTTTATGGGGCCAATATGGTCTGTCCTCCCTTTTTTACTGTTTACATAGCGCACTGTTTACATAGCGCACAAAAAAAAAAAAAAAAAAATAGGTGATCAAATACCACCAAAAGTAAGCTCTAGTTGTGGTTAAAAAAAGGGCATACATTTTATTTGGGTACAGTGTTGCATGACTGTGCAGTTGTCAGTTAAAGTAATGCAGTATCCTATCTTAAAAAATGGCCTGGTCGTGAAAGGGTGTAAATCTTCCGGAGGTAAAGTAGTTAATGGTCATGTACCTGGTCATGTGATCTGCTGTATCCAAGGGACACATTGATCACTGGGCTAACGCTGCGCATGCTACCAGCTGTGCACAAGTGATTAATACACATGGGCAAAGCGCCTGTTCAGCCGGTTAATGTTTCCCTCGAAGCCACATGCAAAGACTATCTCCCTTATTTTTTTTTTTTTTGCATCAATATGCGTCCATTGTTGATTTCAGTTTCCCATGCCATTTTTTTTACAGTAGTTTGCCCACTAGCTATAAAATGGCTAGAATTTCAAAAATATTTGCACCTTCCCCATAGACCCCAATTAGATTTTTGCTCTAAGTCTGGCTTTTCAGAATTTTAAACAATATCTGTTGAACTCTTGGTGAATCGAACCCGGGCAGATTTGTCTATCACTACTGAGAATCTCTCACTTGCTAGAATGATGGTAAACACTGTGTTTACCATGTGTGTAGACTTGCAACACAACAGTCATTATCACCCATCAATGCAAATGACCGATAAGACACCCAAGCTTTCTCATCCTGATTACTACTAGCAAGGCAGGAAGTGTAGAAAACCATTAAAGGCATTGCATAACTGGACTTAACTCATAAAACAGTCTTTAAAGTGTGCAAAGCCTGCTATAAGAGCAATGTTGCTGCACAGATCAAAAATGTTGATGAAATACCTAACAATTCTTGGAAAGTCTGGAGAGCTGGTAACATTCAATACAGGCCTCTTTTAAATTATATGTTGCAAAGCTTCATTAATGCTTGGTGGGTCTGGAGCTTATAACAGGTTCTCTGTTTTGAAATAACACTTCCTTCTAATCCCCAATAGACGGAGCATAGTGTAATTTTCTACAAGCACATTTTGTTGCTAAAACAAATTATTTTCTTCCCGAAAGATAGAAGTTATGTTTATATTTCCTCCCAAAGGCTATTTTGTGGATAGGTATGCTTGTTATACAAGTTACAATTTTTTTTTTAAATATTGTAGTTTGCCAATTCTTAAATGTGGTGGCTGCATTAGTTTTCTTTTATAGGCTTTTACTTTCTTTATTTTCACTTGTTGCTTTGGCCAGTAAGGCTAGGTTTCCACCAGTGCAACTTTTCATGTGATTTGGGACTGAAAAGTCGTACCCCATGATTTTCAATGAGTACCATTCATATCTGTGCGACTTTAAGTCGCAGCGACTTCAAAGTAGTCCCTGCACTACTTTGGTCCCACTTTGATGCGACTTGAGGTCCATAGACCTCAAGAATACACAGGCATTGCTTCAAGTCGCAGCAAAAAATTGCGCGACTTTGGGGACGCAATAGTGGAAACATAGCCTAACACTGAATGCAAACTGGTCATTCAGTGTTTACTATTGTGATGAGCTCTGTGAATGGCCACAGCTAATCACATGGTACCAATAAGCTGTGATTGGCCCTGTCTGTACCATGTGATGACTGAATGACTGTGATCAATCACAGAGCTCATCACAATAGAACACAATGAAAGGCATGTAACAAAGCCTTTCTTTGTATACAACTGTTATGTGATCTGCTGTGATTGGCCACAGTGGTCACATGGTACCGGCAGTGGGCCGGTACAGTGATCTATCCAGACACGGCCGGTGAGAGGTCATGGCAGAGCACAGCCTGTGGGGCACGCAATCCTGGGAGGACGTCATATGATGTCCTCCCAGAACAACAGTGCTCCCGCCCAGCCATCATTTGATAATAGGCTGGGTGGGAAGAGGTTAAAAAGTGTTAGCTGAAATTTGACTTTAATTTGTTAGTACATCTAACACTATCCTTTCAGAATGGCAATGCTCAGTCCAAAGATCCTTCAATCCAGAGTGGAGACACCCTAAGACAGAAAATGTGGGAAATGTGTTAATGGCCAGATCACCAGGTGAAAATAAAGGTTAAAAAAAGAGAGAGAGAGAGAGAGAGAGAGGAGAGAGAGGGGAGAGAGAGAGAGAGGATTTAAAGCGGAGTTCCACACAAAAATGGAACCTTCGCTTTTCGGAACCCTCCGGTGTCACATTTGGCACCTTTCAGGGGGGAGGGGGGTATAATACAGGTATTTGCACCCACTTCCGGGAATAGCTGCCCCTCCCCGCCCCCCCCCCCCCCCCCTGGGAAACACATAGGTCCCAGGAGATAGTGGGAACCCATTAGGACACGCAGCGTGACTCGCGCATGCGCAGTAGGGAATCGGGAAGTGAAGCCGCAACGCTTCACTTCCTGATTCTCTCACCGAGGATGGCGGCGGTTGCTACCGAGAGCCGAGCGATTGATCGACATCGCTGGACCCTGGGACAGGTATGTGTCCATTTATTAAAAGTCAGCAGCTGCAGAGTTGGTAGCTGCTGGCTTTTAATATATTTTTTAGGTGGACCTCCTCTTTAATAGCAGATTTGCGATCAGCAGGAGCAGGGGGTGGGTGCAGGTACGAGCAGGGAGGGGAGGAGGACAGAGGACACAGACACAGGTAGAGCTGCAGACAGGAGAGCTGTGGCAGACGGAATCACGCAAACAGACTTCAGTATCCGGGGCTCAGCAGCCATAATTATCGTGGTCTGTTTGCAGAGGGGAGGGTATAGCCAGGCAGGATCAGCTAGGTATTTTAGGGTATACAGGGGGCCAAATTACAGAGCACAAGCCCTGTGCGGTATAACATGCATTAAGGTAGGGGTCTTCAAACTACGGCCCTCCAGTTGTTCAGGAACTACAATTCCCATCATGCCTAGTCATGTCTGTGTCAGAGTTTTACAATGCCTCATGGGATGTGTAGTTCCACAACAGCTGGAGGGCCATAGTTTGAAGATCCCTGCATTAAGGGAACAGGATCAGGATTTTATTTATTTTTTTGGGTTAACAAACGCTTTACAGTGTAGCTCCACTTTCGTGGGGAAAAAAATTTGCAAATAAAAAAACGTAATATAGAGTATACTGTACACTCACAACTTTTATGTAAAATGCAATGCAATATTCATAGTGACTTATGCCTGCTACGTTGCTTAAAACATAGGTTAAGGCCATTGTCTGACTCAAGCTTCATTTCATGCCACAAGATGTTAGTTAGATTTTCCATATTTATTAGTTAATCTGCGTTTTGTTGAAGGAAACCTTTGGGAAAAAATGTCATTATTACTGATGCAGGGGGTATGCCTACAGCTCTACAAAAAAAAAAGTCAACATTTGCTAAGGAACCCCAGGAGACCTTTTGGAGGTGCTGGAGTGAGAATCAACAAACAAAACAGCTAAGTGTAGGCAGCTTATGTTGTCGACAATTCTATGCAATCTTATGTAGTAAAACTAGTTAGGAGGCATCACACCATAGCCATAGTGAATTATGAATCAGGTAGAGCAAAACTGCAAAATCTTTACTAAATAAAAAAGCAGAAAGTGTTTTTATACACCTTAAACTCCACACCTGGATTAAATCCAGTAGCTAGTTAGCTCAATCTCAGTGATGGAACACTTGACTGTTATTTTCTGTGCAATCCTCTTCACCAGGAAAATTGCTAGGATTGGAAAAGACCTGGGGCATCTGTAGGCACTGAAACAAGAAGTATTATCAGGACCAAATGGTTTATATCTTGGAGAAGTTTATATCCTCAAAGAACTTAGCCATGTTATAGCAAGATCAGCTTTCCTAAATTTTAAGGACACCTTACTAGATTATCCAGGGAATATCTGATTGCCTCCCGGAGTGTCAGGAAGGATTTTTTCACCCACTGAAGAAAATTGGATAATGCTGGAGATTTTCTATTTGTTTGATTTTTTTTTTTCTATTGGTTGAACTAAATGGGCTTATATCTTTTTTTCAACCTGACTAACTATGTACTGACTGGAATGGTACTAACTGATTGACAAAAAACAAATGCAGTGCCAATATTCAAAATGGGGCTGAGATATATACCTGGAAACTACAGAACAGTTAGTCCAACATGAACAATAATATGTAAAGAATTGGAAATGATGATAAGGTTCCATATCCAAGAATTTTCCAGTGAAAATGGTATTATTAAAATGACGATCATCCCTGGGATCATATATTTGTTACACACTATTCTGATCATCCTTCCCCAGGCCTTTTTAGATGTTTGATGAGGTTATTCACAACCTTTGTATGGCACAGGAAGCACCCTCGGTTGGTGTACACGCTGTTGTGCAGACCAGAGTCCAATGTGGAACAGGTCTTTTCGATGTTGCTTTATATTACAAAGCAATGTCTCTGATGAACTGTTGGTTGCTCTAGAAAAAAACGATGGCAGGAAGGAACTTAGTGAGAGCCCCGTGGACGCCTGTCTTGTATTGGAGCATCTAAGACTGGACACTACTGCTTATGATTAAGACCCTGAAGGTGTGGGATAGGCTAAATGTCAATGGGAATCTGGCACCTGGAACTTCACCTTTGGTCCCTTTGGGGGGCTTCCCCTGGTTTGGTCTGGGGAGGACACACATTTTTTCCACTTGTGGGGGACGGATAGGAATACCACCTGTGCCAAGCTAGCCCCCAGTGGTTAACGCCTATCCTTGGAGACGTTGAGAAGCGCCTTTGGGTTTTTCCCAATGGATTACTGGGGACACAGATAGCTCTGTGACTTTATTAGCAAGACCACCCCTAAATTGAGGGCAAGCCCCACCCTCTCTGAATTCGAATCCTTATGCTCCATGTCTCCAGACTTGAGTGAGACACCTTCTCTCATGGTTATATAAACTACTCTTGAGATCTACTGTTACTCAACCCCCCCCCCATTTTGTTAGAGAATGGGAGAAGGAACTTACAGGAGAAGGAATTTACACCACCCCAACTGCCCCAAAAGATTATAAGGCCCACTCATGCCTCCTCTAAAACCTCAAAAGTGCAGAAGTCTAGCTATAAATTTCTAACTGGGTGGTATAAAACCCCTGCTTGCTTTGCACAAATATTTCCTGGGGCTAATTAAAGATGTTGGTGGGGTTGTAATCAATGGAGCACTTTTCCAACATATCTGGTGGTCATACCCCAATATTAAAACATTTTGGGATTCTATTTAGCCTTTAATTCAGAAGACCACCCTTAAGCCTATTCAGCTTACGCCCCTCCATTATCTCATTCCTTCTTCAAAGCATACAAGCATAGGCATCATCAGGGAGTGGCTATCGAGGCTGGAGCCCCGAATCTGGAGCCCATAGCCTCGAGTCTCTTGCGTACCTGCCTAACCAGCGGGTCACGGCTGTGGCTGCGGCGAGCAGCATTAGAGGTGGAGGAGAGAGACAAGCGGGCGGACGACCAGAGATGACATCATCTCTCTCCGCGCGCATGTCACCACTCTTCCGCCCTCACAGCCGGGCCACTTCAATGTGGGAGCGATGTGCGGCGGGAAGCAGAGAGATACATCATCTCTCACTGCCCGCTACACATCAGCGCTCTTCCGCCCTCACAGTGCGGGCCTCTTAAATGTTGGAGGTGCGGCGGGAGCACAGAAGTTACATCATCTCTCACCACCCGCCCCGCATCTCCGCTCTCCTGCCCTCACTGAATGGACCAGTGCTGCCAGCCTGCCACCAATGCAGCAACAATGCACATTTGGTGGCACTGGCTGGCATGGCAAGTGACAACCCACATCTAGTAGCAGGTGATGTGGCAAGTGATAATCTGCTAATGGTGGCAGGTGACGTGGCAAGTGACAATCTGCAAATGGTAGCAGGTGACGTGACAAGTGATGTGGCAAGTGACAATCTGCAAATGACGGCAGGTGACGTGGCAAGTGACAATCTGCAAACAGTGGCAAGTGACAATCTGCAAATAGTGGCAGGTGACGTGACAAGTGATGTGGCATGTGACAATCTGCAAATGGTGGCAAGTGACAATCTGCAAATGGTGGCAGGTGATATGGCAAGTGACAATCCACATTCAGTGGCAGGTGACGGTGGCAAGTTAAAAAGCTGCATCTAGTGACAGGCCACGATGGCAAGTGACATGATGCATCTGGTGGCGGGAGATGTGGCAAGTGACATGCCCAGGGCTCCCACTGATTCTGCATTATGGTGAGTTGAACCACTTCATTATATATTAGAATGTAACAATAGAAACAATGCCCTTCGATCACCCTGACATCATATCAACCAATGGTGCCTTGATGATTGAAACGCCAACACCAGCCTTCCTTTGCCCACGCTTACCACCGGCGCCCCCCCCCCACACACACACACACCGGGCCCGCAAAAAGGTTGGTGACCGCTGTTATGGGCTCTAGCCCCACAACTTTTGCAGACCTAGCAACGCCCCTGCATACAAACATAGCGTGACCTCACACTTACTTAATGCAACTAAAAGTTTAATTCCCCCGATATTGGAAACAATCCACCTGTCCTACTCTTGTTGATTGGAGGAGGGAGTTGGACCAAATTATGGAGGCTAAAAGATAGGTACATACTGCCAACGATACACAGAAGAAGTTTAGAGATATATGGGCAGGGTGGATCTATTATTCCCATGATTTACCATATGGGTAAGACCTTAGTGATATGGAGGGCTGTTCTTTCCCTGTCTTTCCCCAGGCCATCCCATTGGAACAATTGCTAGTTAGTATTCAGTTAGTTTAAAGAAATATATATATGCATTGGCTGAAGCGCGTAACTTTCTGGATACTGATATTCTGTTATTCTGTTAAATCCTCATCTTTTCCTTTTCCTTTCTTTTTTCTTATGTGAGTGACGTTATCTCCACTCTGATGTCATTGACATTGTCTAAGCCATTATATAATCCTAGAGAAGGTTTGAGCTTATGGTTACTTAGGAATAAAAAGGTGGTACTCTCGCTCTGTCAACTGGAGTATGGTAACTTAAATAGGCAAACTATTGCGGCAAACACTGCTCGGCTGATCCGTAGCAGATATATGGAAAGTATAAAAATGGTGGTGCTGCGCTGTAAGATGACTGATGAAAAAAAATATTAAAGTGACACAATATCTATAGTTTAATGTGCAAATAACATAAATGTGAAAATGATCCACACTAAATGAATTGATATAATGGAGGAATCACAAACATGATGAAAAAATGTATACACCATGCTATAAATATGATCTCATCAAAAATAAAATAATTATAAAAGGTATTGGATCAATATAAAATACAGCAGTGAAAAATAAATAATTAAATTGAAAAGTGCTGTGCTAGGTATTATGCACTATACACCCAATAATTGGATACCAAATGCATACATAACATAAAAACACACAAATGTTGACCAATAGTGAAGTGCCAGGAAATAATAATAAATAAAAAATAAGGAAGTGGAAACTCAAATACACAGTAAATATATAGTGCTCATGTGAAAAAACATATAAATTCATAAAATACAAAAAGTTCATAAAAGTCCATATAATGTATGTGAAAAAATATAAGACAAGTATTAAAGTGCTCGTGTGCAGACAAAGTGTCCTGCTGTGCTTCTAATCAATACTCTGAGTAGTCCATGCAATCACAAAAACAACTTGGTAGGTGTTCAAATGTGCCAAGGTGTCCTCCCTTCAGTGATCCCCTAGGTAATGAACGCTCACCTTACGTGTGACTTAGTGATTAAACTAAGTCTAAACATGCATTAGAACCTCTTCTGGGCTCAGAAGGGAAAAACTGCATCCAGGGCTCCTCAGTGAAATACCTCAGTTTTATGTAAAAATAAAAGCGCTTGATAGTATAGTAAGGTTTAAACAATTTAATAAACACAAGTAAACAAACCCTAACACAGGCTACTCACATTTATGAAGTGCGCCTAGTGCACCACGCTATTGCCAGCAATAACCAATAAAATCAGATACCGGAAAGGTATGGGGTGATGTGCGTCTCCTCCTATGGCAGGTAAACTGTTCCTCATGCTATCCTGTCCCCTCCCAGACGCATATTCGATACAGGGAATCCGTATCTACTTCAGGGGGAATTAAGGTAGATATTAAGGTAAAAAAAACATATTTTTGTTATTTTCGATATAATAAGGGCAGATTATTTAGTCCATCAGTTTTTGTCACCAATGTCCAACTGGAGAGATTTCCCCTTCACTTCTGTTTCATAACCACCACAGAAAGTGAAGGGAAATCCCTAGGATCAGCAGAATTTATGTCCCCAATTCTTAGGACCTCCTGTTACCATCACCCCCTGCCACCATCACCTGTCACCATCACCCCCTGCCTCCATCACCTGTCACTATCATCAGCTGCCACAACCATCACCCCCTGCCACCATCACCTGCTGCAACCATCACCCCCTGCCACCGTCACCTGTCACTATCACCCCCTGCCACCATCATCCGCTGCCACAACCATCACCCCCTGCCACCATCACCTGCTGCAACCATCACCCCCTGCCACCGTCACCTGTCACTACCACCCCTGCCACCATCACCTGCAGCAACCATCACCTGCTGCAACCATCACCCACTGCCACCATCACCCCTGCCACCATCTCCTGCTGCAACCCTCACCCCGTGCTATCATCACCTGCCATAACCATCACCCCCTGCCACCATCACCTGCCACCATCATCCCCTGATACTATCACCTGTCACCATCACCTGCTGCAACCATCACTCCCTTCCACCATCACCTGCTGCAACCATCACCCCTTGCCACCATCCCCTGCTGCAACCATCACCTGCTACCACAACGATCATCCCCTGCCACCATCAACCCCTGCCACCATCAGCTCCTGCCACCACCATCACCCCCTGCCACCATCACCTGCTGCAACCATCACCCCATGCCACCATCACCCGCTGCAACCATCACTCCTGCCACTATCACCTGCTGCCATCATTACCTCCTGTCACCATCTCCCCCTACCACCATCACCTACTGCAACCATCACCCCCTGGCACCATCACTCCCTGCCACCATCACCTGCGGCAACCATCACCCACTGCTACCATTCCCCCTGCCACAACCATCACCCCCTGCCACCATCACCTGCTGCCACCATCACCCCCTGTCACCATCACCTGCTGCAACCATCACCCCTTGCCGCCATCACCTGCCGCAACCATCACCCCCTGCCACAACCATCACCTGCTGCCACAACTATCACCCACTGCCACTATCACCCCCTGTCACCATAAACCCCTGCCACCATCACCTGCCTCCACCATCACCCCGTTCCACCACCTTCACCTCCTGCCACCATCACCTGCTGCCACCACCATCACCCCCTGCCACCATCACCTGCTGCAACCATCACCCCCTGCAACTATCACCTGCTGCCACCATCACCTGCTGCAACCATCACCCGCTGCAACCATCACCCCTTGCAAAAACCATCACCCCGTCACCATCACCTGCTGCAACTATCACTCCTTGCCACCATCCCCTGCTGCCACAACCATCACCCACTGCCACCATCACCCCCTACCACCATCAACCCCTGCCACCATGACCCCTTTCACCACAATCACCCTCTGCCACCATCACCCCTGCCATCACCATCACCCCCTGCCACCATCACCCGCTGCATCCATCACCCCTGCCACCATCACCTGCTGCCACCATTAACCGCTGCCACCATCACCTGTTGCAATTATCACCTGCTGCAACCATCACCACCTGCCGCCATCACCTGCCACAACCATCACCCCCTGCCACCATCACCTGTCACTATCACCCCCTGCCACCATCACCTGCAGCAACCATCACCTGCTGCAACCATCACCTGCTGCAAACATCACCCACTGCCACCATCACTCCTGCCACCATCTCCTGCTGCAACCCTCACCCCCTGCCATCACCACCTGCCATAACCATCACCCCCTGCCACCATCACCTGCCACCATCATCCCCTGTCACTATCACCTGTCACCACTAACACCCCCTGTCACCATAAACCCCTGCCACCATCACCTGCCTCCTCCATCACCCCGTTCCACCACCATCACCCCCTACCACCATCACCTGCTGCCACCATCACCCGCTGCAACTATCACCCCCTGCAACAACCATTACCCCTTGCAACCATCACCTGCTGCAACCATCACTCTTTGCCACCATCACCTGCTGCCACAACCATCACCTGCTGCCACCACCATCACCCCCTGCCACCATCACCTGCTGCAACCATCACCCCCTGCAACCATCACCTGCTGCCACCATCACCTGCTGCAACCATCACCCGCTGCAACCATCACCCGCTGCAACCATCACCCCCTGCAAAAACCATCACCCCCTGTTACCATCACCTGCTGCAACTATCAATCCTTGCCACCATCACCTGCTGCCACAACCATCACCTGCAGCCACAACCATCACCCACTGCCACCATCACCCCCTACCACCATCAACCCAAGCCACCATGGCCCCTTTCACCACAATCACCCTCTGCCACCATCCCCCCTGCCACCACCATCACCCGCTGCATCCATCACCCCTGCCACCATCACCTGCTGCCACCATTACCTGCTGCCACCATCACCTGTTGCAATTATCACCTGCCACAACCATACCCCCCTGCCACCATCACCTGCTGACATCACCCCCTGCCACCATCACCTGCCACCATCACCCCCTGCCACCATCACCTGCTTCCATCAACCCCTGCCACCATCACCCCCTTCCAGCATCACCTGCTGCCACCATCACCTACTGCAACCATCACCCCCTGCCACCATTACCTTCTGCAACCATCACCCACTGCCACCATCATCTGCTGCCACCATCACCTGCTGCAACATCACCCCCTGCCACAACCATCACCTGCTGCCACAACTATCACCCACTGCCACCATCACCCCTTGCCACCATCAACCCCTGCCACCATCACCCCTGCCACCACCATCACCCCTGCCACCACCATCACCCCCTGCCACCATCACCTGCTGCAACCATCACCCGCTGCATCCTTCACCCCTGCCACCATCACCTGTTGCCACCATTACCCCCTGCCACCATCACCTGCTGCAACCATCACCCCCTACCGCCATCCCCTGCCACAACCATCACCCCCTGCCACCATCACCTGCTGGCATAATCCCCCTGCCACCATCACCTTCCACCATCACCCTCTGCCACCATTACTTGTCACCATCACCCCCTGCCACCATCACCTGCTGCCATCATCCCCTGCCACCATCACCTTCTGCAACCATCACCTGTCACAATCACCTGCTGCCATCACCCCCTGCTGCAACCATCATCTGTCACGATCACCTGCTGCACCATCCCCCCTCCACAACCATCACCCCTGCCACCATCACCTGCTGGCTGCCACCATAACCCCCTGCCACAACCATTACCCCCTGCCACCATCACCTGCTGCAACCATCACCCCCTGCCACCATCACCTGCTGCCATCACCCCCTGCTGCAACCATCATCTGTCACCATCACCTGCTGCAACCATCACTTCACTGTCAGCTGGGTTGGGCTGTCACTCCATCCCTGTGGACTTTGGACTGCCTGGACAGGCCACCACGAGGGCTCCTCCGTTCCGTGTACTCAGCCTTCAGGTTACTGTTTTTAAAGGTTGGCGCTCCTGGCGGGATGCTCCATGACATCACTCGTCTGAGCCAGTAGCGTGCCGCACATCCTCTTTGAAATCCGGCCCCGCCTGCCGACCGAATACAGGATCGGTTTGTCAAGCTCCAGAACTGCGCATGCGCAGTACCAAGCCGACCCGGTCGAGGCTATTTTTTACTGGCACTTTTACTATTACGGGCATTTACTGGCAGGGAGAAAAGTGCCCTGTTTTTACGAGCTGCCCGTAAAAATACGGGCGGTTGGCAACACTGATAGAGGTTGGAATACATATTTCAATTTCAATGTTTGCTAATGATACCAAGATATGCAGGGCAATATCTTCACCAAGGATATAGCAACTTTACAAAAACACTTTGATAAAATAGAAGAATGGGCAGGTACATGGCACATGAGATTTAATTTTGAAAAATGCAGTTATGCAATGAAAGCTAAAAATATGCATGCAAAATACTTATTCTGGGGAGAACCTCTGGGGGAATTGAGGATGGAAAATGATTTGGAGATCCTAGTAGATGAGAAACTTAGCATGCATGCAATGCCAAGCTGCAGCAAACAAAGCTAGCAGACTACTGGCATGCATTAAAAAGGGTATTCACTTGAAAAATAAAACTAGATTTATACCACTTTACAAAAACCTGGTTCACCCACAACTTGAGTATGCCCTCCAGGGGGATGGAAGACCTCAGCTATAAGGAAGACTAAAAGCAATAAATTAAACCCTTAAATGGTGACTGTTGTATTGGGAAAAACTGTTTCATATAAAGACTCAGAGGAGGAAATGCAGCCACACAATTAAGTTGGATGAGAAGCTGTTCAATCTTAAACTGCATAAGGAGTTCTTTACTGTTAGAGCAGTGTAAATAACTTAAAAAAACAATTACATGTGTTTCTCAGCGAAAACAATTTACAGTAAAATGGACATTCATAGCGACCTGAGCACACACAGGTGGCCTCCATATTTCCCTCAGTACAGGTGGTGGCCTCCAAAGTTCCCTCAGTACAGGTTTTTCTTTAGATATGAACAGGTTTGAGGCAATGTGCAAGGATTATGTTGTAAATGTTCTGTTTGTCAATGTAAGCTGTTGGAAGGTATACAAAGGAAAATACTTGATATCTTGGTAGGAGGCATATTAAAGCTGACATATAGGAGGATAAAACTGTCAGTACCATTGCTGTAGAAAATCAAATATTCAGCTGCAGCAGTTAGAAGAGCAAACAGAGAAACTTCCCTATCAATACACCTGTTACACATTACACTGCAGAATTCCAGTCTTCACATTCCCTTACAGTACCAGTACAGTTTAATGGAAATGAATGCAGAGACTTCTTGTAGACACTATCATTATTAATATTTATTTCTAACCATTCAGTAATCATGGTTAGAATTTTGATTGTATCTGCAAAAAAAAAAAAAGAATCTTACCTGTGCATTTGCAACAGCCTTCAACCACAAAAAAATAAAATAAAAAGGGCAGGACTGAGATATTTTGGATTGCTTTCAATAGGCCCAGTAGCACATTTATATAGTAAATAAACAATTTTTGGTTTGCTTCAATTTTTTACATTAAAATCAACAGTTTTTAGTGGAAAGAATTCTAATTTGATAGTAAATACAACTATGATGTGGACTGAATAAGTGTCATTAACATGGGTTAATCCGATGTCATGCTAGCATTCAAGTTGGCAAAGGTCATGTGTCTGCATACTTTACAATATTATCAATCTGCACATGACTGGAGGTTTTCCACCTGTTTTGTTTTTTATTTTTTATTTTTTGTGCAGATTATTTTTTTTCCCATCTTGAAAAATAATCAGCCAGACAGGTCAAAATGTGTAATTGCTTACCGCCCTCTGAAAAAAGAGCAGTATAGCAGTGTCTGGCAGGCATTTAGAAGCCACTGTTGCTGCTTCCTAATGCCTGTTTTTTTGTTTTTTGCTTTTTTTGTTTAATTGATAAATAGCAATTTTACATTGCATGCTAATTTTACATTAACATTTGGCTCACAGTTATGGTGCAACCCTATTAATCTCAATAGGCAAGTTTGACAGACGGTGACAAATTCTGCAGCCTGAGTGACCGTATGTGTACAGCCTTGTTAGGCTGTAATGTTAGGTTAGGGTGGCTGGGGCAGCAGTAAAACAGTGCCTCAGCTATCTGTTTTAACTACCCACCGAACGCTGGTGTGAAAAAACCCTTCCATACTTTTTATTATTTTAAATAAGTTTATTTCATAAGCTGATGGATGGAAATGCCACCGACCATAGCTATTTACGAAATGAATGTCCCCAGTATATACATATTAATGCCATTATTTACACGTAAACACAGGGTCTGCAGGCGAGTCATCCATACACAACAATAGGGCAGCTGGGCAGCATTTGTAGCAGCACTTCACAATCTCAATACTGGGACACAGCATGGGACTAAAACTTCAAGGGACAAAGGAATTTAAACCAGGATAGTTGGCAAGTATGAGGCAGCTTCTTTGGGGCGCCACAACAATGACAGGGCCCAGGGCAGCTTCCCCTTTTGCCCTGCCTTAAAGACGGCTCCTCTGGAGTTTGTACTCTCCAGTTTTAATAAATCAGCCCCACAGTCTTACTGCACCTGGTGTGAATGGGCCCTAAGGCTCCCTTCACTCCTAGGCATCCCGGATCGCGGACAGAATCCCAGCGATTCTGCCCGCTATCCCAAATCACAGCAAATCCTTGTCACTTCCAATGGCACCCTGATCACAACGTAATTTTGCCACGATTATAGCCCGATAAATTGCAGTAAAATAGTGCAAACAGAATTGTGGGATGCCTGTCGCCCAAAAGAAGTTCAAGAACTTCTTTTGGGTGACAGGCGTCCCGTGATTCTGTTTCTGCAATGTGAACGGAGCCTTATGCCCTGTACACATGGTCGGACATTGATCGGACATTCCGACACCAAAATCCATGGATTTTTTCTGACGGATGTTGGCTCAAACTTGTCTTGCATACACACGGTCGCACAAAGTTTTTGGAAAATCCGATCGTTCTGAACGCGGTGGCGTAAAACACGTACGTTGGGACTATGAACGGGGCAGTAGCTTTCATCTCTTAATTTATTCTGAGCATGCGTGGCACTTTGTGAGTCGGATTTGTGTACACACGATTGGAATTTAACCGATCAGATTTTGTTGTCGGAAAATTTTATATCCTGCTCTCAAACTTTGTGTGTCAGAAATTCCGACGGAAAAAGTCCTATGGAGCCCACAAACGATCAGAATTTCCAACAACACAATCCGATCGCACTTTTTCCGTCAGAAAATCCGACCGTGTGTACAGGGCATTACTGTCCAGGCAGTTGACTACAGGCACGGCACCTATCAAGCTGTGTAACTGCAAAAAAAAAAGTGAGGTCACCAACTTCGCTATATTCTCTGACAGCGGTGCCTGGTTCTGAAAAAAGTGAATAGTTCTGTTCAGGAGATGTGGCAGATGTTACTTTCTTACTTTGGAGTCAGGGTTTTTATATCCTTTTTTTGCTTCTTGTTTTGGTCTTTGGATGGGATTTCTATTGGGCGCCTTACCTCCCTATTTATAAGTTTATATTTGCATAACTTTTTGTTACTTTAGAATGTCTATCCAGTTCAAAGAACAGCATGCTACTGTCAGTAACCGTATACAAAAAAAAAAACATTTAAACAAAATAAATACTGTTTATGATCCGTCTTTTTCCTCCAACTGCCGTCAACGCATGTGGTGATATGAATCTCCAATGCTGCATGTGGACAAACCTCCTTCTTAGCATGTCAAAGCTGACCTGATGTAAAGACGAAAAATTATTCCTTTGCTATTGGTGTTTCGCACAGCAAGTAAATAATGTAAAATAATTTGACGCTTTTCAGTTCATTGTAGTGTGTTTTACATCTCATTGTGAGCGGTCCTGGAAAACCCCTTGGATTTATTATAGTGACGACATATAAATCCATTCTGTTTGAAAAAAGGCCAACTCTGCTGCCACTGCCCAGACATCATTCCACAAAAAACATAGCTTCCAAATCTGGTAGTGATGAAGACTTATGCCCCGTACACACAGTCAGATTTTCCGACGGAAAATGTTCGATGGGAGCCTTTTGTCAGAAATGTGTAGGCTCCATCAGACAGTTTCCATCGGAATTTCCGTCACACAAAATTTGAGATCTGGTTCTCAAATTTTCCGGCAACAAAATCCGCTTTCGTAAATTCCGATCGTGTGTACACAATTCCGATGCACAAAGTGCCACGCATGCTCGGAATCAAGCAGAAGAGCCGCACTGGCTATTGAACGTCATTTTTCTCGGCTTGTCGTACGCGTTGTACGTCACCGAGTTCTTGACGTTCGGAATTTCCGACCAACTTTGTGTGACCGTGTGTATGCAAGACAAGTTTGAGCCAACATCCGTTGGAAAAAAAACATGGATTTTGTTGTCGGAATGTCCGATCGTGTGTATGAGGCATAACATGCCTGAGACAGCTGGGACAGGTTGGCATACTTGGCTCTGTAAAACAAGTATTAGGCTGAATCTGTCTGTACACCAGCAGATCTTGATGGATTGCTGAGACATAAAGAATTAATCTGCATGTTGTCCTTAACCACTTCATGATTGTCCTATATGTTATAAAATGGTGAACTGGTGTCTGGTGTTCTAGAATGCTGCTTTAAAATAGCTCCGTGTTTGAGTTGGGTTGTCATTAGATCACAGGCAAAATGCACAGAGCCAATCAGAGTGGCTCTGTGACATGTGATCACTTTCATGATGGAGGAAGGGAAGAAAGGACGAACGTAGGAATGAAGATTTAAAGACGTATTCAAACCAAGAACAAAAATGCAATACATTGCAGCTTACTGATCACTAGATGTGGTGGCTGCATTCCTTTTCTTTTTTAGGCTTTTTTTTCTTTACTTTTCCTGGTGATCTGGCCAGCAACAGCTAGTAACATACTTCCTGCCCTAGGCAAGTGACACCTTTAGACAGCAGCATTATTGATCTGGAGAGGGGGTAGTGTTAGATCCTCTAGCAGATTTAGAAGGACTTGACTAATTAAAGCTGAACTCACATTTTTAAAGAAATATTGTAACAGTTTTTTTATCCCGTTTGGGATAATGCTTTAACATGAATGAAAGCTGACCATTGTAAGCACCCTTGTCAGTGTTGAAAGATTTGTCTCATCGCTTTAATTTGCCATTTTTTGTTAGACAGTTTATTCTGTTAAAGGAAATTGAAAAATAACAGACTTACTGGCCAGATTAACAGATGAAAATAAAGGAAAAATAGAAAACTAGTGCAGACACCACATCTAAGAATCGGTAAGCTGCAGTATGCAGATTTTATTTATTAGATTTCTCTTAATGTGGGATTGTTTTTTTTTTTTTTTTTTTAACAACCCTTTCACCCCCCCCTCCTCCACTATAAATCTGCATCCTGTCTCTGCAGTTCCTGTATATTAACCCCTTTAATGCTCTTATTGTGCACATTAACCCCTCATCTCCATCTTCCCATTATATGTGCCCTGTACCTATTGATGTGCTGTAGTGCACTATTACAAGTCTCTGTGTTTAACCACTTCAATACTAGCATGTTTCTTAATTTTCAAAAATTTGTGGCAAAAAGTTAGATTACCCTGGGCTCTCTGCTTTTGTCTTTTTTTCCTTTATATACCATATAATATAGAAATTAAAATATAAATAAATATATATTTCACTATATAATATTAAAACAAGTCAAATACAAGCCAATACCACAAAAAGAAAGCTCTATCTGTCTGAAAAAATATATGGATTCATTTAATACCAGTGTTGCATGACTAAGTGATTGTCATTTAACTTTCACAGCACTGAAAACTAAAAAAACAACAAAGGAGAAAATACGGGTGGGTAATCAAGTGGTTAAAAGAGGAATAAACATTTTTTTTTTACCTTTGCACATCATTTGTATATTATTTCTCCATTATAAAAATAACTAAAAAAATAATAATATTGTAATAATGTAGGTAAGTATACTTTATATTTTTATATGTAACCAGCAGGTGGAGCCATAGTCTTCTCTTCACATGTTTACTGTATTTACTGTGTATTTGCAAAACAAATATTTTACATAAATATTAATATATAATATTGAGTTTTATATACAGTATATACTGCATATATGATACAGTGCCTTGCAAAAGTATTCACCCCCTTGGCATTTTTCGTGTTTTGTTGCCTTACAACCTGGAATTAACATGGATTGTTTGAGGATTTGCCTCATTTAATTTACAGAACATGCCCACTACTTTGAAGATGCTTTTTTTTATTGTGAAGTAAACAACAAATAGGACAAAATAACAGAAAAAGTCAATATGCATAACTATTCACCCCCTAAAGTCAATACTTTGTAGAGCCACCTGTTGCGGCTATCACAGCTCCAAGTCTCTTTGGATAAGTCTCTATGAGCTTGCCACTGGGATTTTTGCCCATTCATCCTTGCAAAACTGCTCCAGCTCCTTCAAGTTGGACGGTTTGTGCTTGTGAACAGCAATCTTTAAGTCTGACCACAGATTTTCTATTGGATTGAGGTCTGGGCTTTGACTAGGCCATTCCAACACATTTAGATGTTTCCCCTTAAACCACTCAAGTGTTGCTTTCGCAGTGTGTTTGGGGTCATTGTCCTGCTGGAAGGTGAACCTCTGTCCTAGCCTCAAATCAAACACAGAGTGGTACAGGTTTTGCTCAAGAATATCCCTGCATTTAGCACCATCCATCTTTCCCTCAACCCTGACCACTTTCCCAGTCCCGACTGCTGAAAAACATCCCCACAGCATGATGCTGCCTCCACAATGTTTCACTGTGGGGATGGTGTTCTTTGGGTGATGTCATGTGTTGGGTTTGCGCCAGACATAACGTTTTCTTTGATGGCCAAAAAGTTAAATTTTAGTCTCATCAGACCAGAGCACCTTCCTCCATACGTTTTGGGAGTCTCGCAAACTCAAACATGGCATTTTGTTTTTTGCTGAAAGTAATGGCTTTCTTCTGGCTACTCTGTCATAAAGCCCAAATCTATGGAGCATACGGCTTATTGCTGTCCTATGTACAGATATTCCAGTCTCTGCTGTGGAACTCTGCAGCTCCTCCAGGGTTACCTTAGGTCTCTGTGCTGCCTTTCTGATTAATGCCCTCCTTGCCCGGTCCTTGAGTTTTGGTGTACGGCTGTCTCTTGGCAGGTTTGCTGTTGTGCCATGTTCTTTCTATTTGGTTATGATAGATTTGATGGTGCTCCTAGGGATCATCAGAGATTTGGATATTCTTTTATAACCTAACCCTGACTTGTACTTCTCAACAACATTGTCTCTTACTTGTTTGGAGAGTTCCTTGGTCTTCATGGCAGTGTTTGGTTAGTGGTGCCTGTTGCTTAGGTGTTGCAGCCTCTGGGGCATTTCAGAAAGGTGTGTATATGTAATGACAGATCATGTGACACTTAGATTGCACACAGGTGGACATCATTTCACTAATTATGTGACTTCTGAAGGTAATTGGTTACACCAGAGCTTTTTATAGGCTTCATAACAAAGGGGGTGAATATATACGCCCATGCCAATTATCATTTTTTTACTTCTGAAAAATAGTTTTATGCATACATTTTTCTAATTTTACTTCACCAACTTAGACTATTGTGTTCTGATCCATCACATATTATTCAGATTAAAAAAACATTAAACTAAAGGCTGTAATGTAACAAAATAGATAAAAAGCCAAGGGGGTGAATACTTTTGCAAGGCACTGTATTCATATTTTTTTTTTTACAATTATAAACAAACAGGGTTTTTTTTCAGATTCAAGAATGTCTTAAATGATATATTGTTTGTATGCACATATCATGCAAATCTTAAACTCAAACTTGGAGCTCATCCCACAATTCATAGAAGTTGTCTTAGCAACCTATTGAAAGTTTTGCACATTGCGTTGTGGGGGTGGGGGAGTGTACCTGTGCTCCAAGTTTGAGCAAAATCAGGATTTGCATATTGTATTGGTCACTACTGAGGTATACAGAGGATGAATTTAAAAAGCCACTGCTATGTACTTGTATCTTGTGGTGTCTGCTTCATTTATGCCACTTGGTACTACACTGCCATTTACCAGAGTAAGAAATTGCCTTTACAATAAATAGGATTTTTTATGGATTTTTGGTATTCTGGCATCTTTTGTCATTGGTTAACCCAAAATCCTCCATGCAAACAGCTAAATACTCAGATGAAATGAATCTAAACTGTTATAGCTGTTAAAGCATTTGTAACTCTGACAACATTGTCCAGGATCTATCTCCAGGCTACCCTGCAACATGGTCCAAGATCCACTCCAGTCTGTGATTGGACCATGAAGGTGCTGCAATACACTGATTCGATTATTTCTCTACTCTCCTCACATGTAAGCATGTTCACAGACATCAGCATGGAAAGCATCAGACTTTCCTGTCTGGTAAAATGTTGTCACTCTTCACCAACATAAAATAATTTTTTGATTGACATACTGTATACTTTAATGATTCTGCATTATTTAATTATAACTGGATTACACAAATTGTCTATGTTGATTTTATCTTGTTCTGGAAAAAGACCAGAATGTGGAAGTTCCTGAAAACCTGCCCTGTGAACAAAGCTATTGTATTTTAAAGGACATATAAACCCAGGACCTATAAACCCAAGAACAATAATTTCATATATCGCAGCTTAGCGGCCCTTAGATGTGGTGGCAGCATTTGTTTTCATTTTTCAGGCAGGAACATTTGCCAGAAATCCAGTGTTCTTGTCACTTCATACGAGCAAAAAGTAAAGCAGAAGCAATGTTATCTTCTGCAAACTACTAATCCTTCCTTTTCCCTATGTAATGTTGATGAAAAAAAGAAGACAACTGTGGCTCTCTCCATAGATACAGTGGAGGGAGTGAGCGTAATCACCCAAGGACTGGAAGTGCGTTATCAGGTGAAAAGAAAGAAAGAAAGGCCTGAAAAAATAAAACGACTGCAGCTAACTTATCTAAAGACTGGTATGGTGCAATGTATGAAATTATTGTTTTATGTTTAGATATGCATTGATGATTATAGAGATAGAATGACTGCTCATGTTTATGTATGAATCTTAACCAGAAAATATTGTGGGTTGGGGGGATTGTGCACACATGTCCAACCATAATCTGTGCATACATGTACCACCATAATCTGTGCACACATATTCAACCATAAACCACCACGCATGTCCAACCATAATCTGTGCATGCATGTTCAACCATAAACCACCACGCATGTCCAACCAAAGTCTGTGCATGCATGTTTGACCATGGGGAAGTTCCAAAATAAGGTAATGTTCCTCTCCCATCAGGGCAACATTAAGACCCCTTTCACACTGAGCCGCCCCGGGCGTCAGCGGGAAAACTGCGCTATTTTTACCGGCATTTTACCAGCGCTATAAAGCCGCTTTCAGGGCGGTTTTAACCCCCTGCTAGCAGCCGAAAAGGGGTTAAATCCACCCGCAAAATGCTGCTGCTGTATGATGGCGCTGCCCCATTGTTTTCAATGGGCAGGACCGGTGGAGGAGCAGTGTAGGAATAGTGTATTCACCGCTCCTACACCGCTGCAAAGAAGCTGCTGGCAGGACTTTTTGTGACGCCCTGCCAGCTCAACGCCCCAGTGTAAAAGCACTCAGGCTTTCACACTGGGATTGCAGCTGAGGCTTTTTTCAGGCACTATGCAGGTGCTATTTTTGGCGCTGTAGCACCTGAAAACACCTCCAGTGTGAAAGGGGTCTAATAAATGGCTTTCCATTAGCTTTTAGACCCCTTTCACACTGAGGCGCTTTACAGGTGCTACAGCGCTAAAAATAGCACCTGCATAGCGCCTGTAAAGCGCCACTCCTGTCTCTCCAGAGTGAAAGCCTGAATGCTTTGACACTGGAGTGGAGCGCTTGCAGGACGTTAAAAAAACTCCTGCAAGCAGCATCTTTGGAGCAGTGTATACACCGCTCCTGCCCATTGAAATCAATGAGGCAGCGCGGCTATACCGCTGGCATAGCGCTGCTGCTGCAGCACTTTGCGGTGGTTTTAATCCTTTCTCTGCCACTAGCAGGGGGTAAAAGCGCCCCACTAGCAGCCGAATAGCGCTGCAAAATTGACGGTAAAGCACTTTACCGCCGACGCACCCACTGCCCCGGTGTGAAAGGGGCCTTAACCTCAACCATCTTTTTTTAATTTAGTTTTAATTTGTTTCCTAGTTTCAGCCAGCCAAACAATTGAAATATCCCATGCTTTAAAGAGCAGGAGCAGTCCAGATATTTCTGACAAAATAGCAACCTGGAGTCTTAGTCATTTGCCAATATAGGCAATGAAGAATATCCTAGTGAAGAAGGCTAGCAGACATGGGCACTCTGGTAAAAGGAGCTTACTAGTAAAAGCTCATGGAGGAGTGGAAAGCCAGTAAAAGATTGCCATCTATACCTGAAATCAGTTTTAGGTGACCTGATGTATTAACAGCCAACTCCACCCAAAACCGATACCCTTTGAGGAGTGCAGCATTGACTATTCCAACCAAAATTCAACATTTTTACAATGCTGCCATGATCATTAAAACAACAAAATTGCTGTCAGGGTCCTGAATGATAATCCATAATGTAGAATAAATAACTGATTTTAGAGTACAACAGAACATGGCCCCTTCAATGTTACTTTAAAATTGTGATGAGACAAAAACTGCCACAGTTAACACTTGTTTCAGTGGAGACTCCGAGAGAAAACACACTTCAACCCAATGGTGCTGTCCCAGATATAAAATATCAGTTTTGGGTTGAATGTGCCTTTACATTTATTGATTACACAGTGCTCACTGTTTCAAAGTCTATATGTTCTCTAAAGTTTTGTGTTATGCTGAAGACAAATTAGTTAGAATGAAAACTTTTTGAAACACTTAAAACAGCTGTGCAGCCCAGTATAATGTATTGCAATTGCTGATGTTGTGAAATCTGTCCCCTCCCATGTAACTGTCATGGGGAAGTTCTAACATTAGCTCATGTTCCCCTCCCTCCAAGGCAAACTTTAAAACAGTTGCAGTTGGAGATGTTCACATTAAAGCTGAAAGGGTTTCCACAAAGTGATCATTGGTACCACAGTTGTAAAACATTCTATAGAAGGAGGCATCCGTCATCGAGGAGGCTTACCGGTCCTGTCCCAAGATGCTCGGTTTGGACTCACTAAGGTAGGTCAACGCTTGTTGGTCATAGTTGTTTTTTTGTTCCCACCTGTGACTTTTTTTTCTTTTTTCTTTTTTTTTTAAGCAAAGATGAAAAAGTCCTAAAATTTAAGTGCACTTTAAAAAATTAAACTGTAGTAATTACAGTAAACTGTAATAGGGAGTAACAAAAGTGGAAATTATTTGTCTTTTTAACATTTAATAACTGTAGTTCTGAACATCATTGATGTATATATACATGTTCTTGCCGTTAGAATATGGTAGATAGTGATAAGCATACATGGCAACTCTCAGGGTCTACTTCTAAGTGTAAGATTTGGGGAAATTTACACTTTGATTATTGTACAATTTTTTACTGTTACCCCTACTGATTTACTATACTGATGTAAATATATGCATAATCTCCTACTATATATATAGATAGATATATCTATATATACATATAAACCCCTGTTCACTTGACTTGTCCCAGACCATATATTTAGGTGTTATATATTTTTTAGAGTTCTCAGGTGAAAATAAAGGAAATTTTTTTTTGTAACACTTTTTAAATTAGTCAATAGATACATATTATTTCCAGTAGTATAGTACACTGAAAATAAAAATACATTTCTTTTAAAAGGTTATTTCAGTTAAAATCAGTATTTTTTATTTTATTTTTATTTTTGCTTTATCTGATATTATAGGTCACCTCATATGTCTCAGCAACCTCAGCAGCAAATTCTTCCTTTCTGAGTTTCTGGTCCCATATTCTCATGGAGTCTCACTCCTTCTGCTGTAGTCTCTATTATGTAAAAAAAAAAACCCAACAGGATGAGTCAAAGCCTTATGTCATGATTTCTGGATATAGATGCCAGACACTGATGAAAAGATATCTTCCTTGGTATTTCTAAGAGATACTGGTGGGCGATTTAGATTCTCCAGGAATTGATCAGCATTAGGCGGACTGACCCTTTACTTTGATTGTAGGTTCCAGAGAATTTCAGCCTTTTTTTCACCAGTATCAGCTTTAGGATTACTTGTTTTAGTAAATATTCTCTTGATTCAAAAACCTATTAGACAGAAACAGAAAGGACTTCAACATTGTGCTTCCATTCATCATTGAGTAACACTGGCAATATGCTTCCTTTTGCCTTGGAACTATTGAATTATCTATCGAACTGTACAAAAGCTTTGGGGATAAGTTATGAGGAAAGCTCCCACCAATGGTGACAGACCATAACATCATGTGTTATCATATTAACTTCCTACAACTCCGTCAGATATAGAGTATTTGCTGAAAGGAGTATGGTTCTTGCACCTGGATTGTAATGACTGCTCTTTGTACAGTATTTATTTTAAACAGATAACACAGTTTTATAGGACTCATTAATCATTCCTAAAATATTGATTTTCAAACAAAGACAACTTGTGTTTGGGTTGGGGAGGATAGGAAAATATTTGGCTAAAATGTCAACTGATATGGCAGCATGCTTTCTACTGATGCAAAGAAAATATTACAATGTGTGCTATGCTCTTATCTGCTATATTCTTCTTCCGATCAAAGTCTGGGCAGATGTGAAAACCTTAATATACAAGTAAAATTATGCAGTACAGTAGTGAATATCATTTTTCCTTTATAATTAAGGCGTTATATTCTGTAATTTAATAGAGCATCCTAAATTGATTAATTGCTGTTGACATCCAGTAAAATGAACAATGTTATATCATTTGCAGGAAGCCCAAAGTTTACACATGAATATTAAATAAAAAATTAAACTAAATTAGTAGCGGGTTATTTAGCTAAAGCCATACATAGGCAGATCTGATTCCCCCACACTCCATTGCCTTGGTTGCTGGTGCCACCAAATTGCAATTGTGAGTGATTACACAAGCAGGCCAAATACATAAACACTATACACACACATGTTAATGTGACACTTGTACAGTAGTTTCCTTCACTGAGTAGTTATGTTAGCATCTCAAATAAGAGGTTACCCCATCAATCTGTCTTTTATCAGTAAAGATAGTCTAACATCAACAGAAATCATGCCATTCAGTGTCAATTTGGGTTGCCCCTACCTTGTGGAATACAAGCCCCGACCCCCTCCCCCCCCCCCCGTTTTGTGTGTCTAAGTGGCCGAAGTCAAGTTGTCAAGTCTACCATCTTCTAGCTGATGGGAGTTTAGATGTGAGTCCAGCGACTCACTCAGCAGTTGAGTCTAAACCTATTATGTATAGTGCACAATGGGATGGATAATTCACTAATTGCGCAATACAGTACAAAATCGCATAGCCCCAGCTGTGCTGGTGAGTACACAGAACTCATCCTCTACTTCTAAAATGAAATAAAAACAGAGGTCTTAGATGCTTACAAATATACATGAAAGCTGCATGTTGGCATCTTTGTATCTAACCTACATGAGTACCAGCAATGAAACATTCTGTATATTTGAACATTAAATAAACTTAGATCAAGCTTACGAGACCCAAAGACCACTAAAAAAAGTTGTATATTCATGAACCAAAATTGATTAGATAAGTCTACAATGAGTGCTGGGATTTTTTTTTATTGTAAATGACCTTCCTTGGTTCATAGTAGGCTTATGCATAGGCACTCTAACATGGTTTTCAGCCAATTCATTGATAACTGTTAACTGTAAACATTTGCTGGCTATGTGGTTCAGGGTCCATTGCCATCAAAGGATGCGCCAACAAAAAAGATGTCTTGGTGCTCAAAGCAACCAGCAATTAGCTTTCAAATCACGAGTTGCAAGACTTTTTTTTATTTTTGAAAAGCAGGACCAATGTTTAAAAGTCAGTTGCTTGCTATGTGCAAGAAGAAATGAGCTGACTTATGGCTTCTTATCAAATGTGATAAAATTCAATGCTATGTTCATGCACAATTCACCTTTATAATAAATGAAGAAGGTGGAATCAGCAGCTGTGTATATGAATTACCTATCTTGTTCCCTTATGCGTAAACATGCTTTAAAAATAGAATAGGCTTAGAATCATGCCTTTGCTTTAAAATGAGCGCAGATATATCATGCAAACAGGGTTTACAGTTGAGTTCTCATAACAGCTCCTAAATGGGGTAAATGTAAGTATCTTTTGCAACACAGGTACAAACTGAGATCAATTTTAGGACATGTCTATGGTTTCTACATGGAAGAAACCTAACTTAAATTTGACAAATGGCACATTTCTTCAAGTTCCTGTTTAGAATGACAGATTCACAGTCCATGTATTGGCAGCTACTGGAGAATCACTCAATAGCTAAACCCATTGCAAATCCAAAATCCCACTTCTTATCCATTCCTAAAAATGCATACAAAAATGCAGCAGCAAAAGTTAAACTTTATAATAATGCTTAAGGCTGTGAACCCTGGTACTGAGATTATGTTTTAGGGGATTCCAAAATGTATTAGAAGCCTTGGTAATTTAACCTGGACTTACCCTTTAAGAATGACTTTAAGGCCTTTTATGGGTTCAAAATACCTAGGATATTTGTGCCTCAAATTAGCCATCTTTGGCATATACAATAAATGTTACCTATCTCTTATTGTACAATGTTGTGTTAAAATAGAATTGCTTGCTGTGACTTCCGTAGCATTGCCCTTTCTCTGTTATGCAAATAGTGTCCCCTGGGACAGTGACAGGCACAGAAAGAGAGCCATTGTGGGTGAGTGGAATATTACTTCTTAAGATCATGAGTAAGGAGGCGTAATAAATGATGCATTAGTCTAGTTTAACCAAAGGGATGCTGTTTTTGACTATAGAAGCACATGTTGGACCGACAAAGCACACACATAAGCAGTTACTGGTAATGGCGCCCTAAAGGTTTGAGAACCAAACAAAAGATGCTGACATTTATAAAGTATAAGTATTCTGAGAAAGAGGAAACTAAACAACAGGGCTCAGCATAGAATGACCACAAAGCCATAAGGTCTGTGGAACACTAGGACTTTCTACGAGTTCCATCTTAGGTGGACAAGGACCTAGTTTATTAAGCTTTTAAACTAAAACATTTCTCAGTAGCCACAAGGTAATCAATTACAAAAAAAAAAGTTTGAACTTAATTGGTTATTGTCAATTACTACAAACAGTTTATACTGTAAACACCAGAAGATTTCTTTGGCAAAAAGAATGAAAGCCTGGATATATTTCCTTTCAGGAGCAAACTAGCTGCTGACAAGACTTGTGCTTGTAGTCACACCTGAAATACCCAAAGGTCCAGTTCACTTCTAGCCTACTTATACTGTTTTCAATCAAGCCCTGATGAAGGGGGCATTTTTGGACCACTAAAATGTGTAGGATTTTCCCCCTGACATATCTGGACCTTTTAGCAGTGGTGTGGTGCTTCAATTTACACTAATCTACAAGCCAATGAGACTATGGAGATCTTCTGGGGTGTAGAAGCTGCCTCCCCAGAAACTGGCTTACACCAACATCAAAACTTTAAGATATCGATACCAATAAGATAAACTTATGGGTCCATCACTATATTTCCACTTTCCTCAACTCAGAAAAGAGGCAGACCTAATAAATCATTACACCCTTTGAGTTTGCCTCTTCTTGCATGAATCAGGGACCACCTTAAACTACTTTGTGTCTAAGGACTTTCCCATTGGCCAAAGCTTCACTATAAATGATCGAAAACCACTTTATATAAAGCAGTAACTCCTCTGGTTCTATAACTGCAGATATAATGGGTGATGCAGCCAGTGCCAGCCACAGTTGAGCCAGTATACCCATTTTTCAAACATTATCAAAAGACAAGAAAATATACATTGTTTTTTAGATAGCAAATAATGGGCACTACAAATTTCTCCATAATTTGTCCTTTTTTAGTCTGAAAACCTTTCAGCGAGGATGAATAATATTGTAAAACTCAGATGACTGCTATTTTTAAAATTTCTTGTGTGGGGGGTTCTCAAATGATTGAAATTTTGCAGCATGTTTGGAAACTGTGTGAAACAGAATTTAAATTTAGCATACATTATACAAGAAATAGTGCTCAATATGCCATTGTATTGTCAAAGCTGTAAACATTTTTTTCAGTTCCTTTGGGATTAAAGCTCTGTTTTACATCTACACACATGAAATGACATTGATGTACATTGTTACATGTGGTTCTGTGTTAATTTTTGGGTAATTAACATGCATTTACAATGTGTATTAGAGTGTGCCTTTATGTACATTATCATATGAGGACATACAAATAATTGCTCTGAAATAAGTTTCTGGTGCATTCCAAGATCTTTTACTAAATGGCTTTCCAATGGCAAATATATTACACAAATACTAAAGAAAATCTTAAAAGTGGAGTTAGAAAATCTGGAGCAGAGGAAATGGAAACAAAATTCTCGCTGTTGCTTATGGCATTCCCTAGTTGTACATAACAACTTTTAGAAATTAAGTTTGTAAACTCTCCCAGGTAGTCCAACATTTTAAGTGATTGCTCATGCTTTTCTTCTCCCTTCTCTATAACATAACATAGCATAGCTTGGGTGCCTTTATATTTATGCCTAAAGCTTGTCCAAAAGAAAACTCCATATGAATGTATCATAACTAGATCACTACCATCATGCCTATGACCAACCTAAACCAACTATCCAGCTTTCAGATAACAGCCCTCCCCATAGAGCACAATACTTTAGCTCAAGAATGTGTATTAAGCTTGTTAGGTATCAATTAGTGTAAGTAGCACAGCAGGAGGGATCAATCCAGTCAAAAAAAATTGAATTTGTATCTGTTGACCTAGAGAATTAGACTGATTGCATCAGGATTTTACATTTTGCAAGAATTCTGACTGTCCACACTGTCCATTCCCTTGATTCGTATGCAGTCATGCAGTTCCAAAGGAAGAATTACCTCCAATAGGTGAAAAGCTGGCTATACACAACATTTTTTACTGTAATTATTTTTGGGCCATCTTTTTTTTTGTTAAATATTCTCAATTCTAAGTACAAAAACATTGCTGAGAGGTTTTTAATTTCCTACAATCATCTTCAAATCTTTAGAGAATTAGCTTGTGGACAGTGGAAGATGCAGGGATTAAAAAGGCTTTTTCCAAAAATGTATAAGTTTGTAACTAGATATACAGGAAACAAAAAAATATGAAATACATGGGTTTCTCTTAAACAAGCTCCTTCTACCCAGAATCCTATTTAATCTTTAATGGTAAATAATACTGTTGGCGGTTAATTAGGAACAGACAATAGAGGAGAAACTGAAATGGAAACCAGGTAATGCTAGCATTACAAATTTATTTTGATGTTCTGACTAAATAGTGCTATCATGGGCATGCAGCAGGTAGTTTGGCAATTTTGATTTAATGGAATCCTGTGATTAAGGCTTGGTTCACACTGGAACCAGCTGCGGATCACACAGGAGCTGTGCGTCCCTGTCCCCCATTTCAGGGATGAATCAGGGCAGAATCTATGCCTGAATTCGGCCCTGAAACGGAGCCAAAGACGCACAGCGTTTCTGTGCAGTGCGCTCCGCAACTGCAACGGAGATATGTGAACCGGCTCCATAGGGAGCCAGTCACATTCTCCTGCTATGCGAATTAGATGCGGGGAAACACGGATCTAATTTGCATAGGTGTGAACCCAGCCTAAGAGTATGGGGGTTTACCACATCTGACTTCCTTCTGAAGATGTTAGTTGTCTGGCTGCCTCTGGTTTCAGATGTAATGCTCACTGACCTTGAATGCATAGGCAGTGAGGGAAATCAGAACTTCTAATCTGCATGCTTTAGTAGTTGGTATATCAGCCTTTTGAAAACGAAAAAAATACATGAAAATACAATTTTCAGAAGGAGTCGCAAACTTTTTTAGTAATTATAGTAAGCACTATCCTGTAATAGCTCCTGATATATAATAGAAGACATGTAATGTAATGTTCAATGAAGACATATAAGAAAATGTTCAATGCTTGCCTAACAGTTTATATATTTTTTTACTTCCTACAGATTTGACAATCTCCCCTTTAATTGCTCAGTAAGTATTTTTTTATTTTATTATATATTTTATATATGGTTGTCTTTATCAGTTTGTTACACAACGGGAGGGGAGCTTACTAAAATTGGAGTGTGCAAAATCTGGTGCATCAGCTTTCAGGTTTTATTGTCAAAGCTTAATTGACCAACCTGACAATAGAAGCTACCATGTACAGCTGCACTAGATTCTGAGTGCTTCAGTTTTAGTAAATCTCCCCCCAAAAAGTTTCCTCCTCCTGCTCTCTGACACTTTGCACATTGTTGGAGGCAGCAGAAACATGGCAGGCACTGGCAAAGTATATGCAGTTTATATTATCTGTATGCTAAGATTTATAGTTTTACCTCATACTGTGGGCAAAAGAAGGATGGTGAGGGGTGAAAGAGGGCAAATGCAGCCTGGGTTGCTCTAATTTTAACATAGAAAGGCTTACACTTTTAAGGTTGTAAGGTTTCCTTTGTATTATTCATACTTAGGTAAATCAGCAATAAATATCCACTATTCTGGAAAAATAAATGCGGATGAACCATCATGGCTTCTGATTCAACATTCCTTCTCAAAATCTATTTAAGATATAAACATAGATCATGTACTATGAAGCATGTATACCCCACTGCACTTCTGTTGCAAGTATCCCATCCCATTCACTGCCCATAGGGTGCATGAATGCTATGCACCAAATAATAAAAATACATGTTGGGTGAATTCAGATTACTCCAGTGGTGGAATTGTTTCTAGGCTGACTGAAATGAAGGGTCATGACTAGGAGGGAAATAGTATGCAAAGTGCACATGCCTTTGGACCACCATTAATCCAATTCACATCTTTTAGCTCCAAGACTTCCATCCTAAGCCAGTTGCCAGACTTGCAGAGTTTTAGGAGAAAGTTACAATAAAACATGTAACATATTACAGGTAGTAGGCCCCAAAGGTTCTTAAGGTTGGAAATTTGAAACAAAGGTATCAGGAATAGAGTTATTGCGCACCCAACAAAGTAATTTTCAAAGTGCCTGCTGCTCCATTTAATATACTTGCTATGCCATGTTCAGACTGTTGTGCATTGGTATCTATGTCTTTTTTGTAGCCATTTTGTAGCAAATGCAGCCACTGTGCCCATCATATGCAGCCACCTGTGCCCATCATATGCAGACTCTGTGCCCAGTAAATGGAGCCACTGTGCCCATCATATGCAGCCAACTGTGCCCATCATGTGTAGCCAACTGTGTCCATCATGTGTAGCAAACTGTGCCCATAATATGCAGCCAACTGTGCCCATAATATGCAGCCAACTGTTCCCATCATATGCAGTCACCTGTGCCCATCATATGCAACCACTGTGCCCATCATATGCAGACTCTGTGCTCATCATATGTAGCCACTTGTGCCAATCATATGCAGCCAACTGTGCCCATCATATGCAGCCACCTGTGCCAATCATATGCAGCAACTGTGCCCATCATATGCAGCCACCTGTGCCCATCATATGAAGACTCTGTGCCCATCATATGCAGACTCTGTGTCCATCATATGCAGCCAACTGTGCCCACAATATGCAGCCTCTGTGCCCATCATATGCAGCTAACTGTACCCATCATATGAAGCCTTTGTGACCCCCCGCCCGCTGTCTGTCCGGTACTTACCCCATCATGGTGGTGGGTCAGGCAGCGGGACAGGCGTGAGCTGTGGGATGTTAGCATGGCGATGGCTCCTGTGTGTCTTCTGACTCCTCCGTGCATGTCTTCTTACTGTATTCCTTGGCACCAATGGGAGCGCCTGTGCCTTCCGCCAATCAGGTGCTCAGTATTACATCTGGGCTTCCTGATTGGCTGAGAGGTGGTTCTGTGTTAGCAAAGCAAATATTCATTCAATACACCTGGGTGCACTGCGAGCGCAATGGATTGCCCTCGCAGGTCACTTTTTTTACTCCTATTAGAGCCTATGGCTCTAATCAGGTACTTCAAATACAACCCCCGCCCAGACGCCCAGCGCCCGAAAAGGGGCCGGACACCTGAATAGGGGGTGTCTACAGTGGTCGTGGATAGATTCATGCAATGCATGAATCTATCCATTGTACACAAAGGGGGTGGCTGGAGAGAGGGGGCTGCGCCCGAGCACCCCTAATGGACGCACCGCCACTGTGAATAATATAGCACTCAGTTCCAAAAGCAGATATGGCAAATGATAAGTACCAAATTAGAAGTACAGATCCTCCAACATGAACTCTTTCATAAGGTACTTGGAATTTAAAGGTTCAGTTCCTTCACTTCCAATATTTAAAGTATGGGTAAAGCATGATGGGCTGAGTCAAACTGGTTTCTTATATGTCTTGGAATTTCAAACAATGGGATCAGTCTTCCTAGGATTTAGGGTGTACCTGACCACCCACGTGTGTTTCAGCTCCTCCCTGTTGTATTCTTCACAATATAAAAAAGACACCTAGCTGAGAGGGCTGAAACAATTGCCACATCATGTGAGCAGACTGAGAAGATCAAGACTGGGTTTTTCACCATTAGAGTGCCCAAATGATCTAAGAAACTATCCAATAGTCTATTACTCCAGCATCTATCAAAATTTGAAATATTGGTTTTGGTTGAACCAACTTTTATACTTGCCATCCTTTTGTTTCCCTGCTGCTCTGTTCAGTCACCAGGAGCAAAAGCCATATGTAAACACAAGCCACTGGAGTTATAGCTTACACAGGGCTCCTCATGTGACAGCGGTGAATGGCCTAAGCCAACGCTGTCACATGGACTATGTCACATGTTCCTCCATACCTATACCCAAAAGTACTAGGTATTTCCTTTGGCTCCCTAGACTAAACAGAGTGGAAGGAAAGATGTGTGTGTATATATATATATATATATATATATATATATATATATATATATATATATATATATTAGAATAATTTTTCTGTGACACTTTTTAAATTATTCATAATATAATTAAAGCTATTCTAATTTTCTGTTTCTTTTTACTGGCTTTTCTCTTTAGCAGTATCCAGATATGATGCTTCAGGAATTTGAAGCTTTTCCTAAACACCTTAATAACTTCCCACAGACCACCGAGGCTGATCCTCAAATAGGTAAAGATTTATCCATCTTTTAAAAGGCATACATTATTATTATATTATTATACAGGTTTTATATAGCGCCAACAGTTAGTGCAGCGCTTTACAACATGGGTGCAGACATTACAGTTACATTACAATTTGATACAAGAGGAACAGGGGTCCCTGCTCGTTAGAGCTTACAATCTAAAAAGGAAGGGTCAATTGATACAAAAGGTAATAGCTGTTGGGGGATGAGCTGATGAAGAAAGTAAAACAGAGTTAGTTAGAAGCAGGATAGGCTTCTTTGAAGAGAAGGGTTTTCAGGGATCGCCTAAAGATGGATAGATTAGGGGACAGTCAGACAGATTGGGGTATTAAGTTCCAAAGCATGGGAGAAGCTCTGGAGAAATCCTGGAGGGGAGCATGGGAGGAGGTAACAAGGGAGCTAGAGAGTAGGAGGTCTTGGGATGACCAAAGAGAGCGGCTTGGTTGATATTTTGGGACTAGGTTAGTGATGTAGCTGAGGGCAGAGTTATGAATGGCTTTGTAAATTATTGTTAGTACTTTGAATTGTATTCGTTGAGTGAGTGGAAGCCAGTGGAGGGATTGGCAGAAAGAGGTTGAGGACACTGAATGGTTGGTAAGGTGGATGAGTCTTGCAGCGGCATTCATTATGGACTGAAGGGGGGATAGAGTGGAACTCCATTAGGACTTACATAGCAATGTGTCAGCATTCCTAGCCATCAGGGACTCTTAACCAGAAAAAAAAATGCAGGTTGCAAATACGACAGGTCTTTTTCAAATGCAAAGCCTTCATGTGAATGAGAACTATAAGAATTTCTTATGTCCATGCATTTTGCCTTTGCAGGAACATGCAGCAAAAGGCACAGTGCATCAGGTGTGAACAAGGCCTTTAGTGTTTGAGAACTAACATCATGAGGATTTGTTAGTTAAATAAGGATGATATCTGGAGACAGCATACTATTATCATGTGTAGAAAACGTTATTGATTCATATCCTGCATATGAACAAACTCATTTAGAAAGCAAATAGGGTACACATGTTGAGTGTAGGGTGCTCAAATATCATATCTCAGTGCACCAGTGTTGGAAAAAGAATATTTTACCCTGTGTAAGCTCTGACCAGGTTGACCTGATGATGGGGCTTCCTCTCTTCACTCTGGGTAAATAAGTTGGAAGCAATAGCTCTGTTCAGGACTATACTATGGGTGCAAAATTTTCTAAAAGGTAGTCAATTGTTTTCTAAAACAGTATATTGTTGATGGCTTGGTGTGGGGTGAGTTTTGGTTATGAAATAGAAGATGTAAGGCACTCTCAGGTTTACATATGACTGTTCCTAGTCTTTATGCTAAACTTTATATAGCACTGTCTGGTGTCACACATAACAATACTAGTTAAAAAAAACAAATAGTTAGTACAAAAAGGTAAATAGCCAAACAAGAAGAGCACCCCTTTGGTGGGCCAGAGATGAATTAATGCTGATCCTCAGGCCACCAGCTAAATACACAGATATTGGGAAGCTGCTTTACCTGACAAAGGATTTGTATTTCTGTTTATTTAGTCCTGAAATTCACACAGCTCTGCCAAACAGCAAAGTCCTACCTGGCAGGGGAGAGGACCCAATCTTTTTTGGTTGCAGTTTCACTTGTACTTACATGCACCCACTTCTATCCTGACACTGAACAGTAAAAGGAAGAGCAACAAAATGTTGAGCTCAACTGTCTGTCACTCTGCTCTCTCCTCCCATCAGCATGCTCCTTGCACAGCAACACATCTGATTAGCTTCTTGTGCTGCTTCTCACTCCTCCCATCTTGCATGAGGCTGATACCAGTTCAGGTACTTACATGTTAACATAAAATATATATATATATATATATATATATATATATATATATATATATATATATATATACACATACACACACATACAGTAGATGTATTGATGATTACATTATTTTTTGTGTCTTTCATTACTGCCTGGAGTTCAGCTTTAAAATATCATGGCAGCATTTAGCTTTTAGGCAAGTGGCATATGCTCATTAAAACTAGTTGTATATATACATTTATCGTTTTCACATGATGTTGGCTTGCTTGTGTCTTCTTACCTTGTCCTAAATATCTGACCTTACTTTACGACTTAAGCTCTTCATATGCTTAAGGCACAAATACAAAGACCTTGTCATGACTTGGGATGGCATGCAAATGACCCTCTAGAAAATTTGCAAGAGTGCTGTATGGAAAATTGTGGCTGGCAGATAAATGACATGGTAAAACAAAGGTACTAGTGTCTCCTACCTGCAACTGAACCCTGTCACTAGCACTCCAGTTATCACTATCTCTGTGTGTTGCTATTATCTCATCCCCCTTAAAATGATGACAAGTGACATAAACTTGAGGTAACCCATTCATTACTGGAGCCTACACTCTTTCAAGCTATATGCAGCCTTGATTTGCCCATATCTCTGGTTATAAGCCAGGTCAAGTGAGTTTTAGGTTCCCCTAACCACAAACAGGCTCTCGAGGTGCATAAGCCAGTTGTGTCTACTGGTGCATCACTAAACACAAATGTTTGACTTGACATGTTTAGTTCATGCATTGGGTAGAGAGTTGACATCTCTGCACTGGGTAGAGAGTTGACATGTTTAGCTCATGCATTGGGTAGAGGGAAGATGAATGCTGACAACTGCTAGCACTGGTTTATTTAGGGAAATATAGCAATCATCACATGTATAGTCTTAATCAAAGATACTAGATTGTTCCAAAATCCAACTGACAAATAGATGGACAAATTGTTATCTCATGTCTATGAGGAAACCTCCCAACTTGGTGGCTAACAGGGACACCCTTTAGCAAAATGTGTGTAGGCCAAAGGCAGGGCTTCTTTTCTCAGGGAACAGGTGCAGGAACGCCACCCTTCTGAGTCGCCCTTCGTCTCCACCCCCTAACTGTCTTTGAGCACCATCCCTTGGTTTCACCCCCTACCCACCTCCCAGTACAGCACCTTTCTGAGAATACAGAAGTATTTTGGCCTACTCAGTAATTTCTATGAAATTTGTTAAAGAAAACAAGAAAGATAGTAAAACAGATCCCTTGCAATGAGCAACAATAGACCGCACCCCAGAAACAATAGACTCCACCCCAGAAACAATGGACCCCCCAGCAACAACAGATCCCCCACACAACAAAAGACTTTTTTTCCAGCAACAATGGACCCCTCCACAGCAAAGTACCACCCGAGCAACAATAGACACTTCAGCAGCCAGCAACAATAGACCTCTCCCTCCACAGTAGATCAACCCAGCAACAATTGACCCCCCTGCAAGATAAGACCCCCCCACCAGCAACAGTAGACTTACCCAGCAACAATAGACCCCCACACAAAAACAGATCCCCTACCAGCGACAATAGATACCCCAGCAGCCAGCAACAACAGACCCCTTGCCAGTACATACATTCAGTGCTGAAGGTGCCGGAACTATGTTCCTGCTGAAAAAAAGGCCTGGCCAAAGGACACACTACCTGTCAAGCCTCCAGTTAAGTGGCCTATTTTCCTCTTAACTCCCTCTTACCTAGTCTGCTTGAATGAACACAAATATTATACTTAGTGAATACCCAGTGAATCCATAGTTGTTTCGCAGTAATGCACTAAAAGCCACTGCACACAATGTACCCATCTTCTATGCTGACGTCAGCAGGAGGCTGGCTGTTTGTTCCAGGTCTCTGGTCCTAGAAGCCAACCCCCTGATAATGGGACACTGCATATGCAGTATATTGTACATAGTCCCAATGCCTCCTGGGATGCCTGAAATGAGTATCCCAGGAGGCTTCACACACGGGGGGGGATCATTCTCTTCACGGTTCACTCTGTTCGAAAATGTGATCCCTCCATTCGAAAAAAAAAAAAAAATGATTGCAACTTCCTGAAGTTGTGGGGATAAGTAAAATTAAAACGAAATATGTAAAAAAAAAAAAAAAAAAGTGAAAGTCCACTTAAAGGCAGTTTGTAGGAAGGAAAGAAATTGTATTCATTGTACAATTAAAACTTCACGTTATTTAAGTTTACAGAAAAACTATGTTGAGCAGCCCTTCTTCATCTCGCCTGGAAAACATTCTGCCACAGTTCATTTGGCTGGCCATACATTATAAAAATTTCATACAATTTTCTGTACAATTTTCTTTAGATTTACCTTCAACTATGTTGTGCAAGGGTCTGCCTAATTGGATACAATTGAAAGTGTTTAGTTTTTGACCTAATATTATATGTTTTTTGGTAAATCTAAAAGAAAATTGAACATGTATGGCCAGCCTTACAAAATTCTACTTCTGTTCTTTTTTTGGGCAGTCATATGATGGCATGGATATCTTCTCCTCTAGTGTCAGCAATGGGTTTTCCATTCTCTGCTGTATCCTTTTGTGACCGCAGGTTGCACAGCTCCTGGGAGTGAGCCTAAGACAGCCTAGGCATACAGGGTGTGGGTTAAATGATACTGGGCGTCATTCAACCCAAAAGATGAGACGTAGCCAAGAACTGTGGAAGATGGTGTTGGAGTGTAGTTGTTTTTTTGGCTTTTTCTTTTGTATGACGTGGAACCATGAAAAAAAAAAATCTGAAGTCGTGCTTTCAGAATGAACATGCAGAATTCTAAATAAATCCAATGGTGTTTGGTTCTTTTGTACATTTTACATTTTTGACACAGTGTAGGTAACAGTTATTTGACAGTAAATGACCTCACCTATAAGTACATTACTTATATTTTGAATGTAACTGTCTCAGTGTCACACCATTGTTTGACTGCTCTGCCCAGCAGCAGCTGTATGCTTATCAGCACCAGCTTCCCACCAAACAGACTTGCCTGTAATACCATCACTCAGCAGTTTTTATGCAAATTGCTTTAGAAGTGCCATATAGGCAGCTATAAAGTGACATCTGTGAGCCTCAGCACTATTTAAATAGGTCATTTTTTAATTTTATTTTTATTTACAAGTTATGGTTTGCTGTGCCAAAGTTTAACAAATGATAAATTATGATTTGTACTTTTATGAATATACATTTGAGAGAACTTCTAAGCTACCTGTCATATACAAAATGTACACAACAGGCAAAATTAAAATTGCTGCAGTTTTGTAAAATATACAGACAATGATTGTCAAATGTAACAGCCCTGGTTCACATTGCAGCAATATGGCATGAGATTTGACATGTCAATGGCAATGGCACTGTCCAAATCATTGTGACGCATTGATTCCCAAAAGTAGTTTCTGTACTACTTTTGGTGACTTCGGGTGAGATTTCAATAGACATCTGTGCAGAAACCTGCACAGATGTCTCTGAAATCGCGTCCGAAGTCGGGACTGACATGCGGGAATGAAAGTTTGCGAGTTCAGCTGAACACGCACGATTTCATTTCCGCTGTCAGTGTGAACCTAGGCTAAATCAGGGAATCAGGTAGTGTATTTAACCACTTAACCGCTTGCCAACCAGGTCACGCCGATATACGTCGGCAGAAGCGCACATACAGGCAGATTAACGTACCTGTACGTTGCCCTTTAAGAAGCGGTTTGCGGGCGCCCGCCGCGACCTCCGTGAGTGTGATCGGGGGTCGCGCGGACTCGATATCCGCGGGGATACCCACGACCGTCTCATGGAGGGGAAGAACGGGGAAATGCTGATGTAAACAAGCATTTCCCCGTTCTGCCTAGTGACAGGACATTGATCACAACTCCCTGTAATCGGGAGCAGTGATCAGTGTCATGCTACACATAGCCACGCCCCCACCACAGTTAGAATCACTCCCTAGGACACACTTAACCCTTTCACTGCCCCCTAGTAGTTAATCCCGTCACAGCCAGTCACATTTACACAGTAATCAATGCATTTTTTAATTGCACTGATCGCTGTATAAATGTGAATGGTCCCAAAATCGTGCCAAAAGTGTCCGATCTGTTCGCCATAATGTCGCAGTCACGATAAAAATCGCTGATCGCCGCCATTACTAGTAAAGAAAAAATTTATAATAAAAATGCCATAAAACTATCCCCTATTTTGTAAACGCTATAACTTTTGCGCAAACCAATCAATAAATGCTTATTGCAATTTTTTTTTACCAAAAATATGTAGAAGAATACGTATTGGCCTAAACTGAGGGAAAAAAAAAAAATTTTTATATATTTTTTGGGGATATTTATTATAGCAAAAAGTAAAAAATAATGCGTTTTTTTCAAAATTGTCGCTATTTTTTTGTTTATAGCGCAAAAAATAAGAGCAGAGGTGATCAAATACCACCAAAAGAAAGCTCTATTTGTGGAGAAAAAAGGACGTCAATTTTGTTTGGGAGCCACGTCGTACTTCCGTGCAATTGTCAGTTAAAGCAACGCAGTGCCGAATCGCAAAAAGTGCTCTGGTCTATGGACAGCCAAATGGTCTTGGGCTTAAGTGGTTAAGGACCAGGCCTCTTTTTTAGATGTGTTGTTTACAAGTTAAAAACATTTTTTTTTGCTAGAAAATTACTTAGAACCCCCAAACATTATACATTTTTTTTCTAACACCCTAGAGAATAAAATGGCAGTCATTGCAATACTTTCTGTCACACCGTATTTGCACAGCGGTCCTACAAGCACACTTTTTTTGGAAAAAATACACTTTTTTTAATTAAAAAATAAGACAACAGTAAAGTTAGCCCAATTTTTTTTATACTGTGAAAGATAATGTTACGCAGAGTAAATTGATACCCAACATGTCACGCTTCAAAATTGCGCCCGCTCGTGGAATGGCGACAAACTTTTACCCTTAAAAATCTCCATAGGTGAAGTTTAAAAATTCTACAGGTTGCATGTTTTGAGTTACAGAGGAGGTCTAGGGCTAGAGATATTGCTCTCTCTCTACCGATCACGGCAATACCTCACATGTGTGGTTTGAACACCATTTTCATATGCGGACGCTACTTACATATGCGTTCGCTTCTGCACGCGAGCTCGGCGGGACGGGACGCGTTTACATTTTTTTTTCTTGTTTATTTTACTTTTTATTTTTTATTTTACACTGTTTAAAAAAAAGTGTCACTTTTATTCCTATTACAGGGAATGTAAACATAATAATTTAAAAACATTTAATAGAAAAAAGCATGACAGAACCTCTTAAATATGAGATCTGGGGTCAAAAAGACCTCAGATGTCATATTTACACTAAAATGCAATAAAAAAAAAAATTGTCATTTAAAAAAATGTTTTAAAAAAATTGTCTCTTCAAAAGCTATGGGCGGAAGTGACGTTTTGACGTCGCTTCTGCCCTGCAGTGTCATGGAGACGGGTGGGGGCCATCTTCTCCTCACTCGTCTCCATGCACAGTCAGTGAGAGGACAGGATCGCCTCCGCTGCTACCGACGGCTCCGGTAAGCGGTGGGGGGCACCGGAGCGCGGTGGGGGGGGCCCTCTCCCGCAGCCAATAAAAATGATCTAGCGGCGAAGCGGCCACAGAGACCACTTTTATCTTGTAGCCGACTGCCGGCCGAACACGGGGATACCGGGGTTATGGCAGCTAGCTGCTGCCATAACAATGATATCCATCCTCAAAGTGAGTTAACTAATGAACAAGGCATGTTTTACTTTTTTTTTTTAAGCATGGCTTTAGCAGCACTCAAAGACCCCATAGCATGGACTGTAAGCAATGCAATAGGGTGATTAGTTATAACTAAAGGTATAACTAAAGGAAAAACTTTTTTTCAGTTTTGGATAGAGTGGAGAGGGATTAGAACATCTGTAAGCTTTTATTACTGTCTGTGCCCTAGTTAGGGGATTCACTTTCTCTATTTGTCATGTTTACCGTTATCACTGAAAATTAAAGTAAAGAAAATCCCAAATTCTGGGTTGTCCCAAGAAAAGAAATAGAGGGGAAATCTTTCAATGTGGACACTAGTTCCAGTGACTCTGGTGACTACCAGAGATTCTGCCCACTTTGGAGGAATCTTCTCTTACTTCGAGTTGCTGTTATGAAACAGAAAGGGAAATCTCCCCAATTAGACAGGGGTTATAACTCTCCTTTTCTCTATCCAAGATTTAAAAAAACAAGCTTCTAATGCACAAAGAAACCTGTTTATTTGTCTGGAAATCCATTCAAGTAGCAAGTCTGGACAAACATTTAAAGGATTTTGAGCGAATCTAGTTGACTCAATGATGGCAAGACCAAATGTTCTGAAAACCATTTTTCTGAATTTCTGTATTAATGTGCAAATTAAATTCTACTGGGGTATGGCTAGCTTCACTCCATACACAAACTATTTGATCACTTGAGAAACTGGTATAATGAGAGGCTGAATTACATTTTCTATTCAGCCCTTCTCTTTGGTGTTTCAAAATTTGCTAAGTATGTTTGTTTGTTTGCTGACTTTTTCATTTTTTCTTTCAGACTATGTAAACTGGATGGAGCCACAAGTTAATGAGAGTGATCAACTTACAGCACTCTGGAACGTCCAGGTGCCTTATACCCAGGAAGCCTACCCCCACTACAGCCAGAATCTAGATGTCACAGCTCCTTGCCCGACACCATGCCCGATGCCAGAAGACCCGTACAGCACTGAGGTAATTATTTTGCACATTGGGTCATTTTTGTATTCAGAATATTTTTTCATCATTTGCTACACCTTAGAGAAGAGGATAACTTATCTACACTTTTTAGCACAAAGAATTGCTTTTTGTACCTAGTTACTTTTTGGGCTGTAAATCCAGCCACACTATATGTTTCTTATTATTATTGTGTACACAGTGTCACTTATCATTATGTGTGTTGGATACTACATCAGGAATTTCACTTTGCACTAGGCACTTTATTAGTGTATGTTTACTTATTTATTTATTAGCTTATTGTCACATAGGGTTATTACTGGCAGCAATTTTAAGATTCAAGCACGGTGCATTTATCAGGATAGAAGTTTTACCATTTTTTGTGTTAGTAATTTATTATTTTTTTTCCCGTTTTTTTTTCGGAGTGGCCGCAAGGTACACTTCCTTACCCCTGTATTTGCAATAGGAGATCTTACGTTTACTGATCGGTAAAGTAGTGGTGGTCTTGTTTTCTGCTGTTTGGTACTGGAGGATAGAGTAGCGCCACATATCTCTTCTGATTTTATTACTGTTCTGAGTGGAACCTGTTCTGTTAAACTGCTGTATGGTCTTGATCACTGTGCTGCAGCTCAGTTTCAGGGTTTTGGCAATCTTCTTATAGCCTAGGTCATCTTTATGTAGAGCAACAATTCTTTCTTTCAGATCCTCAGAGAGTTCTTTGCCATGAGGAGCCATGTTGAACTTCCAGTGACCAGTATGAGAGACAGAGTGATAACACCAAATTTAACACACCTGCTTCCCAGTCACACCTGAGACGTTGTAACACTAACGAGTCACATGACACCAGGGAGGGAAAACTGCTAATTGGGCCAAATTTGGACGTTTTCACTTAGGGGTGAACTCACTTTTGTTGCCAACGATTTAGACATTAATGGTTGTGTGTTCAGTTATTTTGAGGGGACAGAAAATTTACACTTTTATACAAGCTGTACACTCGCTACTTTACATTGAGATATAAAGAAAGATATAATAAAAGATTTACAAAAATGTGAGGGGTGTATTCACTTTTGTGAGATACTGTACATGAGAAGTATTTATTTATATGGCTTGAGTGATGATCTTTGTCTATATTTAGCACCTAATTTTACTGGCATCAGATTTTATCACGAGTGGAGTGGTTTGGGCAACTGGAATATTTGCTATTTTAACTAAAGGAAGGAATCTGTTGCTTTTGTTTTGCAATCTTTGAGTTAGACAGAACATTCTGTCATCGGTAATACTTTACTTAGGCACTATCCTGTCCTGCCTTGCTATATAATGTAGCTAAGACACTCCTGGCTGTTATTGCTCAACCCCACAATAACAAGAGCAAGCTCTTTCTCTGATGCACTCTTGCATGTACTTTCCCCCGGGGCAGTATGTCTGAGCCCTGTGATGCAGTGATGGAGGAGATAGTGGAGTTAAAGATATGGCTAAAGGAATAGGAGATATTGACTTGGATTGACTTGGGTACAATCAGCTTGCCCATGCATGGTTCGAACATCGTCCAGTCCCTGTTGAACCGGTCGAGATTCAAACAGTCTATGGCAGACTTTAGTGCGGGCAGATGCTACAATGTTTGGTTATTTGATGGTAGAACAAAACAAGTGATTGTTACATCTTAGGAACTCTGCTGCCTTTCGGTTTCCACATATGTTGCAGCTGCACTCATTGTGCAGAAACTATAATGGTTTTGGGTGAATTTAATTTTTGCTGTAGATTTATTATTCAGATAACACAGTTCTGTATCTAAAGTCATGTAAACAAGCGCATATTTACTTTTCCCCCAGATAATCAACTCATACCCACAGGCCTATCAGTTACTGTGCACCGTCAGCAGCCCATCTCTGTCCGAGGAAGAAGACTTTCGGGACATACCAAGTCTAGAGGTGTCAGATAGCGACACTGATGAGTCTCAAGCATGGTCTGAACCCGGTATTTAATCTATTACATTATTTTACACTTTTAAAATTACTATAAATTACTATGAGTAATATAAATAAATATATTGGTCTTTGAATATTTTTACATTTTTTTAATGCTACAGGTTTTTAAAATGTTATATTAAAAAAAAAAATCACTATTTTTTTTCTACTAAAACATTTGATACATGGTGCACTCATGTCACAGGATCTGCAGAGTATTCTACGGTATGTGTTCTGAAAAGAGAGCACAGCAGTATCTTCTTTCTTTGCGACTATCTCTACTTTAGCTAAATCTGTACAAAGAAAGGTGAAGGGGGACATATTTTTTCAGCTTGATTTTATTCAGCTATAAAGCTTGTGCCTATTTGGGATACTAATATAATCATATTCTATTACTAATCTGTAGAAAAACCAGACTTGCATTGCTGTAAACTTTACTGGACCTTCTGAAAAGTGAGAAAAAAATACAGGGAAGCAATTACATTACAGCCTTTTTAATCCCTTTGTTTATCAGTTAACATCAAAAGGGCAAAATTTATGATCATGACCTCACAAACAGTTGCCAGTCCTTACTGATTGGCTGTCTTTATATTTATATTCTGCATGCAAAACAGCTAAATATAGAACAAAAAAGTGATGATTATATGGCTGTCACATAAATCACAGAAGACTAATGAGCAACATCATGTTCCAATAAATCAGTATTATATATGGCTATTATAAAGCAATATATCACACAGCTATGTAAATCCTTTACAGTGGACTTTGTCCAAGCCATTGAAAAAACATTTTTGTGGAGGGAGATAAATAAAAAAAAAACAGGATTTATGAAAGCATTTTTAAAAAATAAACAAGCTGATGATAGAGGGTCATGCTTTAACACACATTGTCTTGTGTATTAGCATGTCATTGTAGAGAATGATCATTATTTAGCTACACAGTTAGAAAAAATAAAAAATGAATAGAAAACCTCCATATACAGAATTCTATACCCGTAATCGTTTGATCCAGCGGAAGTGAAAAAAAAAAACCCTATGAAGGACGATCCAATTTGCTTCAGCAGCGGAAAAAGAAAATCCTTCATGATCTTGGATATTTCCTGGATCACCAATTTCTGGTGTTATTACCTATAAATGTTAATATCCACTTATAAACTGGTTTATCTCTTAATCAGATTTAACAGGGAAAATGGAGGCTGTTTGACCAATATAAAACTAACATTGACAATGCATGTTTGGAGAGGAAACTAAATAATTAAATGTACACACAATACAAAATTCTCAATGCTCAGCCATCTAATCTGGTGGCACAGTGGTGCAGTGGATAGCACTTTCATCTAGCAAAGAAGGGTTGTTGGTTCAAATCCCAACCATGACACTACCTGTCTGGAGTTTGCATGTTCTCTCTGTGCCTGCGTGGGTTTTCTCCGGGTACTCCGGTTTCCTCCCACACTCCAAAGACATGCTGGAAGGTTAATTGGATCCTGTCTAAATTTTCCCTAGTATGTATGAATGTGATTTAGGGACCTTAGAGTGTAAGCTCCTTGAGGGTAGTGTCTGATGTGAATGTACAATGTATATGTAAAGCTCTGCGTAAATTGACGGCGCTATATAAGTACCTGAAATAAATAAATAGTTGTTTGCAATTATATCCAGTAGCTGCATGCCATGTCAGAGCCACAAACCTATCAGATTTAATTACAAATGACAGAAGGATTCTTAAAACTTATATTTCTTTGTTAATTCTGGGTAAATGTTAATACAGCTTGCTACATAAATCCAATTATTTTCTTAATATTTGCTTCCATGAATGATCATTGGTCTTCAGAGAAGACTTAATCCAGATGTTAGAAATTTGTTGTTTCAGGCTACCTCTTAAAACATATTATTCATAACTGCAAAGATTATTGCAGTATATGATTCCTATATAAAATACATTACTAAAACTAACAAGTTGGCATACATTACGTACATACATTTTTATTTTATTTTGTACTTCTGGGGAAGCAACCATTAAAAACCACTGAGTAAATGATTCTTCATTTACTTACATACAGAGAATTTTCCTAAAGCTACATGTTGGCATTTTATTTTATTTTTTTTATATAATCTAGAACCCTTACACCCTCCCTTTTCCCTTGTAAAGCCTGTATTTGTGCTACTGATTTGGCAAGGCCCACTTACTACCCTGGCATAAAGCCGAACCCCAGCTATAATATGCCTTTGGTCTAAACCTGCAAGTTTCTTTTGGTGCCATCTCTGAATTTTTTTTAATTTCCTTTGTTAATGAAATAAAATGGTAATTTTAATGTAATATCTTTGTTTTCTTGAAGGTGTTCGTAAGAAGGTTCGATTGTACAAATTTCTTCTGGAACTCCTGCAGAATGGCGACATGCGAGATTGCATATGGTGGTTGGACCGTGAGAGGGGGACCTTCCAATTTTCATCCAAGCACAAAGAAGTGCTTGCTCATCGATGGGGTCAACAAAAAGGAAATCGCAAAAAAATGACTTACCAGAAGATGGCGCGTGCTCTGAGGAACTATGGCAAGACTGGAGAGATCAGGAAAGTCAAGAAGAAGCTGACGTATCAGTTTGACAGTGTGTTGCTTGGTGACAGGAAGACAGAGACCACCATCCATTCACACTTGTAAGCCATCCAGCACTTCCCAAGACTCCGTTCTTGCAGCTTTTTTTGTATCTGAAAAGTTTAGAGGGCATTATGCTATCAAAAACATTTGACTGACTACTTTATCAGTAGCGTCACTGAATGGCAGTCCACAGGGGCATATTCACTAACTAATGGCTGGATGGAAGGGAAGGAGCAAGCTTTTGCCAATGGATCTTCTTCACTTGTGGTGTATAGCCTCCTGAAGAACTCTGTATAGGAAAACCAAAAGCAAAATATTGACTTGTACAAGAGAATAAACTCTTTAAGGAGATGCGACCACAAATAAATAGATGCATGATGTCATTGGATATTTTTATGCAAACAAAATGTTCTGTGCTATCTATAACTGCCAGTGCTTTTTAATCAACTGGATTCCATGTGCTATTGAACAATGGTAACTAAATATATTCCTTCTTTTTGAAGCTTTATTTTGTAAGCTACATACATTTTTAGAGATAGCAATTCTGTTACCCTAGGATACAACACAGTCCCAGTATGTTCTCCAGCATAACTGCGTTCTTTTATGGCATGCACAAAAAACACATTTTCTTGCCTTTAGTTACCATGATAATACAATGTAGCTAGAGTGTAATAGCAATGTGTTCAGTAGATGTTACAAAACAAACATGTACCATCTATAGTCATCTGATGATGAAAACCTTTTTTAAGTCTTTAAACTACCAGTCATTTATTTGGATTTTACTGATAGTGTGACTTTGTTAAAACAAATCTTCATCAACCTCATAGGAATTTGCCAAGAATCCAATGGATCATGTGGATCTGCATGTTGTTGTTTTTTTTAATAGTGGCTTCTAAGGTGTGAAGCTAAAGACCAGCCCTGCCACTATACCTTTTAAGTTGTTTTTTTTTATCTTATCATTGTGTACAGGTTTGGCTTTTTGGGTGATGCCATTTAATTCTTCACATATCTTTCTCATTTCCTTTCTTCCATATTGGATAGATTAGGGATAAGTTGTAAACAAATACTAATTATTTAGACTGTCTGTACAAGTAATATTATTTTAAACATAGCATGGGTCATTTTAATTCATAAACCAATAGCTTGTCAATTTTTTAATTTTTATAAAATCAATGAGACAAGACAGCCATAAGTTTTAATCAAATTATGATGGGCTAGGAAAGTGACATTACTGAAGCCATTTTGGTAAAAAAAATCTTCACTGCTATCACTTTCTGTTAAACAGATAGGTCACATTTTCATGAATGTTGATTAAGTCTACACTATGGCTTCTGCTACTATGCGTGCATCTGCTATTCTTCAAGAGTATATATATATATATATATATATATATATATATATATATATATAAAATTAATAAATGTATAATGTTATTATACAGGATTTATACGTAATAACAATAATTACATTTGATCATTCTTTGTATAGAGCCAACTAAGGTGCAGCCTTTTAAAATGATTTTATTTTTGAAAAAAGCTCGCATTGAAGTCAAACTGTAGACAGATATTCAAACCAACAAAACCTGATAGGTTTTTTTGTTAATGAGCAGTGCGCTAAATGAAAAATAGCACATAGCTTTCAACAGTCATTTCAACAGTCCAGAGTTGAAAATGAAACAAGGATTCTGACTGGTTATGGGTTATACACAGGTTTTTTTTGTTCTTTTTTTCTAGCACACTTTTTTACACATAAGCCCTGGGGGCATAAATACAGATTGCCATTCCTATCCTTGTACTATATGTAAGATATTTTACGTGCAATAGGGTGCACCAACTGTAACTCTAATAAGAATTGGTGGGGCCTATAAGTAATGGCGGCATCACACTGAGCTACTGCGCTTTGGCATGCAGGATTTTTGGTGCGCTATCAGAAAATGTGCCAAAACTGTGGGATATAACAAAGGCCTATGGCAAAGTGCGGCTAACCTGCACCAAAACCGCAGGTACATAATACTACACCCGCCCTGCGGCCAAAGTGCTGTGAGGCAGTGTGAAGCTGCCCTAAGAAGATGTGCTATCACAGGCCAAGAATTCAGAAAATGTATACAACTTCATCCAAAGAGGAGTGGAGCTCCCTTGAGGAGTGATATTTCAGTGGAACAGAGGAGGGTGACTATGTCAGAGTAGATTGTCCCATTTCCTTCTCTACAATCAGCAAAATTTGAATTTTTCCTTAGTCACAATGGCATAAGGTAACAACATAAGTAATGATTGATATTTACAAACTTAATTTGCTGTACTGCCTTATATTATGAACATTGTTATAGGTTTTATGTATATATTTGTGAAAAAAAGTATGTTAATATATAAATAGATGTAAATTGTCATCCATTTTTCTTCTTTTTCCAAATAAATTGAGTGAGTGTGTGTTAAATATACGTGTCCTTTAAGGTGTCGTTAAACCCAGATTATGAAAAACTCTCAGTACATGCTATATAACAGAGTGTTCGTACTCACAAAGCCACTAAAGCATTTGTTTTGTGTAGAACGAAATATACCTGGTTGATCCTGCCTTCAGCTGTCCCTCCCATCTCCTCTGTGTCCCCACTGCACGTTAAGATTGTATAGACCAGCTATAGTTCTCTACGAACATAGGCGTGCCCACGGGGTGTGCCGGGTGTGCCTGGGCACACCCTAATCCCCCGAGCAGTGTTTAGCCCCTTGCCACCTGTATCCTGCCTGGGCTGATGTGCAATGTGTACCCCGCACTGCCTGTGAGGCAGTATAACATTGCCGATATTGGGGCTGGTAAGATCTGCTTAGTGTGACACTGTCCTGAGGAGCTGTCAGAATTCATGTATGATGTCGGGGTGGGCGGGACCGAGTAGGTATTGAATACCAGCCAATGGGATGGGTCTGTAGGGGGCCGTTATGTGTATGTAGCCCCGCCCCTTTTCTCAAGCTGCTCAATTGTTAGCTGAAGTTAAATAGCTGCTCGGATGTCACACAGGCACAGCGAGCAGAGTGAAGCCGCCTCCCCCTCCAGTGGGAGGGGACCTGCTGTGCCTGTGCCGCGCTGATCTGAGGTACTGAATGGGATGGGGGGAGGGGGTCTGCCTGTGCTGAAAGGGTGTTTTGTACTGAATGGGGGGGCTCCATCTGTGCTGAAGGGGGGGTGCACTCAATGGGGGAGTCCATCTGTGCTGAAGGGGGGTGTGCTTAATGGGGGGGTCCATCTGTGCTGAAGGGGGGTGTGCTTAATGGGGGGTCCATCTGTGCTGAAGGGGGTGTGCTTAATGGGGGGGTCCATCTGTGCTAAGGGGGGTCTGTGCTGAATGGGGGGGTCTGTGCTGAAGAGGGGGTCCATCTGTGCTGAAGGGGGGTATGGGCTGAAGGGGGGGTCTCTGCTGAATGGGGGGTGCATCTGTGCTGAATGGGGGGGTATGTGCTGAATGGGAGGGTCTGTGCTGAATGGGGGGATCTGTGCTGAAGGGGGAGGTCCGTCTGTGCTGAGGGGGGCTGAACAATGTAAAAGGGTCCAGTGGTGCACAGTGGGGTGTTTTTACATTTTAAGGTGGGGGGGTGCCAGATATAGGATCCGCCCGGGTGCCAAATGCTCTGGGTACACCCCTGAAAACCCCCCTTCTCCTCTGTCAGTGCTTCCGACTAATGCCACCTGTCTATGCCAGTCAGTGTCGCCTGTCAGTTTGTGAGTGCCAATTAGTGCTTTCAATCAGTGCCACCTGTGAGTGCCAATCAGTGCTTCCAATCAGTGCCACCTGTTAGTGCCAATGAGTGCCAGCACCACCTGTCAGTGCCACCTGTCAGTGCCAAACAGTGCCACTGCCGCCTGTCAGTGCCAATCAGTGCTTCCACTCAGTGCCACCTGTCAGTGCCAATTAGTGCTTCCAATCAGTGCCACCTGTTAGTGCCAATGAGTGCCAAGTGCTTCCAATCAGTGCCACCTGTCAGTGCCAATGAGTGCCACCTATCAGTGCTTCCAATCAGTGCCAACTGTCAGTGCCAATCAATGCCAGTGCCACCTGTCAGTGCCAATCAGTATCAGTGCTGCCAGTCAGTGCCAATCAGTGCCAGTGCCGACTGTCAGTGCCAATTAGTGCTTCCAATCAGTGCCACCCGTTAGTGCCAATTAGTACTTCCAATCAGTGTTACCTGTCAGTGCCAATCAGTGTTACCTGTCAGTGCCAATCAGTGCCAGTGCCGCCTGTCAGTGCCCATCAGTGCTTCCAATCAGTGCCACCTGTCAGTGGCAGTCAGTTCCACACCAGTGCAAATGAGTGCCGCTTATCAGTGCTGCCAATCAATGCTGTTAATCAGTGCCCATCAGTGCACTGAGTGCAAGGATGGGGGTGATGAACTCAGCAGCCAGGCACATTGTCCAAGGGGGTGCCGGCCTGGTGGGGCACAACTGAAATCTGTTGATGTTTATTAATGCCACATGCTGATTTTAGTATAATAGGTAATCACCACACTACTATTTGCAATAAGCTACTGGAGGTAAAATAAAAAAAGTGTAATTGAAAGGCCTGCCGCTAAGCACTGTTATGTGTTCCCACACCACAAAAAAAGAGCACAGCGCTAACTTACTGATCAATAACTTAATAATAATGGTGGAATCCTCTAATGTATGGAAATCTCAATAAACTTCAATATTATCACAATACCGGTCTCTGTGATATGCAACTTCACATATAATACACATCAAGCTGAAAATAAGACATATTGTATAAAAATAAACTTAGCAGGGATGGTGGAAACCCCTCCTATAGATATTTACCATACAGATTAATCTCAAGTGAAATTTTTAGTTGGGAGGTTCCCACCATTATAGCACTTTGGAATTTTTATTTTTTAGATCGATACACTTAATTTTAGATTACTATTTAGTTACTATTATAATGTGAATTATTGCACTTGAAGGTCATTTTCCAACACCCTTGCTAAGTCCATGTCTTTATGGACCTTGCTTTGTACATTGGTGCGCAGTCATGTTGGAACAGGAAGGGGTCATTCCCAAACTATTCCCACAAAGTTGGGAGCATAAAATTGTCCAAAATGTCTTGGTATGCTGATACCTTAAGAGTCCCCTTTACTGGAACTAAGGGGGCCAAACCCAGCCCCTGAAAAACAACCCCACACCATAATCCCCCCTCCCCCCTTCACCATAATCCCCCCTCCACCAATGATTTGGACCAGTGCACAGAGCAAGGTCCATAAAGACATTGATGAGCGAGTTTGGGGTGGAGGAACTTGACTGGCCTGCACAGATTTCTGACCTCAACCTGACAAAACACCTTTGGGATAAATTAGAGCGGAGACTGCGAGCCAGGCCTTCTCATCCAACATCAGTGCTTGACCTCACAAATGCACTTCTGGAAGAATGGTTAACTACTTGACCACTGGGCACTTAAACCCCCTTCCTAACCAGACCAATTTTCAGCTTTCGGTGCTCTCACATTTTGAATGACAATTACTCAGTCATGCAACACTGTACCTATATGAAATTTTTGTCCTTTTTTTCACACAAATAGGGCTTTTTTTTGGTGGTATTTAATCACCGTTGGGTTTTTTATTTTTTGCGCTATAAAAGAAAAAAGACCGAAAATTTTGTAAAAAAAAAAGGAAAATTTATTGTCAAATACTTACCGTAATTTTCCTTTCCTGATGGACTCCATGGCAGCCTACGTGTGGGTTTACCCCGCCTCCTCTCCAATGCTATAGGACCCCATTCCCATAAATGAGTACTCACCACTAGCTACTGCGTTCCGTAACTAGCCTACTCTTTGACCAATGGGTGGGAACTCCGTCTGCCATGGAGTCCATCAGGAAAGGAAAATTACGGTAAGTATTTGACAATAAATTTTCCTTTTTCCTGACAGACTCCATGGCAGCCTACGTGTGGGAAATAACTAGCCAACCACACGGGTGGGTATGCTGAATCAAACAAAAATTTTAATTTGTCCTATCAACCGATAGGATTCTCAAACCAAATTCTACAGAGGATAACGAAGCGGGCTCAATACAGTAATGAGACATGAAAGTGTTAATAGAGGCCCACGAGGCTGCTTTGCAAATGGTGTCAGGGGCCACATGTCGAGCTGCCGCCCATGAAGCCGCCATTCCCCTGGTGGAGTGAGCCGTCACCGCCTGTGGAGGAGCCAAGCCCTTCACCCTGTATGCTTGTTGAATAGTTTGAACAATCCAAGTAGCGAGAGTCCTAACTGAGGCTTTCTTTCCTTTGTTACTTCCCGAGTGTAGGATAAATAGATGGTTAGAACGCCTGAAGGAAGAAGTCATTGTTAGATATTCTTTAATTGCTTCCCCTACATCCAGAGGATGAATCTCAGAGGACTCCAGAGACCTAAACGTGGGCAAGACTATCTCTTGATTATCATGGAACACCGAGGACACTTTTGGGTTAGATCCCAGCATTGGGATAAGTACCACCCGATCCCGGAAGAATGTTAAGAAGGGTTCTTCACAACCCAGAGAGCCAATCTCAGAAACTCTTTTTGCAGATGTGATAGCTACTAGAAAGACTACTTTAGCTGAGAAGTCCTTGATAGAGAGCGGGGAAGGCCCCGAAGTACTGAGTCCGGAGATTGAGTCTAAGACAAGTGGCAGGTCCTATTTGGGGAACCTGGATCTCCTTTGAGGCTTGAGCCTTGAAGCGCCACGAAAAAATTGTCGAATTAGTGGATTAATTGCCCAGGAGGACCCAGAGAAGGCCGACAGTGCAGAGACCTGAACTCTAAGTGAGCTGATAGATAATGGAAGATCTAAGCCTGTTTGTAGGAAGCTGAGTATATCTTGCACCCCCGGGTGTCTAAAAGACCTGCCGCTAGAGGAGCAAAAATCCACAAATTTAGACCAGATTCTGCTGTAAACTCTATTAGTGCTGGATCTTCTTGAACTCATAAGCGTTGATATTACTGTAGGAGCGCAACCAAGCGAAATCAGCCTCTCCCTCTCAAGAACCAGACCATCAGTCTCAGCACTGCTGGGCACGGGTGTAGGACTGACCCCTGGGAAAGAAGGTCCGGCCTGAGAGGGAGAGGCACCGGGTCCCTGAAGCTGAGTTGGACAAGGAGAGGGAACCAGGGTCTGTTCGGCCAGTATGGAGCTATCATCAATACTTCGGCTTTCTCTGAACGGAGTCTCCGCAGGAATCTCAGGATGACTGGGAGTGGCGGGAAGGCGTATGCCTTGCTGAACCTCCAAAGATCCGTCAGTGCATCTGACCCGAGAGCCTGACTGCAACGGCCTCTGGTGTAAAATTTCTCCAGTTTGAAGTTGTGGCGCGAGGCGAACAGATCTACCTCGGGGATGATCCCCAGTGAGGAGACCCAACTGAACGTCTCCATGTGAAGAGACCACTCGTTGTTGTCCAGTTCGGTGCGTGAAAGGAAGTCCGCTTGAGCATTCTGGACTCCTGGGATAAACACTGCCGAGATATTGCAAAGATTCTTCTGCGCCCATGAAAGAATGGGCTCGACTTCTCGAAGGAGAGTGGGACTCCGGGTACCCCCTTGCCTCTTCACGTAGGCGACAGCCGTTGTGTTGTCCATTCTTAATAGTATTGACTTCCCTTTCAGTAGATGAGAAAAGGCCTGTAGAGCACACCAGGCCGCCCTGAGTTCTAGAAAGTTCGAACCTGGGACTACACGGCAGGGGTCCCATTTGCCTTGGGCGAGGTTCGAGCCGCAGAGGGCCCCCCAACCCGTCCCGCTGGCATCGGTCGTCACCGTGACCCAGGAGATAGGAACGATGGAATGACATGCCAGGAGATTCTTGCGTTGAAGCCACCAAAAGAGGCTGTTCCTCATTGACGAGGTCACCCGGATGACTTGACTCTTGTCCCCTGTTCTCCATTGCTGCAGAAACCCCGACTGGAAGGGACGTAACCTCCACAAGGCCCACTTGACCATGGGCGTCGTGGAAACCATTGTACCGATAATTTCCAGACACTGAGAGGCTTTTAGGTGTGAGGTATGTATAGCCCGAGAAATCCTGTCTCGTACCACCGGAATTTTCTGTAGTGGAAGGGAAATGGTGCCTCTTACAGTGTCGAACTGAGCTCCTAGGTATATTAGGCGTTGCGTTGGTTTTAGATGACTTTTTGCCAAGTTCAGGAGCCACCCAAAACTGGAGGGTGGAGATCACCTGTTCTCGATGGGCCAGCAGCTGTTCCCTGCTTTGCGACAACACCAGGAGGTCGTCGAGGTAGTGGTAAAGACGTACCCCCTTCAGTCTTATGTGAGCTACCGTGGCCAGAAGGATTTTTGAGAAGACCCGGGGGGATGTCATCAATCCGAAGGAGAGGCAGATAAACTGAAGATGATCTTGCCCTACTTGGAAGCGGAGGTATTTGTGAAACCCTTCCTCTATCGGGACGTGGAAATAAGCGTCCTTTAAGTCGATGGAAATCATCCAATCGCCTGGCTGAATAGCTTGCTGAATAGTCGACAGCGTTTCCATCTTGAATTTCCCTGGCTCTATAAACTCGTTGAGGTAGGTCAGGTCTATGACCGGGCGCCAAGAGCCACTCTTCTTTTGAACCAGGAAAAGAGGGGAGTATATTCCCTGAAACCACTCGTCCCTCGGGACGCACACCACTGCTCCTTGAGACTTCAGGAGATCCACATAGGACAAAAGCACTTGCTTTTGATCTTGCGACCGGGGTAGAAGAGTGGGGACAAATCTGGGGGGCGGAGCACTGGAGAAGGTCCATCTGTGACCTGACGAGACCGTCTTTATTACCCAAAAGTCTGAGATCGAGGCCACCCAGACGTGCCGGAAGAGGCGCAGCCGTGCCCCCACCCGACCCGCCTGGGCGGGCGCAATCTCAAAAAGACTTCGCCTGTTCACGGCCACTGGGTGCCTGGCCTTTAGTGGACTTGCGAAAAGATGTCTGGCCCCTGCTCCAATTCTTTCTAAAGTCCCTACCGGGCTTGTAGGAGCGAGCTTCCCTAGAGCGCTCCGGAGAGCGTCTTCTGAACTGCGGCTTCTTCCGACCAAGAAGGCGCCTGTCCTGGGGGAGAAACCCCGACTTGCCACCCGTGGCTCGTGTTATGGCATCGTCTAGCTTATTGCCAAACAGCGAAGATCCCTCGAAGGGGATTTTACACCAAGCCTGTTTGGAAACGGGGTCAGCAAACCAAGGACGTAACCATAAGGCCCGTTTGGCCGTGACCGATGACAGCATAATTCGCGCCAATAGGCGAATCAAGTCGATGGATGCCTCCCCCAAGAACACCGCCGCTAGCTTCAATTCTGCAGCTGCTGAACTTCCCGCTAGCTCCTCTGAAACTCCTTTAAGGAAGGAATCCACATTCTCCGTCCAGGCCTCCATAGCCTTTGACATGGCTGCCAGAGCAAAAGCAGGTTTGCAGGCCGTTCCGGCCAACCCGTAAATCCTCTTCAGGTCTTGGTCGATCCTTCTTTCAAGACCATCCTTGAAGGACACTGCATCTTCCAAGGGAAGTGTAATATGCTTAGCTAGACGCATTAGAGCTGCGTCTACAAGGGGAGCATTCTCCAGATACTTCACCTCATCTGGAGGTCTTATTTGTCATAGAGGACTTCCAGTCCGTCTTACTCCATTCCTCATCAATGATCTCCTTCAGCTCAGAAAGGAGCGGGAAACTTGTGCGTTCTTTCCCCAAATGTTTGAAGAATTTCTTCTGCTTGGCCGGGGGAGTAGAGGGGTCCTCCCATTTAAGAGCCTCCTTGATTGCCTTAATTAAAGGTGACACCATACTGAAATCAAAGCCTCCGACTTCCTCTACTCCGAGGAGTCAAGGGAGGCCACGTACAGCTGTGAAGTGCCCGGATCTTCGCGGGATTCATCCGCCGGGGGGCCAGATAGTGTAGTAGACTGGCTCAATGTGTGGGGAGGATCCAGCTCCTTCAGGGACTGCTGTATCACTCATTTGACGAGAGTCTCCAGACGCTGGTTCTCCGATTCTTTCTCCCTGGTTGCCCGGGCATAGCAACGGTCACACAGTGACTTGCCCTCCGGAACTCGTGTTCCACATCCCCAGCAGGCTCTACGGTCAGAGCGGCTGTCGTGGCGTTGGGAGCGGTGTCTGGAGGAGGAATGAGAGCGTCTCCCCTGGTGGTGGTTTCCAGACTTAGAGTCATGCCTGGATCTTGAAGGTGACTGGTGTTGTGGCCTGGCAAGGTCTCTGTCATTCTGGACCACAATTTGAGGGTCCGATCTGTCAGGGCTGGGAGAAAAAACACAGTAGGGAGGGGAAAAAGGCGAGACCAACATCAGATAACGCAATTCACAATGCGACTGACTCTCAACCCCTCCCCTCATAGGCACATACCTTGTGCGTGAGGGCTGGCCACTTAAAGGCGGTGAATTGTCCGAGACTTCCATATGAAGAGCGACACAGTACGGTTAGTCTGCAGGGAAAAGGCGGCCTGAACGGGCCAAAATACCAGTAAGAAAAAGGGGTCATTCTGCCCTACCAATACATTCAGAGTACACTTGCAGCGTGTGTTCAGACAAAAAAAGCCATCTTATAACTGGACGTAATCATATAACTTATTCAATCTTTTACCAAAAAAAAATTTCTCTTTCTTTTTATTTTTATTTTTTTATTTTTTTTTTTAAACATATGTAAATGGCATTTTAGTCCCCCTTTTACTTTTTTTTTTTTTTTTTTTTTTAAATACAAAGTATCAACAGGCACTCACCTAAAGCAGACCAGGGCTGGAGATGGGGAAAAAACCGCTCTACTCCTACTCACTGTGAGGCATTCCCACTGTGAAGGAGTTCATGAGCTGAATTTAAATCCCCCGCCCATGACGTCACCGCCCGACCCCGCGCTTGCGCCGTCGGACGGTGGCCGTACTGCGCATGTGCGGATTGCCGAGCGTTCCGCCGCTCTGCGCACGCGCCAGCCAAGCCTCGGACCCGAGGCAGCTACCGCGCATGTGCGAGCAGTGCGGACGGCTGAACCCGGAAGAGCTGAGGCGAGGTGGAACGCACAAGCGCCCCAGCCACCATGAGGGGGAAAACGGTCCCAACAGAGATCGTGACGGTCATAGCCAGAGCCAGGAGACCTTAGGGGAAACAGACAGAACACAAAAAAACCTGCCATGGAGAAAAACACTTTTAAGCTTCCGACCTTGCCAGCCGCTGATGTCCCTGGACGTCCGGCATACAGAGGCGACCATCCTTCCACCAAAAGGGTAAATATCAGCCTCTACCTGCTACTCGCCCGCCCGTGGCTGGGCCCTGAGCTGCACCGCAAAAGGTATGCCATGATCCGTCCGACCGGACGTGAACAACTTGTGTAGGTCCATTGGAGGAGGACAAAAAAGGAACGCAGTAGCTAGTGGTGAGTACTCATTTATGGGAATGGGGTCCTATAGCATTGGAGAGGAGGCGGGGAAAACCCACACGTAGGCTGCCATGGAGTCTGTCAGGAAAATGCATTTTCTTCATTTGTATTATAAAATTTTGCAAATAAGTAATTTTTCTTCATAAATTTGGGCCAAAATTTATACTGCTACATATCTTTGGTAAAAATAACCCAAATTAGTGGATATTATTTAGTCTGTGTGAAAGTTATAGCGTCTACAAGCTATGGTGCCAATCACTGAAAATTGATCACATCTAATCACACCTGATCACACCTGATGTACTGAGGCCTATCTCATTTCTTGAGATCCTTACAAGCCAGGAAAGTACAAATACCCACAAAATGACCCCTTTTTGGAAAGTAGACATTCCAAGGTATTTAGTAAGAGGCATGGTGAGTTTTTTGAAGTTGTCATTTTTTCCCAGAATTCTTTGCAAAATTAAGATTTTTTTTATTTTTATTTTTTTTTCACACCAAATTGTCATTATAACAGGTTATTTCTCTCACATGGCATGTACATTCCCCAAATGACACCCCAAAATATATTCTGCTACTCCTCCTGAGTATGGCGATACCACATGTGTGAGACTTTTACACAGCCTGGCCACATACAGAGGCCGAACATTGAAGTAGCACGTTCAGGCGTTCTAGGAGCATAAATTGCATATCTAATCTCTCAACAACCTATTACACTTTTGAAGTCCCTGGAGCACCAGGACAATGGAAACGCCCACAAAGTGACCCCATTTTGGAAAGCAAACACCCCAACGTATAATCTATGAGGCATAATGAGTCTTTTGAATGGTTCATTTTTTTCCAAAAGTTTTTGGAAAATGTGGAAAGAAAATGAAAACGCATTTTTTTTTACGTAAAGTTGTCCATTTCTAAGATATTTCCAACAGATAGCATGTACATAACAAAAATGACACCCCAAAATATATTCTGCTACTCTTCCTGAGTATGGCGATACCACATGTGTGAGACTTTTACACAGCCTGGCCACATACAGAGGCCGAACATTGAAGTAGCACGTTCAGGCGTTCTAGGAGCATAAATTGCATATCTAATCTCTCAACAACCTATTACACTTTTGAAGTCCCTGGAGCACCAGGACAATGGAAACGCCCACAAAGTGACCCCATTTTGGAAAGCAAACACCCCAACGTATAATCTATGAGGCATAATGAGTCTTTTGAATGGTTCATTTTTTTCCAAAAGTTTTTGGAAAATGTGGAAAGAAAATGAAAACGCATTTTTTTTTACGTAAAGTTGTCCATTTCCAAGATATTTCCAACAGATAGCATGTACATAACAAAAATGACACCCCAAAATATATTCTGCTACTCTTCCTGAGTATGGCGATACCACATGTGTGAGACTTTTACACAGCCTTGCCACATACAGAGGCCGAACATTGAAGTAGCACATTCAGGCGTTCTAGGAGCATAAATTGCATATCTAATCTCTCAACCACCTATTACATTTTTGAAGGCCCTGGAGCACCAGGACAATGGAAACGCCCACAAAGTGACCCTATTTTGGAAAGCAAACACCCCAACGTATAATCTATGAGGCGTAATGAGTCTTTTGAACGGTTCATTTTTTTCCAGAAGTTTTTGGAAAATGTGGGAAAAAAATGAAAACGCATTTTTTTTACACAAAGTTGTCCATTTCTAAGATATTTCCAACACATAGCATGTACATAACAAAAATGACACCCCAAAATATATTCTGCTACTCCTCCTGAGTATGGCGATACCACATGTGTGAGACTTTTACACAGCCTGGCTACATACAGAGGCCGAACATTGAAGTAGCACATTCAGGCGTTCTAGGAGCATAAATTGCATATCTAATCTCTCAACCACCTATTACACTTTTGAAGGCCCTGGAGCACCAGGACAATGGAAACGCCCACAAAGTGACCCCATTTTGGAAAGCAAACACCCCAACGTATAATCTATGAGGCATAATGAGTCTTTTGAACAGTTCATTTTTTTCCAGAAGTTTTTGGAAAATGTGGGAAAAAAATGAAAACGCATTTTTTTTACACAAAGTTGTCCATTTCTAAGATATTTCCAACACATAGCATGTACATAGCAAAAATGACACTCCAAAATCTATTCTGCTACTCCTCCTGAGTTTGGCGATACCACATGTGTGAGACTTTTACACAGCCTGGCCACGTACAGAGGCCCAACATTGAAGTAGCACATTCAGGCGTTCTAGGAGCATAAATTACACATCTACCGGTAATTTCCTTACAATCTATCACATTTTTGAAGGCCCTTCATATTTCTAACACATAGCATGAACATACCAAGAATTACACCCTAAAATACATTCTGCTGAGCAAAGGGTAAACAAAAGATTACCTGTGGTTTTAGTAGTGCAGTTGTCCACAGGAGGAGAGCCCTGATCCAGGCAGCAGGCAGGGACATGGTCAGCGACAGTGAATGGAATAGTCCAGGCAGCAGGCAAGAATATTGTTCATAGTACATGCAGGGATACTGTCCTTACAGTCCAGGGTCAGTGCAAGTAGAGACATTGCCAGCAGTGTCAAAATATTAGTCCTGGTAGTAAGCAGGAACATGGTCCAAGTAGCAGGCCAGGAAAGATAGGGGACAGGTGTAGAGGCTTCTCCCACCCAAATCTCTTTGAAGCCTCCGAGTCTCCAGACCCTAATCTGGGAATGAGAAAACTAAAAAAATAGTTTTCTTCATCCAGAAAAACAATTCTGGAGCCCCTCACATATGTGAGACCCCTGTGTTATGAAGCCCACTACTCCAGTAGCAGAGTAAAAGACCAGTCCAAGAGGCAGGCAAAAAACATGGTCAAACAGTCCAGGGTCAGTTCCAGAGCAGGCAGAGGTAGGTACAGTTTAGCGTTAGGCAGAAGCGTGGTCATATATCAGGCCAGGGTCAGTTCCAGAGCAGGCAGAGGTAGGTACAGTTTAGCGTTAGGCAGAAGCATGGTCGTTTAGCAAGCCAGGGTCAGTTCCGGAGAAGGCAGAGGTAGGTACAGTTTAGTATTAGGCAGAAGCGTGGTCGTTTAGCAGGCCAGGGTCAGTTTCGGAGAAGGCAGCGGTATGTTTAGTGGCATAAAGGGGTGTGGCGGTAAATGACAATTACGTTTACCATACTTCCCTAATAATGTAGAGAAGTATGGTAACGGCGGAAACATTCATCAATACAAAGGCCTGGTTGGGAAGGACAATCAGGACAATAGAACACAGTGTCTTTTCTAGCTCCTCCTCTGGAGCACACCCGGCATCTCTTCTGACGTTTACGGCCTGTTTCATGGTGAGGGAGTTTTTCAGGAAAGTGGCGTTCGTGGAGTCTGCTCACTGAATCCTAGCGAATGCTTTCTGGTGCGCCTTCCGGGTACAAAAGGGTGGTGATAATTTCTTCTTGGTAGTGAAGAAAAGATAAGGGGCTCTCTGTAGATTTACTGTAAATAACAAAACTATTGTAAATGGCCAAACTGAAAAGATATATAGAGACTTTTTTATACCAAAAGCGGCTTTTTCTTGTGGGAAGGTAGGGTTCGATCATCTGGTCATTGAAGTCGACACCCCCCATAAACAGATTATAGTCATGGACACATTTTGGTTTCTGGATTGGGCCGTTTCTTTGGGGGATTTCCACGTAGGTGTCGTTGTGGATAGTTGTAAGCATGTGGACGTTTCGTCTGTCCCTCCACCTGAGAGCCAATACCTCTTCATTCCATAAAGACGCCGTCTCCCCTTTTCGTAGTCTTTCAGTAAGCAGCCTTTGCGGGAAGCCCTTCCTATTGGCTCGCACGGTACCACACGCTGGAGTGTCCTTGCGGTAAAGATTACGGAAGAGGGGCAAGCTTGTATAGTAGTTATCCACATAAAGGTGGTAACCCTTTCCAAGAAGTGGATATACAAGCTCCCAAACAACCTTTCCGCTGACTCCGATGTACTCCGGACATTCAGGGGGATGCAGTTGGGTATCCTTCCCTTCATATACCCGGAAGGCGTAGATATACCCCGTTTCTCGGTCACATAGCTTGTAGAGCTTAACCCCATATCGGGCCCTTTTGCTTGGGATAAACTGCTTGAACCCAAGCCTACCTGTGAAGTGGACCAATGACTCATCCACGGAGATATTTTGGTCGGGCATGAATAACTGGGGGAATTTCTCAGAGAAAAAATTTAGAAGTGGCCGAATTTTAAATAATTTGTCATGTGATGGGTCATTTCGGGGAGGGCACTGGGTGTTGTCACTGTAATGGAGGAAACGCATTATCATGAGGTATCTTGATCTTCGCATAAGGGATGAATAGATTGGCATATGGTGGATGGGTTTGGTGGACCAATAGGAGTATAATTCATTTTTTTTTGTGAGTCCCATATTAAATGTTAGACCTAAAAATAATTTAAATTCCTCCATTGTCAATGCTCTCCATTCATAGGGACGGGCATAACTTGAACCAGGGTTGCTTGTTATAAATTGTTGTGCATAGAGGTTGCACTGGGCCACGATGGAGGACAATAGGTCTTGGGTAAAAATTAAATTAAAAAAATCAATAGGGGCAAAATTCTCTGTGTTCACCTGAACACCTGGTTGGGCAATGAAAGGGGGGATGTTCGCTACTCCTGAATTAGGGGGAAGCCACAGAGGGTTTTCAAGGGCATAGGGAAGGCCGGCATGGGTCCTAACGCTTTGGGGCCGAGATGACACCCCGCTAGTTCTTGGCCTTTGCTGCATTGGTACTTCATTTCTTCTGGATGGCACTGTGCTACTGGTGGAAGCAACTGAGCTGCTAGTTGATGCCACTGCATTTCTGGTGGATGGCACTGAGCTGCTGGTTGATGCCACAGCACTACTTGTGGTAGCCTGCTCCATGCCAGAGCGCCTTCGTTTCACAGGCACACTTTGCTCCTCCTCTGATTCTGTATCAGACCCACTGCTTACAACGGGTTCATATTCTGAACCAGAATCAGACGCAGACTCCGAGAGCTCCCCGCTGCTCTCGTCAGTCAAGGCAAGCAGTTGGTATGCCTCTTCAGCGGAAAAATTTTTTTTTGCCATACTGGTGACTGTGGTGACGAACTGCTGTGGTAGGGACACTTGGACAGATATGGCTGCACTGATGGGTGCTGATGAGGCTGGTCTAATGAGGCTGCACTGCTGGGCTCTGATGAGGGTGCACTGCTGGGCTCTGATGAGGGTGCACTGCTGGGTTCTGATGAGGGTGCACTGCTGGGTACTGATGAGGGTGCACTGCTGGGTACTGATGAGGGTGCACTGATGGGTACTGATAAGGTTGCACTGATGTACACTAATGCACCACACTGAGGATGCTCTGATTATCTGGCACTGATGTGCACTAAGGTAGCACTGATGGGCACTGATGAGGATCCACTAATATGGTGGCACTGATGAGCACTCACTTATGGGCACTGATGTGCACTATTGGGTACTGTAGTGGCACAGATAAGCGCTGTAGTGCCACTGATGAGCGATGTAGTGGTGCAGATGAGCACTCTAGTGATGCTGATATGGCACTGATGAGCGATGTAGTGGTGCAGATGAGCACTCTAGTGATGCTGATGTGGCACTGATAAGCACTGTAGTGGCACTGGTGTGGCACTGATGGTGCACTGACGTAGCACTGATGGAGCACTGACGTGGCACTGGTGGCACCGATGGGCACTGTAGTGGCACAGGTGGCACTGATGGCACTGATGTGGTACTGGTGGCACCGATGGGCACTGTAGTGGCACAGGTGGCACTGATGGCACTGATGTGGTACTGGTGGCAGATGAGCACTGTAGTGGCACTGACGTGACACTGGCGGCACAGATGGGCACTGAAGTGGCACTGTAGTGGCACAGGTGGCACTGATGGCACCAATGTAGTGCTGGTGGCACAGATGAGCACTGTAGTGGCACTGGGCACTGGTGTCGCACTGATGGAGCACTGACGTGGCACTGGTGGCACCGATGGGCACTGTAGTGGCAAAGGAGGCACTGATGGCACCAATGTGGTACTGGTGGCAGATGAGCACTGTAGTGGCACTGGACACTGGTGTGGCACTGACGGAGCACTGATGGAGCACTGACGTGGCACTGGTGGCACCGATGGGCACTGTAGTGGCACAGGTGGCACTGAGGGCACTGATGTGGTACTGGTGGCACCGATGGGCACTGTAGTGGCACAGGTGGCACTGATGGCACTGATGTGGTACTGGTGGCAGATGAGCACTGTAGTGGCACTGACGTGACACTGGCGGCACAGATGGGCACTGAAGTGGCACTGTAGTGGCACAGGTGGCACTGATGGCACCAATGTAGTGCTGGTGGCACAGATGAGCACTGTAGTGGCACTGGGCACTGGTGTCGCACTGATGGAGCACTGACGTGGCACTGGTGGCACCGATGGGCACTGTAGTGGCAAAGGAGGCACTGATGGCACCAATGTGGTACTGGTGGCAGATGAGCACTGTAGTGGCACTGGACACTGGTGTGGCACTGACGGAGCACTGACTTGGCACTGGCGGCACAGATGGGCACTGTAGTGGCAGAGGTGGCACTGATGGGCACTGGTGGCACTGACGTGGCACTGATGAGAACTATAGTGGCACTGATGGCACAGATGAGCACTGTAGTGACACTGATGGACACTTTAGTGGCACTGATGGGTACTGTAGTGGCACTGATGGGTACTGTAGTGGCACTGATGGGTACTGTTGTGGCACTAGTGGCACAGATGGGTACTGTAGTGGCACTGATGGGTAGTGTAGTGGCACTGGTGGCACAGATGGGTACTGTAGTGGCACTGATGGGAATTGTAGTGGCACTGGTGGCACTCTAGGGCACAATTTAGCACTGTAGCCGCACTTATGTGGCACTGTATGGCACTGCTGAGCACTGTAGTACTTTCACTCACGATTTTTTCACTCGATCTCTCTTCTCTCCTCTCACTCTGTATCGGTGTGAGGAGAGAAGAGAGCTGGGACCTTTGCATGACCCCAGTCTGTTGACATTATGATCGCTCCCTCATTGGAGGGAGCGATCACGTGGTAAAGGGCCGCTGTCATTGGCCCTTTACCACGATCCGTGTTGCGCCGGATCCCGTGAACCCGGCAAACATGGACACTATCGTGCACACGCCCCACCGTGCGCGCGGGGAGCGAGAGTTCCGGAGGACGTCCCACGGACGTCCACCCAGAACAAGCCGACCGCGCTGCAGCCTTCTTTCGACTATGACCCGGTCGGCAAGTGGTTAAACATTCCCATAGACACCCTCCTAAACCTTGTGCACAGCCTTCCCAGAAGAGTTGAAGCTGTTATAGCTGCAAAGGATGGGCCAACTCAATATTGAACCCTACGGACTAAGACTGGGATGCCATTACAGTTCATGTGCGTGTAAAGGCATGCGTACCAATACTTTTGTCTGTTTGAGCTTTGGGGTGCACACCCTAATTCAATAGGCTGTGCACGCCTATGTCTACAGAGCATGCTCATTTTCAGTTCCCTTCTAAGTTCTTATTTCCTCCTTTTTCTTATCTGTGCAGCCCACATGACTATAGAGTCACACTTGTGGGCCTATACACAGTGGTAAACAACACTCCCCTCCCTCCATCCTCCTCCATTACCTCCTATTGCTGAACACTATGAGGGCGGAATCTGGTATGTTGATTGATTACATTCACTAAGAAACTCACAAGAATGTTTCATTTTAATACAAATCAGTATTAAATATATCTAATGTAATTGCGAATACCTGTAAAGTAAAAAAATAAATAGCCTTGGGTGCAGATGCCGTTTGCACAAAATGAAAGCTAGTGTCAATCATCTTTGACTTCATCTATGCCATATTAATGCAAAAAAATACACATTTGATGTACAACAAAGACTTATTGGGAGCTGTAAAACAGTTATTTAATATGTATATCCTAATTTGATCTGCTCTTCTGAAACCTTTCACACGGGCGGACTGATCGGGTCTGCCTGTCAGTTTTTTAGTTGGACCCGATTGGACCATCCAATCATTGCCCTCTATGGAGCGGTGTTTGTCAACGGACATGTGTCTATTGACACTTGCCGACATTTGATTTGATCTGCTAAAAACAGACAGATGGGGATCCATTCCTCTAACGGATCGGATCAGATAGCCATCGGGTATAAACTGACAGGCGGTCCGTTTACATCCAAATGCCCATAGGGGGCAGTGGGCTGTGTCTGTGTGCCACTCTGCATAAGCAAAGCAGACACAGACAAGCCATTCGCCTGCTCAGCGGGAATCAGCAAACAGATTCTCCACTTCTAGCGGAGTCCACCCCATGTAAAAGGAGCCTAAGCCATGTAACTGGCACAGTACCAATCAGGCCTGGACAGACACAGGCTCACACTGTAGAGAGCATACATCAGCAGAGTAATAACCCCCCCCCCCCCCCCCCCCCTGTAGATCGTTCCCTGCAGATACCAAGGAAAAGGGAAAGATCATGTGTGTGACCACACAACAGTGCTGCAGGAATAAGGTACTTAGAGGATTTAAAAAAAAGAAAAAAAAATACAGTGAAATAATATATATTATTTATGTGAATGAATTATGGAAATTAGCATTTCTCTGTTTAGTATCACTTTAAGTGATGCTTCTATGATTGATAAAACACAATTTTAAACTTATACTGTCAAAATGATTTAAGTCAAAGTCAATTAGCAAGGTAATTTTTAATTACATTACAATGAATGTTACATTAATTTCAATCAGCTGCCATCTGATTTTTTTTAAACCTGCCCAGAATCACATCATTCTGTGTGCATGCAGCGTGCGTGGTAACACACATATATAGGTATGAATAGGTCCTTATAGTTCCATTTCCCATTGAACTGCAGTACATTGATATGAACCAGACACTTAGGGATGTATTTAAAAAAAAAAAATTGCATTGTGTTTTGTCCATCAAAACTGCATGTAAAGTCATTCTGTGCAAATGAGGCAAAACTGCATGTCCTCAGGCTATATTCTTAGCAGTTCTAATGTGTAAATGCATAAAATACACCATTATGGCCACTAAATGGCGCTATTATAGTAAATAAGTATATTCCTCTGCTCCATCTAGTTTCCATAATGCAGCATTTTCCACATTCACACATTCCAATTGCAGAGAATATAGCCTGAGAACATTCAATTTTGCCCCATTCACACAGAACAAATGTACATGCTATTTTGATGGACAGCGATGTGAATTTTTATAGAAATAATTTTAATGGTATATTACACAGTCCAAAAGGAGAACAGGAGAAGTTCACGGTTAGGGTTTACATGCACTTTAACCACTATTAAGCAATACAACCAGTCCCAAGTTCCACTCCAGCCTGTGACCATACAACAGGAAAAGCACCTGTGTTCTCCTATCCTGTTTGCAAAATGTTGTCAATCTACCAATGTTAACTATGCGAAGTAGCAAAGCCCAGGTAGCTGATCTCAATTCATATGTAAAATGTAATGTAATGATAAAATATTTAGGTACTTGATTAAATGGCCAAGTGAGGCTTATTGACAACTGGGAAAGAAGTAAATTTGCAAATTCTCAAATGCAAAGATTCCACCAATTATTTTAAAAAGATGATCAGCAAGGAAAGGTGGGGTTTACATTAAACACTTTTATGAATGAACATATCTACTTAGAATTTAGCTTTGAAAGTATAAAAGTATAGATGGATCAAAATTTGGCAGTTCAGCAGGGACTGGCCCAATTTCGAACCATGTGTCAATGTCCATGTTCAACAGAAGTCGATTGTTTGATCAACTTCTGACGAATGAACAACTTTAAACACTTTTATTGATCAGCAGCTGCAACCTTCTGACAGAACTGAATGTCAGTGTAAAATGTGCTGGCGGGGTGAGAATTCCCCCATGCACCTTGTTTGAACAGGTGGACAGGAATCTGTTTGATTTTTTCTAAACTACCGTAATAAACATTGTTTTTCAATTTCGGAGAGAGTGGAAAGGGATAAGAACACCTTTCAAATTTATCAGTGAAATTGCAGGAAAATACTAAAATATGGGTTGTCCCGAGAACAGGAATAGAAAAGAAATCTTCATCCGGGGAAAAAGTTCTGGTGAAAACTACAGGAATTCCCTTTATATTGGAGGTATTTTCTCTGACTTTCTCTTTTGGTAATGGGACAGGAAGTGAAGGGAAAAAATCTCCCCAATGGGACACAGATAGCAAAAAAACTGACAGGGGTTATAACTCTCCCTTACTTTATCCAAAATGACAATAAAAGTGTTTCCTTTAGTTCTAATTCAATCACTACCTAGCACAAATCCACTGTCTAAAGAAACACTTCAACGGTAAAACAATGGTAATGTGTTGCAAAAGAGATTAGAAACAAGAAGTTGAAGTGATTGTGAAGTCGTGTTTTTTGTTTTTTATAACAAACATGTTATACTTTCCTGCTCTGTAAAGTGGATTTGCACAAGGCAGCCTGGATTCTCCTCTTCTCGGGTCCCTCTTCGCTGCCCCTGGTCCCCCCTCCTGAGAAATAGCTACCAATGTATTCCTCATGAATTGTCACTGGAAGCCTTGGGTTTTCATTTACAATATAGCGCCTATTCAGTAGAATTGAAGAAGTTTATAAATTCAGTTGATTTTTTACTAAGGCATAATTATTTTATGTTGGAGAACACCTTCTACCTTCGAAGCAGAGGAGCGTCTATGGGGGCCAAATTCTCCCCCTCCCTTGCAAATTTGTACATGGGATGGTGGGAAAAGAGGTTCCTGTTTATTGCTTGTAACCTCTTTTCAGATCATATTAAGTGGTATGGTCGATATTTAGATGACCTGCTTCTAGTATGGGGAGGTCCCATGGAGGAAATTGATTCTTTTATTGCTTATGTCAATGATAATTCCTTGAATTTGGAATTTAGTGCAGTATATCATAGCAAGTCTCTCAATTTTTTGTATATCACCCTGGAAGGGGATCATCAGGATGGAAGTGTACATACAAGGACATATCATAAGGAGTGTTCTGGGAATTCACTTGTATTAGCTACCAGCTGTCACCCGGCACACATGATACGATCAGTCCCAAAGGGTGAATTTACCAGCGTCAAATGTAACTGCTCTAATATTAGGAGTTTTTCCCAGGAGTGTGATATTGTTTCTTCTAGGCTTAGAGCACGATGTTACAAATCTCTGGATATAGAGACATGATCTCTACGAGAGATAGGAGTGATCTTTTGGTAAATGCCCGATGAGGGAAAAATAAAGGGGAATTGCAACTTTTGTCACCACTTATTCACAGGAATTCAATCAGATCAAAGACATCATTAATACTTACCAGTATTACTTGGAGATAGAGAACTTAATGAGGTCATGAAAACCGGTGGTCGTTTTCCCAGTTGTCGGGCTACTACTCTGGGGGGTATACTTTCCCCTAGTCTGTTTCATTCAAGCACCAACATTGGGAACATTTTATAAATAAGTACAGCGCTGATATAGTCTTAGAATAAACCAAGATATGGTAAAAAAAACTTGTGATGAAATAAATGTGATTGCATACAAATTAAATGTACACAATATACAAGGCTAATTGGTGAGAACAAATCTTAAACAAACATGGCACTCAATGTAATACTTATGCCGCGTACACACGATCGGACTTTCCGATGGGAAATGTTCGATGTAAGCTTGTTGGTGGAAAGTCCGACTGTGTGTATGCTCCATTGAACATTTGCTGTTGGAATTTCTGCACACAAATGTTTGAGAGTAGTTTCTCAAATTTTCCGACAACAAAACTTTGTTGGAAAGTCCGACCGTGTGTACACAAGTCCTCGCACAAAAGTCCACGCATGCTCAGAATCAAGTACGAGACGGAAGTGCTCAGTCTTGTAAAACTAGCGTTCGTAATGGAGATATAACTGAGGGCGGGACCACCCATGACCCTGCCCCCTCTGACGCACAGGGACTTCACGGGGACTTCCCTATGGTTTTCCCTGTGGTGTCAGAGGGGGCGGGGTTACCTGTTACGTAACCGGGTGACCCCTCCCCCCTTTGACATCACGGGGAAAGCCATATGAAAGTCCCCGTGAAGTTCCCATACGTCCGAGGGGGTGGGGTCACTGGGTGGCCCCGCCCTCAGTTATATAAGAACTGTGAGAAGAACAGAAGCATCACACAGCGGGAACCTCCCATGGATGCAGATTGTCTAGAGAATGAAGAAAAGAAGGGGTAGAAGACGCTGGAGGAAGATGCGGACGAGAAGACCGAAGGATAAAGCAGAGGATCGGAGGAAGAAGAGGAAGAAGCTGGGGAAGAACAAGATGGAGGAAGAAAACCGAATGAAGACCAGAAGAATATGGAAGAAGAAGCGGGGAAAGAAGACATTAATAAAGGATTATTTAAAAACCGTCTCTTGTCTTTTTTAACATTTTTTTACACTTTTTTGTGAAATGATAGGGGTACATTTGTACCCCATTATCATTTCACACGGGGGGCGGGATCTGGGGTCCCCTTGTTAAAGGGGGCTTCCAGATTCCGATAAGCCCCCTGCCCGCAAACCCCCACAACCACTGGGCAAGGGTTGTGGGGATGAGGCCCTTGTCCCCATCTACATGGGGACATCCTCCCTATGTTGAGGGCATGTGGCCTGGTACAGTTCTGGAGTGGGGGTGCTCTCTTGCCCCCCTCTTTTCCTGTGGCCTGCTAGGTTGCGTGCTCCCATAAGGGTCTTAGATGGATTTTTAGGAGATCGCCCACGCCATTTTTTTTTACAATTTTGGCGCGGGGTTCCCCTCAAAATTCATACCAGACCTGAAGGGTCTGGTATGGATTTTGAGGGCGACCCCCACGCCATTTTTAAAAAAATTTTGGCGCGGGGTTCCCCTTAATATCCATACCAGACCTGAAGGGCCTGGTATGGAATTTGGGGGGACCCCCATGCATTTTTTTTTAAATTTTGGTTCGGGGCTCCCCTTAATATTCATACCAGACCCAAAGGGCCTGATAATGCACTGTGGGGGAACCCCAGGCCATCTTTTTCAATGACTTTTATGAGTATTGCAGAGACCCCACAATTCATTATAGCTGCCGGCGCTACCGCTAGTACTTTTAAATTACTTTTTTTTCCTTTAGAAATGTAATTTTGCTCTCGAACTGTAAATACGAGAAACATGCGCCACTTTACAGGCATACTATAGACACCCCCCCCAGGTACGAAATTTAAAGGAATATTTCCCTTTAAGCATTATTAAAATCACTGCTCCCGAAAAAACGGGCATTTTTAAACGTTTTTTTTGCATTGATACATGTCCCCTGGGGCAGGACCCAGGTCCTCCAACACTTCTTATGACAATAACTTGCATATTAACCCTTAAAATTAGCACTTTTGATTTTTCACGTTTGTGTCCCATAGACTTTAATGGTGTTCGCCTTTCGAACAAATTTTTTGCCTGTTCTGCTGCGAACCGAACAGGGGGGTGTTCGGCTCATCCCTACTGCTTTGCTGCTGATATTCACACAACGTTCCGACAAACTGATTTTTTAGTATTTCTCGTGATCTCATGAATAATCTTTGTTTTTTTGTTTTCTTTTATCAAGATCTCCAGAAAAATCTTTTTATTTAGTTTTTATAGTGATCTCTTTTTTTTTTATTTTTATTTCTCCAGATCTCCAGACACCATTATTATCTTGTATTTTTTTTTACCTCAAATAGGTTGGTTGGTGTTGGTGTCCCTTATTAACCGCTTGCCGACCAGCGCACGCCGATGTATGTCGGCAGAATGACACTGGCAGGCAGGGCGTACAGGTATGTCCCCTTTAAGAAGCGGTGTCGCGAGCGCGTGTGCACCGCCGGAGGCGCACCCGCCGCGGTCTCCGTGACTGTGGGTCCCGCGGACTCGATGTCCGCCGGGTGCCCGCAATCGTGTCATGGAGAGGAAGAACGGGGAGATGCTAATGTAAACAAAGCATTCCCCATTCTGCCTAGTGACAGGACAGTGACATACTGCTCTCTGTGATCGAGAGCAGTCATCACTGTCCTGTGTGTTCAAGCCCAACTCCCTCATAATTAGAATCACTCCCTAGGACACATTTAACCTCTTCACTGCCTCCTAGTGGTTAACCCCTTCACTGCCAGTGTCATTTACACAGTAATCAATGCATTTTTATTCGTACTGATCATTGTATAAATGACAATGGTCCCAAAAATGTGTCAAAAATGTCCGATGTGTCCGCCATAATGTCGCAGAACCATTAAAAATCGCAGATCGCTGCCATTAGTAATAAAAAAAAATTAAAAATAAAAATGCCATAAAACTATCCATTTTGTAGACGCTATAAATTTTGCACAAACCAATCAATATACGCTTATTGCAATTTTTTTTACCAAAAAATATGTAGAAGAATACATAAACTGAGGAAAAAAAATGTTTTTTATATATTTTTGGGGGATATTTATTATAGCAAAAAGTAAAAAATACTGCGTTTTTTTCAAAATTGTCACTCTTTTTTTGTTTATAGCGCAAAAAATAAAAACCGCAGAAGTGATCAAATACCACCAAAAGAAAGCTCTATTTGTGGGAAAAAAAGGGCGTCAATTTTGTTTAGGTACAGCGTCACATGCCCGCGCTATTGTCAGTTAAATCGATGCAGTGCCGTATTGCAAAAAACGTTCTGGTCTTTGGGTAGCCAAATGGTCCGGGGCTGAAGTGGTTAATCTGACATTGTATTTTTGAAATGTACCTGCCTACTCACAAACAAACTGTCCTTTTTTAAGTAAAACACACAGCCAAGTATTTGTCAAAACAAAAATTGAAAATTTATTAGGGGTCCTAAAAAAATAAAGAGGAAGGCAACACTGGTGAAACAGTTGGAATTAGTGAAGCCTTTGTACCCCAGGGCAGACATCAATTATTTGACAGGTCAAATTGGTAACCTGAGGAGTCCATTTATTAGGGAGCACAATACGGTCCAGGACTCCGAGAGATCGGGAGCAGCAGCAGATGACATATATGTCTTGAGGCTTACAACAGCCTGCGTCTTTTGCCAGACCACACCAAACCCAGGCCATCACTCTCAACACTTCCTTCCATGCTTCCTTCCTGGCTGCTGTGGCAGGTTGGGTGGCTGTGGCGGTGGTGGTGTTGCTGGAGGTGGTGGTGGCATTGCTGGAGGTGGTGGAGTATGGTCCAACTCACACACATAGCTTTTATTTGCGAGTTGGCCCCTCATTCCCTTGTTTAGGGCCTCAACTATTACCTCCTCACAGATGAAACTTTGGCCCTGCTCCATTCCTTCCAGTTTACTGGCCATCACACAGCCAAAGGACTCCAGGGGTTGTCGTGAGGACCGCAGTAGCCTGCCGAATCAAAGTAGTCGCTGACTCCTCCAGGTTCCTCACCTTACTTGTCCTTTTTGTGGGAAGGCGGAGGGGAGGAACCTGGGATTCTGTCAGGCTGCTTTCCACGGCCATCTCCTAGCTGAGATTTTCCACAGCCACCTCCTGGCTGAGACTTTCCACAGCCACCTCCTGGCTGAGACTTTCCACGGCCTCCTCCTGGCTGAGACTTTCCTGTGTATGAATATGGGACAGTTTTAGTTTTTTGGTCATCAATCACACACAATTTTGAGCTCATGACTGTTGCAAATTGAATGTTAACAAATAGAAAAGACTATCCTTCTGACCCCAGCATTTTTCATTCTTGTCCCAATCATTTTTGGCTACTACTGTCTATTGATATGTAAACCACTTTGTTAAATCAGAAATTAGTGGTCAATAACATCTAGTTAACCTCATTCAATTTTTGACAAGAAATATGTTCAACAGTGCTATACCTAGCTCAAGCTGGGATCCTCCACATCTTCTTCCTGGGTGGAAGGCCCAGGTTGGACTTCTGAAGCCTCATCTGATGTGGAAGGATAGTGATGGCCTGGGTTCCGTCTGGTCTGACAAAAAACGCAGTCTGTCGTAGTACCACAACCTGGGTACATAAACGTCATCTGCTGCTGCTCCTGATCTCATGGAATCCTGGACCTTTTTGCGCTCCCTATTATATGTGCTCCTCAGGCCACAAATTTTGGTCTTCAAATAGTTGATGTCTGCTGTGGGATACACAGGCTTCACCAATTCCAACAGTTGCTCCAGTACTGCCTTCCTCTCTAGCCTGTTGGAGTATTCTCTGTTTTTGACTTGCCAGAGACATGGCAGCTCCCTGTACTTGTCTATAAAGTTTGGCAGGAAGTCTAGGTCAGTAAATGTATCCATTTTCTCTGCAAGACACAACACAAGACAAACCCTAATGCCAGGCTAAACTCTCCTAATCTTGTCCCAATATAGGACTCAATCTATAAGCAGTAGTATAGGCCACTAACCACTGATGCTCCAAGTTAAAATTGTACCTTTGTTTGCACAATCGGCGCTTACGCTACTCTGTCCTCCGCTCACAGATCGTGCATACGATGCACGCGTGTTGTGCTTTATATACACTGCGCATGCGTGAAACTCCGCCCCTGACCTTCTTTCTAGTGTATTCCCTGCCCCTTCTCTTTCCGCGCAGTGGGCGAGCACATGTAGACAGAGCAGGTGCATGCAGAGAGCAGCAACGAGGAGGACAAGGAAAGCCCAGAGCAAGAAAGGTCCCAATTCAGGACGAGATATAAGGTCTCAAATATGTCCTTTGTAGAGATGGTGGACATCTTAAAGAGGGCCGACTATGATGGGAAGCATGGACCTTATCCAAACCCAAATGTGAGAAAGGCCAAGATCATGTCTAAAGTTGTGAGAAGTCTGCACAGGATTTTTGGGGTGCGACAATCCATGGAGCAATTGAGGAAATGCTGTTTAGATCTGAAATTGAGGGAGCACGATCAGTACAGAGGGATCAGGAAAGTGCTTCAAAAAAGTAAGTATTTGTCGTGTGTTCATATTATTATTATTACTTTTGTGCTGGTACACATGTGCTTTACTTTACTGTTGTACAGTTTAAAAATAAAGTTTGTGGTTCGTGGGCACAGAAATCATTCGTATTAAACATTGTTCGTTCGACCACCAATACTACGTTTTTGGCAGATGCAGGTTAACTACATTTGTTCATGCCTGTTTCTATGAAAAGAAGTTTAGTACATTATTGTTTAGATGTATTTATAACATAATGAAATGCAAACTTAATTCAGTGTAAGGAGAGGACACTCAGCAGCTGCTTACACATCTGTACGCAGGAGCACTAGTGTGGGACACCAGAACACCCTTTTTATGGTGTCCCACGCAGGTACTCCAGTGGATACTAGGGGTCTCTCCATGTGTGAAACTTTAACAAAACAGGTAAGTATTCCAGCTTTGGAAAGGGAGAAAAATAATGTCTACAGCTTGGAACTCTGCCAAAACAGACAATTGGACCTTACTTTCAAGCAATGTTTCATATTACTATTTTTTTGCCCCAAATATCTGTGTGCTAAGTATACCTTTTTTATATTCACATAGGGGAGAAAAGAATCTGGACATCTGAGGACCCCAGGAACCCCACACCTACTGAAGGGGAAATCCCCACACACCAGAAGATATGGATTCCGAGGTACATGAAGTGGGTGAAATAGTGACCACAACACCCACAAAAAGGTATATACTGTCAAACATACATGTAAACAGCTGCTGAGTGTCCTCTCCTTACACTGAATTAAGTTTGCATTTCATTATGTTACAAATACATCTAGACAACAATGTACTAAACTTCTTTTCATAGAAACAGGCATGAACAAATGTAATTAACCTGCATCTGCCAAAAACGTAGTATTGGTGGTCGAACGAACGATGTTTAATGCGAATGATTTCTGTGCCCACGAACCTCAAACTTTATTTTTAAACTGTACAACAGTAAAGTAAAGCACATGTACCAGCACAAAAGTAATAATAATAATATGAACACACGACAAATACCTACTTTTTTGAAGCACTTTCCTGATCCCTCTGTACTGATCGTGCTCCCTCAATTTCAGGTCTAAACAGCATTTCCTCAATTGCTCCATGGATTGTCGCACCCCAAAATTCCTGTGACTTCTCACAACTTTAGACATGATCTTGGCCTTTCTCACATTTGGGTTTGGGTAAGGTCCATGCTTCCCATCATAGTCAGCCCTCTTTAAGATGTCCACCATCTCTACAAAGGACATATTTGAGACCTTATATCTCGTCCTGAATTGGGACCTTTCTTGCTCTGGGCTTTCCTTGTCCTCCTCGTTGCTGCTCTCTGCATGCACCTGTTCTGTCTACATGTGCTCTCCCACTGCGCGGAAAGAGAAGGGGCTGGGAGTACACTAGAAAGAAGTGGGTGAAATAGTGACCACAACAGGTCAGTGTCTGAGACCACAGCTTCAGGTAATAGATGTAAGCCTGCATATTTATAGTACATAGTGTGAATTTTTTTTTTAGATGATGTGGATATTGTGGAAGAAGAAACTCACTTCAACATTGCAAGTGCACAGATCCTGATTAGCGAAATAATGGTGTGCAATCGTGAATTAGAATGGTCAAGGAAAGCATCAATGATGTTGAAAAAAGACTCACCAACATCATTGATGTTTTAGGCCAAAATATAACCAAAAAAAACAGTCAATGTTGTTATTTTTTATGTTTTTATCAAAATTTTAAAGTAATTAGAAAGCCAAACTTTAAAGATGCACACAGTGTGTCAACATGTGCTATCAGCCATCATGGGATATCAATGTCGGCGTTTTGTGGGTGCAACCCCTTCCTCTCATCTACTTTAGTTGCAAGGAAGGGCTTGCACCCACAAAACGCGTACATTGATATCCCATGGTGGCAGATAGCACATGTTGACACACTGTGTGTCTTTTCCCTACAAAATAGATGTAGGGAAAAGACACACATTTTAGGCATGGGATCATGATGGAAATCCACATTTTTGAGTCCAAATTTGTGTGCATCTTCAAAATTTGGCAATTTTTTACAGGGGTGACATCACCCCATCTGATGAAGGCAAAATCAACACAGTTTTGACCTACTAATGTCTCATATTATAAAAGTTGAACTTTGTAAGTTCCTGAGTTGTGGATGTTCTGGTTTTAAACATGCCTGTTTAGCCACAAAAAGGTATATACTGTCAAACATACATGTTATACACCAAGATGTTGGTTTGTTAAAAAACCCTTTTATAATGCACATGTGAATGTGCTTGGAGTAAAATGTTTTATACTCAACAATGTGTGGCTTTTTCTTTTAATGCTCAACACCAGTTTTTGGAGTAAGTTGGTGTAGTTACAGTGACAATGGGGGTTATTTACTAAAGGCAAATCCACTTTGCACTACAAGTGCACTTTCAAAAGGATTTTGAAAAGGATGATTATTTTTATCATTAATGCATTACATACATTAACAACAAAAACATTGTGTGTGTGTAGCAGACCCATAGCACAACATAATAGTTAGCTGAAGAAGAGATTGTCGCCTCATGTATTAAATAAGTTACGTTTGCACTACTAAAGAAAATGGCCAAAAATAAAAGGCCATTGGAGAACCTAGGAGACAGCTAAAAGAAACACAAGCAGTAAATTAAATGAAATATGAGTTCATTTTTTTAACAATTTATTTAAAACAGGTTAGACATTCTCTGGTATATCAATGGCCCCCCTACCCGCAAAGTACTCTAGATATCTTTGCCGTACTTCACGGGCGCTTTGGTGGGGGCAAGCCAGGACGGTCAGCTTCAAGTGCCGTCAGATTTGTATCCGGTATGCCAGCCTCAGTCGCAACTGAGGCCACATAGTTGGCTGCATTTTTGCGTAAATAGTTGTGTAAAATGCAGCATGAAAGAATTATGTGATTTAGTTTATATTCCGCCATATTAATAGCAGTGAGGAATAGGCGGATCCCGCTGGCCATTATGCCAAAGGCATTTTCCACAATTCTTCTGGCTTTGGCCAACCGGTAATTAAAAACTCACTGGTCCAGGGAGAGGGTCCTCATCGGGAATGGCCGCATAAGATGGTCCCCCAGCGCAAATGCTTCATCCACAAAGAAGACGAATGGAAGTCCCGCCACATTGTCTTCTGGAGGTGGCAAGCCCAAGTGCCATTCTGGAGCCGTCTGTAAAACTCCGTATGGGAGATGTCTCCACCATCCGACAACTGGCCATTTTTCCCCACGTCCACATACAAAATCTCGTAAGTTGCCGACACCACCGCCAATAACACGATACTACTAAAAAAAAAATTTGTACTTTTGCACATAACATTGCAAGCAGATTACACATAAATATTCTTGGCCAACATAAGTATAACATTTATTTTAATGAGTATTTAAAGACAAAAGTATAAGGTCCACTTCTCAGATTCCTCCCCCCCTCTGATGGCCTAGTGTAAAAATTTTAGGGTGGGGGGAAGATGATTTGGACAGGTAACCCTCTGCACTTCATTGAGAGCTGCATGCATAAATAATGTGTATTACTTTGGCCAGCCCCCTGTACTTACACAATTGGCAGCCCACTGGACAGGCAAGAAGTGTCATAATACAATAATATGAATACACACTGTCCAAATTGAAGCACATTTTTACATTCTGCAATTACCTATCAAGATAATAGGAGAACAAAACTTGAAACAGTACCATTTGAAAGTATTCAGGCAGGCATTTGCACTACATGCTTTGGTGAATTCATCTATAAATATGACCACTAAAGAGGTAAGGATAGTGTGTATGGGTTTGACAAAGTCAACAGATAGAGTATTGGTATTGGATGACTTAGCAGTTGGGGGGGAGGGAGGGTTCCAAATGAGTTTTGGCCCACAAAAGAAAAACATCTTGTACTCTGCCTGAATTTAAGGAGAACAATAACATTTGGACACATTTTAGGGGTGTTTAGGGTAAGCACTACAATGGAGCTGACAAAATACATTGTTAAGTGACTAGGCTAGGTGTGTATGGGCCCAGGATAGCATGCTGAGGAGGTAAATGAAGGCAAATATACATGAAGGACAAAAAGGAGCAGTAAAAGCTTCCAGCATGCATGAGGACAAAGAGGACATTCACAGCATATTACAATTATGGTAATTATGGAATGATTAAATAAATACAATACATTAGCAAACATTAAATACATAGAATGTGATGTTAAAGGATAAAACTTACCTTAATATAGTCCTTCTGCAGGACCTAAATTATGGCAGAACAGGTCTCTGGGCTAATGATTCCCAGAGCCTGGGGTGGGAGATTCCATTCGTAAACTTAATATCCTGGAGACTTCTCCCCGTCGCCAAGTACCGCAAGGTGGCGAGGAGCCTTTGCTCGGGAGTGATGGCTTGCCGCATGCAGGTGTCCTGCTTCATAATATAAGGGGACAGTAAAGCCAACAGATGGTGAAAAATGGGGTTTGTCATCCAGAGATAATTCCTGAAATCATCAGGATTATTCTCCTGGATCTCCCGCAGCAAAGGCATGCGAGAGAATTGGTCACACTGGAGCAACCAATTCTTCGTCCATGGACTCCTCCTCACCCTGTTCATGGACTGGACTTGGGTCAAAGCAAGAACTCCAACACCAAACCCAAGCACAGCACGAACTCTACGATGAGTACGTACCCGCAACATGGTTGAAAATGGTCAGCTGGTCAGAAACGAACTGACAGAACACACTAAAAATCAGAAAGGACCTGAGAAGAACGAGCTGAAAATCAGAAACGAGCGGATAAGAATGCACTGAAAAACAGAAGCGAACTATTAAATAGAATGCACTGAAAGACTGACAACACGCACTGAAGAACAGATACGAACCCACAAGCACAAACTGAAAAGCAGAAACGAACTGAAAAGGACAAGGCTAAAAAGTGCAAATCGCCTCTCACCAAACTTCTACTAACACGAGATAAACACGAGACTAGCAGGAGGAGTCCAAAGGGGGGCGCACTGGCTATTGAACTTCCTTTTTATAGTCCCGTTGTACGTGTTGTACGTCACCACGTTCTTGACGTTCCTAATTTTGGTCAACATTTGTGTGACCGTGTGTATGCAAGACAAGTTTGAGCCAACATCCCTTGGAAAAAAATCCACGGTTTTGTTGTCAGAAAATTTGATCGTGCATATGCGGCATTAGAGTGACATATCTCTAATCTATACATAGTCAAGTGAATAACATAAAACAAATGAACATGACAATGAAGCAAAAATCCAAAAGTAATTCAGAGTCCAAAAATGTATGTGTAAAACATCATTGTGACTTCAAATATGGGGTTTTGCAGAAAAGTTGCTTATAGAAAATCCACCACCAATAAGTAAAAGGCTTACCAAAAAGATTGAACTCACAATGGCATTCCAAAAGGATAGCCCTCCAAAAGGATTGAGGTGGAGAGCCAGATGAATAATCTCTCCCATATGATGTAGTTATAAGGAATAAAGGAAAAGGGCTACATAGTGTGATTCCATTTAAGAAAAAATGGTATTTATTGTATAAAAGAAACACTCACATTTGTGAAGATAAAAAAGTGCTTGGTATAAAATATTATGCAGTGGCATCAGGAGAGCTCGTCCCGACGTGTTTTGTCTAATAAGACATCATCTGGGGTGCTGGTCCGCTGCGGCCACTGCGTTTGAATAGAGTAATGTGTCCCCCATAACGAGATACAGCTCTGTGGTGTTAATTGGATGCGTTAATATTTACTTCCTGTTACAGCCAAAATGGCGCGGTAGCGTGCGGTTCAAGCCTCATTTTGAAATGAATGACTTCGGACAGCAGCGGAAATGACGTCACCGTGTGCACTAAAGTCATCGTACACCACTTGAGGTTATGTCTCACCAAGCCTCACAATCAGGTGCCGGACAGGGAAATCAAGCCTCATTTTCGAAAAAACGAGCTTGACGGAAGCAGTGAATAAACCTCCCCTATACATGCTCAGAGTCTGCAATGGGCCATAAAAGCATTGCCTACCACATAGTTCTAGATTGGACATAGGACCCAATAAGAGACCGGGATTGCAAACACAGAGTCGGCAACATCATATTGTGCTTGTTTTGAGCAAGCTGTGCAATTATGGATTTAGGCAAAAAGTCAAAAATCAATAATAATCGAACTATAAACTAGTTTTTAGCTATAATTTGATATACACCACAGAGCTGACCTTTAATCAGGGGTCAATATTATACAGTGAGATTATAAAACATATTATAATGAAATATAAATTAATACAACTGCCGTGTTATATGGAATTTGTGAGAGCATAGTACATAGAAACATCAAACATATAAATAATACTCCCAGAAGTCCAAAAAAAATTCTCCAAAAAATTCTAAAAAGTCAAAAGACCTAGTTTGTCTAGACTTTATTAAGGAAGGCATTAATGTCCCACTCTATATTCAATGGAGAGTGGCACTGTAACTCATATATCCAGTACGTTTCTAAACATGAAATGCCTCTAGTCATGGCTCTGCCTCTCCAGGGGGGGATATATCCGTCAATAATAAGAAACTCAGTATCTTTAGGGTCACGGTTGTGATGTTGTCTATAGTGCCTAGATACACTATGTTTGGTGTCACCACTTTTTATTTTAGCAATATGTTCACTTACTCTAGTTGTGAATGTACGGATCGTTCGACCCACGTATTATTTTCTGCAAGGACATGTTATCATATAGACAAGTCTAAGGAAACATGTGCAAAATTGTTTAATCAGATACACATGATTGGTAAAATTTGATTTGAACTCCAAAGATTTGCGTCTACCTCGTGTGTTGTGTTGGCACACAACACACTTTTTACAGGGGTAATAGCCAACTAAATGGTAAAAAAAGGAAGGACGGACAGGTGGATTGATAATATTAGGGGCAATTTTACTTTGTAGGGAAGGAACTCCCTTATAAGTGACCTTGGGTTGTTCTGGTGGTAAAGGGCCCAAGACTCGGTCACTCCTGAGGATGTTCCAATGATTTTTGATAATGGCTCTAATCTCTCTATATTCTAGGACTGAGAAGGAAGTTAGCATCTACCATTTGAAGGAATCATCAGTCTCAAGTAGGGGTTTGCCCACCAGTAAGGAATACCTATCTACCTTTAGAGTGTTTTTGAATTCCAAGTCAACTTCCACTGGGTCTTTTCTATAAGGCCCCTTTCACACTGAGGCGCTTCTAAACTGCCAGTAAAGTTTTTGTGCGCTTTTGAAGAGCTTTCTATTAATTTCAATTGAGAGGGGTGTTTTTTCACCGCCCTACCAGCCCACTGCCCCAGTGTGAAAGCATTCATTGATTTTAATGGAAATAGGTTTTTCGTGAGCTTTTCAGGTGCTTTTTTAAGAATGAAAGTGCCTGAAAAGCTCCTCAGTGTGAAAAGGATCTAAACCTCTGTCTGAGGGTCAAAGCTTGTGTTTTGAAAGTCCCAGTTTCAGGACAATTTCTGCGTAGCTGCAGAAACTGGCTGTGTGGGACCGACTGGAGCCAAGATCTATGATGGCAGGAGGAGGAAGTCGTCTATATATCTAGCCCACAAGACTAGTAATAGTCTGTTCTCAGAATAGACAACACCCTCCTCCCACTTGGCCATAAATAAATTGGCGAGGCTAGGGGGACATTTTGCGCCCATAGCAAAGCCTTTCTGTTGAAGAAAAAATCTATGGTCAAACTAAAAGTAAATATGTTTAGTAGCAAACTCCAATAGCTCTATAAGATAACTGCCCTGTAGCTTGGTGAGAGAATTATCACAGTTTAAACAATGGCTGCTTTGAACCTCAATGTATGGGGGAACAAGTATACAGGGAGGCCACATCGGCAGTGGCCAATATGTAGTCTCCACGTATATCTATACTCTCCAGCAATCTAATGGTGTCCCTAGTGTCCTTAAGGTACGAAGGAGTCCATCTGACTAATGGTAAATTTGGTAAAATGAGATAGAAATTGGTATAACGACCAATGCAGGAAGTGACTAAGTTGATGCTACTCACAATGGGACGTCCTGGGGGGTGGACCGAGTCCTTGTGAATTTTGGGCAAGTAGTACATAGTTGGAATTCTGGGTGCAATGGGTACTAAGAATGCTCTTTCTTTTCTATTTAGGTTATGTTGATCATATCCCCTTGTGACCAGTTTTTCTAATTCTTTTTTTTTTTTGGGACAAATTGGGAATATTGGGTAATTCTTTATATGTATCTTGGTCACTTAGGATCCTGAACATTTCTTTTTCATAGTCTGTTCTGTCCAGTACGACAATGCTCCCACCCTTGTCGGCAGGGCGAATAACTAAGTCTTTCCTGTCACACAGTGATTTGAGACCGACCCTAGGTAAGGGGTGACTATAGATATTTTTAAATGGTAATTTTGCTAAATCTTTGAGGGCCAAGTCCTTAAAGATAGTAACGGCTGGAGCCACAGGAACAGGTGGATTGAACAAAGAAGAATTGGACAATCCAGAGTGGACTGTTCCCGAGGTGGCAGCTAGTGGGGGAGTTCCTAAAGGGATTGGACGTAAGGATGTAAGGTAACGTTGAATGTTAATCTTTCTTATGAATTTTTGAATGTCTATAAATGCATTAAACTTATATAATTTTTTTGGAGGGGCAAACGTTCCTCTGTGGTTAGTTCCTTAGTACTAAGATTATATACTCCTTTGCCAATTAGGTTCTTCTTTTTTCTCTGAGTTCGCCTCCCCCCTCTGGAACCTCTGTTGGGTCAGGGGTGCTTTTTCTCCCTTGGATGTCCCGATGAAAAACCTGATTTCCATAGTCATTATGGTCATATTGATTATGTCCATATGATGGTCGCTCGTATTCCTCTTCCATCTAGGATTGGTAATCATTATATGTGTCACGGATAGGAGAAAATCTATTATATGCGGTTACTGTGGGCGATTATAATGGCGAGAATTGGTGTTGAGAGAGATGGCCCCTGTGATCATGTGCTCCCCCTCTAGGCATCTTAATGGATGTGTTTGAATATAGAGCATCACGCACGGTTAATACCAAAGGTGTTTTTACTGTCATTGGTAGTGAAACTGAAATAGGTGGTCTCTTTTTGAGATTCAAAAATGCCATGGTATCAGAGTTACACCTACAATGGGATGTTGTTTTTCTGGAGCAATATATATCCAAGCATATGGTACCCAGAAGTCTAAGATGGGATGTTCACCCTGAGCAAGGTGACTCAGACTTGGAATCTTGGTTTAAATACTTCAATGAAGCAGCCACCAAATTCCTTGGCTTTCTTATTTCCAGGAAAAGAAAGACTCCTGACGTTGGATATAGAAATTAAAGAAATAAAGGATAAACTTTTATCATTTAAAAATTCAACTGAATATAACTCTCTCTCTTCTAATCTCCAGTCCCATCTGGAGAAAGAGGATAGAGACCAAAAAAATAAGAAACACAAGAAATATTCTAGAGATGCGGGTGATTATAAATCAGGAGTTGTATTTGGGTGGCAGAAGCTTACTATATCCACCCCCACACCTGAGGCCCCTACAACAGCTGACATCCCACTAACGGTTTAGCCGGGATGAGTCAATCCACTAATGCTGACTTGAGATCTTCACAGATGCCTAGAGGGGGAGCACGTGATCACAGGGGCCATCTCTCTCAACATAGACACTCCAGTTTTCACACTCTGCCCCAATCACAGAGAGGTAAAGGCAATAACCGTAATAGAAGAGGTGGTAGGGGCCAATCTAGAGGAAACCAACAGGACTCTAGAACCTATTACCAACAAGAACAGGTAACCATTTTCAGAATGGCTCCCCGGTTCGATATAATGACCATCCAGTCTCTTATAACACCAATTCTCACCATTATAATCGCCCCCCAGTAACCACGTATAATAGATTTTCCCCTCTTAGTGACACATATAATGATGATTACCAACCCTACATGGAAAAGGAATTTGAGCTACCCTAATATGGACATAATCAATATGACCATAATGCCTATGGAAATCAGGCTTTTCTTCAGGACATCCAAGGGAGAAAAAGGGCTCCCGACCCAAGAGAGGTTTCAGAGGAGGGAGGCGAACTCAGAGAAAAAAGAAGTACCTACTTGGCAAAGGAGTATTTAATTTTAGTACTAAGGAACTAACCACAGAGGAACTAATGATTTTGGATAAAGGCCTTAAGTTTGCCCCTCCAAAAAAATTAGATACGTTTAATACATTTATAGACATTCAAAAATTCGTAAGAAAGGTTAACATTCAACGTTACCTTATGTCCAATACATTTCGGATTGTCCAATCCTTCTTTGTTCAATGCACCTGTTCATCTGGCCCCAGCCATGACTATCTTTAAGGACTTGGTCCTCAAAGATTTAGCGAAATTACCATCTAAAAAGATCTACAGTCACCCTTTACCTACCGACATGGGTGGAAGCATTGTCGTACTGGACACAACAGACTATGAAAACTAAATGTACAGGATCCTAAGTGACCAAGATACATATAAAGAATTACCCAATAATCCCAATTCGTCTTTTAGAAAAGAGTTAGAAAAACTTGTCACAAGGGGATATGATCAACATATCCTAAAAAAAAAAAAAAAAAAAAAGAACAAGCATTCTTAGTACCCATTGCACCCAGAATTCCAACTATGTACTACTTGCCCAAAATTCACAAGGACTCGGTCCACCCCCCCAGGATGTCCCATTGTGAGTGGTATCAACTCAGTCACTTCCCGCATTGGTCGTTATGTGTCGATTTCTATCTCCAACCATTGGTCAGACTCCTTCATACCTTAAGGACACTAGGGACACCATTAGATTGCTGGAGATTACAAATATACATGGAGACTACATATTGGCCACTGCCGATGTGGCCTCCCTGTATACTTGCATCAACCATACATTGGGGATTGAAGCAGTTAGCCATTTTTTAACCACTTCAGCCCTGGAAGGATTTACCCCCTTCCTGACCAGAGCACTTTTTACAGTTTGGCACTGCGTCGCTTTAACTGCTAATTGCGCGGTCATGCAATGCTGTACCCAAACGAAATTTGCGTCCTTTTCTTCCCACAAATAGAGCTTTCGTTTGATGGTATTTGATCACCTCTGCGGTTTTTATTTTTTGCGCTATATATGGAAAAAGACCGAAAATTTTGCAAAAAAATGATATTCTCTACTTTTTGTTTTAAAAAAAAATCCAATAAACTCAATTTTAGTCATACATTTAGGCCAAAATGTATTCGGCCACATGTCTTTGGTAAAAAAAATGTCAATAAGCGTATATTTATTGGTTTGCGCAAAAATTATAGCGTCTACAAACTAGGGTACATTCTCTGGAATTTACACAGCTTTTAGTTTATGATTCTCATTTCTTGAGGTGCTAAAATGGCAGGGCAGTACAACCCCCCCCAAATGACCCCATTTTGGAAAGTAGACACCGCAAGGAAATTGCTGAGAGGCATGTTGAGCCCATTGAATATTAATTTTTATTGTCCCAAGTGATTGAATAATGACAAAAAAAAAAAAAACTTACAAAAAGTTGTCACTAAATGATATATTGCTCACACAGGCCATGGGCATATGTGGAATTGCACCCCAAAATACATTTAGCTGCTTCTCCTGAGTATGGGGATACCACATGTGTGGGACTTTTTTGGGAGCCTAGCCGCGTACGGGGCCCCGAAAACCAAGCACCGCCTTCAGGATTCCTAAGGGCGAAAACTTTTTATTTCACTCCTCACTACCTATCACAGTTTTAAAGGCCATAAAATGCCAAGATGGCACAAACCCCCCCCAAATGACCCCATTTTGGAAAGTAGACACCCCAAGCTATTTGCTGAGAGGCATGTTGAGTCCATGGAATATTTTATATTTTGATACAAGTTGCAGGAAAATTACAAACTTTTTTTTTTTTGCACAAAGTTGTCACTAAATGATATATTGCTCAAACATGCCATGGGCATATGTGGAATTACACCCCAAAATACATTCTGCTGCTTCTCCTGAGTACGGGGATACCACATGTGTGGGACTTTTTGGGAGCCTAGCCGCGTACGGGGCCCCGAAACCAAGCACCGCCTTCAGGATTTCTAAGGGCGTAAATTTTTGATTTCACTCCTCACTACCTATCACAGTTTTGAAGGCCATAAAATGCCAAGATGGCACAACCCCCCCCCCCCCCAAATGACCCCATTTTGGAAAGTAAAAAAAAATTACAAAAAGTTGTCACTAAATGATATATTGCTCACACAGGCCATGGGCATATGTGGAATTGCACCCCAAAATACATTCTGCTGATTCTTCTGAGTACGGGGATACCACATGTGCGGGACTTTTTGGGAGCCTAGCCGCTTACGGGGCCCCGAAAATCAAGCACCGCCTTCAGGATTTCTAAGGGCGTAAAGTTTTGATTTCACTGCTCACTACCAATCACATTTTTGAAGGCCATAAAATGCTCAGATGGCACAAAACCTCCCCAAATGACCCAATTTTGGAAAGTAGACACCTCAAGCTAACAGAATGTATTTTGGGGTGTAATTTCACATATTCCCATGGCATGTTTGAGCAATATATCATTTAGTGACAACTTTTTGCAAAAAAAAAAAATGTGTCTCTTTCCCGCAACTTGTGTCACAATATTAAATATTCCATGGACTCGACATGAAGTGTCCTGGCATTTTATGCACAACATTTAGAAGCTTATGTCACACATCCCCCAATCTTCTAACCACTTGAAGACAATCCCCCTTCTGACACTTTTTGTTTACATGAAAAAATTATTTTTTATTGCAAGAAAATTACTTTTGAACCCCCAAACTATTAAAAATTTTTTAAAGCAAATGCCCTACAGAATAAAATGGTGGGTGTTTCATTTTTTTTTTCACATAGTATTTGCGTAGCGATTTTTCAAACACATTTTTTGGGGAAAAAACACACTTTTTAAAATTTTAATGCACTAAAACACACTATATTGCCCAAATGTTTGATGAAATAAAAAAGATGATCTTAGGCCGAGTACATAGATACCAAACATTAAATGCTTTAAAATTGCGCACAACCGTGCAGTGGCGACAAACTAAACACATTTCTAAAAGCCTTTAAAAGCCTTTACAGGTTACCACTTTAGATTTACAGAGGAGGTCTACTGCTAAAATTACTGCCCTTGATCTGACCTTCGCGGTGATACCTCACATGCATGGTGCAATTGCTGTTTACATTTGATGCCAGACCGACGCTTGCGTTCGTCTTTGCACGAGAGCAGGGGGGGACAGGGGTGATTTTTTTTTTTTCTTTATTATTTTTTTGCATTTTTATCTTATTTTTAAACTGTTCCTTTCATTTTTTTAATTTATTTTTATTGTTATCTCAGGGAATGTAAATATCCCCTATGATAGCAATAGGTAGTGACAGGTACTCTTTTTTGAAAAAATTGGGGTCTATTAGACCCTAGATCTCTCCTCTGCCCTCATAGCATCTGACCACACTAAGATCGGTTTGATAAAATGCTTTCCCAATTTCCCAATGGCGCTATTTACATCTGGCGAAATCTAAGCTGGCTGAATCACCGGCTGCATTCTCAGGTTCCCTGTTGGGACAGGAGAGCCAGAGAAAAACATGGAAGACGGTGGCTTGTAAAAGCAGTCTAGAGGCTAATTAGCCACTAGGATTGCTTTTACATGAAAGCCGACCGCTGGCTGAAAAGAATAATACCAAGATGATACCTAAACCTGCAGGCATCATTCTGGTATAACCACTCAAAGTCCAGCAACATACCAGTACATTGCTGGTCTTGTTGGGCATATATTGTGAACTTTTTTTTCATGCAGCCTGTGGGCTGAACGAAAAAACGAAAAAAATAGATTGATCGGTGGGTATGCCCACCATTAGAATACCTCCCTTCATCCACCCACTTCTAATGATGGGCATACATGCACCGTTTATATATGCCGAAGCATAGGGGCATCCTCCCGCAAAAGGTAGGAGCAAATCGCTCCTCCGCCCACTGCTGTCCCCACGCTTCGGCATATATGCTGAAGTATGTAACTGTGGTGGTGAAATCACCTCCAACAGCGCTGGAGTCACGGCTTTATGTATTGTGGGAGAAAACGCTGTTGCTGTAAGATGGATAAATCCGCCCTGAATGGCATACCTGAAAACAAAAAAATGGTTAACAATAAAACACAATAAACCGTAAAGTATAAAAAAAATTGCATACCTATAAAGCAAACATGATAAAAACATAATAACAATAACACATTGCATAATAGACTACAGTAAAAGAGAGCAGAACAATAGAGAGAATAGAGAGAGAACAATAAAACGACAACTAATTTTGGTTTTTCTATTTGACATTTTATTTGTGTTTTTTTTACTTTTTTTTTAACTTTTATAACTGTAACCGTTTCCAGGTTCGGGTCTCTCAAAATGCGATGGCATCTTGGGAGACCATGTGAAAGTGTGTCCTAGTCTGTGCAGTGCTGTACCCTACGCTAAAACTCAACTAGTGTATGGTAGTGTTCAAAACATTCACCAATGCGGGTGTCATGCCTATATCCGCGCTTTCTGCAGACACATTTTCTTTGGGGGGCTCGTTGGGTAGGGGTACGCGGGAGGACATAAGGAAAATGCCTCTCTCATGCAGCCAGCTTACTGCATTTGGATTGGGAAGGTGAGGTGGAGCACCGTCTGGAAATAGAAGGGCTCTGACGATCTCTTCCTGGAATTTAAGGAAGGATCCAGTCCGTCCTGAAGCTCTGTATAGCACATGAGCGTTCAGCAAAGCCAATTGAAATAAGTATACAGACACTTTTTTATACCAGCGTCTGGCCTTATGGGCAACTAGGTACGGCGCCAACAACTGGTCGTTGAGGTCCACCCCTCCCATATTGAGGTTATATTCGTGGACACAGAGGGGTTTCTCCACAACACCAGACGCCGTAGGAATTTGGACCGTCCTGTCTGCATGAAGGGAGGTAAGAACGAAAACATTCTTATTATCCCTCCACTTCATAGCGAGCAAATTATTACACTGCAAGCAGGCTCTCTCCCCCAGCCTAAGGCGGGAATCTACAAGCCGCTGGGGAAAGCCCCGGCGATTAGGTCGCACGGTGCCACATGCTCCAATCTGCTAATCAAAAAGGTGACTAAAAAGTGGCACGCTCGTGTAATAATTGTCCACATATAAGTGGTACCCCTTTTCTAAATAAGGGTGACACCAAGTCCCACACAATCTTGCCAGCGCTTCCTATGTAGTCAGGGCAGTTTGTCGGCTCTACGTGACTATCTTTGCCCTCGTAAACCATAAAGCTACATGTATAGCCTGTGGCCCTGTCACAGAGCTTATACATCTTGACCCCCTTTCTGGCACACTTGCTGGGAAGGTACTGTTTGAATGACAAGCGGCCAGAAAACTTAATCAGGGACTCATCAACGCTGACAACTTGATGGGGAGTAAACAAGTCTGCAAAACGTTGGTTGAAGTGGTTTATGAGGGGCCGAATTTTATAGAGCCGATCGTATCCAGGGTCTCCACGAGGACGACAGAGTTCATTGTTGTTGAAGTGCATGAACCGCAAAATCTGCTCGTATCGTGCCCTGGCCATGGAAGCAGAGAACACGGGCATATGGTGAATTTGGTCAGTGGACCAATATGACCGCAACTCACTCTTTTTGGTTATGCCCATGAGGAGGGAAAGGCCCAGAAAGATCTTACCTCCCTAACTAGCGTCACCAGTGACACTAATACAGCGATCAGAAAAACGATCGCTTAGTGACACTGGCGACGGGGGTTGATCACGGGGTTAAAACTTTATTAGGGGGGTTAGGGGGGTACCCTAGACCTAAAGGTGGCTAGCCCTAACTGCCCTAACACTTATAACTGTCACAAACTGACACCAATGCAATAATCAGAAAAAAAAAACTGCTATTGGTGTCACTGTGACAGGGGGTACAGGGGGGTGATCGGGGGGTGACTGGGGGGTGAAAAGTGTGCCTGCGTGTTCTACTGTAAGTGTAGTATTGTGCAAACTCACATTGATGTCTTCTCTCTTCGGCGCCGGAAAAGACCGGCTCAAGGAAAGATGACATCACTTCCTCCGCTTCATTACAGAAGCCGAGGAAGCTTGTCATTCGCCAGGAGCGATTGCGAGGGGGTGGCCACGAATGAGTGGCTTCCCCCTCACCTCTGATCGCCCCTGACCTGAATCCGACCGCCGCAGGCAGGCAGGGACGTACAGGTAAGCCCTTATGCCAGCCCCTGCCATTGTGCCGACGTACATCGGCGTGCGGCGGTCAGCAACTGGTTAAGCCATGATGATTCTCTCACCGAGCTACAGGCAAGTTATGTTATAGAGCAATTGGAGTTCGCCACTAAACATAATTACTTTTAGTTCGACCGTAGATTTTTTTCTTCAACAGAAAGGCTTCGCTATGGGTGCAAAATTTGCCCCTAGCCTCCTCAATTTATTTATGGCCAAGTGGGAGGAGGATGTCGTCTATTCAGAGGACAGACCATCACTTGTTTCTATGTACTATGCTCTCACAAATTCCATATAACACGGCAGTTGTATTAATTTATATTTCATTATAATAATGTTCCATTTATCTATAATCTCACTGTATATTATAGACCCCTGATTAAAGGTCAGCTCTGCAGTATCAAATTATATTACGGTATATCAAATTATAGCTAAAAACTAGTTTATAATTCGATTATTATTGATTTTTTACTTTTTGTCTAAATCCATAATTGCACACCTTTCTCAAAACAAGCACAATATGATGTTGTCGACTGTGTTTGCAGTCCCGGTTTCTTATTGGGTTCTATGTCCAATCTAGAACTATGGGGTGGGCAGTGCTATTATGGCCCATTGCAGACTCCGAGCATGTATAGGGGAGGTTTATTCACTGCTTCTGTCAAGCTCATTTTTCAAAAATGAGGCTTGAGTTCCCTTTCCGGCACCTGATTGTGAGACTTGGTCAGACATAACCTCGAGCGGCGTACGATGACTCTAGTGCATGCGGTGACGTAATTTCCGCAGCTGTCCAAAGTCAGTCATTTCAAAATGAGGCTTGAACCGCAAGCTACCACACCATTTTGGCCGTGACAGGAAGTAAACATTAACACATCCAATTAACACCACAGAGCTGTATCTCGTTATGTGGGACACATTACTCTATTTAAACGCAGTGGCCGCAGTGGACCAGCACTCCCGATAATGTCTTATTAGACGAAACGCATCGGAATGGGCTCTGCTGATGCCACTGCATCATATTTTATACCAAGCCTTTTACTTATTGGTGGTGGATTGTCTATAGGCAACTTTTCACAACCCCATATTTGAAGTCACAATGATGTTTTACCCATTTACCCATAATTGTCATTATGTTCCGTCGAATCTTCTTAGAACTTTCAACAGACACCATAATCCAAAGTAATTGTGTACTTAGTTCTAGCTATTTTACTGCTCCTCCTCTTTGGTTACAATCAGCGAATAACATTCATCATCATCATTATTTTTATTCATCTTTTCTCCCCTACGTCAAATCTTTTCTGCCCTACGTCGAATCTTTTCTCTCTATGTCGAATCTTTTCTCTCTGTAGAATAATCTTGGACTAATAGAGTTAAGGTTAGGCACATTCGACCACAGGTTTGATGAACACAGATTGTTATCGTCATCATCATGTCGAATATCCTATCTATATCGAACTGTTGTAGCAACGAAAATAAAGCATTTGTTTATGTCGGATCTTTCGTTTTTCGGATTCTGCACTTTCGTTATCGTTTGTTAAAACAATAATGAAAATACCAGAAATCCGGGCGAAAATGCATTCGGACGAAAACTAATGCACATGTCTAGTATAGATTAGAGATATGTCACTCTAAGCATTACATTGAGTGCCATGTGCCTTTAACCACTAGGCGCCCGCGCTATAGCCGAAAGTAGGCTACAGCGCGGCGTTCAATTGCCCGGGAGGGCGTCCCTGGACGTCTGCCTGTTTTCTCCTTCCCCTCACGCCGCGGGCACGCATCGGTGAAATTCTGTGTTGGCCGCGTCCCTTGGACACAGCCAATCACAGATTGTGCTAAATGGCCAATCACAGCAGCCATTTAGTACTCGATCAGTGTGTCCAATGGGAGATGATCTCAAGTGTAAACATATGAGATCATCTCTCATTGCTGGCTCTCCCTCCTCACACAGAGACCACGTGTGAGGAGGGAGAGCGACCTGTGCTGCAGCTTGTGAGTTCAACAGTAAACAAAAAGTAAATACAGCGCCCACAGTACATATCAGTGCCATCTGTCAGTGTCATCTGTCATCAGTGCCATCTGTCATCAGTGCCACCTGTCAGTGTCACGTGCCATCTACCATTAGTGTCATGTGTCATCAGTGCCACATATCAGTGCCATCTGCCATCAGTGTCACGTGTCGTCAGTGGCACGTATCAGTGTCCTCGGTGGCACGTGTCATCAGTGCCATCTGCCATCAGTGTCACGTGTCATCAGTGCCACATATCAGTGCCATCTGCCATCAGTGCCACGTATCAGTGCCATCTGCCATCAGTGTCACGTAATCAGTGCCACTTGTCATCAGTGTCACGTGTCATCAGTGCCTTTATTCATCACCAACAATGTCTAGAAGATTATTTTCAGCCGAGGAGGTGTACAATATTCTTGCGTCAGACGAGAGCAACGGGGAGCTCTCCGCTTTGGATTCCTCCTCAAATTCAGATTCTGAGTCTGACGTTGACTATGAGCCTGTCCTAAGCAGTGGAACACTGACTGCCTCAGAGGAGGATGAGAGTCCGCCCTCCAGACGAAGGCGTTCTGGTGAGGAGGCAGTGCCATCCACCAGCACCGCAGTGCCATCCACCAGCACAGCAGTGCCATCCACCAGCACCACAGTACCTCGGCAGAGGCCACATACCAGTGGGGTGTCACCTCAGTTCCAAAGGGTTAGGTCCCATGCCAGCCTTCCCTATTCCCCTCAGAACCCCTTGTGGCTTCCTCCTAATTTAGGAGAAGCTAACATTCCCTCCTTTCACTGCCCAGCCAAGAGTCCATGTGGACACAGAAAATGTTTCCCCGATTGATTTTTTTCCATTTAATTTTTACTGAGGACATGCTAGCATCAATTGTGGCTCAGTGCAACCTGTATGCACAACAATTCATAGCAAGTAACCCAATGTCCTATTATGCCCGTCCCTACGAGTGGAGAGCCCTAACAGTGGAGGAGTTTAACAATTTTTTTGGGCCTCACATTCTGTATGGGACTAACCAAAAAATATGAATTACGTTCATATTGGTCAACCCTCCCCATCCACCACATGCCCACCTTTTCCTCAGTAATGCCCAGAACCAGATATCTCATGACACTATAATGATAATACCCAGTGCCCTCCCGAAACGACCCAAATTTTGACAAGCTTTATAAAATTCGGCCACTACTAAATTATATTTCTGAAATCTTCCCCCAGTTGTTTACCCCAGACCAACACATGTGTGTGGATGAGTCCCTTATCACATTTTCTGGCAGGCTGGGCATAAAACAATTTATTCCCACCAAAAGGGCCCGCTATGGGGTGAAGCTGTATAAATTGTGCGACTGAGCCACAGGATATACATATGCCTTCATGGTATACGAAGGGAAGGACACCCAGCTGCATCCTCCTAATTGCCCAGACTACATGGGATCAAGCGGGAAAGTTGTTTGGGAACTCATAAACCCACTCCTTTTATAGAAGTTTGCCCCTGTTCCGCAACCTTCGCAGAAAGAAAACTCCAGCATGTGGCAACGTAAGGAGGAACCGGAAGGGCTTTCCTCAAAGCCTCATCAACAAGAAGCTAAGAAGAGGGGAGACGGCAAGTTTACGGAATGAGGAAATTCTGGCTGTGAAGTGGAGGGACAGAAGGGATGTCTATGTGCGATCCACAACAATACATTCGTTGAGGTCACCAGGAGGAATGGCCCCATCCAAAAACCAACATGTATCCACGATACAATATGTTCATGGGGGGGTGTCGACTTCAACGACCAAATGCTCGAACCCTACCTTGCCACAAGACGAACATACCAGTGGTATAAAAAAAGTTTCAATTAATTTGTTTAATTTGGCCATATACAACAGCTACGTTATCTATCGCAACTCCACTGAAAACCCCAAATCCTTCCTTGGCTACCAGGAGGAAATTACCACTGCCCTTATATTCCCGAACGGCCCACCAGAAAACATTTGTTCCGATGTGATTAGCAGACTCTCCGAATGCCACTTTCCCGATAAAATCCCTCCCAGAACAACAGGGCAAAAACATCAGAAAAAATGCACCAGAGGAGGAGTTAGAAGAGACACCACTTGTCATTGTCCCCAATGTCCTTCCCAACCAGGCCTCTGCAAAGTTGACTGGTTTCGCCATTAATATACTTCACTAAATTATTAGTGAAGTATGGTAAACATAACCCTCACTTCCTGCCATTTACCTTCATACCCCTTATGCCTCTACTGACCCTGACTTGTTATTCGACCACGCTTCTGCCTACCAATTCTGTTCATACCTCTGCCTGATCTGGAACTGACCCTGGACTGTTTGACCATGCTTTTTGCCCGCCTCTTGGCCTGATCTTGTACCCTGCCACTGGACTAGTGGGATTCATAACACAGGGGTCTCACATATGTGAGGGGCTCCAGAATTGTTTTTCTGGACAAAAAAAAAACAATTTTTTTTTCTCATTCCTAGATTAGGGTCTGGAGACTCCGAGGCTTCAAAGAGATTTGGGTGGGAGAAGCCTCTACCCCTGTCCCCATTCTGTCCTGAACGAGGCCCTACTTCTGCCTGTAGGACCTATGCCATCATGCCTCTGCCTGTCGCATGAACTGACCACACCACATGGACCAGGTTCCTGCCTACTACCAGGACCAATATTTTGGCACTGCTGACAATCTCTGCCTGCACTGACCCTGGACTGTATATGGACAGTATCCCTGCCTGTTGCCTGTACTGACTATGGACAGTATTCCTGCCTGTTGCCTGGACAATTGCGTTCCCTTTTGCTGACCAAGTCCCTGTCTGCTGCCTGGACCAGTGCTATCCTCCTGTGGATAACTTCACTACTAAAACCACAGGTATTCTTTTGTTTACCCTTTGCTCACCAGAATGTATTTTGGGGTGTAATTCTTGGCATGGGCATGCTATGTGTCCGTAGAACACCTGACGGCGTTCCTTGCATGTTGGGCCTCTGTATGTGGCCAGGCTGTGTAAAAGTCTCACACATGTGGTATCGCCATACTCAGGAGGAGTAGTAGAATGTATTTTGGGGTATAATTTTTGCTATGTACATGCTATGTGTTGAAAATATCTTATAAATGGACAACTTTGTGTAAAAAAAAATGCGTATTAATTTTTTTTCTACATTTTCCAAAAACTTCTGGAAAAAAATGAACCGTTCAAAAGACTCGTTATGCCTCATAGATTATACATTGGGGTGTTAGCTTTCCAAAATGGGGGCATTTTGTGGGCGTTTCCTTTGTCCTAGTGCTCCAGGGCCTTAAAAAGTGTAATAGGTGGTTGAGAAATGAGATGTGTAATTTATGCTCCTAAAACTTTTGAAGGTGCTATTTTAATATTGGGCCTCTGTATGTGCCCAGGCAGTGTAAAAGTCTTACACATGTGGTATCGCCATACTCAGGAGGAGTAGCAGAATGTATTTTAGGGTGTTATTTTTGCTATGTACATGCTATGTGTTGGAAATATCTTATAAATGGACAACTTTGCTAAAAAAAAAATGCGTTTTCATTTTTTTCGCACATTTTCCAAAAACTTCTGTAAAAAAAATGAACCTTTCAAAAGACTCATTATGCCTCATAGATTATACGTTGGGGTGTTAACTTTCCAAAATGGGGTCATTTTGTGGGCGTTTCCACTGTCCTGGTGCTCCAGGGCCTTCAAAAATTGAATAGGTAGTCAACAAGTTAGATGTGTCATTTATGCTCCTAGAACACCTGATGGTGCTCCCTGCATGTTGGGGGTCTCTATGTGGCTAGGCTGTGAAAAAGTCCCACACATGTGGTATCGCCATACTTAGGCGGAGAAGCAGAATTTATTTTTGGTGCGTCATTTGTGGTATACACATGCCATGCGAGAGAAATAACCTATTACAGCGACAATTTTGTTGGTAAAAAAAATCTTAATTTTGCAAAGAATTGTGGGAAAAAATGACATCATCAAAAACCTCACCATGCATCTTAGTAAATACCTTGGAATGTCTACTTTCAAAAAAGAGGTCATTTGGGGGGTATTTGTACTTTCCTGGCTTGCTTGGGTCGCAAGAAAAGAGATGAGGCCACAGTACATCAGGTGTGATCAATTTTTTATGATTTGCACCACAGCTTGTAGACTCTCTAACTTTCACACAGACCAAATAATATCCACTAATTTGGGTTATTTTTACCAAAGATATGTAGCAGTATAAATTGTGGCCAAAATGTATGAAGAAAAATTAATAATTTGCAAAATTTTATCACAGAAACTAAGAAAAATCATTTTTTTTTCAAAATTTACGGTCTTTAATTATGTATAGCGCAAAAAATAAAAAAACCCCAGAGGTGATCAAATACTACCAAAAGAAAGCTCTATTTGTATGAAAAAAAGACAAAAAATTAATTTGGGTACAGTATTACATGACTGAGTAATTGTCATTCAAAGTGTGAGAGCACTGAAAGCTGAAAATTGGTCTGGGCAGGAGGGGCGTTTAAGTGCCCAGTAGGCAAGTGGTTAAGATTTGTTATCACCATTTAGCCTTGTATATTGTGTACATTTAATTTGTATGCAATCACATTTATTTCATCACAAGTTTTTTTTTTTTTACCATATACAGTTGCAATAAAAAGTATGTGAACCCTTTTGGAATGATATGATTTCTGCACAAATTGGTCATAAAATGTGATCTGATCTTCATCTAAGTCACAACAATAGACAAGCACAGTCTGCTTAAACTAATAACACACAAAGAATTCAATGTTACCATGTTTTTATTGAACACACCATGTAAACATTCACAGTGCAGGTGGAAAAAGTATGTGAACCCTTGGATTTAATAACTGGTTGAACCTCCTTTGGCAGCAAAAACTTCAACCAAATGTTTCCTGTAGTTGCAGATCAGACGTGCACAATGGTCAGGAGTAATTCTTGACCATTCCTCTTTACAGAACTTTCAGTTCAGCAATATTCCTGGGATGTCTGGTGTGAATCGCTTTCTTAAGGTCATGCCACAGCATCTCAATAGGCTTGAGGTCAGGACTCTGACTGGGCCACTCCAGAAGGCGTATTTTCTTCTGTTTAAGCCATTCTGTTGTTGATTTACTTCTATGCTTTGGTTCGTTGTCCTGTTGCAACACCATCTTCTGTTGAGCTTCAGCTGGTGCACAGATGGCCTTAAGTTCTCCTGCAAAATGTCTTGATAAACTTGGGAATTAATTTTTCCTTCGATGATAGCAATCCGTCCAGGCCCTGTTGCAGCAAAGCAGCCCCAAACTGTGATGCCCCCACCACCATACTTCACAGTTGGGATGATGTTTTGATGTTGGTGTGCTGTGCCTTTTTTTCTCCACACATAGTGTTGTGTGTTTCTTCCAGACAACCCAACTTTGGTTTCATCTGTCCACAGAATATTTTGCCAGTACTGCTGTGGAACATCCAGGGGCTCTTGCGCAAACTGTAAACGTGCAGCAATGTTTTTTTTGGACAGCAGTGGCTTCCTCTGTGGTATCCTCCCATGAAATCCATTCTTGTTTAGTGTTTTAAGTATTGTAGATTCGCTAACAGGGATGTTAGCATATGCCAGAGACTTTTGTAAGTCTTTAGCTGACACTCTAGGATTCTTCTTCACCTCATTGAGCAGTCTGCGTTGTGCTCTTGCAGTCATCTTTACAGGATGCCCACTCCTAGGGAGAGTAGCAGCAGTGCTGAACTTTCTCCATTTATAGACAATTTGTCTTACTGTGGACTGATGAACAGCAAGGCTTTTGGAGATACTTTTATAACCCTTTCCAGCTTTATGCAAGTCAACAATTCTTAATTGTAGGTCTTCTGAGAGCTCTTTTGTGCGAGGCCTCATTCACATCAGGCAATGCTTCTTGTGAAAAGCAAACCCAGAACTGATGTGTGTTTTTATAGGGCAGCTGTAACCAACACCTCCAATCTCATCTCATTGTTTGGACTCCAGTTGGCTGACACCTCACTCCAATTAGCTCTTGGAGATCTCATTAGTCTAGGGGTTCACATACTTTTTCCACCTGCACTGTGAATGTTTACATGGTGTGTTCAATAAAAACATGGTAACATTTAATTCTTTGTGTGTTATTAGTTTAAGCAGACTGTGATTGTCTATTGTTGTGACTTAGAATTCCAAAAGGATTCACATACTTTTTATTGCAACTGTAAGGGGTTCACATATTGGGTACACCTTGCACAAATATTCTGTCCTGTTTTATTCTAAGACAGTATATCCGCACTGCACTTATTTATAATTTTTCATGCTGCAATTGATCCTTTGCTGTGCCTGCTGCTATCTAACAACGAGACAGCGCTGTATAGTTTTGTTTTTAAGCCCCAACATTGGGACATGGCTTCATACCACAGGATCATATGCGTGTGGGGTTAATACCTGCAAATTTTATACTAAATATTCTAAAAAACACAGTGTGGTAAAATCATGCTCCAATGGTAAGGAGTTCAAGATTAGAGATCTTATTAACTGTGTGACCAATAATGTAATTTATGCTGTGGAATGCACTTTTTGTAAACTTCAGTATATAGGTTGCACTATGCGCCCACTTAGAACACACATTAGTGAGCATTACCATAAAGGGTCCTATTCGAATGAGAAAGGACTCTCCAATGTGTCAAAGCATTTTAAGCATGTATAGTTGTGCTCATAAGTTTACATACCCTGGCAGAATTTATGATTTCTTTTTTTCAGAGAATATGAATAACACAAACTTTTCTTTCACTCATGGTTAGTGTTTGGCTGAAGTTATTTATTATCAATCAACTGTTTTTACTCTTTTTATATCATAATGACAACAGAAACTACCCAAATGACCTTGATCAAAAGTTTACATACCCCAATCCTTAATACCGTCTATTGCCCCCTTTAACATCAATGACAGCTTGAAGTCTTTTGTGGAATTTGTGGATGAGGCTCTTTATCTTCTCAGATGGTAAAGCTGCCAATTCCTCTTGGCAAAAAGCTTCCAGTTCCTGTAAGTTCTTGGGCTGTCTTGCACGAACTGCATGTTTGAGATCTCCCCAGAGTGGTTCAATGATATTGAGATCAGGAGACTGAGATGGCCACTCCAGAACCTTCACTTTATTCTGCTGTAGCCAATGACAGGTCGACTTGTCCTTGTGTTTTGGATCATTGTCATGTTGGAATGTCCAAGTAGGTCCCATCCGCAGCTTCCTGGCTCATGAATGCAAATGTTCCTCCAGTATTTTTTGATAACATACTGCATTCATCCTGTCAACAATTTTGACAAAATTTTCTGTGCCTTTGTAGCTCACACATCCCCAAAACATCAGCGATCCATGTCCGTACCTTTCATCATAGGCCTTGTTGACTCCTCTCCAAATGTAGCGTTTATAGTTGTGGCCAAAATGTTCAATTTTGGTCTCATCACTCCAAGTGACTTTGTGCCAGAAGGTTTGAGGCTGGTCTATGTGCTGTTTGGCATATTGTAAGCGGGATACTTTGTGGCATTTGCGTAGTAATGGCTTACTTCTGGCGACTCGACTATGCAGCCCATCTTTCTTCAAGTGCCTCCTTATTGTGCATCTTGAAACAGCCACACCACCTGTTTTCAGAGTCCTGTATTGCACCTGAAGTTATTTGTGGGATTTTCTTTGCATCCCAAACAATTTTCCTGGCAGTTGTGGCTAAAATTTCAGTTGGTCTACCTGACCGTGGTTTGGTTTCAACAGAACCCCTCATTTTCCACTTCTTGATTAGAGTTTGAACACTGCTGATTGTCATTCTCAAATCCTTGGATATCTTTTTATATCCCTTTCCTGTTCAACTACCTTTTCCCGCAGATCCTTTGACAATTCTTTTGCTTTACCCATGACTCAGAATCCAGAAACATTAGTGCAGCACTGGATGAAAGATGCAAGCATCTGCCAGGAGCCCAGAAACGCATTGGCCATTTATTCACACACACTAATTACAAGCAAACAGATCACAGGTGAGGATAGTTACCTTTAATAGCCATTCTGCAAGGTGAACTTAGCCTTTAACCTCCATGACACACCACCAAAAAACTTCCCAGCAGACATACAAAGATTACACACACTGCCCTTTAAAAAGATAAGCAGACTATATTGGTAGATTAAAATCACAAATATAACAAGGTAGACTGGTACATCAACATGCACCCAACAGAGGTACCACCAGAGTCAAACTCAGAGCATACTACAGTAATAGGAGCCTAAACAATAGCTCTCCAAATGAGAGGTTACGCCTCCAGTGACCAAACAGTTTTATAAAGAGATGTGACAGGCTAAGTCACCTGAGGGCTCTCAGACAAATGGGCTAAACTTAGGCCTTGAAATTTGAACTCAATAACCGCAACCTAGTTCTGGCCTCAAGAAATGTAATGACTTAGTCTTTATGGTAAGCTTCTGCCAGCAATGTTGAGGCCCTTTAAAAAACGTTGGCCGGCAGAAAGGTGAAGTTTTTTCTAAGGGGGTGGCATTCAACAGCAGTCTAGCCTAAATTTAGACTCAGTAGGCATGTAGACTGCTTAGTGCAGCAATACAGAAAGTGAGGCAAGTTCAAAGAGTAGTTGGGGTATAATTACTACAAAATTATATAGCAAGGGCTCTGTATTTGACTTTGATGATTGTTGTAAGTGATAGATCTCTTGTAGCAAGTATCAATGGGAAGAAGTGGTTCTTTATCTAGTCTAGACTGAAGGAAGGGTTAACAATTAGGTACAGCTGTTTTGTGGGTCCCAGACCCTCTCACCAGATTCTTCTGTGGGGACTGGCAGCAGGTGGTCTGTATCCCTCCTTAAGCAAGGGAACAACAGACAGCAGCGACTTGAAGAGCGATTCCAGATTGCAGATGCCCACATTCAGATAAGCCTCCTGGTTCTGGCATCTGGCACAGCAGTCTTCTCTCTCTTTGGCACTGCACAGCTTGGCAAAGCTTAGCACAGTTCAGCCTGGCACAATTTGGCTCAGCACAGCATGATTGGCACGCTTCCGCCAGCTGCCCAGCTTCTTCTCAGGCTTTTACTTTTATATTGTCCCTCTTGGTCCCATGTGATTATGGGCCTTGTAGTTACTGCCTATAGATTCCTATTATTAGGCTCCTTCTTCAAGCTACATCTCTCAGACTGCTCCTGGTGACTGTAATCCAGTCACAGTTAGACAAGATTAATTGGAAGCAGCAGCACCATCTTGTGGACAAATAAAGTTCTGCAACTCAGTAACTTTCCCAGTGTTACAGGGGTAATGTTGGACTGTAGTCACCCAGAGTAAGTTCACAAGCCTAAGCCTAGGTTCACACTGATGCGATGGGGGAACCAGCGTGATTATAGCGCCGGTTCCCGCATCGCTCCTCTACCGCAAGCAGTTCACACTGCCTCCTGCGAACCGCTGCAGGTGTCATTACATTGTTAATGACACCCACAGATCAGTTCACAGATTGCAGTGCGAACTGTGAACTCGCACAGGAATCGGACTGCATAGGTGAGAACACCCATGCAATCCGATTCTAGTGCGGGGAAAAACAAGTGCTTGCACTTTTTTCTGTGTGAATCTAATGCGAGTTCAGCCATACAACTGTATGGCTGAACTAGCATCTCACAGATATCGCATGTGATCGGCAGCGCAGACGTGGGTGCAAGATCACATGTGATGTCTGTGATCGCACTGGTGTGAACCTGAGAAAAAGAAAAGCGGTGATGCTGCAATATCAGTTTTATACAGTGCATCCGGAAAGTATTCACAGCGCTTTACTTTTTCCACATTTTGTTATGTTACAGCCTTATTTCAAAATGGATTTAATTAATTATTTTCCTCAAAATTCTACAAACAATACCCCACAATGACAAGAAGTTTGTTTGACATCTTGGCACATTTATTAAAAATAAAAAAAAATCACATGTACATAAGTATTCACAGCCTTTGCCATGACACTCAAAATTGAGCTCCGACGCTTCCACTGATCATCCTTGAAGATGTTTCTACAATTTGGGGTCCACCTGTGGTAAATTCAGTTGATTGGACATGATTTGGAAAGCCATATATCTGTCTATTTAAGGTCCCACAGTTAACAGTGCATGTCAGAGCACAAACCAAGCCTTGAAGTCCAAGGAATTGTCTGTAGACCTCCGAGACAGGATTGTATCGAGGCACAGATCTGGGGAAGTGTACAGAAAAATGTCTGCAGCATTGAAGGTCCCAATGAGCACAGTGGCCTCCATCATCCGTAAATGGAAGTTTGGAGCCACCTGGACTTTTCCTGGAAAGGGCTGCTCGGTCAAACTGACTGATTGGGGGAGAGGGGCCTTAGTCCGGGAGGTGACCAAGAACTCGATGGTCACTCTGACAGAGCTCCAGCTTTTCTCTGTGGAGAGAGGAGAACCTTCCAGAACAACCATCTATGCAGCACTACACCAATCAGGCCTGTATGGTAGAGTGGCCAAATGGAAGCCACTCCCCAGTAAAAGGCACATGACAGCCTACCTGGAGTTTGCCAAAAGACATCTGAAGGACTCTCAGACCATGAGAAACAAAATTCTCTGGTCTAAGGAAACAAAGGTTGAACTCTTTGGCCTGAATGGCAAGCATCATGTCTGGAGGAAACCAGGCACCGCTCATCACCTAGCCAATACATCCCTACAGTGATGCATGGTGGTGGCAGCATCATGTGGTGATGTTTTTCAGTGGCAGGAACTGGGAGACTAGTCAGGATTAGGGGAAAGATCAATGCAGCAATGTACAGAGACATCCTTGATAAAAACCTGCTCCAGAACACTCTGGACCTCAGACTGGGGTGAAGGTTCATCTTCCAACAGGACAATGACCTTAAGCACACAGCCAAGATAACAAAGTAGTGGCTAGGGGACAACTCTGTGATTGTCCTTCAGTGGCCCAGCCAGAACCTGATTGAACATCTCTGGAGAGATCTGAAAATGGCTGTGCACCAACGCTCCCCATCCAACCTGATGGAGCTTCCCAGATAGCAAGTAATTGTGCTGCAAGTTTGAAAATGACTTGCTAAGCTCTTGCTAGCCTTGCCAAGCTTCACAAGTTTGTTGCACAATTGCAGCAAGTCTGCATTGCATGACTCCAGATCAACATTCTTTGCAAACATTCTGCAAGTCTGCTGCAATGTTCGGGTTCAGTTATGTTGTGTAATAGTTATCCCACCACAGGGGCCACTGTGGCGGAGTTTTCATCATTGCTCCCTGCTGTGTGTAAAGTTTTTCTTTAATTGGTGCTAGGGCGTGGTGTGCAGAGATGTGAGTGGTGAGATCTGATACAGAGTTCAGAGAGGTAGAAATCAAGGAGTGACTAACCCTAATATCCCATTGGTGGAGCACAATTTGTAATGTTTAATTTTTCCTTATTTATATGCTAGCAGCTCACCATGAACAAAAACCACAACAGGTCTAGTGGTGCTTTTAGGGGAGGAGAGTGGAGTGGAATGTGATTTTCCATAAAGGATCCATATATTAAAGCCTTGTCAGACCAGCTGTGGATTTCGATGCAGGCGAGGAGAGTGGAATGTGAACTGCCGTTAATGATTTGTATACCATAGCGCCAATAGATCTGTTGTGGTCTTTGTTTAAGGTGAGCTGCTAGGACACACTCCTGGTGGATGCCTGGATGGTGGGAACAATTGTGTTCACAACTTTAAGGCTGGGTTCACACTGCTGCGGTGCGGGAACGCAGCGAATTTACTGCGGGTTCCCGCATCGCACCAACTCGCACGGCAGTTCACACTGCCATATGCGAACTGCTGGGGAGTGTCATACAATGTTAATGACACCCCCAGTTCAGCCCGCATATCGCACTGCGAACTGACAATTCGGACATTTTCGGATCGCATAGGTGTGAACACCCATGCGATCCGATTCTGGTCCGAACAAAAAAAAGGGTCCTGTGCGAGTTTGGACCGAATGCGGTGCGATATCAGCCATACTATCTGTATGGCTGATATCGCACAGCACAGACATCGCATGTGATGTGAACAGCAGTGCGCTGCGAATCACATACGATGTCTGCCACGGCAGCAGTGTGAACCCAGCCTAAAGAACTGTTTTTTGAGCACGTGATCTTCACATCTCATCAATTTTTGATGCACATGCACTTTATTATTTGGGGCTTATTTTACTGTTTTTTATGTAAAATTAGATGAATATCTGCTTTTGATTCAAGCACTTTTTATGTTTCACATGTCGCATATTATTGGATTTTTTGTGTTTTTTTTTAAAATAGGGATAGGCATTCATGCATATTTGTCTATTTTTGCTGCTTAGCTTCTTGAATTAGTGCACTTCATCACTGTTTCACATAGTATAGCATATTACTGCAATTTTTGTTTTGTGTTTTTTTTTTTATTGTATCATTTTTATTGTTTAGTTAAATGTTCACCCTAATAAAAAAAATACCCAAGATGTAATCCAGTGTTATGTATTGAATTTATTCAAATAAAGGTTTTTTTAAAGATCAGTTTTGTCTTAATGCACTATTCAGTGAACTGAGGTACATTTTTTAGGGAAATGGTAAAATATAGGCCAGAGCTGAACTAAAAATAGTTCAATGAGAGCTTTTTTTTTTTTCCTACTTCAGCCTTTAGCTTAGATTTTTCTGACAATTCACCTCTCTTCACTTATTAGTGAATAGACCCGATAAAAACAGACACTTAGACAAACAACAAGAAAAACGAGTGCCGAAGATATTAATGGAAGATTGAGGGATTAAATAAGATTGCTGCCACCTAAGTACCAGTGAATCACCAGCTTAGGTGTGTGCAGCCTATTTCATTAGGGTGCGCACCCCAAAGAACAAACACGTGCGTGTGTGTATATATATATGTGTGTGATATATATTACATACACATACAGACACACACTCTTATGGTAGAGCCGGTCCAGTGAAAGAAGTACAGTAGGACTTCATGAATGGCAAAACTGTACAGAGGGAGATATTTCCCATCTCCCTGCTTGCACACAGAGCGATAATGCTAATGCGCTCAGAGTAATTGGGGTGTGCCCAGGCACACCCCCTGCGCAAGCCTAAGATCACAAATTAATTGTCAAGAAAAAACAAGATAGCAGTGCAAATCAATAATCCCACAATCTTGTGATAGTGAACCCACTGCTATTAACCTAATTCCTTACTGTGCACATGTGAAATACATTCAATCCAACAATAATGTATAATGATAAACTCATTGCATGAAATAATTCATCTATCATACAAAATTATTTGTTTCTATGAAACAAACCAAGTGCAAATGCTGTTAAAAAAGTGCAAAAGAAAAAACTGTGTGCTGACACAGTGAACAAAAAGTGCTTAGTGCAAGAAAATATTATTCATTAGTAAAGTGCATGCATCAAAAATTCATATGTGTTCAAAATATTTGAAGTCCATTATGCAATCCCAGGAAAAATCCAAGAAAGTGATAATAATAATTATGGGATTGCAAAATGGTCTGCAAATATTTTGAACACATGAATTTTTGATGCATGCACTTTACTAATGAATAATCTATTCTTGCACTAAGCACTTTTTGTTCACTGTGTCAGCACAATATTTTTTCTTTTGCCCTTTTTTAACAGCATTTGCACTTTAACCACTTCAGCCCCGGAAGGATTTACCCCCTTCCTGACCAGAGCACTTTTTACAATTTGGCACTGCGTCGCTTTAACTGCTAATTGCGCGGTCATGCAATGCTGTACCCAAACGAAATTTGCGTCCTTTTCTTCCCACAAATAGAGCTTTCTTTTGATGGTATTTGATCACCTCTGCCGTTTTTATTTTTTGCGCTATACACGTAAAAAGACCGAAAATTTTGAAAAAAAATGATATTTTCTACTTTTTGTTCTAAAAAAAATCCAATAAACTTAATTTTAGTCATACATTTAGGCCAAATGTCAATAAGTATATATTTATTGGTTTGCGCAAAAGTTATAGCGCCTACAAACTAGGGTAAATTTTCTGGAATTTACACAGCCTTTAATTTATGACTAAATATAGGTGTCTTGCGAGCCACAGATGGACTAATGCCTCTAAGGAGTAAACTATTTAAGCTGCAAGCACTGAACCACGTTTCATTGCGTGTAGATAGATAAAAAATAGTAAATGTGCCCGCGCTAGTATAGTGTCACATATAAAATATATAATATATAAAAAATATTTTCACATATAAAACACATGTAATGTGATAAATAAAACCATACAGGTAAAATATAATGCAAATAACTATAAATGATAAACCACCAAGTGCATATAAAGGTGCAATCGTGGTAGTAACTAATAAAAGTGCAACGTGCTAAAATATAAATATCAAAACACTTTCCAGTGACAAATGAGTGTATATCCCAATTAATAAATACAAATCACAAAAAAAGTGAATAAATATTGTCCATAAAATGAATAAACATCATGCTTCTTCTGATGGGTGTATAAATCACAACACGTGAAAACTGTGCTCTCCCGTGACACCCCACATGTGCTTGCGCTCACCTTCAGTCCTGTGACACAGTAATTAAACGGTGTCAAAATAAGCATTGGGGCCACTCCTAGGCTCACTAAGGATACAATGATGCAAAGATATTCCTCCCAGGTGAAACTGCTAGGCTCGCTCAGGTTACAATGGTGCAAAAACACTCCTCTCAGGTAAAACCAAGATCCAAAATCATAGAAAAAACAAACAGAGGGACTCCATAAGTGCAATATAGCCAGGACATTTATTAAAGAATAAGCCCTCCAAGAGGGTACTCACATTGGATGGGTGCTAGAGTGCACCAGACTGTACAGGTAAAATAATAAGCAGCTGATCGTATGGCGTGCAGTATGGCATGTGCAATCCTCCTCCTCTGCTGACAGCTCCGTCCTACCCCTCCCCGACGCGTATTCGGCACAGGGGTTTCATGCCTTCCTTTTGTTATCCACTAGAGGAAGGCACGAAACCCCTGTGCCGAATACGCGTCGGGGAGGGGTAGGACGGAGCTGTCAGCAGAGGAGGAGGATTGCACACGCCATACCGCACGCCATACGATCAGCTGCTTATTATTTTACCTGTACAGTCTGGTGCACTCTAGCACCCATCCAATGTGAGTACCCTCTTGGAGGGCTTATTCTTTAATAAATGTCCTGGCTATATTGCACTTATGGAGTCCCTCTGTTTGTTTTTTCTCTGATTTTGGATCTTGGTTTTTCCTGAGAGGAGTATTTTTGCACCATTGTAACCTGAGCGAGCCTAGCAGTTTCACCTGGGAGGAGTATCTTTGCATCATTGTATCCTGAGTGAGCCTAGGAGTGGCCCCAATGCTTATTTTGACACCGTTTAATTACTGTGTCACAGGACTGAAGGTGAGCGCAAGCACATGTGGGGTGTCACGGGAGAGCACAGTTTTCACGTGTTGTGATTTATACACCCATCAGAAGAAGCATGATGTTTATTCATTTTATGGACAATATTTATTCACGTTTTTTTGTGATTTGTATTTATTAATTGGGATATACACTCATTTGTCACTGGAAAGTGTTTTGATATTTATATTTTAGCACGTTGCACTTTTATTAGTTACTACCACGATTGCACCTTTATATGCACTTGGTGGTTTATCATTTATAGTTATTTGCATTATATTTTACCTGTATGGTTTTATTTATCACATTACATGTGTTTTATATGTGAAAATATTTTTTATATATTATATATTTTATATGTGACACTATACTAGCGCGGACACATTTACTATTTTTTAATTTATGACTGCCTATGTCGTTTCTTGAGCTGCTAAAATGGCAGGGCAGTACAAAACCCCCACAAATGACCCCATTTTGGAAAGTAGACACCCCAAGGAAATTGCTGAGAGGCATGTTGAGCCCATTGAATATTCATTTTTTTTGTCCCAAGTGATTGAATAATGACAAAAAAAAAAATTACAAAAAGTTGTCACTAAATGATATATTGCTCACACAGGCCATGGGCATATGTGGAATTGCACCCCAAAATACATTTAGCTGCTTCTCCTGAGTATGGGGATACCACATGTGTGGGACTTTTTGGGAGCCTAGCCGCGTACGGGGCCCCGAAAACCAATCACTGCCTTTAGGATTTCTAAGGGCGTACATTTTTGATTTTACTCCTCACTACCTATCACAGTTTTGAAGGCCATAAAATGCCCAGATGGCACAAAACCCCCCCAAATGACCCCATTTTGGAAAGTAGACACCCCAAGCTATTTGCTGAGAGGCATGTTGAGTCCATGGAATATTTTATATTTTGACACAAGTTGCGGGAAAGTGACAATTTTTTTTTTTTTTGCACAAAGTTGTCACTAAATGATATATTGCTCACACAGGCCATGGGCATATGTGAAATTGCACCCCAAAATACATTTACGCCCTTAGAAAGCCTGAAGGCGGTGCTTGGTTTTCGGGGTCCCGTGTGCGGCTAGGCTAATGTATTTTGGGGTGTAATTTCACATATTCCCATGGCATGTTTGAGCAATATATCATTTAGTGACAACTTTGTGCAAAAAAATAAAAAATAAAAAAAAAATTGTCTTTCCCGCAACTTGTGTTACAATATAAAATATTCCATGGACTTGACATGACTCTCAGCAAATAGCTTGGGGTGTCTACTTTCCAAAATGGAGTCATTTGGGGGGGGGTTTGAACTGTCCTGGCATTTTATGCACAACATTTAGAAGCTTATGTCACACATCACCCACTCTTCTAACCACTTGAAGACAAAGCCCTTTCTGACACTTTTTGATTACATGAAAAAATTATTTTTTTTTGCAAGAAAATTACTTTGAACCCCCAAACATTATATATTTTTTTTAAAGCAAATGCCCTACAGATTAAAATGGTGGGTGTTTAATTTTTTTTTTCACACAGTATTTGCGCAGCGATTTTTCAAACGCATTTTTTGGGGAAAAAACACACTTTTTTAAATTTTAATGCACTAAAACACACTATATTGCCCAAATGTTTGATGAAATAAAAAAGATGATCTTAGGCCGAGTACATGGATACCAAATATGACATGCTTTAAAATTGCGCACAAACGTGCAGTGGCAACAAAATAAATACATTTTTAAAAGCCTTTAAAAGCCTTTACAGGTTACCACTTTAGATTTACAGAGGAGGTCTACTTCTAAAATTACTGCCCTCGATCTGACCTTCGCGGTGATACCTCACATGCATGGTGCAATTGCTGTTTACATTTGACGCCAGACTGACGCTTGCGTTCGCCTTAGCGTGAGAGCAGGGGGGACAGGGGTGCTTTTTTTTTTTTTTTCTTTATTATTTTTTTTGCTTTTTTATCTTATTTTTAAACTGTTCCTTTCATTTTTTTTTTTTTTTTAATCATTTTTATTGTTATCTCAGGGAATGTAAATATCCCCTATGATAGCAATAGGTAGTGACAGGTACTCTTTTTTGAAAAAATTGGGATCTATTAGACCCTAGATTTCTCCTCTGCCCTCAAAGCATCTGACCACACCAAGATCGGTGTGATAAAATGCTTCCCCAATTTCCCAATGGCGCTATTTACATCCGGCGAAATCTAAGTCATAAAATGCTCATAGCTTCCGGTTTCTTAGGCCATAGAGATGTTTGGAGCCACTCTGGTCTCTGATCAGCTCTATGGTCAGCTGGCTGAATCACCGGCTGCATTCTCAGGTTCCCTGTTGAGACAGGAGAGCCAGAGAAAAACACGGAAGACGGTGGGGGGGGGCATTCTCTCCCACTGCTTGTAAAAGCAGTCTAGAGGCTAATTAGCCGCTAGGATTGCTTTTACATGAAAGCCGACCGCTGGCTGAAAAGAATGATACCAAGATGATACCTAAACCTGCAGGCATCATTCTGGTATAACCACTCAAAGTCGTGAATGGCGTACCTGAAGACAAAAAAATGGTTAACAATAAAACACGGTAAACGGTAAAGTATAAAAAATTGCATACCTGAAAAGCAAACATGATAAAACATAATAACAATAAAACATTGCAGAATAGAATACAGTAAAAAAGAGCAGAACAATAGAGAGAGAATAGAGAGAGGGAGAACAATAAAACAACAACTATTATTTTTTATTTTATATTTTTGTTTGTGTTTTTTTTTTTTTTTTACACTTTTTTTGTAACTGTAACTTTTATAACTGTAACCGGTTCCAGGTTCGGGTCTCTCAAAATGCGATGGCATCTTGGGAGACCCTGTGAAAGTGTGTCCAGTCTGTGGAATGCTGTACCCTACGCTAATACTCAACTAGTAAATGGTAGCGTTCAAAACATTCACCAATGCAAAGACCAGGATTGTCAGGACAGGAGGGACAATAATAGCGGGTGTCACGCCTATATCCGAGCTTGCTGTAGACACGACATCTTTTTTGGGGGGGGGTTCGTTGGGTAGGGGTACTCGGGAGGACATAAAAATGCCTCTCATGCAGCCGACTGCATTTGGTTGGGGATGTGAATGGGGGAAGTACGGGCGCTGCAGAAATGGTGGGTTCCCAATTAGGATTGGCGAATGCAGCAGGAAGGGCACTATGGGCACGACGGGCCTGTGTTTGTCTTCTTCTTGGTGGTAGCGGGACACTACTTGTGCTTGCCACCTCACCAGCTTGAACTGCACTTATGGGACTCGCCACGTCACCAAGTGTTACTGCAGTGCTGGTTTGACTACGACCGAGGTGTACTAGCCCGCTGGTGCTTGCCAGTTCATCAAAACGCTACCAAAAAAACTGTTAGCGATCGCAGGGATCAGGCCTGACTCTGCGAACGCTGCAGTTATGCGTTTAGTGTTTTGTAAGTGACAGTGATCGATCGATACTGCACTTGGGTGGGCTGGGCTGGGCGGAGGGGCAAAACGCAGGTGCTAGCAGGTATCTGGGCTGATCCCGCTGACACTGCGTTTTTGGGAACCCTAAACTGCTGGGGACGCTAGTATAGATCTGATCGGATTAGATATTGATCCGTTCAGATACTATACCACTAAGGGAGGCGTACGGTGCGTGCGTGGGTGTTAGTGGTACTGGCGCTAACCTGACGCTGCCTGGGGCTGGTGCTTGCCAGTTCACCAAAATGCTACCAAAAAAACTGTTAGCGATCGCAGGGATCAGGCCTGACTCTGTGAACGCTGCAGTTATGCGTTTAGTGTTTTGTAAGTGACAGTGATCGATTGATACTGCACTTGGGTGGGCTGGGCTGGGCCGGGCGGAGGGGCAAAACGCAGGTGCTAGCAGGTATCTGGGCTGATCCCGCTAACACTGCGTTTTTGGGAACCCTAAACTGCTGGGGACGCTAGTATTGATCTGATCGGATTAGATATTGATCTGTTCAGATACTATACCACTAAGGGAGGCGTACGGTGCGTGCGTGGGTGTTAGCGGTACTGGCGCTAATCTGACGCTGCCTGGGGCTGGTGCTTGCCAGTTCACCAAAATGCTACCAAAAAAACTGTTAGCGATCACAGGGATCAGGCCTGACTCTGCGAACGCTGCAGTTATGCGTTTAGTGTTTTGTAAGTGACAGTGATCGATCGATACTGCACTTGGGTGGGCTGGGCTGGGCCGGGCGGAGGGGCAAAACGCAGGTGCTAGCAGGTATCTGGGCTGATCCCGCTAACACTGCGTTTTTGGCAACCCTAAACTGCTGGGGACGCTAGTATAGATCTGATCAGATGAGATATTGATCCGTTCAGATACTATACCACTAAGGGAGGCGTATGCTGCGTGCGTGGGTGTTAGCGGTACTGGCGATAATCTGACGCTGCCTGGGGCGACGCATATCACCGCCGGGCGATCAGGGGGCTAAACCTTTATTTGGTAATAAACGGCGGGTGCCCTGACACTATAAAAAATAAACGAACTAACCAGCGTCACCCGCAACGGTTATACGGTGATCAGTGGTGAAAGGGTTAACTAGGGGGCAATCAAGGGGTTAAAAACATTTATTAGGTAGTATATGGGGGTCCCTGTCGCTATAAAACGCTGACGGCGAACCTAAATATTTACCTCCCTAACTAGCGTCACCAGCGACACTAATACAGCGATCAGAAAAATGATCGCTTAGTGACACTGGCGACAGGGGGTGATCAAGGGGTTAAAACTTTATTAGGGGGGGTTAGGGGGGTATCCTAAACCTAAAGGGGGCTAAGACCCCATTCACACAGGGGCAACACGACTTGCAGGTCGCCTCAGCGAGGCAACCTGCAAACGACTGCCCGGGCGACTTGCAAAACGACTTCTGTATAGAAGTCTATGCAAGTCACCCCAAGTCGCCCCCGAAGTCGTACAGGAACCGTTTTCTAAGTCGGAGCGACTTGCGTCGCTCCCCTTAGATCGGTTCCATAGCACAGAACGGGAGGCGACTTGTCAGGCGACTAGGTCGCCTGACAAGTTGTCCCTGTGTGAATGGAAACAGTAACTGACCTAACACTGTAACTGTCACAAACTGACACCAATACAGTAATCAGAAAAAAAAAAAAAAAACCTGCTTGGTGTCAGTTTGTGACAGGGGGGGGGTGATTGGGGGGGGATCGGGGGGGGGATCGGGGGTGTTTTGTGTGCCTGGCATGTTCTACTGTGTGTGTGTAGTGTTGTGCACTCACATTACAGTCTTCTCTCCTCGGCCCGGAACGGAAAATACCGAGACGAGGAGAGATGACATAATTTCCTCTGCCTCTGTGTACAATACAGAGGCAGGGAAATGATCCCATTGGCTGGGAGCGATCGCGAGGGGGGGGGCACGAATGGATGGCCTCCCCCTCACCACCGATCGCCGGGGGAGATTTGCCGACCGCCCCAGGCACGGGGGGGGGTCCGATCGGACCCCCCACCCGCGGGCAGGCAAGGAAGTACAGGTAAGCCCTTTTGCCTGCCCGTGCCGCTCTGTCGACGTACATCGTCGTGCGGCGGTCGGTAAATGGTTAATTGTTTTCATAGAAACAAATAATTTTTGTATGATAGATAAATTATTTTATGCAATGGACTGAACGTATTTCACATGTGTACAGTAAGGGATTAGGTTAATAGCAGTGGGTTCACTATCACCAGATTGTGGAATTATAGATTTGCTCTGCTTCTTTTTTCTTGCCAAAAACGGAGCTTGCATAACTCTGGCTATAGACTTGCAGGGCTCTTGCTATAGACTTGCAGGGCTCTTGCTGTAGCCTTACAGCTGCAAATTTGCTCTTGCTAGAGACTTGCCATGCAAATTTGCTACAAATTGGAAAAGTGTCAACTAGAACTTGTGCTTCAAGTGCTCTGCAAGTGTACAACTTGCCAGGGAAAATGTGCAGCAAGTTCACAAGACTTACAATTCAATACTGCCACAAAAGTTATCCTTGCTATCTGGGTTGAGAGGTCCTGCAAAGAAGAATGGGGGAAACTACACAAAAATAGGTGTGCCAAGCTTGTAGCATCATACTCAAAAAAACTTGAGGCTGTAATTGGTGCCAAAGGTTCTTCAACAAACTATTGAGCAAAGGCTGTGAATACTGCACTGCTACACGTGTTTTTTTCTTTTTTTATAAATTTGCAAAGATTTCAAGCAAACTTCTTTCACGCTGTCATTATGGGATATTGTTTGTAGATACATGATATATATATATATATATATATATATATATATATATATATATATATATATATATATATATATATAAATATAAAGAGAGAGAATGTATCGGCTAAGGGGGTATGACATCCATATGAAGATGTACAGAGAATTTGACAAATTGAGCAGATTTTACCAGTTCCAGAAAAAGGACCAACACTACATGATAATACAAATTTACTTTATTACAAAAAATATTTTACAAAAAATGATTAGGTTAAAACGTGTTTGTACACTATAAAAACAAGAAAAATAGACCTCTCATTAATATAACTACTTATATGATATCATAATAAATCTCTGTTACTACTGGGTCAAAGAGGTGGGTTTTCGCTTTATGGTTCCTCAGGACCTTATTCCACTGACCATAGACAGAGATCCTATACAGAAAAGAAACAAGGGAAACATCACGTTATGGTCAGATAAGTGCAGCATAACATTTCACCAAAATAATCCCCATGTATATACATGGAGATACAGTGTGCAAGAGGTGCCACTTACAGATGGAAAGGAGCCCTCTTAAAGGTGGCAAGCCTAGTGTCATCAGGAGGCAGTTCACAAACAATATCTTTTATAGATAGATAAACCAACCGACAAGATTGACCAAATGGTCCTATTTGGAAAAAATAGTAGGTAAAGAATGGTTAGGCATCCCCAGGATAAGGATGCAAGGGGTGCTCGCTACAGTCAGGGCTTTAATGATGTGATACTTATTGAGTACAGGACCTTAAAAAGAGGAAATCAAGAGAGAAGAGTCAGCCACCAATTCCCATACTGCCTGATATCTCAGCATGAGCCCTAGAGAATCTAAATAAAAAACAGAATCAATACTTCAAATACAGAGTCAATTGTCCTGACATTACCATCAAACAGAATCAGACAAACTAATACATACCTCAATAATATTGAGGTGCAATCAATACTGATATTAAGCTTGAGGACGTAATTTCTCTATGCCAGAATATTCTGTCGAGTAGAGTCTAGGCATAATAACAAAATAATATATAGTCAAAAAAGACCCCCATTTGCTCACCAATTATAAGATATAAATGAGGAAACTGTCCCAGTAAGGAATGACGACCAAATGCAGACTCACCAACAGACCCGTATCCAGGGATCCAAATAGGTATTTAATATGTATGTTAAATGGCCACCAATCCTCTTCACATTTACATCAGACCGTTCGACTAGATAATCTATAGGGTATGCATGTAAATGCAACCAATAAGCTACAATAAGGACCTCCTTCAAGGTGTACAAAGTATCCAATATTCGAGCCAAAACACTCACCTCACATCACATCACCTACATTAGACAAACTGCAGCGTCCATTGCTGCCCATATCACATACCAGTCTTAATAAAGGCTGGTTATAGATAATTGGATGATTAGTATCAGTTGGAAAGAGGGAGGGCCAGGCGAGGGTCAATACCTCTGATGGAGCGTCCAAAAATGCCCATATAGCGCCAATGAGCATGCGCTGTGTACTAATCGTGACTAAGTCGGAAACGAAAATACGGGCATAGGCAGTAGAAAGTAAACAAGTGAATAGGAATATGTGCATGCACCGTAGTGTGTGAACAGGTCCTTAGGATTTTAGACAGCAGAAAGCAACTGTCAGATGGCAACACCTGATGTACAACGGACCTTTTAAAATAAAAAGATCTCAATCCCTATGATCTCTTGCGTTGGCTTAAACATCATAGAAGCATCAAGCTCAAAGTAGACTACACCAAACATTAACATGATTGTGAACACAGTAAAAAGTAAGCCTATTTAATATTTAGGAATAAAAAATGTAATTGCAAAGGGTTCCCCCTACTCCAACCACCGCAACACCACCACCTTGGACAAGCAAGGGCCACATTCAAGCCATCCTCCTCCCAGATCTTTTGCCATGTAGGGGGTCCCAGTTGCAAAAAAGACAAAGACACTGATTGGAACCGCGTACAGAAGCACCATGGGACGCCACCATCGTGCACATGAAAAATAAATTTCTGATGTAGCGGGAGAGAAATTCTCAACCCGTATAGATTATAGAACTTCCTAGATACTGCACTTAAATCCAGAACCCCTACAATCTAATATTTCATATTAACATCAGTTTCAATATTTTTTATTGTAGCTTATGATTCAATCAATTGGTTAAGATAAACAGAACATACTATAACGCATGCAGGTTTACAGGTATAATGTAGCCACATTATCATATAGGATAAGTGAATGAGATTGTCATGAAGGAACATGGGATATAATACCCGTAAACCTGAAAATGAACCCAAGAATGGTTTATAACTGAGGGCCTCATTGAGGCCTGGTGGGCTGGTAGCATTTAATTTAAAAATACATTTGGCCTCCCGCTGTAACAATTTTGAACCCGACCCGACAATTCATTACAGCCGCAATCAGTTTTAAATGACTTTTTTTCCCTTTAGAAATGTCATTTTGCTGTGGTACTGTTTTAAACACGGGAAAACTGTGCCACTTTACAGGCATACTATAGACACCCCCAGGCACAATATTTAAATAAATATTTCATTTTTATTGTTTCACTTTAAGCATTATTAAAATCACTGCTCCCGAAAAGATGGCCGTTTTCAAAACTTTTTTTGCATTGATACATGGCCCCTGGTGCAGGACCCGGGCCCACACACACTTTTTATGCCAATAACTTGCATATAAGCCTTTAAAATGAGCACTTTTGGTTTTTCATGTTAGGGTCCCATAGGCTTTAAATGGATTCCGCAGCTTTCGAATTTGCCAGGAACACCGCATATCATTTTTGTTGTTCGCTGAATGTCTGAACAACCAAAGTACCAGCATAAGTTCGGGCCGTACTGTTCGCCATCCCTACATCCTACATTGATGCATGCCCTTTTCTGGTTCAATAGTCACTGGGGATTCCTGGAAATGACTATGGACTAAACGGTCCTTGAGTGATCTGCATTATTTGTAAGTGAGCTGGGGATGGTCCACGATATACTTCTTTGGGATAGGATCACTAGTTAAGAGATGCCAATATCTATCCAATGTTTTTTTCATTATGCCATGGTTGTTGGAATATGTAGTAACAATCCTCATAGTGTCAAGCTGTTTATTTGTTTTCATGCCAAACAATAATTCAAGTCTACTTTTCTGACATGCTTTATTATACACTTTTTTTTAGAGTTGTTTTCGTATAACCTCTTTCTAGTAACCTTGTTCTCAACTATTTGGATTCCTTCAAGAAATCTTCTTTGTTGGAGCAATTTAGTCTAATCCGTAGGTACTGTGAGTAGGGTATACTTCTAATTAGTGGTTGGTGATGGGCACTGGTGATGGGCACTGGACGCATGAAGTAAAGTATTTCCCACAGTGTGCTTCCTATACAAAGAAGTGCCCAGTGTTCCAACCTCCTGCTTAAATATATTCATGTCCAAAAATGATATTGATTGTGAATCGTATTGCATCGTGATTTGCGATCAATATAATTTTGGACGTGAATGTCAGTGTTTTGGCTCGAATAATGGATACTTTGTACATCTTGAAGGAGGGCCTTATTGTAGCTTATTGTTTGTATTTACATGCATACCCTATAGATTTTCTGGTTGAACGGTCTGATGTAAATGTGAAGAGGATTGGTGGCCATATAATATACATATTAACCACCTCAATACAGGGCACTTACACCCCCTTCCTGCCCAGACCAATGTTCAGCGCTCTCACAATTTAAATGACAATTACTCATTTATGCAACACTGTACCCGTATGAAATTTGCGTCCTTTTTTTCACACAAATAGAGCTTTCTTTTGGTGGTATTTAATTACTAGTGGGTTGTTTATTTTTTGTGCTATAAATAAAAAAAGACTGTAAATTTTGTGAAAAAAATGCCTTTTTCTTTGTTTCTGTCATAAAATTTAGCAAATTAATAATTTTTCTTCATAAATTTTGGCCAAAATTTATACTGCTACATAGATTTGATAAAAATAACCCAAATTCGTGTATATTATTTGGTCTTTGTGAAAGTTATAGAGTCTACAACTGTGGTGCCAATCACTGAAAACTGATCACATCTGATCAGCCCTTCAGTATATCAGATGTATCTCATTTATTGAGACACTAACAAGTCAGGAAAGTACAAATACCCACCAAAGGACCCCTTTTTAGAAAGTAGACATTCCAAGGTATTAAGTAGCATGGTGAGTCTTTTTAAGTTGTAATTTTTTCCCACAATTCTTTGCAAAATTAAGATTTCTTTTTTTTTAAAATTTTTTAGAAAATTGTCATATTATCAGGTTATTTCTCACACACAGCATATGCATATAACAAATTACACCCCAAAATACATTCTGCTACTCTTCCCGAGTATGGCGATACCACATGTGTGAGACTTTTACACAGCCTGGCTACATACAAAGGACCAACATTGAAGTAGCACCTTCAGACGTTCTACGAGCATAAATTACACATCTCATTTCTCAACCACCTATTACGCTTTTGATGGCCCTGGAGCACCAGGTCAATGGAGTTGCCCACAAAATTGCCCCATTTTGGAAAGCAAACACCCCAACGTATATTCTATGAGGCATGGGCTGCAGGTAGGTACTCAGTACTCTTATGGGCTGCAGATAGGTACTCAGGTACTCTGATGGGCTGGAGACAGGTACTCGGGTAACTTGATGAGCTGGTGACAGGTACTTGGTTCCTCTGATGGGCTGGTGACAGGTACTCGGGTACTCTGATGGGCTACAGATAGGTACTCAGGTACTCTGATGGGCTGGTGACTGGTATTCGGGTACTCTGAAGGGTGGTGACAGGTATTCGGTACTCATATGAACTGTGACAGGTACTCGGGTACTCTGATGAACTGTGACAGGTACTCAGTTACTGAGATGGACTGTGACAGGTACTTGGGTACTCATATGGACTGTGACAGGTACTCAGATGAACTGTGACAGGTACTTTGATGGGTGGTGACAGGTCCCCTTTATTGGGGGGGGCAATCAGTGTGTGTTGGTGTACACTGTATGCAGTAACAAGATGTTACCACAATCTCCTTCTCACACACGATCGGTGTGTGAGGAGGAGAACCTGGTAACATCTCGTTACCGCTCTATGTTTACATTTAGTGATCGGTTGTGAAAGGATCACAGCTGATCACATGGTAAACAGCCGCCGGCCAATGGCTGTTTACCAGTGTCGGTGATGAGCAGTGTTCCCGGGAACACGCTGCCACCGACCTGCACGCATGCGCCTTGCAAAGTGGGGCGGTACCATCTGTGATCGGCCGTGACTAAATCACGGCCAATCATGTGGTAAACAGCCATGCTTAATGGCTGTTCACCCCCCTCGGTGGCGAGCGATGTCTCCGTGACACGCTGCCACCAAAGGTACAGGGTTGCGTGCACACGATCGTGCGCATGCCCTGTTTAAAGGGACGAACGTCATATGACGCCTGCCCAGAACAAGAGCCTCGACGCCTGGCCGTCATACGACGGCCAGCGGGCGGCAATCGGTTAGACACCTATTTGGACGCCAGGTTACAGGTCTGTTGGTGAGTCTGCATTTGGTCATCATTCCTTACTGGGACAGTTTCCTCTTTCATATCTTATAATGGCTGAGCAAATAGTGGTCTTTTTTTACTATATATTATTTTGTTATTATGCCTAGACTCTGCTCGACAGAATATTCTGGCAAAGAGGAATTATGTCCTGATGCTTAATGTCAGTATTGATTGCCACCTCAAAATTATTGAGGTATGTATTAGTTTGTCTGATTATGTTTGATGGTAACGTTAGGACAATGGACTCTGTATTTGCAATATTGATTCTGTTTTTTATTTAGATTCTCTAGGGCTCATGCTGAGATATCAGGCAGTAAGAATATTGCAGTAAGGGAATTGATGGCTGACTCTTCTCTCTTAATTTTCTCTTTTTGTAGGTCCTGTACTCAGTAAGTATCATATCATTAAAGCCCTGACTGTAGCGAGCACCCCTTGCATCCCTATCCTAAGGATGCCTAACCATCCTTTACCTACTATTATTTTTTTCCAAATAGGACCATTTGGTCACTCTTGTCGGGTGGTTTATCTACAGTATCTATATTGTTTGTGAACTGCCTCCTACACTAGGCACGCCCCCTTTAAGAGGACCTCTTTCCATCTGTAAGTGGCACCTCCTGCACACTCTATGTATAGGCTGCACTTATAATCTGACCATAACGTGATGTTTCCCTTGTTTCTTTTCTGTATAGACTCTTTGTCTATGGTCAGGGGAATAAGGTCCTGAGGAAGCATAAAGCGAAATGTCGACCTCTTTAACCCAGTAGTAACAGAGATTTATTATGATATCATATAAGTAGTTATATTAATGAGAGCTCTATTTTTCTTGTTTTTATAGTGTAGAAACACATGTTTTAACCTAATAATTTCCTGACAAATATTTTTTGTAATAAAGTAAGCTAGTATTATTATGTAGTGTTGGTCCTTTTACTGGTGATGGTAAAGTCCGCTCAATTTGTCCAATTCTCTGTATTGTTTGTAGAATTTTGAGGAAAATAATGTACTTAATCCGTTTTGGAATAAGGCTGTAACATAACAAAATGTGGAAAAAGTGAAAAATGTGACTGTCTTCTCACCCAAGGGGCTTTTAAAACCGCAGTTAGCTTTGTGAATCCCAACTACAACCCAATGGACAACAATGTTTTAGGCCTTAGGCTTCATCAGGATGGGTTTGGTAGTTATGGTCTGCATGTGTAACAACGTCACTGGGAGTACACACTAAGGAGATAGCTGGAAACGTTAACATGCACTGCATTCTTGAGGAACATTTTAAACAGATTTGTCACCTTAAGACCTTTCAAGTTACATAGTTTAAAAGATTGCAAAAAGATCCAGTTCAACCTAGGTGTGTGTGATTTTTATTCTCTCTCATAGCCCTGTATATTCTGCTTCCTGAGGAAGACATCTAAACCTTTGGTGGCCCGTGCATTGTGGGCGCGCGGGAACCACCCCCCCGACACCTCCACCTCCCTCCCTATCCATGTGCCCGGCCCCTTTCAGGATGCCGGACACATGAATTACTTTGGTGGGGATAGGCGGGGTGTGTATTTTGAAGCACGTGATTAGAGTCAGAGGCTTTCAAAATAGGGTGGGTTTGGGGGTGCAGAATACTGCATCCCAATCCCACCCTGTTCTGTGACATAGCGAATACATTTTTGCTATTTTCACACTAACCTTCTTCCCTGCCAATCAGGAGGCAGGTCTGTGAGACCTGTTTCCCGATTGGCCAAAGTGTCAGGCGGTCCCATTGGAGGCGCTTTGGCAGGAAGAGGAGACACGGCGCAGGAAGCCTGGGAGTCGGAGTGGACACCGGAGCCACCACTTTAGGAGAGGAGGAGAGCGAGCCCGCTCCGCCACAGAGGAGGAGGAGGAGCACGAGCCCCGACACAGAATTGGAGGAGAGCAAGCCAAGCCACATAGGAGAAGGAGAGCGAGCCCCGCCACAGAGGAGGAGGAGAGCCTCGGCAGTAAGTGCCGCCGGGCGGCCCATGGGGGGTGGCGGTTGCTGCTGTACCCTGGTCTGTGAGGCTGTTCTGTATACCCCCTGGTCTGTAAGGCTGCTCTGTATATCCTGAACTGTGAGGCTGTTCAGTATACCCTGGCCTGTGAGGCTGCCCTGTATACCCTGGTCTGTGAGGCTGAGCTGTATACCCTGGTCTGTGATGCTGGAGCTTTATACTCCTGACACTATGGGTGGAAGCAAGTGGAATACAGGGGACGGAGTGGGTGGATTGTATAAGGGGTGGGGCTTATGAGAAGTGGGAGGGGTTAAAAAGGAAGGGCATGGTCTAGCGCCCCCCCATCCTAAAACTTCACCAGCCGTCACTGATTTAAATGTTTTTTGAAGTCGTTGACACTCTCAGCTAGTAGTAATTTCTGGGGGAGGGTGTTCCACATTTTCACTGCCCTAACAGTAAAAAATCATTCTAACAATCTACGGTAAATCTCTTTTTTTCTAACCTCAAATCATGGCGGAATATTCTCTTCAGGAACCATAGGATAAACAGTATATTACAGTTACTGAAGTCATCTTTGATATATTTGTACATTGTAATCATATCCCCTCAAAGAATATGTTACCCTAGAATTTGTTATTCTTGATATGCGTCTATTAACCACTTCAGCCCCGGAAGATTAGGCTGCTCAATGACCAAAGCACTTTTTACAATTTGGCACTGCGCTGCTTTAACTGGTAATTACGCAGACATGCAATGTTGTACCCAAACTAAATTTGCGTCCTTTTTTTCCCCAAATAGAGCTTTCTTTTGATGGAATTTGATTCCCTCTGCGATTTTATTTTTTTTGCGATATAAACGGAAAAAGACCGAAAATTTTGAAAAAAATCCAATAAACTCAATTTTAGTCATACATTTAGGCCAAAATGTATTCAGCCACATGTCTTTGGTAAAAAAAAAAGTCAATAAGCGTATATTTATTGGTTCGCGCAAAAGTTATAGCACCTACAAACTATGGTACATTTTCTGGAATTTACCCCCAGCTTTAGTTTATGACTGCCCATCTCATTTCTTGAGGTGCTAAAATGGCAGGGTGGTACAAACACCCCCCCCCCCCCAATGACCCCATTTTGGAAAGTAGACACCCCAGGGAAATTGCTGAGAGGCTTATTGAGCCCATTGAATATTTTGTTTTTTTGTTACAAGTGATTGTGTAATATTTTATTTTGTAATTTTTCAAAGTTGTCACTAAATGATATATTGCTCACACATGCCATGGTTACATGTGGAATCACACCCCAAAATACATTCTGCTGCTTCCCCTGAGTATGGGGATACCGCACGTGTGAGACTTTTTGGGAGCCTAGCTGCGTACAGGACCCCGAAAACCAAGCACCGCCTTCAGGCTTTCTAAGGGCATAATTTTTTGATTTTACTCCTCACTACCTATCACAGTTTCGAAGGCCATAAAATGCCCAGATAGCACAACCCCCCCTACAAATGACCCCATTTTGAAAAGTAGACACCCCAAGGTATTTGCTAAGAGGCTTGGTGAGTATTTTGCAGCTCTCATTTGTTTTTGAAAATGAAGAAAGAAAAGAAAAATGTATTTTTTTCCTTTTTTCAATTTTCAAAACTTTGTGACAAAAAGCAAGATCTGCAGAATACTCAACATGCTTCTCAGCAAATATCTTGGGGTGTCTACTTTCCAAAATGGGGTCATTTGGGGGGTTTGTACTATCTGGGCATTTCATGGCCTCTGAAACTGTGATATATAGTGAGGAGTGAAATCAAAAATTTACACCCTTAGAAAGCCTGAAGGCAGTGATTGGTTTTCGGGGTCCTGTACGTGGTTAGGCTCCCAAAAAGTCTCACATGTGGTATTCCCGTACTCAGGAGAAGCAGCAGAATGTATTTTGGGATGTAATTTCACATATGCCCATTGCATGTTTGAGCAATATATCATTAAGTGAAGACTTTTAGTGACGATAGCAATAGTTAGTGACAGTTACTCTTTTTTTTAAAAATTGGGGTATATTAGACCCTAGATCTCTCCTCTGCACTCAAAGCATCTCACCACACCAAGATCGGTGTGATAAAATGCTTTCCCAATGGCGCTGTTTATATGAAGTGCTTGTAGCTTCTGGTTTCTTAGGCCATAGAGATGATTGGAACCATTCTGGTCTCTGATCAGCTCTATGGTCAGCTGGCAGAACCACCGGCTGCATTCTTGGGTTCCTTCTTGGGACAGGAGAGCCCGAGAAAACCATGGAAGATGGCTGGAGGGGGGGGGGATGTTCCCTCCCACTGCTTGTAAAAGCAGTCCAGAGGCTAATTAGCCGCCAGGATTGCTTTTACATGAAATCCGACCGCTGGCTGAAAAGAATGATACCAAGATGATACCTAAACCTGCAGTTATCATTTTGGTATAACCACTCAAAGTCCAGCAACATACCAGTATGTCGCTGGTCCTTGTTGGGCATACATTGTAATGTTCTTTTTTCATGCAGCCTGTGAGCTGAACGAAAAAAAGAGATTGATCGGTGGGTATGCCCACCATTAAAATACCGCCCTCCATCCACCCACTTCTAATGATGGGCATTTTTTTTTAACACTGGTGGTGAAATCACCTCCTATAGCGCTGGAGTCGCTGATTTACGTATCGTGGCAGCAAACGCTGTTGCTGTCAAGTTAAATAAATCAGCTGAATGGTGTACCTGCTAAGCAAATGATGGTTAACAATAAAGTAACATTACAGTATAACAGTAAGACTTACCATACCTGCAAAGCAAATACAATAAAACATAGTAAAAATAAAACATTTTTTAATGCAATCTGTGCCTAAAAAATATATGCTGAAGCATGGGGACAATCTGCCCCTAATGTTAGGAGCAAATCGCTCCTCAACCCCTGCCCCCACGCTTCAACATATATGCTCTTTTTTAACTGTGGTGGTGAAATCCCCTCCGACAGCGCTGGAGTTACGGCTGTACGTATCGTGGGAGCAAACGCTGTTGCCCTTAGAATAATTAAACCTGTGCTGCAGCTGAATGGCGTACCTGCCAAGCAAATGATGGTTAACAATAAAACAAAGTAACATTACAGTATAACAGTAAGACATACCATACCTGCAAAGCAAATACAATAAAACATAGTAAAAATAAAACAGAGAGAGAACAATAGATATCAAACAATAGTGAGCGAACAATAGAGAGGACAGTAGAGAGCGAACATAACATAAGAACATAAGAAAGAACAATGGAGAGAGAGAAGAAAAATAAAACCACAACTATTTTTGGCTTTTTTATTTTATATTTTTTTTGTGTTTTTGAGTTGGTTTTTTTTCACTTTTATAAAAACTGTAAACTGAACGTTGCAGATTAGGGTCTCTCAAAATGTGATGGCCATCTCATCTTTCGAGACCCTGTGCCTTAGGACTGTGTAGTGCTGTACCCTACGCTAATACACCAATAGTGTGTGGTAGTGTTTGAAACAGTCACCGATGCAGAGACCAGGTTGGTCAGGACAGGAGGGACAATAAAAGCGGGTGTCACACCTAAATCCGCGTTTTCTGCAGACACGACATCTTCTTTGGGTAGGGGTAACAGGGAGGACATATGGAAAATGGCTCTCATGCAGCCGGCTCACTGCATTTGCGTTGGGAAGGTGGGCCATAGCACCGTCTGGAAACAGAAGGGCTGTGACGATCTCTTCCTGGAATTTTAGGAAGGATACAATTTGTCCTGAAGCTTTGTATAGCACAAAAGCGTTCAGCGGAGCCAATTGAAATAAATATACAGACACTTTTTGTACCAGCGTCTGGCCTTACGGGAAATTAGGTATGGCGCCAACAACTGGTCGTTGAGGTCCACCCCTCCCATATTAAGGTTGTATTTGTGGACACAGAGGGGTTTCTCCACAACACCAGTCGCCGTAGGAATTTGGACTGTCATATCTGCATGAAGGGAGGACAGAATGAAAACATTCCATGAATCCCTCCACTTCACTGCTAACAAATTATTACACTTTAAGCAGGCTCTCTCCCCCCGTCTAAGTCAGGATTCTATAAACCGTTGGGGGAAGCCCCGGGGATTAGATGGCACGGTGCCACATGCGCCAATTCCATAATCAAAAAGGTGAATAAAAAGTAGCACGCTCATGTAATAATTGTCCACGTACAAGTGGTACCCCTTTCCAAATAAGGTTGACACCAAGTCCCACACAATCTTACCAGCGCTCCCTATGTAGTCTGGGCAATTCTCCGGCTCAACGCGACTGTCTTTTCCCTCGTAAACCATAAAACTATATGTATAGCCTGTTGCCTTGTCACAGAGCTTATACATCTTGACCCCATATCTGGCACGCTTGCTGGGAAGGTACTGTTTGATAGACAAGCGGCCAGAAAACTTATTCAGGGTCTCATCAATGCAGACAACTTGATCGGGAGTAAAAAAGGCTGCAAACTGTTGGTTGAAGTAGTTTACGAGGGGCCGAATTTTGTAGAGCCGATCAAATCCAGGGTCATCCCGAGGACAACAGAGTTCATTATCATTAAAGTGCATGAACTGCAATGTCTGCTTGTATCGTGTCCTGGTCATGGAGGCAGAGAACACAGGCATATAGTGAATTGGGCCAGTGGACCAATATGACCGCAACTCACTCTTTTAGTTATACCCATGAGAAGGGATAGGCCCAGGAAGGTCTTAAAATCGAAGACCGCAATAGGTCTCCAATCTCTGGCAAGGGTCAACTGAGGATTAGTGGCGATGAATTGACCAGCATACAAATTGCTTTGGTCCACAATAGATCTATAGAGATCTTCTGTAAAAAACAGCGATTAATAATCAAGCGGCGTAAAATCAACTGTTTCCACCTGAATTTCGGGTTGGCCAGTGAATGGGGGGAGTACGGGTGCTGCAAAAGTGGTGGGCTCCCAATTAGGATTGGCAAATGCAGCAGGAAGGGCACTATGGGCTCGACGGGCCTGTGCTTTGTGTTCTTCTTGGTGGATGCGGGACACTAATCGTGCTAGCCACCTCACCAGCTTGAACTGCACTTATGAGACTCGCCACGTCACCCAGTGTTACTGCAGTGCTGGATGTATGATCAGGATGTACTAGGCCGCTGGTGCTTGTCAGTTAACCAGAAGGATGAGCAGCACTAGTACTGGCTCTCTGCTCCATACAAGAGCCCTGCGTTTCTTGCACCTCAACGACAGCAGAAGAACGGGGTCGGGTACGCCTGACCTTGGCAGGGACCACTACTCCATCATCAGAGCTATCTGTCAGGGTGCCATTGCTGTCTACCAGTTCATATTCTGAGCCTGAATCTGACAGATGGGTGACTTCCTCTTCATTATATGTCATGCTTAACGTATAGGCCTCTTCACTACTGTACCTTCGATTTGACATTTTGGTGTCTAAATTTACTGGTACAGTAGTGAGACTCACAGGAAAAAGAGCTCCTGTCAGTGACTGCTTCAAACGCTACAAAAAAACCAAAACGTTAGGTTTTGCAGGGATCAGGCCTGACTCTGCGAACGCTGCAGTTATGTGTTTAGTGTTTTTGTAAGTGACAGTGATCGATTGATACTGCACTTGGGTGGGCTGGGCGAAGGGGCTAAACGCAGGTGCTAGCAGGTATCTGGGGCTGATCCCACTAACACTGCGTTTTTGGGAACCCTAAACTGCTGGGGATGCTAGTATAGATCTGATCAGATCAGATATCGATCCGTTCAGACACTATACTACCAAGGAAGGTGTATGGTACGTGCGTTGGTGTTAGCGCTACTGGCACTAATTTGACGCTGCCTGGGGCAACGCAGACCCTGACACTAAAACCGGGTGATATCACTCACCGGGTGATCAGGGGGTTAGACCTTTATTTAGGTAATATACGGTGGGTGCCCTGACGCTATAACAAAAAAATAGCTAACCAGCATCACCCGTGACATTAATACAGTGATCATTGGTGACAGGGGGTGATCAAGGGGTTAAACCTTTATTAGTGGGGTTGGGGGGGTCCCTAGACCTATCTGGGCCTACACTAAGTACCCTAACACTGATTTTTGTCACTAATGACACCAGTACAGTGATTAAAAAAAAAAAAATATGAACACTGCACTGGGTGACACAGTGACAGGGGGTGAAGGGGTTAACTTGGGGGGGGGGAATCAGGGGGTGACAAGTGTACCAACGTGAACTGGTGTCAGTGTAGTGTTGGTGCACTTACTGTGAAATGTCTCCTCTCCTCTCTCTGGAACGGAAAAGAGTTCCACGAGGAGAGAGATGACATCACTTCCCCTGCTGTGTTTACACTTACACATGCAGGGGAAGGATTTCATTCGCCAGGACCGATCTCCAGGTCCAGGCCAGAAACCATTGGCCTGGACCTGGGGATTGATCAGTTCTGGATTGAATCAGATTGTCACGTGCGACGTATAGCTACGATGCTTTGCGCAGCGGGGCCAACCTGATACAGTATAACTGCGGCGGCTGGTCCGGAACCAGTTAATATGCTTATATTAAGTATCCTGTTCTCTTTGAATTGTTTCCTTTGTGTGAAATACCTGGTGTTCCTGCCAGTCCTCCTGCTCTCCTATTTCAAACTGACCACACTAGACATGGTAGCACATCCAATCCAGCGTGGTCAGTTTTCTGGCGATGCTGGAAGAACTGCTACCTCTCCTCCAATGGTCAGACTTCTGATGACACCCCCCTGCACAGCCGTTTATTGGGAAGATCAGGGTACTGCTGTTTCTCCACCCCCACCTCTCAAAGCTCCTTAAAGCGGAGCTCCATCCAAAAGGGGAAGCTCAGCTTGTTTGCTTCCCCCCTCCACTGCCACATTTCAGGGGGGAGCGCATACCTGTCAAAACCAGGTACCTGCTCCCACTTCCGGGTAAGATCGCCACAATCGTTGTGCAGCCCACTTATAAATCAAAAAGAAAAATAGGATTTTTGATTTATCGTAAAATCCGTTACTCTGAGTTCATTGACACACAGCCTTCTTTATTCAGAACCATAGGGTTATATTACCCCCTACAGAAGTAGGACACTAGGCAGAAAAAAGACTTGGCTATGCCCATGGGCAGTCCTAGGTGTTATACAGTGGGGACGGAAAGTATTCAGACCCCCTTAAATTTTTCACTCTTTGTTATATTGCAGCCATTTGTTAAAATCATTTAAGTTCATTTTTTTTTCCTCATTAATGTACACAGCACCCCATGTTGACAGAAAAAACACAGAATTGTTGACATTTTTGAAGATTTATTAAAAAGAGAAAAACTGAAATATCACATGGTCCTAAGTATTCAGAACATTTACTGTGACACTCTTATATTTAACTCAGGTGCTGTCCATTTCTTCTGATCATCCTTCCTTGAGATGGTTCTACACCTTCATTTGAGTCCAGCCGTGTTTGATTATACTGATTGGACTTGATTAGGAAAGCCACACACCTGTCTATATAAGACCTTACAGCTCACAGTGCATGTCAGAGCAAATGAGAATCATGAGGTCAAAAGGAACTGCCCGAAGAGCTCAGAGACAGAATTGTGGCAAGGCACAGATCTGGCCAAGGTTACAAAAAAAATTCTGCTGCACTTAAGGTTCCTAAGAGCACAGTGGCCTCCATAATCCTTAAATGGAAAATGTTTGGGACAACCAGAATCCTTCCTAGAGCTGGCCGCCCGGCCAAACTGAGCTATCGGGGGAGAAGAGCCTTGGTGAGAGAGGTAAAGAGGAACCCAAAGATCACTGTGGCTGAGCTCCAGAGATGCAGTCGGGAGATGGGAGAAAGTTGTAGAAAGTCAACCAATCACTGCAGCCTTCCACCAGTCGGGACTCTATGGCAGAGTGGCCCGACGGAAGCCTCTCCTCAGTGCAAGACACATGAAAGCCCACATGGAGTTTGCTAAAAAAACACCTGAAGGACTCCAAGATGGTGAGAAATACGATTCTTTGGTCTGATGAGACCAAGATAGAACTTTTTGGCCTTAATTCTAAGCGGTATGTGTGGAGAAAACCAGGCACTGCTCATCACCTGTCCAATACAGTCCCAACAGTGAAGCATGGTGGTGGCAGCATCATGCTGTGGGGGTGTTTTTCAGCTGCAGGGACAGGACGACTGGTTGCAATCGAGGGAAAGATGAATGCGGCCAAGTACAGGGATATCATGGACAAAAACCTTCTCCAGAGTGCTCAGAACCTCCAACAAGACAATGACCCTAAGCACAAAGCTAAAATAAGGAAGGAGTGGTTTCACAACAACTCCGTGACTGTTCTTGAATGGTCCAGCCAGAGCCCTGACTTAAACCCAATTGAGCATCTCTGGAGAGACCTAAAAATGGCTGTTTACCACCCAACCAGAACTGGAGAGGATCTGCAAGGAGAAATGGCAGAGGATCCCCAAATCCAGGTGTGAAAAACTTGTTGCATCTTTCCCAAAAAGACTCATGGCTGTATTAGCATCCGCAGATGCCAGTACATCCACCTTGTAAAATTTTGTGAAAGTGTACACCGATGACCAGGTGGCCACCTTGAAAACTTGCATTACTGACGCCTGATGACAGAAGGCCCAGGAGGCACTCAGTGCCCGAGTCGAGTGCGCCTTCATCGGGAAGGGAGGAACCTGACAGTTGATAGAATAGGCCCGAGTCACATTCTGCCTGATCCATCTAGAAATGGTCGCCGAGGAAGCAGATAGCCCCTTCTTTGGTCCGTCCTTGATCATGAACAGGGAGTCTGACTTTCTAAAAGACTCAGTGGCCACCAAATACACCCGGACAGCCTGTACCATATCTAAGGTGTGCAAGGCAAATTCCCTCAGATGTTGCGGCCTGGGACACAGAGAAGGCAACAAAATGTCTTCATTTAAAATGGAAATCAGAGACAACCTTTGGAAGGAAAGAAGGACAAGGACGAAGCACCACCTTGTCCCTATGGATCACCAAGTAGGGCGTGCAACAGGATAGCGCCGCCAACTCAGACACCCTGCGAGCAGAAGTAATAGCCACCAAGAAGGCCACCTTCTGTGATAGTGTGAGCAGGGGAATTTCTCTAATATTCAAGTCCCACGGTGGCAAGGGAGATTGCACCGGTGGAAACACATGTCGCACTCCCTGAATGAAGGTACGTACCAGGGAATGCGAAGCCAGAGAGCGTTGAAAGAAAACCGCCAAGGCCGACACCTGGCCCTTGACAGTACTCAAGGCCAAATTCTGAAGAAAAGTCAAAATCCGAGTCACCGAAAAGGAACGTGGGCGAAACTTACACCATGAAATGTAAGCTTTCCATGTCCGATAATATACCTCCCTGGAAGTAGACTTTCTAGCTTTAAGCTGCGTCGGAATCACCAACGCAGATAAGCCCCTATCCTTCAACATCTGGCTTTCAACAGCCAGGCTGTTAAAGCCAGCGACGGTAAAGCAGGGTGGAAGATCGGCCCTTGGGATAGCAGATCCTCCCTGAGAGGCAGTCGCCAGGGGGCGTCTGCGACCAGACGCACCAGGTCGGCGTACCAGGGCAAACAAGGCCAGTCTGGGGCCACTAGAATGACCAAAATTCCTTCAACCTCGATCCTGCTGCGCAACAGCCACGGCAGAAGCTTGAGAGGAGGAAAGGCGTAGATCAGACGTTACTGGCCCCATGGAGTGACCAGAGCATCTGAGGCATCCGCCAGAGGGTCCCAAGACCTGGCCACAAACCTCTGCACCTTCCTGTTGATTCGGGATGTCATCAGATCTACCTCTGGAGATCCCTAGCATAGACAGATCTGTTGAAATACCTCCTGATGGAGGGACCAGTCCCCTTGGTCCAATACTTGACGACTGAGGTAAACTGCCTGTCAGTTGTACATTCCCGGCATATGCACGGTGGAGATGGCCGGGACAAAAAGCTCTGCCCACCGTAGAATGCCGGCTACTTCCAGGCTGTCTAACACACTCCTTGTTCCTCCCTGGTGGTTGACATAGGCCACCGCAGTGGCATTGTCTGACTGGATCCATATCAGGAGCCCCTGAAGTCGTTCCATGCAATGATCCAGACAGAGTCTGATCACCTGGAGTTCCAAGACATTGATAGGCAGCCTGGATTCCTCCAGCATCCAGTGACCCTGAGCCGAGCTCAGGCCCAGGACTCCTCACCCAGACAGACTAGCATCAGTGGTGACCACCGTCCAGTACAGCGCGATAAGGGATTTTCCCTGCTGAAGAACCGGGGAACGAAGCCACCAGATCAGTGACCCTTTGCTTCCTTGACTCAGCCGAATCTGACTGTCTAGAGACTTTGAACATTTGTCCCATTTTAACAAAATGTGCTACACAAGACTACCACAGATGCAGGAAACCTTGTAGCCTCCCAGGATGAGAACCAGAGAGACAGAGGATCCGGGCACTGCACTCAGTGCTTCCCCCCCGGTAAGCACAGCAGCTAGGCGGCACGCACCCCAGCCCACCAGTACTCAACCCCATCCCCCAAGACCCACTACAGGCACACTACCAAATATGGGAGGGAGGGGGAAGGGGGGGTTTACCAAGGGACCTCCAGGGCAGGAAAAGAGGGTGCAGGGACAGAGGGGACCCGCAGGACTGACCGACCCGGGGAGGGGCCCGCGTTCGCCACAAAAACCCCCTTAGGGCCAGGGGGAACATCTACTCACCATACCAGGACCAAGCGGGCACTGCTCCAGACAAAACCTCCTCGCCACCAAAATGGGGGGGCTGCCAGTCATGAGGAACGCTGCAACTCGAGCTGAGACCCGGTCTTATGCGACCTCGCGGGACGTTTAACTTGCAAGGCCAGCCCACGTCCAGTGGGGCTATGTCGCGTCCGACCGAGCACGTAGCTGCGGTCTGCACACGCTCGCTGACCAGACTGGGGTGACCCCTGGATCGAATGTCCAGCCTGTTGCCCAGACCGGCAGTTGATTGCTTATTTCTGGATTTTTCCAGTGAGATCTACAAACTAAAAAAAAATTGCCAGGACAAGAGATCCCAGCAGGGAAGTAGGTCCTTACTCCTGACTAGGCAGAAAAAACTGAAGACCTATAGCAGAGAGGGGGGGGTGTATACCACCTAGGACTGCCCATGGGCGTAGCTAAGTCTTTTTTCTGCCTAGTTTTCTGACTAGGCAGAAAAAACTGAAGACCTATAGCAGAGAGGGGGGGGTGTATACCACCTAGGACTGCCCATGGGCGTAGCTAAGTCTTTTTTCTGCCTAGTGCCCTGTAGAGGGCTATATAACCCTCTGGTTCTGAATAAAGAAGGCTGTGTCTGTCAAGGAACGAATGAGAAAGAAGGGTATTTATAATTTTTTTTATATTTATATTTACAAATGTTTTCCTTTCATTTCTAAATTAAACTGAATGGATTGTTTTACAAGGTAAGGGTTTACACACAGTATATTTTAAACACCTATTCTCCAGAGTAAATAACTGTAATCTATGTAATTGATCCTCATAGCTGAGATCCTTCATCGCATTAATTTTGTTGCCCTTCACTGAGCTCTAATTCAAAAATGTCTTTTGGATTGGTGACCAAAACTGAACTGCACATACAAAATGACGCCGAAGCAGTGTTTTTGTAAAGGGGTAGATATATTGATTTATCGCTTGAATGTATGCCTTTTTAACCACTTCAATACCGAGCAACACTATATCCATAGTAAAATTGTATCTTTTTTTTTCACAAACACATAGAGCTTTTTTTTGGTATTTAATCACCACTAGGTTTTTTATTTTTTGTTAAACAAAAAAAATTGTCAGATTTTCAAAAAGAAAATTTTTAAAAACAAAACAAGTTTTTCTTCGTTTCTCTTATCAAATTTTGCAAATAAATAATCTTTCTTCATAAACTTAGGCCAAAATGTATACTACTACATTTGGTGAAAAAAAAACAAAATTAGCGTATATTATTTAGTCAGTAAGAAAGTTATAAAGTCCACAAACTGGTATACATATCTGAAAATCGATGACTCCTCATTTACTGAAGGCCCATCTTATTTCTTGAGGCCCAAAAATGCCAGGACAGTACAAATATCCCCCAAATGACCGACTTTTGGAAAGTAGACAGTCCAAGGTATGCAAGAGGCATGTTTTTTGAAGTTGTAATTTTTTTGTCACAATTTTTTGGAAAAACAAAGAAATTTAAAAAAAATGTTTTTTGTCCACAATTTTTTTTACATACTTTACCAGTGCAGTACAGCACCATCATATAACTGGTGTCCCGGTGATCCGGGACATTGACAATTTGAAAAAAAAAAATTTAGCAATATGTTTTTTCTTTTTTATGACTTTTTTTTTTTTTACTGCGACAAGAGCAATATATAGTAACTGCTTTGAGGTGGTGATCAGGTTTTTTGTTTACCATTGTGATTAGCCACACCTAATGGCATGGTACAGATAGGCTGTGATTGACCCTGTCCGTACCATGTGATCACTGTGACCAATCACAGTGAGCAACATAAATGTACACAATGAATGGCATGAATGAAAGCCATCCGTTGTGTACAATTGGCCTGTGATCTGCTGTGATTGGTCACAGCGATCACATGGTACCGGCAGCGGGCCTGGACCTTGTTCTGTCATTTGTGTTCGGTGGACACTGCGGGTCACAGATCGCGCCTTAGCAGGGCCCGTGGGACCCGCAAAAGGCTCATTCTGGGGAGGAAGTCATATAGCAACCACCCAGAACAAGAAAGCTCCCGCCCAGCCATCATTTGTCTATGGGCCAGGCTGGAAGCAGTTAATTCACGACAGTGTTTTGCTATCTTTGTTAGCTGAGATCCACAAGCATCCCTAGTTCCCTTCTGTCAGATTCTCTCTCAGAGGAACCCCTTCTTGGAGTTACATATTAATCACTTGCCGCCCGCCATATAGCAAAATGACGTTGGCAAAGTGGTTGCGATATCCTGACCGGACTTAATATGACGTGGTCAGGATAACAAGCCGCTGCGCACCCCCGGGGGGCACGCATTGCGGCGATCGTTGTTGCGGCGTGTCATTCTGACACACCGCAACTCCGATCTAGGAAAAGAGTCTCTGACAGAGACTCTTTATCACGTGATCAGCAGTGTCCAATCACAGCTGATCACAATGTAAACAGGATGAGCTGTTTATCAGCTTTTCCTCACTCGCGTCTGACAGACACGAGTAGAGGAGAGCTGATTGGCTGCTCCCCTGACAGGGGGGTCTGCGCTGATTGTTTATCAGTGCAGCCTCCCCTCGGATGCCCACCCAGAACCACCAGGGATGGCCACCACTGATGACCACCAGGTATGGCATCCCTGGTGGCCATGTGTGCCCACATGATACCAATCAGTGCCCACCAGCAATACCTGCCAGTGCCTCCTAATCAGTGATGCCAATCAGTGCCATCTATCAGTGTCACTCATCAGTGCGCAGTGCCACTTATCGGTGCCCATTAGCGCCGCCTATTGGTGCCACCCATCAGTGCAGCCTTTCAGTGCCCATCTGTGCCGCCTATGAGTGCCGCGTCGCAGATCAGTGCCCATCAGTGCCACCTGATTGGTGCCACCTCATCTGTGCTTATCAGTGCAGCCTCATCAGTGCCCATCAGTGAAGAAAATGTACTTATTTACAAAATTTTATAACAGAAACAAAGAAAAAAAAATTTTTTCCCCAAATTTTCGGTCTTTTTTTTATTTGTTTAGCAAAAAATAAAAAGAGCAGAGGTGATCAAATAGCACCAAAAGAAAGCTCTATTTGTGGGAAGAAAATGATAAAAACTTTATTTGGGTACAGCATAGCATGACCGCGCAATTGTCAGAACCCCCAAACATTATATATTGTTTTTTTTCTAACACCCTAGAGAAGAAAATGGCGGTCATTGCATTTTTCACACCGTATTTGCGCAGCGGTCTTAGAAGCTCACTTTTTTTGGGAAAAAATTCACTTTTTTGAATAAAAAAAATGAGACAACAGTAAAGTTAGTCCAATTTTTTTTTTATATTGTGAAAGATAATGTTATGCCGAGTAAATTGATACCCAACATGTCGCGCTTCAAAATTGCACCCGCTCGTGGAATGGCGTTAAACTTTTACCCTCAAAAATCTCCATAGGCGACCTTTAAAAAATTCTACAGGTTGCATGTTTTGCGTTACAGAGGAGGTCTAGGGCTAGAATTATTGCCCTCGCTCTACCGATCGCGGCGATACCTCGCATGCATGGTTTGACCACCGTTTTCATATGCGGGCGCATCCCTTGTAAACATCCCTTGTAATAGAAAAAAAGCATGACAGGTCCTCTTAAAATATGAGATCTGGGGTCAAAAAGTCCTCAGATCTCATATTTGGACTAAAATGCACAAAAAAAAAGTCATTTGAAAAAATTGCAACAGAAAAATGTGCCTTTAAGATGTATGGGCGGAAGTGACGTTTTCATGTCGCTTCCGCCCTCCTATGGTATGGAGACGGGTGGGGGCCATCTTCCCCTCACTCGTCTCCATACACAGACACGGAAAGGTCCCGATCGCCTCCGCCGCTACCGAAGGCTCCGGTAAGCAGCGGAGGGCACGGGAGAGCGGCGGGTGGCACCTCTCCTGCCGCCGATAACGGTGATCTTGCGGCAAATCCGCTGCAGAGACCACCATTATCGTAAACAGAATGGCCGGCTCTAAAGATAGATACCTCGGTTGTGGCAGCAGCTGCTGCCGTTACCGAGATATCCATCTTCAAACTACCGACGTATATCTACATGAGCTGGTCGGTAAGTGGTTAAACCTGAAAAAAATTGCAGACCACTGGCTGAAAGATTGTTCTAACTCAAGGTACTGAGCAGCATATGAATGGAGACATTGGATATGCGATATAATTATATTGGCACACACCAGTTTAAATTTGTAAATACATTTGTACAATTCTTTTTCACTGTTGTTACAATCATGAAAATGAGGGTTTTATCGTAACTCACCTTGGACTTGGCCTGGCAACACCCAGGTGTGTAAGTAGACCATTTCTTAGACTGTTTATGAGTTATAATGGAATGGGATATTTATCTAATGTTCCTCCTTGTGAATAGATCCATTTCATACAGCGAGATTTAAAATCAGCCGTAGGTATCCCTTGAGTAAATTGTGGGACCTCACAGATTTTTGAGATGGGTAGTTGAGAGTTTGAGGTTCAAATTTGATATCTAACATAACATGTAAAATGATGGTTATCCCATATACAGTATCTCAGAAAAGTGACACCCCTCACATTTTTGTAAATATTTAATTATATCTTTTTATGTGACAACACTGAAGAAATTACACTTTGCTACAATGTAAAGTAGTGAGTGTACAGCTTGTATGTGTTGTATATGTAAATTTGCTGTCCCCTCAAAATAACTCAACACACAGCCATTAATGTCTAAACCGCTGGCAACAAAAGTGAGTACACTCCTAAATGAAAATGTCCAAATTGGGCCCAAAGTGTCAATATTTTGTGTGGCCACCATTATTTTCCAGCACTGCCTTAACCCTCTTGGGCATGGAGTTCACCAGAGCTTCACAGGTTGCCACTGGAGTCCTCTTCCACTCCTCCATGACGACATTACAGAGCTGGTGGATGTTCGAGACCTTGTGCTCCTTCACCTTCCATCCATTTGAGGATGCCCCACAGATGCTCAATAGGTTTTAGGTCTGGAGACATGCTTGGCCAGTCAATCACCTTTACCCTCAGCTTCTTTAGCAAGGAAATGGTCATCTTGGAGGTGTGTTTAGGGTCATTATCATGTTGGAATACTGCCCTGCGACCCACTCTCCCTGAAGGGAGGGGATCACGCTCTGCTTCAGTATGTCACAGTAAATGTTGGCATTCATGGATCCCTCAATGAACTGTAGCTCCCCAGTGCTGGCAGCAGTCATGCAGCCCCAGACCATGACACTCCCACCACCATGCTTGACTGTAGGCAAGACACACTTGTCTTTGTACTCCTCACCTGGTTGCCGCCACACATGCTTGACACCATCTGAGCATGTATGTTTATCTTGGTCTCATCAGACTACAGGGCATGGTTCCAGTAATACAAGTCCTTAGTCTGCTTGTCTTCAGCAAACGGTTTGCAGGCTTTCTTGTGCATCATCTTTAGAAGAGGCTTCCTTCTGGGATGACGAGTCATGCAGACCAATTTGATGCAGTTTGCGGTGTATGGTCTGAGCACTGACAGGCTGATCCCCCGCCCCTTCAACCTCTGAGGCAATGCTGGCAGCACTCATACGTCTATTTCCCAAAGACCACCTCTGGATATGATGCTGACCACGTGCACTCAACTTTTTTGGTCGACCATGGCGAGGCCCGTTCCGAGTGGAACCTGTCCTGTTAAACCGCTGTATGGTCTTGGCCACCGTGCTGAAGCTCAGTTTCAGGGTCTTGGCAATCTTCTTATAGCCTAGGCCATCTTTATGTAGAGCAAAAATTCTTTCTTTCAGATCCTCAGAGTTCTTTGCCATGAGGTGCCATATTGGCGGCACAGTGGTGTAGTGGGTAGCACTCTCGCCTAGCAGTAAAAAGGGTCGCTGGTTCAAATCCTGACCATGACACTACCTGCCTGGAGTTTGCATGTTCTCCCTGTGCCTGCGTGGGTTTCCTCCAGGTACTCCGGTTTCCTCCCACACTCCAAAGACATGCTGGTAGGCCAATTGGCTTCTGTCCAAAATTGGCCCTAGTGTGAGTTGGGGACCTTGGATTGTGGGCTCCTTGAGGGTAAGTGACCAATGTGAGTGTGCAATGTACGTGTGGAGTGCTGCGTAAATTGATAGCGCTATATGGGTACCTTAAATAAAATAGGGATAATTGTAGACACACACCCACACTCTCCCAGGTTGAACTGGATGGACTGGTGTCTTTATTCAACCTTACTAACCATGTAACTATATTGAACTTCCAGTGACCAGTATGAGAGAGTGAGAGCGATAACACCAAACTTAACACACCTGCTCCCCATTCACAACTGAAACCTTGTAACACTAACGAGTCACATGACACCGGGGAATGAAAACTGCTAATTGGGCCCAATTTGGACATTTTCACTTAGGGGTGTACCCACTTTTGTCACCAGTGGTTTAAACATTAATGACTGGGTGTTGAGTTATTTTGAGGGGACAGCCAATTTACACTGTTATACAAGCTGTACACTCACTACTTTACATTATAGCAAAGTAATTTCTTCAGTGTTGTCACATAGTTACATAGTAGGTGAGGTTGAAAAAAGACACAAGTCCATCAAGTCCAACCTATGTGTCAGTATTACATTGTATATCCCTGTATGTTGCGGTCATTCAGGTGATTATCTAATAATTTCTTGAAGCTATCAATGCTCCCCGCTGAGACCATCGCCTGTGGAAGGAAATTCCACATCCTTGCCGCTCTTACAGTAAAGAACCCTCTACGTAGTTTAAGGTTAAACCTCTTTTCTTCTAATTGTAATGAGTGACCACAAGTCTTATTAAACTCTCTTCTGCGAAAAAGTTTTATCCCTATTGTGGGGTCACCAGTACAGTATTGTAAATTAAAATCATATCCCCTCTCAAGCGTCTCTGCTCCAGAGAGAATAAGTTCAGTGCTTGCAACCTTTCCTCATAACTAAGATCCTCCAGACCGTTTATTAGCTTTGTTGCCCTTCTTTGTACTCGCTCCATTTCCAGTACATCCTTCCTGAGGACTGGTGCCCAGAACTGGACAGCATACTCCAGGTGCGGCCGGACCAGAGCCTTGTAGAGTGGGAGAATTATCGTTTTATCTCTTGCGTTGATCCCCCTTTTAATGCATGCCAATATTCTATTTGCTTTATTAGCAGCAGCTTGGCATTGCATGCCATTGCTGAGCCTATCATCTACTAGGACCCCCAGGTCCTTTTCCATCCTAGATTCCCCCAGAGGTTCTTCCCCCAGTGTATAGATTGCATTCATATTTTTGCCACCCAAATGCATTATTTTACATTTTTCTACATTGAACCTCATTTGCCATGTAGTCGCCCACCCCATTAATTTGTTCAGGTCTTTTTGCAAGGTTTCCACATCCTGTGGAGAAGTTATTGCCCTGCTTAGCTTAGTATCGTCTGCAAATACAGAGATTGAACTGTTTATCCCATCCTCCAGGTCGTTTATAAACAAATTAAATAGGATTGGTCCCAGCACAGTACCCTGGGGAACCCCACTACCCACCCCTGACCATTCTGAGTACTCCCCATTTATCACCACCCTCTGAACTCACCCTTGGAGCCAGTTTTCAATCCATGTACTCACCCTATGGTCCATGCCAACGGACCTTATTTTGTACAGTAAACGTTTATGGGGAACTGTGTCAAATGCTTTTGCAAAATCCAGATACACCACGTCTACGGGCCTTCCTTTATATAGATGGCAACTCACCTCCTCATAGAAGGTTAATAGATTGGTTTGGCAAGAACGATTCTTCATAAATCCATGCTGATTACTACTAATTATATCGTTCTTATTACTAAAATCTTGTATATAGTCCCTTATCATCCCCTCCAAGAGTTTACATACTATTGATGTTAGGCTAACTGGTCTGTAATTCCCAGGGATGTATTTTGGGCCCCTTTTAAATATTGGTGCTACATTGGCTTTTCTCCAATCAGCTGGTACCATTCCAGTCAGTAGACTGTCTGTAAAAATTATGAACAACGGTCTGGCAATCACTTGACTGAGTTCCCTAAGTACCCTCGGATGCAAGCCATCTGGTCCCGGTGATTTATTAATGTTAAGTTTCTCAAGTCTAATTTTAATTCTGTCCTCTGTTAACCATGGAGGTGCTTCCTGTGTTGTGTCATGAGGATAAACACTGCAGTTTTGGTTACTGAAGCCCCCCGATTCACTCGTGAAAACTGAGAAGAATAAATTCAATACCTTCGCCATCTCCCCATCCTTTGTAACCAGATGTCCTTCCTCATTCTTTATGGGGCCAATATGGTCTGTCCTCCCTTTTTTACTGTTTACATACTTAAAGAATTTCTTGGGATTTTTTTTGCTCTCCTCCGCTATGTGTCTTTTATGTTCTATCTTATCCGTCCTAATTGCACCCTTACATTTCTTGTTGCATTCTTTTATAAAGTCTGAATGCTGAGGATGATCCCTCAACCTTGTATTTTTTGAAGGCCTTCTCCTTTGCTTTTATATGAATTTTTACATTGGAGTTAAGCCATCCAGGATTATTGTTCGCTCTTTTAAATTTATTACCCAATGGGATACATTGGCTAATGCCCTTATTTAATATGCTCTTAAAGCAAACCCATTTGTGCTCCGTATTCTTTGTTCCTAATATTTTATCCCAATTTATGCCTTTTAGCAAGGTTTGTAGTTTAGGGAAGTTGGCTCTTTTGAAAAGGTATAGGCATGAAAAGGTATAATAAAATATTTACAAAAATGTGGAGGGGTGTACTCACTTTTGTGAGATACTGTATATATGTATTGCAATCAGCAAGTGGATAATATACTTTCATATCTATTTACTAATGCTAGCAGCATAAGGATTAAAAATAGTCTGTTGACTGAAAGAGTGACGTTCCACTTCGAGCAGTTGGCAAATGGTTAAGTAAATTCTGATCATTTTAATCACCTCTGCCAATGTAAGTGGTTTGTCTCATCCATGTAAACTAATACATTCTGCTGGAGAGTTTGAACTTTTGAAAAACAGCAGACTTGGTGGCTGGATCACCAGATGAAAATAGAAGAAAGCAAGCATAAAAAAGGAAACTAATGTAGCCATCACATCTAGAAATTGGTAAGCTGCAATGTAATAAAGCTACTTTCACACTGAGGCACTTTACAGGCACTACAGTGCTAAAAATAGCGCCTGCATAGTGCCTGTAAAGAGCCTCTCCAGTGTGGAAGCTTGAAGGCTTTCACACTGGAGCGGTGCGCTTGCAAGACGGTAAAAGTCCTGCAAGCAGCATCTTTGTAGCACTGTAGGAGCGGTGTATAAACCGCTCCTAAAGCGCCCCTCTCCATTGAAATAAATGGGGCAGCGCCGCTGCGGGAGCACTTTGGAGGCGGTTTTAACCGTTTTTCGGCCGCTGGGGGGGTTAAAAGCACCCCGCTATCGGCCAAATAGCGCCGATGCCTCAGTGTGAAAGTAGCCTAAATGTTTGCTTTTGGGTTTAATACTGCTTTATATATGGAGTGTAGGTGGAGCCACCTCATATATGCAGTAATGCCCATGCAGCAATGCTTGACAATTAACATACCTGTCTAAACTAAAATGGACACCTATACCTAAATGGCAACAGTTGAAGACCGTAAACCGAATGTCATGGGTCAGCGTTTGTAATCCAGGCCGCACTGCACAGTGGAAGACATTAGGCTAAGCTTCTCTTCCACACTCCTTACCGATTTTGTTTAAGTGAATAATACAGCATACATTATCACCTAATACAGAAAGGAGGACAGCAAGTCTTCTCAATGAGACAAAAGTACAGTCACACATACAGAGCAAAGCAACTGTACTATAGGCTGCTGTTCTTAAGATTCTGTGTGCGGGAGTGCAATGGCGTCACCAGGGTGGGGTCACAGGGGGCCCTGACCCCCCATTTAAAACGATCGGCACTGCAATTACAGAGCAATTCTCTGTAGGCTCTCAGCTGCTGGAGGGAGAGACACAGAGGGCATCGCTATGCCGTGCTCCCTGTTCTGTTGTGTAATGTGTATACTTTGCAGTCCGGGTCTCCTGCCTATCATAATGACAGAAGACAGAGCCAGCTCCAGCAGCAGCGCTTCCACCTCTAAGCCCGCCCCTGTGTGTGTGCAAAACAACATCTCCAACCTGTAATGTGTGGAGAAGTGTACACAGCAGTAAGATGCAGGGCTGCATGATGTCTGTGTCCTGACTCCCGACCATCACAGGGAGGGAGATATTTGCCAATAATGCTTTGTCCGTGCTGCAGCCCCTCCCTCTTCCCCTCCTGCCCACCACATTTTGACTTCAGTTCCAGGAAGAAGCCAGAATCAGTCCTCAGCTTGCCAGCACCCATGTGAGTTTTTTTTTCTTTATGTTTATTTCAGGGAGGGGGAGAAGGAGGTTCTGAAGCAGCAGGGAGTCATATGTTGATACTTTTAGTGCAGGTGATAGGGGAAGAGGCGACCAGGACTCCTATCTATTTATATTGTCATGTATTTCCCCTCGCACTACCACCTAGCCTGCCACTACCACCCTAATCTGGCACTACCACCTAACCCGCCACTACCACCTAGCACTAGGGAGGGAGGAAATGGAGACGGATCTCCTATCACAAATTGGATTAGCAGCAAGGATGGGAAGTGTTATCATAATGGGGGATTTTAATTATCCAGACATAGACTGGGCAGAGGGAACCGCGCATTCATTTAAGGCTCGCCAGTTCCTTAATGTCTTGCAGGACAATTTTATGGGTCAGATGGTAGATGCACCAACTAGAAATAAAACATTACTGGATCTACTGATTACCAACAATACAGACCTGATCACAGATGTGGAAATATAGGGCAATTTAGGTAACAGCGATCACAGGTCAATTAGTTTCAGTATAAATCACACAAATAGGAAACATGAAGGGAACACAAAGACACTGAATTTCAAAAGAGCCAACTTCCCTAAACTAAAAACCTTGCTAAAAGGCATAAATTGGGATAAAATATTAGGAACAAAGAATACGGAGGAGAGATGGGTTTGCTTTAAGAGCATATTAAATAAGGGCATTAGCCAATGTATCCCATTGGGTAATAAATTTAAAAGAGCGAACAAAAATCCTGGATGGCTTAACTCCAATGTAAAAATGCATATAAAAGCAAAGGAGAAGGCCTTCAAAAAATACAAGGTTGAGGGATCATCCTCAGCATTCAGACTTTATAAAGAATGCAATAAGAAATGTAAGGGTGCAATTAGGACGGCTAAGATAGAACATGAAAGACACATAGCGGAGGAGAGCAAAAAAAATCCCAAGAAATTCTTTAAGTATGTAAACAGTAAAAAAGGGAGGACAGACCATATTGGCCCCATAAAGAATGAGGAAGGACATCTGGTTACAAAGGATGGGGAGATGGCAAAGGTATTGAATTTATTCTTCTCCTCAGTTTTCACGAGTGAATCGGGGGGCTTCAGTAACCAAAACTGCAGTGTTTATCCTCATGACACAACACAGGAAGCACCTCCATTGTTAACAGAGGACGGAATTAAAATTAGACTTGAGAAACTTAACATTAATAAATCACCGGGACCAGATGGCTTGCATCCGAGGGTACTTGGGGAACTCAGCCAGGTGATTGCCAGACCGTTGTTCCTAATTTTTACAGACAGTCTATTGACTGGTATGGTACCAGTTGATTGGAGAAAAGCCAATGTAGCACCAATATTTAAAAAGGGCCCAAAATACATCCCTGGGAATTACAGACCAGTTAGCCTAACATCAATAGTATGTAAACTCTTGGAGGGGATGATAAGGGACTATATACAAGATTTTAGTAATAAGAACGATATCATTAGCAGTAATCAGCATGGATTCATGAAGAATCGTTCTTGCCAAACCAATCTATTAACCTTCTATGAGGAGGTGAGTTGCCGTCTAGATAAAGGAAGGCCCGTAGACGTGGTGTATCTGGATTTTGCAAAAGCATTTGACACAGTTCCCCATAAACGTTTACTGTACAAAATAAGGTCCGTTGGCATGGACCATAGGGTGAGTACATGGATTGAAAACTGGCTACAAGGGTGAGTTCAGAGGGTGGTGATAAATGGAGAGTACTCAGAATGGTCAGGGGTGGGTAGTGGGATTCCCCATGGTTCTGTGCTGGGACCAATCCTATTTAATTTGTTTATAAACGACCTGGAGGATGGGATAAACAGTTCAATCTCTGTATTTGCAGACGATACTAAGCTAAGCAGGGCAATAACTTCTCCGCAGGATGTGGAACCCTTGCAAAAAGACCTGAACAAATTAATGGGGTGGGCGACTACATGTCAAAGGAGGTTCAATGTAGAAAAATGTAAAATAATGCATTTGGGTGGCAAAAATATGAATGCAATCTATACACTGGGGGGGGAGAACCTCTGGGGGAATCTAGGATGGAAAAGGACCTGGGGGTCCTAGTAGATGATAGGCTCAGCAATGGCATGCAATGCCAAGCTGCTGCTAATAAAGCAAACAGAATATTGGCATGCATTAAAAGGGGGATCAACTCCAGAGATAAAACGATAATTCTCCCGCTCTACAAGACTCTGGTCCAGCCGCACCTGGAGTATGCTGTCCAGTTCTGGGCACCAGTCCTCAGGAGGGATGTACTGGAAATGGAGCGAGTACAAAGAAGGGCAACAAAGCTAATAAAGGCTCTGGAGGATCTTAGTTATGAGGAAAGGTTGCGAGCACTGAACTTATTCTCTCTGGAGAAGAGACGCTTGAGAGGGGATATGATTTCAATTTACAAATACTGTACTGGTGACCCCACAATAGGGATAAAACTTTTTCGCAGAAGAGAGTTTAATAAGACTCGTGGCCACTCATTACAATTAGAAGAAAAGAGGTTGAACCTTAAACTATGTAGAGGGTTCTTTACTGTAAGAGCGGCAAGGATGTGGAATTCCCTTCCACAGGCGGTGGTCTCAGCGGGGAGCATTGATAGTTTCAAGAAACTATTAGATAAGCGCCTGAACGACCACAACATACAGGGATATACAATGTAATACTGACATATAATCACACACATAGGTTGGACTTGATGGACTTGTGTCTTTTTTCTACCTCACCTACTATGTAACTATGTAGCACTGAAACAAGTACAGAAATTAGGAAAACCAGGAATCCTCATCATCCGTGTTTCTTGGGCCCCTGACCCACAGTACAGAAGCCACCAGGATTGTGTGACAGCTAGGGAAGTAGCACTTTCAAGAAGGGTAGGTGAGCAATGGCAGACTCCATATTTCCTTTAAATCTGTGCATTAACCACCTGCCAACAACACAGTAAATACAGTGCAAGCAGGAGCCAGGAACAAGCTTCACAACGTACATGCAACGTTTCTGGTTTGCTTTTGGGTTGCCCCCTGCTGTGATTGGGCACAGCACAAGTTTGCCAACAGATTTCAGCTGAAACCTGTTGATCCGCTGTGTCCACATACACACACAGTTCTGTGTTTACAAACAGAACAGCGATCTGGCTGTTTCTTATCCCTGAAAAGCAGAGAGAAAAAACAGCCAGATTAGCAGGTAAAAGCAGCACACATTACACTTGTTAGGCACACAGTTAACACCTTCCTAGCCAGTGAACAGTATCATAACTAAAAAGGGGGCACCAGCTAAGTGCAGCATCAAAGGGTTTAATATGATTAAAAAGCCAAATGCAAGCTCAAAGAAATATAAAATAACAGAGCTTATCTGCAGCCATTCCACACTGGATAGAAGCCACCCACCAGAAGAGCCACTTGTGACAGCAAACAGCATGTTGTCAGTGAGGAAACCAAGTTCAATGCTCCAGGAAGTGGGGAGAGCTACTGTGGAACAGAGGGCAAGATGTGATGTCACACCTGGAGTGGGCTGGTTGCTATGGCAATGCATTTCATCCAATGTGGCATTCGCTGCAGATAGGCTCTTTGATTTTATATTTCTGCGAGTTTACATTTGCCTTTTTAATTGTCATAAACCCATTGATGCTGCACTTATGGCACCCCCTTGTGTTCCTTTTTGTAGTTTCAGAAATTCTTTTTCGCCTCAGGTGGAGCAGCCCACTGAAGTAAAACACCCTTCCTATGGGATTTTTATAAGCTTCTATGAACATTTTGTTAACTACTTCTGCTACACAAAATGTATCTTCACATTTATCTAGGGGTTTAGAGGCTAACTTATCTCGATGGTGCATTAGCATTTGTTTGCGCCACAATTTCATTTGTTGTTTGTATTAGTGCCACTAGCGACGTCCGTGACTCTCCCAGCCAGTGTCTGTTAGTGCCAGATTGTCTGCCACACTATAAGTCGCTGATCACTGCCATTACAGTATAGTGTCTATAGCTGCAGAAATTCCAGTATATATACACCAGTTTGTAGATGCTAGAACTTTCACACAAATGGGATTTTTTTTTTTTTTTTACCAAAGACATGTAACAGAATACCTTTTGTCCTAAATTTATCATTTATGGAATTTTTTTTGTTGGATATATTTTATAGCAAAAGTAGTAAATATCGTCGGTTTCAAATTTTTTTTGGTATTTGTCTATATAATAAAAAAAAACAAGTGGTGGTCTAATACAACCAAAAGAAAACTCCGTGTGAAGAAATTATATAAATTCAACTTGCGTGCAATGGTGCATGACCACGCAATAGCCAGTTGAAGTAGGGCAGTGCAGAACAACAAAACAAATGTCTGGTCATGAAGGGGGTAAAACCTTCTGGTGGTCAAGTTGTTAAAACGGTTGGCTAATATTTCTTTCGTGAAAAGGTGTACTCAAGTGGTCATCAGTATATTAAGGAAGAGTAGACACTGCAGACCTGCTTCTAAAAACACTGGTTGCCAGGCTGCCATACTGACCGCTTTGATTGAATACCAAATACAGGACCTGACTTAGAACAAGTATGCAGATCAGAAGTCCTTAATTCACTGGCTGCATTCCCATTTCTAGATTTACATGTCAGATTCAAAACGATCATGACAGATAACTAGCATTTTCAGTAGGGAACAAAGGTATCATCCATATTTTCCTCACATTTTCTTAATACACGTGACCCAACAAATACTTATATAGAAAAGCAAAGCAGGTTTTCAGGCAGATTCCACCAATTATCTTGCAGCACAGATCAGGAGGTGGAAGCTTGTTTTAACCTCAGTTCCTGGTGCAGCACATTCATTTTTCAGGAACCTTCCCCATTATATACATTAAATTCTTTTTTTTTTAAAAAGACTCAAAATAGGGTAGATGAGAGGACGCCATGGCTCAACCTTTTATTCCAGGAGTTTTTCGGTGGGAATGATACAATTTATAAAATACAGATAGAAAAGATGCGAGTCTAATATGGTACAGAACGCACTAAGCTTCAGCAATACATCCCAATGCAGCTATACACACACACACACACACACACACACACACTCTCAGACAGGAGCTGTTATAACTAGCAGTGCACTACACAACATAAGAAACAGCACCAGCAGGAACTGCACTCCAGAACAACAAAAAATTACAATAAAAAAAATAAAATCAAGAAATGTAAAAATAAAATAAAAAAATAAAAACACAAATGAGATCAAATTCCTTACACTAAATCAGCTGCATTCAAATTTAGTTTGGTTGCCACACAATTGTAACAGTGGCTTTGTATAGGAGGTGACAAGTTTGCACATTGAATATATTTTTTCTGCTATGAATGAAGAGGTGAGAACAGTTAAAGGGGGATGTCCAATCTCCTGCAGAATTCTGTCCCTGAGCGAAGCGGACTAGCTAATTATCTCCAAAGTGACGCTATTGGGAGACCAGTAACCCAAAAATGCTTTTGTACGCTAATGCCCCGTACACACGGTCGGACATTGATCGGACATTCCGACAACAAAATCCTGTGATTTTTTTCCGAAGGATGTTGGCTCAAACTTGTCTTGCATACACACGATCACACAAAGTTGTCAGAAAATCCGATCATTCTGAACGCGGTGACGTAAAACACGTACGTCGGGACTATAAACGGGGCAGTAGCCAATAGCTTTCATCTCTTTATTTATTCTGAGCATGCGTGGCACTTTGTGTGTCAGATTTGTGTACACACGATCGGAAATTCCGACAACGGATTTTGTTGTCGGAAAATTTTATAGCAAGCTCTCAAACTTTGTGTGTCAGAGCCTACACACGGTCGGAATTTCTGACAACAAGGTCCTATCACACATTTTTCGTCGGAAAATCCGACCGTGTGTACGGGGCATAACAGTTATATATATATTTGAACGTGCCTTTAGATGTCAAGATAATTATAAATAATTAACTTCTTAAAGCAGGAACTATTAGCAGTCTACCTAGTGGTAATTTTATTGTATGGTATTTGGCAATTATGCAGCTGTACAAAAAAGCTTCTCATTATGCAGTTTAATCATTAAATGTTTGGGCTTTTTTTCCAGCAATGCATGAAAAAACAGCCAATATGATGGAACTCCTTTGCTGAACGTTCCATGGCCATTTTTACTTCCCGTTTAGCTTGCCCTGGCCATCTTTAACAGATACTACTGGGAGACCGGAGGTTTGCTTTGAACTAAATGAGGGAGCAACTCAACATCCGGTAACAACTTCTGCAAAGCACCGCAGGATATGATCAAACGGGCAGGAGACTGTGGTTGTAGAAAATATTGCTATAAACAGGGCTACACCAGATAAGGCAACCCATCATATTGGCATTTTAGAGAACAAAGTAAAAATATATAATTTAAAGTGAATACACAATAAGTTCTGTCAACTTTTCCCTGCTTTTCCCTTAACATAGGTGAAACCAAAATGTAGCTTTACTGGTTCCCTACCTATTTAATCTGGCCACATGCAGGAAGATTTTATTCAGCTGATTCAGTAACACTTTGACAAATGTCTAAATGGTAAAGCTGGGTTTTAGCAGCTCATCTACATAAAATTAGAGAGTGTAAAAGGATGGACACCCCCTTCAACAGTGGCAGAAGTACCAATCTAATTGATGCAGATGCCTAAAAAAAAAAAAAAAGCTTAGCTGAGTAAACATACCTAGATACTGTAAATTGTCCATAGTTGAGACTAGTAGGAGAATTTACATTGCATTTCTCTTAATAGACCACTAGATGGCAGAGTGAGTTCAACTGGGCTGCTATTCGATTTCCAGGACCCTCATTAGGAAACAAAAAAGTGCAGGGATGTATCCTTGATGAATCTATGTACCTCTCGATCACGTATTAACATTTACATAATATTTTATATATTTATATATAACTATATACACTGGCAGGCCATTAACCAGCCATAAAAATAAATCGGACAATTGTGGCAATTACAAGCCATACACAACTGATAGTAAAACTAGTAAGCGCAAGGTTGTTAGGCAGGGTCAGGAGGGACCGAATGGGAGGGGCAAGGAGCTGTGGTTAGCACATAAATTTGAAGATGTATATTTAATGTCATCAATAGTAACAAGGTTGTATTTGGGGCTACAAGCACAAAAAGTGTTATTTCGTTTTACAGTGCTGAGTGAGTACTTTACACTATAAACTAGAATATATATAATTTGTCCATTTGAAAAAGCAGAGGTAAGCTTTAAAGGGTTTGTAAATACATAAGAATTACTTGAGATTTCCTCTGATAATAGTCTCAATTCGCAAAGCCACAAGGGTTATCGTATCGTTATCGCATTTTCATGTGAAAATGTTCAAAAAATTGCACTGGGTGTGAAATTGCTGTTTATTGAAAGCTTCTATTACTAATGAATCTGTATGTCATCTCATGTGTCGTTATTTTATCTCCAGATGGAATGGCTGCTTTTTCTGCTCTTTACAGCAGGCAGATCAAAGACTTGAAGTTAGCAGAATTTTTTGAATACATACCATACATAAGGAGAACGCAGCAGATTTTTACAATAAAACCTTTACCGGATAGAGAAGAACATTAGAAAACAAGGAAAAGCAATGAAAATATTGCATGCGTAATACTTTAAAGCGTTGATGCTAAAGTGTATCAGTATAATACTAATAATGAATAGAAAGTATACAGATGCCCTGACAAAAACAGCAAATTGTTTTACTGGACTTTCACAACGGCACGCTTTTGCCTTGCGCTGAATAAGCTCTTAGGCCTCATACACACGAACGTTTTAACAGCGGCTTTTTTTTACTGCTTAAGAACACCACTCCATGTTATTCAATGGGCTCATACACACCATGGTGTTTTTGAGCTGTAACAGGCATGGTCTTTTTTTAAGCTCCAAAAAAAAAACAAGGACAAGCGCGTTCTGAGGCTCCAGCGCTAGAGCTATTTTGACGCTGAAAAAAAGCTCAAAAAGACACATTAGCGCTATACCGACTTTTTTAGCGTCAGCGTTTTTAAGCTGTAAAAATGTTTGTGTGGGTAATTTGGGAGTGGAAAATAGCAGAGGGATTTAAAAAAAAAAAAAACGCACCTTAGCGTTAATGCTTACAAACGGCGTTAAACGCGCACTGACGGCAAATCAAAACGCTAATAAAATCGCGTTTTTAACACTGCTTTTTTTCCAAGCGTTGTTACTAGCTTTATAGCCCGTTATTTAAAACGTCCGTGTGTATGAGGCCCGAAACTTGCTACACTAGCATCAGTCTTTTTATTTGTAGAGCCTGACTAGAATGTTGTATCCTGTTTCGTTGATGGTGTCAAACATATGCTTTAAATTTTCTTTTGTTTGCACCAGTAGCGTAAAAAAAAAAGTAGTTTCAGGCTCTACATGGAAAAATGCCCACAAACTGTTTGATATTTTGTAGATTAGATTACAATATCAAAACTTCAGGTGTAGGCACTATAAGGGTAACAGGCACAGAATGAACAGGGTGCATAGAACCTGATGAGCCTTAACTTCACATTCTACTGGCTGTCCTTAGTTTGACTTGCATCTCCTCACAGACTGTATTGTGAAGTGAATCTTTGATGATGTATTAGAGAAGAGCCAAGCGTGGGATGGGCCCAATATCTGATGAGCATGGGTAGTTGTGAAATCATTGAACAGGCTCAAAATACACAACTCTAGCCAGTGTTTTGTTTTTTGTCTACACAAAAAGAAAAAAGGTGTGTTAGAGCAGAACAAAAAAGTATATGGAATGATTTTACATGGTACAAAGTCAATGTAAGCTCTTTGAAAATGCTACTGAAACATGGAATGCTTTAGAAAAAAAAAAAAGGAGACTTCATTGCACTGATTTACAAATACATCAGACAACAGGTTATGTCATAGCAGACTAGGATTTTAGCTGCTGGGTACAGCGAGATGCAATACTATATTAATTTCTTCAGGAATAGACAAGAAGGAAACACTTCTGACTTAACACTGGCATTCAACAAGACCCTATATATAGGACAAAGACTCCTTTACAACTGTATATTTAGGCTTAGCTGTGACATCCCATTTAAAAAGCGGGTGTGAAACTGATCCCTTTAAAAAAAAAAAAGTTGCAAATATGGTTCCATAGGCAATTTGGCTTCACAAAACTGGCGCAGCCCTGTTCAGCTACCTACTCCCACTTGTTTAACTCTCTGTAATAACATAAGTGCTGAAATGCGTGTAATTTCTAAATGAGAAGGAACACAAAAAAAAAAAAAAAAAAAAAAGTTATGATAGAGCACATGGGCAGACAATACTAAAGTTAAAAATACAAGTGACCACTGACATGGTTTCCCCTTTGTGGAAAACTTCAGTTTGTCAAAACATCCTTCCAAATAAGCAGCTTTTCCACTGTTTAGCAAGTGATATGCATTTGGGCCAGCATGCACCGATGTCTGATCCCTTATCCACAGTACAGGCAGAGTCCGCATGGAGGGAGGCACCCCTTTCCAGAACGTCAGGGTCCCCGGCTTCATGCATCCCTTTCAAACAAGTTTAAATTTAAAGTCACAGCAAAAAACGACAAAATCTAGTAGGACGACCACACATCTTAGGACAAGAAGAATATTAATAGTTAACCTTGAATTTTTCGCTCAGAGTCTCTTGGGCTTTACCGGACATAGACTGCACACACATGCATACACATACACGCGCACACAACAAGGATGATCAGCAGAGAGGTGACATGGAAAGCCCTGCCCTCTGCTGTCACATGCACACTGACACACACATTTGCTCGATGCATGGTAAACCCTCCACGTAGTGTAAGTTTGCCAGTTTTACTGTCTGTTGCCATAATATTCTTGTTGGCTTAGAACTGCTTCGATAAAAGCTCACATAGGTGCTTGGAGACAGTTTCTTTGCTGGTCCTTAGGGTAAGTCGATACATCTGAAATTTAAAAAAAAGACGAAGTTAGGGCTATTTGCTCCAGTATATGGATAAAGTCTAGCTAAAAGTTCCACTATACACAAATTACATTATTTTAAACGAGTACACAGAACACCAATAACAATACAAAAAATATGTATATATAAAGGGCGCAAAGGAAACAACACAAAAATCTAATTAATAATATACACTGTATCTGATTAACCGCTTCAGCCCCCGGAAGATTTTACCCCCTTCCTGACCACAACACTTTTTGCGATTCGGCACTGCGTCGCTTTAACTGACAATTGCGCGGTCGTGCGACGTTGCAATAAGCATATATTGATATGCGCAAAAGTTATAGTGTCTACAAAATAGGGGATACTTTTATAACATTTTTATTATTATTATTTTTTTTTTTTACTAGTAATGGCGGCGATCTGCAATTTTTAATGCTGCGACATTATGGCGGACACGGACAATTTTGACACATTTCTGGGACCATTGGCATTTTTACAGCGATCAATGCTATAAAACTGCATTGATTACTGTAAAAATGTCACTGGCAGGGAAGGGGTTAACACTAGGGGGCACTCAAGGGGTTGTGTTCCCTAGTGTGTGTTCTAACTGAACGGGGGAGGGGACTACGTAGGGGAGGTGACAGATCGCTGTTCATACTCTGTATGAACAGACGATCAGTCACTTCTCCCCTCACAAAACCGGAAAGTGTGCGTTTACACACACAGATCCCGGTTCTCCGTGTGCCCCGAGCGATCGCGACCGCCGGGCACTTGCATCGGCTCTGTGGGTGAGCAGAGGGCATGCGCCCCTTGTGGCCACAGGGCGAAGCGACGTTACATAACGTCGCTTCGCCCACCCGTGACATTCTGCCGCAGTACAACTGCGGCGGCTGGTGGGCAAGTGGTTAATACAGTGCTCAATAAAATAAACCATCAGAAATGTCCATAATAATCATATGTGAACAAATCTTCTTGTGTATGCTCCAACACTGAAAAATAAAATGCACACGTGCTTCAGTAAACTTGCTTAAAGTGCTTCACCTGAAGTGATGACAAAATGCGCTCACCAGATCGCCTCACCCACACAGTGATCTCAAAGCATGACTAATGGGAAGGACTCCTTAGTTCAATGCTGTAGCTCCTTTATGCATCCCATTCCAATCAAGCAATCATTTATGGAGGAAGCTGGATCCCAATCCACTTTGCAGGTATACAAATGTAGATGTCTTCCCCTTATAACATCTCTCCACTGCATATATCAACTTGCATCAAGTAGGTCTGTGAAAAAGCTCCCCAACAAAGAGCCACAGAAGGCAGGATATAGTGTAATACCGCTTTATGTTTTATTGCTTAAAAAGGACACTTACATAGTCCAGTATGAAATCACAAACAATCGGCTCAGGGGGGGAAGCAGAAACTGGTCTGATGCCGGTATAAAACTCGCAATGTGCGTAGTGCATCTCAGCTGTGCAAGCAATAGTATAGGGCTCCTATGATTGTAAGCGTCAGGCCTCACCTCTATGCATTTCACGCTAGAGCGCGCGTCATCAGGAAGTCAAGGCACCGGTTTCTGCTTCCTCGAGTGGATTGTTTAACCGCTTGCCGACCAGCCGCTGTCATTATACTGCGGCAGGTCGGCATGATCCCACGAAGTCATAGCTATACGTCGGGATCGGGATAGCAGGCGCACGCACGCTACACAACGGGGGGTGCTGTTGCTCGTGGCCGATGGTCGCGGTGACCGCCGGCCACGAACGATCGTGAGCACAAGGGACAGAACACGGAAGTGTGTGTGTGTGTGTGTGTAAACACACAAATCTGTGTTCTGCTCTGAGAGGAATGACAGATCGTGTGTTTCTATTAGCTAGGAACCACGATCTGTCACTTCCTCTAGTTAGTCCACTCCCCTTTCAGTTAGAATCACCTCCCAGGGAACAGTTAACCCCTTGATCGTCCCCTAGTGTAAACCCCTTCACGCCAGTGACATTTTTACAGTAATCAATGTTTTTATAGCACTGATCGCTGTATAAATGCCAATGGTCCCAAAAATGTGCCAAAATTGTCCAATGTGTCCGCAATGTCATCGCAGTCACGATAAAAATCGCAGATCACCGCCATTACTAGTTAAAAAAATAAAAAAATAAATAAAAATGCTATAAATCTATCCCCTATTTTGTAGACGCTATAACTTTTGCGCAAACCAATCAATATACGTTTATTGCGATTTTTTTTTACCAAAAATATTTAGACGAATACATATCAGCCTAAACTGAGAAAAAATTTGCTTTAAAAAAAATAAATAAGGGGGATATTTATTACAGCAAAAAGTACAAAATATTGTGTTTTTTCCAAATTGTTGCTCTTTTTTGTTTATAGCGCAAAAAAAAAAAAAAAAAACGCAGAGGCGATCAAATACCACCAAAAGAAGGCTCTATTTGTGGGGAAAAAAGGACGTCAATTTTGTTTGGGTGCAGCTTCGCGTGACCACGCAATTGTCAGTTAAAGCGATGCACCGCCGAATCGCAAAAAATGGCCTGGTCATTCAACAGCCAAATCTTCGGGGCTGAGGTGGTTAAGCAATAAAACATAAAAGCTGTATTACACTATATTCTGCCTTCTGTGGCCTTTTGTTGGGGAGCTTTTTCACAGACCTACTTGATGCAAGTTGATATATGCAGTGGAGAGATGTTATAAGGGGAAGACATCTACATTTGTATACCTGCAAAGTGGATTGGGATCCAGTTTCCTCCATAAATGATTGCTTGATTGGAATGGGATGCATAAAGGAGCTACAGCATTGAACTAAGGAGTCCTTCCCAATAGTCATGCTTTGAGGTCACTGTGTGGGTGAGGCGATCTGGTGAGCACATTTTGTTATCACTTCAGGTGAAGCACTTTAAGCAAGTTTACTGAAGCACGTGTGCATTTTATTTTTCACGGTGTTGGAGCATACACAAGATTTGTTCACATATGATTATTATGGACATTTCTGATTACCTATTTTATTGTGCACGTTAATAAATCAGATACACAGTGTATATTATTAATTTGATATTTGATTTTTGTATTGTTTCCTTTGCGCCTTTATATATATTTTTGTATTGTTATTAGTTTTCAACTAATTTTAGGTGCAGCATTGGTACATAATCAACTAATTGTTTTTTGTATTTTGGCGCCGACACCCAACACTCCCCGCCCCCCGAGTACACAGAACACAGGAGATTAAGTTTGCTCTAAGAAAAAATGAGGTTGAAATCAGCAGACACACTCAAAAGGAAAAGAGATCTTGGAAGTCTTCTTGGTCATAGCCTATATATTTTTTGGTCAAATAACAATAAAATACATCAATATGCTTTCCGGTGTGCCAAACACAATAACACAATTATAACTGTGCGCTCCCCCTTCCAGCAGCCACCCAAAATGCACCCCATGGCCTCCCCAGCACACGCCAATCACTGATCTCATCCCAGCTTCTTTTTTTACCCCAAGTGCGGTAATCTGCTAACCTGGCCAGGCTTCATTTGAACTCCCCAGTCCCTGTGTGAAGTGAACCCTCCAGGGCCCTTACATGTACTTGAACTTACTGTCCTCCTGGTCACCTTATCTGCATCTTACATATTATTACATATAATAAACATTGGTTTATTTTATACTGCATTATGCTCTTCATGCCTTTTTTTCTGTGTTTCGTGGTATATCTTTTTATGTTTGACCGATAACACTTACAAGTTTTTCCTTCTACTAACAGACACCTCTGCTGACCTCAACTATGTTCTATATTTTGGGGCAAACATCAGCTCATATAAATCACTTCCCGGAATTCAAACACTGCAGGGTGTATGATCATCTTGAACTCTCCGATGAGCATTGAATGCGACCACCCTTCACCCTGCGTGGAAACCTTGATGGGTTTCTCACAACCATACAAGGAAAAGTAGATTTGCCACTTTTTTTTAATAAAGAACCTTAAAAACTCTGATATATAATACTAAGCTCAAAAGCCTCTCTCCTGTGGTCTTTTATTTTTCTTTTCTTCTATCTCTTGATTGAAAAGCTCTACACATTTTATGTAGAATCATGGCATAAGATAATAAACTTAAAGTGGTATAGTTGTGGGTAGATCCTTTAACATACAACTAACTTCCTATTCAGTAAAAAAGACAAAAATGCTACCAACCTTTTAGTCTACTTTTGCCTACAATAATAGATGACATAGAAAACTATGCTGCATGAAATATTACACAAAAGTGAAAGATCTCAATGTGTATACAGGTGTGGAAGATTTTACATGATGGTGAATGTTAGTAGTCACATAAAAGGGCAGCTGGGAGAGAAGTGATGTTGCATAAGGCATAGTGACCCATAACATACAATCAGATTTTTACCTTTTAGCATTTTAAAACAATGGTCACTAACTCCATGTTGGCTTGATAAAGCATAATAAAATCAAGCAACGTATGACATTCAACAAATGTTGCATATGATTTAATAAACGTGTAGACATCCTCACATATTTCTTAGCATATTTTAGAGGTCACAGCGTTATTCCCATCAGACATTAGTCCCGTTTCACACGGTCTTCAGCTTGTATAAGCGCAGTGTAAACTAGAGGTTGACCGATATGGGTTTTTCTCTGGCCAATGCTGATATTTAGAAATCACGGCGGCCGATGGCTGATATATGATGCCGATTTTTTTTTGGGCCGATATGTTAAGCAGATTTTTTTTTTTCCCTTCATCTCATAAAATCTAACAGACCACTTTCACAATGGGGCATTTTTCAGGCGCTTTTGGGCTAAAAATAGTGCCTGTAAAGTGCTAAAATGACGGTAAAGCGCCGCTAAAACTAGCAGCATTTTACCGTCAACGCCTGCCCGCTCCAGTGTGAAAGCAGCCTTAAGTAATACAGAAAATTTCTTACATTTAAACAGGTAATCAAAACTTTTGGACGAAAAAAAAATGGGCTAACTTTACTGCTTAGTTTTTTTTTTTTTTAATTCATTAGTGTATTTTTTTCCAAAAAAAAATGCATTTGAAAGACCGCTGCACAAATACTGTGTGACATAAAATATTGCAGCAACCGCTATTTTATTCCCTAGGGTCTCTGCTAAAAAAATATATATAATTTTTTGGGTTCCAAGTGATTTTCTAGCAGAGAATACAGGATTTTTACTTGTAAGCAACAAATGTCAGAAAAGATTTAGTCTTTAAATGGTTAAACTGAGAACTCCTCCACACAAAGTTCAGTTCATTGACAAGTGGAAACATTGTATCTTTTTAGTTTCTTTTATCAGACTTGGCAGGCTGCCCAGAGAGGATAGAAGTTGCTCCACAGAAGACTTCAGGCAACTTGCATCGACTTCTATTACAGAAGTCATTTGCAAGTCGCTCTGAAGTTATAAATCGGCCTTTTTTATCAGCACAATCGGCCGATGCCGATTAAAAAACGCCAAATATCGGCCAGCCGATATATCGGTCGACCTCTAGTGTAAACAGCAACATTTGACAAAGCATTCGTTTTCAACAAGTTTTGTTGAAGCACCAATCAACTCTAGTTTGTAAATGTTGAACACAAAACCTAATGGGAGTGTTGATTGCCACTTTAGGCAAGCTGCTAGCAGGCTTCACAAGTTTTTCAGCTTTTCAGGTGCTTTTTTTATTGCAAAAGCGCTTGAAAAACTGCTCAGCGTTAAAGGGATCTTACAAACTGGAGCTGAATGGTGCTTTAAAAGACTTAAAGCTTGCTGAAAGCTCTGCAAATGTTTGTCAAAGCTTGCTGTTCACGCAGCTCTTATACAAACTGAAGCTTGTGTGAAACAGGCCTTACATGTTTGTGTAGATAGGAAAGCGTATGAATGTTATTATACCAACAAATCCTCTGTGTTGTCTTATCCTTTCTCCATTTACCTGAGCTTGGATGTTGGGCTCCAGACGCAAGAGACAGCCAACCTGAATAGTTTTAGTCTGGATGATACCAGCACCCACAAAATTGTCTGGATTAGGATCCACATTTTCTAATAGCGCAGTACCAAAACCCAACAACTGGAATACACAAAAACAATTTAAGGATCAGAAATCAGTATAGCATTCAATAATAAAGATCACTTTTGCCTTTACGTTGATTATGCCACAATAACATCAAAGGCAGAATATAGGGCTGAGAAGAAAAGGAAGATTTCTAAGGAATATAATGTAGTTGGAGGAGGAAATGATCAAAGCAGGTACAGTCCAGTGGGGGGGAATGATATGCAGGACAAGTCTGATCATTGGACATTGGAGAAGAGCAGGCATAGCTAGAGAACTGACCACTGTGTGTTGTGCTGCTTAGTTTGGTCAGTTTTTAATAGGAAAGCAGAGGACATGGCAGGAACACCAGGTATTTCACACAAAGGAAGAAACACGAAGTACAGGATACTTTATCATGCACATAATACAAATACATGGTACAGCAGGGACAGATCAGGAATATGAAATGTTGGGTTTACATATTCTTTAAGAATTTTTTTTTTATATATAATTTACAATAAACCATCACAATGGAATTACGTCAGTTCTGTTCTATATGTGGTGAAATAGCTGGAACCCAGGGACACTAGAATAACTTTGATTTCCTAAACTGTGTGAAGATTACCCAAGTGTGAATAGCCTGTGTACAAGACTTACCTTTGCTTTCGTCACTTCAGAATCCATGCCATGGTTAGCTTTAAAAATCTTTTGTGCTTCTTGCTGTGGCCTAGAAAAACAAGTAAAAATGACAGCTAAATGCAATAACACAGACTGTATATGCCTAAGAATCTGTTTACGTTTTTTTTAGAAAAAAAATAAAAGGTTTCGGCTTTAGATGCACTTAAAAACGCATTCTTGTGAGCATCCATGTTATCAGAGTCAACTATGTGATCAAAGCAACAACACGTGTGTTAGCTGCCAACAGCCTCACCTGTCATTGCACCACTAAGATCATCAGTTTAGGAGACGCCAAACTAGTTCAGTTAAACTAATTTACAGTGGAGATATGGAAAATGGAAGGAGTTTTTGTTGGTATGCGAAATAAGCGAGGCAAGGACTCAAAATCAGCCTTCCAAAGCACTTTAAAAATGTAATTACTTCCTCTAGAAACGCTCTTTAAAATACAAGGTAAAGCAATTACAGGCTGAGCTGTTTCCAACGCTGGAAGAAGTCTTGGGACGGCATCTCAGTTGCTTGGAAGAACTTGTTGATTGTTATCGGCAATTTTAATGTGATGTTCTGCAACGTTCCTCCATACCTAAAATACGTAGATGGCGAGGTTAAACAAACGTAATCCCATAAATGTTACTCGCACAAACACCAGGTTCCCAATACCTGAATTTAATATTAGTTAGTGGAGCCTCATCAAAGTCTGCCAAGCACTCAATGTTTAACACCTGCTGGACCTGTGCTCCACCCTCCACCATGGGATCCACTGGTTTAGTCTGAATGTTGAGCTGTGAGATGGCAAGTTAAGGATGACTGCATCATATGAAGGCCATGTAAAAAATATCAGCTGTCCTTTCAGGCTTGGTTCAGACCTGCTGTAGTCCACCGCAGGGGGTCCAGTGCGTCCCTGTTCCCCGATTCAGATGCAAATTTCTGCCCTACTTCACACCTGATTCAAAGCCAAAAGACGCACAAGACCCTTTGCAAATCTGGACCACGGCGGCCACAGAGGTGTGTGAACTGGCTCCATTGAGAGCCGGTCACACTCTCCTGTCATGCGAATCGGATGCGGTACAAACTCGCATCCAATTCGCATCAGTGTGAACCCGGCCTCAGTGTTTACCTTTTAAATGTATTTAACATTCCATGAATCAATGATTTGCATGAAGTCCCCTTACACATGCCCTTTGTCATGTTTTAGGACCCAGTACATATGGGATTCAGCTTGTATAAGACCAGTGTGCACAGCTAACTTTCACAAAACATGAAGCCTTTAGTCAGCAGCAGCTTTGCTAAAGTGTGATCGAAACCCAAGAGCAAAAAATTAGTTCTGTCCTAGGGTGACAGCCAGGATTGAGCTTGGCGTGTTTGGACAGGAATTCAAATTTGCCTGAGCTATCCTGCTGGGAATATGTAAAAGGCAATAGCCAATGACAGGCAATTGAGGCATCCCCTGCCCAACAACCACACCTGCAAACACACACACACCTTGTATACATGTGGCTGTGGGGCAGCCTCTGCTCCCTTTGATTGGCCATCGCCTTTGACAGTTCCCTGACAAGATAGCTCACCTGGGTTTGGACTCATGTCTGAACATGCCTGAGGTCATTCCCTAGTGGCACTGGCAACACTCATTGTACTGTATCTATATCCATGTCTTACCTTCACTGTCATGCTTCCTGTTCTGTCGCACCTTACACCTTGTTTCTTGTACTAGTTTTTTTTTTTTCACACTACTTTTTACATTCCCCCTACCCATCTATTCACACATACCCAGATTTTCCACCATTGTTTTCTTTCATTAGATCCCCCCTTTTTATTTTTATTTTTATTTTACAACCTTCACGGCTTTATCTACGAGCACTCTCCATACATTAGTATCTCTGGACACATCATTTATACTATTCCCTAACGCTATTTGCTTTAATTTAATTAATATATAATCATACACTACCTTCAACATTTATTCCCAGATATCCCTTTCTGACAAGCTATGCCCTATCATTATTGTTACATTCATTCCCTCAATCAGACCTCTTTTATCATATGACTGCTATTGTATTACTTATCAGTAATCTTCATATACAAGTATCTTTGCACACATTACTCATACTATATAATACTCAATATAACATACTCTGTTTTGAATGAATACTGATCTACTATATTTTCTAACATTTATCCTCAGGCATCTTTACTTTGACAATCCAATTTTATCATTGCTGCCATATGGAGATCATTTCACTACCTACACATTGAGTAACAAAAGTTCCGCGCTTAGGACAATGAAATAAAAAAGGGACTGCTGCCCCCCTAAAAGTGGAAAACACCAAGGTGTAATCCAAACTGAAATATATGTTCTGGATAGGGGATAAGGCGCTGTCCTACTGTGTTTTGTGATAAATCTTCTCAAGAGAAAACAAGAAATTATTGGTTTAAAAGCAAAAGTGTCATAAATATCAGGAGACAATTGATGTGCAAGAATAATTGATAAGTGAATCACCTGTGAGGTGAAAATAAAGAAAAAGTGCAAAGCGTGCTAAAGTGCATATAAAATGGCATATACAAAAAATCGCATGTGCAAAAAAAATTGTATATCTATGTAACATGAGAGATCCCTATACATGAAAAAGTGCTTGGGGAACCAAAACCAGTAGAATAAATATAAAAGACATGTATTAGATGATCCGCTCAAACAATAATTAAAACAAATGCATAGCGTAAACCTCCAAAAATGGGAAGTTTTCGTGTGGAAAAAACCTTAGTGTGTGTGAAAACACAATTGCAATCAAGTCAATCAAGGCAGACCCTTCTAAAGGTGTATAAACACACTCAGTGGATAATACAATCAATAATAAGTTCTTTGGAACAGATTATTTCAGCAACAGTTCTGGAAGTATGTCCCACTGGTGTAGGGAAAAAATCACAATTTTCACCGTTGGTGTCCCGACCTCCGCTGCACCCCCACTCGTGTGTACACTTACCGGACTGCCTAACCCCTGCAGGGGTAAAAGGCATATGTAGACAGTCCTGCGATGACAACAGCGGGAAGTGGTCCTCGGTTCAAGGGTGCTATATACTGCTCTGGCGTGAGGTCAGTCCCAGTGACAGATATCCGTGCAAGGTGAAAACAGAAAACACTTCATAGTGTGAATCCATAAAAGGTAGGAAGTTTATTGAAAATCCATAAAATAACAGTCCATAAACTGGAGTTAAAACCACAACTAAAAACACTGTGCAGGAAGCCGACTAACAGTCGAGGGGCAACGTGGTGAGGCGTGCGTTCCACCGCCCGACAACTGAAAGCGGAACTGACACGAGCTGGAAGAGAGCGATGCTGACGTGTGCGTATCACGAGGCCACGCCTTACGCGTTTCGTCATCAAGACGTCATCTGAGGCGTGGCCATCTTGGTGCCCCACACGTCTAAATAGGGAAACGGAGGTGCCGCGCTGGCCAATCGAATGCTAGTAACCCGCCCCTTTGTCTCATCAAAACGAAACCAACTAATTCGCTGGTCTGGCGCCATCATGTGGTACAAAAAAATATATATAATGGTTTTCGGGCGCCTCCGTTTAAGAGATGTAAAACAGAGAAAGATGTAAAGCAGATAATAAGTAAGACTGGAGGGTAAACGATCAGCGAGGTGGTGTCCCCTCAAGCCAAATGCATTTGATATTACATATCCCAACATGTTGTAACTTCCAAACGGAAAATATAAATATGTTAAAATCATATTGTGAAAATAATTGATATATAAAATTCAGACATACTTTATAAGTAACTCAAAAAAGGTTAGTATACCAAGGGAAGGAACATTTATGGTGGGGGCCGTAATAAAAATGCATCTAAGGCTACGTATCTAAATCTATTACTGTAAACCCATAGCATATATACATCTATGATAGGCCCATAAGGAGAATAACTTAATTCATAATCAAGGCCTATGGAATATTAAAATTATAAAAAGGATCAGAGGATAAAAAGCCTATGTTAAATCTATGGTGTTAATGGATGCATATCAAGGGGGATCCCAACCAAAATCTATGTGAAAGATGGGGAGGACAAAACAGCATGATGGTAATAGATCACGGACCTATATACAAATGAAGGATCAAATAAGCGCTGTTAAAAATAGATCAGGGGCCTATATAAAAATTTAAATGAAGGGATACAGTGTGAGCCAAATCCCGTGCAGATGGCTCACTCACACACTAATACAGATGGTTGGAGTGGAGATAGTTGGAATTAAAAATCGGAATGTGTGACTTGGGGATGGATGAATTGAAAGCTTATGCAGAGGCTGAACTACTAGTGGAGGGGAGGCCCTTAGAAGTTGGACAAGAAACAATTAAGATCTATCTCTACATTTAAACCTCTAGGGACAAGACAATCTAAACGGTGTATCCACCTCGTTTCGTTTTGTGATATCAGTAGCTTTTTACTCCCCCCTCTCCAGTGATTTTTTATGGTATCTATCCCATAAAAAATAAGGCCTGACGGGTCCCTATGATGAAATTCATCGAAGTGTCTGGAGAGGTTGTGTTTGGGGAACCCTTTTCTTATGTTATTAATATGTTCCCTGATCCGTACACAGAGGGGTCTGGTGGTCCTACCCACATATTGTAGCCGGCACGGGCATTCAATAATATAGGTTACGTGGGTGGTATTGCAGGTGACCAATTCCCTAATCTCATATTCCTTGCCACTCCTAGACCTAAAGGATGTTCTTTTTTTAGGTTGTCTTTTACTGACGCGGCAGGCCAAACACTTTTGACATCTGTAGAAGCCCTTCATATCCGAGAACAATTTCACTTCCTTGGGGGGATCAATAACATTATGGACCAGATGGTTTCTAAGGGTAGGTGCCTTCCTATAGATAAACTTGGGTTTTTTTGTCAACAGGTTAGCAAGAGTTCTATCGGATTTTAGGATCGGCCAATACTTCCTTACAATGTGCTCAAAAGATTTGTATTGTTTATTGAACCCTGTGATAAAGGCGACATCTGCCGGAGAGCTATTCTTCCTATTGCCTACTGTCAGCAGGGAATTCCGGTCACATTCCTGTACCTCATTTCTAATGTTGGCCAGAACATTTGGGTCATACCCCTTGTCTGTGAATTTCTTGATCAGAGTATCCGTCTGCTTTCGATAATCTTCAATGTTGTCACAGTTCCTCCGTATTCTCAAAAGCTGTCCCTTGGGAATATTCTTTTTCCATTTTGGGTGGTGACAGCTCGAGGTGGGTATATACCCATTGCGATCAGTCGGTTTAAAGAAAGTTCTTGTTGCCAACTCTCCCCTCTGTTTGAAAATCTCTAGATCCAAGTATTCAATCGAGTCACAGTCTATCTTTCCAGTGAAAGAGATCCCATACACATTTCTATTGAGATCATCCAAGAACCTCCCAAAGGAGTCGGAGTCCCCTTGCCACACGATAATTATATCGTCAATATACCGTCGGTAAAACTTTATCTCGGGTCTTCTGCTGTTATAGATGTAGCGTTCTTCAAATAAATCCATAAATAAATTCGCCACACTCGGCGCGTACTTGGCGCCCATAGCAACCCCCTTTTTTTGTACATAAAAATCTTTTTGGTACCAAAAATAGTTACTGCCCATTGCCAATTCCAAACCTTCCAAGATAAATTGTATCTGTTCATGTTTGAGGTCCGAACCCTCATTGAGGGCCTTCTCAACCCCTCTTAGACCATCTTTCTGCGTGATACTGGTATACAATGAGTTAACATCAATAGTTGCCAGAAGACAATGTTCACTTCCCGTGACCGTTCTTAATTCGTTAATAAGCTGCGTGCTGTCCCTAAGATAGGATTTTCCCTTTGCTACCAGTGGTTTCAAGAATTGATCAATGTATTCCCCTAGTCTTGAAAATAGGGAGTCCAATCCATTAATGATAGGTCTACCCGGTGGTTTATTCAACCGCTTATGTATTTTGGGCAAATAGTAAATAACCGGAGTCTTAGTGGCGTCCGGGACCAGGTACCTAGCTTCTTTTTTGTTCAAAATGCCCATATCGCCACCTTTTTTCACCAATCTTTTCAGACTTCTTAGGTATTGTGATTTGGGGTTGCTTTTTAATTTTTTATAAGTGTTTTCAACTCCCAACAGGTTCCTCATTTCCTCTTCATAATCCCCTTTTTTCAAAATCACAAGACCACCTCCTTTATCTGCAGGCCTTATTACTACCTCTTTCCTATTACCGATATCCTTGATCGTCTTCCAGATTTGGGAACTCCTCGATTTTTTTGTGCTCATTTTGGCTAGATCACTCTCGACCATCCGTTTAAATGCACTTATACATTGGTCCCCCGGGACCTTCGGGTTGAAAATGGAGTTGTTCCTCAGTGCAGTATGGATATAGCCATCAGTCACGGTGGTCGCTGTAACTTTTTTATTCAAAGCGTAGTGCTTCTTAATCTTTAATTTCCTAATAAACTTTTGTAAATCTATGTATACCTCAAATTTATCAATCCCTTTGTCTGGTGCGAATTTCAGTCCTAGATCCAACAACCTGATTTCTTCATCCGTGAAGGTTGCATCACTTAAATTGTAGATGCCCTGGCCTAGTATTCCCTTCTTCTTTTTCTGCTTGCCTCCTCGTTTCCCTCTCTGTTTCTTTCGTAACCTCTGAATTGGTGTTCTGGCTCTCTCTCCAGGATCGTGTTCCTTCCATCTTCTGGATTCATACGTGGATGTGGTGGGGAAAACTGATCTCGATGCCCATTCGTCCTCTGCATCCTGTATGTACCGGGCAGAGGGTCTCTTCTTTGGGGTCTGCGGGGACCATACGAGTCTCGCCATGTCCCTCTCCAACTGGATGGATGATATTGGACTCTCGCATTCCATCTCCCAGGGGGCCTCTCTCGTGGTCTTCCCTGTTGAAAATCCCTTTCTTCTGGGTAATCTCTCCTGTTCCTAGAGACCCATGGTGCCCGTTGCCTTCCATACCCAAGGGGGGAGTACCGGTTACGGGTGGGTATGTTATATCGAGGACTCATTGGAGGTCTTCCATAGTGATCATCTCTCCTGTTACCCGGATATCTGGAAGGGGAGTTAGGGGTTCTGGGGATAGGTTCTCTCCTACTAGGGGTGGTATCTTCAAACCTCGTGCGGCGAGGAGTGTTCAGAGGCTGAGTGTCCTCCTCTATGAACTCATCCAAAAACTGATCATCCGAGGATAATTCATCTGAATCGACACTGGTATCCCCCAGCTCAATCTGCCATTTATAAACCTTCTTATTGGTATAATCAAGAACATCCCTCTTGTATTTCTTTTGTTTTTTGGCTTGAATATTCGCATCGTATTTTTTGATATGTTCCTGCAGTTCCCTTTCTTTGACCTTATAGTCACTCTGACTATTGAAAGGTAATAACAAAGTTCTTATCTCATTAATGTTGACCTCAATCGTCCTCATTTTTAATTGTCTCCTCTTTATGATATTACCGAGGAGTTCTTTCTCACATTTAGAAAAGAAGGAAAACCACTCCTCCATAAGGGTAACATCATTTAAATTATCATTGGGGTTTAAATCCCACCTTAACCTTCTTGGTGTCATATTTTCGCCAATATATGTTTCAAGGGTGGCAATGTCCCACCACACCCTGAGTTGTTTTTCAAGTAAGTGTTTAAGCTGTTTAAAGAGACTGGTCATATCTTGTGTATTATTGACCTGCTCCTGACTAAATATCCCTGTAAGGTTGATATTCCTATTTCCCATATAACCGAAAATATCCATAGCAGCAGAACTGTGGGTACACCTAAAGGTGATAGACAAATGAGTAACAAAAGTTCCGCGCTTAGGACAATGAAATAAAAAAGGGACTGCTGCCCCCCTAAAAGTGGAAAACACCAAGGTGTAATCCAAACTGAAATATATGTTCTGGATAGGGGATAAGGCGCTGTCCTACTGTGTTTTGTGATAAATCTTCTCAAGAGAAAACAAGAAATTATTGGTTTAAAAGCAAAAGTGTCATAAATATCAGGAGACAATTGATGTGCAAGAATAATTGATAAGTGAATCACCTGTGAGGTGAAAATAAAGAAAAAGTGCAAAGCGTGCTAAAGTGCATATAAAATGGCATATACAAAAAATCGCATGTGCAAAAAAAATTGTATATCTATGTAACATGAGAGATCCCTATACATGAAAAAGTGCTTGGGGAACCAAAACCAGTAGAATAAATATAAAAGACATGTATTAGATGATCCGCTCAAACAATAATTAAAACAAATGCATAGCGTAAACCTCCAAAAATGGGAAGTTTTCGTGTGGAAAAAACCTTAGTGTGTGTGAAAACACAATTGCAATCAAGTCAATCAAGGCAGACCCTTCTAAAGGTGTATAAACACACTCAGTGGATAATACAATCAATAATAAGTTCTTTGGAACAGATTATTTCAGCAACAGTTCTGGAAGTATGTCCCACTGGTGTAGGGAAAAAATCACAATTTTCACCGTTGGTGTCCCGACCTCCGCTGCACCCCCACTCGTGTGTACACTTACCGGACTGCCTAACCCCTGCAGGGGTAAAAGGCATATGTAGACAGTCCTGCGATGACAACAGCGGGAAGTGGTCCTCGGTTCAAGGGTGCTATATACTGCTCTGGCGTGAGGTCAGTCCCAGTGACAGATATCCGTGCAAGGTGAAAACAGAAAACACTTCATAGTGTGAATCCATAAAAGGTAGGAAGTTTATTGAAAATCCATAAAATAACAGTCCATAAACTGGAGTTAAAACCACAACTAAAAACACTGTGCAGGAAGCCGACTAACAGTCGAGGGGCAACGTGGTGAGGCGTGCGTTCCACCGCCCGACAACTGAAAGCGGAACTGACACGAGCTGGAAGAGAGCGATGCTGACGTGTGCGTATCACGAGGCCACGCCTTACGCGTTTCGTCATCAAGACGTCATCTGAGGCGTGGCCATCTTGGTGCCCCACACGTCTAAATAGGGAAACGGAGGTGCCGCGCTGGCCAATCGAATGCTAGTAACCCGCCCCTTTGTCTCATCAAAACGAAACCAACTAATTCGCTGGTCTGGCGCCATCATGTGGTACAAAAAAATATATATAATGGTTTTCGGGCGCCTCCGTTTAAGAGATGTAAAACAGAGAAAGATGTAAAGCAGATAATAAGTAAGACTGGAGGGTAAACGATCAGCGAGGTGGTGTCCCCTCAAGCCAAATGCATTTGATATTACATATCCCAACATGTTGTAACTTCCAAACGGAAAATATAAATATGTTAAAATCATATTGTGAAAATATGTTTTTAGTTGTGGTTTTAACTCCAGTTTATGGACTGTTATTTTATGGATTTTCAATAAACTTCCTACCTTTTATGGATTCACACTATGAAGTGTTTTCTGTTTTCACCTTGCACGGATATCTGTCACTGGGACTGACCTCACGCCAGAGCAGTATATAGCACCCTTGAACCGAGGACCACTTCCCGCTGTTGTCATCGCAGGACTGTCTACATATGCCTTTTACCCCTGCAGGGGTTAGGCAGTCCGGTAAGTGTACACACGAGTGGGGGTGCAGCGGAGGTCGGGACACCAACGGTGAAAATTGTGATTTTTTCCCTACACCAGTGGGACATACTTCCAGAACTGTTGCTGAAATAATCTGTTCCAAAGAACTTATTATTGATTGTATTATCCACTGAGTGTGTTTATACACCTTTAGAAGGGTCTGCCTTGATTGACTTGATTGCAATTGTGTTTTCACACACACTAAGGTTTTTTCCACACGAAAACTTCCCATTTTTGGAGGTTTACGCTATGCATTTGTTTTAATTATTGTTTGAGCGGATCATCTAATACATGTCTTTTATATTTATTCTACTGGTTTTGGTTCCCCAAGCACTTTTTCATGTATAGGGATCTCTCATGTTACATAGATATACAATTTTTTTTGCACATGCGATTTTTTGTATATGCCATTTTATATGCACTTTAGCACGCTTTGCACTTTTTCTTTATTTTCACCTCACAGGTGATTCACTTATCAATTATTCTTGCACATCAATTGTCTCCTGATATTTATGACACTTTTGCTTTTAAACCAATAATTTCTTGTTTTCTCTTGAGAAGATTTATCACAAAACACAGTAGGACAGCGCCTTATCCCCTATCCAGAACATATATTTCAGTTTGGATTACACCTTGGTGTTTTCCACTTTTAGGGGGGCAGCAGTCCCTTTTTTATTTCATTGTCCTAAGCGCGGAACTTTTGTTACTCATTTGTCTATCACCTTTAGGTGTACCCACAGTTCTGCTGCTATGGATATTTTCGGTTATATGGGAAATAGGAATATCAACCTTACAGGGATATTTAGTCAGGAGCAGGTCAATAATACACAAGATATGACCAGTCTCTTTAAACAGCTTAAACACTTACTTGAAAAACAACTCAGGGTGTGGTGGGACATTGCCACCCTTGAAACATATATTGGCGAAAATATGACACCAAGAAGGTTAAGGTGGGATTTAAACCCCAATGATAATTTAAATGATGTTACCCTTATGGAGGAGTGGTTTTCCTTCTTTTCTAAATGTGAGAAAGAACTCCTCGGTAATATCATAAAGAGGAGACAATTAAAAATGAGGACGATTGAGGTCAACATTAATGAGATAAGAACTTTGTTATTACCTTTCAATAGTCAGAGTGACTATAAGGTCAAAGAAAGGGAACTGCAGGAACATATCAAAAAATACGATGCGAATATTCAAGCCAAAAAACAAAAGAAATACAAGAGGGATGTTCTTGATTATACCAATAAGAAGGTTTATAAATGGCAGATTGAGCTGGGGGATACCAGTGTCGATTCAGATGAATTATCCTCGGATGATCAGTTTTTGGATGAGTTCATAGAGGAGGACACTCAGCCTCTGAACACTCCTCGCCGCACGAGGTTTGAAGATACCACCCCTAGTAGGAGAGAACCTATCCCCAGAACCCCTAACTCCCCTTCCAGATATCCGGGTAACAGGAGAGATGATCACTATGGAAGACCTCCAATGAGTCCTCGATATAACATACCCACCCGTAACCGGTACTCCCCCCTTGGGTATGGAAGGCAACGGGCACCATGGGTCTCTAGGAACAGGAGAGATTACCCAGAAGAAAGGGATTTTCAACAGGGAAGACCACGAGAGAGGCCCCCTGGGAGATGGAATGCGAGAGTCCAATATCATCCATCCAGTTGGAGAGGGACATGGCGAGACTCGTATGGTCCCCGCAGACCCCAAAGAAGAGACCCTCTGCCCGGTACATACAGGATGCAGAGGACGAATGGGCATCGAGATCAGTTTTCCCCACCACATCCACGTATGAATCCAGAAGATGGAAGGAACACGATCCTGGAGAGAGAGCCAGAACACCAATTCAGAGGTTACGAAAGAAACAGAGAGGGAAACGAGGAGGCAAGCAGAAAAAGAAGAAGGGAATACTAGGCCAGGGCATCTACAATTTAAGTGATGCAACCTTCACGGATGAAGAAATCAGGTTGTTGGATCTAGGACTGAAATTCGCACCAGACAAAGGGATTGATAAATTTGAGGTATACATAGATTTACAAAAGTTTATTAGGAAATTAAAGATTAAGAAGCACTACGCTTTGAATAAAAAAGTTACAGCGACCACCGTGACTGATGGCTATATCCATACTGCACTGAGGAACAACTCCATTTTCAACCCGAAGGTCCCGGGGGACCAATGTATAAGTGCATTTAAACGGATGGTCGAGAGTGATCTAGCCAAAATGAGCACAAAAAAATCGAGGAGTTCCCAAATCTGGAAGACGATCAAGGATATCGGTAATAGGAAAGAGGTAGTAATAAGGCCTGCAGATAAAGGAGGTGGTCTTGTGATTTTGAAAAAAGGGGATTATGAAGAGGAAATGAGGAACCTGTTGGGAGTTGAAAACACTTATAAAAAATTAAAAAGCAACCCCAAATCACAATACCTAAGAAGTCTGAAAAGATTGGTGAAAAAAGGTGGCGATATGGGCATTTTGAACAAAAAAGAAGCTAGGTACCTGGTCCCGGACGCCACTAAGACTCCGGTTATTTACTATTTGCCCAAAATACATAAGCGGTTGAATAAACCACCGGGTAGACCTATCATTAATGGATTGGACTCCCTATTTTCAAGACTAGGGGAATACATTGATCAATTCTTGAAACCACTGGTAGCAAAGGGAAAATCCTATCTTAGGGACAGCACGCAGCTTATTAACGAATTAAGAACGGTCACGGGAAGTGAACATTGTCTTCTGGCAACTATTGATGTTAACTCATTGTATACCAGTATCACGCAGAAAGATGGTCTAAGAGGGGTTGAGAAGGCCCTCAATGAGGGTTCGGACCTCAAACATGAACAGATACAATTTATCTTGGAAGGTTTGGAATTGGCAATGGGCAGTAACTATTTTTGGTACCAAAAAGATTTTTATGTACAAAAAAAGGGGGTTGCTATGGGCGCCAAGTACGCGCCGAGTGTGGCGAATTTATTTATGGATTTATTTGAAGAACGCTACATCTATAACAGCAGAAGACCCGAGATAAAGTTTTACCGACGGTATATTGACGATATAATTATCGTGTGGCAAGGGGACTCCGACTCCTTTGGGAGGTTCTTGGATGATCTCAATAGAAATGTGTATGGGATCTCTTTCACTGGAAAGATAGACTGTGACTCGATTGAATACTTGGATCTAGAGATTTTCAAACAGAGGGGAGAGTTGGCAACAAGAACTTTCTTTAAACCGACTGATCGCAATGGGTATATACCCACCTCGAGCTGTCACCACCCAAAATGGAAAAAGAATATTCCCAAGGGACAGCTTTTGAGAATACGGAGGAACTGTGACAACATTGAAGATTATCGAAAGCAGACGGATACTCTGATCAAGAAATTCACAGACAAGGGGTATGACCCAAATGTTCTGGCCAACATTAGAAATGAGGTACAGGAATGTGACCGGAATTCCCTGCTGACAGTAGGCAATAGGAAGAATAGCTCTCCGGCAGATGTCGCCTTTATCACAGGGTTCAATAAACAATACAAATCTTTTGAGCACATTGTAAGGAAGTATTGGCCGATCCTAAAATCCGATAGAACTCTTGCTAACCTGTTGACAAAAAAACCCAAGTTTATCTATAGGAAGGCACCTACCCTTAGAAACCATCTGGTCCATAATGTTATTGATCCCCCCAAGGAAGTGAAATTGTTCTCGGATATGAAGGGCTTCTACAGATGTCAAAAGTGTTTGGCCTGCCGCGTCAGTAAAAGACAACCTAAAAAAAGAACATCCTTTAGGTCTAGGAGTGGCAAGGAATATGAGATTAGGGAATTGGTCACCTGCAATACCACCCACGTAACCTATATTATTGAATGCCCGTGCCGGCTACAATATGTGGGTAGGACCACCAGACCCCTCTGTGTACGGATCAGGGAACATATTAATAACATAAGAAAAGGGTTCCCCAAACACAACCTCTCCAGACACTTCGATGAATTTCATCATAGGGACCCGTCAGGCCTTATTTTTTATGAGATAGATACCATAAAAAATCACTGGAGAGGGGGGAGTAAAAAGCTACTGATATCACAAAACGAAACGAGGTGGATACACCGTTTAGATTGTCTTGTCCCTAGAGGTTTAAATGTAGAGATAGATCTTAATTGTTTCTTGTCCAACTTCTAAGGGCCTCCCCTCCACTAGTAGTTCAGCCTCTGCATAAGCTTTCAATTCATCCATCCCCAAGTCACACATTCCGATTTTTAATTCCAACTATCTCCACTCCAACCATCTGTATTAGTGTGTGAGTGAGCCATCTGCACGGGATTTGGCTCACACTGTATCCCTTCATTTAAATTTTTATATAGGCCCCTGATCTATTTTTAACAGCGCTTATTTGATCCTTCATTTGTATATAGGTCCGTGATCTATTACCATCATGCTGTTTTGTCCTCCCCATCTTTCACATAGATTTTGGTTGGGATCCCCCTTGATATGCATCCATTAACACCATAGATTTAACATAGGCTTTTTATCCTCTGATCCTTTTTATAATTTTAATATTCCATAGGCCTTGATTATGAATTAAGTTATTCTCCTTATGGGCCTATCATAGATGTATATATGCTATGGGTTTACAGTAATAGATTTAGATACGTAGCCTTAGATGCATTTTTATTACGGCCCCCACCATAAATGTTCCTTCCCTTGGTATACTAACCTTTTTTGAGTTACTTATAAAGTATGTCTGAATTTTATATATCAATTATTTTCACAATATGATTTTAACATATTTATATTTTCCGTTTGGAAGTTACAACATGTTGGGATATGTAATATCAAATGCATTTGGCTTGAGGGGACACCACCTCGCTGATCGTTTACCCTCCAGTCTTACTTATTATCTGCTTTACATCTTTCTCTGTTTTACATCTCTTAAACGGAGGCGCCCGAAAACCATTATATATATTTTTTTGTACCACATGATGGCGCCAGACCAGCGAATTAGTTGGTTTCGTTTTGATGAGACAAAGGGGCGGGTTACTAGCATTCGATTGGCCAGCGCGGCACCTCCGTTTCCCTATTTAGACGTGTGGGGCACCAAGATGGCCACGCCTCAGATGACGTCTTGATGACGAAACGCGTAAGGCGTGGCCTCGTGATACGCACACGTCAGCATCGCTCTCTTCCAGCTCGTGTCAGTTCCGCTTTCAGTTGTCGGGCGGTGGAACGCACGCCTCACCACGTTGCCCCTCGACTGTTAGTCGGCTTCCTGCACAGTGTTTTTAGTTGTGGTTTTAACTCCAGTTTATGGACTGTTATTTTATGGATTTTCAATAAACTTCCTACCTTTTATGGATTCACACTATGAAGTGTTTTCTGTTTTCACCTTGCACGGATATCTGTCACTGGGACTGACCTCACGCCAGAGCAGTATATAGCACCCTTGAACCGAGGACCACTTCCCGCTGTTGTCATCGCAGGACTGTCTACATATGCCTTTTACCCCTGCAGGGGTTAGGCAGTCCGGTAAGTGTACACACGAGTGGGGGTGCAGCGGAGGTCGGGACACCAACGGTGAAAATTGTGATTTTTTCCCTACACCAGTGGGACATACTTCCAGAACTGTTGCTGAAATAATCTGTTCCAAAGAACTTATTATTGATTGTATTATCCACTGAGTGTGTTTATACACCTTTAGAAGGGTCTGCCTTGATTGACTTGATTGCAATTGTGTTTTCACACACACTAAGGTTTTTTCCACACGAAAACTTCCCATTTTTGGAGGTTTACGCTATGCATTTGTTTTAATTATTGTTTGAGCGGATCATCTAATACATGTCTTTTATATTTATTCTACTGGTTTTGGTTCCCCAAGCACTTTTTCATGTATAGGGATCTCTCATGTTACATAGATATACAATTTTTTTTGCACATGCGATTTTTTGTATATGCCATTTTATATGCACTTTAGCACGCTTTGCACTTTTTCTTTATTTTCACCTCACAGGTGATTCACTTATCAATTATTCTTGCACATCAATTGTCTCCTGATATTTATGACACTTTTGCTTTTAAACCAATAATTTCTTGTTTTCTCTTGAGAAGATTTATCACAAAACACAGTAGGACAGCGCCTTATCCCCTATCCAGAACATATACTACCTACACATTGTCATTTCACTACCTGATGTCACCCATACACTACATGCTGCCTCAGCTCCCGCTACGGGGTTTGTTGTCCCCGACCCACTCTATGCCATCTGTCACGTGCCACGCTCAGTGTCAGGGTTGGTAAGTGCTTGTCTGGCCAAAATCTTTCCAGCAATTTTTGTTTTATTCCTCTCTATATGGATTGAGGTTGACTTTTTGTATATATCCTACAGGATTACTATGCATCAGCTCCTGATGAGTGGACAAATATCATCCACGAAACGCGTCGAGCTATGATTGATGCCAGAATTCTATCTACTGTTACCTTGATATTATCTATTTATTAATATCATGTTTATATCATCTCGCCATGCAATTTTATTATCAGTTACTGGATATGCCATCCCGGGCACCTATAGGCTATATGCTATTTTATATCAACATTATTTTGACCTTGATTCATCCAGTGTAATTATGTATTCTACTGTTTATACTTTTTCATCTAATTATGCCTATAATTCTGTGCCAATTATATTTGTATGTCTGTATATACACATGAAATTCCTTTATTATATATTTACTAATATTATTAAAATTACAATGTTAACCCTCCGCATTTAAAATTGCTTCATTTAAAGTCCCAAATTCCCTGTTATATGTATCTATGGAGGAGCAGCGTTGTCATACTAGGACAGGACTACAGAACCCCACCACCACTATGTCACCCTTATCTTCGCAATTATATACATACATATAAACACTTATCAAATAGAGATCAATACGTCTAATAGTAAATTTAACACGCCAAAGAAAGCAAATAAGAGAAGCTCCTCATTAGGATTTATACACCTTAAAAGCACCATTCCACTCCAGTTTGGGGAAATTAAACACGGACCTCAGTGGGAGTGTGGACTGTCACTTTAAACAGGCTGTTAGCAGGTTTCGGCCCTACCTAAAGCTGGTTAAAAGCATGGCAGCTTGTTTACAGCTGAGCAGATTTTTTTAAAAGAAAAAATACCCTTGCAGTGGGTAGGGAAATGGGATGTAATACTTACCCTCTCTCTGGTAAGCTCTGGCGCTTTCCTCTTAAAGAGGCCCTTGCTGTTCCCATGTACAATACTGGGCTGCTACTCCTGCATTGTATTTGAGGAGGTCAGAGTGCAGCTACCGTCCAAAGGGTAAAAGTAAAGATGTTTCAGGGGACCAATCAAACAGGCTGGTGGAAGCCTGCCCGGGGTGGGGAAGAATGTATTTATAACAGCCTATTACTTTATCTCTAGAATTAACAGGTGTGCAACCACTGCAGTGCAGGGGGTTCCCACTGCTAGGATATCCATTTTTTAAAACAAATGGAGTAGGGCTTTAACCACTACCAATTGACCTCTGGAAAATTTACCTCCCTTCATGACCAGGCCACTTTTTGCGATACGGCACTGTATTGCTTTAACTGACAATTGCACAGTCATGTAACACGAGTTTATTTTTTATTTTTTTGCGCTATAAACAAAAAAAGACCGACTATATATATATATATATATATATATATATATTTATTTATTTAGTGTAATTGCACGTGGGCTGTGAATTGTCCTGTTGAGAACCTATGTATTGTTGATTAGTGTCAGGAAGCTAGTTGTTAGTTAATTTTGACAAGGTATAACCCCCAATACCCATTAAATTAGTAAGTACGATGATGCGACTCGGTGTACATCATGTATGCGTTCCTTGATCATCCGATCGAGGGAGAATACTGCTGTGCAAAATGTAAGCACGTTGTTTCCCTGGAAGCCCAGGTTCTGAATCTAGGGAAGCAACTGTCAACACTGAGAAGATACTCTATACTACAGGTGATACTCGAAAAATTTGAATATCATGCAAAAGTTCATTTATTTCATTAATGCAACTTAAAAGGTGAAACTAATATATGAGATAGACTCATTACATGCAAAGCAAGATAGTTCAAGCCATAATTTGTCATAATTGTGATGATTATGGCTTACAGCTCATGAAAATCTCAAATCCACAATCTCAAAAAATTAGAATATTGTGAAAAGGTGCAATATTCTAGGCTCAAAGTGTCCCACTCTAATCAGCTAATTAAGCCATAACACCTGCAAAGGGTTCCTGAGCCTTTAAATGGTCTCAGTCTGGTTCAGTAGGAATCACAATCATGGGAATGACTGCTGACCTGACAGTTGCGCAGAAAACCATCATTGATACCCTCCATAAGGAGGGAAAGCCTCAAAAGGTAATTGCAAAAGAAGTTGGATGTTCCCAAAGTGCTGTATCAAAGCACATTAATAGAAAGTTATGTGGAAGGGAAAAGGTGCACAAGCAGCAGGGATGACCGCAGCCTGGAGAGGTCAGGAAAAGGCCATTCAAAAGTGTTGGGGACTTTCACAAGGAGTGGACGGATCCTGGACATGAGCTTCAAATGTATGCCTCGTCAAGCAACTCCTGAACAATGTCAGAAGCGTCTTACCTGGGCTAAAGAAAAACAGACCTGGTCTGTTGTACAGTGGTCCAAAGTCTTCTTTTCTGAAGAGAGCGAATTTTGCATCTCATTTGGAAACCAAGGACCCAGAGTATGGAGGAAGAATGGAGAGGCACACACTGCAAGATCTTGAAGTCCAGTGTGAAGTTTCCACAGTCAGTGTTGATTTGGGGAGTCATGCCATCTGCTGGTGTTGGTCCACTGTGCTTCATTAAGTCCAGGGTCAACGCAACCGTCTACCAGGAGATTTTGGAGCACTTCATGCTTCCTTCTGCAGACAAGCTCTATGGGGATGCTGACTTCATTTTTCAGCAGGACTTAGCACCTGCCAAAAGCACCAAAACCTGGTTCAATTTCAATGACCGTGGGATTACTGTGCTTGATTGGCCAGCAAACTCGCCTGACCTGAACCCCATAGAGAATCTATGGGGCATTGCCAAGAGAAAGATGAGAGACATGAGACTGAACAATGCAGAAGAGCAGAAGGCCGCTATTGAAGCATCCTGGTCTTCCATAACACCTCAGCAGTGCCACAGGCTGATAGCTTCCATGCCATGCCGCATTGAGGCAGTAATTGCTGCAAAAGGGGCCCAAACCAAGTACTGAGTAAATATGCATGCTTATACTTTTCAAAGGTCCGATATTGTTCTACGTACAATCCTTGTTTTATTGATTGCATGTAATATTCTAATTTTCTGAGATTGTGTATTTGGGGTTTTCATGAGCTGTAAGCCATAATCATCACAATTATGACAAAACATGGCTTGAACTATCTTGCTTTGCATGTAATGAGTCTATCTCATATTAGTTTCACCTTTTAAGTTGCATTAGTGAAATAAATGGATTTTTGCACAATATTCACATTTTTCCAGCATCACCTGTAAAGGAGAGTTGGGATCGTACCCGGCAGGGGCCAGCACAGAGGTGTGTGGAGATGAGGGGCAGACACCAAAGCAGAGTAGATGGGTGACAGTCAGGAAGGATATAGGGAAAAGTGCCAGGGAGGCCAGTCCTGGGCTGGAAAATCCCAATAACTACGCCCCTTTGAGTGACATTTGTGAAACAAGCCAGGGACCAGCCCTGCTGGAGCTGAGTGACTCCCGTAGCTGCCAGGGGAATAACTCCTCCAGTGAGGGTGGGAGAAAAGCCAAGGGAAAGGAAAGACAGATTTTGGTGGTAGGGGACTCAATTCTTAAGAGGGACAGAGAGGGCAATCTGTCACAAAGACCTGAACCGCCGAACTGTATGATGTATACCGGGCACTCGGGTTCTGGACATCATGGATCTGATGGACAGATTACTAGGAAGGGCTGGGGAAGACCCGGCTGTCATGGTGCACGTTGGCACCAATGACAAAGTCAGAGGTAGATGGAGTGTCCTAAAAAAATATTTTGAGGACTTAGGAACTAAATTGAGGAAAAGGACCTCCAAGGTAGTTTTCTCAGAAACACTACCGGTACTTCGAGCTACACCAGAAAGGCAGAGGGAGATTAGGGAAGTAAAGAAGTGGCTTAAGAACTGGTGTAGAAAGGAGGGGTTTGGAAGAAATCTTCACGAGGGAATCAGGGGGCTTCAGTAACCAAAACTGCAATGTTTATCCTCATGACATGTCACAGGAAGCACCCTAATGGCTAACAGAGGACAGAATTGGAAATAGACTTGAAAAACTTAACATTAATAAGTCACCAGGACCAGATGGCTTGCACCAGAGGGTCCGTAGCCTCCCTGGCGGTTTTTCCCCGAGTGTGGCTCGTGGTTAAATTTCAGCACCATTAGCGGTAACCCTGAGCCACACTCAGGATTACATCTCAGGATCCTGGTGCAGTATACTTACCTTGTCCCCAGGATCCTGCGATGTCCCCCCGTTGTGTCTGCGGGCTCTGTCCTCCGCCCCGATGTCCTGTGTGTCGGGCTCCTCTCCCTGCGACCGTCGCGACGCACGGGGGCGGAGCCTGGCGGAACATTCAAAAAAGTGAAAATTCGTAACACACACAGTACACTGTAATCTTACAGATTACATTACTGTATGAAATTTTTTCACATCCCTTTTGTCCCCAGTGCTTTGTCCAATGCCCTGCATGCAGTTTTAAATGATATATAGTGTTCTGTCTGCCTGGGAACTGGAGATTGTCCAAGGCAACCAAAAAGTGTCCCTTTACATCAAAAGTGGTTTTAGACCAGCTAGAAAACAATGATAGTAAATTAGAACACTTGCAGAATTGAGCGATAGTGAATTGTGGGGAAATTTATTTTATTATTATTATTATTTTTTTTTTTAGAATTATTTATTATATTATAATTTATGATTTATGATTTTGTGTTTCAAACTTCATCATACCCAGGATATCTACTAGACTCTTGGTGGACAGATTTAAGTGTGTTATTGCTAAGAATTACAGGCCTACAATATAAAAACGCCAAATTTCTAGGCAAAACAATTGTACTGCTTTGAGACGCAAAAATCTGAAATAATCATACCCCCAGGGAGGTTAAGAAACTCACACAAATAATTGCCAGACCATTGTTCCTAATTTAACAGTCTACTAACTGGAATGATACCAGCTGATTGGAGAAAAGCCAATGTAGCACCAATATTTAAAAAAGGGCCAAGATACATCCCTGGGAATTACAGACCAGTTAGCCTAACATCAATTGAATGCAAAAGAATAGAAAAGGCTGCACAAAATTATTAAAATCAAAAGTGAGCGAATAACCGTGGTGAAACGAGAAACAATGTAGATACCACCGAGAATATAAAAAGCCCTCAATAAGTAATTAAACAGTCCAGTGAAATGGGTCCAGTGATAACAGTGAAGGTGAAATAAACTCCTTAATACAAAGACACCACCCTCTGATGTGATCCTCCACCACATAGAATGCACGCTTACTTTTGTCTCAAAATGATGTTGTCTGGGGAGCAACGTGATTTTGAGACGAAATGTACATCAGGAGGTTGATGTACTGACATCATTGAGGTGTACTTTGTGTGCGGACGGGTGTCTGCAAGCCGGCGGGCAATTTTTTATGGGTTTTATCTTCAGTTTCGTGTAAGTGTAACTTTTAATAAACCTATAATAGCCTGATTTACACTGTGATGAGCTTCTCTCCATTCTCTTGGGTTTTTGATCGGTGCCTTGCCCTGTATACCCATTGCAAAAAAAGAGGGGGAGAAACAGAGTTTCTCTAAAGTAGGTCAACAGAGAACACTATTGTAAATACAAAACCAGCTTTATTAATTACCAAAAAATAAACCAATTAATATTACAAAAAGTGAAAAAATTGGCAATATGGATAGACGGTTATCACAAACCAATTAAAAGTGGACAACGTTGTCACGGGATATTAAAAACAATGGGAGCCGCGGCTACACGCTCACTCATACACATCATACACACTAGATAAGGGGTATAATAAATTGAGGATAGTCCTGCACAATAAGGTTGATAATTAGTGGAGAGTATTCTCAATACCAGGTATCTAGTTGGGCAGGAACAGTCCTATACCACTAATTCGGAGGTGATGTAACACACATAATTCGGAGGTTTTACATCACCACCGAATTAGTGGTATAGGACTGTTCCTGCCCAACTGGATACCTGGTATTGAGAATACTCTCCACTAATTATCAACCTTATTGTGCAGGACTATCCTCAATTTATTATACCCCTTATCTAGTGTGTATGATGTGTATGAGTGAGCGTGTAGCCGCGGCTCCCATTGTTTTTAATATCCCCTGTGACAACGTTGTCCACTTTTAATTGGTTTGTGATAACCGTCTGTCCATATTGCCAATTTTTTCACTTTTTGTAATATTAATTGGTTTATTTTTTGGTAATTAATAAAGCTGGTTTTGTATTTACAATAGTGTTCTCTGTTGACCTACTTTAGAGAAACTCTCTGTTTCTCCCCCTCTTTTTTTGCAATATGTTTAAAAGGGCAACTTGAACTGCATCCAGGCCTTTGTCTGTATGATAGGTCTATACTTACCCGCTGTAACTCGCCACCGCTGTTAATATTTACTGGTTGATCCGGGCATACATCCTTCTTTTTTTGTCTGTATACCCATTGATTTGAGGTCACCTGGCTTGCCTTCGGTGTAACTACAGAGAGTTGCTGCTGGATAGATGTCCGGACACTGACCAATTATACAGGCTTATTTAAGCTTGCCCTCCAATAAGCGTGCATTCTATGTGGTGGAGGATCACATCAGAGGGTGGTGTCTTTGTATTAAGGAGTTTATTTCACCTTCACTGTTATCACAGAACTGTTTAATTACTTATTGAGGGCTTTTTATATTTATTGTTCTCAGTGGTATCTAAATTGTTTCTCGTTTCACCACGGTTACTCGCTTTTAAATTTTAATAATTTTGCACAGCTTTTTCTTTTCCTTTGTATTCATTGTTTTGTTTATATCTCACAATTTTGAGCTGCTCAGCAATGGCATGCAATGCCAAGCTGTTGCAAGCAAAGCAAACAGAATATTGGCATGCATTAAAAACGGGATTAACTCCAGAGATAGAACAATAATTCTCCCACTCTACAAGATACTGGTCTGGCCACACCTGGAGTATGCCGTTCAGTTCTGGGCACCAGTCCTCAGGTAGGATGTGCTGGAACTGGAGAGAGCCCAGAGAAGGGCAACAAAACTAATAAAGGGACTGGAGGACATTAGTTATGAGGAAAGGTTACAAGCACTGGAGAAGAGACGCTTGAGAGGGGATCTGATTTCAATGTACAAATACAGATAATAATAGGGATAAAACTTTTCCGCGAAAGGGAATTTGATAAGACACGCGGCTATTCACGAATATTAGAAGAAAAGCGGTTTCATCTTAAACTGCGTAGAGGGCTCTCTACACTGGGTCAGGATAGCAGGGCTGTGTATGACGGCGAGCACAGCGGAGGTAATTGTAATGTATGCTGTTACAGCGGGTTATGCGCACTCTGTGATCCCACGGCTTTCCTTTTCCTCTATGTTCTCTTACCAAACAAATTCACTTTTTACCTGCAATAAAAATGTGCATTTATTTATTTTTAAAAGGGGGAATTTATCCTTTAATATAAAGACCTGACAGACGTATTTTTTTTCTACTCGAACAAAACAAACTAGCTGGATATAAGTTACATTTTTAACTGGACGTTTGCTTTTGTTTTCAAAAGAAAAAGTAATGACTGCAGCACTATTATCTTGCAGGACTGGTAACCAGTATGCCTTTAAATGAAGTGCAAAAGGATATGGTTCTGCAGCTCCCCTGGGTACGATACTGTTGGAGTAAAGCTCTGGAACTGCACCGATGTTTTGTTCCCATAAAACAAGTACATACGTCCTGTAGTAAAGTAGAGAGGAAATGGTTTACAGAGAGAGACTTGCAGGCATAGAGAAACCATCCACCAATAGAAAAATTCTAGCAGACGTTCTGGTTACATACCTAAGTTCTGCCGGAATTCCGACTTTACCCCGATCTGCAAAAGTTGGTTCTCAAAAAGTACTCCATTGTTCTTGCAAACAAACCTAAAAACGCAGGGATAACCCATCTGTTATGTTCAATCAATACTTACACATAAACTGTAAATCAGTTCTAAGCACAAATGCATGCAAGTAGAAATTATGTCAACAAAAGATCAAACGTGCTCTTCTGTGCAAGGGATTGCTAATCCTCAAATTGCATGAAACAAAAGTATGGGGAATCACAGTTTGTCACGTAAATAGTGTTGTAATTTTATATTAAATACCTCTTAAACCGCAACTCCAGGCACATCAGTATTACAGCAGTTATAGATTCTATTGACAGAAAAGAAACCTCCAGTCATGCTGGCTTTATTCTACAGCTGTCAAATCTGTTCCTATGAATTGTACTTTGTCTCTGCTTGGGTGTAAGTACTGCAATCCCACCGCCATGGTCACATCCCTGCCTCCCTCTCATCCAGGCCATTCACAGAACAAAATGTGAGGTTAAGTTTGCATCTTCACCCCCCTCTTCTCCAGGGCATTCATAAAACTGAGTCTGTGAGCTTTGTTAAGGGGCATGGAGGAGGAAGAGAGAAGATCTGCAGCATTCACATACCAGCAGGCACAGAGATACAGTGAGAGCTGTCCTTCTTACATGTAGAAGAATACAATTTGAAACTATAGACCACTATATAAAAACTTAAAACTAAAATAGATTATAGCCAGCATGATGGGAGGTTTAATTTTCTGCCAATGGAATGTAATACTAATAAGGATTTTTATGCCCAGAGCAAATTATGAGAAATCAGTTATGGAAACAAAGCTGATAAAAGAAGATCATAGCTGATAAAAGAAGATCATGGCAAATCAAGATGGACATTTGAAAGATTTGGCATGAGAGTACTTCCCAAACTTTTTGTAAAAAGCTAGGAGCTTCCGAAAATGAAATCCATAGTGTGGATAAAAATGCAACAATGATCATATAAAATAGTGTTTGCAAAAAAAACTCCTAGTGTACAAAAGCCTTGCACCCCCTGTAAACTCTATAATGGTCACATCTCTGTGCTCCATAGCTAAGGAAGAGGTTAGACATTGCATACAATTTAAAGCCGTAAGCCAGCCATACATGGATCGAAATATGGCTGGTTCAGTAAGGACTATAGCCGTCAGAGCTCAGTGTATTCTGATGGCGAGGAAGTCTCCCTGCTGTCAGAATACAATAGGATGGTGGATGGGGGTAATCAGGTTTTATTTTTATTTTTTTTTAGGTTTAACCTAGTTAAATGAAAAAACCTGAATCATCTATGTGCTGCTTAGTTACACATTTAATGTCCCTGTAAATAGTTAGTCTAGGGCAAGCTGGCGCAAATGAACTATTAAATGCTTTAAACAGGTGCACTTGCTGGGCACGTTGTGCAGTGTTCTGGAGTAGGAAGGGTAATTCCTGTCCCACTCCCAAAACAAAATAGAGTTCAGCTGACTGTTGCTCAGCTGTTCACAAGTTTTGTATTCAATGAATGAACACAAAGCTTCCTCTGATTAGCTGAGGTGGAAAAGCAGGTGGATGATGTCACAATCTCCTTCTCAGCCAATCAGAAAAAGCTTTGCATTCATTCAAAAGCTTCCTATAAATTGGATAGGAATTTTTAGGTTATTTTTATAAATGTTTTTTACAAAAGGTCAGCTTAGCCTTTAAACATGAGTTTATGCTTGATAGACAATCTAGCCAATACCTGTATATTTCTATTTATACAAAGAAATGGGGCAGGCTGAAGTATACTCCAATTTCTGGTGTCTTTCAGTGACCCCAGTGCTATGATTTGTACCCTATTCAGTAATTAGAGACAACTATGAATTCCAATGTGTATAAATCTGCTCTCCAAGATGCATGAAAATAGGGAGATGTTTTCCCCCAGTCAGCATCTGCTCTAAACTGGTGTTCAGCCATGTGTGGTTTAAAGCAAATTCTATAGTAAGAAGGACAAATCTGTGTTCTCCGGGGCATTGACATCAGTTAGTAATATTAGAGGAGACAGACAAGCATCAATATTAATCGAATTAACATCACCACTCTAGAGAGTCTGCATGTAATGCAAAATTACCAACAATAAATCTACTACTAAATAAAAATGTGGGGAACAGCACATTTAAAATGAACCAAGCCTATATAAATTAACTTACAAATTAAAAAAGCGCATCTTTGTTCACATTCACCATTCTGAATGGTTACCAGAAATGAAGAGAAAGCAATGGAGATGCTTGCATGAATAGTTCTTTACCTTGCAGACCCCGAGAGCCTCAAAGCCTCCAAACCCAGGAAGCTTATGTAAAGCTCTACCACCTTCTGTGATCAGAAGCTCTGGCTCAATATCTCCTGTGCTCAACCACTGGCCCATAAATACAATGGTTGCCCTTAGCAAATAATAGTTAGGGCTGAGAGAGGGTAGGTCTAAGTTTTGTAAAGATGATGTTTAAAAAGTGCATTTAAAGTGTTCAAGAGGTCTTGACTCTGTGGTGCTTTATAATGTGTGTAAATATACATTCGAGCATCAACAGGTGCGTGTAGTGACAACTTAGTATACACAGGTTCACTTTAAAGAACTGCTCTAGAATTCATTTCCCCAAATACAGCATTGCTGTCACAGCTGCTGATGAGTTTTTTTTTGTGCTCTGGGCTCTCCAGGGATTCTCTCTACAGAGAATTCTCTTTGTCTCCTGACATCAGAGGCTCTGATGAAAAGCGAATGAGTATCTGTCACAGCCATACTATGATCAAGGAAGGCCTCCCCCTCTGGGGTTCTAGACAGCCATTCAAACTTGGCAGGGAACACATCTAAATTTCATCTAAAATGTGGAAATCTATTTGATACAATTATGTTTTACAAAATAGTTGGATGGATTACTACTTTACAGCAAAAAAAAAAAAAAAATGAAATGACTTCACTGAATTGTACATATATGATATAGACAGTCAAGGGATCTACACCTCTACAACATGTACACGCTTCAATACACATGCTAATCTTACTTGTTAAGAAGCTCATCAGCCTCAGCGATAGGCAAAGCAGGATCCTCTGAAACAGTAGAGCCAGAACTGAGAGCAAAAGGACAGGAGGAAAGAATGGAAAAAGGGCAGAGAAAGCAACCAAAAGGGGAAAAACAAAATTAATCTGTTAGCCACACTAAAAAAAGTGTTAGTCCTGACATGATCACATGACCCAGAATTAAGAGCAGCACCTTTGATCACAGACAGGAGTAAAAGCAGCACAATACATTTTTTAACATTAAGGAACTCTGAGCCTTATAGCTCTGATGTGAAAATATAATTTGTTATATAAACCATGATGGAGGTGTAATGGTCTTGAGACTGTACTACAGTAATTATCATCTCAATGGGTCACACTCAAAAAGGAATTTAGTTACCATATGGTACCATGCTCTCATACCACATGCAAGTTCTAGGGCAAAAATGTGCTTCTATTCAACCACTCTACATTTTGAAGGCACTGGCCTGAATTTAGGCAAGCCATAGATGATGTGATTAAAGATAAATCGCACGATTCCCCCATTAACACAGTCAGTGTTGATGGGGGAATCCCTCCCATGGAGCTATTGTGTCCTCCCAGCGAGGGGGCGTAGGGAGCCGTCCCTGCTGGGAGAACATATTTATTGCTAGCAGCTATAGCCACTGGCAATAATCGCATGTAAAAATCCAACATGCTGTTTGTACCCAAGCCGATCGGTGGATCGACTTGGGTACACTCAAGCCTGCCCATAGACGATTAGAATCTCAGCCAGTTCAGAAGGGACCGGCTGGGATTCGAACCATCTATGGTCGGCTTAACTCTACAACTGAAGTCACTGGCCTGAACTAGAATGTAGTCAGAGCTCCCAGTTGGTCTAGTGCTGTCCACAAGTGCCTATAGAGTAAAAAGGAGCAAATTAAAATAGAGCTGAGAGATGAAAGTGGCAAAAAAAAAAAAAGGAGCTTGTCTACAATACATAGAAAAGATGATTTGAATGCAGAGAATCTTTCTAGGGTCTGATCTGGTGCTGTATCTAGCAAGTTTTATCGAATCACATAGGGGTTGATTTACTAAAACTGGAGTGCGCAAAATCTGGTGCAGCTGTGCATGGTGGCCCATCAGCTTCCAACTTCGGCTTGTTTAAGCTTTGACCAAAAAAAAAAGAAAAAACTGGAAGCCAATTGATTTCTATGCAGAGCTGCACCAGATTTTGCACTCTCCAGTTTTAGGAAATCAACCCCACTGTGTTCAACCACACTAGCTCACATGCATTAAAGTGATTGTAAGGCTTAGTTTTTTTGTTTTTTTTTTTTGCTAAATAACATGTCATACTTGCCTCCACTGTGCAGTTCGTTTTGCTCGACTTCTAGGGTCCCCCAGCGCTGGTAGCTCCTCCCCGCATCGTATAACCCCCTAGAGGAAGCGCTCTCCCAGGAAGTCACCTTGTGGGCGCGCTCCCAAGTCTAGCATTTGTGTCCATAGACGCAGAATGCCAGACTCGACCCCACCCCCCCGGCGCCAACGTCATTGGTTTTGATTGACAGCAGAGGGAGCCAATGGCTGCGCTGCTATCAATCTATCCAACCAAGAGCTGAGACAACGGGAAGAGGGGAAGAGCGCATCTCCGGTGTGTGAATCACAGGACTCAGGTGAGTAAAATATGGGGGGGGCTACCAGTGACAGAAGTTTTTTCACCTTAAGCATCTTATATTGCATGCTTGCTGGTCTGCGGTGTGAAGCACTGTAACGACAGATTGTACTTTTTTTTTTTTTACTTTAATAAAATGTCACAAAATGACATTTCGTTAAACTCTATGCACCACGGTGCCATGATGTGTGATGTGCTTTGTAAAATGTAGCCATGCTGCTTTTATGTGCAGCGTACCTTAATTTACTGTCATGGTGTGAACAGGGCACAAGGAAAAATATTCCTTAAAAAGGGGTTGTACAGCCTGTACACCTACAGGTAAGCATATAATAAGGCTTACCTGTAGGTACCGTGAATATCTCCTAAACCTGCACCGTTTAGGAGATTATTCACTGTATTCGCGTATGCAGACAACATCGGCACATGCGCACTGAAGAAATGGCTCGCTCGTGCCATTTCTTCAGTAGCTGTGCCGTGACCGGCGCAGCTACTGCCATACTAGCTCATTACGCCTTTGTCATACAGGTTGTTTTTTTTTTTTTCCCTGAGAGTTTACAACCACTTTAATCTATGCAAAATGCAGGTCAAAAGACATGGTATTAACAAAACCTTGTTGGATTGGACAAAAATTAGCCCGCTGTGTCAAGCATTATACTCATCCCTGCGCAAGAGCATCCAGAGACAGCAATTAGTCTAGACAATGGCAACCTTAAGCCATCTATACATGGATCAAAATTCGGTCAGTTCAGCAGGGACCGGACGAATTTTGATCCATGCATGGGTAGGGAGGTTGTACAGATGTTGATCTACTGCTAGACTTTTGTACAACCGCCCTGTTGGAAAATCTCTGCTCTATCGGCACTGCCAGCTATAGCTGGCAGCATTAAAGTGGAGTTCCAACCCAAAAAAAAATAATAGTAATGTGTTTAAAAAAAAATAAAAAAATAAAAACAAACATTTGGAGAAATTTTTTTTTTTTTACTCGCCTCTAAATGGCCGTTGCTAGGGGGTCCCTAGCAATCTGCCTCCTTCGGTGCCTGGGCTCCTGACGTCACTTCCCTCAGCGCAGGAAGGGAGATCGCCTCTCTCCCCTCCCTCTTGTCAAACATCTGGGACACGTGACCGGGCCCAGATGATTGCGGGGCCAGTGACAGCGCGCGGCACAGCTCGCGCATGCGCAGTGGGTGCCTGGCTGTGAAGCCACAGCCGGGCGCCCACAGTTAGAATGCCGGCGCCGCCGAGCGGGGGGGGGGGGAGCGGGGCTTCGATCCCCTGCATTGCTGGACCCTGGGACAGGTAAGTGTCCAATTAAAAGTCAGCAGCTGCAGTATTTTTTTTAAATGGGAACCCCGCTTTAATCAGCGTATTCTGACAGCGTAGCTGGCGCCCACTATCAAAATACAATAGCTCAGCAGGGAGGATTCCCCCATCCACACATTTGATGGTTGAACCAAAAAAAAAAAACCTATTGGAAAGTTCTGATTGGCTTCATGTTTATATGAACAGTACAAAGAAGGACATATTCATAAAAGACAGGAACTGAAGAAGATGCGCTGCCACATTAAAGTTACCCTAGAGCCACATGTGGTTGCCAGCTCACTGATCTCTAATTATTAAGGGTTCAGTAGCTGTACTGTAGTACTGCCTCAAAGGCTATCATGCTAAAGTGGGAAGGAACACTGGCGACTCCTTTAGCGTGTGATCTGAACAGTCTGGTTTCTTCAGGAAATGGTTGAAAAATGTAGTGAACACTGATAATGATATCTACCGAGCATGCCTTAATTTTTACTAAATCAGCCCTTACTCTGAAGGCTGGTCTGCATTGACCAACAGGGACGCAGGACTTTCAGAGGGCGGGTCCAAGTCACTGTACACCATCCAATCAAAGGCAGGCACAGCAAGACAGACAAAGACAAGAAACAATCCCACCAGCAGCAAAACAAGAAAAGAAAGAAGACAAAGACCAAAAGAGAAGACAGAAAACTCACATGCAATTAGACAGTAGACAGACAAATAGCGGCATACACACAGCTGTACAATATAAAGTGATGTATTAACAAAAACAACCTTATCCCTATATAACACTAGGAAAGGCTAGGTGAAACATATCAGAAGACGAGAGATGGAAATACAGCCTCTCACTCCTTCACGGACGACAGCCATGCAGACCAAATTTGATGCAGTGTGCGGCGTATGGTCTGAGCACTGATAGGCTGATCCCCCCCACCCCTTCAACCTCTGCAGCAATGTTGGCAGCACTCATACGTCTATTTCCCAAAGACAACCTCTGGACATGACGCTGAGCACGTGCACTCACCTTCTTTGGTCGACCAGGCCTGTTCTAAGAGGAACCTGTCCCGTTAAACCGCTGTATGGTCTTGGCCACCCTGCTGCAGCTCAGTTTCAGGGTCTTGGCTATCTTCTTATAGCCTAGGTCATCTTTATGTAGAGCAACAATTCTTTTTTTCAGATCCTCAGAGAATTGTTTGGCATGAGGTGCCATGTTGAACTTCCAGTGACCAGTGAGTGCAATAACACCAAATTTAACACATCTGCTCCCCATTCACACCTGAGACCTTGTAACACTAACGAGTCACTGGGGAGAGAAAATAGCTAATTGGGCCCAATTTGGACATTTTTACTTAGGGGTGTACTCACTTTTGTTGCCAGCGATTTAGATATTAATGGCTGTGTGTTGAGTTATTTTAAGGGGACAGCAAATTTACACTGTTATACAAGCTATACACTCACTACTTTACATTGTAGCAAAGTGTAATTTCTTCAGTGTTGACACCTGTGAGGGGTTTACTCCCTTTTGTAAGATACTGTAGAAGTAAAGATGCAGCTTAAGCCTGAGCTCCTCCTGGCTATGTTCCTCTGGTTTTGCCCCTCATTTTCTATATACAGTGTTTTATAATGTAAATACTATATAAAGCTATAGGGGCATACTTTCAGGAGCGATAATATACAAGGCAAATGTGTTTCACTCAAACAAATCATTGCAATTCGACTTAGGTTTAAGGATTGCAGAATACCTTAGAAAGTTCTCGTCAGTACAAGGAGCTACAGAAGCAGAGGCAGAGGGAGAGTCAGAAAAAACATCCACCAGGAGGTTTCCAGCACTGGGTGCTGCTGATCCTGTTACAGGAGCACTCCGCAAACCAAGGAGATCAGCAGATGGCGATGGGGTAGACTGTGAAAACAAAGCCCATGGTGAAACAGGTTTTATAAAGCTTGTAACATTCTACTGGATACCTGCACTGAGGAAAATATATGGACCTTCACTGCAGATAGTTGTTCATAGACAAACTCATAATTACTAAACCAATTAGATCACTACGGCAGAAAAGCAACGATATTCTGAGACAACCTTTATTATAATAAGCGTATGTTCCCTTTAAACAAATTAAAGTGACGAACTGCAATAGAAACAAGCAATGTTTTGTCAATATACATTATATGCAGGTACAGTACTGTGAAAAGGTATTTGCCCCCTTCCTGATTTTTTTTACTTTTTTTTGCATATTTGTCACACTTAAATGATTCAGTTCAACAAACAAATTTTATTACACAAAGACAACCCGCATAAATACAAAATGCAGTTTTTAAAATGATGATTTAATTTATTAAGGGAAAAAAGCTGTCCAAACCTGCCTGGCCCTATGTGAAAAATGACCCCCCAAACCTAATAACTGGCTGTGCCACCCTTGGCAGCAACAACTGAAATCAAGCATTTTCGATAACTGGAAAATAGGATTTTTTACTTACCGTAAAATCAGTTTCTCTGAGTTCATTGACAGACACAGCCTTCTTTATTCAGAACGGTAGGGTTATATCATCTACACAGGAGTAGGACTAGGCAGAACAAAAAAACAACCCCTGGCTATGCTATGGGCTGTCCTCCGTCAGTATATAACCCCCTCCCTGCTCTAGGTATTCAGTTTAGTAGCAAGCAGTAATAGAAGTATCAAAAAACTCCATAGAGGGGTGGGTGCTGTGTCTGTCAATGAACTCAGAGAAACTGATTTTACGGTAAGTAAAAAAATCCTATTTTCTCATTCGTTCATTGACAGACACAGCCTTCTTTATTCAGAACGGTAGGGACGTCCCAAAGCAGGGCTGAACATGAGGGGTGGGACAGCGAAAAATCCCAAGGCTAACACAAAACCAACCAGGTAACAGGAGCTTCATACAGGACAACTGGAACCCAATCTGAACGATACCCCTTCAAGAGGGATTAGACACTATTAACAGCAGCCTGCAAAAAGCTTGCAGCCAAAAAAGGCACCCGCAGATGCCAACCCATCCACTTCATAGAACTTGTGAAAAATGCGCCACAAAACGTCTGAAGACAGAACGCACTAGGAGCCCGAGAAGAATGCGCCGTAACAGGGTAAGCAGGAACCAGATTCCTGACAGAATAGCCCAGAGTCATCATCTGTCTGATCCATCCAGAAGAAGGTCGCAGAAGAAGCAGACAGCCCCTTTCTTGGCCTGTCCATGAGTACAGAGAGCCTGACCTCCAAAAGACTCAGTGGTTGGCAAATACAAGCGAATCCCCCAAACCACATTCCGGGCAGATAAGGCAAATTCCTTGGGATGTGTTGCCAGGGACACAAGAAAGGAAACACAATGTCCTTGTTCAAATGGAAACCCAGGGATGAAACTATAGAAAAGGGCGAAGCACCGCCTACAACACACTGTGAGCAGAGGTGAAAGCCACCAAGAGGCCACCTTCCGAGACAGAGTAAGCAGTGGAATCTCCCGATATTTTGAGAGAGGGAGAGAGCGGCTCCTGGAGAACCGAAAACACCAAGTTTAGAACCCACGGCGGTAGAAAAAAAACAAAAACGCACCGGTGGAAACAGACGTCTAACCCCTTGAATAAAGAGGTACGCACCAGGGAGCGCGAGACCAGGGGATGCTGAAGACGACCACCCAGGCTGACACCTGGCCCTCGAAGGTACTCGAAGTGCATTCCTGCTAAACTCCCCCGTAAATGGGGGTCGGAATTGGAGCCACCTAAAAAGAACAAGGATGAATGCCCCGTGCTTCACACCAGGATGTATGCGCTCTGCACACCCGGAGGGTTAAAACCTCCTAAAAGATGGACTCCCTAGCCATCAACAGTGTCGGAACTGCCGCACCTGGCTCAACACAGCCAGGCCGTTAAAACCAGGGACTCTAAGGCAGGATGGAAGAACGGCTCTGGGCCCATAGATCCTTCCTGAGAGGCAGTCAACAAGGAACGCTGGCGACCAGGCGCACACAGTCGGCATACCCAGACCGAATGGACCCATCCGGGTATAATAGAATGAACGCCCGTAGCCACGATCCTGCGTAAAAGCCACAACAGAAGCTGGAGAGGAGGAAAAGCATAGGGAAATGTCACTGGCCCCATGGGCCACCAGAGAAACCCGTAACCTTACCAGAAACCTTGGTACCATCCAGTTGAACCAGGACACCAAGAGAACTACCGCATGAGTGTCCCAGCGGGAACAAACCCGAAGAAATACGGCCCGGTGAAGGGCCCATCTGTGGTCCAACCCTCGCCACTCCTGGAATGCATACACTGGAAAAGGGATCGGACGAAACGTTCTGCTCATCGGGGAATACTGGCAACAGCCAGGGCCGCCACAGCCTATTTGACCCGCTCTGGCGAAGGGCCTAAGCCATTGTGGTTGCCTTGTCTGACTAGAACCATACCGGGAGCCCCTGAAGTTGATCCGTTCATGATCCAGACTTAGCCTGATCGCTCGAAGTTCCAGGATATTACCCAATAGTCTGGACTCCACCAGCGTACAATGACCCTGAGCAGAGCTCAGTCCCAGGACATCCTACCCGGACCGACTGGCATTGGTGGTCACCCTGTTTAATATAAGGGGAGAAAGGATTTATCCCACTGAAGAACCGGAGAGCAAGCCACCAGACCAGGGAATCGTGGTTTCCTAACTCAGCCGCATCCGATTGTCCCAAGACCTCGGGCATTTGTCTCATGCCAGGATCTCCCTGAAGGAAGGGAGTTTGTATCGAACTGCGCAAATGGAATCTTTTCAAAAAGGTAGAAACTCTCAGACGCAACACCCACACGCAGGTTCCCAGAGGGCCTACCTGCCGGACAGAAAAATAAAAAAACGCAGCATGCAACTTCTGGAGTTTGTCTAAGAGAAGAAAACATGCTGGCTAGAGCTGAAGCTTGGGCTTAGATAATCCAACGTTCTGGAAGGGCCCAAGCAGACTTCAGATAGTATAGAGCAGCAAGGATGATGAATTCCCTTCCACAGGCGGTGGTCTCAGCGGGGAGCATCGATAGCTTCAAGAAACTATTAGATAAGCACCTGAATGACCGCAACATACAGGGATATATAATGTAATACTGACACAATCACACACATAGGTTGGACTTGATGGACTTGTGTCTTTTTTCAACCTCACCTACTATGTAACTATGTAAGATGCCTACTGAAACCAGTCAAGGTCTGCATACAAACTACATTGCCGCTCGGGGGAGCCGAGGAGAGACAGAAGAAGATTGTCCAGGCAACCAGGACTGCAAACCCCCACAGATGCAACCACGCCCGATCCGGGGCCAACACCTCGCGAATACCCGAGGAGTGGTGGCCAGACTATGCGTTGATCATGCGCCTCACCCACAGCAAAACGGAGGAAGTACTGGATTCGGGCACATAACAGAATGCGTAAACAAGCATTCGTGATGTTGATAGAAACCAGAAGGTCCCCATGATGAAGGGGTGCTGCCGCTGTGCTAACGGACGCCATCCTGACCTTCTGTACTCACACAAGGCAGGCCAGGGCCTTTAACTGTTCCCAACATGGGAACCGTGACAACCACACTCTGCAGCAACGGATCTTGCACATCCCCCCCGCGGGGGGTCCGGCAATGCAGCAAAGGCAGGGGGATTCCCAAATGGGTACCTCACAGCAAGCATTTTTAAAAAATTTTTATTCTGAAACACAAATGCACTCTAGACCCTCCCAGTCTTCAAGGACAATATTGTTAAGCTAAGAGGGAAAAGGGAACGCTTCTGCTGCGCAAGACGGCTTATGAGTTATCGGCTCTCCGCCGCAGCCACCGCTGCATCCCCCATCTTGAAAGGTTCCTGCACAGATGTATTAAGTGCAAAAAACAGCGCTTTTTTTGTGCCCTACTGCAGTCATCCTCACTCCCTGACAAGATAGGGAGCGTGGCCACCACCCCGCAAGGTGGGCCATGTCCTCAGAGCCAGATAGGAGACAGAAGGGGGAGGGCAGGGATGCCATATACTAAGCTATATGCCTAAGTGCTACCCCAAAAAACACAGGGAGAGGGGGCCACCAACTGGAACCCCCCACCGCCCGAGGGGGCGCAGACCGGGGGCCCCCGCACAGGGGGCGCCCCGCACATGAGGCACAGACCGGGGCCCCGCACAGGGGCGCCGATCCACGAGGCCACAGAAGCCGCGGCCCAATAGGTACAAAAAGGCGGCCCAGTAGGCCGCGGGATAAATTTTGGCCGCCCGCCACGAGCACGTGGCCCACGGTGGGACCGGACAGCCGGTCGGTAGGCTGTGGCCTAAACTCTCGGACCTCCAAGCCGGTAGGCCGAAATGCCGCAGACTAAATTTCCGGCCGCGAGTACGGTAATTTGGTCGTGGCTTTGCGGCCCCCTAGCTGGTAGGCCGCAAGACCGTGGCCTAAATTATGGCAGCCACTCACCTCCCAGGCCCAACCCTAGATGCCGCCCCCCCCCCCCCCCAGTAACAACCCAAAGGTGGAAAAGGGGAACCATGTCCCAAAGCCCCTAGGCCGGGAGCCTGGGCCTCACCAGGGATGGGGGGGGGGGGTTTGAGAAAAGGGGAAGGAAGGGGGGTGGAGAACCTCGGAGGGAACGATCACCCCCCCAGGGAGTACCCCGGAGTGGTGTGGGGCGCGGGAAGGAGAGAAGGGGTCCCCTTACTTACCTCTCTAGCAAAAAGCGCAGGTAGCGCTCCCAGACAGATCCTCCTCACCACCGAAGTGGGGGGCTGTCGGCCATGAGGAACGCTGTGACACAGGCACGAGACACGGTCGTATGCGACCTCGCGAGACGTTTAACTCGCAGGGCCAGCCCCTGTCCAGTGCGTAGCTGTGGTCTGCGCGCGCTTGCTGGCCAGACTGGGGCAAACATTGGATAAAGCATCCAGCCCGTCGCCCAGCCCGGCAGTTGATTGTAGATCTCACCGGAAAAAATCCAGAAAAAAGAGAAAATAACAAACAAAAAAATTCCCAGGACTAGAGATCCCAGCAGGGAACTAGGTCCTTACTCCTGACTAGGCAGAAAAAAAAAACTGAATACCTAGAGCAGGAAGGGGGTTATATACTGACAGAGGACATCCCCATGGGCGTAGCCAGGGGTTGTTTTTTTTTTGTTCTGCCTAGTCCTACTCCTGCAGAGACGATATAACCCTACCGTTCTGAATAAAGAAGGCTGTGTCTGTCAATGAACGAATGAGAAATAAGTCTTTCACATCACTGTGGAGGAATTTTGGCCCACTCTTTGCAGAAATGTTTTAACTAGAGTTTTTGAGCAAGAACAGCCTGTTTAAGGTCATGCCACAGCATCTCAATCGGATTTAAGTCTGGACTTTGACCAAGTCACCTTAAAACCTCCTTTGAGGGATTCAGAGGTGGAGTTTCTGGTATTTTTCAGATCACTATCCTGCTGCATAACCCAAGCGCGATTGGGTTATGCGGTGGCCAGACATTCTCCATCAAGATTTTCCTGTAGAGCGCAGTCTTCCAGGTCATGAAGCTGCAAAGCTTTACAAGTTCTTTTTATGAAATGCTGTGTTAGTTTTACACCAGATGTAACGGGACGCACACGCCTTCCAAAAAGTTCAACTTTGGTTTTATCAGGCCACACCATATTTGCGGTAATGCAGAATTTTTTTTTTTGGCAAATGCGAGACAAGCCTTTGTGTTCTTTTGGTCAGCAGTGGCTTTCGCCTTGGAGCTCTCCCATGAATGCCATTTAATTTTTCACCTAGGGCCAGGCAGGTTTGGAAAGCTTTTCTTCCCTAAATTAAATCATTTAAAAACTGCATTTTGTATTTACTCGGGTTATCTTTGTGTAATATTAAAATCTGTTTGATTATCTGAATCATTTAAATGTGATAAATATGCAAAGAAAAAAAAACAGGAAGGGGCCAAATAATTATCACTTTTGTATACTTCTCAGTCAATCAGATTGTAAAATATTATGTTTATCTCACTGTACTTGTATAGTTATCCAGATAATTTAAAAACTCACTGCAGTGCTGGGTGTAGGTTCCACTCCACCGTTAATCTCAGCGTTCGGATCCTTCTTTCCTTCTTCTAACTCACTAACTGCACCTGGTCCTTTCTTCTTCTTCAACTTGGCCAGAATAGAGGACTCTCGTTCAGGGAAAGGTGGCATCTCCTCCAGCACTGTAGCCTAGACATACAGGCACACAAAAGCAACATACTAAAATGACTTTAGTGAAAAAGATTTGAAGTAGAGTAAGCACGTTGGTTGAATTACATGTAGCAATCGGATTTTAACCTTTATTTTGTTGTACAGATAAAATGAATAAAAAATTCTATGGTAAAACATCCAGGAGCAACAGGGGAATTTCCAATTAAAAAGGAACACAATTATTCAAAATGCAAAATACAGCATAAAACACTGTAAAAGGCTTGCTGTAACATATACTGTGCCGCCCATGGTCGAGGTGTCCTTCTCTCACCTCCCTCGTCCTTGACTGGTAGTACGCCCCTCCACCCCGCCCCCCCCCCCCCCACTTGCTATCCCTGTGCAGAGCGGGGATTATCAGTAATCAGTTGTATGACACAGCACGGATCTCCCACTGTGTCAGGTATTGTATACGAATAACATAGATCGCTGGTGTCCCGCCTCCCTCCATGATGATTGACAGCGCACTGTGCCAATTGTGCTATTTTAGATTTAAAGAGTTCTGGCTCCAGTTTCTGGAAGTGACCTCATCCCCCTGGTTGCCCGCATGCGCTCCAACAACATGAAGTGTCAGCAGCCATCAATGCAGCCTGCCCTCTGAACACAGCCGCCATCCAGCACCAAGGATGCGTTTCACTTCAAAGATACCGGGCAGTTCATGCCCTAATGCCTGTGATCAGTGTACCTTTGTGAGTACCAAGTTTTCAGCTATTATTAAAGATTATGCGATTTACTGCACTTAGAGTGGCACCTTTGTTTTATCTCCCGGGCATTCACCGTGCATGCGCCGCTGACGTCAGCGGCTGCATGCAAAGTGAATATTTCCTAAACCTTACAGGTTTAGGAGATATTCGTTTTACCTACAGGTAAGCCTTATTATAGGCTTACCTGTAGGTAAAAATTAAAAATAAGGGTATACAACCTCCTTAACCACTTGCCGACCGCCTAACGCAGATATACTGCGGCAGAATGGCACGGGCAGGCAGAATCACGTACCCATACGTGATCTGCCTCTCGCGGGCGGGGGGTCCTATCAGAACCCCCCCCCCCCGGTGCCAGCGGCGGTCGACATTTCACTGGGAGCGTTGGGAGGAGAGGGGGAGACCATCCGATCGTGGCCCCCCCCTCGCGATCGCTCCCAGCCAATCGGAATCCTCCCCTGCCTGTGTGTAATTTCAAACAGGCAGAGGATGTGATGTCATCTCTCCTCGGCTTGGCAGTTTCTGTTCCAGCGCCGAGGAGAGAAGACATGTAAGTGCACAAAACACAAACACACACAGTAGAACATGCCAGGCACATAAAACACCCCCGACCCCCCCCCCCAATCAATCCCCCCCCCCCCGTCACAAACTGACACCAAGCAGTATTTTTTTTTTTTTTCTGATTACTGATTGGTGTCAGTTTGTGACAGTTACAGTGTTAGGGCAGTGAGGTAGCCCCCTTTAGGTCTAGCGTACCCCCCTAACCCCCCTTGATAAAGTTTTAACCCCTTGATCACCCCCTGTCACCAGTGTCACTAAGCGATCATTTTTCTGATCGCTGTATTAGTGTCGCTGGTGACGCTAGTTAGGGACGTAAATATTTAGGTTCGCCGTCAGCGTTTTATAGCGTCAGGGACCCCCATATACTATCTAATAAATGTTTTAACCCCTTGATTGCCCCCTAGTTAACCCTTTTACCACTGATCACCGTATAACCGTTATGGGTGACGCTGGTTAGTTCGTTTATTTTTTATAGTGTCAGGGCACCCGCCGTTTATTACCGAATAAAGGTTTAGCCCCCTGATCGCCCGGCGGTGATATGCGTCGCCCCAGGCAGCATCAGATTAGCGCCAGTACCGCTAACACCCACGCACGCAGCATACGCCTCCCTTAGTGGTATAGTATCTGAACGGATCAATATCTGATCCGATCAGATCTATACCAGCGTCCCCAGCAGTTTAGGGTTCCCAAAAACGCAGTGTTAGCGGGATCAGCCCAGATACCCGCTAGCACCTGCGTTTTTCCCCTCCGCCCAGCCCACCCAAGTGCAGTATCGATCGATCACTGTCACTTACAAAACACTAAACGCATAACTGCAGCGTTCGCAGAGTCGGGCCTGATCCCTGCGATCGCTAACAGTTTTCTTGGTAGCGTTTTGGTGAACTGGCAAGCACCAGGCCCAGGCAGCGTCAGGTTAGCGCCAGTACCGCTAACACCCACGCACGCACCGTACACCTCCCTTAGTGGTATAGTATCTGAACGGATCAATATCTGATCCGATCAGATCTATACTAGCGTCCCCAGCAGTTTAGGGTTCCCAAACACGCAGTGTTAGCGGGATCAGCCCAGATACCTGTTACCACCTGCGTTTTGCCCCTCCGCCCGGCCCAGCCCACCCAAGTGCAGTATCAATCGATCACTGTCACTTACAAAACACTACACGCATAACTGCAGCGTTCGCAGAGTCAGGCCTGATCCCTGCGATCGCTAACAGTTTTTTTGGTAGCGTTTTGGTGAACTGGCAAGCACCAGCGGCCTAGTACACCCCGGTCGTAGTCAAACCCGCACTGCAGTAACACTTGGTGACGTGGCGAGTCAAATAAGTGCAGTTCAAGCTGGTGAGGTGGCAAGCACAAGTAGTGTCCCGCTGCCACCAAAAAGACAAACACAGGCCTGTCGTGCCCATAGTGCCCTTCCTGCTGCATTCGCCAATCCTAATTGGGAACCCACCGCTTCTGCAGCGCCCGTACCTCCCCCATTCACATCCCCAACCAAATGCAGTCGGCTGCATGAGAGGCATTTTCTTTATGTCCTCCCGAGTACCCCTACCCAACGAACCCCCCCAAAAAAGATGTCGTGTCTGCAGCAAGCGCGGATATAGGCGTGACACCCGCTATTATTGTCCCTCCTGTCCTGACAATCCTGGTCTTTGCATTGGTGAATGTTTTGAACGCTACCATTCACTAGTTGAGTATTAGCGTAGGGTACAGCATTGCACAGACTAGGCACACTTTCACAGGGTCTCCCAAGATGCCATCGCATTTTGAGAGACCCGAATCTGGAACCGGTTACCGTTATAAAAGTTAGTTACAAAAAAAAGTGTAAAAAAAAACAAAAAAAAAAAACACAAAAATATAAAATAAAAAAAATAGTTGTCGTTTTATTGTTCTCTCTCTCTCTATTGTTCTGCTCTTTTTTACTGTATTCTATTCTGCAATGTTTTATTGTTATTATGTTTTATCAAGTTTGTTTTTCAGGTATGCAATTTTTTATACTTTACCGTTTACTGTGCTTTATTGTTAACCATTTTTTTGTCTTCAGGTACGCCATTCACGACTTTGAGTGGTTATACCAGAATGATGCCTGCAGGTTTAGGTATCATCTTGGTATCATTCTTTTCAGCCAGCGGTCGGCTTTCATGTAAAAGCAATCCTAGTGGCTAATTAGCCTCTAGACTGCTTTTACAAGCAGTGGGAGGGAATGCCCCCCCCCCCACCAACGTCTTCCGTGTTTTTCTCTGGCTCTCCTGTCTCAACAGGGAACCTGAGAACAGAGCCGGTGATTCAGCCAGCTGACCATAGAGCTGATCAGAGACCAGAGTGGCTCCAAACATCTCTATGGCCTAAGAAACCGGAAGCTACGAGCATTTTATGACTTAGATTTCGCCGGATGTAAACAGCGCCATTGGGAAATTGGGAAAGCATTTTATCACACCGATCTTGGTGTGGTCAGATGCTTTGAGGGCAGGGGAGAAATCTAGGGTCTAATAGACCCCAATTTTTGCAAAAAAGAGTACCTGTCACTACCTATTGCTATGATAGGGGATATTTACATTGCCTGAGATAACAATAAAAATGATTTAAAAAAAATGAAAGGAACAGTTTAAAAATAAGATAAAAAAAATAATAATAATAAAGAAAAAAAAAAGCACCCCTGTCCCCCCTGCTCTCGCGCTAAGGCGAACGCAAGCGTCGGTCTGGCGTCAAATGTAAACAGCAATTGCACCATGCATGTGAGGTATCACCGCGAACGTCAGATCGAGGGCAGTAATTTTAGCAGTAGACCTCCTCTGTAAATCTAAACTGGTAACCTGTAAAGGCTTTTAAAGGCTTTTAAAAATGTATTTAGTTTGTCGCCACTGCACGTTTGTGCGCAATTTTAAAGCATGTCATGTTTGGTATCCATGTACTCGGCCTAAGATCATCTTTTTTATTTCATCAAACATTATATTTAAAAAATGCGTTTGAAAAATCGCTGCGCAAATACTGTGTGAAAAAAAAAATGAAACACCCACCATTTTAATCTGTAGGTCATTTGCTTTAAAAAAATATATAATGTTTGGGGGTTTAAAGTAATTTTCTTGCAAAAAAAAAATTATTTTTTTATGTAATCAAAAAGTGTCAGAAAGGGCTTTGTCTTCAAGTGGTTAGAAGAGTGGGTGATGTGTGACATAAGCTTCTAAATGTTGTGCATAAAATGCCAGGACAGTTCAAACCCCCCCCAAATGACCCCATTTTGGAAAGTAGACACCCCAAGCTATTTGCTGAGAGGCATGTCGAGTCCATGGAATATTTTATATTGTGACACAAGTTGCGGGAAAGAGACAATTTTTTATTTTTTTTTGCGCAAAGTTGTCACTAAATGATATATTGCTCAAACATGCCATGAGAATATGTGAAATTACACCCCAAAATACATTCTGTTGCTTCTCCTGAGTACGGTGATACCACATGTGTGAGACTTTTTGGGATCCTAGCCGCGTACGGGACCCCGAAAACCAAGCACCGCCTTCAGGCTTTCTAAGGCCGTAAATTTTTGATTTCACTCTTCACTGCCTATCACAGTTTCGGAGGCCATGGAATGCCCAGGTGGCAAACCCCCCCCCCCCCCCCAAATGACCCCATTTTGGAAAGTAGACACCCCAAGCTATTTGATGAGAGGTATAGTGAGTATTTTGCAGACCTCACTTTTTGTCACAAAGTTTTAAAAATTGAAAAAAGAAAAAAAAAATTTTTTTTCTAGTCTTTCTTTATTTTCAAAAACAAATGAGAGCTGCAAAATACTCACCATGCCTCTCAGCAAATAGCTTGGGGTGTCTACTTTCCAAAATGGGGTCATTTGGGGGGGGGGTTTGTGCCACCTGGGCATTCCATGGCCTCCGAAACTGTGATAGGCAGTGAAGAGTGAAATCAAAAATTTACACCCTTAGAAATCCTGAAGGCAGTGATTGGTTTTCGGGGCCCCGTACGCGGCTAGGCTCCCAAAAAGTCCCACACATGTGGTATCCCCGTACTCAGGAGAAGTAGCTAAATGTATTTTGGGGTGCAATTCCACATATGCCCATGGCCTGTATGAGCAATATATCATTTAGTGACAACTTTGTGCAAAAAAAAATAAAATTTGTCACATTCCCGCAACTTGTGTCAAAATATAAAACACTCCATGGACTCAATATGCTTTAAAGTATTGCTTTAAATGTATTTTGGGGTGCAATTCCACATATGCCCATGTGTGAGCAATATATCATTTAGTGACAACTTTTTGTAATTTTTTTTTTTTTGTCATTATTCAATCACTTGGGACAAAAAAAATGAATATTCAATGGGCTCAACATGCCTCTCAGCAATTTCCTTGGGGTGTCTACTTTCCAAAATGGGGTAATTTGTGGGGGTTTTGTACTGCCCTGCCTCAAGAAACGACATAGGCAGTCATAAATTAAAGGCTGTGTAAATTCCAGAAAATGTACCCTAGTTTGTAGGCGCTATAACTTTTGCGCAAACCAATAAATATACACTTATTGACATTTTTTTTACCAAAGACATGTGGCCGAATACATTTTGGCCTAAATGTATGACTAAAATTGAGTTTATTGGATTTTTTTTAGAACAAAAAGTAGAAATTATCATTTTTTTTCAAAGTTTTCGGTCTTTTTCCGTGTATAGCGCAAAAAATAAAAAACGGCAGAGGTGATCAAATAGCATCAAAAGAAAGCTCTATTTGTGGGAAGAAAAGGATGCAAATTTCGTTTGGGTACATCATTGCATGACCGCGCAATTAGCAGTTAAAGCGACGCAGTGCCGAATTGTAAAAAGTGCTCTGGTCAGGAAGGGGGTAAAACCTTCCGGGGCTGAAGTGGTTAAACGGAAATTTCACAAAAAATGAAAACTGTTTAGTGTTTTGTGTGGGGGGTGTACTAACTGGGGATTTTTTGAAAATCCTCGAGTTCTGCTTTAACAGAAAATGGATATTTGATGCACATTTACAAACAACTAACCAACACATGAGATAACGGTCATTAAAGAGTCTCCACTCTTATGATCGATAAAAAATTGTTATTTGAAAAAAAAAGTATCCAAACCCTAGAACAAAAATTTAATGTTTTGCAGCTTGACAGTTCTTCGACATGGACATAGCGACGTCCATTGTGTGGGTTTTTTATACACTTTAAAGCTGCCCATACATGGAGCACAATTCACTCAGTGAGTGGCCCCATCATCTGCCTCCTGCCTGACATTCTTTGATGAAAAATAAATAAATTAAAAATAATCCAAATAGGTCCAGATGGAAAATTGTCAGCCAAAGAGCGCCTGCAGGGCCAGCTGTAATAGTACAATAACCACAGCAGGAGATTCATCCATTCATGCTGTGTGGCAAGGATGGAGGAATTGGTTAGATATCTTTATGCGCAAGGCCAGATTAAGAGATGCCGTAAGTACCGCAATTCATTTACTGTATATTAGGAAACCTAACTGTAAGCTTATATTGACAGTTTGACCATAAGATAGGCACAAAATTTATAGAGGAAGAACGTTATACCTGCCTTTAGCTGCATCTCGTAGGACCCTTTCACACCAGAGAACCGATCAGCAGATTACCAGACCGGATGCCGGCAGGTGTCAGTGGACACATGTCCGCTGACATCAGCCGCTCCATAGAGAACAATGGGTGTTCCGATGGGGTCCGCCTGAAAAATGGACAGGCGGACCCGACCAGAACACCCATTGTTCTCTATGGAGCGGCGGATGTCAGCGGACATGTGTCCACTGACACCTGTTGGCATCTGGTCTGCTAAAAACAGACATATGGGGATCCGCTCCCCATCTGTTCAGATGACAGTCGGATGGAAAAGGACAGGCAGTCAGTTTCCATCTGAACGCCGCATAGAGAACAGCAGGCTGCATCCTTGTCCGCTCTCTACATAGCAGAGAGATTTCCTGCTGAGCAGCTGGATCCGCTTGAAGGAGTCCACCCCGTCTGAAAGGGGCCTAAACCGAAATTGACCTGCATTATAGTACTATGCACAAGTATTTAAGGTGATCCCCTTTTTCTGAACAGAAATAGTAAAGACAGACACGGAAAGATAGAAAATCTCTGCAAGTGGCATGCATTTCCAATTGTATTGGGATATTTATAGCCACCTGTACATAATAATAATAAAAAAAAATTCTTACAAGGACATCGGTGCTTGCAATAGAGCTGAGTTTCAGGTACTCTACTGCTCTCTGCTGAAGCTCCACATCTGCATTTCTGATTTGACTATCTGAACGTAGCACATCTTGAATAGTGGGTTTGGTTTCAGGGAATAAGTTGATGAACTTGATGTAGGTGGAGAGGAGAAGGGCTCGAGTTGACACGCTGCACAAGTGAAACTTCGAATGCAGTAGGTTGAACTGTACCAGTGGGCTGGAGGGGAAAGCAGAATTTTCAAGTTGATGCATTTTATTTCATGAACCATAGAGAGTACACATTGGGGTTACAAACCATGAAGGATAAAAAGTAGCTTTTGCTCATAGGTAAATATCAGGTACTAACTTCCAGTATTTTTATTTTAGCACATGTAGCGGTTTGGCTGGCTAACTTGAAAATTTACAGTTGAAATTTACTCTAAACAGATTCTTTTTAAAGGGTAACTCCACTTTCGTGTGGAAAAAAAAATAATTTAGCGTATACAATTGCGACAAGTCCTATTGCTATTAAAATGCTTTTCAATCTGCAGCTCTGTAATTTTCTGAAAATGCAATGCAATATGGGTACCTAGAGGTGTTCTGTACACAGAATGTACCCCTGCTTGTGTGATTGGCTCACCGATTTTGCCAGAAGTCTGCCCTAAGATACAAGTGAGATTTCAGGCATCCCCTGCTACAAAAATGTTATTTTTGGTGAGATACTTCCAATAGGAAATCACATCTAAAAAGGGATACAGGCCCAGCAGGTGCAGCAGCTGATTGATAATTATTAAAACACTACCATTAGACTCACTTTCCCACATGGATACAATTACACAAGGATTTCTTCAGAATAACAAAAAGGTAGGAATCTGCAACAAAGTTTGTTAAAATCCTTGTGATGTACATAGATCACCCAGAGGGGAATGTTTTTTCTTTTTTTTTTTTTTTTCTTCACATCAGTCAACCATTTTGAGAGGTGTAAATCAACTTTGCAGTTCATTTCAATATCTATCCCTCTCTCATTTGTCTCATCATCGTGACTCTTTGCCATTTCAAAAAAAGAATAATTAAAACCACACATGCATCCGAGCTAGAGGGCTTACTTAATCTCATCTAGGGTCATGCATATGCGGTTAAGGTATTAGATTCTTATCCATCTACCCCTACCCACCCCCCTCCATCCCATATCGCCCCCCCCTCCCCTCAGCCCTCCAATTCCCCCTCTCCAGGGTCTAGTTTTTCGTTCAACTCTCCTTCTTAGGCTAAAGATTTGATCTCTTTGGCGTAGCTCCATGTTTTTTTTTTATTTTTTCCAGCGGTCCCAACTGCCTGAATTTTTACTTCTTAAGTCCTCTAATCTGCTCCCCTCTATTGCATCAAACCACTCCCATATCTCGGGGCTCTCCCTCCTCCGCCAGTTCTTTGGGATCGATCGTTTTGCCTCATTCAAGAGTTGCGGGACCAGGGACTGCTTATAGTTGTTTGGGCCCCCTAATCCCCCGAGAAACAAGACCTCCCAGGGGTCATCTGCCACCTCAATTTCCGTAATTTCCTTAAGAAGGGCTAGTATTTTACGCCAGAAGTTTTTGATTGTAGGGCAGCTCCACCACATATGTCCCATTGTTCCGGAATCTTGGCAGCCTCGCCAACAGGTGGCTGGCCCTTTCTGATATTTACTTATTATCTCAGGGGTCAGGTAGCTTCTACTGATGCATTTGTAATTCATTTCAGCCGTTCGGGAATCTATTTTTGAATTGGCGCTCATTTTAAAAATTCTTTTAATTGTGTCTATATCCTTTTTAGTGCCTAAATCCCTCTCCCATTTAACTATAAATGGCGGCATCTCCAATTTTTATGAGGCCAACAAGATTTTATATATCTGAGAGACTATATTTCTTGGGGCCTCCTTATCACACAGTTTTTCAAAGTCTGTCAACTGTCTTCCTGACCTGATCGGCTGTGGTAGCCTATTCACAAAATGATTTAATTGGAGATATCGCCATCCATCTAAACCCCGTGTAGTCCTCCCGTGTGTAAGTTGCTGGAGTGGCATAATTTTACCTTCGTTCATGACTTCTCTCAATTGTGTTTTCCCCCAAAGTGCTTCTTTTCCTCCTATACTCTCCATTCCTGGTGTGAAAAATGTATTATCTAATAATGTGATCAAAGGTGAGTTATACTTCCCATTTACTTTATGTATACCCCATCTCATATTTTATAAACATTTCTTGTTATTATGTGTGAACTATTTGCCAGTGGTCTGAAGTGTGGGGGATTCCAAACGATAGTGCCTAATTGTGTTTTACTTAATTCTTCTTCTAATTTCACCCATTTTTTCAGTTTTTCCCTCATCGCCCATTCTACTACCCTGGATAGAACTACGGCTTTGTAATACATCTGCACATCGGGGGCTGCCAGGCCACCATCTAGTTTCCTTTGTTTTAGTGTCTGGAGAGAGACTCTCGGTTTTTTGTTTTTCCAAATGAAGGTCATGATTATTTTCCTTAGCATCTTCAAATAGTACTGGGGTAGGGGGACTGGTAGCATCTGAAAAAAATACATAATCTTGGGTAGTAATACCATTTTAATGACGTTGATATGACCGATCCAGGATAGGGCCTTGCAGTAGAGTCTATTGCATTCTGATCTTACCAAGTCTAGTAAGGGCATGTAGTTGGTATTGAACGTCTTCTTGATTGAATTAGTTAGTTTAATACCCAGGTATTTTAGTTCCTTGGTCCATGTAAAACTAAATTCTTTTTTTAGGCTTTCTACCACTGACTTGCTTATATTTATATTTAATATTTCTGATTTATTCATATTTATTTGAAAGTTGGATACCTCTCCATATTTCCTTATTGCTTTTAAGAGGTTGGGCATCGTCGTGGTCGGGTCAGTTACATAAAATAGCACGTCGTCCGCAAATTCTGCGACTTTGTGCACCTCCTCACCTACCACAACACCTCGGATATCAGGGTCTCTTCGAATTGAGGCCAAGAAGGGTTCCATGGCTAAAACGAAGAGAAGCGGAGACAGGGGGCACCCCTGTCTCGTGCCCCTCTCCATCTCAAATGGTTGGGAGGTAATACCATTGATTTTAATTACCGCAGTTGGATGATGGTAGAGGGATTTTATCCTACGGATCATTTTAGGGCCCAGTCCCATAGCCCCAAGAGTCTGGAACATGAAACCCCCAGTCTACCCTGTCAAAAGCCTTTTCGGCATCAATTGACAGGAGCAGTCCTGGGGGTCCACCCTCCTTCATTTTTCCCGTCAAGAGAAGGGTCCTGATCCCGTTATCCTTCCCCTCCCTATTAGGGACAAACCCTGCTTGATCTGGATCAACTAATGAGTTCATAAATTCCTTCAATCTTTCTGCCAATACTTTTGCGTAAATTTTTGTGTCGTTATTCAGCAGGGAAATTGGGCGATAGCTTGAGCACCATTTTTTATCTTTACCTTCTTTCAGTATTGTTGTAATAGATGCTTTCAATGCATCTCTGCTCATCTCAAATCTATCACCCAACCCATTTAGGTAACGGCACAACCTTGGTACTAAGACCTCTCTAAATGTTTTATAGTAGAGTGTTGTTAGGCCATCTGGGCCAGGGCTTTTCCTGAGGGCCATTCCGGCTAGTGCTTTATTTATTTCTTCTTCAGAGATTGGTCTTTCCAGCAGTTCTCTGCCTTCCTCAGAGATCTTGGGGAGCGCTGCCCTTTTAATATAGTTGTTATGTCTCAATGTCTTATTTTTTGAGGAGGTATCTTGATTGGGGGCCGAGTAAATCTCCTTATAGTAGTTCTTAAAAGTTTCTGCCACCTTCTTAGTTGAATACTCTATGTGTCCCTCTTTAGTTTGAATTTTTTCTATGAAATTCCTAGCTTTTTTCTTTTGTACCATTTTTGCTAGCTGCTTGCTAGGTTTATTACCCCATCTGTGTCTTTCCCAGGCTATCTTATTAAGTAATGCTCTAGACTCCTGTTCCATTAGCGTTTTTAGCTCAGATCTTTTAATGACCATCCGATGGTGTATCTCTTGGGGTCGCTGGTCTTTATATTTTTTGTGTTTTTGTTCTAATCCCGTAAGCTCATCAATTAATTTTTGGATTTTTTCCTGCCTATTCTTTTTCCTCCTCGTCCCCATTTCAATCAATACTCCTCTAACATAGGCTTTATGTGCCTCCCATAGTGTGGCTTCCGAAATCTCCCGTGTCATTAATCTCGAAGTAGTTCTCTAGTTCTTGTCTAATTCTATTGTACCCCTCCACTTCTCTCATCAGCTCCTCATTTAGCCTTCTCTTCCGGAACTCACTTCGATGGTCATAGGTGCATGATCTGAATAGGTTATGTTTCCTATCGTGGATCCCTTAACCCTATCGATTCCCCTATGCTCGAATAAACCCCAATCAATCCGAGAGTAGGACCCGTGTACAGGGGAGTAGAACGTATAATCTTTTTTAATTGGATGTTGAACCCTCCAGATGTCTACCGGTTGCCAGTTGGAAAGCTTTTGCTTTATCTTCTTTAGGCGAGTACAATCCTTTCCCTGGGGACGGGCCGTACTGTCAATACTCGGGTTAAGGCAGAAGTTAAAGTCCTCCATCAAGATCAGGTGCCCTCTCATGAACTCCATTATTTTTCCCAGGATATTTGCCAGGTACTTTGTCGGATTTTTATTAGGAGCATAGATATTAACTAACGTATATTCTTCTTCGTTTAATATACCTCTGAGGCACAAGTATCTTCCATCTGGGTCTACTAACCTTTCCTCCAGCACAAACCTTATATTCTTTGCAAAGCCAATAGCTACTCCCCGTGACCTATTAGAGATAGTGTCTCCTTAAAACCAGACTGGGTATTCCTTTGAGAACAATCTTAGTCTCGATTGGAGAGAAATATGTGTCTCTTGGAGGAACACCACGTCTGGTCCCAATAATTTTAACTCATTAAGAATATTAAATCTTTTCCTGGGTGTATTTAGACCTTTGACGTTATATGTTGTGAATTTTATTGTTGTCATCGCCCTTCTTAAATCCTCTTGGAGTCTCCCTTTTCCTTAGACCCTGGAGAGTTCTCCCTTTTCTTTGGGTTGAGATTGAACAGGACCCTCTATTCCTATTACACCCCCCCTCCCCCTCACTCTCCCCCCCCAACCATTCCATCCCCCCACCATCCCCCCCCTCTTCCCCCCTCATTCCTCCCTCCCATCTCCCCACAACCCCCCCCCCCCCCCTGGTCCCTACCGAACCCTTGGACCAGTGAGGGTCACAAAAGTTGTGGCCCACCATTGGTCTCCTCCTCTGAAGGTGAAGTTTTAGGTGTGCCGTCCCTAGATTTTATATTGCCCTAGCAGCCGAATATACTAGGCTCCACTCAACGGAACCTCTCTTTTCCCTAAATTCCCTGAATGACCTTTTGCTCCCCCTCCCCTCCCACCCCCCCGCTGAGGGTCTCCCCTAGCCCATGCTCAGTTCAATCCAGCGTTCCATGGACCAGTCCAGTGTTGGAGGCGCCTGCAACCCCAATTTCTCGCAAAACTCTTCTAGTTGTCCTGGATATCTTAGTCTTGCGGCTCTCCCATCTTTAATGCCTACTAGGCAGGCTGGGAATCCCCATGTATATTTAATACCTTGATTCACCATTTGTTCCAGTAGGGGTTTTAGGTGTCGTCTTCTCGCCAGTGGCTAAGTCCGCAAAGACTTGAACTCTTGCCTCCTCGAACTGTAATGGAGCATGACCCTTAAGTTTGAACCAGATATTTTCCTTGTCTTCATAGAATCTGAACCTCACGATTATATCGCGGCTTCTTTCAATCCGCCTGGTGTCTAGCCTGCCCATCCGGTGCACTCGCTCGATTTTTGGGAAGTCTTCTCTTCCCAGCCCCAGGAGTGGGCTGAAGATAGTCGCCACAGTCTTCCTTAGGTCTTCGTCCGTTTTCTGGGATCCCTCTAAGTCTCAGATTTTGTCTGCTGTCTCTGTTTTCCTGATCTTCCAGCCTATAGCAGACTTTTATCTGATTTTGTTGGGTTATTTTAAGTTGTTCTTTTAGTCCGGAGATCTCCCGCCCTTGCCTATCAAGCTTATCTTCAGCCTCTTCCACTCTTGCCAGTAGGTTGCCTAAATCAGACCTCAACAGAGTGATCTCCACCTTGATTGATGTCTCAAGCGCTTTGAGCATTTCTGCTAGGTCACCTTTCGAGAGTAGTTGTGAATCGTGTCTATGTTCATCGCTTCTAGATGCTTCCAGCGTGTTTTCAGTTAATAGCTCCTCCCTGAAGTGATCTGGGGTCAGGTCCTCCCTCTCGCAAAGTCCCTTCTTTTTATCAGCCAAATTTAATTTATGCGTCTCTAGATGGGAACTCCCCGGGCTCTCCCCTTTAACCATGTATTGCTTGATTGTGCTAGCGGGAGTACTCCCGGCTAGATTATCTTTTGGGGTTTTCGGTGGACCCCCCTTCCCAGCTTTAGATGAACTACGACTCATATTTCTCTTGCCAATATCCAGGCCTACTTAGTTTTGATCACTATGACCGAAGTTAACCCTGTTAGGCAAGTCTCCAGGTTTCCTCTTTTAGGTAACCAATAAAGTAGGATTCAAAGTGCAGGTGCTGGTATGGTGGTAGTGCAGGATTAGTTCAGTGAATGAGCCTCTGTGTCGCTGGGCTGAAATCGTACCTATGCGCGGGACTAATATATAGGGTTCCTGGATGTGTTTTCGCTAGCCTATGCCCACCTCATAAGTACTGAGACATCAGTATACAGACTCAGAGATGGCATAGTCATGCCATAGGCGTTAGTATGCTTCCAATATGAAAAGGCAGAGAAACAAAAGCGACAATCCGTTGTTCCGCCCCAGGGTCTCAACTACTCCACTGCAGCCCCAGTTAACAGTGTTCACTTTGTGTTATATTAATTTTGATACAATTTATGCAATGAAGATTATGCGTTATGTTACCAGAGGACCTATTTTCCCTCCAACCAGTTACCGGGTTAGTAGAGATGACCTTGCATATGTTTCTTACAAGATAACCATGGGCTTACTTCTCCAAGCTTATCTCTAAAACACTCTTACCTTTGTCGTTGTTAGGTTTTATGTATCTCTTACCACCACCATACTTGAATATCTGACGCCGCTCCAGGTTATCTAATCGAGGCTCAGCTGTTTCCTTATCACTTTCAGGCTGTGAGGCTCCTGTCTTCTGACTTCTGATGCTTGCTGCAGCGTCTGGCTCAATGCCTGGTTCGTTTGCTGGTGTTACATGCAGGGAGGGGGGCGGAGGGGGAGAGCGGAGATCCTCGAGCGGGCAGCGGAGACTGCCGCTTCGTCTGTCTTCTTCCTTCCTCCAGCGGGGGCTCATAGGCTCTCAGCACGCCGATCCCCTAACAATGCTCCCGGGCTTCTCCGCTCCAACTGCTCCGTCCGGCCATCCCGCTCTGTGTAGGGGAGAGGAAGTCCGCCAGAGCTTCAGCGGGACGGCACACTCTTACTCCTCCCTTCCCCTCAGACGTCTGACGTCTCACGTCATCCCCCCCCATCCTGGAATGTTTTCTTTTCAACAAAAGTGGAGTTATGCTTTAAAGTCTTGAATAGAGTGGGTAGTTTTATAAGATTTGCTATTTTTTTTCAGTCCTTGAGGAGATTCTCATTCCAGTGGTTTTTACCTTTCCTCACTCAATCCACAACTTTAAAGTCTTTTCTGGATTTCAAGTTTAAAGCGGTTGTAAAAGTTCAAATTTAAAATAACAAAACATGCTATATTTACCGGCCCTGCTTCTGAGCGCCCCATCGCAAGCCACTCATGCGTGCTCAATCCAAAGCCGCACTGTGTGTGTGTGTGTGTACACACACACACACACACACACACACAAAGTGTAGTTCAGTCCCGACCCCACTTTCAGGTTATGATTGACAGCAGTAGGAACCAATGGCTCCTGCTGAGCCATCTGTGAGAAGAGAGGAAAGATGAGCAGTGTTGCTGCAGACAGGCACAGCGCTGGATGGAGATCGGGCCCAGGTAAATATTTTAGGGAGTACTGGGGGGAGCTGACATGGTAAGGCAGAGAATGCATTAAGGTAAAAAACCTTTTACCTTTACAAACACTTTAAAGTTCTGCTGTGTCATTGGAAAGTAGAAAACCCAAGGACCCGGTTAAAAAAATAAATTCAAGTCACACGCAACCTCGCATGCCAAACTAACTTTTTGAATATCTACAGACACAAAATTGACTGTTTTGTCACCTATGATTACCTGGACCTAGGGTCTCCTGCAATAAGATTACCAAATTCTCCAAGGATATATCCTCCTACTTTTACCATGTTCTCATGGCAGGCAGGAGCCTGAAGCGCCTAAAAGTAATATAAAAAAAAAAAGAAGAATTACTGTTCTGCTTACCAAGTTACAGAATTCACTTACAAATAATCAGCAAAAAAAAAAAAAAAAATGAATAATTGAAGGATTTAAATTAGAAGATTAGAAGCTAGAGCAACCAGAGGAACAGAGCAGAGCAACCACTAGCAGGCAGTACTTTAGTGGGAACAGAACTAGGAGAAGGACAGTGTAAGAGCTGCAGATTTTACCTCAAAAACGGTTTTGGCCGCATAGCCTTGTACATCATCCCGGTTAATAACAATTTGGATGACACGGTACCAGACTTCCTCACTGACATAATCTCCAGCAATGCGGATCAAGTTCAGGATAGTGTCCACGTACCAGCTGTAATCCACAGCATACTTCTCAGCTAGAACGGCCACTTTCAGAACCTGTTTTCAAATAAGACAGTTGAAAAAAAAAAAAAACACATGTAAAATTCATAGTCACAGGATTAAATGTATCAAACATTGAACTCTGCTTCTCTCATCTGAAGACATTTTGAGATTGTGGAACAGCCTGTGTTTCCATACATGACTAACATCTTGAGAATTTAAGACCATGAAAGAATAAGGTTGCACTCAAGAAAAATGATCTATGGCAAATTCTGAATCCTCTGCTCAGATTATACCACCTAGCTAGTCTTGAAAAGCTTTAGGTTACCCTGTGCGAAATAAAACTCTTAAAGTGAACCCAAGAATAGGGACCACAATTGGTGCTTTACTAGATTTGTTAGCCAGCAAAGACTCTTCTGCGGAGTGCATGCTTCGTTACTAAAAGCTTAACCTCGACTTTGAATATAACCCACACCCCAAGAGCGGAGCCCTGTATTGTTTTTCACTTGTCCAGTGAGAGTGCCTTACAAAGGTGCTCTTATGAGACGGGCTGGCTAATGCACATATTTAGTTTAGGTGCAAAGTTGAAAAGCCGAGTCGTTAGTAACAAAATAAAGCCAAGATCAGATGGAAGGAAGAATGTAGGATTAGCAGTTACGTAAAATGCCCAAGTTTCTAAAATATGAAGAGCGGTAAATTGAAATGATTCTGTGCTTATATATCAGAGATCTGATTGTGAGAAGGAGAAACTCTTTAAACAACGTATGCAAGCCCTATCTGTGGACTTCTCTTATTTGCTCCTCTTTGGTCTGAAAAATAAACCACTTGAAAAAAAATTAAGCCCTCAGTTCTTATCATGGACTACAGAATAATTAGTCTTGTCTTATGTTGTAGATATGTCAGAGTTGGAGTGGTTGAGTAGTTTAGCTACAAATACTGTTAGCAGGGATGATACCACTCAGTCCACACAAGAAAAGCTGTGTCTTCCAAGTCCATAAAAAGGCTTAGGAGCCAAGTACATCGCTGACACATCAACAGGCATTTTCCAGTCTTTAACCTCTTCCTGCCCGCCAAGTCTTTAACCTCGTCCCGGCTGCCAAATGAAGGTTGGGCGGCACAGCTCTCGTTCTGGGTGGACGTTATATGACGGCCCTCAAGAGGGACTTGGGGCGCGCAACGTGGCAACCACGGCCGCGCCGTGTTGCTGGGACACATGGCGTGACCCTGATCTGTGTAAAGAGCTGCGGCTCTTTAACCATGTGATCGGGTGTGTCCAATCACAGTCAGTCACATGTAAAATACGGAGATGTCAGTAATCGGCGCGCCTTGTCTCACACTGATAGAGTGTGAGGAGAGGAGAGCCGATCAGCATCTCCTCACAGAGGACATCTAGGGATGTAATCAGGGCACTGATCATCAGTGCCTTGATTACAATTAAGTGCCAAACAGTGCCAGCAATGCCACTGCCAGCAATCAGTGCCCACCAGTGATGCCAGTCAGTGCTGGCCATCAGTGATGCCAGTCAGTGCTGCCCATCAGTGATGCCAGTCAGTGCTGCCCATCAGTGATGCCAGTCAGTGCCGCCTATCCGTGCCCAGTGCCGCCTATCAGTGCCCATAAGTGTGGCATATTCGTGCCTCCTCATCAGTGCTTCCTAATCAGTGCCCATAAGTGCTGCCTCATCAGCGACCATCAGTGAAGGAGAAAAGTTACTTATTTAAAAAAATTTACTGACAGAAACTAAAGAAAAACACTTTTTTTTTAAAAAAAATTTTGGTCTTATTTTTTTTTAGGAAAAAATAAAAAAACCCAGGAGTGATTAAATATCACCAAAAGAAAGCTCTATTTGTGTGAAGAAAATGATAAAAATTTCACATTGTTACAGTGTAGCATGACCACGCAATTGTCATTCAAAGTTTGACCGCGCAGAAAGCTGAAAAATGGCTTGGGCAGGAAGGGGGGTGTAAGTTCACTGTATTGAGGTGGTTAAAGGAATTAGACAGAGGGAGCTTTTTTTTGCCTCGAAACATCCTTAAAATTCCCCTACGCAACTGATGAAGATAAACACGAAGCAAAACCACACGATAAACACTATCACTGTAGAAAAACAAAAAACAAAACATTCATAAGCAAATGGATAAAGTATAGGCTACACTGGTAAGTGAAGCAGCTACTATGCAGTCTAAATTGCAAAGAACCAAACCCACTTACAATTTCCTCACGAATTGAGTAGTCTGCGGTTTCCAGGTAGCTCAACATTTCGGATACAATCTGCTTAGAATTTGTACGATCACACATTGCATACAGGAGGTCAGCAGCTCGCTGTCTTACACTTACATCCCTCTCTGTCTACAGAAAAAAAAAAAAAAGATAAAAATAGTATCAGCAAATTTAATGAGTGCAAAACAAAGAAACACATCTTTTTGATTCCCCAATTAAAGAATTTCACCTTTAAAGAAAAAAAAAAAAAGGCAAATTACAAAGAATGTTCATTTACTATTTTTTTTTCTTAGTAGCCTGTAGAGCAATGCACCCACAATCAGCAGATTATGGGTGCAATGACAGGCTCCTGCAAACTGTCAATGTAGCTACTGCCCCTACCTCCGATACGGCAAGGCAGGCAGTTACTTCAGTCCAGGAAGAATCAATGTACTATTAGGATACTCATCAGCACCCTTGAAGTTAATGGAGAACTACAAGCCATCAGCCGCAAAGGCTGTAGTAGGCAGGGGGAGAGCTGCAGGAGCGGGAACAAGTTATATGTTGCATGAGATGAGGTCAATTGTACTGGAAGTGTAAAAGTCATTTAAATGCTTGGTGTAATTTTCGTTACTGCAATGCAATAGTGTGAACAGGACTTAAACCAAATTAAACTCGCAAGTTTGAAAAAACATTGGCAAGCAGGGTTTTTATAACGACTGGGGTCTTGGTCATAAATGCTTCCCCACATTACATTTACAGCCCTGCTTTGTGCAATGATGATATGACTATGTGGTAGACTGACATCACTGTAGCCAGGCCATTCAAATGGCCAAACAGAGCAAACTTGGAAGACTGAGCAAAGACCTGAAGCCACGTCGCTGGAGGGCTTTGTTTGATAGGCAAGTCTGCCATGATGTGCTAATACGCGGTGCATACTACGACACTATGTCATAAACCACCTGGTGGCCCATGAAAAAAAAAAAGTTTAATTCCGCTTTAAAAGAAAAATTCCTCTAAAGCCTACCAAAAAGGACAGTGCCCTGCAAAACATAAGGATGGTCTTGAGCTACACCCTCTGCCCAGGCCCACACAGGCTCCAATTTTGTTTAGGCCTGTTTACAAAGAGCTGCAGTAACACTCTCTGGGCAGTTTTTACTGTTAAAAGGCAAATTGAAATAAAAGGCAGATCACTAAAATGATTAAAGTTATTTATGAATACAGCTAGCATAAATCTGTATATGTCTTAATGCCAGGACGTATTGCTAAACTGCATGAAGAAAAGCAAGGTCAATGAAAGTTTTAACACAACTGAAAATATTTCAGCAGGTAACCATTCACAATTCATGTTTTATCTGGGCAGTTTGTCTGGAGATTAGTTTTAAAGTGCATCAGTATGCAGATGGGCATTTACTTACCTTCAAAGCATTAATGACTGTTTCTATATGTGTTTTTACAGCCTCATGGGAAAATTCAGAGCTGGCTAATGTACACATACTTTCCAGGGCTAAATAGCGCAGATTGGTCTCCCGATGCTGCAGAAACTGGCCCAGCTGGTTACAGGCTCTAACCAGCAAATTAGGTTCACTAAGAGTAAAAGAAACAAAATAAATGCACCAAATCAGCGAAACATGAAACAAGAAATAATATAACTATCTGCAAAGCCCAATGCTTGGTTACATAAAGATTTTAGCTCCAACAAGCAGTTCCACTAAAGCCACAAAATCTTTTACTATATCATCTACCTGTCATAATGGATAATCAGACTGATGGCCTCAAATAGAATAGCGTTTTTTGCATTGGAATGCTGCACCTTCTTGGACTTTGGTGGCTCTTGTGCTTTGTTCAGGATAGTTTCTAGGCACTCCACTAAACGACCCTTCACAGCAGCATCCTCTGGAAAACACAAGAGGTGACTTATTTCAGAAAACTTGGGCTGACAGATATACCTCGACTTCCATTGCTGACCCAACAGCTGCTTGGGATTTGGTGCTGTTCCTCAGATCTCTCTACTTTTATTTGCAGATTTTGGACAAGTAACGCAATCAGAAATCCAGGACTACATACTTTTTCCAACCTGGTGATTCAAAGTAACTAAGCCAGAGTCAGCATGCTTGTTAGAAAGAAAAAAGCTTTTTGCCCAAGAGATAGCAATGGTAACTTTCTTACGAAAATACTTTTGGTCTGGCAAGCATGCTAACTCAGTGGCTGCCTTAAGAATGGGTTTCCTTTAAAACATGAACTCGTGTTCACTTTAAGCTAAAAAGAAAACATGTATGTTTACGTACTCTGCAGAGATCCTCAGGAGGCACAAAGCCTGGGATGCACTAATAAGCAAAGGCCTTTGCCTGGCCTTGACCCAGTCAGCACCTTAACAAAACTTGTAAAGTGGATGTTAACCCACTAAGTTAAATGTACACTATCTTCTCTGATTATTCATGTATTGTGCCTCCGTGTCTGTGCCTTACATAAAAAAAAAATTTTAAAAAAAAGCAGCTATATACCTGTTTTCAGAACACCGATTGGCGCTCTCGTGACCCTCTGCCTCGCCTCTCTCGGCCTGACAGCTGCAGCGGGCGGGGCCGAGGATCCCCCACCAATGTCAGTCAGGAGGAGAGACACAGGGGCACATTACATGAATAAACAGAGAGGATAGTGTAAATTTAACCCTAATTTCAGCAGGAGGGGGGGGCGGGGGCGTGCACGGACACGGAGCTGACAGGCAGGGAGGGGAGGGGGGAGAGGATGGGGGAGAGGATGGAGGAGAGGGGGAGGAGGACAGAGGAGAGAGCGGATGACAGAGGCATGTAAACTGATCAGGGTGTCAGGGCTCAGCAGTCGTGATACGCCGTGGTCAGTTTACAAAGGGGAGGGCAGAACTGGGCAGAACCAGGCAGGATCAGTCAGGTATTTCAGGTGATACAGGGGGCAAATGACACAGCACATTCACTGTGCTGTATAACATGGTTTTAAGGAACAGGATTGTTTTTTGTTTTTTTTAGGTTAACAAACACTGTAAGGTTTATTGCTTTTAAAGTGAACACAGATTCCCTTTAAACTCCACTAACAACATGAACATGACTGTTAATGTCAAGAAAATTACTTTAACATATAGAGAAGAAAGGAGGGCGCACTGACTTTGTGCGTTACAAAAGATAACATTTATTTAAAAATGTTACAGCAATAGTAAATACAAACCAACGTGATAAAAAGACTTGTCAGTACTCCAGCAAATGGAACGGTGTCTCTAGACATCTGCAACCTGTACCGGGTGTTAGGGGGGACCAGATGGCATTGGCTAGAGACATGGTTCCATTTGCTGGAGTACTGACAAGCCTTTTTATCACATTTGTTTGTGAGTATTACTATTGCTGTTACATTTTTTAATAAATTTTATCTTTGGTAATGCACAAAGGAAGGCAGCAAAACCACTGACATTACACACTCTATCCAAAGGGTTGGCTGCACCACCCACCTATAGACTAGTTCCCCGAGCGTAGGAGATTGTGTTAAGAAAATGACTTTACCTGGAGGAGGATAACACTGGAGAAGGCGCAACAGCTTTACAGAAAGCCAGGGAGCAGGGACAAAATAATATGTATAATCCTGCAGATCAGTGGAGGCTGAAGATACAATCTGTCAAAATGGGGCAGAGATATTAGAGAACGGTACTACGATTACTTATTCATATTGTTCCACGCATATTTAAGAAAAAAAATATACACAGGTTTCCAGATGGTCCAGTAGTTTCACAAGGCAGTATTTTTGATAAGCTGGCCTAATAGGCTGTAATTATTCATGTTTATTGAAAGTTTTACAGTAACATATAAACCCCCGCCAATAAAAAAAAATTTCACAAAAGAGGTACAGAAATTCCTGCTCATCTCCATGCCCCTAGCCTCCTTAATGTTTTAACGTAAATATGACTAAGAATATGTAAATGGCTCATATCTATTGCCTAGCCACAGATTCACATTCAAGTAGAACAAAAACACATTTTCTTTATTCTGGATAAAGAAAGAAAGGGTTAGAAGACTTGACATTTTTTTTTGCCATCTAGGTCTCTTTGCAGAAATTTCTCTTCACTTCCTATCCCATACCCAAAACAGGAAGGAGGAAATACCTCTAAAGTGAGGGAATCCCTCTTTCCCACCAAAACTAATGTTACCACAGGAAGATTTCCCCTCTATTACTGTTCTGGTGACAACCCAAAATTTGGGACACTCACTTTCGGTGATATTAGTAAACAGGACAAATAGAGAAGGCGAATCTCCCCAACAGGGACACAGACAGCAAAGAAAACTTGACAGGGGTTCTAACCCTTGTCCACTCTATTCAGAACTACAACCAATTCCAAAAACCTGGGACACAGTAAAATCTACATAAAAACAAAATGCAAGGATTTGCAAATCTCAAACCCATATTTTATGCACAAAAGAAAAAAAATAGAAGGCATATCAAATGTTTAATCACTTCAATAATCGGAACATTTTCACCTCCATCCTGCCCAGGCCAATTATCAGCGCTGTAACACTTTGAATGACAATTGTGGAGTCATGCAACACTCTACCCAAGTTAAGTTTTTATCACACAAATAGAGCCTTCTTTTGGTGGTATTTAATCACCACTGTGTTGTTATTTTTTTGCTAAATTTTTTGCTAAATAAATGAAAGAAAAGACAGAAAATTGTGAGGAAAAAAAAAGTTTTTTTTCTTCGTTTCGATTATAAAATTTTACAAAATAAAAAATATTTCTTTGTAAATTTAGGCCAAAATGTGTACGGTTACATTTCTGGGGTGAAAATAACACAAATCCATCTTTATTATTTAGTCTGTAGGAAAGTTAGTCCGCAAACTATGGGATATATATCTGAAAATTGATCAATCCTGGTGTACTGACAGCCTAATCTAATTTTCTAGGGGCCCAAAAATGCCAAGACAGTACTACTATCCCCAAATTACCCCTTTTTAGAAAATTGCCCAGGGTATTTAGTACAGGGAATGGCAAGTTTTTTTGAAGTTGTCATTTTTGTCATAATTCTTTGAAAAATTAAAAAAAAAAATATATTTTTTTCTTTTACACATACTGTCACCAGTGTAGTACAGCGTCATCATATAACTGGTGTGGTGGTGATAAGGAACACTGACTGGTGATGGTGACAGTATGTAAGGAAAAAAAAAATTTGATTTTTTTTCTTCCATACTGTGACCAGAGCAATACAATGTTACAAAAGTACTGTACTCTGGGAAGGTGATCCGGATTTTTATTTTTTTTTCCACACTATGTTTGCTATTAATGATAATTCATTGTCATAAGCAACCATTTTTTCTGAATGAAATCCATTAATTCAGTGTGCACTATGTTGATTAGCTGTGATCGGTCACAGCCAATTCCATGGGAAAGATAGGCTGTGCTTGGCCCTTTCTGTACCGTGTGATCACCGTGACCAATCACAGAACACCACAATAGTACATAATGAATGGAAGCTATCCATTGTGTACAATTGTCATGTGATCTCTTGCGATTGGTCACAGTGATCACATGGTAAGGGCAATGGCCTGGTACACTGATCTGTCACCTGCAATGTCCGGTGTTCAGAGCGCCGCGATCCTGGGAGGATGACATACGACGTCCACTCAAGATTAGAGAGCCCCCACCCAGCTGTCATATTACAATATGCTGGGCGGAAAGCCGTTAAGCTGGGAAAACATACCATTTTGAGAAACAAATAAGGTCATTATGAAATTGATGGCAGCAATACGTCTCAAAAAAAGTCGGGACAGGGTTATATTTACCAGGGTATAGCATCTCCTCTTCTTTTAATGACACTTTGAAAACGTCTGGTAACGGAGTTGCTGGAGTTTTGGGAGAGGAGTGTTGTCCTATTCTTGCCTGATATAGGATTCTAACTGCTCAACAATCCTGGGTCGTCTTTGTCGTATTTTTTGTTTTGCCAAATATTTTGTCAGATGAAAGGTCTGGACTACAGGCAGGCCAATTAAGCATCCAGATTCTTCTACTACAAAGCCATGCTGTTGCCACAGATGCAGTATGAAGTTTAGCAATGTCCTGCTGAAATATGCAAGGCCTTCCCTGATGTCATCTAGATGGGAGAATATACTGCTCTAAAACATGGATATATATCTTTCAGCACTGATGGTTCCTTTGCATATGTGAAAGCTGCCCATTCCATACGCACTAATGCACCCCCCATACTATCGGAGATGTAGGCTTTGGCTTTTGAACTGAGCACTCATAAGCCAGAAGGTCCCCCCCCCCCCTTTTACTTATTTATTGGTATGCATCAAAACACCACAACATGAAAAGACAATATGAATGTGTACAAATAGGCCATGAAGAACAATCAGCAGCAAAACAAAAATTAGAAAATTATAGAACAAGAGTGTATAGAAGACTGCTTTGAGTCACTAGCACCATAAAAGGCACACTTCCAAATCAAAACTACAATTGAGACCTCATTAAATCCCATATACATACACCTTAAAATATTGGCTAGTGAAAAGAGTTCAGGTGGAGCACAAGATTCAGAACCTGAACACATGGCCTGCGAGCAGTCATACCCATGGTATTAATGCACACCAGAAAACATTTTGACGTATTTATAATGGGGGGAGGGAATAGGTTAAAAAAAGAGGGGGGAAAAAAAAAAAGAGGGCTAGAGGAAGAAGTGGAATAAGTGGGTGAATGGAAGGGGTAGGAGTCCATGGCGAGGGCGACAAATCTTCAAATCGAATCCAAATGCAGAAAATGCTTGCAGGTTAGGATAACAATAAAGTATTCATTTGAATAGTAAAACAATCGCGTGTTGTGCTCCTCTATTTTGTCTCTAAGGGTGGCAGTCAAATACTCCATGTGTTGGATGTCCTTCACCCCGGTTAACCATTGAGAAATGGTAGGTGGAGATTGTTTTTTCCACATACTGGGTATGCAGTCCCTGACAGTATTCAGTAAATTTTTAATAGCAGCGAACAAATACTCATGCGCACAAGTGTGATGATCAGGTGATATAAAGTTCAGGGTGGATAATGTCTCAGGCCTTGCTGCCCTCCAGGATAGGGGTATCCTAGCAGTCAGAAACAAAAGAGAAAAGAGGGCGCACAAGCCTTGTGCATTATCCTTTGATAGGTTTATTAAAAAAATAATTGAAAACTACTCACAAGCATGTGAAAGAAACCGGCAAAATAAAAGCTTATAACCGATAGCAATCGGCCCGATATCAACAGTCTCCAGGTATTGAACGAGAGGACACAAGGACCACTGCTGGTTCACACGTTTCGAAGAGATACCATCTTCCTCAGAGCCTTCAGTAAATGCTTTAGTAGTGATTTAGAACTCTTACTGAACATAGGGGTTAAGTTGAGAAGCACTGCTGGTTGTCAAAATGGGAGACGTCTGTTCGTTTGTGATCAATTTGCAAGACTTGCCGCCAAAAAGGCTATATCGTACCGACCTGAGCTCCGCATCGCCAACAAGGGCTGTGTCCAAGAAACATGGACGCTACAACTGAGGGGTCCGGTACCACTGCGACAGGATTTTAAATGTAGTCTCTTGGTATTTGCTACACAAGGAAGATTTGCGGGCAAAGAAGAGTATACCATTCTTCTGATCGACAGTAAATGTGGTATTCAGGTCCCTTTCCCATTTGGATAGGTATGGAGGATCCTGCTGGGAAGATAAGCCATGCAGGATATGATATGAGGAAGAGAGCAATTTACGAATGGGACCTTCATTGAGGTAGGAGGTCTTCAAATGGGGTGGGATGCCTGGGAAAGGATGCAGGATCCGGGAAGGAACGTAGAAAGCAAGCCAGCTGCCCATCTCCTCTTTAGTCCGGAGGACACAGCTCCCATGGTTGCCAAAAAGAATGTCAAATTTTGATTTGTCTGAGCACATAGTAGCTTTCCACTTTGCAACAGACCATTTTAAATGAGCTTTGGTCCAGACAAGACGGCAACGTTTCTGGATTATGTTCAGATAGGACGACTTCTTTGCATGATGGAGTTTTACCTTGAATTTCTGGATGGCGCGGTACATGGTGTTCACAGAGAGTGATTTTTGGAAGTATTCCTGTGCCCGTGCAGTGATCCTCACTGAATCATGCTTGTTTATAACACAGTGCCGTATGAGGGTCCGAAGAACTTGGGCATCTAATATTGTGTTTCAACTTTGTCCCTTGCTCACAGAGATTTCTTCAGATTCTCTGAATCTTTTGATATTGTACTGCAGATGATGATATATTTAAAGTATTTGCAATTTTACATTTTGAAAAACATTATTCTGAAATAGTTTGACTACTTTTAGACACAGCTATTCACAGACTGGTAAACCTCTGCCCATTTTTTCTTCTGAGACACTGACTTTCTAAGATGCTCCTTTTATACCCAATCGTGTAACTGGCCTGTTGCCAAGTAACCTAATTAGCTGCAAAATGTTCTTCCAGTTCGTCCTTGTTAGTACCACTTTGCCAACTTTTTGTTGCCTTGTCCCACTTTTTTGAGAAGTGTGACTGCCATCAATTTTAAAATTACCTTTTTTTTTTCTTGAAATGGAACATTTTCCGTTTAAACATTTGAGATGTTTTCTATTTTTTTATTGTGAAAAAAACATGGGTTTATGAGATTTGCAAATCACATTTTTTTTTTTTTTTTTACATCCCTAATAAGTTTGTATGCTGTATAAAATCTACATTAAAAAAAAGAATGAAAACATACTTTAAAACAGATATTCCCCCCCCCCCCCCCCAGAATCATACTTACCTAGGTGGATGCAGCATCAGACCGATGCTGCATCTGTCCCCCCGGCACCTCTGCACTGAGAACCGAGCGATCGCACAATGCCGAGCAGAGAGCTGCTGCCTGTCAGACTGTTTTGCTCTCCGCTTTGCCCCCCCCCCCCCCAGCCCTGAGAGCTAACCTGTGGAGGGGCGGGGAGCAGCCGTCTCAGGCTCTCAGCTCTGAGATGGGTATCAGTCCAGGCACCTGGCGGATTCAGACTGTCGTGATGACGCAGTGCCTGGACTGATTTCTGTGATGTCGGCAGAGACTTCAGCCCGATCTCTGCTGAAAACGGGTCACAGGAGTGAAAAACGAATTGCACTCCTTGGATTCATAGAAGCCCAGCCAAACAAGCTTTGACTGGACTTCTCCTATAAGGCCCAACTTTTCCCAATGTAATAAGTTGGTGCTGTAGGAGGGCTCTTTTCCTCCAGGGTTGAATTTGGCCAGAGCACTCCTTAAATATTACTGCCTTACTGGTAGGGATGGTGATACATCTGTCTAGCTAGGGGCTGGGCAGAGAAAAGCCTGCAGTGGATACTGCACTGCAGAGCTAAAAATAAAAAAACACTTTAAAACCCACATGAAACCAAAACTTTTAAAGGCTGTCATGTTTTTAAGGCCATTTGTTAAGGCTTGTTTACATCTACCAGGTGTCATCATATACGGGCAAGTTTCTGCACATCACATGTAGAGCAGTCCATGGGCTTCCCTATGCACAAGAAATACAGAAAAGCCCTGGACTCTTCCAAAAATACGCGACACCATACAGTTTGGCGTACGCGAAAACTTACACGCTTGCAGATGTGTGGGGATGGCCATTAATTAATGGCATCACCACATATCTGCTAAAGGGCAATGCATTTCTGTGTTTTGGGAAAGCGTGTGATGTTGTGCGTGTTCCAAATAATGCAAAGATCTGAATCTAGCCTTAGGGAGATTTCCACCAACTTTCAGGACTGCTGATGGAGTGTCCCCAGAGGAGAAGCAATAGGATATTTTTTGAGTGAAAGGAAAACTTTATGTAAAGCAAGACAAGGTTACAATCAGTTAAAGTTTTCTTTACTGATTCCTTCTTTCCCAGTGACAGCTGTTTCTCTCCCCCCCCAACCATGTTTTGTCCTGGGGTCGGAAAGATAGGTGAAAGGAAATCACTACACTGGGTTTAAAGTCAGCAAGAAACCACCATATATGTTACAATCTGACTGTAAAATCCCCTTTAGATCTACCAAAAAAACAAATGCAACTGCTTTATTGGATGCAGATTGATTGGATAGTTTAGGTAAATCTAAAGTTAATTGTACGATAGGAGGATCAGATTGCCAAGTGCATGTTGAGCTGAAAAAAAAATAGAAAGTCATTACCAAATCTATACCCAAAGGATTTAAGGACTCACACACATGGACTAGGACCATACACTGCACAGATCAGCCTATTTCCGTGGCAGATACTGGCAGGTGTTTCTGTTCAGCTGCGGACATTAAACCTTTACAAATCAAGGGCAGGCTGATGCTGTCTACAGCCACTACATGTAATTGCACATGGAGCGATTATTAACACATTAGGACAGATGTGTCAGCATCCAGGGGTGCACATCTGTACCTAATCACAGATAATACATTGTGTGCGATTACAATAAATAGCTGTGGACAGTATCAATCTGTCATTGATGTGTACGTGCTTACGGTCTGCAAGTCAACAGAAACCACTAGCAGCACCAATTGCGAGAATATACTGATCTGGGCAGTGTCCATCCCTAATCGCCCATGTTCACGAGCCCTAAAAGCCCAATGCAACCATTTACAGGTCGCTGCAAGCCATGTTTAAAATGGCAGTTCCTAGTGTCCATTTGTGTCACTCTAATTATTCATTAATAATTGTGGTCAGGTGAATGGTAAAAGCAGGTTTCTGAGCGATGTTTTACCGTTCCCCCGTGAACTGCACAGGCTGTACACATGGCACAACAAAAATTACACCCCAGTCACATTCAGCAGGCAGAACTGCTGCCGGAAGTAACACACTTATGTAAATGGGGCAGCATCATTAACTGGCCTGCAACAGTGTGCAATGCAATGGTAAAAAAAGACTATAGCCACATATCGTCTCATCACCGCCTGGGAAACACCTTTGAAAGGCGATCCGCCTTCCTTTTCAGAGGGGCAGCAGACTGCCACAGTTGTAAACTTAACCCAATAATATTTCTGACGCAGACAAGCTCTATATACACATGCTTCTTTCATTAGTAAACATCTGCATGCTCAAGTGTTTTTTCTTTGTAGTTGACTCCCTTTAACAAAAAAAAAAAAAAAAACTTACCCGACTAAGTCTGGAAACTGCCAGAGACACACATGTCTTGAAGTCATCTGGATTCTTTCTGCAGAGGCAAGTAATGAGGCTGACAGCTGCAGTCACCACTCCCTGTATCAATGACAAAAATAAAAAGTAGATGTAGGACGTAAAACCAATCAAAAATAAAGATAAAAATAAAACAGCTGGCTAAAGACAAAATATTAAAAAACTGTTTGCTGCAACATTCGATCTCAGTCTAGAGATTTCACCCACAGTATTTACTAGGGTTGCACCGATACTAGCATTGATGCCGATACCGAGCATTTGCTCCGATGCTTGACCCAATACCTGGCAGTCAGGGTGATTGGTACGGCCGTGGGGGTAGTTACCGCTCTTACAGTAAAGAACCCTCCACGCAGTTTAAGGTTAAACCTGTTTTCTTCTAATTTTAATGAGTGTCCACATGTCTTATTAAACTCCCCTCCGCAAAAAAGTTTTATCCCTATTGTGGGGTCACCAGTATGGTATTTGTAAATTGAAATCATATTCCCTCTCAAGCGTCTCTTCTCCAGGGAAAATAAGGTCAGTGCTCGCAACCTTTCTTCATAACTAATATCCTCCAGACCCTTTATTAGCTTTGTTGGCCTTTTTTGTACTCGCTCCGTTTCCAGTACATCCTTCCTGAGGACTGGTGCCCAGAACTGGACAGTATACTCCAGGTGAGGCCGGACCAGAGTCTTGTAGAGTGGGAGAATTATCGCTTTATCCCTGGAGTTAATCCACTTTTTAATGCATGCTAATATTCGGTTTGCTTTGTTAGCAGCAGCTTGGCATTGCATGCCATTGCTGAGCCCATCTACAAGGAACCCCGGGTCCTGTTTCATCCTAGATTCCCCCAGAGGTTAACCCCCTAGTGAGTAGATTGCATGCATATTTTTGCCACCCAAATGCATTATTTTACATTTAAACCTGATTTGTCATGTAGTTGCCCACCCCATTATTTTGTTCAGATCTTCTTGCAAGGTTTCCACATCCTGCGGAGAATTATTAGAATTAGATATTGCCCTGATTAGCTTAGTGTCTAAAAATATAAATTGAACTGTTTACCCCATCCTCCAGGTCATTTATAAACAAATTAAAACAGGATTGGTCCCGTAACAGAACCCTGAGGGACCCCACTTCCCACCCCTGACCATTCCGGTTATTTCCCATTTATCACCACCCTCTGTCCTCGCCCTTGTAGCCAGTTTTCAATCCATGTACTCACCCTATGGTCCATGTCAACGGACCTTATTTTGTACAAAAAATGTTTATGGGGAACTGTGTCAAATGCTTTTGCAAAATCCAGATACACCACGTCCACGGGCCTTCCTTTATTTAAATGGCAACTCACCTCCTCATAGAAGGTTAATAGACTGATTTCGCAAGAACGATTCTTCATGAATCCAAGCTGATTACTGCTAATGATACCGTTTTCATTACTAAAATCTTGTATATAGTCCCTTTTTCATCCCCTCCAAGAGCTTGCATACTATTGATGTTAGGCTAACTGGTCTGTAATTCCCAGGGATGTATTTTGGGCCCTTTTTTAAATATTAATGCTACATTGGCTTTTCTCCAATCAGCTACTACCATTCCAGTCAGTAGACTGTCAGTAAAAATGGGAACAATTGTCTGGCAATACACTTGGGTGCAAGCCACCTGGTCCTGGTGATTTAATAAATGTTAAGTTTCCCAAGTCTATGTCTAATTCTGTCCTCTGTTAGCCATGAGGGTGCTTCCTGTGAAGTGTCATGAGGACAAACACTGCAGTTTTGGTTACTGAAGCCCCCGATTCCCTCGTGGAGACTGAGAAGAATAAATTCAATACCTTCGCCATCTCCCCATCCTTTGTAACCAGATGTCCTTCCACATTCTTTATGGGGCCCAATATGGTCTGTACTTCCTTTTTTACTGTTTATATATTTAAAGAATTTCTTGGGATTTTTTTTTTTCTCTCCTCCGCTATGTGTCTTTTATGTTCCATCTTAGCCGCCCTAACATATCTTGTTGCATTATCTGTAAAGTCTGAATGCTGATGATGATCCCACTACCTTGTATTTTTTTTAAGGCATTCTCCTTTGCTTTTATATGCATTTTTATATTGGTGTTAAGCCATCCAGGACTTTCATTCGCTCTTTTAAAATTTATTTCCCAATGGGATGCACTGGCTAATGTCCTCATTAAATATGCTCTTAAAGCAAACCCATCTCTCCCCGTGTTCTTTGTTTCTAAGATTTTATCCCAATTTATATCTTCTAGCAAGGTTCGTAGATTAGGGAATTTGGCTCTTTTGAAAGTCAGCATCCTTGTGTTTCCTATTTGTATGATCTACAGTGGGGACGGAAAGTATTCAGACCCCCTTAAATTTTTCACTCTTTGTTATATTGCAGCCATTAGCTAAAATCATTTAAGTTCATTTTTTTCCTCATTAATGTACACACAGCACCCCATATTGACAGAAAAACACAGAATTGTTGACATTTTTGCAGATTTATTAAAAAAGAAAAACTGAAATATCACATGGTCCTAAGTATTCAGACCCTTTGCTCAGTATTTAGTAGAAGCACCCTTTTGATCTAATACAGCCATGAGTCTTTTTGGGAAAGCTGCAACAAGTTTTTCACACCTGGATTTGGGGATCCTCTGCCATTCCTCCTTGCAGATCCTCTCCAGTTCTGTCAGGTTGGATGGTAAACGTTGGTGGACAGCCATTTTTAGGTCTCTCCAGAGATGCTCAATTGGGTTTAAGTCAGGGCTCTGGCTGGGCCATTCAAGAACAGTCACGGAGTTGTTGTGAGGCCACTCCGTTATTTTAGCTGTGTGCTTAGGGTCATTGTCTTGTTGGAAGGTAAACCTTCAGCCCAGTCTGAGGTCCTGAGCACTCTGAAGAAGGTTTTCATCCAGGATATCCCTGTACTTGGCCGCATTCATCTTTCCCTCGATTGCAACCAGTCGTCCTGTCCCTGCAGCTGAAAAACAACCCCACAGCATGATGCTGCCACCACCATGCTTCACTGTTGGGACTGTATTGGACAGGTGATGAGCAGTGCCTGGTTTTCTCCACACATACCGCTTAGAATTAAGGCCAAAAAGTTCTATCTTGGTCTCATCAGACCAGAGAATCTTATTTCTCACCATCTTGGAGTCCTTCAGGTGTTCTTTAGCAAACTCCATAAGGGCTTTCATGTGTCTTGCACTGAGGAGAGGCTTCCGTCGGACCATTCTGCCATACAGCCCCGACTGGTGGTGGGCTGCAGTGATGGTTGACTTTCTACAACTTTCTCCCCTCTTCCGACTGCATCTCTGGAGCTCAGCCACAGTGATCTTTGGATTCTTCTTTACCTCTCTCAACAAGGCTCTTCTCCCCCGATAGCTCAGTTTGGCCGGGCGGCCAGCTCTAGGAAGGGTTCTGGTCGTCCCAAACATCTTCCATTTAAGGATTATGGAGGCCACTGTGCTCTTAGGAACCTTAAGTGCAGCAGAATTTTTTTGTAACCTTGGCCAGATCTGTGCCTTGCCACAATTCTGTCTCTGAGCTCTTCAGGCAGTTCCTTTGACCTCACGATTCATTTGCTCTGACATGCACTGTGAGCTGTAAGGTCTTATATAGACAGGTGTGTGGCTTTCCTATTCAAGTCCAATCAGTATAATCAAACACAGCTGGACTCAAATGAAGTTGTAGAACCATCTCAAGGATGATCAGAAGAAATGGACAGCACCTGAGTTAAATATATGAGTGTCACAGCAAAGGGTCTGAATACTTAAGATCATGTGATATTTCAGTTTTTCTTTTTTAATAAATCTGCAAAAATGTCAACAATTCTGTGTTTTTCTGTTAATATGGGATGCTGTGTGTACATTAATGAGGAAAAAAAATGAACTTAAATGATTTTAGCAAATGACTGCAATATAACAAAGAGTGAAAAATTTAAGGGGGTCTGAATACTTAAGTCAATTGACCTGTGATCGCTGTTTCCTAAATTGCTCCTTATTTCCACATCCGTGATCAGGTCTGTATTGTTGGTAATCAGTAGATCTAGTAACACCTTGTTTCTAGTTGGTGCGTCTACCATCTGACCCATGAAATTGTCCTGCAAGACATTTAGGAACTGGCGAACCTTAGGGCTCTTTCACAGGAAAAATCAGTTCAGGTCCGCCTGTCAGTTTTTAGGCGGACCTGAACGGACGCTCCATAGACCTCTATGGAGCGTCGGATGTCAGCGATGACATGTCCGCTGACATCCGACCCGCTCCGATCCGAAAAAGTGTAACGGAGGAAAAACCTACTTTTCCATCTGTCATCGGATCGGATGACGACGGACTCTACGATCTGTCTTCATCCGATCCGATAGGGGAGAGCGGCGCTCTGACAGGTCCGTCGCTGCACCCGTCATCTGCCTGCTCATTATAACACTTCCCATCCTTGCTGCTAATCCAAATTGTGATAGGAGGTCCGTCTCCCCCTCCTCCCTCAGGTTAGGGGGCCTATAGCATACTCCCAGTATTATTTTATCCTTAGCTTCATTCCTTTGGAGCTATACCCATAAGGATCCCACCTCCTCCCTAGCTCTCTTATTGATGTGATCTCTCACATTCACTTGTACATTATTCTTGATTTATAGGCATACGCCAATGGGCAGCCTGGCGTGCATCATGGGGGCGGGCTGCAACAGCCCAAAAGAGAAAGTTGAGCTTCTGATTTAAGAGGAGAAGATGGTAGTAAGCTTTGACATAAAAAAAAAAAAAAAAAACACACCTGGAAAAACTTCAGATAAAAACCAAAAGAGAAGGGGATTCATTCACCTCCATCTAACTGGATCGGCAGGCAGTCTGATGTAACGAACAGCCTGCCCTTTTACATCCAACTGCCCATAGAGCAGGCTGTGCTCTGCATAAACCGAGCAGTCCAAGTCATCGTAGAAACGCCCTAGCCCATAAGTTGACAGTGAAAGGAGAATTAAGCTGCTGCCAAAAGCCAATCAGGAGTGCGAGTCCCCGTAGAGGCAAGGCTCTTGTGGACATCGCTGGATCGAGAGGGGGCTCAGATAAGTATTGGGGGGGGCTGGGGTGGCTGCTGCACACAGGTTTTTAAAAAAACCTTGTGCCCTTACAACCACTTTCAAGTGCAGATATAGCCAATTTTTTTTTTTCAGAATTTTGATAAAAAGAGTTTAGAGTCTAGCTAGAACCCCTGCTGAGTTTTTGAGATGTCGTTAAACCTGTATTAGTCCTGGTGAAAATTGTCAGCAAAATAGGAGCTTATGTACAAATATAAAATTCTAGAGTTGCCATCAAAACAAGAAGTTAGGGTAAGTCTTCCACCTGTTTCAGTGACAACTCTCATTTTTTTAAAGATTTTATCTCAATTCCTGCTGTGTCTCCAGGCCAGGAAGGGAAATTTCCCCAATGGCAACAGGCAGCAAAGGATAAACTGACAAGGGTCGTAACCCTTTTCTACCCAATTCAAAACTAGAAATTAAAAAAATATATATATAAAAAATGACTATGGATGTTAAGATAAAGGACTATACATTTTTTTCAGGACAAATCTAAAAACGTTCTTTAGGCAATATTGCATGCATGGCAAGAAAGGTACAATGGTGTTGGTAAACCCTACCAGAAAATAAAAAAACACCACAAAAAAAAAACTATGCAGGCTTGCAGTAAGCCCGCCTTGGTCTGTGCAGATTAAGACAGGTCACTGCACATAGTGTGAACTTGCCCTAAGGGTTGAGGGGTTAAACAGAAACAATTATTATATATAACATTTTCCCTGGCCCCATTTTCCCGAAATGCACCCACAGGGCAGCTGCAACACAAACATGCTGCGTTTTTATATGCGTGGAGTTCACACCATTGTGCGATCCTGAAACATGCTGCTGCCTAGATCCACGAGGGTGCAAACATATTGGCTAAATGCCAACGTTTTGCCACCTGCAAAACATGGAAATCCAAAATTTCCTACGCCGGGATTTTGAAAGGACCCGGGACTTCTTCCGACCATGTTTCTGCAAGTAGGGCAGCCCATTGAAAAGAAGGGACTACCCACAGAATGCAGCCTGCGCAAGCATGCACTGTACCATATTTATGTTGTTTTAGTCTAACAAAGCAAGTGTGCAATACAATAAAGCCTTTATAAAACAGAAGGAATTCACATGTCTCATTCCATCATACTGTATATCCTAAGATAAGGGAAATATTCCCCATTTCAAGAGACTGTGCAAATCATTGCTTTACATCCAAAACAGCCAACTGCAAATCCAGAATTACTGGTTTGCAATATAAAATATAACATGATGTAGTAGAGCCATTTATTCCAAACTGCATACAGTTTCAGACATTTTGGCCTGGTTGTTTGGGGTACAAATAAATGATTTGTTTGATTCTGTCCACTGTCTTGTAATAGGGAATAATACTCTTATATTTTATATATATGATGGAATGGGAGTCTGTATAGTTAACACTGTCAAATAAAGCAGGAAATCCAACATTTGCCTTATTACAATATTTAACTTTTATAAGTTATTCTCCAACCAAAGAATTACCTCCAGACAAATCTAAAGCACATACCATGTGTTGATCATTAAGGAGGTGGACCACCCGTGATGTCCATTCGCCCATAGGCACAAGGTCAGGTGAGGTCTTGTAGAGTCTTAACAAGCAAAGAGCTGCACTCTGCTTTACGCTGTCCATTGTGTCACTATTAAAAGGACATGACAAGAAAACGTGTTAGGAGGATTGCAGAAGTTACTCTGATCAGGATGGCCGATATTATGCATCCAAAAGAGGAACATCTGCTATATATCTGCATTTAGCCTATCTGCTAAAAACACACAGAAGAAATGTTTCTGCTCTTATGCAGTTTGGCTGCTCAGAAGAAGGGCGAGAACCCAACAGAAGCTGCAGTTTTGCAGACACCATCTCCTGCCTGCAATTAAATATTGCCACACTGGTTATGCCAACTCAGAATCTTTCCCTCTCAACTTGGCCCACCTGAATATTTCATTTCAGGCCATTCCTTTAAACCCAAGGCACCACCGGCCTGATTGCCACTTTCAGTTGGCATTTGGCAAGCCTCCCACCTATGTTTTAGAAAGCAATTACCCAGCAACAAGGATTCTGGGGATCTCTGATGCAAAAGCTTCTGCCATTTCTCTGCTGCCAACATTGGCGATGCAATGCAATGCCAGGCACATGAAAGTGGGGTTGCGGCTGGCCAGGTCGTTCTTGATTGCATTATTAATAAGGCGGATTAGTTCACTGTTGGAATTCACCAAAACAGAGATAAAAAGGTAGCCCTAGAACAGAGAAGAAACACAATTCATTAGAAAAGTCACTGGCAGTACCACAAATAATTTCTTATGCTCCTAGTATTTATTTATAAGATTTTGTTTGTGCTATAGGCAAATATTTAAAAGGACCTTTACTAAGGAAATGAAGTTCTGCTCCCTACAACCTCCCCATCCTCTGCAATATGAAAATGCTTTTGTTTTAATTTTTTTTTTTTAACTATATATGTCTTTCCCCCCACCCTATTCTAGAATAGGCAAGGCAAGAAGGACTTGTCTCTGCTCCCGCATAGCCTTGTCACATTTTCCAGGAGGCTGCAGGAACAGGGTCTCACAATAGCCAATGGGCAGCCTGGCGTGCATCATGGGGGCGGGCTGCAACAGCCCAAAAGAGAAAGTTGAGCTTCTGATTTAAGAGGAGAAGATGGTAGTGCATGTCCCAAGATGCAGCACCTGAGCAGTGGATCACAGTAGGAGAAAATGGGATTCACTGGACAGGCAAGTATGCAAATTGAGGACAACCCAGTTTAACAGTTAGGAGGTCAGGGAAAAATAAGCTGGGGTTGGGGGAAATGGGAAATGATGTTTCTGACAAAAAAAACATATTAGCCATCTCAATACACCTTTCACCCCCTTCCTGTCCAGTCCAATTTTCTGATTTTAGCGCTGTCCCACTTTGAACAATTGCGCAGTCATGCGACACTGTATACATATGAAATTTTTATCATTTTTTTTCACACAGAGCTTTCTTTTGGTATTTAATCACCACCGAATTATGTTTTGCTAAATAAAAAAAAATTAAATAAAAAAATTTCTTAGTTTATAAAATTTTGCAAATAATCTTTCTTTCTTCATAAATGTAGGCCAAAACTTATTCTGCTACATTTCTTTGGTTAAAAAAAACAAAAAAACAAAAAACAAAAAAAACAACCCAAATCAGTATATTTATTGCCGGGACAAATATCCCCCCAATGACCCCTTTTTGGAAAGAAGACCGCCCAAGATATTTAGAGAGACATGGCGAGTTTTTTTTTAAGTTTTAAAATTTTTGGAAAATGAAGTAATTAAAAAATATATATTAGTACAGTATCATCATATAACTGATATGGGTGGTGATCAGGGACACCGACTGGCAGTAAGTAAAAAAAAAAAGAAAGAAGAAAAAAAAATGTAAATACATTTTTCTAAATATATATATATAATGTTTTTCTTTTATATCATTTTTTTCCCCCACTGTGACCAGAGAAACACAGCGTTACCATAGCAACACTGTAGTACTCTGGGGTGGTGGTCAGGATTTTTTTTTTTTTTTTTTTTTTTTTTTTTTTACACACTATGATCGACCATCTTTTTCTATATGAAATCCATTCAGTCAGTGTATACTATTGTGATAACATGGTAGAGATGGCCTGTGATTGGCTATGTCTGTACCATGTGATCACTGTGACCAATTAGAGAGAACAACACAGTAGTACACAATGGATGGTATGAATGGAAGCAATCCATTCTTTAAAATTGACATGTGAACGGCTGTGATTGGTCACAGCAATCACATGGTACCGGCAGCGGCCCAGTACACTAATCTGTCATCTACAGTGGGTGACAGGTTGCACTACAGTGTTGCCTGTGGGGCATGTGTAAGGCATGATTCTGGGAGGACATCATATGGCATCCACCCAGAATAACAGAGTTCCCGTCTGGCAGTTATTTGTCTACAGGCCAGGTGGGAAGCAGTGAGAAAAAAAAAAAAAAAAAAAAAGTAAGACATTCATATTTCTTGAACGAAAGGCTTACTTTACAGGAGCAATTTCAAGTAAAGACAACTAGTGAGCTACTAATGCTGAGCATGTACTGCAACTGTGGTAAAGTCGCAAAGTCCACTCAATGTACTTACACTAAGTTCTATGTAACCCACTGCAGCCAGATTTCACAGAGCCCTCACATGTGTGATGGGTTAAGGACTTGTTTGTCTTATTAGCTTCATGCATCGACAAGATTTAAAAGCTCTCCAGCGAGGTTTGAAATCGGATTGATGGCTGTGATGAAGTAACTCCACTGAACCTAGTTCTAACACCTTGATACATTATACATTCTTTATGTTGCAGACAGCCCATAGTGGGTGTGATATTGAAAATTTCCCTGTCTACAAAAAAACTTAAAAATAGATTCTCAGGAAAATGTTGACAAGAACACTTGCATTGCTACTTACAATCTGCTTTTCCGTGTATTTGTTTGAGCTCAGCAAGTTGACCGCTTCCATGTGTCCAAAATCAATGTCATGGCCAAGCAGGAAGATGAAGAGCAGTTTACATACATATTTCTTCTTACTGTAGCCATCCAGGGCTTTATCTCCTAATCCAAAGAAAAAAAATAAAAAATGGCAATAGACATGAAGCCTTGGAAAAAAAAAAAATCTTTTGCTACTTAGGGAAAATTAATTTGCACAAGAAAATAGGCTGTTAAACAACAGAAAGTGTCAACACTTTAAACGTTCCAAGCTTGCAAGGACAGATCTCCCATGGTACTAGTGAAGCACTTAAAAAGTTAGCAAGGAGGACATCTTCTCTACCTTCCTAACTCCTCTCCATGTTTTTCTCACTTTGCACTGTTCAAGGCACTGGCCTCTTGTTCACTTAGGTCTTGGCACCATTCAATTTGGCTAATTAAGATGTCGTATCTTGTGCCCAGCTTAACCTATAATGTAAGAACTGTCATAGCGGGGTCTCACTTGCTCATAGTGTGGTAGTGCAATTATGCTGTACATGACTAACACTGTGGATTTATTGTTGTGTACCCAGGTGCCTTATTTTTCTAGCATTTGTTTTTGAGTTTAAAGTCAAAGTGCCTGTATTTGTGCAAAATATAATAAATTTTATTTATTTTTTTTAAAGAAAAGTTACCAACAAAGTATAGAGAGACTGTGAAGTCAAAGAGAAAGCCCATTCCTCAGTTTCATTACATTTCTTTGCTTAATTCCACAGCCAGGAAGATCAATTTGATACCTCCTGGATGGTATAAAACGAACTGGTAAAATATTTTGAACTATGTCTGGCCACATTTGGGGTTCACACAATGTCAGGAGAGGCACGTCTGTAAGCAAGATGGCCTCTCTGGGCAGTTTTCTGTGCGCAGTTGCAGACCAATTCACTGCCCTTCACCCTGCACTTAAGAAATGTGCATGTGCTTGGCCCCAGTGCTGTCTCATCCACAGCATTCCCGTGCAACCTGCGTTTTGTTACTCTGCATCTGATTCCAGTTACTGACCAAGCTCGTCTTGACCATTACTTGAACTCTGCCTGCACCGATCCCGGTGTGTCTCCTGACCTCTTCTTCTGCAACGCTGATCTGTTACAGACCCTGGCCTGTATCCTGACTATGCTCCTGTCTGCGCTACCTGATCCGATTACCAGCATCTGACCCAGCTTGTCTGACTTCGCTACTGTCCTATCTGCTGCTTCTCCTTCGCTGCAAGCATCTGTCTGCTACCTGTCAAGTGCATACTCCACGCCAGCTCGCTGCTGCCAGTGCCAACTTGTTCCAGCCTACTGTTGACCTACCACTACCTAGCTTACCTGCTCCGCTATGGTCCACCGTCAGCTTCCTGCTGCTTGGCCTGGACTTCACATCTGGCTCTGCTATTAGCAAGATCCATAGACATTTGTGCCACTTTGGAAGATTTCCACTCTAATCCTGTTCTGGTGACAACCCAAATTGGGTGTTTTCCTTTACTTTAACTCTCAGTGATAATGGTAAACAGGACAAATAGGGTGAATTTACCAAAGGGGACACAAACAGCAATAAAAAACAGACAGGCATTCTAATCCCTCTCTACTCTATCCAAAACCTAAAAGTTTTGCATATAGTAATACTTTAAGTGCGAGAAGCAACAAAGACCCCTTTGGATAGCAGCATTGTCAATATGGTTTGCCTCAACGCCAATTGCCACTTTTGCTAGACAGCTTGGTCTGTTACAGGAAGATGAAAAGTAACAAACTAAATGATCACAAGGTAAAAATAAAAAGGAAAAAAAAAGCCCTAAAAACAAGAAATAAATGCAGCCATCACATCTAAGATTTTCTAAAATGCAATATGCTAAATGTTTATTTTTGTTAGCTTTTTTCCCTAGAACTTGATTACTACATTTGCAAAAATCATGAATAAAGAGGTTGTGACGAGCTGAGAACCAGCTATTTGTAACTTGGGGCTGAAATAATGAACATAGGCAGCTGCAATGACCTGAAGTATAACAGAATCCCTAGTTCATAGGCCTGACGGTGCCGGAGACTGTTGCATTGAATGTTACGGTCAGAAGACCTGACATCTTCACATATGAAATCAACATTAGCTCATGGTCCAAGTCAATGGGAAACACTGTTGGGGAGAATTCAATAAAGCAATTATGACTCTTTTTTGAGGCATGGCCCCTTTCAAACGGCCTCAAACTAATTTAGAAAAGCATTACAACAGTGTCAACACAGTATCCAACACATGCACCATAGCTAGTTCTTCTTTCGCCACTAGGAATCTGTTGCTATGGTTGCAACAGATGATAAAAGAATTACCACTGTTCATAGATAAGCAAACTGGCAGTAATTAGGTACAGCTCAGAGTAGGTGTACAGAGGGATGCCGATGCCCTGAGTGGGTCATTTTTTGCTGGGACATGGTCATGATTGTAACAGCTTGGTGCAGAGAGCTTGTGGCTACCAGGACACAGGAGACCATACTTACCTAGGTGGATGCAGAATCAGACCGATGCTGAGACTGCCATCAGTCCAGGCACCTGGCAGATCCAGACATCCTAATTCGGGATGATGCGCTGCCTGGACCGATTCCAGTGACGTCAGCAGAGAGTGGAGTTCAGACCGCTCTCCACTGAACTTTTTTTCTGTAAATGGAATGCACTGGAACTGCAAGCACTGGTGTGAACTATGCTATTGAAAACCATATAACCTACTTTCCATGCGTTTTTGATGCAAAAAAAAAAAAAAATGCACTGGACTGCATGCAGGGTGAACTGGCCCTGAGGACAGAAGTGTCTGTGTTATGGACACTGACCTCACTGCTGTCCCCCACCATGTCTCCGATAAATTAATGTCCAGACATTTGTTGCGCAGAGGCATGACAGATTACCAGAGTGTCGCAGATGTTTTTTTATGAATTCCCAAGTGTGTTCTTATCACCTGACGTAGTCAATGGGGTTTTTTTTTTTTATGGGACTGTGGTCCCAAGTTTTACCAGACAATAAGGAATTGCAGTTTAAGAGGCCAAATCTATGGGTTAACCCAATATACAGAGAGGAGGAAAAAAAAAAAAAAAATTTTTTTTTTATTCCCATATACGCCTAGGATACAACGATTGAACAAAAAAAACGTAAATGTAGATATGGTCAGGAAATAAGACTGTTCTGTTTTCTTGTCAGGGATGATCAGACAGTGCATACAATTGCAGGAAAGAAGGAAAAGGGAGGAACCGCAGATCACCAAGCTCCTGCTCACAATAAGGCTTACAACTGGTAAAAAAGGACAATATGGGAACTTGTAAGCATTTTAGTGACAAGAAACTCCTTTCACGAAAAAAACAACAAAAAAAAAAAATAAACATTTGAAACTGTGGAAACTGTAGCCCAACTGAACACACACACATACACACACACACAAACACGCATACACGCACACAATAAGCTTAACCCTCAGCACATATGTGGCCAAAATGAAATGAAATGGGCTGTCTTCCGTGGCGCTACATAAGTGCATACCTGCATTTGGGCTCTGGAAACGCACTGCACAGCACTCTCCCAGCTTAGAGTTCACACTGTCCCCAACAGCTCCTGGTCTCGTACTAACAATAGTGTTCCTTTAAACATTGGTTTAGCCATTCTCGTTTATTATACTGAAAAAGGGTGTTCTCTTTCATGAAAAATAGACTCAGAAAACATTGAAACTGCTACATACCCTTAAATTTAGACCGTATATTTGCCAGTTCCTTGTTGATTCGCTTAATTTCAGCTTCTTTGCTTTTACCTGGAACAAGAAAAGTAAAAACTTTAACAACTCATTCCATAGAATAATTACATACTAGGCTTTCAAAGTGTCATTAACATTTACTAACTGAAATTCCAACACTACTAAAGCTTGACAATTCGAAAAGAGAGAATTATTAATGTTTCAACATATATGGGTACTGCCAAGATTTAGGCAGTGACAGCTCACCCCCAAAACCTTAAGGGCCCTTTCACACTGGGGCGGGGGCGGCGTCAGCGGTAAAACACCTCTATTGTAAGCGGCGATTTACCGTCAGTATTCGGCCGCTAGTGGGGCGGTTTTACCCCCCGCTAGCGGCCAAGAAAGGGTTAAAAACCACCGCAAAGCGTCTGCAGAGGCGCTTTGCTGGCGGTATAGCCGCATTGTCCCATTGATTTCAATGGGCAGGAGCGGTGAAGGAGCGGTATACACTCCTCTCCTTCACTGCTTCGAAGATGCTGCTAGCAGGACATTTTTTCCCGTCCCAGTGTGAAAGTCCTCGGGGCTTTCACACTGGAGACACAGCAGCGGCTGTTTTGGGTCAGTATGCAGGTGCTATTATTAGCGCAATAGCGCCTGCAAACTGCCTCAGTGTGAAAGGGCCCTAATAAGCATTTATGCACAGACTCACTACTGTGCGAGGACAAGGTATTTACCCAGTGCAAAACTGAACAGCTCACCTAAAAAGCATGACAGAATGTGAAGGATTGTGCCTCAGCGGCTGCTTCATTGTAGCTATACATCCCTAAATGCCCAGTCACATCATAAATATATCCTCCATTTTTATTGCGTTTTTGCGTTTTTGTTACACTTTTGATGTGCAATTTCGATCCATTTATGGGCAGGCTCATTGTTCTGCTCATTGTAAGTCGATGACATGGCTGTGCTGGGCTCCAGAGAGAAGATCCCCGCCCGCTGTCACAATGGAGGAACACGGGTCGAGCAAGACAGATGCTTCAATTCCATGTTACACCCTGAATATGAGCGTAACATGCAACATGTTACTAAAAGGTGAACTTTTCCTTCTAGGATAAGTTAGAACTACTTTTATTTGGTGTGTTTCAGCCCCTGAAATCACCACATCTGACAGCTTTGTCAGCATATAAATGTAGAGAAAAATATAAATAAAAGGAATGTGACCTGCTCACCTCACTACACACAGAATAAGGCCCTGAGTGCTACAATCCTGACAGATCGACAACACCATAAGTCTCAAAAGATGCAGCCGTGCTCTTGAATAAGTGTGGCATAAAACTAAAACCCTATAGGATTCCTCCCTTCGTGCTCCCAAACGGACTCGTTTCTTCTCATTCATCACCGCATAACTGGCCCTGAACACAGACTGTCTACAAGCAACATCTACAGGGAAAGGTGGCAGCTGGATTTCCATAATCCTGCCCCTGGTAACATGTCAAAAGCAGCTAAATCACCAGGGTGCGCCTAATATCTTCAACGTGCTTCCAAAATTGCCCACAGATAATTATGGATAAAAAGCAATCAATAATTAAAGTGTACCTGAACCTAAAAGCAAACATTTTATATATTGCAGCCTTCAGGTGGCTGTGATCATCTGCAGATGGATTTCAATGGAGCCTTCAAACAGAACGAAAGGCAAAATTTCCCCTCTATTACTGTTCCGGGGACAATCTAAAATTTTAGATTTTCTTTCACTCTCTGTGACAATGATCACTAGGAAAAATAGAGATGGCAGGGCAGAAAACATCTGATCGACATAATAGTTAACTATTTTCATAATCAATTTGTTGCTAAGCTGATTAATTGGCCTGCATACAAAATGCATTATTTGTGTACATATCAGGAAATATACTGCAGCACACATACAGCTCAGTACACCATGTATACATGTCAGTAAGTGCCTGAGAACTTGTGAATGTGAGAAGCCATGCCTTATGGGACATGTAGTCCTTGGCAGAAGAAGAAGGAACTGAGTGATTCCAAAGTTCTTTTTACATTGCTATAGGGGCAATCTTTACTATACTTTGCGGCTTGCTATAGGGGCACTCTGAAGGCAGGAAAAGCTAGAAGCGCCCGTACAGGATTACCATTCCATAGAGCAGGCAAGTATGACAAATTTGTTAAAATCCAAGTCTCATCCTTTAGTACTACTTTAACCAGTTCCGGAACGCCCACCGTACATTTACTGCGGCAAGGCAGCCCGGCTACGCGAAACAATGTACCTGTATGTCACTTGTGCCCACGGGTAGGGAGTGCGCATGCGCGTCCGCTGTCCCTGCAGCCATAGGATTTGTTACAGAACTGATCTACAGGCCCAGGCCAATGATTTATGGCCTGGACCTACTGATCAGTTCTGACGAATCACAGAACGTCCTGTGCAATGAAACACAGGCACAGGAAATTATGCAATCTCCCCTCCTGGAGCCCTTTTCGGTTCCAGCATGAGAGGAGAGAGCATCTATGTGAGCACTAAACTGACACCAGATCACATAGGCACATATTTAAAGCCTTGATCGCCCTCCCCGGTAAACCCTCTCACTCCCTGCCACAGTGTCACAAAGTACAGTGTACAGATTTTTTTTTACTTGTGATGCTAAACAGCGATGGGGCAGTTAGCGTTCATCCCAGATAGGGCGGGTACCCTAAACCTATATTCCCTAATAAAGCGTTAACCCCTTGCTCACCCCAGTTAACCGTCTCACGATCTTAAAAGAGCATTTGCCTGATTCATGTTAAACAAGTGCAGAGCCGTTCTGATGTCTGCAAATGAGGTCAGATTAACCACTTAAAAGAGACTAAAAGTTAAAATCTGTATTTTTTTCTAGAAACTTACTTAGAACCCCCAAAAACACACACACACACACACACACACACACACACATATCTATATAGGTTTTTTTTTTTTAGTTGAGACCCTAGAGAATAAAATGGTGGTCATTGCAATATTTTATGTCACACTGTATTTGTGCAGCGGTCTTTCAAATGCAATTCTTTTGGAAAGAATACATCTCAATGAATTTTAAAAAAACTAAACAGTAAAGTTAGCCCAATTTTTTTTGTAGTATTTGAAAGAGGATGTTCCGCCATGAGAATCGTGATCTTTAACCAAGGAAAAAAAAAAGCGATTCTCATTTTAGCCAGAATCGTGCAGCTCTAAAAACGTATATATAAAGTGACTCTGCACTTCCGTCTAGGGAGGCCGCTTCTGCTGTGATTACTCACAGAAGAAGCTGATCTGTGGGTGCCAGGCACTGGAGGTCCGCTGCCACCTGCAAATTGCGGAGAACAATTTGTTTGGGTACAGTGTTGTATGACCGCACAATCGTCATTCCAATTGCTACAGCGCTGAAAGCTGAAAAAGACAAAAAGTCCAACCTATGTGTGCGATTTTATGTCAGTATTACATTGTATATCCCTGTATGTTGTGGTCGTTCAGGTGCTTATCTAATAGTTTTTTGAAATTCACAATGCTCCCCGCTGAAACCACTGCCTGTAGAAGAGAATTCCACATCCTATCCATTCTTACAGTAAAGAACCCTCTACGCAGGTCAAGGTTAAACCGCTTTTCTTTTAATTTTAGTGAATGGCCGCGTGTCTTATTAAATTCCCTTTTGCGGAAAAGTTTTATCCCTATTGTGGGGTCACCAGTATGGTATTTGGTTTTTTTTTTTTTTTAACAATCAGGAGTGCTTTTTGAAAAATTAAATAACAATACAATGAAGTATGCAATCATCATAAACAGCAAGACATGGTATAATACGGTAAAGGAGACATTGGGTGATCTGTAGTCATTGTCCAATCAGCATTAAGAACAGTAAAACAGTATGACAGGTTGTTTAAAGAAACATAACATACTCAGGAGCCGGGTCCAGGTCCAAGGCAACCACACCTTATCAAACTTCCAGAGATAGCCACGACTAACATATGTTAATTTGTAGAGGGGCAGAGCGGCATTTATTTTACCTTCCCAGGACGACAGAGTAGGGGGAGCAGGGGAAGACCATTTACAGAGAATTTTTTTTTGCATAGAATAAAAGATATGAAATCAACAGTTTACTGTGGTGGGGTCTTTATTCATCCTCATGAATCTCTAACAGGGCCAGCTCTGGTGACATAGGGACAGAAAGTTCAAACCGGGCATTAAGTTGTTCAAAAATCCCTGACCAGAAGGTCGAGAGAGCTGGGAATTCCCAGAACATATGAAGGTAAGTACCCAATTGCATCCGACAACGGGGACAGTGTGGGTCTCTGTCAGGATATTTCCTACACAACCGCACAGGAGTAAAATAGACCCGATGTAGAAACTTGATTTGTATTACTTTATCCCCTGAAGAGATTACCAACATAGACTTGTGCTCCAAGCCGTCTACCTAGTCCTCCCTGTCCAAGGTAGGAATATCTAGTTTCCACATGTCCAACAATTTATCCATTTTAGGAGAGTCGATGGTTAACAGGGTACCATATAAGGCAGATAAAGGCTTCTCTAGACCACTGCGAGACAGAAGATCCTCCACTGGGTCTAATTGAAAGAGCGGAGGTTCAGGGAATTGGGCTCTAGCAGCATGACGGAGTTGGGCATAGCAAAAATACATCCAGCCGGGCAGGTTGTGCAGCCTAGAGAGCTGGGAGAAGGTCAATAATGCACCCTCAGACATAATCTCTCTTAGGGTCTTAATGCCAAATCTCGCCCACACCTGGGGGTCCGGAATCATTCAAAAGTGAGACAAATTAGGTTTCCCCCAGAGAGGCTGGACAGGAGGAGACCAGTGCTCCACTTGGAGGAACCGACGTCGAGCCGCAACCCACACCCGCAACGTCTTCCAAGTTGGATCAGGCATTTCAGCATAAGCCCTCACCCCCTGTACACTAGGTTTTGCAGTTCCCGCAAGGAGCCCAACCAAGCCGCCTCCACACATACCACGGCATTAGAACGCAACCCTTCGAACCACCAGTAGGTCGTAACCAGCATCGCTGCCCAGTAATAGACCTGTAAATTTGGAAGTGCCAGACCCCCCAGGTGTACTGGTAAATGGAGCGTGGATTTCGCTAGACGAGGGATGTATGCTTTGGGTCATTGTCATGCTGAAAGATGAAGTTCCTCTTCATGTTCAGCTTTCTAGCAGAAGCCTGAAGGTTTTGTGCCAATATTGACTGCCATTTGGAACTGTTCATAATTCCCTCTACCTTGACTAAGGCCCTTGTTCCAGCTGAAGAAAAACAGCCCCAAAGCATGATACTGCACCATGCATCACTGTGGGTAAGGTGTTCTTTTGGTGATGTGCAGTTTTGTTTGTGCACCAAAAACATATCTTTTGGAATTATGGCTAAAAAGTACAACCTTGATTTCATCAGACCATAACAAATTTTCCCACATGCATTTGGGAGACTTCAGGTGTCTCTTTGTAAAATTTATCCAGCCTTGGATGTTTTTCTTGGTAAGAAAAGGCTTCTGTCTTACCACTCTACCCCATAGCCCAGACATATGAAGAATACGGGAGATTGCTGTCACATGTACCACACAGCCAGTACTTGCCAGATATTCCTGCAGCCCCTTTAATGTTGCTGTAGGCCTCTTGGTAGCCTCCCTGACCAGTAATCGTCTTGTCTTTTCATAATTTTTGGAGGGACGTTCAGTTCATGGTAATGTCTCTGTTGTGCCATATTTTCTCCACTTGATGATGACTGTCTGCACTATGGTATATCTAATGCCTTGGAAATTCTTTTGTACCTTTCTCCTGACTGATACCTTTTAACAATGAGATCCTCTGATGTTTTGGAAGCTCTCTGCGGACCATGGCTTTTGCTGTAGGATGCCACTGAGAAAATGTCAGGAAAGACCTACTAGAATTGCTGAACTTTATTTGGGGTTGATCAGAGGCACTTTAAGCCTAGGTTCACACTGACTGCGGGAATGAAATTATGCAAGTTCAGCTTCAATTTAATTCTCGCGTGCCAGTCCTGACTTTGATGGCAATTTCAGAGACATCTGTGCGGGTTTGTGCACAGATGTCAATGGAAATCGCACCCCGAAAAAGAAAGAAATAATAATAAAAAAAAAAAAAAAAAAAAAGTATAATGTTTGGGGGTTATAAGTAATTTCCTAGCAAAAAATACTTAAAACGAAGTTCCACCCAAAAATGGAACTTTTTGGATTCCTCCCCCCCCTCCAGTGTCACATTTGGCACCTTTCAGGGGGGAGCAGATACCTGGCTCATGCAGGTATTTGCTTCCACTTCCGGGCATAGATAACCACAGGCTCCGCAGCGATCTACGCCATGTCCGGCCCTCCTCACTCCCCCCCCCACTGTCTCCTGGAGACACACAGGTTCCAGACAGCAGGGACCAGTGAGGACATGCAGCGTGACTGAGCAGTAGGGAACCAGGCTGTGAAGCCACAAGGCTTCACTTCCTGATTCCCTTACCGAAGATGGAGGCCCTCTACCCAAGAGCAGAGGGTCAGATCGGCTTCGGGTGAGGACATCGCGGGCACCCTGGACAGGTAAGTGTCCATATTTTAAAAGTTAGCAGCTACAGTATTTGTACACATTGGATGTTACCAATGCTAAGGAAGGTAAATTTATTAGAGACAAATCTGCACACGATAACGGATATGCATACAAGTGGAATCAACCTACATATAGTAAACCTATGACTAGACCTTCTACTTTTACTGCACCTAAAATGGATAATGATATGCATAATGCTTCTTCTGCTTCCTCCCTATCATCTAGTCAATCAACTACCTATCAGGATCTATCCCACGACAGAGTACCAAAGAAACGAAAGGGTGAACTCAACCCGACATCCACAGAGTCACTTCGACGTACCTTCGGGCCTACGCTCACTCGATGACCATCCATGGTTCGCTCCACTTCACAATCCCTCACTCCTCTCTCACGTTCTACACCGAGTACACTAGGCACGCCTTCTCCATCCTCCACTTTGGCACAGAGAACTGTCACATCTATAACGCCTTCATCTTTGGCCTCTATCACCACTAGACAGGCAAGTGAGCCCTATGTTTCCTATTTGTGCACAATCTATTGATCCCAAAATTGCTCCTATTTTTTTAGTCCACACACCGGAGCACTCTGAGTTTAGCTTCAACCCCTCCAATATGCAAGGACAACATTGAGACACAGGACTAGAGAACATCAATCTCTTGCTTGGAGGAACTGCAGGCTATTGGTGATCTAACTGATCTGTGGGAAGAGGGACACACTGGCAATGATGCGTCTCCATTCCCTCTCATGGCTGACGTTGTCGTCCCCGATGTCGCCTTCCCCCCCATCTGCCTCTTTTAAACCAAAATCACAAGCTTTCCCCATTCTCAGCACTAACCCCAACATTTGGGCTTTTGTTCAACAGATTACTAATGAGATAGATGAGATTGATCTTGAAAACCTTCATACTAACAATCTTTCCAAGAAACAAACAGGCGCTTAGATCCCTTCAGAATCACCCCAGGCTGGTGGTTAAACCCGCCAAGAGTGGTAATGTTGTTGTCGTGGATGTAGAGGGATATGAGCGTATGTGCCTCGACATCCTTGACAACAGGGATTGGTACCGCCCAAACGATGATTGAGAATTACATTCTTGAATACCATACCATTATCCTTAAAGCCCTTCATCAAGGAGTAATTGACCAAAATACTTGGAGCTACTTAAATATCCAAGAGCCCAAAATTTCTACCTTTTACGCACTGCCTAAAGTGCACAAATCACTTATCAATCCCCCTGGCTGTCTGATTGTATCGAGCTGCCAGGGTTTAACAGAAAATAACAGTTCTCGTTGATAAATACTTATATCCTCAAGTAACATCCCTTTTTTCATACATCAAGGATACCATTGATCTCCTCCGTACACTTGAAGGTAAACATCTCCCCAAAAATACTTGGCTTGTAACCATAAATGTGGAAAATTTATATAAAAATCCCACATAGAAATGGCGTGGAAGTAATTTGTAACCATTTAAGAGAGGGAAACCTTGGCAGATCCTCACAGCCAGTTTGTCCTTGACCTGTTAGAGTTCATTCCTAAGCGGAATGTTTTTACGTTTGGGCCCTCCCATTTCCTCCAGGTGCAGGGGGTGGCTATGGGGACACATTGTGCCCAATCTTACGCCAACCTGTACCTGGAGGGATGGGAAAGGGAACTTTTTGGAGCTGGTGACTCTTCTGGCTTATTGCAATATGTTACATAGTAGGTGAGGTTGAAAAAGACACAACCTATTTGTGTGATTATATGTCAGTATTCCCTTGTATATCCCTGTATGTTGTGGTCGTTCAGGTGCTAATCTAATAATTTGTCATATGTCATTTCTTGGCATAGATATATAGATGATATTTTACTCTTTTGGTCTGTACTAGGGATGAAAGCTCAGTTCATGGACAAACTGGCTGTTAATGAATTTCATTTAAAATTTACTATGGAATGTAGCCAACATCAAATTAGCTTTCTTAACCTTGAGATTTCTGTTGACGCAGAGGGAGCACTTTACTCTTCTTTATATCGCAAGCCCTCATCAGGAGATACTATTCTCCATGCCAATAGTGCACACCCTAAACCCTTATTACGAAGTATTCCTTGCAGTCGATATTTAATACTCAAAAGAAATTGTACGCTTGACTCCGATTTTCAGAAGGCTGCTAGGGAACTCTACAATAGATTGAGAAATAGAGGCTATAGTCGCAAACTTTTAAAGAAAGCATTCAATCAAGTCAACAAAAAAGGAGAGAAAAGGATCTTATCTTCTAATAAGGTAGTAAATACCCAACAGTCAGAATTATCACCCGGTATTCTAAAACATGCTCAAGTAAAAAATGTTTTGACCAAATTTTGGGCCCTTCTCACTGCCTATCCTATAATTACTAAATATTTTAAACCCTACCGTGAGATCACGTATCAAAATGCACCTTCTCTGAAGGATCGTTTGATCAAGCGTCACCATTCCCCCTTTACTTCAGACAGTTGCCCTCCTGCTGGCACTTTTGCCTGTCAGAGATGTGATGTATGCCACTTTATCTCTGGTGGTTCAGAAATTTTACCCAGCGACCTTACTCATAATATTAAACACAGGGTCACTTGCAATACTATAGGCGTTGTTTATTTAGCTACTTGCAGGTGTGGACATTTCTACTTCGGCAAGACCAAGCGTCTTTTTTTTTTTTTAAACGAATCAGAGAACAATACTCATTTCCAAACGTCTCATGACTACTGCCATCAAATTGCTTTTTTTTTTTAAACTTTACATATTAACCACTTCCCGCCCGCCCTATAGCGGATTGACGTCCGGGAAGTGGTTGTGTTATCCTGACTGGGCGTCATATGACGTCCAGCAGGATAACATGCCGCAGCGCGCCCCCGGGGGCGCGCATCGCGGCGATCGGTGGAGCGGTGTGTCAGTCTGACACACCGCTACACTGATCTTGGTAAAAAGCCTCCGGCGGAGGCTCTTTACCATGTGATCAGCCGTGTCCAATCACGGCTGATCACACTGTCAACAGGAAGAGCCGTTGATCGGCTCTTCCTCACTCGCGTCTGACAGACGCAAGTAGAGGAGAGCCGATCGGCGGCTCTCCTGGCAGGGGGGTCTGCGCTGACTGTTTATCAGCGCAGCCCCCCCGCAGATCACCCCACTGGACTACCAGGGATGCCACTAGGACCACCAGGGAAGGGGCAACGTGGATGGCCAGGTATGTACCCCATGGCCATCCACATGTGCCCAATCTGTGCCAATCAGTGCCCACAAATGGGCACTGATTGGCACTATTATGCCAATGATATGCCCAGGATTGCTATATCAGTGCCCAGCAATGCTATATCAGTGCCACCTGTCATTGCCCATCTGTGCCACCAGTCATTGCCCATCAGTGCCACCTGTCAGTGCCCATCTGTGCCCATCTGTGCCCATCAGTGCCCACCTATCAGTGCCCATCAGTGCCACACATCAGTGCCACACATAAGTACCCATCAGTGCCACCCATATATGCCAATCAATGCCACCTACGAGTGCCCATCAGTGCCGCCTATGTGTGCCCATCGGTGCCACCTATGAGTGCCCATCAGTGCCGCATACCAGTGCCACCTATCAGTGCCCATCAGTGCCACCTATCAGTGCCCATCAGTGCCGCCTATCAGTGCCCATCATCAGTGCCCGTTAGTGCCACCTCATCAGTGCCACCTCATTGGTGCCACCTCATCGGTGCCCATCAGTGCTGCCGTATCAGTGCCCATCAGTGCAGCTATATCAGTGCCCATTATTGAAGGAGAAAGCGTACTTATTTACAAAAAAATTTAACAGAAACAAAGAAAAACTTGTTTTTTTTCGAAATTTTCGGTCTTTTTTTATTTGTTGCGCAAAAAATAAAAACCGCAGAGGTGATCAAATACCACCAAAAGAAAGCTCTATTTGTGGGAACAAAATGATAAAAAAAATTGTTTGGGTACAGTGTAGCATGACCGCGCAATTGTCATTCAAATTGCAACAGCGCTGAAAGGTGAAAATTGGGCTGGGCGGGAAGGTGTCTAAGTGCCTGGTATTGAAGTGGTTAACTAAATTATACACCACACTTTTTTTTAAGGTTATTAACCCGATTAATCGAAACAATAAATCGACCAACTAATCGATTATGAAAATAATCGTTAGTTGCAGCCCTAGAGTTTACTTACTCCTCCATCGCTGTTTCTTTTAACCCTTCCTTTCTTCATTATTTCACATACAGGGCTTATTTGCCACCTGTTCAAATTTATTATCTTTAGCGCAACTACTTTTGGCACCCCTGTGCTTGTGCTTATTTTCCTACAGAGTATTTGTAAGTATTGAGGCTACGTTAGCCCACTGGAATGGACTAATTATGTCCATCCTTAGACATTTATTGTTCCCTTTTTTCCCCCTCCTTTTTAGTTTTAGCTTGGTTCCTTATATGCCCTCCGCAACTGCCCTTCATTGTATCCCCTCTGCTGCCTTTGGACGGCCTGGGTGCGTGTTTCATTCAGTGGGGGACGCTTGAGGTAGGTGGGGCGGTGGACCATTGGGAGTATGGTTTATGAGCCATGCCGTACGATCAACACAGTACTTAATATGGTTATGTATACTTTATCACTTTTTGCTATATTAATTGTTTGTTTTTCTGTATTCATTACTATTAGAGCCATTATCGCACTTGGCAATTACTTACTCCCCTGAAGAAGCCATTGTTTGGTGAAACATGTAGGGATCGCTACCAGTAATTGCCGTTATATGGATATTTTGGCCAGTATTGACCACTTTCAGACAATCCCTGAAAACTCATCTCTTCAGAGAAGCCTATCTGGCCCCCACCTAACAACTGTACATTTATCTCCTCAATCAGCACATCACCCACAGCTATTACCTCTTGTATCTTTTGACCTTCCCTCTTAGATTGTAAGCTCTAAGGAGCAGGGCCCTCTGATTCCTACTGTATCAAAGTGTATTGTACATTTACAATCGGTTTTAACATTTTGCAAATGATTCTTCTTAAATGTAACACAAAATTTATTCTGCTACATTTCTTTAGTGGAACTAACCCAAATCAGTGTACATTTAGCCTGTAGGAAAGTCCACAAACTATGATATATCTGAAAATTGTACTGATGTTACTCTCATTTCTTGAGATGCAAAAACATCAGGACAGTAGAAATACCCCCCAAAAGACCCCTTTTTGGAAAGTAGACAGTCCAAGATATTTAGTAAGAGGCATGGCGGGATTTTAAGTTTCCACATTTTTTTTTTTTTTAAATACTGTCACCAGTGCAGTACAGCATTGTCATAACCGGTGTGGAGGTGGTCGGGGACACCGACTGAAGACATTACAGAGGAAAAAAATATATAGTCTTACTGTTTTTTACAATTTTTTTTTTTTTTTTTTTAAACACACTGATCAGAGCAATATAATGTTACCATAGTAACACTGTACTGCTTTGGGGAAGTAATCAGTATATATATATATATATATTATATTTTTTTTTTTTTACACATTATGCTTATAGCTAGAGCTGCACGATTATTAGCTAAAAGATTGCGATCCGACCCCCAGACATGATCTTAATCCAGCATTTCTATTGGTTGCTTAACCACTTCAATACAGGGCATTTTCACCCCCTTCCTTCCCAGACCAATTTTTAGTTTTCAGCGCTGTCGCACTTTAAACGAAAATTGCGCAGTCGTGCAACATTGTACCCAAAAAAAAATTATGTCCTTTTTTCCCCACAAATAGAGCTTTCTTTTGGTGGTATTTGATCACCTCTGCGTTTTTATTTTTTGCGCTATAAACAAAAGAAGAGCGACAATTTTGAAAAAAAAAAAAACAATATTTTTTACTTTTTGCTATAATAAATATCCCAATTTTTTTAAAAAAGAAACAAATTTTTTCCTCAGTTTAGGCCGATATGTATTCTTCTACATATTTTTGGTAAAAAAAAAAAAAAAAAAAAAAAAAAATCGCAATAAGCGTATATTGATTGGTTTGCGCAAAAGTTATAGCGTCTACAAAATACGGGATAGATTTATGGCATTTTTTAAAAAAAATGATTTACTAGTAATGGCGGCGATCTGCAATTTTTTTTTAGTGACTGCGACATTATGGTGGACACATCGGACACTTGACTACTTTTTGGGACCATTCACATTTATACAGCGATCAGTGCTATAAAATTGCACTGATTACTGTGTAAATGTGACAGGCAGGGAAGGGGTTAACCACTAGGGGGAGACGAGGGGTTAAATGTGTTTCCTAGGGGAGTGATTCTAACTGTAGCGAGAGGGGACTCGCAAGGGGAGGAGACCGATCGGTGTTCCTTTGTACTGGGAACACAGATCAGTCTCCTCTCACCTGACAGGATGGCTGTGTGTTTACACACACAGATCCACGGTCTTGCTCGGTTAACAGGCAATCGCGGGTGCCCGAGGGATATCGCGACCGCCGGGCACACGCACCGGGTCCGGAGCAACACGGCACGCGCACCCTCTAGACAGCCGGGAAGCCCAGGACGTCATATGACGCCCGCCCAGGATGGGAGATCCCATCTGCGGCCGTCATCTGACAATGGGCGGGTATTGAAGCGGTTAACAAGCAATGACTCATTCAGCTGTCAGAGAAGTTTCCCTGCTCACAGCTGTCAAAAAAAAAAAAAACACACCACACAACAACAGCTGCCTATATTTATCAACAATATTTCTCAGCTGCTGAAAAAACAGATAAAAATAAACATTGTATCTTTGTAGCTGTCCTTCCTTTTATTTATTTACAGCTCAAAGGGATGAACTTGTCTGCAAATGAAGTCAGTTTAACCACTTCAATACAGGGCACTCTTGCCTCGTTTCCACTGGGCGGATCGGTTCGGGTCGGTACAGTTTGAATGGCTTAGAATGGTCCGGTCTATTCTGGTGAGAGTTTCCACTGTAAGTGGGACCACAAGGGGCCATACAGGGTTTAGAAAAAATACCTCAGCATAGCACAGAGGGTTTTCTGTCAGCCAATCAGTGGAATGTATCGTAGCTCCGCCCTAACCGAACCGTGGCCCCACATCTGAAGCAGGACCCTGAATGGAGCGGTACGGTTCAGTTGTATGGGCCTCTTTTATAATGGAAACACCCAAAACGGCGTACCGAACCGAACCGATCTGCTCAGTGGAAACGAGGCATTAGACACCCTCCTGCCCAGACCAATTTTCAGCTTTCAGTGCTGTCGCAGTTTGAATGACAATTGCGCGGTCATCCATCACTGGACCCAAACTAAACTTTTATAATTTTGTTCCCACAAATAGAGCTTTCTTTTGGTGGTATTTGATCACCTCTGCGTTTTTTATTTTTTGCTAAACAAATTAAAAAAACGAAAAACCGCATACTAGCTCATTATGAAATACTTACCTTAGAACGAGGCGTCGGTATCTTACCTGGTCCACGCCGAGGGAGCTGTCATGTTGCCTCGGCATGTCTTCCGGGTATCGCGGTTCCAGCGCTGTGAGTGGCTGGAGCCGCGATGTCATCACTCCCGCGCATGCGCGTGGGAGATTTCTTACCCGGCAAGGTCCGGCAGTTGCCGGGCCTTCAGCCGAGAATCCCCTGTGCGCATGCGCCACTGCAGTCAGCGGCGCATAGCAAGGGGAATATCTCCTAAACCGTAAAGGTTTAGGAGATATTTTTTTTACCTACAGGTAAGCCTTATTATAGGCTTACCTGTAGGTAAAAGTTAAAAAAAACACTATATAACCACTTTAAATTATTTTACTGACGATTTGTTTAACCCATTTAATTCTATTTTATAATTATTAATAATTTTTTTTTAAATTGTTTGCTTTGTTCATTAACCACTTGCCAACCAACCACCGCAGTTAGACTGCGGCAGGTTGGCTTGGCTGCGCAAATCATCGTCATTGTACGTTGGGCGTGTCCACTAAGATCTGTGGGCACGCGCTTGCCCATTCGCTAGCGGTGGAGCCAATCAGCGGGTCCATCGACCACCCGCGACCGCTCCACAGAGAAGCAGAATGGGGATCTGCCAGTGTAAACAAAGCAGATCCCCGTTCTGTCAGGGGAGTAGAGTATGACTGTCTGTTCCTAGTGATTAGGAACAGTGATCTCTCTACTCCCCGTCAGTCCACTCTCCCCACAGTTAGACAACACCTCCCTATGGAACATTTAACCCTTTGATCGCTCCTGGTGTTACCCCTTCCCTGCCAGTGTCATGGCAGTAATCAGTGCATTTTTATAGCACTGATCGCTGTATAAAATGTCACTGGTCCCAAACACTGATCGCTGTATAAAATGTCACTGGTCCCAAAAAAAAAAATTAAAAAAAAGTGTCCGATCTTTCCACCACAATGTCGCAGTCCTGATAAAAAGCGCAGATCACCGCCATTACTAGTAAAAAATAAAAAAATATAAAAAAAATAATGAATAATAAAAATGCCATATATCTATCCCCTATTTTGTAGACGCGATAACTTTTGCGCAAAATTGAGGTTTTTTTTACCAAAAATATGTAGACGAATACTTATTGGCCTAAACTGAGAAAGACATTTTTTTACACATTTTTTGGGAGGATATTATAGCAAAAAGTAAAAAATATTGGGGTTTTTTTTCAAAATTGTCAGCCTTTTTTTGTTTTAAGCGCAAAACATAAAAACCGCAGAGGTGATCAAATCCCACCAAAAGCAAGCTCTATTTGTGGGGAAAAAAAAAAAGGACATCAATTTTGTTTGGGTACAACATCGCACGACCACGCAAATTGTCAGTTAAAGCTGAGCAGTGCTGTATCGCAAAAAAACGGCCTGGTCAGGAAGTGGGTAAATCCTTCCGGGGCTGAAGTGGTTAGGAACCGCCCATATGCTGCGGCAGGGCTGCCCTATTGTGCTAAACGACGTACCCGTTGCGCTGGCCACCTGTGATAGCTCCTCAGAAAGGAAGAATGGGGATCTGCCTATGTAAGCAAAGCAGATGGGAGTACAGAGAGATTGTTTGTTCCTAATGATAGGGAACAGCGATCTCTCCCAGTCAGCAAGCACCTCCCTAGGACACACTTGACCCCTTGATCGCCCCCTGGTGTTAACCCCTTCACTGCCAGTGTCATTTATACAGCCATCAGTGCATATTTCTAACTCTGATTATTCTAATAATGTCACTGGTACCAAATTAAAAAAAAATAAATAAAAAAGAAGAAGTGTCCGATCTATCCGCCACAATATTGCAGTGCAGCTAAAAAATAGCTGATCACTGATTAATAATAATAAAAAATAATAATAATAATAATAATAATAATAATAATAATACCACCATAAATGTATCCCTTATTTTATAGACACTATAACTTTTGCGCAAACCAATCAATTTATGCTTATTGCGATTTTTTTTTTTTTAAATATATAGAAGAATACATATTGGTCAAAACTGATCTTTTTTTTTTGGATATGTATTAAAGCAAAAAAAAAAAATTTTTCAAAATTGTCTGTCTTTTTTCATCAGTTTTATTTGGGTACAGCGCCGCATGGCGCTATTTTTTTTTGAACTGGAGTAACTGGATGGACTGTGTCTTTTTTTTTGTGTCTTTTTTCAACCCGACTATGTAATGTTGTACCGTCTCAGCGTGGGCTACACATTATAACTAACATATATATATATATATATTTTGGTGTTGGTGGTGCATGATGGGTAGACAGCTGCACAGATATCCAGGAAATTAACAGGAGAGGGCTTCAGATGACCACAACTAAAATAGAACCTGCCTGCTTCCGAGATCAGTAAGTAACTATTTTTAAAGAAAGTAAAAGTGCAAAAAATATGACATGTTAGAAATGTTCATTTATGGGCCGCATGCCCTCAACATGGGGGGGTGGATGCTTTGGGGCATGGGGGGTGCCCTGCAGGCCCCCCCACCCCAAAGCACCTTGTCCCCATGTTGATGAGGACAAGAGCCGTTTCCCGAAAACCCTGGCCATTGGTTGTCGGGGTCTACGGGCAGGGGGCTTATCGGAATCTAATTTAATAAGGGGGCCCCCAGATCCCGGCCCCCCACCCTATGTGAATGAGTATGGGGTACATCGTACCCCTACCCATTCACCTAGGGAAAAAAGTGTCAATAAAAAACACACTACACAGGTTTTTAAAGTAATTTATTAGGCAGCTCCGGGGTCTTCTTCCGACTTCGGGGGTCTCTCCGGCGTCTTCTCCCGGTGTCCGCATCTTCTGCCGGCTCCACCGCTATCTTCTGCTGCTCTTTTGCCAGCGGTGGCCCGGACTTCTGGATCGTCTTCTTCCCTCTTCTCTTCCAGAGATGTTGACACGACACTCTCTCCAGCTGCAATGGTCTCTGAGCTCTCCGCAACGGACTTATATAGGCGGTGACCCCGCCCCCTTATGCTGTCACAGTCCCTGGGCATGCTGGGACTGACGTTTTAGGGGGCGTGGTCACCGGGTGATGACCACGCCCCCTCATGACGGCACAGTCCCAGCATGCCCCGGGACAGTGACCTCATAAGGGGGCGGGGTCACCGCCTATATAAGTCCATTGCGGAGAGCTCAGAGACCATTGCAGCTGGAGAGAGCGTCGTGTCAACATTGGAAGAAAAGAAGAAGGCAGAAGTCCGGGCCACCGCTAGCAATTGAGCTGCAGAAGATAGCGGAGGAGGCGGCAGAAGATCAGGACACCGGGAGAAGACGCCGGAGAGACCCCCGAAGTCTGAAGAAGAACCCGGAGCTGTCTAATAAATTAACTTTAAAAACCTGTGTAGTGTGTTTTTGACACTTTTTTCCCTAGGTGAATGGGTAGGGGTACGATGCACCCCATACTCATTTACATGGGGTGGGGGGCCGGGATCTGGGGGCCCCCTTATTAAAGGGGGCTCCCGGATTCCGATAAGCCCCCTGCCCGTAGACCCCGACAACCAACGGCCAGAGTTGTCGGAAAGAGGCCCTTGTCCTCATCAACATGGGGACAAGGTGCTTTGGGGTGGGGGGGCCCGCAGGGTGCCCTACATGCCCCAAAGCACCCACCCCCCATGTTGAGGGCATGCGGCCTGGTACGGTCCAGGAGGGGGGGGGGGCGCTCGCTCGTCCCCACCCCCATTCCTGACCGGCCGGGCTGCGTGCTCGGATAAGGGTCTGGCATGGATTTTGGGGGGGACCCCACACCGATTTTTCGGCGTAGGGGGTTCCCCTTAGATCCATACCAGACCTAAGGGCCTGGTATGTCCGTGTGGGGGAACCCACGCCGGTTTTTTCATTAAAAAACTTGGCGTGGCGTTCCCCCTCAGGATTCATACCAGACAGCTGTCAGCACTGTCTGACGCTTATCGCGAAAGGAAAAAAAAGTTTTCCTTTCCCGATCAGCGAGCCAGGCTTGTGCTTACAAAGTCGTACTGAAATCGTGCCTATATTATTCAGGCACAATTTGCATGCTACTTCAGGGTTTAACATTGAGGTCTATGGAGTACAACTCGCATAGAAGTTGGACCAAAGTAGTGCAGGGACTACTTTCAAGTCGGCACGACTTAAAGTCGTGCCAATATGAATGGTAGTCATTGCAAATCATGGAGAATGACTTGTCATACGATTTTGCAGTACAAAATCGTGGGACAAGTCGTATAAGTGTGAAAGGGGCCTTAATGGTTTTAAAAATAAATAAATCAAAGTTACATTATCAGTACGCAAGGAATGTTAACTGTCACATTGGTTGTGCTCTCAACCCAACTGTCAAACCTTCAAATGGCTGGTGTCACAACTGATCACATATGCAGTCCCATGGCAGTTGCAAATCAAAAAAAGGCTAAAACGGCAGCTTTCATGGCTGAAAAGATTAGGAGGGTTTACTTCTGCTTTAATATTCTCTTCTCAAAAGATTTGGCCTTCTCCACATTCCAAAGGGCTTCCTTAGAGGAGGATGATGCCATATGGAAGTCAAAAGAAAGGTGAGTGATGGGACCTTCGCACCCCGTACGACGAAACCGGCGGACAGGCCCCCGCTCCCCATACGACGACCCCGGCGGACAGGCCCCCCCCCCCGGTCCCCGTACAGCAACCCCGGCGGACAGGCCCCCGCTCCCCGTACGACAACCCCGGCTCACAGGCCCCCGCTCCCCGTACGACGACCCCGGCTCACAGGCCCCCGCTCCCCTGCACGACAACCCCGGCGGACAGACCCCCCCGCTCCCCATACGGCAATCCCGGTGCGGACAGACCCCCACTCCCCGTACAACCCCGGCGGACAGACGCCCCCCGCACGACAACCCCGGCGGACAGACCCCCCCCGCTCCCCGTACGACAACCCCGGCGGACAGACCCCCCCCGCTCCCCGTACGACAACCCCGGCGGACTGACCCCCCCCGCTCCCCGTATGACAAACGGCAGCTTCCATGGCTGAAAAGATTAGGAGGGTTTACTTCTGCTTTAATATTCCCTTCTCAAAAGATCTGGCCTTCTCCGCATTCCAAAGGGCTTCCTTAGAGGAGGATGATGATGCCATATGGAAGTCAAAAGAAAGGCGAGTGATGGGACCTCCGCTCCCCGTACGACGACCCCGGCGGACAGGCCCCTGCTCCCCGTACGACAACCCCGGTGGACAGGCCCCCGCTCCCCGTACGACGACCCCGGCGGACAGACCCCCCGGTCCCCGTACAGCAACCCCGGCAGTCAGGCCACCGCTCCCCGTACGACGACCCCGGCGGACAGGCCCCTGCTCCCCATACGACGACCCCGGCGGACAGGCCCCCCCGGTCCCCGTACGACGACCCCGGCGGACAGGCCCCCCCCCGGTCCCCGTACGACGACCCCGGCGGACAGGCCCCCGCTCCCCGTACGACGACCCCGGCGGACAGGCCCCCGCTCCCCGTACGACGACCCCGGCTGACAGGCCCCCGCTCCCCGTACGACGACCCCGGCTGACAGGCCCCCCCGCGCTCCCCGTACGACGACCCCGGCTGACAGGCCCCCCCGCGCTCCCCGTACGACGACCCCGGCTGACAGGCCCCCCCGCGCTCCCCGTACAACAATCCCGGTGGACAGACCCCCGCTCCCCGTACAACAATCCCGGCGGACAGACCCTCCGCTCCACGTACGGCAACCGCGGCGGACAGACACCCCCCCTGCACGACAACCCCGGCGGACAGACCCCCCGCTCTCCGTACGACAACCATGGGCAGACAGACCCCCCCGCTCCCCATACGGCAACCCCGGTGCGGACAGACCCCCCTCACTCCCCGTACGACAACCCCGGCGGACAGGCTCCCCGTACGAAAATCCCGGCAGACAGACCCCGCTCCCCGTACGGCAGCCCCGGCGGACAAACCCTCCCCGCTCCCTGTACGACAACCCCGGCGGACAGACCCCCCCCCCCGCTCCCCGTGCGGCAGCCCCAGCGGAAAGACCCCCCTGCTCCCCGCACGACAACCCCGGCGGACAGACCCCCCCGCTCCCCGTATGACAAAAGGCAGCTTCCAGGGCTGAAAAGATTAGGAGGGTTTACTTCTGTTTTAATATTCCCTTCTCAAAAGATTTGGCCTTCTCCGCATTCCAAAGAGCTTCCTTAAAGGAGTATGATGCCATATGGAAGTCAAAAGAAAGGCGAGTGATGGGACCTCCGCTCCCCGTACGACGACCCCGGCGGACAGGCCCCCGCTCCCCGTACGACGACCCCGGCTCACAGGCCCCCGCTCCCCATACGACGACCCCGGCGGACAGGCCCCCCCGGTCCCCGTACAGCAACCCGAGCAGTCAGGCCCCCGCTCCCCTTACGACGACCCCGGCGGACAGGCCCCTGCTCCCCGTACGACGACCCCGGCTCACAGGCCCCCGCTCCCCGTACGACAATCCCGGCGGACAGACCCCCCCCCCCGCTCCACGTACGGAAACCCCGGCAGACAGACCCCCCCCCGCTCCACGTACGGCAACCCCGGCGGACAGACCCCCCCCCGCTCCACGTACGGAAACCCCGGCGGACAGACCCCCCCCCCGCTCCACGTACGGAAACCCCGGCGGACAGACCCCCCCCCCCCCGCTCCACGTACGGAAACCCCGGCGGATAGACACCCCCCCTGCACGACAACAGACAGATCCCCCGCTCCCCGTACGACAACCCCGGTGAACAGACCCCCCCCCGCTCCCCGTACGGCAACCCCGGTGCGGACAGACCCCCCCGCTCCTTGTATGACAACCCCGGCAGACAGACCCCCCCCCCGCACGACAACCCCGGCGGACAGACACCCCCCCCCCCCCCCGCACGACAACCCCGGCGGGCAGACCCCCGCCGCACGACAACCCCGGCGGACAGATCCCAAGCCCCCCCCCCCCGCACGACAACCCCGGCGGACAGATCCCCCCCCCCCCCCGCACGACAACCCCGGCGGACAGACCCCCCCCCCGCACGACAACCCCGGCGGACAGACCCCCCCCCGCTCCACGTACGGCAACCCCGGCGGACAGACCCCCCCCCGCTCCACCGTACGGAAACCCCGGCGGACAGACCCCCCCCCCGCTCCACGTACGGAAACCCCGGCGGATAGACACCCCCCCTGCACGACAACAGACAGATCCCCCCGCTCCCCGTACGACAACCCCGGTGAACAGACACCCCCCCCCGCGCTCCCCGTACGGCAACCCCGGTGCGGACAGACCCCCCGCTCCTTGTATGACAACCCCGGCAGACAGACCCCCCCCCCCCGCACGACAACCCCGGCGGACAGACCCCCCCCCCCCCCCCCCCGCACGACAACCCCGGCGGGCAGACCCCCGCCGCACGACAACCCCGGCGGACAGATCCCCCCCCCCCCCCCCGCACGAAAACCCCGGCGGACAGATCCCCCCCCCCCCCGCACGACAACCCCGGCGGACAGACCCCCCCCCCCGCACGACAACCCCGGCGGACAGACCCCCCCCCCCCCCCGCACGACAACCCCGGCGGACAGACCCCCCCCCCCCCCGCACGACAACCCCGGCGGACAGACCCCCCCCCCGCACGACAACCCCGGCGGACAGACCCCCCCCCCCCGCACGACAACCCCGGCGAACAGACCCCCCCCCCCGCACGACAACCCCGGCGAACAGACCCCCCCCCCCCTCCCCGTACAGCAGCCCCGGCGGACAGACACCTCCCCCGCACGACAACCCCAGCGGACAGACCCCCCCCCCGCACGGAAACCCCGGCAGACAGACCCCCCCCGCTCCACGTACGGCAACCCCGGCGGATAGACACCCCCCGCTCCCCGTACGGCAACCCCGGTGCGGACAGACCCCCCCGCTCCCCGTACGGCAACCCCGGTGCGGACAGACCCCCCCGCTCCCCGTACGGCAACCCCGGTGCGGACAGACCCCCCCGCTCCTTGTATGACAACCCCGGCGGACAGACCCCCCCCCCCGCACGACAACCCCAGCGGACAGACCCCCCCCCCCCCCCCCGCACAACCCCAGCGGACAGACCCCCCCCCCCCGCACGACAACCCCAGCGGACAGACCCCCCCCCCCCCCCGCACGACAACCCCAGCGGACAGACCCCCCCCCCCCCGCACGACAACCCCAGCGGACAGACCCCCCCCCCGCACGACAACCCCAGCGGACAGACCCCCCCCCCCCCGCACGACAACCCCGGCGGACAGACACACCCCCCCACCCCCCCCCGCACGACAACCCCGGCGGACAGACACACCCCCCCACCCCCCCCGCACGACAACCCCGGCGAACAGACCCCCCCCGCACAGGAGCCCCGGCGGACAGACCCCCCCCGCTCCCCATACGGTAACCCCGGCGGACAGACCCCCCCCCCGCTCCCCGTACGGTAACCCCGGCGGACAGACCCCCCCCCCGCTCCCCCGTACGGTAACCCCGGCGGACAGACCCCCCCCCGCTCCCCGTACGGTAACCCCGGCGGACAGACCCCCCCCGCTCCCCGTACGACAACCCCGGCGGACAGACCCCCCCGCTCCCCGTACGACAACCCCGGCGGACAGACCCCCCCGCTCCCCGTACGACAACCCCGGCGGACAGACCCCCCCGCTCCCCGTACGACAACCCCGGCGGACAGACCCCCCCGCTCCCCGTACGACAACCCCGGCGGACAGACCCCCCGCTCCCCGTACGACAACCCCGGCGGACAGACCCCCCCGCTCCCCGTACGACAACCCCGGCGGACAGACCCCCCCGCTCCCCGTACGACAACCCCGGCGGACAGACCCCCCCGCTCCCCGTACGACAACCCCGGCGGACAGACCCCCCCGCTCCCCGTACGACAACCCCGGCGGACAGACCCCCCCCGCTCCCCGTACGACAACCCCGGCGGACAGACCCCCCCCGCTCCCCGTACGACAACCCCGGCGGACAGACCCCCCCGCTCCCCGTACGACAACCCCGGCGGACAGACCCCCCCGCTCCCCGTACGACAACCCCGGCGGACAGACCCCCCGCTCCTCGTACGACAACCCTGGTGACTGGGCAGACATCGATATATATAGAATACCATGTTCACAGATCAGGTTGTGGATGTGACAATCAATGGTCGGGGTCAAGCCCTGATCTAGATAGATGAATGACCCCCCCTTAGTAAGAGGTCTGTTCTGCTATGACAGGCTCTCCACACCCCATTCAAACTTCCTGACAGTCGCCCATATTCACACATACAGGCCGCAGCCCCCTCCCTTCTCCCCGGGGCCCCACTCACAGTTCCTGATGTCGGAGATGAAGACAGCCAGTCCCCGCATCCCGTCCCCTTTTGACACGGCCGGCATCTTGCAGACTACGAGTGTCCAGACCCAGGAAAGGAAGACTTCACACAACGGAGGCGGAACAGGCCAGGCAGTGAGGGACTGAGGCGAATACCGGGCTAATCCTGAACTCTCCGCTGCAGCAAAGCGACCCCCCCGGCTAATTAATGGACCTGACCAGCGCCTGAAACAGACAGGCTGACGGAGAACAGCAGGAAATCCGCCGCGCAGGCTTCTCCCGCCCCGCCTGTTCCGTCATTGGACCGCGCCTGATACGTCTCGCCAGGGATTGTACCAACGCAACGTCCATCAAAGCAGCGGCCAGAGGGCGGGGAAGAAGGGTGTGGAGTGGGAAATGACGTTTCTCTTCCAACTTAGTGTATCAGTGTACGCTGCCGAGTTCTGCACAGAGTACCAATACTAGTGGCTGGGCGGGGTTCAGTGGTAGGCGCTGATTGGACTGAATGTCATGGTGTGGGTGGGCTTTCCAGGCGGCCCCCGTTCGTAATTGGTATCGTATATAGAGTAGAAGCTAACGGTTCCCAATCCTAAAGAGGGCGGAGGTGATTGCCTGCCATGACGTCACTCCAGCGGGGATACCCATCACAGATGACGGTGTAAATCACTGGTGCTGGCGGAAACGTCACTAATTAATAATAACCAATCCGGATCTAGAGCATTTTTTTTGTACACATTGCAAAAAATGTGCATTTTTTTGCCAAAAAATTACCCCCCCCCCCCCCCACACACACACACATACAGATTATTATATATTTTCTGTCAGCAGAGGACCTGCAGAATAAAATAGAGGTAGTTGCATTTTTTTACGTAATCAAATATTTGTACAACTTGTTATTAAACGTAAATTTTCAGGAAAAATGTAAAATCATGTAAAATAATTTTACATGCAATATAATACCCACGTTTTTTTTGGTAAGATATAAAAAATTGAGTTACTTTGAACAAATAGATACCAAACATGTCAAGTCTTAAAATTGTGTGTGTGCACTGGTCCAAATCTTTTGGTGGAGGGAGGATTATGATGTGGGGTTGTTTTTCAGGGGTTTGGCTCATCCCCTTAGTAAAAGTAAAAGGAACTCTTAAGGCGTCATGTCATCATACCAAGACTGAGGAGGGGGGTCTTGGGACTATGATTGAGGCAGTAGACATTGTGAAGGTCAGTTCAAATACAGGTACAATTTTATTAATCATAAAATTCATAATACATCTAAAAAACAGAAACCACATGCAAGAAAGACATTGTAGTAAATGTGACGCTATATCCTTTAGATGTCACATCTCATCACAACATCTCACTTTCCTCTTTCCGGGACCCTAGGACGCCACTTGCAGGTTATTATACACCCATTACCCTGAGTATTTTCCAACTGCCTGGATTAACTATTCCTGGCAGATTATTAATATGACACAATGATACTATTCCTTCTAGACTCCTTCTGGCTGTCCCCACTGGTTTACCATCTGGTCCCAACAAGAACCATAGCACTCTGAGCATGAAATTGTCCAAAATGTCTTTTGCACATGAAATTGTCCAAAAGACATTTTGGACAATTTCATGCCCCCAGCTTTGTGGGAACAGTTTGGGGATGGTCCCTTCCTGTTCCAACATAACAGTGCACAAAGCATGTTCCATAAAGACATGGATGAGCGAGTTTGGGGTGAAGGAACTTGACTGGCCTGCACAGAGTCCTGACCTCAACCCCATAGAACACCTTTGGGATGAATTCGAGCGGAGACTGTGAGCCAGGCCTTCTCGTCCAACATCAGTGCCTGACCTCACAAATGCTCTTCTGGAAGAATGGTCAAACATTCCCAGAGACACTCCTAAACCTTGTGGACAGGCTTCCCAGAAGAGTTGAAGCTGTTATAGCTGCAAAAGGGTGGGCCAACTCAGTATTGAACCCTACGGACTAAAGCCTCATACACACGATCGGACTTTCCGATGACAGGCTGTTGGCGGAAAATCCGACTGTTTGTACGCTCCATTGGACAATTGTCGGATTTTCCGCAGACAAATGTTGGATGGCAGGTTTTAAAATTTTCCGCAGACAAATGTCTGTTGTCGGATTTTCCAAGCGTGTGTACACAAGTCCGTCAGACATAAGTCCAAAGTACAAATACACATGCTCGGAAGCAAGGACTAGCCAGAAGCAGTCGGTCTTGTAAACTAGCGCTCGTAATGGAGAATTAACATTCCTGACGTGGCAAATTATGAAATTTTGAAATGCAGCGCACATTTCTCTTCTTCTTTAATGGGATAATAATGAAGCTGCTTTGCTGGTGATACTGATGGAGTTATTGCAAACACATTTTCAAAGGCTTTTTTTTCTAGTGATATCGAGAATAATATTATTATGCTTTTCCTTTTTTTTATGCTTTTTTTTTATGCTTTTCTTTTTTTTTTTTTTTTTGGGCAAGTTACCACAACACCATTATCCCGTAGTTTAAGTTTAAAGATACAACTATGTTGGTGTCCCTTGTCAATTTTACATTGTATTTTTTTTTATGTAACTGCCTACTCCCAAACTGTCATTTGAAGTAAAACACATAGCCAAGTATTATTCTCCACAATTTTTTTTATTGTGCATTAAAAAAAGAAAACAAATACAATTAGACATGCTACATGCCAATAGAACTTAACCAAAAAGTGCATTCTATGCATCCAAAAATATTGAAAATATAACAAATCAAATCATTATTCAACCAAACAAATAAAATAAAAGCCTCATGCATGTGTCCTGCTTCCTAATATAGGGGGTCAACAATACCAGGAGTTGGTGAAAGCAGGGGTCCGTCATCCAGAGATAATTCTGAAAAACATCTGGATTATTCTCCTGGAGCTTCCGCAGCAAAGGCATATGGCATAACTGGCCACAATTCACAAAGCAACCAATTTTTGGTCCAAGAAATCCTCCTCCTGTTCCTGGACTGGACTTGGGTCAAAGCAATAATTCTAAGGCCAATAATAAATAACACGTTATCTCCTCCGATTCTGCCACATGTCTGGTTGACATTCAGAAACAAACTGAAAAGCGCGAAATGAAAAGCGTGAAATGAAAAGCGTAAACTGAAAAGCGCGAAATGAAAAGCGCGAATCAACACTCACCAAACTTCTACTAACACGAAATTAGCAGAAGCAGCCCAAAGGGTGATGCTAAAGAGCTGAAAAACCATGTAGTAAGTCACTGCGTGCGTGATTGTTGGCCAACAATTGTGTGCCGTGTGTATGCAAGACAAGTTTGGGCCAACGCCCTTCGGACAAAAGTCCAAGGTTTTGTTGGCCAATAATCCGATCGTGTGTACAAGACTTAAGACTGGGATGTCATTAAAGCTCATGTGTGTGTGTGTGTGTGTGTGTGTGTAAAGGAAGGTGTCCCAATACTTTTGGTAATATAGTGTATTTTCTATTATGAATATGGGTTTATGAGATTTGCAAATCATTGCATTCTGCTTTTATGTAGATTTTTCACAGCATCCCAACTGCAGGCAGCCTGTCAAAGTCTGTGGGAGGTTGGGGCGGAATGCTATAAATGGCCACTTGGGCAAGGGCCTTTGTGTGCCCTTCTTTTTCAGAACAATCTTCTTGTAGTGAAATGTTACAAATTATTTATATTCCTGAGCTAAGGGCAGAATATTACCACACTGATACATTGTTTTCTTATAACTCCAGAGCAGAGATCCCCCTCATAGTTTGTTTGTGCTTTCCTAAAACATTGACTGCCTATATACTTTATATATCATGAGATAAATAAACTTTTTTTTTTTTTTTTTTTGTGAATTGACTGTAATGATGTACCTCATTTTTTGGCAATATACGGTGCATTCAGAAAGTATTCACGGCGCTTCACTTTTCCCACATTTTGTTTTGTTACAGCCTTATTCCAAAATAGATTAAATTTATTATTATATCTCAAACAATACCCTATAATGACGTGAAAGAAGTTTATTTGAAATATTTGCAAATCTATAAAAAAAAAAAAAATCACATGTACATAAGTATTTACAGACTGTAACGATCTGGAGTGATTATGCTCAAGTGGTGTATGCGTTTTCAGGAACACCGGTCAGTCCAGACTGTATTTTTCAAGGGCGTGGCAGCCCAATTTTATTTTGGCCTCATGCCCACAGACTTTTTTACAACCACATTTTTGAGCATTTTTGCAGCTTAAAAACGCCTCTCCATGTTAGCCTATGGCCTCATGCCCCCCTAGCGTTTTTGAGCTGTAAGTGGCATAGGCGTTTTTAAGCTCCAAAAAAAAAAAAAAAACCCAAAAAAACCCAGGACCAGTGCGTTCTGAGGCTCCAGCGCTAGAGCTGCAAAAGATAGAGCTGTACCGCCAGATGCCGGTAAAAGGTGTTAAACGCAATTTAACAGGGCTTAACACTGTATACACAGCGCTATGCACCGTCCCGCGTTTCTGTCTCTATTCAAAATCAAAAGGTTCCCTATGGGAGCCCATTAATTTGAATAGAAGTCTCACCCGATGCCGGTTCAAGATGATCTGACTTGCGGTGCGACTTGTGTGCTAAAAATCTTGGAGGGGAACCCCGACAAAATTTTGAGTGAGGTTCCCCCCAAGACCCATACCAGACCCTTATCCGAGTACGCACCCCGGCAGGTTAGGAAAGGGAGGGGACGAGCAAGCGCCCTCCTCCCCCCTGGACCATACCAGGCCACATGCCCTCAACATGGGGGGGTGCTCTGGGGCAGAGGGGGGCCCCTGCGCCCCCCCAACCCAAAGCACCTTGTCCCCATGTTGATGAGGACAAGGGCCTCTTCCCGATAACCCTTGCCCGGTGGTTGTCAGGGTCTGTGGGCGGGGACTTATGATCTGGAAGCTCCCTTTAACAAGGGGCCCCAGATCACAGCCCCCCACCCTAGGTGAATGAGTATGGGGTACATCGTACTCCTACCTATTCACCTAAATAAAAAAAAAGAAGTGTCAAAAATAAACACAATACACAAGTATTTTATTAAAGCAGCTCCGGCTCTTCTCCTCTCTCTCCGCTATCCTCTGCTCTTTTGCTGGGTCTTCTCCCCTCTCCGGTTCTTCTCCTCTCTCCCCGCTATCTTCTGCTCTTTTACTGGGTCTTCTCCCTCTGTTCTTCTTCCGATGTTGACTCGACGCGATCTCCCGGTGTAATACTGGGTCCGCCGTGTGCAATGACTTATATTGGCATGGAGCGGGGCCACCCGATGATGTAGTTAGGAGGACACGCCCCTTGTGATGTCATCACCCCAAAATGCCCCGGGTGATGACATCCGCCTCCACCTGAAATCCCTCCCGACTCCTACACCAGGCCACCTGCCTGTGGGGTGGAGCTGTTCCCAAGTGTGAGCCCTGAGCTCTCTTCCCAAGGGGAATATAAACCCAGCCCCCAGGTGTGCAATCATCATGCCTGTCTTTGCAAAAACCAGGCTGAAGGTGCTAATACACACTGTGACCTGGGGTCTCCTCTCCACAAGCCTTTGCTCAATACTTTGTTGAAGCACCTTTGACACCAATTACAGCCTCAAGTCTTTTTGAGTATGATGCTACAAACTTGGCACACCTATTTTTGGGCAGTTTCTCCCATTCTTCTTTGCAGGACCTCTCAAGCGCCATCATTTTGGCTGGGGTGCATCGGTGCACAGCAATTTTCAGATCTCTCCAGAGATATTCAATCGAGTTCAAGTCTGGGCTCTGGCTGGGCCACTCAGGGACATTAACAGAGTTGTCCTGAGGTTAATATTTTGTTATCTTGGCTGTGTGCTTAGGGTCGTTGTCCTGTTGGAAGATGAACCTTCTGAGGTCCAGAGTGCTCCGGAGCAGGTTTATATCCAGAATGTCTCTGTACATTACTGCATTCATCTTTCCCTCAATCCTGACTAGTTTCCCAATTCCTGCTGCTGAAAAACATCCCCACAGCATGATGCTGCCACCACCATGCTTCACTGTAAGGATGGTATTGGCCAGGTGATGAGTGGTGCCTGGTTTCCTTCAGACATGGCGCTTGCCCTTTAGGTCAAAGAGTTCAATCTTTGTTTCATCAGACCAGAGAATTTTGTTTCTCATGGTCTGAGTCCTTCAGGTGACTTTTGAGAAAACTCCAGGCAGGCGGTCATGTGCCTTTTACTGAGGAGTGGCAAAGATTTAACAAACTTCTTTCACGTTGTCATTATGGGGTATTGTTTGTAGAATTTTGAGAAAAATAATGAATTTAAAGGGGTTGTAAAGGTAAATTTAAAAAAAAAAAAAAATAACAAACATGTCATACTTACCTTCACTGTGCAGCTCGTTCTGCATAGAGTGGCCCCGAACCTGCTGTTCTGGGGGTCCCTCGGCGGCTGTTTCAGCTCCTCCCCACAAGAACTAACCACCTTAATGCGAGCTCCCTCGCATGGTGGTTAGTTATTGCGGGCGCGCTCCCGTGACACAGCCTGCGGCTATAGCCGCTCACTGTATCACTCGGCCCCGCCCCCCGGCGCGCCGCGTCATTGAATGTGATTGACAGCAGCGCGAGCCAATGGCTGCGCTGCTTTCAATCCATCCACTGTAGCCAATCAGCGACCAGGCTGAGCTGCAATAGAGATGACGGGAACGAGCAGCGGAGATTCGAGGTGTCAGGTAAGTAAAACGGGGGGCCTGGGGGCGGCGGTATTGTCAAAAGTTTTTTCACCTTACTGCATATAATGCAGTAAGGTCAAAAAATTTTTACCTTTACAACCCCTTTAATCAACTTAACAAAATGTAGAAAAAGCAAAGCTCTGTGAATACTTTCCAGATGTACTGTATGTAAAACCTTTTATCTCAAAAGGAAAAAATATTTGCTATAACTGCTTATAAAGTGTTAGCTGGATTTCAGCGTCAATTTATTAATGTATATACAGTATCTCACAAAAGTGAGTACACCCCTTACATTTTTGTAAATATTTTATTTTATCTTTTCATGTGACAACACTGAAGAAATGACACTTTGCTACAATGTAAAGTAGTGAGTGTACAGCTTGTATAACAGTGTAATTTTGCTATCCCCTCAAAATAACTCAACACACAGCCATTAATGTCTAAACCGCTGGCAGCAAAAGTGAGTACACCCCTAAGTGAAAATGTCCAAATTGGGCCTAAAGTGTCAAATTTTTTGTGTGGCCACCATTATTTTCCAGCACAGCCTTAACCCTCTTGGGCATGGAGTTCACCATGGCTTCACAGGTTGCCACTGGAGTCCTTTTCCACTCCTCCATGACGACATCACGGAGCTGGTGGATGTTAGAGACTTTGCGCTCCTCCACCTTCCGTTTGAGGATGCCCCACAGATGCTCAATAGGGTTTAGATCTGGAGACATGCTTGGCCTGTCCATCACCTTTACCCTCAGCTTCTTTAGCAAGGCAGTGGTCGCCTTGGAGGTGTGTTTGGGGTCGTTATGTTGGAATACTGCTCTGCGGCGCCCAGTCTCCAAAGGGAGGGAATCATGCTCAGCTTCAGTATGTCACAGTACATGTTGTACATGTTGGCAGTCATGAACTGTAGCTCCCCAGTGCCACCAGCACTCATGCAGCCCCAGACCATGACACTCCCACCACCAGGCAAGACACACTTGTCTTTGTACTTCTCACCTGGTTGCCACCACATATGCTTGACTCCATCTGAACCAAATATGTTTATCTTGGTCTCATCAGACCACAGTACATGGTTCCAGTAATCCACGTCCTTAGTTTGCTTGTCCTCAGCAAACTGTTTGAGGGCTTTCTTGTGCATCATCTTTAGAAGAGACTTTCTTCTGGGATGACAGCCATGTAGACCAATTTGATGCAGTGTGCGGCGTATGGTCTGAGCACTGACAGGCTGACCCCCCACCCTTTCAACCTCTGCAGCAATGCTGGCAGCACTCATACGTCTATTTCCCAAAGATAACCTCTGGATATGACGCTGAGCATGAGCACTCAACTTCTTTGGTCGACCATGGCAAGGCCTGTTCTGAGTAGAACCTGTCCTGTTAAACCGCTGTACGATCTTGGCCACCATGCTGCAGCTCAGTTTCAGGGTCTTTGCAATCTTCTTATAGCCTAGGCCATCTTTATGTAGAGCAACAATTCTTTTTTTTATATCCTCAGAGAGGTCTTTGCCATGAGGTGCCATTTTGAACTTCCAGTGACCAGTATGAGAGAGTGAGAGCGATAACACCAAATTTAACACAAAGACAACACCATGGACCAGTGCACAAGGCAAGGTCCATAAAGACATGGATGAGCGAGTTTGGGGTGGAGGAACTTGACTGGCCTGCACAGAGTCCTGACCTCAACCCGATAGAACACCTTTGGGGCAGGGGCATAACTATAGGGGGCGCAGCAGTCACGACCGCCACTGGGCCCTGTGCTGCAGGAGGCCCGTGTGGCCCCCCTCTACATATGGCCGGCGGCTAGGAGTACCAGTGTAAAGTGCGCAGGGGTGGCTGGAGGTCGAGGGGTGACTAGCAGAGCTCCATGCTGGACTACCTCACTGGCTGCTCTTTAGTTGTGCATTCCCCGCATGACCTGTCTCCTCGGTGGCTCCTCCAGGTCCCCCTCTCCTGCCGCATGCAGCGCCGTTCAGTCCGGTGTCTGTCCTCTCCAGCCAGAGTTCCGCCCCCTGAGTCCGGCTCACACTGCACTGCACACTTCTAGTGGGAAATCAAACTTTAAGCACACAGATGCAGTGCAGCCCTATGAGAGCTGGGTCCCCAGAGGACACCCCAGGCTTGTCTGCCAGCCCCCCCCCCCCCATGTCATAATGTCATACACAGATGATGACAGGTCTTTTTTGGGAGTTATGCTGATTGCCCTTCCAGCATGCTGGAGGGAGCCCAGGCCACCATGGATGAGTCCCCGGCCTGCAGCTTGGTCATGGTGAGTAAGATGACCCCATCCCCCACACACCATCACCATCACATCCCACCACTTCATGTAGCCTGGGGACAGGGACCCCATCTCCCCTAAGGACAGGGACCCCATTTCCCTTGGGGACAGGGACCCCTTCTCACCTAGGGACAGGGACCCTATCTCCCCTGGGAACAGGGCCTACTTCTCTCCAAAGGACAGGGACCCCATTTCCCTTGGGAACAGGGACTCAACTCCCCTGGGGACAGGGCCCACTTCTTCCCATAAACTATAATTTGTAATTTTTTTAAGAAATAGCTTGTGTATTGATGGTGCCTGCAGAAAGTCTAATTCCATATATTTTTAAACCTGTGTTCTCTATTAGGGATGTGGCACCATTGTTATAGGTGGGTCTGGTTAAGGCAATCAGTTAATTTGGAGATATACAGTGGGGAAAATAATTATTTGATCCCCTGCAGATTTTGTAAGTTTGCCCACTTACAAAGAAATTAAGGTTTTAATCATAGGTGTATGTTAAATGATAGAGACAGAATATCAACCAAAAATCCAGAATCCACGATACAAATGGAATAAATTGAGTTGCAGTTCAGTGAGTAAAAAAAGTATTTGATCCCCAAGCAAAACATGACTTTGTACTTGGTGGAGAAACCACTAAGATAAGACATTTCTTGCAGTTGGTTACCAGGTTTGCACACATCTCAGGAGGGATTTTAGTCCACTCTTCTTTGCAGATCTTCTTTAATTTCTTAAGGTTTCTTGGCTGTAGCTTGGCAACTCAAAGATTCAGCTCCTTCCATAAATTTTCTATGGAATTAAGGTGTGGAGACTGTATATAGCAGCTCAGCTGCAACATTTGGTTGGCTCCATGGCCCGGGACCCTACTGGCTCATCGGCGCAGTTAATGCTGATTGGGACAGGGGCGGAAACAATCCCGATAGGCCTTGAGGCCCAGTTGTTTCACAAGTCCAATAAACTGACACCCACTCTTACTTTATTACAGAAAATTTGGAACAAGGGAAGGCAGCTGCAGGAAGTGACAGGTTTCACGGAATACAGCCCAATATGGGGGAATCTCTCGTACGTCGAGTTAGCAAAGCTGCAACAGGGTCCCAAATGGCGTTCATTTGGTGTTATCCTTTTATCCCATATATTTAGAGATGGCAAGCTGCTGACGTTTTCAGAGCTACAAAATAAATATAACCTGCCAAATACTATGTACTATTCCTATATCCAGCTCAAACATGCGGTGGACACACAGGGAAAAGCTGCTCCCTGGACTCTGTCAACCACCCCTATCTTTCATTTGATACAGTCCAGCACAGAAACTAAAGGATTCATCTCATATTGCTATCAAATGCTATTGATGCAACTTTTGAAAGCGCACCCGACTAGGGCACCATCCCTATGGGAGCAGGATATAGGTCCAATTACGGGAGATCAATGGGAAGAAGTTCTACAATCCACTAATATATGCTCTCTCAATGTGGCCCAAAAGGTATCCCAACTATATATAGTACATAGAGTGCATTACACCCCACTTAAACTTTATAATATGGGTAGAAGGCCTGATCCTTTATGTAGTAGATGTGAACGACATCAAGGTGATCTCATTAATCTACTGTGGAGATGTCCAAAACTCCATAGGTATTAGAGTGAGGTTATGGGAACACAACCAAGTGTTCCAGACTAACATTCCCCTAGACCCAATTCACTGTATTTTAGGAGTCCTAGAAGATATTGTCCCGGAAGAGATGACTAGAATAGCACTCACTAGGGCACTGTTCCAGGCACGCAAACTTATATTGCTTGGCTGGAAATCGACCTCGCCGCCATCAGTGAAATCTTGGATAACACATATGGGTAACACCTTGATTATGGAAAAATGCATTTACCAACATAGAGGCAGCTCTCATAGATTTGAGAGGATTTGGGCACCATGGTTGGATACCCCTGGACTGAGTCCTAAGGAGCTGGTAATGTCCAGACTGCTACAATGTCCTGGGGGGGGGGGCCCATGAGGTTCTTTAAAAGATTGACCGTAGAGTGGTAGAGCACTGGAATGTTATAGAGTTTTCGGCAATAAATGATGATTGGAATGTACTATTCACATGAATGTATGTTGTTGCATGATGCTTGTACAATGGAAGCTATGTAAACTTGTTCAATAAACACCTTTTTGATTAAAAAAAAAAAAAAAGTGTGGAGACTGGCTAGGTCACTCCATGACCTTAATGTGCTTCTTCTTGAGCCACTCCTTTGTTTCCTTGGCAGTATGTTTTGGGTCATTTCCATGCTGGAAGATCCATCCACGACCCATCTTCAGTGTTCTGGCTGAGGGAAGAAGGTTCTCATCCAAGATTTGACAATACATGGCCCCATCCATTGGCTCCTCAATGCAGCAAAGTCGGCCTGTACCTTTAGCAGAGAAACAGCCCCAAAGCATAATGTTTCCACCTCCGTTCTTTACTGTAGGGATGGTGAACTTAAGGTCATAGTCAGCATTGTTCCTGCATTCTGAATTATCAGAATTCAACAAGGTTCCTGTTTGGGAGTTCATGTGTAAAGAACTGTTTTATGTTGTGGCAACATTACCAGTTGCTCCACATACATTTGTAACTATCATTTACAAAAGTAAATCTTTACAAGTCTCAATAGCAATCTTCTTCTTAGCAATAACATTTCCCAATGTTTTGGCCCTCTGAAAACAAATTGGAATTGGAATTTCCCGGGGACATTATTTTTCCAGAGTGGATCTTGGGGCAATAAATACCAATAATTCATTAATTTCGAGAACATTACAAAGTTTAAAAACTTTTATTAGACCACTTTGTCTTTTCATTTGCAAGGTTTTTTTTATTTTCCTTACTAGTCTTGTGTCAGTTGCCCTGCTGTAAGCTCCAATTATCACATCTTCCAGATACTGTCTATGTAAACATCTTTTCCTAAATATAGAGACCTTATCCTCAAAATCGTGATCCATAGTACAGCTTTCTCTTATTATTTTAAACTGTCCAAATGGAACACTCCAGGGGTCTATGGTGTATACCAGTGGTTCCCAAACTGCAGCCCTTTGCTTGCCTTTATCCTGCCCTTGGGGCATTATTCCACTGCCATTGATACTAACAGTGGGGCACTATTCCTCCAACTGACACCAACAATGGGGCACTATTCCTTCCACTGACAACAAAAATGGGGCATATTTCCTTCCTAATACCAAAGATTGGGCATTGTTTACACCCACTGACCACAGTTTGGCCCCCTAAAGTCTGAAGGACAGCAAACTGGCCCTGTCTTTAGAAAGTTTTGAGACCCCTGGTATATACTATGGAAACATAAATAACTCTGTGGGGAGGGATTTACTAAAACTGGTGCACACAGTATCTGGTGCAGATGTGCACAGTGTAAGGGCTTACCTAGGTTGGAGTCCATGGCGCAGAGATGTACGCTCACCCTTGCAATTAGACACAGCCCGCGGTAACAAAGACATAAGCTACCTGGGCTGTGAATCTGTGCAGAGGGGCTTGACGGGAATTTGCCAAAGCATAGTCGAAGTAAAGCCATAGTCAGGGATTCCAGAAGTCAGAATAAATGATAAGCAGAGCCAGGGTCAGAAGCCGGAGTCAGTCTTGGAATGCTGTAACTGGAGCACAGGAATACTGGAGCCTTTGGCAAAACAGGAGACAATGAACTGACAAAGCCCTCAGAGTGAGACAGGGTTTTATACCCAGCTAATTAGGTAAAATCCCTCAGCTGATCCAGGAGTGACAGGTACAAACAGTGCATCACCCACAGTACTTCATGCTAAACTAGGCATGGCTGGAAAGCAGGCTGATTAGAACTGAGGTGTGGCTCAGAGGTAAAGAAACAGGATCAAGGACAGACAGTCATGAGTTCAATACCACCCAGAGCCACTTGGGGCCTGGCTGTCTGCAAGGCATGGTAGGGACTGTGACAGTTCCCTCAGGAATGCCCTCAGAGCATGGAACAGATTTGTCAAAAATATCAAACTAAAAAAAATCAAAAGAAGAGTTAGAAAACTTTCTTATTCCCTTCGGGCTTTCTTTGTTTTCGAAGTTCCAGCTGGGGAGACTTTCATCGCTCGCAAGGCTCTTCCAAAAATCTTCAGGTCCTGCTTACAGACTATGGTGGCATTCGCACAGTTAGGAGGTAACGTGGACACAAGCACAGAAACTTACATAGTTAGTAAGGTTAAATAAAGACCATCCGGTTAAATAAAGACCATCCAGTTCAACCTGAGTGAGGGCCCCCCAATTGTCCCAATCCCCACACATTGCATCCCATCAAGATGCCCATCCACTATATTATTTTTTATTTTTATATATATTTAAGGTGCCCTTGTGCCATCAATCTACACAGCGCTCCACACACACCCACCCACACGGGGTCTGCAATCCAAGGTCCCCAACTCACACCCATACACCAGGGCCAATTTTTTTTGAACAGAAGCCAATAAACCTACCAGCATGTCTTTGGAGTGTGGGAGGAAACCGGAGTACCTGGAGGAAACCCATGCAGACACAGGGAGAACATGCAAACTCCAGGCAGGTAGTGTCGTGGTTGGGATTAGAACCAGCGACCCTATTGCTGCACGGAGAGAGTGCTAACCACTACACCACTGTGCTGCCCAAACTTCAAGCGGGGACACCAGCACAGGAACTTCAAGCGGGGACACAGGCACAGGAACTTCAAGCGGGGACACCAGCGCAGGAACTTCAAGCGGGGACACCAGCGCAGGAACTTCAAGCGGGGACACCAGCGCAGGAACTTCAAGCGGGGACACCAGCGCAGGAACTTCAAGCGGGGACACCAGCGCAGGAACTTCAAGCGGGGACCCCAGCGCAGGAACTTCAAGCGGGGACACCAGCACAGGGACATCAGACCGGGCAGCAGGTACCGGCACATCAGACTGGGTAGCAGGCACTGGGACGTCAGACTGGGGCACAGGAACTTCAAGCTGGATAGCAGGCAAAGATTCAGGGGTGGCAGGAAGGTTCCTAGCAGTACCCACTTGCTAAAACTTTGGCCGAGGTGGACGAGTTGGGCAGAGAGAGATAAGGTGCCCTCTTACTCCACCATAGAAACAGAGTCCACAGCCTCACCTCCCCTCTCTCTCTCCCTTAGACAGGATGGACCCGATCTCCATGGGTTCCACATCATCCAGGGTAGGATTGGGTAAAACCTCAGGAGCGTTCAGGCTTTGACGGGTTAAAGCTTCATAACTTGGCACAGACTGGGATGGCTTAGAGTCATATCTGTACAGGGTATTCCTGTCCCTGGGTACCCATAGGCCACGTGAACTAGGAGCAGACTTAAGAACACTGGTTTTCTTAGAAACTGTAATATAAGAATCCAGAGCAAATATGAAAGCCTCCCAGCTGTCCAAGACTGGACTCCTCCCCTGTAATAGCTGAAAAGCCCATATCTTGGTTAGCCCAGTGAGCAGGTTGATGGATGCACGAACCTTTATAAAGTCAGAGGCATAGGTCCTAGGCTTAAGAGCGAACAACAGCTCGCAATCCATCCTATAGTTCAAGAATGATGCACAATCCCATCAAACTTCTCAGGCATCACAACAAACGGTTCTGGACATGCAGGTTTCAGGGTTGGGTGTACTGTGCCTTTAAACAAGCGGACTTCTTGCTGCAACTCAGCAGCAGTCTGGCCCAGGCTGGAGACTTGCAGAGCAAGGGAGGTGAGCATCCTGTACATCTCTGTGGACTCCATGTTGGTCAGTTCATTATGTAAGGGCTTCCCTAGGTTGGAGTCCATGGCGCAGAGATGTACATTCACCCTTGCAAATAGACACAGCCCACCTTAACAAAGAGATAAGCTACCTGGGCAGTGAATCTGTGCACGGGGGCTTGACAGGAATTTGCCAAAGGATAGTCGAAGTAAAGCCGTAGTCAGGGATTCCAGAAGTCAGAATAAACGATAAGCAGAGCCAGGGTCAGAAGCCGGAGTCAGTCTTGGAACGCTGTAACTGAAACACTGGAACCTTAGGCAAAACAGGAGACTAGGAACTGACAAAGCCCTCAGAGTAAGACATGGTTTTATACCCAGCTAATTAGGTAAGTTGTCTCAGCTGATCCAGGAGTGACAGGTACAAACAGAGTATCACCCACAGTACTTCATGCTAAACTAGGCATGGCTGGAAAGCTGGTTGAATAGAACTGAGGTGTGGCTCAGAGCTAAAGAAACAGGAGCAAGAACAGACAGTCATGAGTTCAATACCACCCAGAGCCACTTGGGGCGTGACCATGCCTGGCTGTCTACAAGGCACAGTAGGGACTGTGACACACAGTAACCAATCACTTACTAGGTTTTATTGTCAAAGCTTAATTGAACATGCTAAAGGTAGAAGCTGACTGGCTAACATGCACAGCTGCACCAGATTCAGAGTGCTCCAGTTTTTGTAAATCTCCCACTGTGTATCTACTGACTTAAAATAGGTGTGGGCATGGATCTGTTTCTCCTCTTATCCTCATAGACAAATGTCTAAGAATTCAATCTTAGTTTTACTATATTTGCCTGTAAAATGTAATCCCCAATTGTTACTATTGACATAAACAACAAAATCAAGGGTAAAATCAGGGTTTCCTCACCAGATATACAGTACAGGATGAGGTCCATGCTAAGCCTCAAAGAACTGTGGACAAACAAATCCTCAAAATGCTCCATACCTAGGTTAAAAAACTCAGCACAAACCTTGTCCCCATCTCCGTACCCCTGGTCTGTAAATAAAATGTGTCTAAAAAACGAAAATAATTTCTAATGATTATAAACTCTATTGATTTCATAATAAATTAATATTTTCAGGGGTATGTTGGAATATAAAGTGGATATATCTAAAGTTGTCCAATAATAATCTTGACCCCATACAATATCCTTCAGTTTCCTTAATAGATCAGGTGTATCTTTTTTTATGTGACGGACGTTGTGCTACAAATTTCTAAAGGTGTAAATCTATGTAATGTGATAAATTGCTAGTTATTGAATTAATGTCTAAAATAATTGGATGACCAGGTGAGGATAATAATGACTTATGTTTCTTGGGAAGGTGACACATAAATGAGCTACTAGGATAATCAATGACTATATAAGAAAGAACCCATCGCCAAAATACTTAATTCCTCTAAAAAAAAAAAATGCTGGATCTTGTTCTAGAGGTCTGTAGTACTTCATATTATTTATAACGTTGTATTTTTCAGTTATTTAATTAGTTTTATTTTAAATGACACTTCCAATTCCCTTTATCCACATAATCACAACTTATTTGTTTGTGTTAAAGTGGAGGGCCACCCTGAAAAAAAAATCACCAGAAATCTTAAAAAAAATAAAAAAAAAAATGTGAAAATAAATAAATAAATAAACTTACCTAAACCCTTGTTGCTAGGCAGTCTTCCTAATCTGCCTCTTCCTATTCCGCAGTGAACTCTTCTCCTTGGTGAGCGGCCCCGTTGTCTTCTGCGCATGCGCAGTAGGAAACTGGCAGTGAAGCCGCAAGGCTCCACAGCCTGTTTCCCTTTCCTACGATGGCGGTGCCGGGACCCGAGAGCCGAGGGACGAGTCGGCCTCGGGCGGCCGACATCGCGGACGCCCAGGACAGGTAAGTACTTATTTAAAGTCAGCAGCTACACTGTTAGTAGCTGCTGACTTTAATTTTTTTTTTTTTTTGGACGGAATCCCGCTTTAAGTTTTTATTTGCTCTACTTTCTGTTCTTCTGACCTTCTTTCTATTAATATTTTTCTTGCATAAAGGGATCCTCCCCAATTGTTGTAATTATTTAATAACTAATGAAGAGATTGTTTCTGGTTTCCAGAGGATTACAATTGGATACCGATTTGAAATCTGCATTTATGGGTTTATTGAATGAAGTAGTAACCCAAAACCAGAAATGTAGTATATTGCAGCTTACCAATCATTAGATGTGGTGGCTGCATTAGTTTTCTTTTTTTTAGGCTTTCCCCCCTCTGTTTTCACCTGGTGATCTGGCAAGTAACACACCTCCTATATTAGAGTGCCCCTACTCTGGATGATGGAGCACAGGGGGCAACTTTGGACAGCAGCATTATTAATCAGGGGAGTGGGGAGTGTTTAGATATTCTAGCAGATTTAGGTACACTAAACCATTCAAGCCAAACTCCAGCTAACACGTTCAAAGCAGCTAGAGCAACTGTTTTTTTTTCTGGGATAAAGGTTTTACATAAATAAAAGTTGAACATTGTAAGTGCCCTGTCAGTAATTGATGGTTTGTCTCATTTGCAGCAAAGCTTGTTCTGGTGAAAAATAACAGATTATTATTGGATAGATTATCAGGTGAAAATAAAGAGGAGAAAGCTTAAAAGAAATGAATGCAGCAATAACATCTAACAATTGGTAAGCTGCAGTATACTGTAAATAAATGTTTGCTTTTGGGTTTATTAGCACTTTAAGTCAGAAATATCATTTTCTATTCCAATCCTACTCCAATTGAAAGAAATCAGGAGAAAGATTAACCCCTTCACACCTAAGGGTAAAACAAATTTAAAAGTCTAAGCACAATTTTGCAATTTTGACATGTGTTAGTAAAACCTTACATATCATCACAACTACTTTGTGAATCCAGCTGGATTATACCTTGTTTTTTTTCAGAACAAATTGAGCTTTTATTTGGTAGTAAATAGTTATGGATATCTCCTAATTTTTTTTTTATTATTAAAGGAAAACAGGCCCAAAATAGTAAAAAATATATATTTTTTTAAAATTTAGCTGTATATTTCTTGTACCTACCACCAAAAACAACCCTAAATAAATTCTGCTGCTCCTGACGATTGCAACAATACCACATATGTGTATGTTATTTGTTGTTCGTACCCATAATACAGCCCAGAAGCAATAGTGCACATTTTGCTTTTTTTTGTCCTACCTAAAATACATTGACACTATCTGAGACTGATGCTTATTTGAAAAAAAAAATCCTGCTTAAAATATACTAACCTTGACCTTTGACCCTGATCTTGACCCAAACACTAACCCTGGCACTGACCTAGGTCAAACCTTGATCTATGTGTCTTTTCTTTATTTTTTATTTTCTTTATTTTTTTTATTTTTTTACAAATATTTTTTTTCTTTCTGCGTGGAAGGACAAAGATACAAAGATACAATGTATCACCATTTACAGAAAGGAAAAAAACACAGAGGCGGGCTTCACAGTGACAGGTAGCCAATCAGAGGCTACCACAGCGATCAGGTGACCTGGAATCGGGAGATCCCGTTCCCAATCATTATACAGGGCCCGGGGCTCTCAATGACACCCCGGTCTCTGTGCTGGGAGTGCACAGTGCAGCACGCTCCCAGCACAAAGGGAGAAACACATTTATGTGGCCCAGTTCCGTGAGGCCGCATATACTGTATCTGTTACGTCAGCATGGGGGGGTTAAGATTATTATTCGTTTATTGAAAAAAATATACGATTAAAGATATCACCACAGAGTGGCACTGTGGATACCAAATTGATACATATGTGCCACGTCCTAATTTTTAGTGATACTGGACTTATAGGCACTGAGATACACAATGTACAGGGGCGGACTGATAACTCATGGGGCCCCCGGGCAATAAGAGATTATGGGGCCCCCAGGCAATCAGAGATTATGGGGCCACACAGTATACACACACACAGTATACAATCACACAGTATACACATAAATGTACACACAGTATACACAGACAGATGTAAAAAAAACACAGATTTATACATACTGTCTCTGGTTTTACTGAGGCGGCAACTCTGATGGGACCCCTTAGTGGCCCAGGGCTCTCGGGCAGTGCCCGAGTGGCTCAATGGTCAGTCCGCCCCTGACAAGGTATAAATATAATGCAAACAGACAATGTTTTAAAACAGACAGAAATTTAAAACAGAAAACAATGTTTAAAAAAAACCTTACTTTGCAAAGTTTTTTAACCACTTCCTGCCTGGCCTATAGCAGAATGACGGCCGGGAAGTGGTTCAGTTATTCTGACTGAGCGCCATATGACATCCAGCAGGATAAGCCATGATTACGTGCCCGTGGGGGCGCACAGCGCGGCGATCGGTGGTGTAGTGTGTCAGTCTGACACACCGCATCACCGATGTCAGTAAAGAGCCTCTGACGGAGGCTCTTTACCACGCGATCAGCCGTGTCCAATCACGGTTGATCAGATGTAAACAGGAAGAGCCATTTATCGGCTTTTCCTCACTTGTGTCTGACATACGCGAGTAGAGGAGAGCCGATTGGTGGCTCTCCTGACAGGGGGGTCTGTGCTGACTGTTTATCAGTGAAGCCCCCCAGCGGATGCCTGCCCAGGACCACCAGGGATGCCGCCAGGACCACTAGGGTTTCCCACAAAGGAACCCCAATAGGTATGCCACCCTAAACCACCGGGAATATGCCAATCAGTGCCCAGGCAGCTGCCAATCAGTGCCCATTAATAATGCCTGCCAGTGCCATCAGTGATGCCTATCAGTCCAATCTATCAGTGTCACCCATCAGTGCCCAGGAGTGCCGCCTATCAGCGCCACCCATAAGTACCCATCAGTGCAGCCTTTCAGTGCCCATCAGTGTACTCTATTAGTGCCCATCAGTGCCCACCAGTGTCATCTATGAGTGCCCATCAGTGCCGCCCATGAGTGCTGCATATTAATGCCACCCATCAGTGCTGCCTATCAGTGCCCATCGGTGCCGGCAATCAGTGCCCATCATCAGTGCCACCTCATTAGTGCCATCTCATTGGTGCCACCTCATCTGTGCTGCCTTATCAGTGCCCACTGACCACCAAAAGAAAGCTATATTTGTGGGAACAAAATTATAAAAATTTTGTTTGGGTACAGTGTTGCATGACCGCGCAATTGTCATTTAAAAAGTGACAGCGCTGAAAGCTGAAAATTGGCTTGGGCAGGAAGGGGGGTAAGTGCCCGGTATTGAAGTGGTTAAACATTGTCTGTTTTTTCTCTTTTAAATTCAATCTGTAATAAAAAGTATTCAATTTTTAACCTTGTGTATCTCAGTGCCTATAAAGTCCAGTATCAATCCCCCCAGCAGTATCTCTTATTGGTTTATGATGTGTAGGATTGCTCGTGCAGTCAATGGTAAATAATATAGAATGTTTGCAGATTCTGGCATGGTTTTCTGTCTAGAAAAAAAAGGGGAATCACCACAAACTACATCTGATGAGTTGATTACTGTCTTTTAAAGGGATAGCTCACATTTACCACAAAACTACCTGTGCAGATAGGGGGGGCATCTGTAGATAAAAACAAATTGTGCAGCTCTGACTAAAAATAATAGAATAATATCCTTGCTATAGGTGTAGGCCATTTACATACATTATGAAGCCTGACTGGAATACTCCCAGGCAGGTACGGACTGACCATTCGGGCTCTCGGGCAGTGCCCGAGAGCCCGGGGCCATTAGGGGGCCACATCAGGGTGACCAGCCTCAGTAAAACCAGGGACAGTATGTAAAAATCTGTGTATTTTTACATCTTTCCCTAAAATGTCCCTTACTGACATTATTTTGCTGTGAAAAGCCCAAGGCTATAGCTGCCCCGCCTCTGCAATGCCTCATAAGGCAATGGGAACACAGTGTACATGCCCCCTTCCCCACCACGGCTTATATGATTTCAGAGCAGGAGATGCCAACAGCTGGAGGAGAGGAGAGGGAGGGGTTGAACACAGCCTGCCGTGTGGGAAGGGCTGCAGACTGCTGAAAGTTAAGCTTGCTGAGCTGAACTGAGTGTATTTTTGTCAGTGCTTGCCCTGGTGAGCAGGAGGGAGAGGGAGGATGTGTTTTTGCTCTAGCAGGGCTCCTCCTGTCTCTGAAGCTGTTAGATTGATTTTCTGTGTGAGAAGTGTACTGCTTCTGGAGGAAGGACATGTTCTGAACTTCTCCCCCAATCTCTGCTACTCTGCCTACTCATTACCTGCCCACCATACAAAAGCACAGTCCCCTCCTCTCCTGCATTACCAACTAATGTGTCTGTGAGCTGCTGGGACACTACAAGTACCCGCATGCCAGGAGATGGGGGCAGCAGTGTGTTCAATCAGGCTGAAAAGTGCTGGTGTGTGTATGTGTGACTGTGTGTGTGTATACTGTGTTATTTGTGTATGTGTATATATGTATACTGTGTGCCTATGTGTATGTATACTGTGTGTGTGTATGTATACTGTATGTTCCATGTGTGCCTACTGCCGTTCAACAGAAAACGATCTAACAATCCTATGCCTGTGAAAAATCCACTTGTTGCCATTCGGAGGCAGCTGATTGGTGCACTGCTGAGTCCGGCCTCGGGTCAGGCAGCAGGGCAAGTCTGGGTGGGTGCCTGTGAAATCATGACACACATCAAGTATGGCTTTTATTCACATGCCCCACTGCCCGATCTGAGGCCAACCACAGCAGTTCACTATTCCGCTGGCTCTAATACCGCATACACACGATCGGACATTCCGACAACAAAATCCTGGATTTTGGAAATTTATTTTCAGTGCGTTCTTATCCGCTTGTTTCTGATTTTCAGCTCGCTCTTCTCAGGCCTTTCTGTTTTTTAGTGCGTTCTGTTAGTTCGTTCTGACCAGCTGACCGTTTTCTAGCCATGTTGCAGGTACGTACTCGTCATAGATTTCGTGCTGTGCAGGGGCTTGGTGTTGGGGTTCTTACTTTGACCCAAGCCCAGTCCATGAACAGGGCGGGGAGAAGTTCATGGGAGAAGAATTGGTTACTCCAGTGTGACCAATTATCTCATATGCCTTTGTTGCGGGCAATCCGTGAGAATAATCCTGATGATTTCAGGAATTATCTCCGGATGACAGACCCCGTTTTTCACCGTTTGTTGGCTTTGCTGTCCCCATATTACCAAGCAGGACACCTGCATGCGGCAAGCCATCACTCCTGAACAAAGGCTCGTTGCCACGTTGCGGTACTTGGCAACGGGGAGAAGTCTGCAGGACATCAAGTTCTCGACAGGCATCTCCCCCCAGGCTCTGGGGATCATTATTCCAGAGACCTGTTCTGCCATAATTCAGGTCCTCCAGAAGGACTATATTAAGGTAAGTATTCTCCTTTAACATCACATTCTATGTATTTAATGTTTGCTAATGTATTGTATTTATTTCATCATTCCCTATTTACCATGATTGTAATATGCTGTGAATGTCCCCTTTGTCCTCATGCATGCTTTTTTGTCCATTATGCATATTTGCCTTTACCAACCTTCCCAGCATACTATCCTGGGCCCATACCCACCTAGCCTAGTCACTTAACAATGTATTTTGTCAGCTCCATTGTATTGTTTTCCCACAAACACCCCCTAAAATGTGTACAAATGTTATTTCTGTCCTTAAATTCAGGCAGAGTGCAAGAGGCTTTTTTTGGGGGGTCCCAAACTCATTTGGAACCCTCCCTCCCCCCAACCACTAAGTCAACCAATACCAATACTCTATCTGCTGACTTTGCCCAACCCATACACACTATACCTACCTCTTTTGTAGTCAGATTTCTGTATGAATTCCCCAAAGCATGTAGTGAAAGGGCCTGCCAGAATACTTTCATATGGTACTGTTTAAAGGTAATTGCAGAATCTAAAAAAGTGCTTCCATTTGTACAGTGTGTATTCATATTTTTGTATTATGACACTTCTTACCTGTCCAGTGGGCTGCCAATAGTGTAAGTAAGGAGGGGCAGGCCAAAGTAACACACATTATGTATGCATTCAGCTCTCAATGAAGTGGAGAGGGTTACCTGTCCAAAACATCCCCCCCCCCTAAAATTTTTACAATGGACCATCAGAGGGGCTGAAGAATCCGATAAGTGGACCTTATACTTTTGTCTTTAAATACTCCTTAAAATAAATGTTATACTGATGTTGGCCAAGAATGTTTGTGTCTAATCTGCTTGCAATGTTATGTGCAATAGTACTAATTTCTTTTTTTATTGTTTAACTCCAAAGTTTCTTTCAGCGCCATAGGAATGGCAGGCTGTGGCTTCCCAATTTGCCCAGCGGTGGGACTTCCCCACCGCTAGGCAATCGATGGGAAACACGTCCACATCGTCCCACTCCCCAACTCGGGGTCTTACTATTATAACTATAAGGGGTTTAATAGTATAGAGATGTTGGCAGTGGTGTCGGCGACATACGAGTTTTTGTATGTAGACACGGGGATGTCGAATGGTGGAGTCATCGCCCAGATCGAGTTCTATAAATGGCTCCAGAGTGGTTGCTTGGGATTGCCACCTGCGGAAAATAACGTGGCAGGACTCCCGTTCGTCTTTATTGCTGATGAAGCATTTGGGCTTGGAGAACACCTGATGCAGCTATTCCCCATGAGGACCCTCACCCCGGACCAGAGGGTTTTTAATTAGCGGCTGGCCAGAGCCAGAAGAGTGGTGGAGAATGCTTTTGGCATAATGGCCAGCCAGTTCTGCCTTTTCCTCACTGCAATCAACATGGTGGAATATAAAATAAACCATATCGTACTTGCATGCTGCATTATGCACAACTTTTTAAGGAAAAATGCTACAAACTATATGGCCTCAGTTGGGCCTGAGGCTGGATTTCCCGATCAGTCAACCCTGATGGCACTTGAACCTGGCCGTCCTGGCTTGCCCCCCAAAGCACACGCAAAGTGAAGCAAAAATATATGGAATACTTTGCGGGTAGGGGGGCCATTGATATGCCAGCAAATGTCTGAGACATTTTTTAAATAAATTTATTTGTGAAACAGAACTAATATTTCATTTGATTTACTGCTTGTGTTTCTTTTAGCTGTCTCCTAGGTTCTCCAATGGACTTTTCTTTTTGGCCATTTTCTTCAATAGTGCAAATGTAATTTTTTGGATACATGAGGTGACAATCTCTTCTTAAGCTATTATGTTGTGGGTCTGCTACACACACACACACATTGTTTTGTGGTTAATGTATGTAATGCATTCATAATAAAAAAAATCATAATTTTCAGCACCATGAATTAATTGTTTTGAGTCCTGAAAATGTCCTGATTGGGGCAAATTTTACAGCACTGTGGGGGTTATTTACTAAAGGCAAATCCACTTTGCACTATAAGTGCACACTGCAGATGCAGTTGAAAGTGCACTGAAACTGCACTGAAAGTGCGCTTGTAGTGCAAAGTGGATTTGCCTTTAGTAAATAACCCCCATTGTCACTGTAAACACCAACTTAGTAAACGCCCACTGTGTGCATCTTCAAAATTTGGCTATTAAAATACTTTAAAACCTGATTTAAAATACAAAATTAGACAAAACGGTACAATTTTTGTGTGTTTTAGATTCTGCCTAAAACATCAATGACGTTCTTTTTTTGTTGAACATCATTGATGTTTTCCTTTAACTTGTCTAAATCCCGATTGCACCCCATTATCTCCCCGATGAGGATCTGGGCACTTGCACTTGTGAAATGAGATTCTTCTTCCACAACATCCACATCACCTAAAAAAAACACCCCATGTATTATATATATGCAGGCATACATCTATTACCTGAAGCTGTGGTCTCAGACACTGACCTGTTGTGGTCACTATTTCGCCCACTTCATAAACATCTCCCTCCTCATCCTCAGGTTGTGGTGTGGGGAGTTCCCCTTCTTTAGGAGGTTGGGGGTCCCTGGTGTCCTCAGATGTCCCGAGTCTTTTCTCCCTTATGTGAATTAAGAAAAAGGTATACTTAGCACACAGATATTTGATGCCAGAAATAGGTATATGAAACATTGCTTGGAAGTGTCGTACAATTGTCTGTTTTGGCAGAGTTCCAAGCTGATGACATTATTTTTTTCCCTTTCTAAAGCTGGAATACTTACCTTTTTTGTACAATTTTCACACATGGAGACACCCCTTGTATCCACTGGAGCACCTGTGTGGGACACCCTAAAAAGTTTTGAGGGGGAGCACCGCAAGTCACTGGATCTGATCAGCTGTGTTCACGAAAGTCACCTATCACAGACGTTTTTCACTTCCTGCTATTGGACTTTGTTACACTTTTTACACTATATTTTTCTCATCTATTTTTTCCACAAAGTTTTTTCATCATTTTTTTATTAATTTTTCACCAGTTCTATATTATCTAATGTGCAACCCTGCACTATATGTCTATTGTTGGGACTATTCAAATTCACTTTTATGCTTATAAGCACATTTGGACACATTTGGGGATTAATATAAGTTTGTACTGTGGTTCATTTAATTTTATTTACTTTATTTAGGTTTGGTTTGTCACTATTGACTTTTTATCAATTGTCACCTAATTAATTCGTGTTGATTAACCACATGGTGCACACCTGCATGTAGGTAGGAGAATGACCTGCTATCACAGTTTATTCAGGTAACGCTGGACATCTAGATCCACCACCTAAAGAGGGATTAAGGGGTGCATTTATTATTATATTTTTCCTGATTCCTTTGTGGCTCATTAAATTGTAAATCAAGGTACCCTGATAAGGTAGCGCCACCCACTCCCAATCAATTTCTCTTTACCCTAAAAAGTTTGTTCTGGTGTCCCACACTAGTGCTCCTGCGTCCAGATGTGTAAACAGCTGCTAAGTGTCCTCTCCTTAAACTGAATCAAGTTTACATTTGATTCTAGTTACAAGCCCATCTAGACAACAATGTAATAAACTTATTTTAATACAAATAGGCATGACCAAATGTAGTTAACCTGCATCTGCTAAAAACATTGTATTAGTGGGCGAACAAACAATGTTTACTACTACCGATTACTGTGTCCATGAACCTAAAAGTTGTCATTTTAAAATGGACAACAGTAAAGAAAAGCACATGGAGCAGCATACAAGTAATAATAATAATAGGAACACAGGACAACTACTTACTTTTAAGAAGCACTCTCTTGATCCTTTTGTACTGATCTTGCTCCCTCAATTTCAGGTCTGACCAGCGTTTCCTCAATTGCTCCTTGAAATGCCATACCCCAAAATTCCTGTGCAGACTTTTCACAACTTTAGTCATCATCTTGGCCTTTCTCACATTTGGGTTGCTGTACGGTCCATACTTCCCATCATAGTCGGCCCTCTTCAAGATGTCCACCATCTACAAAGGACATATTTGAGGCCTTATATTTCCTCCTGGATCGGGACGTTTCTGGCTCCGGGCTTTCCTCGTTGTTGCTGCTACTCTCATGCACCTGTTGTCTCTCCGCCATGTGCTCTCCCACTGCGCCGAAAGAGAAGGGGCGGGGTATATACTAAAAAGAAGGTCAGGGGCAGGCGGAGTTTCGCGCATGCGCAGTGTATATAAAGTGTAACACGCATGCGTTGTATGTACAATCTGTGAGCGGAGGAAGGAGTAGCAGATAACGAAGGTACAATTTTAACTTGGTGCATCAGTGGCCTATACTGCTTATAGATTGAGGCCTATATTGGGACAAGTTTAGGAGAGTTTAGCCTGAGATTAAGGTTTGGCTTGTGTCTTGTAGATAAAATGGATTGCTTTAACGATCATGACTTCTTCCCCCCATTCATCAATAAATACAGGGAGCTGCCCTGTCTGTGGCAGGTGAAACACCCCTTTTATATCAATAAAAGAAAGAGGAAGGCAGCGCTGGATCAATTGCTGGAATTGGTGAAGCCGCAGATCCCCACGGCAACCATCCCCTATTTGAAGGCCAAAATTGGTGGCCTGAGGAACACTTATAATAGGGAGCACAAGAAGGTCCAGGATTCCCAGAGATCAAGAGCAGCAGCAGATGACGTTTATGTCCCCAGGCTCCAGTACTACGACAGACTGTGTTTTCTTTCAGACCAGACTGAAGTCAGGCCATCACTCTCCACTCTTCCTTCAACGCTTCCTTCCACCCCAGCTGAGGCTTCCGACGCCCAACCTGGGCTTTCCAGCCAGGAAGATGTGGAGGAGCCCAGCCTGCGTCAGGTATAGCATTGTTCAACATGTTTCTTGTCCAAAAATTAGTGATGTTAACTAGATGTTATTATTGATCACTAATTTCTGATTTAACAAAGTGTTTTACATATCAATAGACAGTAGTAGCCAAAAATGATTGGGACAAGAATGAAAAATGCTGGGGTCAGAATGATAGTCTTTTCTATTTGTCAACATTCAATTTGCAACAGTCATGAGCTGAAAATTGTGTGTGATTGATGACCAAAAAACTAAAACTATGTCCCTTTTTCATACACAGGAAAACCTCAGCCAGGAGGAGGCTGTGGAATGTGGCAGCCAGGAGGAGGCTGTGGAAAGTGGCAGCCAGGAGGTGGCAGGGGTAAGTGGCAGCCAGGAGGTGGCCAGGCCCAGTAGCCTGACTGAATCCCAGGTCCCTCCCCTCTGCCTTCCAACAAAAAGGCCCAAGAAGGGGAGGGACCTGGAGGAGGCAGTGCTTGTGTTAATTCGGCAGGCTAATGCGGCCCTCAGAACCCCCCCCACTCTTCAAGAGGCCTATGCCTGCATGGCAGCCTGCAAAATGCAGGAAATGGAGGAGGGCCAACACCTCTTCAGTGAGGAAGTGATCTATCTGGCCCTAAATAAGGGGTTGAGGGGCGAACTCACAAGCAAAAGCCATGTTTGTTAGTTTGACCATCCTCCTCCTCCACCTCCTGCCACAACTACAACACCAGAGCCACAGCCTGGAATCAAGCCTGGAAGGAAGCGTGGAAGTAAGACAAGAAAGTGATGGCCTGGGTTCAGTCTGGTCTGACAAAAGATGCAGGCTGTTGTATGACCACAGCCTGGGGACATATATGTCATCTGCTGCTGTTCCCAATCTCTCAGAATTCTGGACCAGATTGTGCTCACTATTATATGGACTCCTCAGGCTACCAATCTTGCCTGTCAAATAGTTGATGTGTGCCCTGGGGTACAAAGGCTTCGCCAATTTCACCAGTTTATCCAGCGTTGCCTTTCTCTTTATTTTGTTATGACCCATAATAAATGTCTATTTTTTTTCACAAATACTTGCCTATGTGTTTTACTTCAAAAAGGATAGTTTGTTTGTGAGTAGGCAGGTACATTTCACAAATCCAATGTCAAATTAACAAGGGACACCAACACCAACCAACTTCCTTGAGGTTAAAAAATACAAGATAATAATGGTGTTGTGGTAACATGACACACAAAACGACAAAAAAAGAGGGAGATCACTAGAAAAAAAATTTAAAAAAAACAAAAAAAAACAGAGATCTTGATAAAAAAATAAAAAAAAAATAAAAGATCGCTATAAAAATAAATTCTAAACATTATTATGGAGATCTGGCGAAAAAAAGATAAAGATTATTCAGGAGATCACGAGAAATAATAAAGAAATCAGTTTGTCAGAACTCTATGAATATCAGCAGCAAAACAACTTAATTAGTCTAGCATTATAAAGTAGAAGAGAATGCGCTGCATTAAAAGATTTAAAAATTTGCAGCGTGACGAATGTGCTATCTCCATTATGAACGCTAGTTTTACCAGACCGAGCGTTTCATACTTGATTCAGAGCATGCGTGGAATTTTGTGCGTCGGAATTGTCTACACACGCTCGGAATTTACCAGAACGGATTTTGTTGTGGGAAAATTTGAGATCCAGCTCTCAAATTTTTGTTGTTGGAAATTCCGACAGCAAATGTCCGATGGAGCCTACACACGGTCAGAATTTCCGACAACCAGCTCACATCGAACAATTGTTGTCGGAAATTCCGAGCATGTGTACGGGGCATAAGACTCACTTGCGCAGTTCAAAGCCTGCAACAAGTGGATTTTTTTTCTAATTAAAAGCCTTTTCCTGCCAGCTGCCTGCCACACCAAGCACTAAGGTGCAAAGGTGTGTGTAAGTGGACACTGATAGAAGGTGACACACTGGGGGCTCTGCCATAGGGTGACACATTGGGGGGGGCTTTGCCATAGGGTGGCATACTGGGGGGCTCTGCCATAGGGTGGGACTCTGCGGACTGTGATGTATAGGGAGAATGTTGGGACTTTGGTGTAGGCAGGACTCTGATGTGAGCATGGCGCTCATCCTGACTGCTGTAATCTACCTGTTGTTTTATTTGTTACTTACTCCTGTTATGGCGGCCACTTGTAAGCCTGGAGGCCCCATAAACTTCTATTGCCCTGGGGTCCCATGAGTTGTCAGTCCGCCCCTGCTCCTGGGACATTGCCAAGTACTTCCAGGATGTTGCTAATTGAGGCCTAGTCATCACTGCTCACCTCTACCATCACAGGAGAGAGCTCTCAAATGCTGAGCTCAGAGCTACTGCATCAGGGGAGAGAAAGCGCATGTGAGGGGTTTGAATCAGAAAAAGAGCTCATTCCTGTGATGGTGGAGGTGAGCAGTGATGACTAGGCCTCACTTAGCAATGTCCTGGGAGTATTCCATTCAGGCTTCATAAGGTATATAAATGGCCTACACCTCAGGGACGTGCAGTCAGGGGAAGCTCTACCTCACCTGCCATGAACATAAAAAAAATACCAGCAATAAACTGATCGAGCTTTAAGGGTCGTAGCTCAGCGACTTGGGGTCACAGAGACCCCAAATTTGGGGGGTAGGTAGCTGAAGTCCTACCCCACGTCAGTTTGGGCACATGCCACCTATACTTCCGGAGATACTGGGCTTCTTGTGTAGCCTGTCAGAAGCTACATACAGAGCAGCCAGTTTAAATACAAGCTGGCACACTCTATTTGCAGCAGACTGAGAGGATGAGCTCACAGTGCCTCTCACTTCTTGTCAGAAGCACTGAGCTTAATGGACAGCATGGAGCCTTGTACCAATTGGAACACTGCAGTGTCATAGGAGGGGGCATGTATCTAAAAGACAAATACTCCCTTCCAGCCCAGCCCTCTTTTTTTTCAAATATTTTTTTTAAATTACAAAACCACAAAAAATGAGTCCAGGTTATTTCAGTAACAATGTGTAAACAATAGCATTACTAATACAGTGGAATGTTACATTCAAAAAACAGGATTGTAAATTAAATTAGACAAGACATTCTCAGCGTATAATCTGTGTGAATATAGTCTATGTATTGTAGCAACTGAGGGGGAGACCCGTTGTACCGAGTCCTGAGCTCACCTAAACTATTTTCCAATTTCTAAATTAGAAGAGAAAAGAAAAGAAAAATGTAATTGTAGAGGGCACAGAAGAGAGAGAAGAGAGGGGAGGGTGGGTAAGGACAAAAAAAGAGGGGAAGGGGGGAGGATGGGGTGGGGAAGGGGTCCCGGGTTGGAATGGGCGCCAAGCCATCGGGTATCTCTGCAGGATACAGCTGTTCTACATTCATGAGCCAAGTAGGTTTAGACCCTCTTCAGAGAGGACAAACAGATTCCATAATCTCCACAGTTCAGAGTATTTTTCTTGTTTGTTTTGTGCTGAAAGTGTGAGATCTTCCATTTTAATAATCTCTTCCACTTTATGGAGCCAGCATCCGACAGTAGGAGGTGATGTTTTTTTTTTTCAATTGAGAGGAATACATGCCTTAGCTGCGTTTAGAAAATGTTGCAAAATTGATTTTTTATACTTCTTTGCTGGGATGGTCAAAACATGTAATAGGAAGAAAGCTGGGTCTTTTGGGATTTTGTAGTCCGTGAATTTTTGAACAATGTTCCGTACTTCTCTCCAATATGATTCTATTTTCGGACATGACCAAAATATGTGTAGCATCGTACCCCTTCCCTCAGGCATCTCAGGATAAAATTTATGAAACATTTGCAGTGTATGGTAAAACCGTGTCAGTATTTTCTCCTGAATCTTAGTGCAGATAGAAGATTTCAACGAGAACCTAAAAATGTTTTGTAATTGGCTGAGCGTGAAAGTACGGTTCATTTCTTTCTCCCATTTTTCCAGCCAGGGTAAGTTTAAATGTTCCGGCGGGGAAATCAGTAGACTATATGTTTTTGAGAGTACTTGTGTCAATACTCCGTCCTCTAAGCAGTACTCTTCAAATGTGGATAGTCGTCTTTCTTGTAAAAAAAAAAATGTGGATAGTCGTCGACCAATTCTTCCTGGAGTCTGTAGAGAGTGGAGAAAGTGATAGAGTAGTGGGGCACTCCAAAAAGCCAAGCGAAAGGCACCAGCGGGGAGGGCCAACAGCCTGACACTAAAAAATGTGATGCCCGAACACAGTTACTCCGTCGTAGGGTATAGAATTGATGATCTCTCAGGCCTGGGAGAAACTGTGGATTCCCAATAATGGACATCAGGGAAGAGCCTATGGTCAAGAGAGAGGTCTTTGTAAATATTTGTGCACAACTACGTACTGTAGGGCCTATCAGGGGGTGTAGTTTTAAGGTTGGTGGTAGATTATCAAAGCACCAAGGCGCTCCTCTCAGTAAAACGTCGGTTTGAGCCTGTTCATTTTGTACCCAGAGTTTTCCAGCTGAGTGACGGTTCCAATCTATTAGACGTCTTGTGAACTGCCTGGTAATATTTTAGAATGTCAGGAAGGGCAATACCTCCATATTGTTTAGGCAGGGATAAAAGCGATCGGGGAGTGCATGGTTATTTGTGAGCCCAGATAAATTTGATGAATATGGAGTGGACCTGTTTTAAGAACTGAGAGTGTCAGGGTTGAGTTCACCTGCTAGTGGCACTAGGGTTCACTAGGCCGATGGCTGCAGTTCCAATGTCCACCAGCAGGTGTCTCCCAGAAGCCAGCAGGTTCTGATCAGCCGCACCTGGATCCAACTGCCAGGTGGATATTCATGGCTCCTCCCCCCTTCCCCCAGGGTGTCACTACCCTGTCTGATAGCCTCCTTGCTACCAGATTGTGTCTGATATCACTTTAATGATATATACTTTGTTTGATCTCAGTTCCTCGATGCAGCTATGTGTCTGGTTTCTTTAGCCGCTGATTTCTGACATAATAGTGCCGCCCACCAACGACCAGATCTGCAGGCATTGAGAGCCAGTTACTTGAGTTTTTTGTATTTTGTCAAAATGGTGAGAGTGAAGGTTATTTGCCGTGTGCAGCTTGCGGTAGGGGATAAACATTTGTGTCGTTCACTGGCAGGATCTCACTGAGGAGGAGCTGTTGGGAAGCATTCTGACAGCACATGCCTTAGCTGTTGAGGGCAGATTCACTCTTAGTAACGTGCAACCCTTGATTCAGGTCTGTTCTTAGCTGCTATTTCAGTTTACCTCTCAGGGCCATGATGTTTTCACTCCCCCATTTACTATGTACCAGGCTGGATTTTTGGGACGGTTGCTGAAACATTGTTCTCTTTTCCGGCAGTATTCAGCCTATTTACAACAGGGGTTGTTGGATTGGATTGCTGCTGTGCACTGTTTAATTGGGCGATGTGAGCAAGGAAGAGACGGCTGGACTGTGCTGATTCCAGGGCTGCTGCCTGACCAGACTGTGCTGATTTTGGGGCTGCCGTCCGACCAGACTGTGCTGATTGCAGGGCCGCTGCCCAGTCTGATGTGCCTCTGCCTGTTGCCCATCCTGCTGATCCGGTGCCTACTTCCCAGCCTGCCTCTGGACGTCCTGTGCCCAACAACCTACCTGCCTCTGAGGGTCTGCTGTCCGATGACAAGTCTACCATTGATCTTATAAATCTTCTCTCTACCCCCCAGGATTCTATTGACTCTATGCCAGCTGCTCAGTTGGATTGTTGTGCAAAGGGTTCCTCTGGCAGTGTGTTGCTCCTATGGCGCCAAAGCCTGGTGGTCCGCACATACCTTTGGTAACTGGTAGCCAGGGCAGGACTTAGGGTGATGGGGGCTCCTGGGCTTAAGTCACTTTTGGGGCCCTACCTTCTATACATATGCACAGCTCTATAAAACAGAAATAGAAAAGGACAAGGTGCGCCAGACTCAGTGCAGTATTAAAGAACTTCTGTTTAATTGGACAAGACAAAACAGCCAAATGGCTACTCACAAAAGCAGATCATTTATAAGCGTACAAGTGGGGGATACTGTACTGGTAAAATAATAATTAACGTATTCATCGGCGTATAACACGCACCCCAAGTTTAGGAGGGAATTTTAAGGAAAAAAACTTTTAGGAGGGAAGTTTAAGGAAAAAAACTTACATTTAAATGCCCATCAATGCAGCCTTATCAGTGTCCATCTGCAGCCTTGTCAATGTCATTGCAGCCTTGTCAGTGTCAGTGTAGCCTTGCCCCAGTGTCATTTGCAGACTTGTCAGTGTAGCCTTGCTCCAGTGTCATTGCTGCCTTGTCATTGCAGCCTTTCAGTTTAAAAATGGCACCGCCGAGATACAGAGCCGGATGTCCTGTGTATCTCGGCCGCTCTCGGCAGCTTTCAACGGCTTTCGGCCGCTCTCGGAACGGGCGGGGCTCCTATTGAGCCCAGTCAAGCCTATAGAATCCCATTGGCTTTCACTTGGGCTGTTGGATGTGAGTAAATCTTGGTGATCCATTGTAACATATGTTCTCCCAGGCCAATATGACATAGGACTGAAAACATGATGGCAGTTCACGCGGTAAAATGCTTTTTCAGCATCTGTTCCTATTACAGACCACCCACACAGGGGGTCTGTGTCTCTTGTGCTTTGTGGATAAAGTTTAACACTTTAACCACTTCAGCCCCAGAAGATTTTACCCCCTTCCTGACCAGAGCACTTTTTGTGATTCGGCACTGCGTCACTTTAACTGATAATTTCGCGGTCGTGAGATGTTACACCCAAACAAAATTATCTTTTTTTCCCACAAATAGAGCTTTCTTTTGGTGGTATTTAATCACCTCTGCGGTTTTTATTTTTTGCGCTATAAACAAAAAAGAGCGACAATTTTGAAAAAAACGCAATATTTTTTACTTTTTGCCAAAATAAATATCCCCCAAAAATATATTAAAAAAAAAAAAAAACATTTTTTTTCCTCAGTTTAGGCCGATATATATTCTTCTACATATTTTTGGTAAAAAAAATCGCAATAAATGCATATTGATTGGTTTGCGCAAAAGTTATAGCGTCTACAAAATAGGGGATAGTTTTATGGCATTTTTATTATTATTTTTTTTTTACTAGTAATGTTGGTGATCTTCGATTTTTATCGGGACTGCGACATTAAATTGTAAAGATGTCACTGGCAGGGAAGGTGTTAACCATTAGGGTGCGATCAAGGGGTTAATTGTGTTCCCTCTCTGTGTTCTAACTGAAGGGGGAGGGAATGTCTAGGGGAGATGACAGATCGCTGTTCATACTGTGTATGAACAGACGATCAATCTCTTCTCCCCTTTACACACACAGATCCCGGTTCTCGGTGTGTCAGCAACGATCGCGGGAGCCCGGTGGTGATTGCGAGCGCCGGGCACTTGCTACGGCTCCGGGGGCGAGCAGTGGCCGCGCGCACGCGTGCCCCTAGTGGCCACAGGGCCAAGCGATCTTGCATAACGTTGTTTAGCTCAACCATGCCATTCTGCGGCGGCTGGTCGGCAAGTGGTTAAGCTTGTTGTTGCTGGCTTCTCTAGTTGGAATGAATCCCACTTGATCTAGGTAAATCAGTGGTTGTAAATGTTGTGCTATGCGCGTGGTGATAATCTTCGTAAACAATTTAAGATCACAGTTCAAGAGTGAGATAGGTCTGTAACTGCCACAGCAGGTCGGATCTTTGCCCTCTTTAGGGATTACTGTGACATGGGCTTTTAAGGTATCTCTAGGGAAGAGTTTCGTAACCTATTCCATTGAACAGATCCACCATATGGGGACCCAGGAGTGGGAGAAATCGCTTGTAGTACTGTAGTGGGAAACCATCGGGACTTGGAGCTTTGCCTGTCTTTGAGATGTTAAGTGCATCTTGCAGTTCGTCTAAGGTTATTGGTGCTTCCAACTCTTCTCGTACCTCAGGGGTCAGCTGAGGGAACTGAGAGGAGACGATGTAGTCTTTTATTTGTATCTGGGATAGGGACTGGTCTGGTAAGTTATAAAGGGAAGAATAAAATTCTCTAAAGTCCTGGGCAATCTGTTTAGGGAGCACTGCTTTTTGGCATAACAATTTGAGGGATAAATGGAGCTAATTTTTGTTCTCTAATCGATCTGGCCAACATTCTCCCACATTTATCTCCCGACTCATAATTGAGTCTTCGGCATCTTTGTATGGCTGTTTTGGCTTGGTATCTCAGTAAGTCTGAGGTCTGTTTGCAAAGGGATAAGAGGTCACTTTCAAGGGTCGGAGTTGGGATGTGTTTATGTTGGGCCTCCACTTTGTGGATGTTGTTGAGAAGGGGAGAGAGTTTCTCCTCGCGTTGTCTTTTGAGCCTCAATCCATGCTTGATGAGGATACCTCTGATAACTGCCTTGTGGGCCTCCCACAGGATACCCATATCACAGTCAGGTTGTTTATTGGTCTGAAAGAACATATTCAGTTCTTTTTGAACATCCTCAACTACTTCAGGGGTCTGCAGAAGGCTTTCAGAATCTAGTCCTAGAAGCGGACAGGTCTGAAAGTTTGTACGTTAGCTCAATTGATGCGTGGTTTGACCATGTTATCATGTTAATAGCTGAACTTTGTAAAGCCTGTAACTGTGAGTGTGGGATTAAAAAATAGTCTATCCGCGTATAGACTTTGTGAGGAAAGGAATAGAAGTAGTCTTTTTCACCTGGATGCTGTAAGCACCAGATTTTGATCAGTTGGGCCTTGTGAAGGGATTGCGCTACTTGTTTTCGGATACCAGGAGTAACGGAAGACGTGCTGGAGGAGGTAGCTACAGTGGGAAGTAGAGGAACATTGAAGTCTCCCCCTAAAATATCAACTGACCTGTGGAAAATTCCAGGAGTAAGTCTATCGTGCGGCCGAGAAAAAGGTCCTGACGGTCATTAGGGGCATAGACAGTGGCAAATGTCATTTTGGCCTCCCCAAGCAACCTTTTGATGAACATGAAGCAGCCTTCAGGGTCCGCTAGGGTATTGTGGCATGTCCAGGGAAGTCGGTTGGATAATAATATGGATACACCTTTAGATTTAGTGAGTTTATTAGTAGAATGGTAGGTAACTGGATAAAACCCTTTTTTTCAACATAGGAAGTTTATCGTCTCTGAAGTGGGTTTCCTGGATGAACGCCACATCTGCATGCGAGCGTTTCAGATCATTCAAAAGTATGCGTCTCTTTTCAGGAACATTTAGTCCTTTGACATTAAGCAAGATTATCTTAACAGTATCCATCTCAGAATAGGGAGAGGGAATTGACAAGGGGAAGGTGTGGGGGGGAAGGAAAGGGGGAAGGAAAAAGAAGGGGGTTGTAGTAATCGAATGAGGGACAGATAGAGTAGAAGTGTGGAAATAGAAAGAAAAATATATGCAAGTGCTAAATCAGCAAGTAGGTTCAGGGGGACACATGCGAATAGACACGGCCCCTGAAGCTACAATGGCAAAAAATTGCCAATGGTGCACTCCAACCCACGTCAGCATTGGGGAAGTGCACCAACCTAAGTGGTGGAGGGGGTAGACAAAAGCCTAACAGGAGTGGCCCCTACCCACCCCACCCAGCCCGGCAGCAAACAACATCAACAGCAACAGCATGTAATATGAAATATAAACATAACCCAAACAGCAGAAGAATATAACCTCTCCAGCATATTTGAAGTTCAGGGGTGTAACCTCAAACCAGCACGGGGCACCCCACAATCCCAATATTGGGGCAGGGAGGGCCTAGTCTCAATCGGGGGTGCCAATGTATCTAAGGAGGAGTAACCAGTGATGTAGGCAGGGCAGCTATGCTAAGTGAGATCCCAGAGATCCTTATTCAATTATTAGAGCTTGGGTGCTATATAGGTTGCCAAGTAGAAGACCTCAACCACCTACAAGTTAGGTCTCCAGCACAGTATAGCTTACCACTTGTGTGTCTCTGTCTCCCAATAGCAATGTCTTTGTAGTACTGTTCTCTTTGCCTCAGATCGTTCCCGGGTAGACTCCTGCCGGGACTCCACCAGGGCATGCCCCTTCAGAGTCCCATCCCGCCCCCTCTCATCAATCAGACAGGAGGCCGTCAGCAGAGATCAAGGCAGAGTCCTGAGTGGCCCTCCCTCCGTATCTAACAATCTCCCCTCCTCCCTCACCCCAGCCTACCTAAGTATGAGCAGAGATTCAGCACTTTTCATTAACAAAATCAATGTTAGGATTCCCCATTTCTGGCCAGAGGTGTAAAACAAAAACAAAATTGTAGCAGACATTGCCCACCCCTCACAACAGCATACAGGTCACAAGTGATGGTGTCAGCAACAGTGACTGTTCCCCGTGTCCCACTTAGCATCAAGCAGACAGTTAGTTCCACAGTTCGCTGTAGTACCGTCTATAGTTACACAGCAGTAGCATTTAGTTAAAAAAAATGAAGGCACTATTAGGGTTCGCAGTCTTGGTCAGTTTTGCTAGGTATGGACAGGTGGTTAATAAAGCAAAGGCTCGTGGAGAGCAATAACGATTGCCCACAGTAGTGATGAAATCCCAAGTTGTTCTCAGATCGTATGAAGTGAGCAGCCCAGGCAAACAGGGGACCCAGAGGGAGGCAGGCAGAGCGGAGTCATGGGGATGTACGTCAGGTATTGTAGCAGGGGTAGTAGCCATAAGTAATAAGAGTTACTTGCATCGGGTATACTGTAGAAGAGCGGTGAGATGTCGGCAGCCATATTCTGGACATAGATGGATTGGGGTGTCCTCCAGAAGCTATTGGGAGTGCAGCAAAGAGCTTAGCTGATTCAATTGCTTTATAACTTGAGATAGACAGTGGGGTCATGGGAGCTGGTCAGAGGGAGAGCATCTCTGTGGAGTGGCTGGCGCAGATCAGGACTCCCGTTGGACTTCCGCCGAGGGCGCCCAGGAGCGTTTCCGTGCCCTTTGCGTCAGGGATTGAGAGGTCTGCTAGGGTGACCCCGTGCCCATGTGTCCCACTGGCCAGGGCAGGAACATCAGCCAGTTCTGGACTGGGGACAGGGTTCGCTCCCATGAACGTGAAGAGAGCGGGCAAGTCTCCAGGTGTGCGCAGGGTAAAGGAGCGCTGGTCCCTGCGGAAGGTGGCCGTGAGGGGGAATCCCCAACTGTATGTGGTGTTTGACCGACGAACAACATCTAGGACCGGCTGTAGCATATCCCGTCACTGCAAGGTGGCTCTGGAAAGGTCAGGGAGTATTTTGATAAGTGCACCATCAAAGTTCAGTCCCCCAAACTCCCATGCCTTCCTGAGGACAGTCTCCTTGAGCGTGTATTTGTGCAGCCTGCATATCACCTCTCTCAGTCTAGTGGGGTCAGTAGAGAGGGGTCCCAGGGCTCCGTGGATCCTGACGAACTCCACATGGTTAGGGAGGGCACCTCTGGAGACCCTCTGAAAAATCGCGGTGACTGTTTCCGCAAGGTCCTCAGGGCCTGTCGCTTCAGATAGACCCCGAATCTGCAGGTTATTCAGTCTGCTCCTGTCTTTCCACGTCCTCAATATGGAGCTGTAAGGACACAGCGGCATCCACGTGGGCGTCCTGCAGGGACTTCAGTGCCGTCACTCGCTGGCTCAGGGTCGCCATAGAGGACTCACCCGTTTTTAGTCTGATGGAGAGGGACTGAACGTCTTTTCTGACCACTTGTAATTCCTTGCGGTGTTTCTCCTTCAGGCACCCGATGATTTGTTCTATATCCGATTTGGTTGGAAGGGCCTGAAGGAGGGCTCGGAGTTCAGCGTCCATTTGAAGGGAGCAAGGTTGTATCGATGGGCTCTGAGAGGTAGAGCGGAGATCCAGCGGGACGTCTGAGTATGAGGCCGATGAGGCAGCCGGCAAGGCCAGGTGCAAGTGCGAACCAGAGGTTGTGGGTGGAGAGGCTCATGGCTTCGCCATCTTGTGATCCGGGGAGGCTGCCTGGGAGCCGAGGAAGTAATTGTCAATACTGCTGCTGTCCTTGCTGGTCTTAGCTGCCTGTTTGCCTCCCTTTGCTTTACGTTTCCTGACTGAGAGCATGCCGCAAACATCAGTTAAGAGGGAGAATGAGAATCTACCTGCTGAAAAGGTACTGTTTTACTCAAGCTAAATCATATACAGTACCTCACAAACGGTCGTCTTGGAGGTGTGTTTAGGTCGCTATCATGTTGGAATACTGCCCTGCGGCCCAGTCTCCGAAGGGAGGAGATCATGCTCTGCTTCAGTATGTCACAGTACATGTTGGCATTTATGGTTCCCTTAATGAACTGTAGCTCCCTAGTGCCGGTGTTCTGCCGAGAAAGTTCCGCTCGGCGTATAAGTTCCCCCCTCTACTGCGCCTGCGCAGTAGGTATCGGCGGAAATAGCCGAAGCAGAACAGCTGAAAATCAGCTGTACACGGCGCCTGTAAGAGGGCCCCTCGCGGGCTCGCTTTGCTCGCCACGCTTCGGGCACGGCCTCGCTGCGCTCGGCACTTTTAGATTCCCCCTCTAGGTCCACTTGGATGGTGGGGAAGGAACCTGGACCTAGAGCGCAGGCGCCGTGTACAGCTGATTGAAGCATTTGAGCTCCGGCTATCTCCGGCGGCTGAGAGTAGTATGTACTGCGCAGGCGCTGCGCCTGCGCAGTACAGGGGGGGAACTTATCCGCCGAAGGAACTTATTCGGCAAGACACCGGCAGCACTCATGCAGCCCCAGACCATGACACTCCCACCACCATGCTTGACTGTAGGCAAGACACACTTGTCTGTGTACTCCTCACCTGGTTGCCGCCACATAGAATTACAGAGGAAAAATGTCAGATAACAAATACAGTAGAGCGTGGAAGTATAAAACAAAACATATACTCAGAACAAGCAGTTGGTCCTGATGGAAGGAAAGGGGGGGGGGTCATAAATAGATGGAGACTATATAATCACCAAAAAAATCACCAAAAAAATTACAAAAAAAATCACAAAAAATCTGAAGGCAGATTAACAACATACCCAATATGATGATTCCATGTAAAAAGAGGTCACTAGAAACAGATCAGTCCACATTAGCACTACACAACTCGCCACCTATGGATGTCGTGAAATGTTTATTTCAGTATGTCTTAGGGTGCATAGTATGAGCAAAATCTGCATGATAAAGATAATACAAGATGAGAAAAGATATAAATTATATATATACTAGAGAAAGGGGGAGATCATAATGACTGGGGAACAGGGCGGATACATGGATGGTGATACCCAGCCCACAAACTGCCCATAACGAAGCAGCATAGAAACCCCAAAGTGGAGAAGTGAAATAAATAAAAAAATATAAATATATACCTGGAATATGGTTAAGTGATCAAATACACATCAATACCAATAGGGGAAAACCGGAACCCTATAGTAAAGAAAAAAGGGGGGTCATATGAGATACAGGTAACCTCAAGACCACTCATAGCTAGGTAGGCTATCCTTCTCTTTAATAAGGATATTTGGGGACCTTAAGAAATTTGGCGGTCTATGTTTCTGGAAAGGGGATTCATATGTATCTCATATACCCCCCTTTTTTCTTTACTATAGGGTTTCCGGTTTTCCCCTATGGTATTGATATGTATTTGATCACTTCACCATATTCCAGGTATATATTTATATTTTTTTATTTATTTCACTTCCACATACATATTGATTGGTTGATTTCTCATGTAATATATGCTGTGCATCTTCATCATATGTGTTTTTATATGTATTTTATTCTACATCAATAAAGATAATTTTTTGATAGATTTGCGAGAGGGTGGTCCATTCAAAGTCCCAATTTAGGGGGTCATTACCTTTGGAACCAAATAAGTTTATCTTGGTCTCATCAGACCACAGGACATGGTTCAAGTAATCCATGTTCTTAGTCTGCTTGTCTTCAGCAAACTGTTTGCGGGCTTTCTCGTGCATCATTTTTAGAAGAGGCTTCCTTCTGGAGCCACAGCCATGCAGACCAATTTTATGCAGTGTGCGGCATATGGTTGAGCACTGACAGGCTGACCCCCCACCCCTTCAACCTCTGCAGCAATGCTGGCAGCACTCATACGTCTATTTCCCAAAGACAACCTCTGGATATGATGCTGAGAATATGCACTCAACTTCTTTGGTCGACCATGGTGAGGCCTGTTCTGAGTGGAACCTGTCCTGCTAAACCGCTGTATGGTATCAGCCACCGTGCTACAGCTCAGTTTCAGGGTCTTCGCAATCTTCTTATAGCCTAGGCCATCTTTATGTAGAGCAACAATTATTTTTTTCAGATCCTCAGAGAGTTCTTTGCCATAAGGTGCCATGTTGAACTTCCAGTGACTAGTATGAGAGCATGAGAGCGAAAACACAAAAATCTACCACACCTGCTCCCCATTCAAACCTGGGACTTTGTAATACTAACGAGTCACATGACTTTGGGGGGGGGGGGGGGAATGGCTAGTTGGGTCCAATTTGGACATTTTCACTTAGGAGTATACTCACTTTTGTTGCCAGCGGTTTAGACATTAATGGTTGTGTGTTGAGTTGTTTTGAGGGGACAGCAAATTTACACTGTTCTACAAGCTGTACACTCACTACTTTACATTGTAGCAAAGTGTAATTTCTTCAGTGTTGTCACTATTTACAAAAAATGTGAGGGGTGTATTCACTTTTGTGAGATACTGTATTATTATGCTATATATTAACATAATTTATTATTTATCTATTTACTGTGAAATTATAACTTCAAACTTCAGTAATTTGTCCATTAAGCCACCTGCTTGAGTAAAGTTTTTGAAAATATAGTAAATTACCTTAAAAACAATATATAATAATTTGTATATTACTTATGGTTAATTAACCACTTACCACCCAGGCCAATTCTGACACTTCTCTCCTACATGTAAAAATCATAATTTTTTTTCTAGAAAATTACTCAGAACCTCCAAACATTATATATATATTTTTAACAGACACCCTAGGGAATAAAATGGCGGTCATTGCAACTTTGTATGTTACATAGTATTTGCGCAGCAATTTTTCAAATGCTTAAAAAAAAAAAAAAAAAACAGTTTTCTTTTTATAAAAAAAGAAAAAAAACACTAAAGTTAGCCTGCTTTTTTTGTATTCTATGAAATATGATGTTGCACCAAGTAAATAGATACCTAACAGGGTCGCATGCGCAAGGCTCGACATGGAGGATGCAATCCACTAGAGCTCCGCACTCCCTGCTGCACTATCAGGACTCGATCGGACCCCTGAACCACCCTGCAGCCCCGCTATTTAAGGAATAGACTCACGATACACCCCCGCCTCACCCGGAATGGTACTGATGGGCCACTGCTGTAGAAACAAGCCGAAACCGATCAAGGAAGCCCTGGCCCGTGCCTCCTCCAAAATGGCGGCGAAGGCCCTGGCTAAACAACATGCAGCATCACCAGTTAGATCGGGACTAGAAGACAGTGAGCAGGAAGATGAAACCGAACTTAACCTCAGCAGCTCTCCAACCCTGCCACAATCAGGTATGTCCCAGAAAGACTTTTTTAAGCATATGAAGTCAATGCTGCAGAGGGCCCTTAAAACAACCTCTGATCAGATTACCAACAGGCTGTCATGAGAGATAAGAGAATTAGGCCAACGTAAAGCGGACTTAGAAACCAGGGTGGATGATATGGAGCTTACCCTACAAGAACAGGCCCAGGAGCAGGCAGCGCTCCGTGATGAAAATGCCACACATCTTTCCCGCCTGGAAGACGTGGAGAACCACTCCCGCAGATCCAATCTGCGGCTCTGCGGGATCCCTGAAACGATCAATGAGTTGCAATCGTTTCCCACCACTCTGTTTCAGGAACTCTCATCCTCCATACCCATTGAGTGCTTAGAATTTGACAAAATCCACAGAGCACTCACCCATCGTCAAACAGACGGCCCGCCACGAGATATAATCATTAAGCTGCATTTTTCCACACAAAAGAGCGGCTCCTTACTGCTGCCCACAGTAAATACAATCTCCTGTCCCAGAGTCGTGCCTATCAGCACATCACCTGAATCATTGCAATGCCTCCTGGAATCCCTTCACCTGACGACCCCGGCTCAGCAATCTGAGACTGTTACCATGCACGCCAGCCCGCTCAGCTGCCCACCCATACACCGCTACATCGAAGCGTAACCAGCCAGGCCCACCTTCTATTTGGAAGGGAACCCCATCCCGAAAGCCGGGCAACTGCTTCAATGATCCGAAGACATACATATCCTGCTGAGCATGCAACAGCAATGCCCCTTTTTCTTTTTTGCTGAAAGTATGCTCTTGGTTGTTCGTGCGGAATTTTACCCCTGCGCGCCACTTGAAGGCTTTTCTTTTTTTTAACCAATAAAAGTTTATTTTGCAGTTTTAACAGCATACATATCAGGTGTGAACAAACAAAGTGCACAAACATCGATCAGTATTAGACACATCATAGTTAATTGTAACTTTTGCTGAGGAGAACAATACATGTAAGATAAATGTAAGGAAAAGTGAATGATTTTGTTCATCCTCATAATAAAGTGTTTCTTTGGAGGTCTACTGAAACTCATGACTAAGCTTGACAACGGTGATTAATCCATATGGGTTTGTGGTATGGGTCTCGGCAACCTCAATGCTTAATATTAATAGGTCCATTCCTCTTTCTATGTCATTGCTACCTTATGTTGTAGCTCCGGAAGGGTATGGTGAGGGGTAAAACAAACAAAAAAAAGGGGGGGAGAGGGGGGGGAGGAGGGAGAAAAGAGGGGGGGGGACAAGATGGATATTTGGGAGAAAATGGCATAAAGATAGGCTGCCAGATAGAGAGGGGGTGGAAGGTTCCACCAGCTACCCTCTCCGTCTACCTTTAGCGCAGTTCTATAGTAGACCAGAACTTCCTACTACTCCAGGTATGAGAAAGTACTTAGTACTGCCTTTGTACTAAACATCAATCACGTTAACATTACCTGTTTGCCAAGGGCAATCGCTACTCTGTAGCGGTACTTGATATGGTTGAGATTTTTTAAAGGTGAGCCACGCTTCCCAGATAGCTGAAAAGCTAGATATTCTGTCTTGTGAAGTGTGAATCAGCTTCTCCATTGTCTCTACGCGGTTGATACGATGAAGGCTTTTCTTTAACCAAGACCTAGGGGACTGTATCCTGGTATGTACTTTCTATACCCTGAAAGATAGCCTACACAGATCCCTCAACCCTTATTGGGTTACACAGGTTCAGATCCTTTTCACCTACTGTTACTTTTCATATGCAGTTAGATAACATTAATCCCCTACTTATCACCCCCCTTTTACCTTCCCTCCCCCCTTACCCTCCCTTATATTCTTCCCCTGCTCTTTGCACGCTCCCCCCCTCCCCTTACTTACCCCCACCCAGAGCTACATACACTGGTCAACTGCAGATATAGTTCTTATCTGATATGTTAATACAACTGTTTATGTAAGCCAATGATTACTAAAAAGTACCTGAGTTTGATGCTATATTAATGTTTTAATTTTCCCATTTGCGGCGGGGAGCTGTCACTGCTCCCCCCCTCAACGGTGTGCCCACTCTTCAGCTAGCTGGCTGGCTGAGGAGTCTGTGCACTACTTGGTCGGGCAATAGAGTCCAACCCTTTCGGTGTTTGTTACGCAATTGTTTGCCCTATAGCATTTACACCCTGCTCTTTAACACCCCTCATCTCCCCCCTTGCTTTTTCTACTTCTCCTTTCTTTTCTTTTCTGGTTGGTCGGTTCGCATGGGTCTAATATCCCCCACCAATAACTTTCCCTTACACCCTCAGATGGCCCCCCTAAATATACTTTCCTAAAATGTTAAGGAGCTTAACTCCTCTAACAAGAGGGTTAAGGCCTTCCAGTAGTTTGCTTCCCTAAAAGCTAGTATAGTAGCCCTCCAAGAAACACACTTTTCAGCCCGTACTACCCCAAAATACTTCAGTTCCCGCTACCCTCAGGTGTTTACTGCCTCCGCCGAATCAAAACAAAGAGGTGTCCTGTTGGCCTTTCACCATACCCTACCGTTTACCCCCTTGACTGAGATTAAGGACCCCGAAGGCCGCTACATTGTTCTAGTGGGCCTATTACAAGATGTTGAAACTACATTTGTTTCATATTACACCCCTAACAATAACCCAAACCCATTTTTCTTGCACCTTCTACAGGTAATACGGACACACTGTAGAGAAATACTATTTATGTGTGGCGACTCCAACCTAGTACTTCACCCGCACCTAGATAAATCCCCATACTTCCCTGAACAATATTCTTCCTCTATACAATTACGCAAACAGTTCAAACAGGCCTCTTTGCTTGACACCTGGAGAGAATGTAATCCCTCAAGAAAGAACTATACATTTTACTCCTACCCGCATAAATCCTTTTCTAGGATTGACCATATATTTATCCCAGTAGCATTAGTAGGAGGGGATGATAAGGGACTATATGTAAGATTTTAGTAATGAGAACGGTATCATTAGCAGTAAACAGCATGGAATAATGAAGAATCAGTCTTGCCAAACCAATCTATTAACCTTCTATGAGGAGGTGAGTTGCCATCTAGATAAAGGAAGGCCCGTAGACGTGGTGTATCTGGATTTTGCAAAAGCATTTGACACAGTTCCCCATAAACGTTTACTATACAAAACAAAGTCCATTGGCATGGACCATAGGGTGAGTACATGGATTGAAAACTGGCTACAAGGGCGAGTTCAGAGGGCTGTGATAAATGGGGAGTACTCGGAAAGGTCAGGGGTGGGTAGTGGGGTCCCCCAGGGTTCTGTCCTGGGACCAATCCTGTTTAATTTGTTCATCCTGGAGGATGGGGTAAACAGTTCAATCTCTCTATTTGCGGACAATACTAAGCTAAGTAGGGCAATAACTTCTCCCCAGGATGTGGAAACCTTGCAAAAAGATCTGAACAAATTAATGAGGTGGGCAACCACATGGCAAATGAGGTTTAATGTAGAAAAATGTAAAAGATCAGGGGGAGACTATGAATAAGACTATATACTCTGCTGCAGATGTAAATAGGAGAATATATGTAATATCTGAATTGCACACTACTGTTAAGCAGATAACTCACTACCCCTCATATATCCTAACGGGTATACAGGGAACTTCAAAGATGTACTTATAAAATACTGTATTATTGAACAGATGTTTTATTACAATGCTGTAAGGATCTAGCTATTCAATGTCGCACACTGACGGTTTTGTAATGCTGATTTGTTTTTGAAAATAAAAACCTTTTGCTGTTAAAAATGTAGAAAAATGTAAAATAATGCATTTGGGTGGTAAAAATACGAATGCAATCTATACACTGGGGGGAGAACCTCTGGGGGAATCTAGGATGGAAAAGGACCTGGGGGTCCTAGTAGATGATAGGCTCAGCAATTGCATGCAATGCCAAGCTAACAAAGCAAACAGAATATTGGCATGCATTAAAAAGGGGATTAATTTCAGAGATAAAACGATAATTCTTCCACTCTACAAGACTCTGGTCCGGCCGCACCTAGAGTATGCTGTCCAGTTCTGGGCACTAGTCCTCAGGAAGGATGTACTGGAAATGGAGCAAGTATAAAGAAGGGCAACAAAGCTAATAAAGGGTCTGGAGGATATTAGTTATGAGGAAAGGTTGCGAGCACTGAACTTATTCTCTCTGGAGAAGAGACGCTTGAGAGGGGATATGATTTTAATTTACAAATACCATACTGGTGACTAGGGATGGGCAAACGGTTCAGCCCGAGCATAAATTTGGGCCAAACTTTTGTTGTTCGGACGTTCGGCTAACAGCCAAACAAACTGGTCGTTCGACCTTTTGTTCAGCCCCCGAACCGACCACAATGCATTGTGGCATTGAACAGTGCATTGCAAGCCCTGATTGGCTGAAGCAGTGAAAGATTCAGCCAATCAGGGCACAGGGCACTGTCAGAGTCATGATTGAACAAAGTCATCATGACTTTATCCAATCATGGCTCATTCCCACCCCACAGTATAAAAGTATTCTTTCAATGGCAGCCATTTTCAGTGTAATTTTGGTGTGGAGAGAGATAGAACAGGGCTCTGTTCAGTGCTATTAGTTAGTGTGCTATACTGAGCTATTTTGCTTCAATTGTCAGTGTAGAATATTAGTTTAGTGTCAGTCCAGGGATAGTGTGAGTGTAGTGAGGAGCTCTAGTGCAGCTAGAGTAGGGACAGCTCAGATAGTTTCAGTGTAGTGTAGTGAGACCGTGTCAGTACTCTTGACATTAGTATATAGCTAGAATAGGGACAGTTCAGATAGCTTCAGTGTAGTGACGGTTGAACACCCTCTATTTCGTTACTGCCAGTTTAACGGCATATCGTATTGCGTGCGTTACTGCCTCCTTGTCCACATCTATTCCTGCCATAGCCTTAACATCAGCCATTGAGGAGTTAGCTGAGTTATTTGACCACAGCGTCAGCCACTTGCTCCTTGATAATGCCCGGCCATTACTGGATTCAGATGCTGGTTCTGAGGTTGAGGATGACAGGAATATGAGCCTAGAGAGCCTAGAGAGAGGGAGGAACACTGGTAGACAAATTGGCATTCATGTTCCCCAAGCCGCAGCGTATTGCCAAGTTGTCTCCAGCGGTAATGATGAAGATGGAGGAGATGGAGATGATGAGGATGAGGTCACTGATGCGACTTGGGTGCCAGATAGAGCAGAGGAGGAAACTGAAGGTGAGGCGGCACAACTCCAAGGAGGTCGGCATCAAGAAAGAGTAGAGAGCAGCCACCCTATTCCATCACATTCTACAGCTGTTATCTCCCGGCCCACTCCCCACAGCTCAGCTGTCTGGGCCTTTTTCAGCACATCTGCAGCAGATCTGCAAACTTTGTCACAGGCACATCAAACGTGGCAAAAACACCAACCATTTGGGTACCACATGCCTAACAAGGCATTTAACACCAACCACTCAGCCCGTTGGCAAGAGCACCTAAAAGCCACACGAAGGGGGCACAAATCTGTCCTCCTCCTCCTTATCCACTTCAGTCTGCCCCTGCAATACCGAGTCATTACCTTTTAGCAGCCTCCACTGACAGGAATGATGGTATAGCACAGAGTGTCCAAGGCCTTAGCAGCTCATCTACCAGCATCACATCACCAGATGTAGACTGTAGCCGGCAAATTTCTCTGCCCCATCTTCTGCAGCGGAAAAAAAATACAGTCCCTGCAACCCACATTCTTGCTTTCATCGAGATTATCTCTATAGGGTTACGGTGGGAAGGCGCCACCGACACCCAAAGACCAATTTTAACGCTCCTGTTATTTCTATCCAAAGTCAAAGTGACACCAGAATGTACCCAAAAAATCTCTTGTTCCCAGTGCACTACATTGTGGCCTCATCATACACACTGGCTCCCCAGCTGTTGCTGAGCAAAATAAAGGCAGCTTGCAGGAAAAATTAAATTTTTTTGGCTTTATAAATTCAATTATTGCTGCAGCAGATTCTAGACATGGTACAGATCTGCCACTTTACAGATAGACTTAGGAGACCCCCCTGGCACTATATTGGAAGGAATTTTTCATTTTTAGGCTTTCACTTTAAAAATCAAAAAAATCACTGCTCATTTAAAAATTACGTTTTTTACAAACTTTTTTTTAATTGATCCATGTCCCCCAGGGCAGGACCCGGACCCCTATAACCATTGTATGCCTAATTACTTGCATTTAAACCTTCAAAATGGGCAATTTTGATATTTGACTTTCGGGTCCCATTGATTTTAATGGGGTTCGTTATTCGGGTCCAAACATTCGCGGTGTTATGAAGTTCTGGTCCGAACCGAACAGGGGTCCGATCAGCCTATCCCTACTGGTGACCCCACAATAGGGATAAAACTTTTTCGTAAAAGGGAATTTAACAAGACTCGTGGCCACTCATTCAAATTAGAAGAAAAGAGGTTTAACCTTAAAATACGTAGAGGGTTCTTTACTGTAAGAGTGGCAAGGATGTGGAATTCTATTCCACAGGCGGTGGTCTCAGCTGGGGGCATCGATAGATAAGCGCCTAAATGACCACAACATACAGGGATATACAAGGTAATACTGACATATAATCATACACATAGGTTTGACTTGATGGACTTGTGTCTTTTTTCGACCTCACCTATTATGTAACTATGTAACTATGTAGCGTCCTCACCGATATTGCTCTGTTCCTGCATACACCCCATCACATGGTCGGACCATTGTGCAGTAATTACTATGGTCTCCTCACTAATCCCCAAACCAGAGACTGTACCTGGTGTATAAACAATGCACACCTAACCTAATCAGTCATATTGCTTTGATATCCAGCTCCCCCTTAAGGAATATCTATTACACAACACCACACCAGACATCTCTCCAGTCCTTTTATGGGAAGCACACAAAACTGAAGGCCTCTTGAGCCCCCCTAGGGAAAGAGAGCCTTGACTGATGGCCAGGTGTTGGACAAAAGGAAATGATTTGTAGAAACATAGGGGATGGGATGGGCCTGAGCTCAGGGAACGTGTGCCCCAGGGAATTCCTCTTTTATGGTATGTCACAGCTTGCTACGGTTTTTTTGACCTTGCCAGCATTTAAAGTTGCTGTAATGGGCTAGGCCATTGATGAAAAATTGGAAGTAGGCTGTCTGTCCAGCACTTATGGTAAGGACAGGCCCGACTTCCCCCTTTTGGAATTGAGTGCTCACAGTACGACTGTGACTGGCACTGGTTAAATTTGTTCACATGTTACGTGTTGGAATTTAATAAAGCTGTGGCCTTGCCCTTTCCAACCCAATGGTTGTAAGTGTTTTATTTGATGGGGTAAAAGGGCAAGGGTGGTGGGGCATTTGATCCCTTTGTGTTAGGTTAATTTGTACCTAGGCCCATTGCGCCTCAGCAGTCATGTGATTTGAGGTACATGTATCTCGGTCTCCACCCACCCTAAATGGGATAAAAAACTTAAAATTCAACAATTAGAAACAGACTTCCACCACCACTTTCTCCAATTTCAATCCTCCCCTATCAAACACCACAGAATAACTTTAGAGAAGACTAAGGCTGAATTGGATCTACTTCTGGCTGAGTCAGCAGAAAAGGCCATACGTAGATCCAATCACACTATCTATACTAAGGCCAACAAACCAGACACCTTTTTGGCCCTGCGCCTTCGTTGACCGGAGGAGGTTCACAATCCCATTAGGCTCAGATTGGCTAAAGATACCCACACAAGTAATCCTATTAAGGTGCTCTCCGAATTTTGCAGAAGGTTGGCCAAGCTATATGAAGCAAAGGCCTCTTTCCCTCTGAATCAAGCAGAGGCACTATTCCAAAATATTCCTATACCTAAATTATCAGATGCCAATCATGAGTCCATGGAGTGTCCTGTTATGACCGAGGAAGTCCTCTCGGCTATCAAGTCACTTAAACCCCACAAATGACCTGGTCCCAACGGCCTTTCCAGCACATACTATAAAGAATTTGCTGATACATTAGCCCTCTCCTCTCTCTCTTGACAGCCATCATTTCCATAATACCCAAACCTAATACAGATAATACTCTCTGGTCCAAGTACAGGCACATATCCCTACTCAACTTGGATATTAAAATCCTGGCCAAAATAATGGCATTAGGGACTCAACCCGATTATTGGGGGGCTAATTCATAAAGACCAAGTCGGCTTTATACCGCGACGGCAGGCTAGCGACAACATCAGACACATCATTTTACTACAACACCTAGCTTGATCCCGTAAAACACCTATGCATCGCCTGTCCCTCAATATAAGGAAGGCATTTGATACAGTCTCCTGGCCCTACTTACACTTCATACTACAACGTTGGGGCTTCGGCCCACACTTTTTACAATGGATAAACTCTCTATACAACCAACCCCAAGCTTATGTTAAATATTCTGGGTTTTGCTCAGACTGCTTCCCTTTTCAACTAGGAACAAGGCAGGGTTGCCCCCTTTCCCCCTTAGTCTTTGCCCTTGCGATTGAACCCCTAGCAGCCTTGCTCAGAGCAAACCCAAATATTAAAGGTTTGGAAGCTGCCTCCTCGACTCATAAGTTGTGTCTATTTGCTGTTGACGCATTACTATTCATAACCTCACCCCGCACAACACTTCCAAACCTTTTTCAAATATTAGACACATTTGCAATGATAACAGGCCTAGAGGTCAATCAATCCAAATCCAGGGCCCTTAATGTGTCTCTTCCACAGAAGGAGCTCAACCAATTACAAGAGAACTTCCCCTTCATCTGGTCCACGTTGTCGATACTGTACCTTGGGATAAAGCTGACTAGTAACCCAACCCACCTTTTCCAGACAAACTATCTCCCTATGCTGTCCCGTTTGTCTTCCCTACTAGACACTCGGCAGCCGATGTGTGCCTCCTGGCCGTGAAGATGTCACTACTACCTAAACTTTTATACCTCCCGGGCGCAATTCCCCCTATTTCCTCAATACAAACCCGAGTATTTAAATACATATGGGGCCCCACAAAACCCAGGGTTTCAAGACCTATATTACTCCGTAACAAACTTAGTGGGGGCTTAGAATGTGCACGCTTTAAAATTGTGCATACTTAGGGAATGGTTGCCAAACTTCGGTACTTAAAAATCTCCATAGGCGAAGCTTTAAAGTTTTTTACAGGTTACATGTTTACAGTTACAGAGGAGGTCTAGTGCTAGAATTATTGCTCTCGCTCTAAGATTTGCGGCGTATGTAACCTGTGTGTATCTGGCTCTGATACTAGCCAGTGCCTCACCAGCCACTGACCTCAACGCACGTCCCTGCTACACGTATAGTAAGGGTATTATTCATTTTTAGTCAGAGCTGTACAGTTTGTTTTAATCTAAAAACATCTCTTACCTGCATAGGCAGTTTTTTTGTAAAGGTGAACTATCCTTTTAAAGAGGTAAGAAAGTTGGCAAAGAAGATTATAAGCTTTGCTTTCTTTTTTTTTAAAGAAATGTAGGATGGACATACAAGTTATTAGGTTTTTTTTAGACCCAAGTCCACTGGATGTACTGTGTATGTTGATGTCAGCCACCGAGGAATTTTTATGATTTCAAATGTCAATAATAAAGTATTTCTAAAGCAAAACACAAAAACATTAAAAATTGGAGAGACTAGGGTTCAAACTGGTGTCACTTTCTTTTCTTTTTGCACCCCTATGTGTCATTAGGTAGCTTTCCCTACACTCTCTCTCCCATAAACTCAATAGGAAGTGAGAGGATATACACTTGTAAGACCAAGCCTTTTCTGTCACTTTTTGCTTACAAGTTTAAATCAATATTTTTTGCTAGAAAAATACTTATATCCCCCTAATAATATACATATATATATATTTTAACACAGACCCTAGGGAATAAAATGGCGATCGTTTCAATTTTTATGTCATGTGATATTTGCGCAGCATTTTTCAAATGCAATTTTTTGGGAAAAAATACAATTTATTGTATTTAAAAACAAAACACAATATATATCCCAATTTTTTGCTAAAATATGATGTTACGTTGAGTAAACAGATACCTAACATGTCATGGTTTAAAATTGCGCACACTCATGGAATGGCGACAACCTACAGTACCTAAAAATCTCCAAAAGGCAATGCTTTAAATTTTTTTACAGGTTAAATGTTTAGAGTTACAGAAGGGGTTCATGGAGATACCTCACATGTGTGGTATGAATACTGTTTACATATGCGTGCGCGACTTAAGTATGCGTTCGCTTGTCCTCGTAAACATTGAGGGATGGGGGCTCTTTAAAATAGTTTTTTCTTATTTATTTTATTTTAACAGTCTCTTTAATTTTTTATTTTTATTTTTTTTACCACATTTATTCCTATTACATGGAATGTAAACATCCCTTGTATTAGGAATAAGGATGACAAGTCCTCTTTATGGAGCGATTCTGCCCTAGACCGGAAGTAACGTCATGACGTCGTTCTGGTCTTTCAAGGCCATAGAGGCAATCAGAGATGGTCTAGTCTCTGTGACCAGCCAGCTGCACCTTTCGATCATTTCTCGGGCATGCCGATGAAAACGGTAAGCCCGAGAAACACCTGCGAGCAGTGGGAGGAGGGCGACGTCCCTTCCCGCCGCTTTGGAAAGCGATCCCGTGGCTAATGAGCCACTCAGATCGCTTTCCTGAAAAAGCCAGCTGCCAGCTGAAAAAAAGATACCGGGGTTATGGCTGATAGGTTCAACCATAACCTTGGTAAACTAATTACAAACCGCAACCTATATATACGTATTTCGGTCGACAAGTGGATATGTTTCCAATGTAAGGGAAATCGCCTCTTAGACAGTTGTTATGGGAATAAGGCTTTGAATCAAGGGTGGAATCTCCGCCATTCTGCCCGTGATTCCAAATCGTGCCAAATGCGATGCTATTACTTCCTAACGTGATTGTAAACCTTTGTTTTGTTTTTTTTTAATAACAAGCATCATACTTACCTCCACTGTGCAGTTTGTTTTGCACAGTGTGGCCACGAACCTCATCTTCTGTGGTCCCCCGGCAGTGCTCGCTGCTCCTGTTTGCATTAGTAAACCCCCTGGGAGAAGCGATCTCCCTGGGGGTTGCCTTGCGGGCACGTTCCCGAGTCCAGCATTTGCGTACATAGACACAGAATGCCGGACTCGGCCCCTCCCCTGGGGCCCGCGCCATTGGATTTGATTGACAGCAGCGGGAGCCAATGGCTGCACTGCTATCAATCTATCTAATCAAGAGCCGAGAACCCCAGGCAGAGAGATACAGTGCGTCTCCGCTGAGGGAATGAATGGGCTCAGGTAAGTTAACGGGGGGGCTGGGGGGCCAGTCAGTGTCAGAAGTTTTGTACACCTTAATGCAAAGAATGCATTAAGGTGAAAAAACACGAGGGTTTACAACCCCTTTAAATAACTTTCAATTAAATAAATAAATTGTGCTGCAATTGCAGGAAAATTGCAATGCGCAAAGCTTGTTGCTCAAAAAGAAGCAGGGCAGATTTATGTTCAGCTAACTTCCCTCCATTACTGAAACAGGTTACCGAATTGTTAATACGATGGTCCTCTATTTCCTTATCCTTGTTCTGTCCACCAGATGTCTTGCTGATTATTTGTACCTTATTTGTACCTGTGTTGTTAAATTTACATGCAAAATGTGTAATTTACGTAAGACAATCATATGTGGTGTGCAGGCTCCATCTAGCTTTCCTTTTTGGTATTGCTGCAGTTCTGTTTATTGTTTTATTGTATGTGTAATTAAGGAAGTTGTCAGCAAGCGGGGAATTCTGGGTAGAATCTTAACAGGAAGTGAACCAGCCACCATTCTTTTCAACACATTGCAGGAAGCAAGACCTTCTCAATCTATCGTCATCACCCCTTAGAGAACTTACAAAGTAAGTTTTTATTATCTCATCTTGTACTGTATATCGTTGTTTATGCAATGTATGCTGTATTGTTTGCAATATTATACTTATTAAGGTCCATTTCTGTTATTTTGTAGTTTCACCTGGCTTGTTTTACTAAAACTGAGAAATATGGTATCTGAAATTATTAGGATAAGAAGTTTTAGCTATCTGTCCCAGAGACAGAACAGTGACATTTTTAAGTTGACCTCTGAAGGAAGATAAGCTGACTTTGGAAGTCTGTACAGCCCGGGGCTACGCACTACCCATACAGTCAGAAGGCTTAAAGATACAGGCCTGTGGCAGGCGAAGCAAGCAGCTACGCTACACAGAGACGCACTCTGTCAAGCAGCATCGACACTAGAACGGTCTCTATACAGAAAGATAACTTCTTCCCCGCAGCCATGTCTCACAGTGGGACATCTTCTTACAAAACAAGTTCACGAGCAAGCTCATCTAAGTCATCTGTCAGAAATGCAGCAGCTATCGCCCGTTCAAAAGCTGAAGCAGCAAGAGCCAGGGCCGCATTCTCAGACCAAGAGCTGCAGATGAAAAAAGAAAAGGCCCACCTTGATGCAGAAAAGGTGAGACAGGAACAAGGAAGAGAGAAGGAAAGAGTATGCTTGGAGCAAGAAAGAGTACGCATGGAACAAGAGAGAGAGCAAGAAAGAGTACGCATGGAACAAGAGAGAGAGAAGGAAAGAATACGCCTGGAGGAAGAGCTAGCCCAGCAGGAAGCATCTCTGAAATTGCAGCAAGCTATCTTAGAAGCTAACATTAACTAGCTGGCAGTTAAAAGAGACGCTGCCACCGCCATTGCAGAAGCAGAAGCTTTAGAAGCAGCCGTCTACAATGAGCCAAGAGTAGGCAGCAGCATACTGGGTCTAGAGGAGGACCAACAAAATTCTTCGCAACGCACGTCAGATTATGTCTACCAGCACTGGGACCCAAGCAGCATCCCACAACAAGAAATCAAACATGACATCAGTGAGTCACATCAAATAAAGCAGCAACAAGATGACCTGGGACCCCAGTGCTACAAGCAAGAAAAATCTGACAGAGTTCCAGACTTTCCAGTTCCAACCAAACCTTCTACTCCACAAGGTACCCATACAAGGTACTCATACAAGCATCAAACACCAGTCTTCACTCCAAAGGTGTATGCAACGAGCCGGTACGAACTGCCAACCTTAAGCAAGTTTGAACCCAGCACGCCTAAAAAAAAGACTTTTACCAGGTATGCCTTTACACCGCACCACAATACACCAGCACCCTACCCCAATGCCAATCAGGCTACTGTAGACTTTGCCAAGTTCCTGGCCAAAAGAGAGTTAGTTACCCAAGGACTTGTCAAATTCAGTGATCGCCCCCCAACACTACAGGGCGTGGCGATCCTCTTTTCAGGGTGCCATTCAAGGTCTAGATCTATCCTGTAGGGACCAGATAGACCTCCTCATAAAGTGGCTTGGCAATGATTCTGTTGAACATGCCAAAAGGATCAGAGACATTAACATAAACCACCCTGAGATAGGCCTTGCAAACATCTGGAACAGACTGGATAGATATTATGGCTCACCAGAGGCTATAGAGAGTACACTGTTTAAAAAGATAGAAGACTTCCCAAAAATACCTAGCAGAGGTTACCAAAGACTCAGAGAATTCAGTGACCTGTGTATGGAGTTACAAGTGGCTAAAGCAGAAGGAGACTTACCCAGCCTTCCTTATCTTGACTCTGCTAGAGGTATTAACTCCTTAGCATAAAAACGTCCTTATGAGTTACACGAAAAATGGATTACTCATGGCTGTAACTACAAACGAAAACACAATGTGCCTTTTCCACCCTTAAGCTCGGTTTCACACATGTGCGGTGCGAATTGAAGCTCAGGTTTCACTGGGGAGATAAAAATCACCTGTTCAAAGGAATCACTGTGTTTTAGCTCAGGATCGGTGAGCAGGGAGAGGGGGAGGTGTAGTGAGGAGAAGTAGAAAATCCATGTTCAGAACGCAATGCATCTACGAAGCAGATGCATTCCCATAGAAAATAAGAGGCTCGTAATTCACACCGCAATGCCCAGAAAACGCACATGTTTTTTGTGCAATGCGCAGTGCGAATGCAACGCACATATGTGAACCAGATGCATTCATATGAATGTATTTTAAAATGTCCTGCGAATTAGATGCGGTGTAAGCCGCATCTAATTCGCATAGGTGTGAACCCGGGCTTAGTGAGTTTGTGACTTTGTAGACAGCCAAGCAGTAACGAAAGATGACCCCAGCTTCATTTTTCCAGTGTACCACTTCCTCTGGCCCTAAACAACTCAGAGCTCCAGTAGCAGTGCACAAAACTAACATTTCTTCCCACAGATTTGCAGAGTCTCAGCCAGAGGATCAAGACAGTGACCCTACTAAGTTCTGCCCTCTATATAAGATGCCACATCCTCTTCTGAAATGCAGAGCCTTCAGGACAAAGACCATCCAGGATTGCAAAGCTTTCCTCAAAGAGAACAACATCTGTTACAAGTGCTGCTCTTCATCCACACACTTTGCCAAGGATTGTAAGGTCAGTGTCAAATGTACAGAATGTGACAGAACAGAGCACAACATAGCTCTACACCCAAGGCCTACTCCAAGAACTTTCCCACCTGTTCATAGGGACAAGGAGCAAGGCGGGAAAACCAAAGACTTTAGTACAGACGCCATAGCAATCACTTCACAGTGCACTGAAGTCTGCAAAGGAAGTACAGGAGGCAGGTCCTGCTCTAAAATCCGTCTTGTGAGAGTTTACCCAAAAGGACACAGAGACAAAGCAGTCAAGCTCTACGTCATCTTGGATGATCAGAGTAACAAATCACTAGCTAGATCTATGTTTTTTGACATTCTAAACCTTAAAGGCCCCAGCAGTCCTTACTCCCTTAGGACTTGTGAAGGTACAGTGGAAACGGCAGGGAGAAGAGCTGACGGCCTACAAATTGAATCTATGAATGGTAAGACATGCCTACCCTTACCGACCATAATAGAGTGCAACCAGATGCCAGACAGCAGATCAGAGATTCCCACACCAGACGCAGCAGCTCACCAGACTCACTTGAATCACATAGCACATCTCATACTAGAACTAGATGATCAGGCTCAGATAATCTTACTCCTAGGGAGAGATATCTTGCAAGCCTAAAAACTGGGGTGGGTCTCGGGTGGGTCATTATAGGTGATGTTTACCTGGGAGGTGCACACAAACCTGCATCTGTTAATAACCTGCTCACTAGTACCCTCGAGAATGGTCGTCCTACTCTTTTCCAACCCTGTCAAAATCACATCCTCATACAGGAGCTACCACACAACAACCCTGTACCTCTTCCCTTCCTAAGTCCCCTCTGTGACAGCAATACCTATGATGACAACCAAAGCGACTTAGGAAGCACAGTGTTCAAGAGAACAAAGGATTCAGTCGCATTTGCGGCAGACATACAGCAAATGTTCTATTGCTTTCTTGTTAAAGAAGAACACCATAACTTTCTGAGGTTTCTCTGGTTCAGGGATAACAACCCCTCTGGAGACATCACAGAATACCGCATGAGGGTGCACATATTTGGCAACAGTCCTTCCCCTGCAGTTGCTATATATGACCTCAAACATTCTGCTATAGTGGGAGAATTAGAGTATGGGTCAGATGTCAGACAGTTTGTAGACAAGGGTTTCTATGTAGACGATTGCTTGAAATCACTAACCACAAACAAAGCCGCAATCAGTCTCCTTAAAAGAACTCTGGCAATGCTTGCGTGTTCAAACTTAAGACTCCAGATTGCTTCCAGCAGTAGAGAAGTTTTAGAAGCCTTTCCTGTCCAAGATCATTCTAACGAGATAAAGGACTTAGATCTAGGCACAGACTGACTTCCCATGCAACACAGCCTTGGTTTGCTTTGGGACCTAAGATCTGACACGTTTACTTTCCAAGTAAACATAGAAAAGAAAAACCCTTTGCCCGTAGAGGTGTCCTGTCTACCATAAACAGCCTGTATGATACCTTAGGCTTTGCAGCACCTGTCACCATCCAGGGTAAAGCACTACTGAGAGACTTAACCTGTGAGTCGCTAGATTGGGACCACCCTCTCCCCACCGAGAAGAAGGACCTATGGCTAGAGCAGAAGGATTCACTAACAGCTCTATCCAACCTTAAAATTCCACGACCATATGCTCCTCTGTCATCTGCTGAGGTTCAGATGCAAAGACTTTGTGTGTTTTTGGATACTTCTGTTAAAGCAATTGCTGCTGTAGCTTTCCTGAAAACCATAGACACTAAAGGACAATGCCACATAGGGTTTGTAATAGGGAAAGCAAAACTTGCACCACTTCCCGAACACACCATACCCTGGCTGGAACTTTGAGCTACAGTATTAGCCACAGAGCTAGCTGAACTAATTTCAATCAGAGGCCCAGTGAAACCCATTCACTCTGACAGAGGACCTAACTTTGTAGGAGCAGTAAAAGAACTTCAAATACCTTCTAAGTTGGACATTCTCAGAGTAGAAAGATACTTGAGTGAACAAGACTACACGTGGATCTTCAACCCACCTCACTTTTCTCACATGGGAGGTGTTTGGGAGAGGATGATAGGCATAGCCCGCAGAATTATTGACTCCATCTTCCTACAAGTAGGAACTGCAAGGCTTACCCACAAATGTTTAGTGACATTTATGGAAGAGGTTACAGCTATCATTAACGCTAGACCTTTGACATCAATTTCAAGTGACTCTGAAGATCCAGTGGTCCTCACACCTGCTATGTTACTCACGCAAAAGACTAGTCTTGCCAGTGCTCCAGCTGGAGAGTTTTGTGAGAGGGACCTTTACAAATGTTAATGGAGACAAGTGCAAACCCTTGCCAATACCTTCTGGAACCGGTGGAGGGAACAATATATATCTACTCTACAAGTAAGGAGAAAGTGGCACACTGAAAAGCCTGATTTTAAACCTGGTGATGTTGTGCTCATGAAAGATTGCCAGGCACTAAGAAATATGTGGCCTTTAGGTTTGATCACCAAAGTACTGCCAAGCAAGGATAATTGTGTCCGTAAGGTCGAGGTCAAGATCTTTCATCAGAATGAGGTTAAAGTATTCTTGAGACCAGTGACTGAACTTATTCTGTTGCTTTCTACAGAGGACTCTGTTAGTGACATCACTTGATGTCTGGCGGGGAGTGTTCTGTCCACCAGATGTCTTGCTGATTATTTGTACCTTATTTGTACCTGTGTTGTTAAATTTACATGCAAAATGTGTAATTTATTTAAGACAATCATATGTGGTGTGCAGGCTCCATCTAGCGTTCCTTTTTGGTATTGCTGCAGTTCTGTTTATTGTTTTATTGTATGTCTAATTAAGGAAGTTGTGAGCAAGCAGGGCATTCTGGGTAGAATCTTAACAGGAAGTGAACCAGCCACCATTCTTTTCAACACATTGCAGGAAGTAAGACATGTCTTTCTCAATCTATCGTCATCACTCTTTAAAGAACTTAAAAAGTAAGTTTTTATTATCTCATCTTGTACTGTACATCGTTGTTTATGCAATGTATGCTGTATTGTATGCAATATTATACTTATTGAGGTCTATTTCTGTTATTTTGTAGTTTCACCTGGCTTGTTCTAATAAAACTGAGATCAAAGAAATATGGTATCTGAAGTTATTAGGATAAGTAGGTTTAGCTATCTGTCCCAGAGACAGAACAATCCTTAATAGGCAAAAATAATGTAATCAAGGTGGCTATTTAACCCAGATTATTATACCTTTTTAGATTCTTGTCCATTTAAGTACCATCCCATTCTTATGACGTATTCAGCGTAGAAGTATCTCCTTTCTCTGGGGCACAGCTAAACCCCATACCTCTAAATTCACTCTTTGTCTTCCACATTAATGTTGAGGCTTAGGTCTCCCCAATATTTCTGCCTATTATCATGCAGCTCATCTTGCACATTTACCTAAATACCATGCAGTAAAGGCGGTTCCACTATGGGTAGCAATTGAGTCTTTCGATTGTGACCCTATTTCAGTAGCTAATATGTTATGGTTACATCCAGTTGATCGTACCTTTATCTGCAATCCTATCAGGAAACACTCTTTATCCATCTGGGATGAATTCAAAACCACTGTCGGCCTTCAATTGCCCCACCACCATGCCTTTTACCCTTTCTGGATTTCCCCCAATTCCTTTAATGCGTGAAGTGCTACTAATCTATTTTGATTATATCAGTTTATATCAGCATCTTCTTTACACTCCTTTCCTACTCTATGTGAAACTTATGAACTTCCCCAATCTGAATTATTATTTACAGATTTTTTTTTTCCAACCATACCTACAATCCGGCACTCTGTTTTCCCAGATGTTGCATTGTGAGCATGTATGTAAATATGTCCCACATATCAGAGGACTTGTTTAGATTCTTAATAAACAAATCCTAGCTAGTTTTGATGCTAGTCCCCCTCCCTATGTTTCTAAATGGGAACAAGATCTAAAATGCTCATTCAATGAGCCTAAATGTGGTCCAGTATATGGTTAGCCACTAAACCTGTCCTTCTAATGTTGTTGCTGTGGAAAAAAATTATAAGGTGCTTTCTCGTTGGCATTTAGTTCCTGCTAGGATAGTGAAATATGCTCCAGATCACCCTGCAGCTTGTTTTCGCGGCTGTTCAGATCCTGGCACCCAACTCCATATATGGTGAGATTGTCCAATAACCCAAAAATTTTGGAAGACAGTTTTTGATTTAGCTTCTAAAATGTTCAAAACTTCCATGCAACCTAATCCTGCTATAGCTCTTTTTAATCTAAAAGCAGACAGAATTACATGGAATCAATTTCACCTTATTTTACAGCTCTTAACAGCCGCAAAACAAACCATAGCTAAGGCATGGAAAACTCAAAAATTTGATTGCAGCCAAAACAGAACCAACAGAGCCCTTGTGTCATGAGTCTGCAGTAATGTTCATGTCTGTCTGTTTAATTCTCTGTTGTGAATAAGGTTATTAGTATTACCACAGAGTGGTCCTGTGGATACTTGAAAAATACTCTGTGCCACGTCCTATAATTTGAGACAAAAAAATTGGAGTAGAAGGCTTGGACTTTTTAGGCACGACCACATGGGTAATTAAAACATAAAAAGTTTATTATACATAGAAATTACATTAAAAGATATCGATATTAGAAAAAGTCAGTATAACAAGGTTGAATAAATAATACTGTACATAGCCATAGGAAATTAGCATAAAAAACTTGGAGGTGAAGGGCCACTCATTCCACAGTCAAGTTTAAATTCCAAAAATAAGCTATGTAACAGATAATGATGATAATATTATCCTAGGCTCTACATGTTACGTGCCTTGTGCTTCTTCAGGAGCATCAACAGACTTTACTAAAAAACAAGATATATACAATGACATCAAATATACATCTATACAGTAAACATCAAAATAACATTAAAATATCGATGTGGCACTGTGCTTGTGGGTTACCCTCACGAAAGGAAGCTGACTAGACATGTGCATTCGTTTTCGTCCGAATGCATTTTTGTCCGAATTTTAGGTATTTTCGTTATCGTTTTAACAAACGATAACGAAAGTGCAGAATCCGAAAAACGAAAGATCCAACATAAACAAATGCTTTAATTTCGTTTTCGTTGCTACAACAGTTCGATATAGATAGGAGATTCGACATGATGAAGACAATAATAATCTGTGTCCATCAAACCTGTGGTCGAATGTGCCTAACCTTAACTCTATTAGTCCAAGATTATTCTACATAGAGAGAAAAGATTCGACGTAGGGGAGAAAAGATTTGACGTAGGGGAGAAAAGATTCGACGTAGGGGAGAAAAGATAAATAAAAATAATAATGATGATGATGAATGTTATTGGCTGATTGTAACCAAAGAGGAGGAGCTGTAAAATAGCTAGAACTAAGTACACAAGTACTTTGGCTTATGGTGTCTGTTGAAAGTTCTAAGAAGATTAGACGGAGCAGGTAAACTATACGGCGTCGTACAGTTTAGCTGCTCCGTCGAATCTTCTTTGAATATTCGACAGACACCATAAGCCTTCAATGACAGATTCGACCTTAATTTGGATTTTCGGACGAATGCAATTTTTAACGAAAAACGAAATACATAAAAACGAATTTCGGGAGTAACTAAATAAATGTATTTTTCGGACGAAAACTAAATTCCGAAACAAAATATTTCAGTGTGCACATGTCTAAAGCTAACCGGTCACATAAAAAGGGTAAGGCACCAAAAATCAGTAAACTAAGGGGGCGTATGTAACATGATGACTAGGATAGTTCAAGTTTATTATAGACACATATTATTTGGAAAGTTTTTTACATACTAATTTCAGCATATAGGAAAGGTATAGCAACAATGATGAGAAAAGGAGGGGGGAAAGGAAAAAAAGAGACAGCGATAAGAAAAGAGTGAAAAAAAAAAATAAAAATGAAATAAAAAATATAATAACATAGATTAAACAAAAAGACGAATGAAAAGAAACTGGGAGGGGGGGGAGGGGTAAAGGATTAGGTAAGATAAGGAAAGAAAAAAGGGGGAGAAAAGAAAAATGGAAAGAGACAAATAAACTTGGACCTAATTATAATGAATGGCTCAAAAATTGAAGCCTAAAATATATATAAAACTGTAAAAGATTAACTATATTGTCCAGACATATGGACCATAATGTGGATAAGTGTACTTACGTAGATTTAACGATATTACACAAACAGTAGAGGCAGTGTTAACTGCAACAGGGTAAAATTGGACGAATAAGCAGAAGGCAATTGGTGATCTGACAACACAGAGTATCTAAAAAATGAACAGGTAACTATAATTGCTTGATAGTAATCAAAAGGAGCTAGAAGGATATTAAACTGAAGAAAGGGGTATATAATCTATATGTTGCCACTCACCAGAAAGAATCGCACATTGAGGTAGCTGAGATATACCAAAGGGACTGTCAGGGTACTAGAAGCAGTCCCTAGAAGCTAGTACAGCACTAGAGAGATTCCTTGGTAGGGAATCACTAGACAAAAAAGCCTCCAGCAGGGATATCATGCTCATTTGACGTCTGCTGATCATGCACAATCAGTTGTATACAATCCCCTTACGAATATACCACCTACAGCACAACTATATATAATATTCCCAAAGCTTTAATAAAGGATTTTGAACAATAACTAGAGTGCTGGTAATCTGGAAATATGTGAGCAAATCATAAACCTAATGGACAAACAAGGAAAGAAAGGACTCAAATTAGTAGGTGTAATGAGAATCATGGTAGAACAGTAGTAAGAAAGAGAAAAGCTATCGCACTATACCTTAATGTCACCATGTAAGGGGAAACCCTTGTTAGGCACAGCCGCTTGGGTAAAAACAGGCGTTGCAGATAGTCAAATGAAGGACGCTGAATAGCATCCTTAAATACACATGCCCCGCCTGTAGTCAACCAATCGGCGTAGCCGATGTGACGTCATCCAGACCGGCCGCTCATCACAAACTGCGCATGCGCCCAACATAATCACGCCGGCGTCAAATATTTAATCCGGCTCTTGCCGGAAGAGAAGGAAGAGAAGGGAGCAGCAGAAGTGAACAAGGACCCGGCAGAGGAACAGCGCCCTCTGTCTGGTTTAACATGCGCCAACACCCCACAGGAAATTTCAGAGTGTGACGCTGGGCAGCCGCATAGTACTGGGATAATGGTCCCGACCCAGCTGTAACCAGACAGCATCCACCAGGGGGAGGGCAAATTAAATAGCCACGACAACACACAAGACACAGTGCACTTACAATATAACATCAGTAAAACAAACAATGTATATAAAAATACATAACATGGTATAATATTTGTTGGTACCCACTATTAAAGTTGGCAAAACCAACATTGGTAGTAACAACATTAAGTGAAATTAGATATATGCCTGGACAGGCATATAGTTGCTAGAAAAAAGAAGAAAAAAGAAAAGGGAGCTCAAAAGGATGGGGAACTACCAGCTAGACCTGGATAGAATAAAAATTCAAAAAAGGGAAACATAGAAAGAGGGATGACCAAAGATCTAGCATAAAATCAGAAATCCACAGTAAGGGATGGTCACAGAATGGTTTGTAGGTCTGAGCCATATTAATCCCAGGGGCATGGATCGCATTAAGACGTTCTATCCAAGTTGTTTCCTTTTGGGAGAATATATTTGTCCCCATTCACCACCCCTGGGATCCTTGGGGACGACGGCCAGAGCAATGAAGGATACCAGGGACACATCAAATTTGTGATATAGATCTAAATGTCTGCTAATGGCAGTAATCATTTTACTGCCTGCAGAATAATATACATGATCTTTGATTCGGGAACGAAAATATCTGGCCGTCTTCCCCACATAAAAGGCACCGCACTGACAGGACATGAGGTAGACTACCCCTTAGGTATCACAATTGGCATTAAATTTTGGAACAAAAGATTCTCTATTAGGAAGCACGAAGCTGGTACCTATATTGATCCAGGGACAGGAGGAACATTTGCCACATCGGGTCATGCCGTGATTGAGTTGTCTGGTATTAGAATTAACTGAGTAATGACTAGATGTCAACTTATCGCGCAGGGACCTTGCTCGTCTAAATATAATTTCTGGAGAGGGACTAACATATTTTTTAAGAATGGGGACCTCCTGAAGTGTTGGCCAGTGGTTTGAATATATATAGAATATTGCGCAGTTCTTTATGTTGTTGTGAATATCTAGTGCTATACTTGACAGTATGATTGTTTTTTGTTTGTTTGGCTTTATATAATAGCGAATTACGTGATTGGCGTAGGGCTTTTTTTGAAGGCACTGCGAAGTAGAGTCTTACTATAGCCTCTTGCCCATAGTCGAATGCGAAGTGCATTGGCTTGGATTTTAAATTCATTCAAGAGAGTACAATTATGGCGTAGTCTTAGATATTGGGCATATGGAATGCTCTTAATGAATGCTATAGGGTGGGCACTATCTGCATGTAGCAGGGTGTTACCTGAAGTTTCCTTCATAAACAAGGTAGAGGCCCAACAGTTGTCTTGGTCTTTAAAGATCGTCAAGTTCAAAAAATTAATTCGCTGGGGGTCACTAGAGACTGTAAATTTTAGATTAAATTGGTTCTGATTAATAGTCTCAACAAACGTGGCAAGCAAGGACAGGGACCCTGTCCAGACAATAAACACGTCATCAATATAACGTAGCCAGCAAAGGGCATGATTGACGAGAGGGTGATTGACGAAAGGTGACAGGCATTCATCGGAGAAAAGGAAACGTTCCCACCCCCCAGGTACAGGTTGGTGTAGGCAGGTGCACAACATGTGCCCATAGCCACCCCCTGCACCTGGAGGAAGTGGGACTCCTTGAATTTAAAACAATTGCGAGTGAGTATAAATTGGAGCAATTCCCAGATAAATTCACAGTAACTTCAACGATGATGACCTTGCTCCCGTAGGAAGGTGCGAACCGTTCCAATGCCCTGCTCGTGAGGGATGCTTGAGTATAAAGCCTCAACATCCAAGGTTACAAGCAGGGCATCCCGAGGGACGACCCTACCTTCAATGTGCTTCAAAAGGTCAAGTGTATCTCGAGTATAGGACGGCAATCCCAAAAAATGTGGCATAAGAATAGAGTCGACCAGTCAACTGGCATTTTCAGTCAGGGAACCAATCCCCGATACGATGGGTCGACCTGGAGCATGGTTGGATGCTTATGTACTTTCAGTAAAGCATTAAAAGTGGCCTTCCTAGAATTACGTACCTTCAAGTAGTTATGTAAGTCTTGGTCAATCAGGCTGTTAGGTACCTGGTATTTGAGTCCGACTGGTAGAAGGAGACCTCTCTTAAACGCTGGTTCAGGAGCCACTGGAAGTGGGAACAGTGGTCTCTTGAGCACAGTGGGTAGGAGGGCCTGATGCAGGTTCCAGCAGAAGCAGATACTGGAACTGAAAGGACGTCCCTCAGGGATGGCTGAGCTGCGGATGCAGGTAGGCTGGTGCAGGCCGGTAGGCAGGCAGGTGGATGATAAGGCAGCAGCAGGATCTGAGGCTTGGCAGAACAGGCTGGAAGCCGGGTCACTAGCAATACAACACAAGCAGGATACAGGAACTCAGGTGCAGAGCTGCAGACGAACAGCACCTGACAGCAGCATCTGACATTCTTTTAAAGAGCCCTTGGCGCCAAAACAGCGCTAGCGCGAACGGCCGCGCGCACGCACTCGCGAACGCGCATACGGGCACAAGCGGGAGCACTCCGGCGCCCCCTGGTGGAGAGTTAAGTGGAACTGCCCTGGAAAGGCCCTTTGTGCACCTCCGTGCACGCATATTAGCCCGACGGCCACTGATATGTCCCTGACATTGCCTCCTCCCAACGGGCAGCCTCCGGATGCCCAGATAACTTTTCTTTTCAGGATGAGCAGAGAAATAGGCATGAATCAAACATTTGGCATGAATATTACTGTCAGGTTCCCATGAGTTATTTTCCGGACCATACCCCTTCCACTTAATCAAAATCTGTACTTGCCCAGATCTTCTTCTGCAGTCAAGGATGGCCTCCACTTCATACTCCTCATTCCCGTCCACCAAAACTGGTTCAGGGACCCTGGTGCCCCTATCAGGAAAAGGATCATCTACAGCAGGTTTCAAAAGTGATACATGAAACACAGGGTGTATTTTAAGTGATTCAGGTAAACACAGTTCATAGGATACCTCGTTGATTTTCTTTTTCACAGGGAAAGGCCCAATAAATTTAGGGGCAAGCTTTTTGGAAGGACAAGTCAACCTAATATTATTGGTAGACAGCCATACCTTGTCGCCAAGCTGAAGGTTTAGATCTCCTTTTCTTTTCTGATCGAAGAACCTCTTGCTGTCCGCTTGTGCCTTGGATACTGCTTTCCGTAACATCCGGTTATTATGACTGAGGAACTGCACTGTGTCCTGGACCGCTGGAACTGAGGATTCTGAAAGAAAATCTGGTAAAAAAGATACATGAAAACCATAATTGGCAAAGAAAGGGGATTGACCGGTGGCAGAGTGGCTGGCATTGTTATAAGCGGATTCCGCTAGAGGCAGCAGGGACACCCAATCATCTTGCACAAAAGATGTGAAACACCTAATATATTGCTCCAGTGTCTGGTTTGTCCTTTCAGTTTGCCCATTCGTCTGGGGATGGTATGCTGAGGACAGGGCTAGTTCAATTTTCAAGATTTCACATAGGGCTCTCCAGAAGCGTGAGGTAAACTGCACCCCCCTATCGGACACTATATTTGCGGGGACTCCGTGCAGCCTAACAATCTCCTTGATGAACACACGGGCCGTTTCAACAGCAGAAGGTGTTCCTTTTAGGGGTACAAAGTGGGCCATTTTAGACAGCCGGTCGACGACCACAAAGATCCTTCAGAGCATGGTAATTCAACAATAAAGTCCATTGCTATCATCCTCCAGGGTCTATCTGGTATAGGCAACGGTCTCAGTAGTCCCCAAGCTCTGTTCCTGGGAGTCTTATTCTGAATGCAGACAGAACAAGAGTTCACATACTTCCTGCAGAATTCCTTCAGGTTAGGCCACCAAAAGGTGCGTTGCACCAGCTCAAGGGTCTTGCGGACCCCAAAATGTCCTGCAAGTGGGTGATCATGCAATAATGTCAGTACCTTGACTCGGGCGCTCTCTGGTACGAAAATTTTACTTCCTCTCCACAACAATCCATCTCAAGCTGTTAAAGAGGATCCCTGGAGACTTGAAGGTTCTGGAGACGCTTCTCTGATCATGGACAGGAGATCCGTTTCAAGAAGAAGGAAGCTATTTGCCGGCAGAATAGTGTCAGGTACAGAAAAGTCTTTAGGATGGTCAAACATGCGCGACAGCGCATCTGGTTTTACGTTTTTAGATCCAGGCCGGTAGGTAATGTGGAAACAGAACCGTGTAAAGAATAGAGCCCATCGGGCCTGTCTGGGTTTTAGTCTCTTAGCAGATCTTAAATATTCAAGGTTTTTGTGATCAGTGTATATCAGTACCGGATGGACTGCGCCCTCTAACAAGTACCTCCGTTCTTCGAAAGGCTGTCTTGATAGCAAGCAGCTCCCTGTCCCCCACATCATAGTTCCGCTCAGCCGGTGAAAGTTTTCTAGAAAAGAACCCTACGGGGTGCATCAGGTCCTTGTTGCCCTGTCGTTGAGAAATGACAGCACCCACAGCCACTTCGGAAGCATCAACCTCCAGGATAAAAGGTAAGGATGGGTCAGGATGGCTAAGGATCGGAGCTGACGTGAAGCGTCTTTTTAATTCTTCAAAGGCCCCTTGAGCCTCCGGGTTCCAGTGGAAACGAGAGTTCTGCTTGGTTAGCTGCGTGATGGGGGAGATGATGGCAGAAAACCCCCTAATGAACTTTCTATAAAAATTTGCAAACCCAATGAAGCGTTGCACGCCCTTCTTGTCCAGGGGAGCTGGCCAATCTAACACAGCAGACACCTTCTGAGGGTCCATTTTTATGCTGATTGGGGAGATCACTAACCCCAGAAACTGAATCTCCTCCTGTTCAAATTCGCACTTCTCTGCTTTGGCATACAGTCTGACAAACTAAGTCGGTCCAGAACTCTACGGACATGTACCCTATGTTGATCAAGTGAACGGGAGAAGATTAAGATGTTATCCAAATAGACGATTACAAAGATGTCCAGGAAATCTCTAAACACATCGTTGACCAGATGCTGGAACGTGGCAGGAGCATTGCATAGGCCAAAGGGCATGACCAGATACTCATAGTGTCCGAAACGGGTCCGGAAAGCCGTCTTCCATTCATCTCTGGCCCGAATGCGAACCAGATTGTAGGCCCCTCTCAGATCCAGCTTGGTGAAGATAATGGCAGATCTCAACTTCTGGAACAGTTCTGGTATCAATGGCAACGGGTAGCGGTTTAACTCCCGATAGTCCACACAAGGACGAAGAGTCTGATCTTTCTTGGAGACAAAAAATATTCCGGCACCAGCTGGTGAAGTAGAAGGTCGGATAAAGCCCTTTTTGAGGTTTTCATTTATGTATACCTTAAGTGCCTCTTGTTCTTTTTCAGACAGCGGAAAAATGCGTCCAAAAGGAATTTCAGCCCCAGGGAGCAGCTCAATAGGGCAATCATAGGGACGATGGGGTGGCAGGGAGTCTGCTCCCTTCTTGCTGAACACATCTGCAAATTCCCGATAGGCCTCTGGTACAGTTTGAAGCAGGTCTTGGTCAATGTCCATACAAAGTAAGGTAGCAGCAGATTTAGAGGGTTCAGGAAGGCAATGTCTTTGGCAGTAGGGTGACCAAAACTTGATCTCGCCCGTGACCCAGTTAACATGAGGGTTATGGGCCTGAAGCCAGGGCATGCCCAAAATGATTAGAAATAATGGAGATGAGATCACGTCCAGAGTTAGGATCTCCCTGTGTTGAGATAAACAGGTGGCAGACAAAGGAAGGGTTTCTTGAGAGACTTGTCCTGATTTTATGTGGGACCCATCGGCCAAAAAAACTGAGAGTCTGTGTGTCTTGTTCTTTAAGGGAAGGTTTTGTTGGGTAGCGAAAGTAGAGTCAACAAAGCAGCTACATGCCCCAGAATCAATAATGGCGTTGACCTGGATTGTTCTTCCCTGGAGCTGTAATGAGAGAGGGAGAGCAAGTTGAGTTGCATTGGCGGTTACAGCAGATAAATTGGTCGGAGTAGAAGAGAGGCACTTACGAGTCTTTACTGGACAGTTGTTCACGTAGTGGCACACCCCACCACAGTAGAGACAGAGATTTAGCTGGCGTCTGCGTGCCCGTTCTTCTGAGGATAGGGTAGAACGCATAAGTCCCAGTTGCATAGGCTCGGGAGCATCAGGTGTTTGGGTGACTGGGCTTGGGCAGGCAGGTGGTAGGTACCGGGAGGCAGGAACCGGAACTCTTGCAGTCATCCACATAGGGCGCGTTTGTTGGGAAGAGAGTTCTGACCAGCGCTCATGAAGGCGTCGGTCAATCTGGATGGTAAGCGTAATGAGCTCTTCAAGGGTATCAGGCATCCCTACCCGAGCAAGCTCGTCCTTAAGACCCTCAGATAGCCCCATGCGGAACTGGTGACGTAAAGCTGCATTGTTCCATTGGGTGTCCGCGCTCCAGCGTCAAAAGTACGTAACATAGTCCACGGCCGCCCTTCGGCCTTGCTGGAGCGCGAACAAAGCTGCCTCAGCTGTGGCAGTCCACTGAGGGTCCTCGTACAACTGGGCCATGGCTTCAAAAAAGGCGGGCAAGGACTGGATCTGTATAGAGTTGGTTTCAAGCAGGCGGTGGGCCCAGGTCTGGGGTTCCCCCTGGAGAAGGGATATGACAAACCCTACTTTAGTAGCCTCCAAAAAAAAAAGTCCGTGGCTGTAAGGCAAAGTAAAGTTGACAGGCGCTGCGGAAGGCCAGAAACTTGGTTCGGTCACCAGGGATAGGAACCCTTGGCTCAGGTGGAAGCATAACCACAGATGGTGGTGCAGCAGCCTGTGCTGGAGCAGCTGCGGAAACAGGAGCCACACCACCAGGACCACTAAGGTTTAGCACTTGACCCTCCAGTCTGTTGTAGCTGTCTTGTAAAGTCTTTACTGCCTGGGTAAGTGCCGCTAGGTGCGTACAGATCTCCCTGATGGGAGAGGTCTCTCCTGCGGGCTCAGTCATGGCTGTTCGTACTGTTAGGTACCTGGTAGTTGAGCCCGACTGGTAGAAGGAGACCTCTCTTAAACGCTGGTTCAGGAGCCATTGGAAGTGGGAACAATGGTCTCTTGAGCACAGTGGGTAGGAGGGCCTGATGCAGGTTCCAGCAGAAGCAGATACTGGAACTGGAAGGACGTCCCTCAGGGATGGCTGAGCTGCGGATGCAGATTGGCTGGTGCAGGCCGGTAGGCAGGCAGGTGGATGATAAGGCAGCAGCAGGATCTGAGGCTTGGCAGAACAGGCTGGAAGCAGCGTCACAGGACACAGGCAAAGCAAGGTCAGACAGTCCGTTTTGGCAGGAGATCAGGCAAGTAAATAGCAAGAGGGATGATCCAAGAATAGTCAGGCAGGCAGGAGTTTGGCAACGGGTCACAAGATATAAGCAAGGTCAGGCAGGCCGGGTCGGATAGGAGACTGGAGAATGGTCAGACGGAGCCGGGTCACTAGCAATACAACACAAGCAGAATACAGGAACTCAGATGCAGAGCTGCAGACGAACAGCACCTGACAGCAGCATCTGACATTCTTTTAAAGGGCCCTTGGTGCCAAAACAGAGCCAATGATAGAAAGATATTCATTCTTGAATTTAATAATAGAGGATACCGGTATTCATGAGTACCATTGTTTGCTTCGTAAGATATTCATGACCATCTTCTCGTAGTTGGTTTTGTTCATGAGTACAATGTTCTCTCCTTTGTCGGCTGCCTTAATTTCAAGGTCAGGATGATCCTGTAAGTATCATATAGCTCGTAGCTGGGAATGTGTCAAATTATTGGGTCTGAACGTAATAGTCAAATAGTCATACGTTTGATGTCATTGACTGTGCCCATCAGAAAGACCCAAATATATGGATTCGTCATAAGATCTGGGAATCGTTGGGATTTCAACTTGATATTATTTGTAGGGGGTATTGGCACAGTAGAAGCGCCCGTAGAGGGCATCTGACTACTAGCCTCGTTCAACTGGTCACTTTAGTCAAGTAGAAGCATTAGATCATGGAGAGCTTGAAAGTCCTCCATGGTGAAATGCTTAACCTGTTCAGAAATAAATTTATCTTGTTTTGATTGGAGATGATCCCTATCAAAAAGAAATTTGTACGTGAGGTTCCGTGAAAAGAGATAGACATCTTTAATGGCTTTGTATTTGTCAATGTTCATTGATGGGCAGAAACTGAGTCCGAGCTTCAGGACATCCAGTTCCTGACCATCAAAAGAGTAAGGGGTCAGATTAATAATGTCAAGACCCGATTTTATCTCGGGAACGATGTGGTCAGGGGCAACTGAAAATTTGGCTGAGGGGTATTTGATTGAATATATGAATCTAAGGTGCTCTGTTTATTAAAAATTTAGAGTTGTGCTGTAGGTGGTATATTCGTAAGGGGATTGTATACAAGTGATTGTGCATGATCAGCAGACGTCAAATGAGCATGATATCCCTGCTGGAGGCTTTTTTGTCTAGTGATTCCCTACCCAGGAATCTCTCTAGTACTGTACTAGCTTCTAGGGACTCCTTCTAGTACCCCGGCAGTCCCTTTGGTATATATCAGCTACCTCAATGTGCGATTCTTTCTGGTGAGTGGCAACATATAGTTTATATACCCCTTTCTGCAGTTTAATATCCTTCTAGCTCCTTTTGATAACTATCAAGCAATTATAGTTTTTTTTTTCAATATCTTTTATTATTATTAAATTTAAGTACAAAAAAGTTCCAATACAGTTTAAGAACATACATTTCATCCCCCGAAAAACTTTCTTCTCTAGAACTAGATACAAATTACCTCAAAGCTTTTAGAACCCCTCCCCCATCCCCGTACTATCATCTCCCCTCTCCTGCTCTGGAGCCAACATTTAATGTCGCTTACATCTATCCCGAAACCAGCTCCTAAACCAATCAGGCTCCTACCACCTCTGCGGACTTCAAAGTAAGCTTAAATAAGTGCCAATCCTTCCATTTTCTCTCAAATCCCGCCCAACCCTCCTCTCCACTAAATCTCAGGTGATCCAAATTATAAATAACATCTACTATATTACTCCAGTTCCTCAGCGTGGGCCTATCTGGATCTTGCCAATATCTGGGAATTAAACTTTTGGCTGCGTTCAGTCATGAGGGGACCAGGGTTTTCAGATATTGGTTAACTGGTGTTTTCCTTCGATGGAATAAACACTCTCACAGATCTTCTTGGACTTCATCTTTTGTTATCTCTTTTATTTTCTAAATTATCTCCCTCCAAATTTGTCTAATTTTAGGACACATCCACCAAATATGAGACATAGTTCCCCGTTCTGTGCACCCCCTCCAACAGCACTGCGAGGTCTGCATTTGAAACTTGTGGGCTTTATCTGGAGTTATATACCACCGTGCTAAACATTTAAAACGAATTTCTATCATATTGCTATCCTGTGACGTTACAAAAACCAAACTTATAATTTTTCTCATCTCTGACTGATTCACTTGTGACCCTAATTCCTCCTCCCACTTGCTGATGTATGGCGGCTTTCCCATCCCGGTTCCCTCTATTAGGATTTTATATAATACTGATATCCCCCTCCTTTTTTCTACCTCTGTACATAGTTTCTCCATCGATAGCATATTATCTGCTGACCTCACTGGTTGAGGGAGGGAATCAAAAAAATGTTTTAGATGGGAAAAACGCCATTCATCTATCACCATTATATATATATAATATATGAAATATGAAATGTGCATAACCTTCCCCTTACCATCACATCTTTTAATTGTGTGTTCGGTTTTTTAATCCAATTTCCAAACTAACTATCAAGCAATTATAGTTACCTGTTCATTTTTTAGATACTCGGTGTTGTCAGGGTCACCAATTACCTACTGTCTCTACTGTTTGTGTAATATCGTTAAATCTACGTAAGTACACGTATCCACATTATGGTCCATATGTGTGAACAATATAGTTATTCTTTTACAATTTTATACACAGTATATTTTATGCTACAATTTTTGGGCCATTCATTATAATTAGGTCCAAGTATATTCGTTTGTCTCTTTCCCTTTTTCTTTTCTCCCCCTTTTTTCTTTCCTTATCTTACCTAATCCTTTACCCCTCCCCTTCCCTCCCCCCCCCCACCCCTTCCCGGTTTCTTTTCATTCGTCTACTTGTTTAATCTACGTTATTATATTTTTTATTTCATTTTTTCACTCTTTTCTTATCGCTTTCTCTTTTTTTCCTTTCCCCCCTCCTTTTCTCATTGTTGTTGCTATACCTTTCCTATATACTGAAATTAGTATGTAAAAGACTCTCCAAATAATATGTGTATATAATAAACTTGAACTATCCTAGTCATCATGTTACATACGCCCCCATAGTTTACTGATTTTTGGTGCCTTACCCTTTTTATGTGACCGGTCAGCTTCCTTTCGTGAGGGTAACCCACAAGCACATCAATATTTTAATGTTGTTTTGATGTTTACTGTATATTTGTATATTTTATCTCATTGTATAGATCTTGTTTTTTAGCAAAGTCTGTTGATGCTCCTGAAGACGCGCAAGACGCGTAAAATTTAGAGCCTAGGATATTATTATCATCATTATCTGTTACATAGCTTATTTTTGGAATTTAAACTTGACTATGAAATGAGTGGCCCTTCACCTCCAAGTTTTTTTATGCTAATTTTCTATGGCTAAGTACAGTATTAATTATTCAACCTTATACTGACTTTTTCTAATGTCGATAATTTTTAATGTAATTTCTATATATAATAAACTTTTTATGTATTGATTACCCATGTGGTCTTACCTAAAAAGTCCAAGCCTTCTACTCCAATTTTTCTACCTCTCTGTTGTGTTCAGCTTAGAGACTGACCCTGTTCACCTGTCTACTTAAGTAATCTTCCCTCAAGCATGGCTCCACCCCAGCCTCTAACAGGGAACACTATATTAACCTGTGCACTGCAGCCAAGCCTCGCTGATCAATATTGTGTGTTTGGCTTCCTGTGTGTATCTTGCCATGTGCTCTACATCTGATTCTGTTTACCGTCCTTGGCTTGTTCTTGACTATCCTTGTCCGCTTCATACCCTGACCTTTGGCGTGTTCTTTGACTACCCCTGTCTGCTCGTTGCCCCGACTTTTTGGTTTATCCCTTGACTATCCCTTGTTGTCCCTATCTGCTGCTTCCTCTCTATCCTTCAATAGCCTACCGTGAGCGTGAGCTGGGAGACCCTGGGGGCCGGGAACCTGGAGCTAGTTGCAGTGAAGTCCATCCCCACCACTAGGGGCTCTGGTGAACACCTGCTGGCTCTTAGACTCCACGCCCTGGGGAATCTCATGCACTAGCTCCCAGTAGGATCGGTGTTGGTGCTCCAGAGGACCTGCTTTCCTGAACCACTCAGAGCTCCATCCGCAGCAGTCAGCCATAAGGTCCACTACCTTAGTGGTGCACTCCTGACCCCCAACGGCGTGCATCTATCACCTGGCCTCAGGTGACCTGAAACCTTGTTCATGCTAAAATGGAAGCATTTGAGAGTGATCAGATCTGCAAATTTGAAAAACTTTGGTTACCTTGGGTTAAACATTGTTTACTTCCAGACTTTGATGACACTTTACTATTGCCATGGTAATAATACTTCATTTACCCTTTCATTACCTTTCATTCAGTTAAACTCACACTACCTCTATCAAATGTATCCTTTACTGTTTTTTTTCCTTATTCTTGACTTCTATCCTCTTACTCCTTGTTCATGACCCTTTCCCTTTTATCAGTTCTTATGTGCTAGGCTGTTTTCACACTGGGGTGGAGGGACAGTTAGCAGCAAAGTGGCGCTAGTTGTGGCGGCGATTTACCGCTGTTTAAGCGGCGATTTTTGGCCCCTAGAGGGGAGCTTTTAACGCTTTGGAAGTACTTTTCAGGCGCTTTGGAAGTGCTATCCATTGATTCCAATGGGCAGGGGCGATGTGGGAGCGCTGTATACAGCGCTCCTACACCACCCCAAAGAAGCTGCTTGCAGGACTTTTTTCCTATCCCACAAGTGCACCGCCCCAGTGTAAAAGCACTCAGGCTTTCACACTGGGGAGGCATGAGGGACAGTTTTCAGGCGCTTTACATGCGCTATTTTTAGTGCTAAAATGCCTGAAAACCGCCTCAGTGTGAAATTAGCCTTACGCATAGGGTTGTTCTCCAAACCTATTGAAATGTACTTTTGCTTTACTGATTTATTAATCACCTTGTTTTTAAACTAGACTGATTTTATGAAATTTGATCTTGACGGTCTATTTGATGCTTATATAGTGCGATATTGCATTAGAATTTTTATTTGTCTCTTTCTAATTGAAGTAATTAGTTTGTTATCCTTTGAATATGTACCACAATTCTTGTAAAATTCAGATTGTTCTCCTTTATTTTATTCAAAACAATAAATAAATTTGACAAGGAAAAACCCCATGACTGTAACAAATTCGAAAATCTTGTAATTTTGGGTAAAACTTGCTAACAAAGTTTTACCCTATTCAAGTGTCAGATTCTCCCCTTGACTCAATCAGGGTTAAGCTGAGGAGTAAGCTCTTCTCTCATGTTTCTTACTGCCATAAATTGATGCTGGTCATTAACTTAACTCCCACACAATGGGGTCGGGGCTGTTGCCTGCCACTTTCCAAAATCTTTTCCCTTGTCCCACCCACTTGTCTCTCGTAAAAAAAGGCAATAAATTCTGCAACACAATCATGCAAAAACAAACATCTTAAATACAGTGGCAGCCCGTAATGCATTGAGCAGGAACACCGCCCTGCCCCCCTATCCATGCGCCTGGCCCCCTAATCTACATGCAGGGCGCCGGACACATGGATTCTAATGGGCTTTTTTGTTTTTTTGAAGAACGGTATTAGAGCCAGAGGCTCTAATACCGAGCCAGAGGCTCTAATAGGCTTCAAAAAAGGGTGGGGGAGGGGGGAGGGGGGGCAGAGCACTGTGCACTGAGCCCACCCAGTTGTGTGACCATAGCAAATGAACATTTGCTATTGTCACTCTGATTCTCCTCCCAGCCAATCAGGAAGTGGGTCCTGAGACCCATTTCCCAATTGGCTGAAAAGAAAAGCAATCCTATTGGCCTAGGAGGAGGAGGGAGGAAAATGCACAGCCACTGAGGTGCCAAGGAGGAGATGCAGGGAAAGCCATCGCCCGTCCCTGGAGGGAAGCGCTGCCCGCGCCATAGATGGCGTAAGTGCGGGGCTGATAACTGACCAACTAACTGGGGGGCACCCCCAAAAAATATACCACCAGCCGCCACTGAACTTCTATATACAGTCTCTATATACAGCTTCTCTTCTTCCTCCAGCACACACTTAGTTGCAGGGCCTAGTTGGAACACTGTGAAAACCTGACAGTTAATCGGGTGAAAGCAATAGCCCATTATAGGCAGGAACCCAAGGCCCCTTAGGTGTGTAGTAGAATTTCAGTGTCCAGAATGCATTACTCCTGTGGCTACTGATCCCAGCACCACCTCTTCAGGCACTGCCAACCCTCCTGGCTGCAGCTGTCCCTGCTTGAATAGTAAAAAAATATGAAAAGTTTAAATGTAAAACATCTGCCAGAAGCTCCCATCTCTTTCTTTGCCTCTAAAGTCAGGCTTAATCACTCTGTATCCTGACACCCACACACTTTATTTATTTTTTTAATAATCAAACTATTTTTATTATTATTTCATTTTTATACAAAGAAAGTCCCTCTTATAAGTGTGTGTGTGTGTTATGTCTCTACCATGTCCCATATTCCTGTATGTTGTGTTCAATAAGATGCCCATATAAGAATTTTTTGAAATTAGCGACATTACCCACTGAAACCACCAATTGTAGAAGGAAGTTCCACATCCTTACCGCTCTAACAGTAAAAAAACCCTTATGCAGTTTAAAGTGGGGTTCCACCCAAAAAAACAAAAATACATGAAAAATCAAAAAAAAAAAAAAAAAAAATTTGGATATTTTTTTTTAAACTTACCTCTAAATGCCTGTTGCTAAGGGGTCCCTCGTAGTATGCCCCTTCCAGTGCCTGGGCTGGTGACATCACTTCCCCCTCGGCACAGGAAGGGCTCCGCTCTGCTCCCACCCTCCTGTCAATCATCTGGGACCCATTACAGGTCCCAGGTGACTGAGCGGCCAATCACGGCACGCGGCGCCGCTCGCGCATGCGCAGTGGGTGCCAGGCTGTGAAGCCACAGCCCGGCGCCCACAGTTGCAATGCCGGCGCCGCTGAACGGAGGGGGATACGAGCGGGGCTTCGATCCCCCGCATCTCTTGACCCAGGGACAGGTAAGTGTCCAATTAAAAGTCAGCAGCTGCAGTATTTGTAGCTGCTGACTTTTAATTTTTAATTTTTTTTTTTTTACATGACCCTCTAGGTGGAACTCCTCTTTAAGGTTTAACCACTTTTCTTCCAACTTCGTTGAGTGGCCACGTGTCACTTTAATATCTCCTAAGCGTCTCTTCTCCAGGAAGAATAACTTTAATGGTTGTAGTTGTTCCTCATAACTGAGACCCTTCAGTCCTCTTATTAGTTTTGTTCTTCTCTGGAATTTCTCTAGTTCCAGCACATCCCTTCTGAGGACTGGTGACCAGAACTGGAAGGCATACTCAAGGTCACATTGACATTGGTGATGAGGAAAATTGGAGAGATTGAATCTCCTTAAGGCCCCTTCCACATGGGGCCTTCAGCTGCAGTGCATCTCTCCTGGAGCTATAGTACGCCAGATGGGGAAAGGTGCATTATCCAGCCACACTGCAGGCATCATGTCCTTCTGAAGCGCACTAAAGCTTTATGGCATGCTGCAACTGCATGTGTTAGGTACCTGGTAGTTGAGCCTGACTGGTAGAAGGAGACCTCTCTTAAACGCTGGTTCAGGAGCCGCTGGAAGTGGGAACAGTGGTCTCCTGAGCGCAGTGGGTAGGAGGGCCTGATGCAGGTTCCAGCAGAAGCAGATACCGGAACTGGAAGGATGTCCCTCAGGGATGGCTGAGCTGCGGATGCAGGTAAGCTGGTGCAGGCCGGGAGGAAGGCAGACAGATGCGAAGACAGCAGCTGGATGCAAACAAGCAGGCTGAGAGCAGCGTCACAGGGCACAGGCAAGCAAGGTCAGACAGTCCGTTTTGGCAGGAGATCAGGCAGGTATAAACAGGAGGGATGATCCAAGAATAGTCAGGCAGGCAGGAGTTCGGCAACAGGTAACAGAATAAGCAAGGTCAGGCAAGCCGGGTCGGGTAGGAGACTGGAGAATGGTCAGACGTAGCCGGGTCACTAGCAAAATAACAGACAGGCAGATACAGGAACTTCAGGTGCAGAGCTGCAGACGAACAGCACCTGACATGAGCACCTGTCATTCTTTTAAAGGGACCTTGGCGCCAAAACAGCGCTAGCGCGAACGGGCGTACAGGCACACGCGGGAGCGCTCCGGCGCCCCCTGGTGGGGAATTGAGCTGGATTGTCCTAGAAAGACTCCTCGTGCACCTGCGTGCACGCAGATTCGCCCGACGGCTACTGACATGCCCCTGACATTGCCCCCTCCCAACAGGCAGCCTCCGAATGCCCAGATAACTCTTCTTTTCAGGATGGGCAGAGAAATAGGCATGAATCAAACGTTTGGCATGAATATTACAGTCAGGTTCCCATGAGTTGTTTTCCGGACCATACCCCCTCCACTTAATTAAAAACTGTACTTGCCCAGACCTCTTTCTGCAGTCAAGGATGGCTTCCCCTTCATACTCCTCATTGCCATCCACCAGAACTGGTTCAGGGACCCTGGTGCCCCTATCAGGAAAAGGATCATCTACAGCAGGCTTCAAGAGTGACACGTGAAACACAGGGTGTATCTTAAGTGAGTCAGGTAAGCATAATTCATAAGACACCTCGTTAATAAATTTAGGGGCAAGCTTCTTGGAAGGACATGTCAATTTAATATTATTGGTAGACAGCCATACCTTGTCGCCAAGCTGAAGGTTTAGATCTCCTCTTCTTTTCTGATCAAAGAACCTCTTATTGTCCGCTTGCGCCTTGGATACCGCTTCCTGCAAGATCCGGTTATTATGACTGAGGAACTGCACTGTGTCCTGGACCGCTGGAACTGAGGATTCTGAAAGAAAATCTGGTAAAAAAGATGCATGAAACCCATAATTGGCAAAGAAAGGGGATTGACCGGTGGCAGAGTGACTGGCATTATTGTAAGCGAATTCCGCTAAGGGCAGCAAGGACACCCAATCATCTTGCACAAAAGATGTAAAACACCTAATGTATTGCTCCAGAGTCTGATTTGTCCTTTCAGTTTGCTTGGGGATGGTATGCTGAGGACAGAGCTAGTTCAATTTTCAGATTTTCACAAAGGGCTCTCCAAAAGCGTGAAGTAAACTGTACCCCCGGACACTATATTTGCGAGAATTCCGTGTAACCTGACAATTTCCTTAATGAACACACGGGCCGTCTCCACAGCAGAAGGTGTTCCTTTTAGGGGCACAAAGTGGGCCATTTTGGATAGCCGGTCAACAACCACAAGGATCGCCGAACATCCCTCAGAACATGGCAATTCAACTATAAAGTCCATTGCTATCATCCTCCAGGGCCTATCTGGTATAGGCAATGGTCTTAGTAGTCCCCAAGCTCTGTTTCTGTGAGTTTTATTCTGGATGCAGACAGAACAGGAGTTGACATATTTTCTGCAAAATTCCTTCAGGTTAGGCCACAAAAAGGTGCGCTGCACCAGCTCAAGGGTCTTACGGACCCCAAAACGTCCTGCAAGTGGATGATCATGCAAAAGTGTCAGCACCTTGACTCGGACGTTCTCTGGTACAAAAATTTGACTTCCCCTCCATAATAGTCCATCTCGAGATGTTAAAGAGGACCCCTGGAGACTTGAAGGTTCTGGGGATGCTTCTCTGATCATGGACAGAAGATCTGTTTGAAGGAGAAGGAAACTATTTGCTGGCAGAATAGTGTCAGGTACAGAAAAGTCCTTAGGATTATCAAACATGCGCAACAGCGCGTCTGGCTTTACATTTTTGGATCCCGGCCGGTAGGTAATATGGAAACAAAACCGTGTAAAGAATAGAGCCCAACGGGCCTGTCTGGGTTTTAGTCTTTTAGCAGATCTTAAATACTCCAGATTCTTGTGATCCGTATAAATCAGTACTGGGTGGACTGCGCCTTCAAGCAAATACCTCCATTCCTCCAAAGCTGTCTTGATAGCAAGTAGCTCCCGGTCCCCCACATCGTAGTTCCACTCAGCCGGTGAAAGTTTCCTAGAAAAGAACCCTACGGGATGCATCAGGTCCTTGTTGCCTTGCCGTTGGGAAATAATAGCACCTACAGCTACTTCGGAAGCATCAACCTCCAGGATAAAGGGCAAAGATGGGTCAGGATGGCTAAGAATCGGAGCTGACGTGAAACGTCTCTTTAACTCTTCAAAGGCCCCCTGGGCTTCCGGGTTCCAGCGGAAACGAAGATTCTGCTTAGTTAGCTGTGTGATGGGGGAGATGATGGCAGAGAACCCCCTGATAAACTTCCTATAAAAGTTTGCAAACCCAATGAAGCATTGTACGGCCTTCTTGTCCATGGGTGCTGGCCATTCTAACACAGCAGACACCTTCTGAGGATCCATTTTGATGCCGGTTGGGGAGATCACTAACCCCAGGAACTGAATCTCCTCTTGTTCAAATTCGCACTTCTCCGCCTTAGCATACAATCTGTGCAGGCGGAGTCGGGCCAGGACTTTACGGACATGTTCCCTATGTTGCTCGAGTGAACTGGAGAAGATTAGAATATCGTCCAAGTAGACAATTAGAAAGATGTCCAGGAAATCTTTAAACACATCATTGACCAGATGCTGAAACGTGGCAGGAGCATTGCAAAGGCCGAAGGGCATGATAGTGTCCGAAACGGGTCCGGAAGGCCGTCTTCCATTCATCCCTAGCCCGAATGCGGACCAGATTGTAGGCCCCTCTCAGATCTAATTTGGTAAAGATGATGGCAGACCTTAATTTTTGGAACAGTTCAGGTATTAGGGGCAACGGATAACGGTTTTTGACCGTAACTTTGTTTAGCTCCCGATAGTCCACACAAGGGCGAAGCGTTTCATCTTTTTTGGAGACGAAAAATATTCCCGCACCAGCTGGTGAAGTGGACTGTCGGATGAAGCCTTTTTCAAGATTTTCGTTTATGTAAACCTTAAGTGCCTATTGTTCTTTTTCAGATAGCGGAAAGATGCACCCAAAAGGAATCTCAGCTCCAGGAAGCAACTCAATTGGACAGTCATAGGGACGATGGGGTGGCAGAGAGTCTGCTCCCTTCTTGCTGAACACATCTGCAAATTCCTGATAGACCTCTGGTACGTCTTGAAGCAGATCTGGGTCAATGTCCATACAAAGTAAGGTAGCAGCAGAATTAACAGGTTCATGTCTTTGGCAATAGGGTGACTGAAACTTGATCTCGCCCGTGGCCCAGTTAACAAGAGGATTGTGGGCTTGAAGCCAGGGCATACCCAAAATGATTGGGAAAAGTGGTGATGAAATAACGTCCAGGACTAGGATTTCTCGGTGCTGAGATGAGCAGGTAGCAGACAGAGGAAGGGTTTCTTGAGAGACCTGTCCAGATCTTATATGGGACCCATCGGCCAGAAAAATTGAAAGTCTGGGTGTTTTATTCTTTAAAGGAAGATCTTGTTGGGTAGCAAAAACAGAGTCAACAAAGCAGCTACATGCCCCGGAAACAACAATGGCGTTGACTTGAATTGTTCTTCCCTGGAGCTGTAATGAGAGAGGGAGAACAAGTTGAGTGGCATTGGCTGTTAAAGCGGATAAACTGGTTGGAGTTGAAGAAAAACACTTACGGATCTTTACTGGGCAGTTGTTCACATAGTGGCCCGTCCCGCCACAATAGAGACAAAGATTCAGTTGGCGCCTGCGTGCCCGTTCTTCAGGGGTCAGAGTAGTACGCATAAGTCCCAGTTGCATAGGTTCAGGAGCATCAGTTGTTTGGTTGACTGGACTTGGGCCGGCAGGAGGTAGATACCGGGAGGCAGGCAGCGGGGCTCTTGCGGTCATCCACATAGGCCGCGTTTGTTGAGAAGATCGTTCAGACCGGCGCTCACGAAGGCGTCGGTCAATTTGGATAGTAATAGCAATGAGCTCCTCCAAGGTGTCAGGCATTCCTACCCGGGCAAGTTCATCCTTAAGACCCTCAGATAGCCCCATGCGGAACTGGTGGCGTAGGGCTGCGTTGTTCCATTGAGTGTCCGCGCTCCAGCGTCGAAAGTCCATAACATAGTCCTCGGCCGGCCTACGGCCTTGCTGGAGCGTGAACAGAGCTGCCTCAGCGGTGGCAGCCCGCTGAGGGTCCTCATATAGCTGGGCCATGGCTTCAGGTAAAGACTGAATCTGTATGGCGTTGGTTTCAAGCAGGCGGTGGGCCCAGGTCTGGGGTTCCCCCTGGAGGAGGGATATGACAAATCCCACTTTGGTGGCCTCCAAGGAAAAAGTCCGTGGCTGTAAGCCGAAGTAAAGTTGACAAGCGCTGCGGAAAGCCAAAGACTTGGTTCGGTCACCAGAAAACTTTTCAGGAACAGGGACTCTTGGTTCCGGTGGAAGCATGACCACAGAGGATGGTGCAGCAGCCTGTACTGGAGCAGCTGCGGAAGCAGGAGCCACACCACCGGGACCACTGAGGTTTAACACTTGACCCTCCAGTCTGTTGTAACTGTCCTGTAAAGTCTTTACTGCTTGGGTGAGGGCTGCTAAGTGCGTACAGATCTCCTTGATGGGAGAGGTCTCTCCTGCAGGCTCAGTCATGGCTGTTCGTACTGTTAGGTACCTGGTAGTTGAGCCTGACTGGTAGAAGGAGACCTCTCTTAAACGCTGATTCAGGAGCCGCTGGAAGTGGGAACAGTGGTCTCCTGAGCGCAGTGGGTAGGAGGGCCTGATGCAGGTTCCAGCAGAAGCAGATACCGGAACTGGAAGGATGTCCCTCAGGGATGGCTGAGCTGCGGATGCAGGTAAGCTGGTGCAGGCCGGGAGGCAGGCAGACAGATGCGAAGACAGCAGCTGGATGCAAACAAGCAGGCTGAGAGCAGCGTCCCAGGGCACAGGCAAGCAAGGTCAGACAGTCCGTTTTGTCAGGAGATCAGGCAGGTATAAACAGGAGGGATGATCCAAGAATAGTCAGGCAGGCAGGAGTTCGGCAACAGGTAACAGAATAAGCAAGGTCAGGCAAGCCGTGTCGGGTAGGAGACTGGAGAATGGTTAGACGTAGCCGGGTCACTAGCAAAATAACAGACAGGCAGATACAGGAACTTCAGGTGCAGAGCTGCAGACGAACAGCACCTGACATGAGCACCTGTCATTCTTTTAAAGGGACCTTGGCCCAAAACAGCGCTAGCGCGAACGGGCGGGCGCGCGTACCCGCGAACGCGGGAGCGCTCCGGCGCCCCCTGGTGGGGAATTGAGCTGAATTGACATAGAAAGACTCCTCGTGCACCTGCGTGCACGCAGATTCGCCCGACGGCTACTGACATGCCCCTGACAGCATGGGGCTGAATGCTGTTCTGAATGGGACTGGCATTTTGAGCCCTGTCTGCTCAGGGACAAGGTTCTGGAATGCAGGTCTTCCAGAGCAAAATTCCAGAGGGACATACTGCAGCTGAACAGCCCAATGTTCAAGGGGCCTAACAAGGACACAGACAGCAAAAAAAAAAAAACCTGCTCGGAGGGGGGGCATCTCGATGCTGAACAAATTGTTTGTTTACCCATCTGCAAAATTGCCTTATATGTTGGCGTGGAAGCGGGACTTGGCGTGGAAGCGGGGAGGAGATTGATTTGGGTGATTGGTGGAAGTGGTCTCCTCGTACATATAACGGTATCATGAACACAGCCCTGGCAGAGGGAGGATATAAGGTGCCTGACCTCCTCTCCAGAATGTACCAGGGAGCTTCCTCTCTGTGTTTTTCGGGGATGTGGTCAACCTGGTACGATGTTTCAGGTATGGTGGACCTGTACCAAGGTTCGCCGGTTTTGGATTAGAGTTCATTCTCTGATCTATTCTGTGACCATGGTGAATATAGTTAAAAATCCTAAATTGGCTCTTCTTAACGAACCTGTTGTTAATATTCCCAAACACTTTCATCCATGTTATTCTCACTTTAATCCATGTTTTGTTTCTCGCGACGAAAATAACTACAGCGAACGCTTGGAAGAAACCGGTGGTAGATTTAGCTGTTATGAAAAGTAAACTGACATGGATCATTCTCAACGAAAAGCTAGTCAGTATTATGCAGACTAAAACTGCTAAGTTTGACCGTGTTTGGGATCCTTGGATCGAGTATCTCCAACTTCCAGCTGACTGAGGGGTGTGGGCGGTGGAGGCGGGCGTTCGGACCATCCTCTTCCTTTTGCTGTGTCTCATCCTTCTTCTCTTCTCTTCCTTCCCTTCATGCTTTTCTTTGTCTTTCTTCCTTTTATTTCTTCTTTTCTTTCCTGGATCCGCATTTCACCCTTTTATCTGGTTGAGTTGCTATCTCTTGGGGTTGAGTATTATGTTTACCCACAGCCCATTCCGGCATGCTGGTAGGTGATAGCGAAGTCTGGTTCTAATGTTTTCCTTGTGGGGGAGGATTTCCGAGTGGGATGGCTGTTTGCTCCAAAAGACCCTTTTCTTTATGTTGAATTCCTACCTTACCTCGCATCCTCTTGGGGCGGGAGTAGCTGGTGGCATAATATTTGATTCCCCCTTTATACCTGTTCTTAATGTATTAATATGCCCAACCTGCGTTGTGGATCCTCCTTTTTTTTGGATTTTTTTTTTTTCAATAAACATATTGAAACAGAAAAAAAAACCCCTAACAGTGGTCTCTAACCCTCACCACTCTATCAGAATCTGAAAGAAAAAAATGCCTTTTGCTATACTTTAGGCCCCATTCAAACGATGACATGTGACGGTAGGCATTGCACAGTTATGCACACTGTGCAACACACATAGGGCAGCCTATTTATTTCAGTGAGCTGCTCTACATGCATTAAACACATCAAAGTACCTAATGGAGCTGTTTGAGCATTGATGCATTAGTCACGTGTTTTTCCATGTGAAAAACTACATGTGTCCTTGGTGCATTTGGGGTGCCATTAACAATTTTCACTAATGCATGCAAAATCATTTGCATGAGTTTTGTGAACGTGTGCAAAGTAGCACGATTTTACGCTTGAAAAATGCATGTCAAGCTTGGAGTACCATTCATTGCTAATGACACCACAAAAACAGGGGCAGGGGAAAAAAAAAACGCACATCAAAATGCACAGTTATAAAAAACGCACAGCTTTTGCAAAAAGGTGCTAGAACTACTTTTGTTGCATTTGTCATGCATAGGGAAGGTCATTGAAATGAATGGGCTGCCCTATCTGTGTGGAAACGTGCATGTGTGGCGCAATTTAAAGTGTGAATGTTGAATGTGAATGTTGCCTTTAGGTTCAATCCCATAACAATTCTAGCAGTTCTAGAGTAAAATGCAGAATGCAAAATCCCCCAAAAAATTGCTGTACAATTATACGACATACTCGCTATTTACTCCTACAGTAACACTATAATGATGTTGATCAGATTTATTCTGTCGCTCCTTTGAATGAACTATGCATTTAAAATCTAACAGCTGTCCTCGTACGGACTCAAGCATACTGCTGACTCAGAGGAAAACTATGGGTTCCTAAGAAGTGTTTATTAGGAAATGTTTTCCACGAGTCAGCAGGATTTCAACATTTTGCACTTTCCATGTGCTGTGACAACTACCTCCCAAGTTAAAATAAATTTAGGCCCACAGTGTAACACAGAATATTTGTAATTTTTTAGAGTTTGTATTGCAGAATCTTTGCTGCCCCTCTTCTCCCTTTGATGGGCATTTTTCAAACAGGTTGCAATTAAAGTAGAACTAAAGGCAAAAACTTTTTTAGTTTTGAATAGAGTGGAGAGGAATTATAACACTTGTCAGGTTTTTATTGCTGTTGGTGCCCCCATTAGGGAGATTCACTCTCCTCTCCCATCAAAAGTGAAAAAAAATCCCAAATTTTGGGTTGTCACCAAGATAGGAACAGACGGGAAATCTTCCACTGGGGACACTAGCATACCTCCCAACTTTTGAACTTCAGAATGAAGGACACTTGAGAAAGGAAGTAACCTTGCATAGCGCACTGTGGCAAATGTGGGCGTGGTCAAACTTGACAGCAGGAGGAGCTTAATGGGCATCATTAAACAAAACTTGGGCTTCCTTGTACCTATAAAATATGCTTTTATTATTGTTACACAAGCAAGAGTCTCATAGATACATACAAACCCCAGCACATTCATTAAAAAAAGGTTAAAAGAATGCAGTGTTTGGAGTGCATTACGTACAGAGTGCAGGGTTGTAAGATGAGCTATATACAGATTGCAGGGTTCTGGCATGAGCTATGTACACAGTGCAGGGTTCTGGCATGAGCTATATACAGAGTGCAGGGTTCTGGCATGAGCTATGTACAGAGTGCAGGGATCTGGCATGAGCTGTGTAAAGAGTGCAGGGTTCTGGGGTGAGCTGCATGCAGAGTGCAGGGCTCTGGGATGAGCTATGTACAGAGTGCAGGGTTCTGAGATGAGCTATGTACAGAGTGCAGGGTTCTGGAATTAGCTATGTACAGAGTGCAGGGTACTGGCATGAACTGTGTACAGAGTGCAGGATTCTGGGATGAGCTGTTTACAGAGTGCAGGGTTCTGGGTTAGCTATGTACAGAGTGAAGGGTTCTGGGATGAGCTGCATGCAGAGTGCAGGGTTCTGGGGTGAGCTGCATGCAGAGTGAGAGGGCTCTGGGATGAGCTATGTACAGAGTGCAGGGTTCTGAGATGAGCTATGTACAGAGTGCAGGGCTCTGAGATGAGCTATGTACAGAGTGCAGGGTTCTGGGATGAGCTATGTACATAGTGTAGGGTACTGGGATGAGCTATGTACAGAGTGCAGCATTCTGGGATGAGCTGTGTACAGAGTGCAGGGTTCTGGGATGAGCTGTGTACAGAGTGCAGGGTTCTGGGATGAGCTATGTACAGAGTGCAGGGTTCTGGAATGAGCTACGTACATTGTGCAGGGTACTGGGATGAGCTATGTACAGAGTGCAGGGTTCTGAGATGAGCTATGTACAGAGTGCAGGGCTCTGAGATGAGCTATGTACAGAGTGCAGGGTTCTGGGATGAGCTATGTACATAGTGTAGGGTACTGGGATGAGCTATGTACAGAGTGCAGCATTCTGGGATGAGCTGTGTACAGAGTGCAGGGTTCTGGGATGAGCTGTGTACAGAGTGCAGGGTTCTGGGATGAGCTATGTACAGAGTGCAGGGTTCTGGAATGAGCTACGTACATTGTGCAGGGTACTGGGATGAGCTATGTACAGAGTGCAGGGTTCTGGCATGAGCTGTGTAAAAAGTGCAGGGTTCTGGGTTGAGCTATGTACAGAGTGCAGGGTTATGGAATGAGCTATGTAAAGAGTGCAGGGTTCTGGGATGAGCTATGTACAGAGTGCAGGGTTCTGGGATGAGCTATGTACAGAGTGCAGGGTTCTGGGATGAGCTATGTACAGAGTGAAGGGTTCTGGGATGAGCTGCATGCAGAGTGCAGGGCTCTGGGGTGAGCTACATGCAATGTGCAGGGTTCTGGGATGAGCTATATACAGAGTGCAGGGTTCTGAGATGAGCTATGTACAGAGTGCAGGGTTCTGAGATGAGCTATGTACAGAGTGCAGGGTTCTGAGATGAGCTATGTACAGAGTGCATGGTTCTGGGATGAGCTATGTACAGAGTGCAGGGTTCTGGGATGAGCTATGTACAGAGTGCAGGGTTCTGGAATGAGCTGTGTACAGAGTGCAGGGTTCTGGGATGAGCTGTGTACAGAGTGCAGGGTTCTGGGATGAGCTGTGTACAGAGTGCAGGGTTCTGGGATGATCTGTGTACAGAGTGCAGATTTTTGGGATGAGCTGTGTACAGAGTGCAGGGTTCTGAGATGAGCTGTGTACAGAGTGCAGGGTTCTGGGATGAGCTTTGTACAGAGTGCAGGGTTCTGGAATGAGCTACGTACATTGTGCAGGGTACTGGGATGAGCTATGTACAGAGTGCAGGGTTCTGGCATGAGCTGTGTAAAAAGTGCAGGGTTCTGGGTTGAGCTATGTACAGAGTGCAGGGTTATGGAATGAGCTATGTAAAGAGTGCAGGGTTCTGGGATGAGCTATGGACAGAGTGCATGGTTCTGGGATGAGCTATGTACAGAGTGCAGGGTTCTGGGATGAGCTATGTACAGAGTGAAGGGTTCTGGGATGAGCTGCATGCAGAGTGCAGGGCTCTGGGGTGAGCTACATGCAATGTGCAGGGTTCTGGGATGAGCTATATACAGAGTGCAGGGTTCTGAGATGAGCTATGTACAGAGTGCAGGGTTCTGAGATGAGCTATGTACAGAGTGCATGGTTCTGGGATGAGCTATGTACAGAGTGCAGGGTTCTGGGATGAGCTGTGTACAGAGTGCAGGGTTCTGGGATGAGCTGTGTACAGAGTGCAGGGTTCTGGGATGAGCTGTGTACAGAGTGCAGGGCTCTGGGATGAGCTGTGTACAGAGTGCAGCGTTCTGGGATGAGCTGTGTACAGAGTGCAGGGTTCTGGGATGAGCTGTGTACAGAGTGCAGATTTTTGGGATGAGCTGTGTACAGAGTGCAGGGTTCTGGAATGAGCTATGTACCGAGTGAAGAGTTCTGGGATGAGCTATGTACAGAGTGTAGGGTTCTGGGATGAGCTATGTACAGAGTGTAGGGTTCTGGAATGAGCTATGTACAGAGTGCAGTGTTCTGGAATGAACTATGTACAGAGTGCAGGGTACTGGCATGAGCTGTGTACAGAGTGCAGGGTTCTGAGATGAGCTGTGTACAGAGTGCAGGATACTGGCATGAGCTGTGTACAGAGTGCAGGGTTCTGGCATGAGCTGTGTACAGAGTGCAGGGTTCTGGGATGAGCTGTGTACAGAGTGCAGGGTTCTGGGATGAGTTGTGTACAGAGGGCAGCGTTCTGGGGTGAGCTGTGTACAGAGTGCAGCGTTCTGGGATGAGCTGTTTACAGAGTGCAGGGTTCTGGGGTGAGCTATGTACAGAGTAAAGGGTTCTGGGATGGGCTGCATGCAGAGTAAAGGGTTCTGGGGTGAGCTGCATGCAGAGTGCAGGGCTCTGGGATGAGCTATGTACAGAGTGCAGGGTTCTGAGATGAGCTATGTACAGAGTGCAGGGTTCTGGGATGAGCTACGTACAGAGTGCAGGGTACTGGGATAAGCTATGTACAGAGTGCAGGATTCTGGAATGAGCTGTGTAAAGAGTGCATGGTTCTGGGTTGAGCTATGTACAGATTGCAGGGTTCTGGGATGAGCTATGTACAGAGTGCAGGGTTCTGGGATGAGCTACGTAGAGAGTGCAGGGTACTGGGATAAGCTATGTACAGAGTGCAGGTTTCTGGAATGAGCTGTGTAAAGAGTGCAGGGTTCTGGGTTGAGCTATGTACAGAGTGCAGGGTTCTGGGATGAGCAATGTACAGAGTGTAGGGTTCTGGGATGAGCTGCATGCAGAGTGCAGGGTTCTGGGGTCAGCTGCATGCAGAGTGCAGGGTTCTGGGGTGAGCTTCATGCAGAGTGCCGGGTTCTGGGGTGAGCTGTGTACAGTGTGCAGGGTTCTAGGATGAACTATGTACAGATGTACAGAGTGCAGGTCTCTGGGATGAGCTGTGTACAGAGTGCAGCGTTCTGGGATGAGTTGTTAACAGAGTGCAGGGTTCTGGGATGAGCTGCATACAGAGTGCAGGGTTCTTGCATGAGCTCTGTAAAGGGTGCAGGGTTCTGGGTTGAGCTATGTACAAAGTGCAGGGTTCTGGAATGAGCTATATACAGAGTGCAGGGTTCAGGGATGAGCTATGTGCAGAGTGCAGGGTTTTGGGATGAGCTATGTACAGAGTGCAGGGTTCTGGGATGAGCTATGTACAGAGTGAACGGTTCTGGGATGAGCTGTGTACAGAGTGTAGGGTTCTGGGATGAGCTATGTACAGAGTGCAGGGTTCTGGAATGAGCTATGTTCACAGTGCAGGGTTCTGAGATGAGCTATGTACAGAGTGCAGGGTTATGGAATTAGCTACGTACAGAGTGCAGGGTTCTGGGATGAGCTATGTACAGAGTGCAGGGTTCTGGGATGAGCCATGTACAGAGTGTAGGGTTCTGGGATGAGTTATGTACGAGTGCACGGTTCTGAGATGAGCTATATACATGGTGCAGGGTTCTGGGATGAGCTATATAAAGGGTGCAGGGTTCTGGGATGAGCTATGTACAGAGTGTAGGGTTCTGGGATGAGCTATGTACAGAGTGCAGTGTTCTGGAATGAGCTATGTACAGAGTGCAGGGTACTGGCATGAGCTGTGTACAGAGTGCAGGGTTCTGAGATGAGCTGTGTACAGAGTGCAGGATACTGGCATAAGCTGTGTACAGAGTGCAGGGTTCTGGCATGAGCTGTGTACAGAGTGCAGGGTTCTGGGATGAGCTGTGTACAGAGTGCAGTGTTCTGGGATGAGCTGTGTACAGAGTGCAGTGTTCTGGGATGAGCTGTGTACAGAGTGCAGGGTTCTGGGATGAGCTGTGTACAAAATTCAGGGTTCTGGGGTGAGCTATGTACAGAGTGAAGGGTTCTGGGATGAGCTGCGTGCAGAGTGCAGGGTTCTGGTGTGTGCTGCATGCAGAGTGCAGGGTTCTAAGATGAGCTATGTACAGAGTGCAGGGTTCTGAGATGAGCTATATACAGAGTGCAGGGTTCTGGGATGAGCTGTGTACAGAGTGCAGGGTTCTGGGATGAGCTATGTACAGAGTGCAGGGTTCTGGGATGAGTCATGTACAGAGTGCAGGGTTCTGGGATGAGTTATGTACGAGTGCACGGTTCTGAGATGAGCTATATACATGGTGCAGGGTTCTGGGATGAGCTATGTACAGAGTGTAGGGTTCTGGGCTGAGCTATGTACAGAGTGCAGTGTTCTGGAATGAGCTATGTACAGAGTGCAGGGTACTGGCATGAGCTGTGTACAGAGTGCAGGGTTCTGGGATGAGCTGTGTACAGAGTGCAGGGCTCTGGGATGAGCTGTGTACTGAGTGCAGCGTTCTGGGATGAGCTGTTTACAGAGTGCAGGGTTTTGGGATGAGCTGTTTACAGAGTGCAGCGTTCTGGGATGAGCTGTGTACAGAGTGCAGGGTTCTAGGATGAGCTGTGTACAAAGTTCAGGGTTCTGGGGTGAGCTATGTACAGAGTGAAGGGTTCTGGGATGAGCTGCATGCAGAGTGCAGGGTTCTAAGATGAGCTATGTACAGAGTGCAGGGTTCTGAGATGAGCTATGTACAGAGTGCAGGGTTCTGGGATGAGCTGTGTACAGAGTGCAGGGTTCTGGGATGAGCTGTGTACAGAGTGCAGGGTTCTGGTATGAGCTGTGTACAGAGTGCAGGGTTCTGGGATGAGCTATGTACAGAGTGCAGGGTTCTGGGATGAGCTACGTACAGAGTGCAGTGTTCTGGGATGAGCTGTGTACAGAGTGCAGTGTTCTGGGATGAGCTGTGTACAGAGTGCAGGGTTCTGGGATGAGCTGTGTACAAAATTCAGGGTTCTGGGGTAAGCTATGTACAGAGTGAAGGGTTCTGGGATGAGCTGCGTGCAGAGTGCAGGGTTCTGGTGTGTGCTGCATGCAGAGTGCAGGGTTCTAAGATGAGCTATGTACAGAGTGCAGGGTTCTGAGATGAGCTATATACAGAGTGCAGGGTTCTGGGATGAGCTGTGTACAGAGTGCAGGGTTCTGGGATGAGCTATGTACAGAGTGCAGGGTTCTCGGATGAGTCATGTACAGAGTGCAGGGTTCTGGGATGAGTCATGTACAGAGTGCAGGGTTCTGGGATGAGTTATGTACGAGTGCACGGTTCTGAGATGAGCTATATACATGGTGCAGGGTTCTGGGATGAGCTATATAAAGGGTGCAGGGTTCTGGGATGAGCTATGTACAGAGTGTAGGGTTCTGGGCTGAGCTATGTACAGAGTGCAGTGTTCTGGAATGAGCTATGTACAGAGTGCAGGGTACTGGCATGAGCTGTGTACAGAGTGCAGGGTTCTGGGATGAGCTGTGTACAGAGTGCAGGGCTCTGGGATGAGCTGTGTACTGAGTGCAGCGTTCTGGGATGAGCTGTTTACAGAGTGCAGGGTTTTGGGATAAGCTGTTTACAGAGTGCAGCGTTCTGGGATGAGCTGTGTACAGAGTGCAGGGTTATAGGATGAGCTGTGTACAAAGTTCAGGGTTCTGGGGTGAGCTATGTACAGAGTGAAGGGTTCTGGGATGAGCTGCGTGCAGAGTGCAGGGTTCTGGTGTGTGCTGCATGCAGAGTGCAGGGTTCTAAGATGAGCTATGTACAGAGTGCAGGGTTCTGAGATGAGCTATGTACAGAGTGCAGGGTTCTGGGATGAGCTGTGTACAGAGTGCAGGGTTCTGGGATGAGCTGTGTACAGAGTGCAGGGTTCTGGGATGAGCTGTGTACAGAGTGCAGGGTTCTGGTATGAGCTGTGTACAGAGTGCAGGGTTCTGGGATGAGCTATGTACAGAGTGCAGGGTTCTGGGATGAGCTACGTACAGAGTGCAGGGTACTGGGATGAGCTATGTAAAATGTGCAGGATTCTGCAATGAGCTGTGTAAAGAGTGCAGGGTTCTGGATTGAGCTATGTACAGAGTGCAGGGTTCTGGGATGAGCTATGTACAGAGTGCAGGGTTCTGGGATGAGCTGCATGCAGAGTGCAGGGTTCTGGGGTGAGCTGCATGCAGAGTGCAGGGTTCTGGTATGAGCTGCATGCAGAGTGCAGGGTTCTGGGATGAGCTATGTACAGAGTGTAGGGTTCTGGGATGAGCTATGTACAGAGTGCAGGGTTCTGGAATGAGCTACATACAGAGTGCAGGGTTCTGGAATGAGCTGCATACAGAGTGCAGGGTACTGGGATGAGCTATGTACAGAGTGCAGGGATCTGGCATGAGCTGTGTAAAGAGTGCAGGGTTCTGGGTTGAGCCATGTACAGAGTGCAGGGTTCTGGCATGAGCTATGTACAGAGTGCAGGGTTCTGGGATAAGCTGCATGCAGAGTGCAGGGTTCTGGGGTGAGCTGCAGGCAGAGTGCAGGGTTCTGGGATAAACTATGTACAGAGTGCAGGGTTCTGGAATGAGCTACGTACAGAGTGTATGGTTCTGGAATGAGCTATGTACAGAGCGCAGGGTTCTGGGATGAGCTATGTACAGAGTGTAGGGTACTGGCATGAGCTATGTACAGATTGCAGGGTTCTGGAATGAGCTATGTACAGAGTGCAGGGTATTGGGATGAGCTATGTACAGAGTGCAGGGTTCTGGCATGAGCTGTGTACAGAGTGCAGGGTTCTGGGTTGAGCTATGTACAGAGTGCAGGGTTCTGGGATAAGCTATGTACAGAGTGTAGGGTTCTGGGATGAACTATGTACAGAGTGCAGGGTTCTGGGATGAGCTGCATGCAGAGTGCAGGGTTCTGGGGTGAGCTGCATGCAGAGTGCAGGATTCTGAGATGAGCTATGTACAGAGTGCAGGGTTCTGAGATGAGCTATGTACAGAGTGCAGGGTTCTGAGATGAGCTATGTACAGAGTGCAGGGCTCTGGGATGAGCTGTGTACGAAGTGCAGCATTCTGGGATGAGTTGTGTACAGAGTGCAGGGTTCTGGGATGAGCTATGTACAGAGTGCAGGGTTCTGGAATGAGCTATGTTCACAGTGCAGGGTTCTGAGATGAGCTATGTACAGAGTGCAGGGTTATGGAATTAGCTACGTACAGAGTGCAGGGTTCTGGGATGAGCTATGTACAGAGTGCAGGGTTCTGGGATGAGCCATGTACAGAGTGTAGGGTTCTGGGATGAGTTATGTACGAGTGCACGGTTCTGAGATGAGCTATATACATGGTGCAGGGTTCTGGGATGAGCTATATAAAGGGTGCAGGGTTCTGGGATGAGCTATGTACAGAGTGTAGGGTTCTGGGATGAGCTATGTACAGAGTGCAGTGTTCTGGAATGAGCTATGTACAGAGTGCAGGGTACTGGCATGAGCTGTGTACAGAGTGCAGGGTTCTGAGATGAGCTGTGTACAGAGTGCAGGATACTGGCATAAGCTGTGTACAGAGTGCAGGGTTCTGGCATGAGCTGTGTACAGAGTGCAGGGTTCTGGGATGAGCTGTGTACAGAGTGCAGTGTTCTGGGATGAGCTGTGTACAGAGTGCAGTGTTCTGGGATGAGCTGTGTACAGAGTGCAGGGTTCTGGGATGAGCTGTGTACAAAATTCAGGGTTCTGGGGTGAGCTATGTACAGAGTGAAGGGTTCTGGGATGAGCTGCGTGCAGAGTGCAGGGTTCTGGTGTGTGCTGCATGCAGAGTGCAGGGTTCTAAGATGAGCTATGTACAGAGTGCAGGGTTCTGAGATGAGCTATATACAGAGTGCAGGGTTCTGGGATGAGCTGTGTACAGAGTGCAGGGTTCTGGGATGAGCTATGTACAGAGTGCAGGGTTCTGGGATGAGTCATGTACAGAGTGCAGGGTTCTGGGATGAGTTATGTACGAGTGCACGGTTCTGAGATGAGCTATATACATGGTGCAGGGTTCTGGGATGAGCTATGTACAGAGTGTAGGGTTCTGGGCTGAGCTATGTACAGAGTGCAGTGTTCTGGAATGAGCTATGTACAGAGTGCAGGGTACTGGCATGAGCTGTGTACAGAGTGCAGGGTTCTGGGATGAGCTGTGTACAGAGTGCAGGGCTCTGGGATGAGCTGTGTACTGAGTGCAGCGTTCTGGGATGAGCTGTTTACAGAGTGCAGGGTTTTGGGATGAGCTGTTTACAGAGTGCAGCGTTCTGGGATGAGCTGTGTACAGAGTGCAGGGTTCTAGGATGAGCTGTGTACAAAGTTCAGGGTTCTGGGGTGAGCTATGTACAGAGTGAAGGGTTCTGGGATGAGCTGCATGCAGAGTGCAGGGTTCTAAGATGAGCTATGTACAGAGTGCAGGGTTCTGAGATGAGCTATGTACAGAGTGCAGGGTTCTGGGATGAGCTGTGTACAGAGTGCAGGGTTCTGGGATGAGCTGTGTACAGAGTGCAGGGTTCTGGTATGAGCTGTGTACAGAGTGCAGGGTTCTGGGATGAGCTATGTACAGAGTGCAGGGTTCTGGGATGAGCTACGTACAGAGTGCAGTGTTCTGGGATGAGCTGTGTACAGAGTGCAGTGTTCTGGGATGAGCTGTGTACAGAGTGCAGGGTTCTGGGATGAGCTGTGTACAAAATTCAGGGTTCTGGGGTGAGCTATGTACAGAGTGAAGGGTTCTGGGATGAGCTGCGTGCAGAGTGCAGGGTTCTGGTGTGTGCCGCATGCAGAGTGCAGGGTTCTAAGATGAGCTATGTACAGAGTGCAGGGTTCTGAGATGAGCTATATACAGAGTGCAGGGTTCTGGGATGAGCTGTGTACAGAGTGCAGGGTTCTGGGATGAGCTATGTACAGAGTGCAGGGTTCTCGGATGAGTCATGTACAGAGTGCAGGGTTCTGGGATGAGTCATGTACAGAGTGCAGGGTTCTGGGATGAGTTATGTACGAGTGCACGGTTCTGAGATGAGCTATATACATGGTGCAGGGTTCTGGGATGAGCTATATAAAGGGTGCAGGGTTCTGGGATGAGCTATGTACAGAGTGTAGGGTTCTGGGCTGAGCTATGTACAGAGTGCAGTGTTCTGGAATGAGCTATGTACAGAGTGCAGGGTACTGGCATGAGCTGTGTACAGAGTGCAGGGTTCTGGGATGAGCTGTGTACAGAGTGCAGGGTTCTGGGATGAGCTGTGTACAGAGTGCAGGGCTCTGGGATGAGCTGTGTACTGAGTGCAGCGTTCTGGGATGAGCTGTTTACAGAGTGCAGGGTTTTGGGATAAGCTGTTTACAGAGTGCAGCGTTCTGGGATGAGCTGTGTACAGAGTGCAGGGTTATAGGATGAGCTGTGTACAAAGTTCAGGGTTCTGGGGTGAGCTATGTACAGAGTGAAGGGTTCTGGGATGAGCTGCGTGCAGAGTGCAGGGTTCTGGTGTGTGCTGCATGCAGAGTGCAGGGTTCTAAGATGAGCTATGTACAGAGTGCAGGGTTCTGAGATGAGCTATGTACAGAGTGCAGGGTTCTGGGATGAGCTGTGTACAGAGTGCAGGGTTCTGGGATGAGCTGTGTACAGAGTGCAGGGTTCTGGGATGAGCTGTGTACAGAGTGCAGGGTTCTGGTATGAGCTGTGTACAGAGTGCAGGGTTCTGGGATGAGCTATGTACAGAGTGCAGGGTTCTGGGATGAGCTACGTACAGAGTGCAGGGTACTGGGATGAGCTATGTACAATGTGCAGGATTCTGCAATGAGCTGTGTAAAGAGTGCAGGGTTCTGGATTGAGCTATGTACAGAGTGCAGGGTTCTGGGATGAGCTATGTACAGAGTGCAGGGTTCTGGGATGAGCTGCATGCAGAGTGCAGGGTTCTGGGGTGAGCTGCATGCAGAGTGCAGGGTTCTGGTATGAGCTGCATGCAGAGTGCAGGGTTCTGGGATGAGCTATGTACAGAGTGTAGGGTTCTGGGATGAGCTATGTACAGAGTGCAGGGTTCTGGAATGAGCTACATACAGAGTGCAGGGTTCTGGAATGAGCTGCATACAGAGTGCAGGGTACTGGGATGAGCTATGTACAGAGTGCAGGGATCTGGCATGAGCTGTGTAAAGAGTGCAGGGTTCTGGGTTGAGCCATGTACAGAGTGCAGGGTTCTGGCATGAGCTATGTACAGAGTGCAGGGTTCTGGGATAAGCTGCAGGCAGAGTGCAGGGTTCTGGGGTGAGCTGCAGGCAGAGTGCAGGGTTCTGGGATAAACTATGTACAGAGTGCAGGGTTCTGGAATGAGCTACGTACAGAGTGTATGGTTCTGGAATGAGCTATATACAGAGCGCAGGGTTCTGGGATGAGCTATGTACAGAGTGTAGGGTACTGGCATGAGCTATGTACAGATTGCAGGGTTCTGGAATGAGCTATGTACAGAGTGCAGGGTATTGGGATGAGCTATGTACAGAGTGCAGGGTTCTGGCATGAGCTGTGTACAGAGTGCAGGGTTCTGGGTTGAGCTATGTACAGAGTGCAGGGTTCTGGGATAAGCTATGTACAGAGTGTAGGGTTCTGGGATGAACTATGTACAGAGTGCAGGGTTCTGGGATGAGCTGCATGCAGAGTGCAGGGTTCTGGGGTGAGCTGCATGCAGAGTGCAGGGTTCTGAGATGAGCTATGTACAGAGTGCAGGGTTCTGAGATGAGCTATGTACAGAGTGCAGGGTTCTGAGATGAGCTATGTACAGAGTGCAGGGCTCTGGGATGAGCTGTGTACGAAGTGCAGCATTCTGGGATGAGTTGTGTACAGAGTGCAGGGTTCTGGGAGGAGATGTTTACAGAGTGCAGGGTTCTGGGATGAGCTGTGTACTGAGTTCAGGGTTCTGGGATGAGCTGTGTACAGAGTGCAGGGTTCTGGGGTGAGCTATGTACAGAGTGAAGGGTTCTGGGATGAGCAATGTACAGAGTGTAGGGTTCTGGGATGAGCTGCATGCAGAGTGCAGGGTTCTGGGGTCAGCTGCATGCAGAGTGCAGGGTTCTGGGGTGAGCTTCATGCAGAGTGCCGGGTTCTGGGGTGAGCTGTGTACAGTGTGCAGGGTTCTAGGATGAACTATGTACAGATGTACAGAGTGCAGGTCTCTGGGATGAGCTGTGTACAGAGTGCAGCGTTCTGGGATGAGTTGTTAACAGAGTGCAGGGTTCTGGGATGAGCTGCATACAGAGTGCAGGGTTCTTGCATGAGCTCTGTAAAGGGTGCAGGGTTCTGGGTTGAGCTATGTACAAAGTGCAGGGTTCTGGAATGAGCTATATACAGAGTGCAGGGTTCAGGGATGAGCTATGTGCAGAGTGCAGGGTTTTGGGATGAGCTATGTACAGAGTGCAGGGTTCTGGGATGAGCTATGTACAGAGTGAACGGTTCTGGGATGAGCTGTGTACAGAGTGTAGGGTTCTGGGATGAGCTATGTACAGAGTGCAGGGTTCTGGAATGAGCTATGTTCACAGTGCAGGGTTCTGAGATGAGCTATGTACAGAGTGCAGGGTTATGGAATTAGCTACGTACAGAGTGCAGGGTTCTGGGATGAGCTATGTACAGAGTGCAGGGTTCTGGGATGAGCCATGTACAGAGTGTAGGGTTCTGGGATGAGTTATGTACGAGTGCACGGTTCTGAGATGAGCTATATACATGGTGCAGGGTTCTGGGATGAGCTATATAAAGGGTGCAGGGTTCTGGGATGAGCTATGTACAGAGTGTAGGGTTCTGGGATGAGCTATGTACAGAGTGCAGTGTTCTGGAATGAGCTATGTACAGAGTGCAGGGTACTGGCATGAGCTGTGTACAGAGTGCAGGGTTCTGAGATGAGCTGTGTACAGAGTGCAGGATACTGGCATAAGCTGTTTACAGAGTGCAGGGTTCTGGCATGAGCTGTGTACAGAGTGCAGGGTTCTGGGATGAGCTGTGTACAGAGTGCAGTGTTCTGGGATGAGCTGTGTACAGAGTGCAGTGTTCTGGGATGAGCTGTGTACAGAGTGCAGGGTTCTGGGATGAGCTGTGTACAAAATTCAGGGTTCTGGGGTGAGCTATGTACAGAGTGAAGGGTTCTGGGATGAGCTGCGTGCAGAGTGCAGGGTTCTGGTGTGTGCTGCATGCAGAGTGCAGGGTTCTAAGATGAGCTATGTACAGAGTGCAGGGTTCTGAGATGAGCTATATACAGAGTGCAGGGTTCTGGGATGAGCTGTGTACAGAGTGCAGGGTTCTGGGATGAGCTATGTACAGAGTGCAGGGTTCTGGGATGAGTCATGTACAGAGTGCAGGGTTCTGGGATGAGTTATGTACGAGTGCACGGTTCTGAGATGAGCTATATACATGGTGCAGGGTTCTGGGATGAGCTATGTACAGAGTGTAGGGTTCTGGGCTGAGCTATGTACAGAGTGCAGTGTTCTGGAATGAGCTATGTACAGAGTGCAGGGTACTGGCATGAGCTGTGTACAGAGTGCAGGGTTCTGGGATGAGCTGTGTACAGAGTGCAGGGCTCTGGGATGAGCTGTGTACTGAGTGCAGCGTTCTGGGATGAGCTGTTTACAGAGTGCAGGGTTTTGGGATGAGCTGTTTACAGAGTGCAGCGTTCTGGGATGAGCTGTGTACAGAGTGCAGGGTTCTAGGATGAGCTGTGTACAAAGTTCAGGGTTCTGGGGTGAGCTATGTACAGAGTGAAGGGTTCTGGGATGAGCTGCATGCAGAGTGCAGGGTTCTAAGATGAGCTATGTACAGAGTGCAGGGTTCTGAGATGAGCTATGTACAGAGTGCAGGGTTCTGGGATGAGCTGTGTACAGAGTGCAGGGTTCTGGGATGAGCTGTGTACAGAGTGCAGGGTTCTGGTATGAGCTGTGTACAGAGTGCAGGGTTCTGGGATGAGCTATGTACAGAGTGCAGGGTTCTGGGATGAGCTACGTACAGAGTGCAGTGTTCTGGGATGAGCTGTGTACAGAGTGCAGTGTTCTGGGATGAGCTGTGTACAGAGTGCAGGGTTCTGGGATGAGCTGTGTACAAAATTCAGGGTTCTGGGGTGAGCTATGTACAGAGTGAAGGGTTCTGGGATGAGCTGCGTGCAGAGTGCAGGGTTCTGGTGTGTGCTGCATGCAGAGTGCAGGGTTCTAAGATGAGCTATGTACAGAGTGCAGGGTTCTGAGATGAGCTATATACAGAGTGCAGGGTTCTGGGATGAGCTGTGTACAGAGTGCAGGGTTCTGGGATGAGCTATGTACAGAGTGCAGGGTTCTCGGATGAGTCATGTACAGAGTGCAGGGTTCTGGGATGAGTCATGTACAGAGTGCAGGGTTCTGGGATGAGTTATGTACGAGTGCACGGTTCTGAGATGAGCTATATACATGGTGCAGGGTTCTGGGATGAGCTATATAAAGGGTGCAGGGTTCTGGGATGAGCTATGTACAGAGTGTAGGGTTCTGGGCTGAGCTATGTACAGAGTGCAGTGTTCTGGAATGAGCTATGTACAGAGTGCAGGGTACTGGCATGAGCTGTGTACAGAGTGCAGGGTTCTGGGATGAGCTGTGTACAGAGTGCAGGGCTCTGGGATGAGCTGTGTACTGAGTGCAGCGTTCTGGGATGAGCTGTTTACAGAGTGCAGGGTTTTGGGATAAGCTGTTTACAGAGTGCAGCGTTCTGGGATGAGCTGTGTACAGAGTGCAGGGTTATAGGATGAGCTGTGTACAAAGTTCAGGGTTCTGGGGTGAGCTATGTACAGAGTGAAGGGTTCTGGGATGAGCTGCGTGCAGAGTGCAGGGTTCTGGTGTGTGCTGCATGCAGAGTGCAGGGTTCTAAGATGAGCTATGTACAGAGTGCAGGGTTCTGAGATGAGCTATGTACAGAGTGCAGGGTTCTGGGATGAGCTGTGTACAGAGTGCAGGGTTCTGGGATGAGCTGTGTACAGAGTGCAGGGTTCTGGGATGAGCTGTGTACAGAGTGCAGGGTTCTGGTATGAGCTGTGTACAGAGTGCAGGGTTCTGGGATGAGCTATGTACAGAGTGCAGGGTTCTGGGATGAGCTACGTACAGAGTGCAGGGTACTGGGATGAGCTATGTACAATGTGCAGGATTCTGCAATGAGCTGTGTAAAGAGTGCAGGGTTCTGGATTGAGCTATGTACAGAGTGCAGGGTTCTGGGATGAGCTATGTACAGAGTGCAGGGTTCTGGGATGAGCTGCATGCAGAGTGCAGGGTTCTGGGGTGAGCTGCATGCAGAGTGCAGGGTTCTGGTATGAGCTGCATGCAGAGTGCAGGGTTCTGGGATGAGCTATGTACAGAGTGTAGGGTTCTGGGATGAGCTATGTACAGAGTGCAGGGTTCTGGAATGAGCTACATACAGAGTGCAGGGTTCTGGAATGAGCTGCATACAGAGTGCAGGGTACTGGGATGAGCTATGTACAGAGTGCAGGGATCTGGCATGAGCTGTGTAAAGAGTGCAGGGTTCTGGGTTGAGCCATGTACAGAGTGCAGGGTTCTGGCATGAGCTATGTACAGAGTGCAGGGTTCTGGGATAAGCTGCATGCAGAGTGCAGGGTTCTGGGGTGAGCTGCAGGCAGAGTGCAGGGTTCTGGGATAAACTATGTACAGAGTGCAGGGTTCTGGAATGAGCTACGTACAGAGTGTATGGTTCTGGAATGAGCTATGTACAGAGCGCAGGGTTCTGGGATGAGCTATGTACAGAGTGTAGGGTACTGGCATGAGCTATGTACAGATTGCAGGGTTCTGGAATGAGCTATGTACAGAGTGCAGGGTATTGGGATGAGCTATGTACAGAGTGCAGGGTTCTGGCATGAGCTGTGTACAGAGTGCAGGGTTCTGGGTTGAGCTATGTACAGAGTGCAGGGTTCTGGGATAAGCTATGTACAGAGTGTAGGGTTCTGGGATGAACTATGTACAGAGTGCAGGGTTCTGGGATGAGCTGCATGCAGAGTGCAGGGTTCTGGGGTGAGCTGCATGCAGAGTGCAGGGTTCTGAGATGAGCTATGTACAGAGTGCAGGGTTCTGAGATGAGCTATGTACAGAGTGCAGGGTTCTGAGATGAGCTATGTACAGAGTGCAGGGCTCTGGGATGAGCTGTGTATGAAGTGCAGCATTCTGGGATGAGTTGTGTACAGAGTGCAGGGTTCTGGGAGGAGATGTTTACAGAGTGCAGGGTTCTGGGATGAGCTGTGTACTGAGTTCAGGGTTCTGGGATGAGCTGTGTACAGAGTGCAGGGTTCTGGGGTGAGCTATGTACAGAGTGAAGGGTTCTGGGATGAGCAATGTACAGAGTGTAGGGTTCTGGGATGAGCTGCATGCAGAGTGCAGGGTTCTGGGGTCAGCTGCATGCAGAGTGCAGGGTTCTGGGGTGAGCTTCATGCAGAGTGCCGGGTTCTGGGGTGAGCTGTGTACAGTGTGCAGGGTTCTAGGATGAACTATGTACAGATGTACAGAGTGCAGGTCTCTGGGATGAGCTGTGTACAGAGTGCAGCGTTCTGGGATGAGTTGTTAACAGAGTGCAGGGTTCTGGGATGAGCTGCATACAGAGTGCAGGGTTCTTGCATGAGCTCTGTAAAGGGTGCAGGGTTCTGGGTTGAGCTATGTACAAAGTGCAGGGTTCTGGAATGAGCTATATACAGAGTGCAGGGTTCAGGGATGAGCTATGTGCAGAGTGCAGGGTTTTGGGATGAGCTATGTACAGAGTGCAGGGTTCTGGGATGAGCTATGTACAGAGTGAACGGTTCTGGGATGAGCTGTGTACAGAGTGTAGGGTTCTGGGATGAGCTATGTACAGAGTGCAGGGTTCTGGAATGAGCTATGTTCACAGTGCAGGGTTCTGAGATGAGCTATGTACAGAGTGCAGGGTTATGGAATTAGCTACGTACAGAGTGCAGGGTTCTGGGATGAGCTATGTACAGAGTGCAGGGTTCTGGGATGAGCCATGTACAGAGTGTAGGGTTCTGGGATGAGTTATGTACGAGTGCACGGTTCTGAGATGAGCTATATACATGGTGCAGGGTTCTGGGATGAGCTATATAAAGGGTGCAGGGTTCTGGGATGAGCTATGTACAGAGTGTAGGGTTCTGGGATGAGCTATGTACAGAGTGCAGTGTTCTGGAATGAGCTATGTACAGAGTGCAGGGTACTGGCATGAGCTGTGTACAGAGTGCAGGGTTCTGAGATGAGCTGTGTACAGAGTGCAGGATACTGGCATAAGCTGTGTACAGAGTGCAGGGTTCTGGCATGAGCTGTGTACAGAGTGCAGGGTTCTGGGATGAGCTGTGTACAGAGTGCAGTGTTCTGGGATGAGCTGTGTACAGAGTGCAGTGTTCTGGGATGAGCTGTGTACAGAGTGCAGGGTTCTGGGATGAGCTGTGTACAAAATTCAGGGTTCTGGGGTGAGCTATGTACAGAGTGAAGGGTTCTGGGATGAGCTGCGTGCAGAGTGCAGGGTTCTGGTGTGTGCTGCATGCAGAGTGCAGGGTTCTAAGATGAGCTATGTACAGAGTGCAGGGTTCTGAGATGAGCTATATACAGAGTGCAGGGTTCTGGGATGAGCTGTGTACAGAGTGCAGGGTTCTGGGATGAGCTATGTACAGAGTGCAGGGTTCTGGGATGAGTCATGTACAGAGTGCAGGGTTCTGGGATGAGTTATGTACGAGTGCACGGTTCTGAGATGAGCTATATACATGGTGCAGGGTTCTGGGATGAGCTATGTACAGAGTGTAGGGTTCTGGGCTGAGCTATGTACAGAGTGCAGTGTTCTGGAATGAGCTATGTACAGAGTGCAGGGTACTGGCATGAGCTGTGTACAGAGTGCAGGGTTCTGGGATGAGCTGTGTACAGAGTGCAGGGCTCTGGGATGAGCTGTGTACTGAGTGCAGCGTTCTGGGATGAGCTGTTTACAGAGTGCAGGGTTTTGGGATGAGCTGTTTACAGAGTGCAGCGTTCTGGGATGAGCTGTGTACAGAGTGCAGGGTTCTAGGATGAGCTGTGTACAAAGTTCAGGGTTCTGGGGTGAGCTATGTACAGAGTGAAGGGTTCTGGGATGAGCTGCATGCAGAGTGCAGGGTTCTAAGATGAGCTATGTACAGAGTGCAGGGTTCTGAGATGAGCTATGTACAGAGTGCAGGGTTCTGGGATGAGCTGTGTACAGAGTGCAGGGTTCTGGGATGAGCTGTGTACAGAGTGCAGGGTTCTGGTATGAGCTGTGTACAGAGTGCAGGGTTCTGGGATGAGCTATGTACAGAGTGCAGGGTTCTGGGATGAGCTACGTACAGAGTGCAGTGTTCTGGGATGAGCTGTGTACAGAGTGCAGTGTTCTGGGATGAGCTGTGTACAGAGTGCAGGGTTCTGGGATGAGCTGTGTACAAAATTCAGGGTTCTGGGGTGAGCTATGTACAGAGTGAAGGGTTCTGGGATGAGCTGCGTGCAGAGTGCAGGGTTCTGGTGTGTGCTGCATGCAGAGTGCAGGGTTCTAAGATGAGCTATGTACAGAGTGCAGGGTTCTGAGATGAGCTATATACAGAGTGCAGGGTTCTGGGATGAGCTGTGTACAGAGTGCAGGGTTCTGGGATGAGCTATGTACAGAGTGCAGGGTTCTCGGATGAGTCATGTACAGAGTGCAGGGTTCTGGGATGAGTCATGTACAGAGTGCAGGGTTCTGGGATGAGTTATGTACGAGTGCACGGTTCTGAGATGAGCTATATACATGGTGCAGGGTTCTGGGATGAGCTATATAAAGGGTGCAGGGTTCTGGGATGAGCTATGTACAGAGTGTAGGGTTCTGGGCTGAGCTATGTACAGAGTGCAGTGTTCTGGAATGAGCTATGTACAGAGTGCAGGGTACTGGCATGAGCTGTGTACAGAGTGCAGGGTTCTGGGATGAGCTGTGTACAGAGTGCAGGGCTCTGGGATGAGCTGTGTACTGAGTGCAGCGTTCTGGGATGAGCTGTTTACAGAGTGCAGGGTTTTGGGATAAGCTGTTTACAGAGTGCAGCGTTCTGGGATGAGCTGTGTACAGAGTGCAGGGTTATAGGATGAGCTGTGTACAAAGTTCAGGGTTCTGGGGTGAGCTATGTACAGAGTGAAGGGTTCTGGGATGAGCTGCGTGCAGAGTGCAGGGTTCTGGTGTGTGCTGCATGCAGAGTGCAGGGTTCTAAGATGAGCTATGTACAGAGTGCAGGGTTCTGAGATGAGCTATGTACAGAGTGCAGGGTTCTGGGATGAGCTGTGTACAGAGTGCAGGGTTCTGGTATGAGCTGTGTACAGAGTGCAGGGTTCTGGGATGAGCTATGTACAGAGTGCAGGGTTCTGGGATGAGCTACGTACAGAGTGCAGGGTACTGGGATGAGCTATGTACAATGTGCAGGATTCTGCAATGAGCTGTGTAAAGAGTGCAGGGTTCTGGATTGAGCTATGTACAGAGTGCAGGGTTCTGGGATGAGCTATGTACAGAGTGCAGGGTTCTGGGATGAGCTGCATGCAGAGTGCAGGGTTCTGGGGTGAGCTGCATGCAGAGTGCAGGGTTCTGGTATGAGCTGCATGCAGAGTGCAGGGTTCTGGGATGAGCTATGTACAGAGTGTAGGGTTCTGGGATGAGCTATGTACAGAGTGCAGGGTTCTGGAATGAGCTACATACAGAGTGCAGGGTTCTGGAATGAGCTGCATACAGAGTGCAGGGTACTGGGATGAGCTATGTACAGAGTGCAGGGATCTGGCATGAGCTGTGTAAAGAGTGCAGGGTTCTGGGTTGAGCCATGTACAGAGTGCAGGGTTCTGGCATGAGCTATGTACAGAGTGCAGGGTTCTGGGATAAGCTGCATGCAGAGTGCAGGGTTCTGGGGTGAGCTGCAGGCAGAGTGCAGGGTTCTGGGATAAACTATGTACAGAGTGCAGGGTTCTGGAATGAGCTACGTACAGAGTGTATGGTTCTGGAATGAGCTATGTACAGAGCGCAGGGTTCTGGGATGAGCTATGTACAGAGTGTAGGGTACTGGCATGAGCTATGTACAGATTGCAGGGTTCTGGAATGAGCTATGTACAGAGTGCAGGGTATTGGGATGAGCTATGTACAGAGTGCAGGGTTCTGGCATGAGCTGTGTACAGAGTGCAGGGTTCTGGGTTGAGCTATGTACAGAGTGCAGGGTTCTGGGATAAGCTATGTACAGAGTGTAGGGTTCTGGGATGAACTATGTACAGAGTGCAGGGTTCTGGGATGAGCTGCATGCAGAGTGCAGGGTTCTGGGGTGAGCTGCATGCAGAGTGCAGGGTTCTGAGATGAGCTATGTACAGAGTGCAGGGTTCTGAGATGAGCTATGTACAGAGTGCAGGGTTCTGAGATGAGCTATGTACAGAGTGCAGGGCTCTGGGATGAGCTGTGTACGAAGTGCAGCATTCTGGGATGAGTTGTGTACAGAGTGCAGGGTTCTGGGAGGAGATGATTACAGAGTGCAGGGTTCTGGGATGAGCTGTGTACTGAGTTCAGGGTTCTGGGATGAGCTGTGTACAGAGTGCAGGGTTCTGGGGTGAGCTATGTACAGAGTGAAGGGTTCTGGGATGAGCTATGTACAGAGTGCAGGGTTCTGAGATGAGCTATGTACAGAGTGCAGGGTTCTGAGATGAGCTGTGTACAGAGTGCAGGGTTCTGGGATTAACTATGTACAGAGTGTAGGGCTCTGGGATGAGCTGTGTACAGAGTGCAGGGTTCTGGGATGAGATGTGTACAGAGTGCAGGGTTCCGGGATGAGTTGTGTACAGAGTGCAGGGTTCTGGGGTGACCTATGTACAGAGTGAAGCTTTCTGGGATGAGCTGCATGCAGAGTGCTGTGTTCTGGGGTGAGCTGCATTCAGAGTGCAGGGCTCTGGGATAAACTATGTACAGAGTGCAGGGTTCTGGGATGAGCTGTGTACAGAGTGCAGGGTTCTGGGATGAGCTGTGTACTGAGTACAGGGCTCTGGGATGAGCTGTGTACTGAGTGCAGCATTCTGGGATGAGCTGTGTACAGAGTGTAGGGTTCTGGGATGAGCTGTTTACAGAGTGTAGCATTCTGGGATGAGCTGTTTACAGAGTGCAGGGTTCTGGGATGAGCTGTGTACAGAGTTCAGGGTTCTGGGGTGAGCTATGTACAGAGTAAAGGGTTCTGGGATGAGCTGCTTGCAGAGTGCAGGGTTCTGGTGTGAGCTATGTACAGAGTGCAGGGTTCTGAGATGAGCTATGTACAGAGTGCAGGGTTCTGAGATGAGCTATGTACAGAGTGCAGGGTTCTGGGATGAGCTATGTACAGAGTGTAGGGTTCTAGGATGAGCTATGTACAGAGTGCAGTGTTCTGGAATGAGCTATGTACAGAGTGCAGGGTACTGGCATGAGTTGTGTACAGAGTGCAGGGTTCTGGGATGAGCTGTGTACAGAGTGCAGGATACTGGCATAAGCTGTGTACAGAGTGCAGGGTTCTGTCATGATCTGTGTACAGAGTGCAGGGTTCTGGGATGAGCTGTGTACAGAGTGTAGGGTTCTGGGATGAGCTTTGTACAGTGTGCAGAGTTCTAGGATGAGCTATGTACAGAATGCATGGCTCTGGGATGAGCTGTGTACAGAGTGCAGCGTTCTGGGATGAGCTGTTTACAGAGTGCAGGGTTCTGGGGTGAGCTATGTACAGAGTGAAGGGTACTGGGATGAGCTGCATGCAGAGTGCAGGGTTCTGGGGTGAGCTGCATGCAGAGTGCAGGGCTCTGGGATGAGCTATGTACAGAGTGCAGGGTTCTGAGATGAGCTATGTACAGAGTGCAGGGTTCTGGGATGAGCTATGTACAGAGTGCAGGGTTCTGGGATGAGCTATGTACAGAGTGTAGGGTTCTGGCATGAGCTATGTACAGAGTGCAGTGTTCTGGAATGAACTATGTACAGAGTGCAGGGTACAGGCATGAGCTGTGTACAGAGTGCAGGGTTCTGAGATGAGCTGTGTACAGAGTGCAGGATACTGGCATGAGCTGTGTACAGAGTGCAGGGTTCTGGCATGAGCTGTGTACAGAGTGCAGGGTTCTGGGATGAGCTGTGTACAGAGTGCAGGGTTCTGGGATGAGCTGTCTACAGAGGGCAGTGTTCTGGGATGAGCTGTTTACAGAGTGCAGGGTTCTGGGGTGTGCTATGTACAGAGTAAAGGGTTCTGGGATGAGCTGCATGCAGAGTGCAGGGTTCTAGGGTGAGCTGCATGCAGAGTGCAGGGCTCTGGGATGAGCTATGTACAGAGTGCAGGGTTCTGAGATGAGCTATGTACAGAGTGCAGGGTTCTGGGATGAGCTACGTACAGACTGCAGGGTACTGGGATAAGCTATGTACAGAGTGCAGGGTTCTGGGTTGAGCTATGTACAGAGTGCAGGGTTCTGGGATGAGCTATGTACAGAGTGCAGGGTTCTGGGATGAGCTATGTACAGAGTGCAGGGTTCTGGGATGAGCTATGTACAGAGTGCAGGGTACTGGGATAAGCTATGTACAGAGTGCAGGATTCTGGAATGAGCTTTGTAAAGAGTGTAGGGTTCTGGGATGAGCTGCATGCAGAGTGCAGGGTTCTAGGATGAGCTATGTACAGATGTACAGAGTGCAGGTCTCTGGGATGAGCTGTGTACAGAGTGCAGCGTTCTGGGATGAGTTGTTTACAGAGTGCAGCGTTCTGGGATGAGTTGTTTACAGAGTGCAGGGTTCTGGGATGAGCTGCATACAGAGTGCAGTGTTCTTGCATGAGCTCTGTAAAGGGTGCAGGGTTCTGGGTTGAGCTATGTACAAAGTGCAGGGTTCTGGAATGAGCTATATACAGAGTGCAGGGTTCTGGGATGAGCTATGTGCAGAGTGCAGGGTTCTAGGATGAGCTATGTACAGAGTGCAGGGTTCTGGGATGAGCTATGTACAGAGTGAACGGTTCTGGGATGAGCTGTGTACAGAGTGTAGGGTTCTGGAATGAGCTATGTTCAGAGTGCAGGGTTCTGAGATGAGCTATGTACAGAGTGCAGGGTTCTGAGATGAGCTATGTACAGAGTGCAGGGTTATGGAATTAGCTACGTACAGAGTGCAGGGTTCTGGGATGAGCTATGTACAGAGTGCAGGGTTCTGGGATGAGCCATGTACAGAGTGCAGGGTTCTGGGATGAGTTATGTACGAGTGCACGGTTATGAGATGAGCTATATACATGGTGCAGGGTTCTGGAATGAGCTATATAAAAGGTGCAGGGTTCTGGGATGAGCTATGTACAGAGTGTAGGGTTCAGGGATGAGCTATGTACAGAGTGCAGTGTTCTGGAATGAGCTATGTACAGAGTGCAGGGTACTGGCATGAGCTGTGTACAGAGTGCAGGGTTCTGAGATGAGCTGTGTACAGAGTGCAGGATACTGGCATAAGCTGTGTACAGAGTGCAGGGTTCTGGCATGAGCTGTGTACAGAGTGCAGGGTTCTGGCATGAGCTGTGTACAGAGTGCAGTGTTCTGGGATGAGCTGTGTACAGAGTGCAGGGTTCTGGGATGAGCTGTTTACAGAGTGCAGGGTTCTTGCATGAGCTTTGTAAAGGGTGCAGGGTTCTGGGTTGAGCTATGTACAAAGTGCAGGGTTCTGGAATGAGCTATATACAGAGCGCAGGGTTCTGGGATGAGCTATGTGCAGAATGCAGGGTTCTGGGATGAGCTATGTACAGAGTGTAGGGTTCTGGGATGAGCTATGTACAGAGTGAACGGTTCTGGGATGAGCTGTGTATAGAGTGTAAGGTTCTGGGATGAGCTATGTACAAAGTGCAGGGTTTTGGAATGAGCTATGTACAGAGTGCAGGGTTATGGAATTAGCTACGTACAGAGTGCAGGGTTCTGGGATGAGCTATGTACAGAGTGCAGGGTTCTGGGATGAGCTAAGTACAGAATGCAGGGTTCTGGGATGAGTTATGTACGAGTGCACGGTTCTGAGATGAGCTATATACATGGTGCAGGGTTCTGGGATGAGCTATATGAAGGGTGCAGGGTTTTGGGGTGAGCTTTATACAGGGTCCAGGGTTCTGAGATGAGCTATATACAGGGTGCGGGGTTCTGGGATGAGCTATGTACAGAGTGCAGGATTCTCGGATGAGCTATGTACAGAGTGCAGAGTTCTGGGATGAGCTATGTACAGAGTGCAGGGTTATGACATGAGCTATATACAGAGTGCAGGGTTCTGAGATGAGCTATGTACAGAGTGTAGGGTTCTGGGATGAGCTATGTACAGAGTGCAGGGTTCTGGAATGATCTACGTACAGAGTGCAGGGTACTGGGATGAGCTATGTACAGAGTGCAGGGTTCTGGCATGAGCTGTGTAAAGATTGCAGAGTTCTGGCATGAGCTGTGTAAAGATTGCAGGGTTCTGGGATGAGCTATGTGCAGAATGCAGGGTTCTGGGATGAGCTATGTACAGAGTGTAGGGTTCTGGGATGAGCTATGTACAGAGTGAACGGTTCTGGGATGAGCTGTGTACAGAGTGTAGGGTTCTGGGATGAGCTATGTACAGAGTGCAGGGTTCTGGAATGAGCTATGTTCAGAGTGCAGGGTTCTGAGATGAGCTATGTTCAGAGAGCAGGGTTCTGAGATGAGCTATGTACAGAGTGCAGGGTTATGGAATTAGCTACGTACAGAGTGCAAGGTTCTGGGATGAGCTATGTACAGAGTGCAGGGTCCTGGGATGAGCTATGTACAGAATGCAGGGTTCTGGGATGAGTTATGTACGAGTGCACGGTTCTGAGATGAGCTATATACATGGTGCAGGGTTCTGGGATGAGCTATATAAAGGGTGCAGGGTTTTGGGGTGAGCTTTATACAGGGTCAAGGGTTCTGAGATGAGCTATATACAGGGTCTAGGGTTCTGAGATGAGCTATATACAGGGTGCGGGGTTCTGGGATGAGCTATGTACAGAGTGCAGGGTTCTGGGATGAGCTATGTACAGAGTGCAGAGTTCTGGGATGAGCTATGTACAGAGTGCAGGGTTATGACATGAGCTATATACAGAGTGCAGGGTTCTGAGATGAGCTATGTACAGAGTGTAGGGTTCTGGGATGAGCTATGTACAGAGTGCAGGGTACTGGGATGAGCTATGTACAGAGTGCAGGGTTCTGGGATGAGCTGCATGCAGATTGCAGCGTTCTAGGGTGAGCTGCATGCAAAATGCAGGTTTCTGGGGTGAGCTGCATGCAGAGTGCAGGGTTCTGGGATGAGCTATGTACCGAGTGCAGGGTTCTGAGTTCAGCTATGTACAGAGTGCAGGGTTCTGATATGAGCTATGTACAGAGTGCAGGGTTCTGGGATGAGCTATGTACACAGTGCAGGTTTCTGAGATGAGCTGTGTAAAGAGTGCAGGGTTCTGGGTTGAGCTATATACAGAGTGCAGGGTTCTGGGATGAGCAATGTACAGAGTGTAGGGTTCTGGGATGAGCTGCATGCAGAGTGCAGGGTTCTGGGGTGAGCTGCATGCAGAGTGCAGGGTTCTTGGGTGAGCTTCATGCAGAGTGCCGGGTTCTGGGGTGAGCTGTGTACAGTGTGCAGGTTTCTGGGATGAGCTGTGTACAGTGTGCAGGGTTCTGGGATGAACTATGTACAGATGTACAGAGTGCAGGTCTCTGGGATGAGCTGTGTACAAAGTGCAGCGTTCTGGGATTAGCTGTGTACAGAGTGCAGGGTTCTGGGATGAGCTGTTTACATAGTGCAGGGTTCTGGGATGAGCTGCATAGAGAGTACAGGGTTCTTGCATGAGTTATGTAAAGGGTGCAGGGTTCTGGGTTGAGCTATGTACAAAGTGCAGGGTTCTGATATGAGCTATGTACAGAGTGCAGGGTTCTGGGATGAGCTACGTACAGAGTGCAGGGTACTGGCATGAGCTGTGTAAAGTGTGCAGGGTTCTGGCATGAGCTGTGTAAAGGGTGCAGGGTTCTGGGTTGAGCTATGTACAAAGTGCAGTGTTCTGGAATGAGCTATATACAGAGTGCAGGGTTCTGGGATGAGCTATGTGCAATGTGCAGGGTTCTGGGATGAGCTATGTACAGAGTGCAGGGTTCTGGAATGAGCTATGTTCAGAGTGCAGGGTTCTGAGATGAGCTATGTACAGAGTGCAGGGTTCTGGGATGAGCTATGTAAAGAGTGTAGGGTTCTGGGATGAGCTAAGTACAGAGTGCAGGGTTATGGAATTAGCTACGTACAGAGTGCAAGGTTCTGGGATGAGCTATGTACAGAGTGTAGGGTTCTGGGATGAGCTATGTACAGAGTGCAGGGTTCTGGGATGATTTATGTACGATGCACGGTTCTGAGATGAGCTATATACATGGTGCAGGGTTCTGGGATGAGCTATATAAAGGGTGCAGAGTTCTGGGGTGAGCTTTATACAGGGTCCAGGGTTCTGAGATGAGCTATATACAGGGTTCTATGATGAGCTTTATACAGGGTGCGGGGTTCTGGGATGAGATATGTACAGAGTGCAGGGTTCTGGGATGAGCTATGTACAGAGTGCAGGGTTCTGGGATGAGCTATGTACAGAGTGCAGGGTTCTGGGATGAGCTATGTACAGAGTGCAGGGTTATGACATGAGCTATATACAGAGTGCAGGGTTATGACATGAGCTATGTATTGAGCGCAGGTTCTGAGATGAGCTAAGTACAGAGTGCAGGATTCTGGAATCGGCTATGTACAGAGTGCAGGGTTCTGATATGAGCTATGTACAGAGTGCAGGGTTCTGGGATGAGCTATGTACAGAGTGCAGGGTTCTGGAATGAGCTATGTACAGAGTGCAGGGTACTGGCATGAGCTGTGTAAAGAGTGCAGGGTTCTGGCATGAGCTGTGTAAAGGGTGCAGGGTTCTGGGTTGAGCTATGTACAAAGTGCAGTGTTCTGGAATGAGCTATATACAGAGTGCAGGGTTCTGGGATGAGCTATGTGCAATGTGCAGGGTTCTGGGATGAGCTATGTACAGAGTGCAGGGTTCTGGAATGAGCTATGTTCAGAGTGCAGGGTTCTGAGATGAGCTATGTACAGAGTGCAGGGTTCTGGGATGAGCTATGTAAAGAGTGTAGGGTTCTGGGATGAGCTAAGTACAGAGTGCAGGGTTATGGAATTAGCTACGTACAGAGTGCAAGGTTCTGGGATGAGCTATGTACAGAGTGTAGGGTTCTGGGATGAGCTATGTACAGAGTGCAGGGTTCTGGGATGATTTATGTACGATGCACGGTTCTGAGATGAGCTATATACATGGTGCAGGGTTCTGGGATGAGCTATATAAAGGGTGCAGAGTTCTGGGGTGAGCTTTATACAGGGTCCAGGGATCTGAGATGAGCTATATACAGGGTTCTATGATGAGCTTTATACAGGGTGCGGGGTTCTGGGATGAGATATGTACAGAGTGCAGGGTTCTGGGATGAGCTATGTACAGAGTGCAGGGTTCTGGGATGAGCTATTTACAGAGTGCAGGGTTCTGGGATGAGCTATGTACAGAGTGCAGGGTTATGACATGAGCTATATACAGAGTGCAGGGTTCTGAGATGAGCTATGTATTGAGTGCAGGGTTCTGAGATGAGCTAAGTACAGAGTGCAGGATTCTGGAATCGGCTATGTATAGAGTGCATGGTTCTGGAATCAGCTATGTACAGAGTGCAAGGTACTGGCATGAGCTGTGTACAGAGTGCAGGGTTCTGGCATGAGCTGTGTACAGAGTGCAGGGTTCTGGGATGAGCTGTGTACAGAGTGCAGGGTTCTGGGATGAGCTTTGTTCAGAGTGCAGCGTTCTGGGATGAGCTTTGTACAGAGTGCTGGGTTCTGGGGTGAGCTTAATACAGGGTCCAGGGTTCTGAGATGAGCTATATACAGAGTGCAGGGTTATGGAATTAGCTACGTACAGAGTGCAAGGTTCTGGGATGAGCTATGTACAGAGTGCAGGGTCCTGGGATGAGCTATGTACAGAATGCAGGGTTCTGGGATGAGCTACGTACAGAGTGCAGGGTACTGGCATGAGCTGTGTAAAGTGTGCAGGGTTCTGGCATGAGCTGTGTAAAGGGTGCAGGGTTCTGGGTTGAGCTATGTACAAAGTGCAGTGTTCTGGAATGAGCTATATACAGAGTGCAGGGTTCTGGGATGAGCTATGTGCAATGTGCAGGGTTCTGGGATGAGCTATGTACAGAGTGCAGGGTTCTGGAATGAGCTATGTTCAGAGTGCAGGGTTCTGAGATGAGCTATGTACAGAGTGCAGGGTTCTGGGATGAGCTATGTAAAGAGTGTAGGGTTCTGGGATGAGCTAAGTACAGAGTGCAGGGTTATGGAATTAGCTACGTACAGAGTGCAAGGTTCTGGGATGAGCTATGTACAGAGTGTAGGGTTCTGGGATGAGCTATGTACAGAGTGCAGGGTTCTGGGATGATTTATGTACGATGCACGGTTCTGAGATGAGCTATATACATGGTGCAGGGTTCTGGGATGAGCTATATAAAGGGTGCAGAGTTCTGGGGTGAGCTTTATACAGGGTCCAGGGATCTGAGATGAGCTATATACAGGGTTCTATGATGAGCTTTATACAGGGTGCGGGGTTCTGGGATGAGATATGTACAGAGTGCAGGGTTCTGGGATGAGCTATGTACAGAGTGCAGGGTTCTGGGATGAGCTATTTACAGAGTGCAGGGTTCTGGGATGAGCTATGTACAGAGTGCAGGGTTATGACATGAGCTATATACAGAGTGCAGGGTTCTGAGATGAGCTATGTATTGAGTGCAGGGTTCTGAGATGAGCTAAGTACAGAGTGCAGGATTCTGGAATCGGCTATGTACAGAGTGCATGGTTCTGGAATCAGCTATGTACAGAGTGCAAGGTACTGGCATGAGCTGTGTACAGAGTGCAGGGTTCTGGCATGAGCTGTGTACAGAGTGCAGGGTTCTGGGATGAGCTGTGTACAGAGTGCAGGGTTCTGGGATGAGCTTTGTTCAGAGTGCAGCGTTCTGGGATGAGCTTTGTACAGAGTGCTGGGTTCTGGGGTGAGCTTAATACAGGGTCCAGGGTTCTGAGATGAGCTATATACAGAGTGCAGGGTTATGGAATTAGCTACGTACAGAGTGCAAGGTTCTGGGATGAGCTATGTACAGAGTGCAGGGTCCTGGGATGAGCTATGTACAGAATGCAGGGTTCTGGGATGAGCTACGTACAGAGTGCAGGGTACTGGCATGAGCTGTGTAAAGTGTGCAGGGTTCTGGCATTAGCTGTGTAAAGGGTGCAGGGTTCTGGGTTGAGCTATGTACAAAGTGCAGTGTTCTGGAATGAGCTATATACAGAGTGCAGGGTTCTGGGATGAGCTATGTGCAATGTGCAGGGTTCTGGGATGAGCTATGTACAGAGTGCAGGGTTCTGGAATGAGCTATGTTCAGAGTGCAGGGTTCTGAGATGAGCTATGTACAGAGTGCAGGGTTCTGGGATGAGCTATGTAAAGAGTGTAGGGTTCTGGGATGAGCTAAGTACAGAGTGCAGGGTTATGGGATGATTTATGTACGATGCACGGTTCTGAAATGAGCTATATGCATGGTGCAGGGTTATGGAATTAGCTACGTACAGAGTGCAAGGTTCTGGGATGAGCTATGTACAGAGTGCAGGGTCCTGGGATGAGCTATTGACAGAATGCAGGGTTCTGGGATGAGTTATGTACGAGTGCACGGTTCTGAGATGAGCTATATACATGGTGCAGGGTTCTGGGATGAGCTATATAAAGGGTGCAAGGTTTTGGGGTGAGCTTTATACAGGGTCAAGGGTTCTGAGATGAGCTATATACAGGGTCTAGGGTTCTGAGATGAGCTATATACAGGGTGCGGGGTTCTGGGATGAGCTATGTACAGAGTGCAGGGTTCTGGGATGAGCTATGTACAGAGTGCAGAGTTCTGGGATGAGCTATGTACAGAGTGCAGGGTTATGACATGAGCTATATACAGAGTGCAGGGTTCTGAGATGAGCTATGTACAGAGTGTAGGGTTCTGGGATGAGCTATGTACAGAGTGCAGGGTTCTGGAATGATCTACGTACAGAGTGCAGGGTACTGGGATGAGCTATGTACAGAGTGCAGGGTTCTGGCATGAGCTGTGTAAAGATTGCAGGGTTCTGGGTTGAGCTATGTACAGAGTGCAGGGTTCTGGGATGAGCTATGTACAGAGTGCAGGGTACTGGGATGAGCTATGTACAGAGTGCAGGGTTCTGGGATGAGCTATGTACAGAGTGCAGGGTTCTGGGATGAGCTGCATGCAGATTGCAGGGTTCTAGGGTGAGCTGCATGCAAAATGCAGGGTTCTGGGGTGAGCTGCATGCAGAGTGCAGGGTTCTGGGATGAGCTATGTACAGAGTGCAGGGTTCTAAGTTCAGCTATGTACAGAGTGCAGGGTTCTGATATGAGCTATGTACAGAGTGCAGGGTTCTGGGATGAGCTATGTACAGAGTGCAGGTTTCTGAGATGAGCTGTGTAAAGAGTGCAGGGTTCTGGGTTGAGCTATGTACAGAGTGCAGGGTTCTGGGATGAGCAATGTACAGAGTGTAGGGTTCTCGGATGAGCTGCATGCAGAGTGCAGGGTTCTGGGGTGAGCTGCATGCAGAGTGCAGGGTTCTTGGGTGAGCTTCATGCAGAGTGCCGGGTTCTGGGGTGAGCTGTGTACAGTGTGCAGGTTTCTGGGATGAGCTGTGTACAGTGTGCAGGGTTCTGGGATGAACTATGTACAGATGTACAGAGTGCAGGTCTCTGGGATGAGCTGTGTACAAAGTGCAGGGTTCTGAGTTCAGCTATGTACAGAGTGCAGGGTTCTGATATGAGCTATGTACAGAGTGCAGGGTTCTGGGATGAGCTACGTACAGAGTGCAGGGTACTGGCATGAGCTGTGTAAAGTGTGCAGGGTTCTGGCATGAGCTGTGTAAAGGGTGCAGGGTTCTGGGTTGAGCTATGTACAAAGTGCAGTGTTCTGGAATGAGCTATATACAGAGTGCAGGGTTCTGGGATGAGCTATGTGCAATGTGCAGGGTTCTGGGATGAGCTATGTACAGAGTGCAGGGTTCTGGAATGAGCTATGTTCAGAGTGCAGGGTTCTGAGATGAGCTATGTACAGAGTGCAGGGTTCTGGAATGAGCTATGTAAAGAGTGTAGGGTTCTGGGATGAGCTAAGTACAGAGTGCAGGGTTATGGAATTAGCTACGTACAGAGTGCAAGGTTCTGGGATGAGCTATGTACAGAGTGTAGGGTTCTGGGATGAGCTATGTACAGAGTGCAGGGTTCTGGGATGATGTATGTACGATGCACGGTTCTGAGATGAGCTATATACATGGTGCAGGGTTCTGGGATGAGCTATATAAAGGGTGCAGAGTTCTGGGGTGAGCTTTATACGGGGTCCAGGGTTCTGAGATGAGCTATATACAGGGTTCTATGATGAGCTTTATACAGGGTGCGGGGTTCTGGGATGAGATATGTACAGAGTGCAGGGTTCTGGGATGAGCTATGTACAGAGTGCAGGGTTCTGGGATGAGCTATGTACAGAGTGCAGGGTTCTGGGATGAGCTATGTACAGAGTGCAGGGTTATGACATGAGCTATATACAGAGTGCAGGGTTCTGAGATGAGCTATGTATTGAGTGCAGGTTCTGAGATGAGCTAAGTACAGAGTGCCGGATTCTGGAATCGGCTATGTACAGAGTGCAGGGTTCTGATATGAGCTATGTACAGAGTGCAGGGTTCTGGGATGAGCTATGTACAGAGTGCAGGGTTCTGGAATGAGCTATGTACAGAGTGCAGGGTACTGGCATGAGCTGTGTAAAGAGTGCAGGGTTCTGGCATGAGCTGTGTACAGAGTGCAGGGTTCTGGGATGAGCTGTGTACAGAGTGCAGGGTTCTGGGATGAGCTTTGTTCAGAGTGCAGCGTTCTGGGATGAGCTTTGTACAGAGTGCTGGGTTCTGGGGTGATCTTTATACAGGGTCCAGGGTTCTGAGATGAGCTATATACAGAGTGCAGGGTTCTGAGATGAGCTATGTACGAGTGCAGGGTTCTGAGATGAGCTATATGCAGGGTGCAGGGTTCTGGGATGAGCTATATAAAGGGTGCAGGGTTCTGGGGTGAGCTATATACAGGGTCCAGGGTTCTGAGATGAGCTATATACAGGTATTGGGATGAGCTATATACAGGGTGCAGGGTTCTGGGATGAGCTATGTACAGAGTGCAGGGTTCTGGGATGAGCTATGTACAGAGTGCAGGTTTCTGAGATGAGCTGTGTAAAGAGTGCAGGGTTCTGGGTTGAGCTATGTACAGAGTGCAGGGTTCTGGGATGAGCAATGTACAGAGTGTAGGGTTCTGGGATGAGCTGCATGCAGAGTGCAGGGTTCTGGGGTGAGCTGCATGCAGAGTGCAGGGTTCTTGGGTGAGCTTCATGCAGAGTGCCTTGTTCTGGGGTGAGCTGTGTACAGTGTGCAGGTTTCTCGGATGAGCTGTGTACAGTGTGCAGGGTTCTGGGATGAACTATGTACGGATGTACAGAGTGCAGGTCTCTGGGATGAGCTGTGTACAAAGTGCAGCGTTCTGGGATTAGCTGTGTACAGAGTGCAGGGTTCTGGGATGAGCTGTTTACATAGTGCAGGGTTCTGGGATGAGCTGCATAGAGAGTGCAGGGTTCTTGCATGAGCTGTGTAAAGGGTGCAGGGTTCTGGGTTGAGCTATGTACAAAGTGCAGGGTTCTGGAATGAGCTATATACAGAGTGCAGGGTTCTGGGATGAGCTATGTGCAGAGTGCAGGGTTCTGGGATGAGCTATGTACAGAGTGCAGGGTTCTGGGATGAGCTATGTACAGAGTGTAGGGTTCTGGGATGAGCTGTGTACAAAGTGCAGGGTTCTGGAATGAGCTATGTTCAGAGTGCAGGGTTCTAAGATGAGCTATGTACAGAGTGCAGGGTTCTGAGATGAGCTATGTACAGAGTGCAGGGTTCTGAGATGAGCTATGTACAGAGTGCAGGGTTATGGAATTAGCTACGTACAGAGTGCAGGGTTCTGGGATGAGCTATGTACAGAGTGCAGTGTTCTGGGATGAGCCATGTACAGAGTGCAGGGTTCTGGGATGAGTTATGTACGAGTGCATGGTTCTGAGATGAGCTATATACATGGTGCAGGGTTCTGGGATGAGCTATATAAAGGGTGCAGGGTTCTGGGATGAGCTATGTACAGAGTGTAGGGTTCTGGGATGAGCTATGTACAGAGTGCAGTGTTCTGGAATGAGCTATGTACAGAGTGCAGGGTACTGGCATGAGCTGTGTACAGAGTGCAGGGTTCTGGGATGAGCTGTGTACAGAGTGCAGGATACTGGCATAAGCTGTGTACAGAGTGCAGGGTTCTGGCATGAGCTGTGTACAGAGTGCAGGGTTCTGGGATGAGCTGTTTACAGAGTGCAGCGTTCTGGGTTGAGCTGTGTACAGAGTGCAGGGTTCTGGGATGAGCTGTTTACAGAGTGCAGGGTTCTTGCATGAGCTGTGTAAAGGGTGCAGGGTTCTGGGTTGAGCTATGTACAAAGTTCAGGGTTCTGAAATGAGCTATATACAGAGTGCAGGGTTCTGGGATGAGCTATGTGCAGAGTGCAGGGTTCTGGGATGAGCTATGTACAGAGTGTAGGGTTCTGGGATGAGCTATGTACAGAGTGAATGGTTCTGGGATGAGCTGTGTACAGAGTGTAGGGTTCTGGGATGAGCTATGTACAGAGTGCAGGGTTCTGGAATGAGCTATGTACAGAGTGCAGGGTTCTGAGATGAGCTATGTACAGAGTGCAGGGTTATGGAATTAGCTACGTACAGAGTGCAGGGTTCTGGGATGAGCTATGTACAGAGTGCAGGGTTCTGGGATGAGCTATGTACAGAGTGCAGGGTTCTGGGATGAGCTATGTACAGAGTGCAGGGTTCTGGGATGAGTTACGTACGAGCGCACGGTTCTGAGATGAGCTATATACATCGTGCAGGGTTCTGGGATGAGCTATATAAAGGGTGCAGGGTTCTGGGATGAGCTTTATACAGGGTCCAGGGTTCTGAGATGAGCTATATACAGGGTTCTGTGATGAGCTATATACAGGGTGCGGGGTTCTGGGATGAGCTATGTACAGAGTGCAGGGTTCTGGGATGAGCTATGTACAGAGTGCAGGGTTCTGGAATGAGCTATGTACAGAGTGCAGGGTTATGACATGAGCTATATAGCTATATAGTGCAGGGTTCTGAGATGAGCTATGTACAGAGTGCAGGTTTCTGAGATGAGCTATGTACAGAGTGTAGGGTTCTGGGATGAGCTATGTACAGGGTGCAGGGTTCTGGAATGAGCTACGTACAGAGTGCAGGGTTCTGGGATGAGCTATGTACAGAGTGCAGGGTTCTGGGATGAGCTATGTAAAGAGTGCAGGGTTATGACATGAGCTATATACAGAGTGCAGGGTTCTGAGATGAGCTATGTACAGAGTGCAGGTTTCTGAGATGAGCTATGTACAGAGTGCAGGGTACTGGGATGAGCTATGTACAGAGTGCAGGGTTTTGGCATGAGCTGTGTAAAGACTGCAGGGTTCTGGGTTGAGCTATATACAGAGTGCAGGGTTCTGGGATGAGCTATGTACAGATTGCAGGGTACTGGGATGAGCTATGTACAGAGTGCAGGGTTCTGGGATGAGCTGCATGCAGATTGCAGGGTTCTGGGGTGAGCTGCATGCAGAGTGCAGGGTTCTGGGGTGAGCTGCATGCAGAGTCCAGGGTTCTGGGATGAGCTATGTACAGAGTGCAGGGTTCTGAGTTCAGCTATGTACAGAGTGCAGGGTTCTGATATGAGCTATGTACAGAGTGCAGGGTTCTGGGATGAGCTATGTACAGAGTGCAGGGTTCTGGGATGAGCTATGTACAGAGTGCAGGGTTCTGGAATGAGCTATGTACAGAGTGCAGGGTACTGGCATGAGCTGTGTAAAGAGTGCAGGGTTCTGGCATGAGCTGTGTAAAGGGTGCAGGGTTCTGGGTTGAGCTATGTACAAAGTGCAGTGTTCTGGAATGAGCTATATACAGAGTGCAGGGTTCTGGGATGAGCTATGTGCAGAGTGCAGGGTTCTGGGATGAGCTATGTACAGAGTGCAGGGTTCTGGAATGAGCTATGTTCAGAGTGCAGGGTTCTGATATGAGCTATGTACAGAGTGCAGGGTTCTGAGATGAGCTATGTACAGAGTGTAGGGTTCTGGGATGAGCTATGTACAGAGTGCAGGGTTCTGGGATGAGTTATGTAAGATGCACGGTTCTGAGATGAGCTATATACATGGTGCAGGGTTCTGGGATGAGCTATATAAAGGGTGCAGAGTTCTGGGGTGAGCTTTATACGGGGTCCAGGGTTCTGAGATGAGCTATATACAGGGTTCTGTGATGAGCTATATACAGGGTGCGGGGATCTGGGATGAGATATGTACAGAGTGCAGGGTTCTGGGATGAGCTATGTACAGAGTGCAGGGTTCTGGGATGAGCTATGTACAGAGTGCAGGGTTCTGGGATGAGCTATGTACAGAGTGCAGGGTTATGACATGAGCGATATACAGAGTGCAGGGTTCTGAGATGAGCTATGTACAGAGTGCATTTTTCTGAGATGAGCTATGTACAGAGTGCAGGGTTCTGGGATGAGCTACGTACAGAGTGCAGGGTACTGGGATAAGCTATATACAGAGTGCAGGATTCTAGAATGAGCTGTGTACAGAGTGCAGGGTTTTGGGATGAGCTGCATGCAGATTGCAGGGTTCTGGGGTGAGCTGCATGCAGAGTTCAGGGTTCTGGGGTGAGCTGAGTGCAGAGTGCAGGGTTCTGGGGTGAGCTGCATGCAGAGTGCAGGGTTCTGGGGTAAGCTATGTAGAGAGTGCAGGGTTCTGAGTTCAGCTATGTACAGAGTGCAGGGTTCTGATATGAGCTATGTACAGAGTGCAGGGTTCTGGGATTAGCTACGTACAGAGTGCAGGGTACTGGCATCAGCTGTGTAAAGAGTGCAGGGTTCTGGCATGAGCTGTGTAAAGGGTGCAGGGTTCTGGGTTGAGCTATGTACAAAGTGCAGTGTTCTGGAATGAGCTATATACAGAGTGCAGGGTTCTGGGATGAGCTATGTGCAATGTGCAGGGTTCTGGGATGAGCTATGTACAGAGTGCAGGGTTCTGGAATGAGCTATGTTCAGAGTGCAGGGTTCTGAGATGAGCTATGTACAGAGTGTAGGGTTCTGGGATGAGCTAAGTACAGAGTGCAGGGTTATGGAATAAGCTACGTACAGAGTGCAAGGTTCTGGGATGAGCTATGTACAGAGTGTAGGGTTCTGGGATGAGCTATGTACAGAGTGCAGGGTTCTGGGATGATTTATGTACGATGCACGGTTCTGAGATGAGCTATATACATGGTGCAGGGTTCTGGGATGAGCTATATAAAGGGTGCAGAGTTCTGGGGTGAGCTTTATACAGGGTCCAGGGTTCTGAGATGAGCTATATACAGGGTTCTATGATGAGCTTTATACAGGGTGCGGGGTTCTGGGATGAGATATGTACAGAGTGCAGGGTTCTGGGATGAGCTTTGTACAGAGTGCAGGGTTCTGGGATGAGCTATGTACAGAGTGCAGGGTTCTGGGATGAGCTATGTACAGAGTGCAGGGTTATGACATGAGCTATATACAGAGTGCAGGGTTCTGAGATGAGCTATGTATTGAGTGCAGGGTTCTGAGATGAGCTAAGTACAGAGTGCAGGATTCTGGAATCGGCTATGTACAGAGTGCAGGGTTCTGATATGAGCTATGTACAGAGTGCAGGGTTCTGGGATGAGCTATGTACAGAGTGCAGGGTTCTGGGATGAGCTATGTACAGAGTGCAGGGTTCTGGAATGAGCTATGTACAGAGTGCAGGGTACTGGCATGAGCTGTGTAAAGAGTGCAGGGTTCTGGCATGAGCTGTGTAAAGGGTGCAGGGTTCTGGGTTGAGCTGTTTACATAGTGCAGGGTTCTGGGATGAGCTGCATACAGAGTGCAGGGTTCTTGCATGAGCTGTGTAAAGAGTGCAGGGTTCTGGGTTGAGCTATGTACAGAGTGCAGGGTTCTGGGATGAGCTATGTACAGAGTGCAGGGTTCTGGGATGAGCTGCATGCAGATTGCAGGGTTCTGGGGTGAGCTGCATGCAGAGTTCAGGGTTCTGGGGTGAGCTGCATGCAGAGTGCAGGGTTCTGGGGTGAGCTGCATGCAGAGTGCAGGGTTCTGGGGTGAGCTATGTAGAGAGTGCAGGGTTCTGAATTCAGCTATGTACAGAGTGCAGGGTTCTGATATGAGCTATGTACAGAGTGCAGGGTTCTGGGATGAGCTACGTACAGAGTGCAGGGTACTGGCATCAGCTGTGTAAAGGGTGCAGGGTTCTGGGTTGAGCTATGTACAAAGTGCAGTGTTCTGGAATGAGCTATATACAGAGTGCAGGGTTCTGGGATGAGCTATGTGCAATGTGCAGGGTTCTGGGATGAGCTATGTACAGAGTGCAGGGTTCTGGAATGAGCTATGTTCAGAGTGCAGGGTTCTGAGATGAGCTATGTACAGAGTGCAGGGTTCTGGGATGAGCTATGTAAAGAGTGTAGGGTTCTGGGATGAGCTAAGTACAGAGTGCAGGGTTATGGAATTAGCTACGTACAGAGTGCAAGGTTCTGGGATGAGCTATGTACAGAGTGTAGGGTTCTGGGATGAGCTATGTACAGAGTGCAGGGTTCTGGGATGATTTATGTACGATGCACGGTTCTGAGATGAGCTATATACATGGTGCAGGGTTCTGGGATGAGCTATATAAAGGGTGCAGAGTTCTGGGGTGAGCTTTATACAGGGTCCAGGGTTCTGAGATGAGCTATATACAGGGTTCTATGATGAGCTTTATACAGGGTGCGGGGTTCTGGGATGAGATATGTACAGAGTGCAGGGTTCTGGGATGAGCTATGTACAGAGTGCAGGGTTCTGGGATGAGCTATTTAAAGAGTGTAGGGTTCTGGGATGAGCTAAGTACAGAGTGCAGGGTTATGGAATTAGCTACGTACAGAGTGCAAGGTTCTGGGATGAGTTATGTACAGAGTGTAGGGTTCTGGGATGAGCTATGTACAGAGTGCAGGGTTCTGGGATGATTTATGTACGATGCACGGTTCTGAGATGAGCTATATACATGGTGCAGGGTTCTGGGATGAGCTATATAAAGGGTGCAGAGTTCTGAGGTGAGCTTTATACAGGGTCCAGGGTTCTGAGATGAGCTATATACAGGGTTCTATGATGAGCTTTATACAGGGTGCGGGGTTCTGGGATGAGATATGTACAGAGTGCAGGGTTCTGGGATGAGCTATGTACAGAGTGCAGGGTTCTGGGATGAGCTATGTACAGAGTGCAGGGTTCTGGGATGAGCTATGTACAGAGTGCAGGGTTATGACATGAGCTATATACAGAGTGCAGGGTTCTGAGATGAGCTATGTATTGAGTGCAGGGTTCTGAGATGAGCTAAGTACAGAGTGCAGGATTCTGGAATCGGCTATGTACAGAGTGCAGGGTTCTGATATGAGCTATGTACAGAGTGCAGGGTTCTGGGATGAGCTATGTACAGAGTGCAGGGTTCTGGAATGAGCTATGTACAGAGTGCAGGGTACTGGCATGAGCTGTGTAAAGAGTGCAGGGTTCTGGCATGAGCTGTGTAAAGGGTGCAGGGTTCTGGGTTGAGCTGTTTACATAGTGCAGGGTTCTGGGATGAGCTACATACAGAGTGCAGGGTTCTTACATGAACTGTGTAAAGGGTGCAGGGTTCTGGGTTGAGCTATGTACAAAGTTCAGGGTTCTGGAATGAGCTATATACAGAGTGCAGGGTTCTGGGATGAGCTATGTGCAGAGTGCAGGGTTCTGGGATGAGCTATGTACAGAGTGTAGGGTTCTGGGGTGAGCTATGTACAGAGTGAATGGTTCTGGGATGAGCTGTGTACAGAGTGTAGGGTTTTGGGATGAGCTATGTACAGAGTGCAGGGTTCTGGAATGAGCTATGTTCAGAGTGCAGGGTTCTGAGATGAGCTATGTACAGAGTGCAGGGTTCTGAGATGAGCTATGTACAGAGTGCAGGGTTATGGAATTAGCTACGTATAGAGTGCAGGGTTCTGGGATGAGCTATGTACAGAGTGCAGGGTTCTGGGATGAGCTATGTACAGAGTGCAGGGTTCTGGGATGAGCTATGTACAGAGTGCAGGGTTCTGGGATGAGTTATGTACGAGTGCACGGTTCTGAGATGAGCTATATACATCGGGCAGGGTTCTGGGATGAGCTATATAAAGGGTGCAGGGTTCTGGGATGAGCTTTATACAGGGTTCAGGGTTCTGAGATGAGCTATATACAGGGTTCTGTGATGAGCTATATACAGGGTGCGGGGTTCTGGGATGAGCAATGTACAGAGTGCAGGGTTCTGGGATGAGCTATGTACAGAGTGCAGGGTTCTGGGATGAGCTATGTACAGAGTGCAGGGTTCTGGGATGAGCTATGTACAGAGTGCAGGGTTATGACATGAGCTATATACAGAGTGCAGGGTTCTGAGATGAGCTATGTACAGAGTGCAGGTTTCTGAGAAGAGCTATGTACAGAGTGCAGGGTTCTGGGATGAGCTATGTACAGAGTGCAGGGTTCTGGCATGAGCTGTGTAAAGACTGCAGGGTTCTGGGATGAGCTGCATACAGAGTGCAGGGTTCTTGCATGAGCTGTGTAAAGGGTGCAGGGTTCTGGGTTGAGCTATGTACAAAGTTCAGGGTTCTGGAATGAGCTATATACAGAGTGCAGGGTTCTGGGATGAGCTATGTGCAGAGTGCAGGGTTCTGGGATGAGCTATGTACAGAGTGTAGGGTTCTGGGATGAGCTATGTACAGAGTGAATGGTTCTGGGATGAGCTGTGTACAGAGTGTAGGGTTTTGGGATGAGCTATGTACAGAGTGCAGGGTTCTGGAATGAGCTATGTTCAGAGTGCAGGGTTCTGAGATGAGCTATGTACAGAGTGCAGGGTTCTGAGATGAGCTATGTACAGAGTGCAGGGTTATGGAATTAGCTACGTAAAGAGTGCAGGGTTCTGGGATGAGCTATGTACAGAGTGCAGGGTTCTGGGATGAGCTATGTACAGAGTGCAGGGTTCTGGGATGAGTTATGTATGAGTGCACGGTTCTGAGATGAGCTATATACATCGGGCAGGGTTCTGGGATGAGCTATATAAAGAGTGCAGGGTTCTGGGATGAGCTTTATACAGGGTCCAGGGTTCTGAGATGAGCTATATACAGGGTTCTGTGATGAGCTATATACAGGGTGCGGGGTTCTGGGATGAGCAATGTACAGAGTGCAGGGTTCTGGGATGAGCTATGTACAGAGTGCAGGGTTCTGGGATGAGCTATGTACAGAGTGCAGGGTTATGACATGAGCTATATAGAGTGCAGGGTTCTGAGATGAGCTATGTACAGAGTGCAGGTTTCTGAGATGAGCTATGTACAGAGTGTAGGGTTCTGGGATGAGCTATGTACATAGTGCAGGGTTCTGGAATGAGCTACGTACAGAGTGCAGGGTTCTGGGATGAGCTATGTACAGAGTGCAGGGTTCTGGGATGAGCTATGTACAGAGTGCAGGGTTATGACATGAGCTATATACAGAGTGCAGGGTTCTGAGATGAGCTATGTACAGAGTGCAGGTTTCTGAGATGAGCTATGTACAGAGTGTAGGGTTCTGGGATGAGCTATGTACAGAGTGCAGGGTTCTGGCATGAGCTGTGTAAAGACTGCAGGGTTCTGGGTTGAGCTATATACAGAGTGCAGGGTTCTGGGATGAGCTATGTACAGAGTGCAGGGTACTGGGATGAGCTATGTACAGAGTGCAGGGTTCTGGGATGAGCTATGTACAGAGTGCAGGGTTCTGAGATGAGCTATGTACAGAGTGCAGGTTTCTGAGATGAGCTATGTACAGAGTGCAGGGTTCTGGGATGAGCTACGTACAGAGTGCAGGGTACTGGGATAAGCTATATACAGAGTGCAGGATTCTGGAATGAGCTGTGTAAAGAGTGCAGGGTTCTGGGTTGAGCTATGTACAGAGTGCAGGGTTCTGGGATGAGCTATGTACAGAGTGCAGGGTTCTGGGATGAGCTGCATGCAGACTGCAGGGTTCTGGGGTGAGCTGCATGCAGAGTTCAGGGTTCTGGGGTGAGCTGCATGCAGAGTGCAGGGTTCTGGGGTGAGCTGCATGGAGAGTGCAGGGTTCTGGGATGAGCTATGTACAGAGTGCAGGGTTCTGAGTTCAGCTATGTACAGAGTGCAGGGTTCTGATATGAGCTATGTACAGAGTGCAGGGTTCTGGGATGAGCTACGTACAGAGTGCAGGGTACTGGCATGAGCTGTGTAAAGTGTGCAGGGTTCTGGCATGAGCTGTGTAAAGGGTGCAGGGTTCTGGGTTGAGCTATGTACAAAGTGCAGTGTTCTGGAATGAGCTATATACAGAGTGCAGTGTTCTGGGATGAGCTATGTGCAATGTGCAGGGTTCTGGGATGAGCTATGTACAGAGTGCAGGGTTCTGGAATGAGCTATGTTCAAAGTGCAGGGTTCTGAGATGAGCTATGTACAGAGTGCAGGGTTCTGGGATGAGCTATGTAAAGAGTGTAGGGTTCTGGGATGAGCTAAGTACAGAGTGCAGGGTTATGGAATTAGCTACGTACAGAGTGCAAGGTTCTGGGATGAGCTATGTACAGAGTATAGGGTTCTGGGATGAGCTATGTACAGAGTGCAGGGTTCTGGGATGATTTATGTACGATGCACGGTTCTGAGATGAGCTATATACATGGTGCAGGGTTCTGGGATGAGCTATATAAAGGGTGCAGAGTTCTGGTGTGAGCTTTATACAGGGTCCTGGGTTCTGAGATGAGCTATATACAGGGTTCTATGATGAGCTTTATACAGGGTGCGGGGTTCTGGGATGAGATATGTACAGAGTGCAGGGTTCTGGGATGAGCTATGTACAGAGTGCAGGGTTCTGGGATGAGCTATGTACAGAGTGCAGGGTTCTGGGATGAGCTATGTACAGAGTGCAGGGTTATGACATGAGCTATATACAGAGTGCAGGGTTCTGAGATGAGCTATGTATTGAGTGCAGGTTCTGAGATGAGCTAAGTACAGAGTGCAGGATTCTAGAATCGGCTATGTACAGAGTGCAGGGTTCTGATATGAGCTATGTACAGAGTGCAGGGTTCTGGGATGAGCTATGTACAGAGTGCAGGGTTCTGGAATGAGCTATGTACAGAGTGCAGGGTACTGACATGAGCTGTGTAAAGAGTGCAGGGTTCTGGCATGAGCTGTGTAAAGGGTGCAGGGTTCTGGGTTGAGCTATGTACAAAGTGCAGTGTTCTGGAATGAGCTATATATAGAGTGCAGGGTTCTGGGATGAGCTATGTGCAATGTGCAGGGTTCTGGGATGAGCTATGTACAGAGTGCAGGGTTCTGGAATGAGCTATGTTCAGAGTGCAGGGTTCTGAGATGAGCTATGTACAGAGTGCAGGGTTCTGGGATGAGCTATGTAAAGAGTGTAGGGTTCTGGGATGAGCTAAGTACAGAGTGCAGGGTTATGGAATTAGCTACGTACAGAGTGCAAGGTTCTGGGATGAGCTATGTACAGAGTGTAGGGTTCTGGGATGAGCTATGTACAGAGTGCAGGGTTCTGGGATGATTTATGTACGATGCACGGTTCTGAGATGAGCTATATACATGGTGCAGGGTTCTGGGATGAGCTATATAAAGGGTGCAGAGTTCTGGGGTGAGCTTTATACAGGGTCCAGGGTTCTGAGATGAGCTATATACAGGGTTCTATGATGAGCTTTATACAGGGTGCGGGGTTCTGGGATGAGATATGTACAGAGTGCAGGGTTCTGGGATGAGCTATGTACAGAGTGCAGGGTTCTGGGATGAGCTATTTACAGAGTGCAGGGTTCTGGGATGAGCTATGTACAGAGTGCAGGGTTATGACATGAGCTATATACAGAGTGCAGGGTTCTGAGATGAGCTATGTATTGAGTGCAGGGTTCTGAGATGAGCTAAGTACAGAGTGCAGGATTCTGGAATCGGCTATGTACATAGTGCATGGTTCTGGAATCAGCTATGTACAGAGTGTAAGGTACTGGCATGAGCTGTGTACAGATTGCAGGGTTCTGGCATGAGCTGTGTACCGAGTGCAGGGTTCTGGGATGAGCTGTGTACAGAGTGCAGGGTTCTGGGATGAGCTTTGTTCAGAGTGCAGCGTTCTGGAATGAGCTTTGTACAGAGTGCTGGGTTCTGGGGTGAGCTTTATACAGGGTCCAGGGTTCTGAGATGAGCTATATACAGAGTGCAGGGTTCTGAGATGAGCTATGTACGAGTGCAGGGTTCTGAGATGAGCTATATGCAGGGTGCAGGGTTCTGGGATGAGCTATATAAAGGGTGCAGGGTTCTGGGGTGAGCTATATACAGGGTCCAGGGTTCTGAGATGAGCTATATACAGGTATTGTGATGAGCTATATACAGGGTGCAGGGTTCTGGGATGAGCTATGTACAGAGTGCAGGGTTCTGGGATGAGCTATGTACAGAGTGCAGGTTTCTGAGATGAGCTGTGTAAAGAGTGCAGGGTTCTGGGTTGAGCTATGTACAGAGTGCAGGGTTCTGGGATGAGCAATGTACAGAGTGTAGGGTTCTGGGATGAGCTGCATGCAGAGTGCAGGGTTCTGGGGTGAGCTGCATGCAGAGTGCAGGGTTCTTGGGTGAGCTTCATGCAGAGTGCCGGGTTCTGGGGTGAGCTGTGTACAGTGTGCAGGTTTCTGGGATGAGCTGTGTACAGTGTGCAGGGTTCTGGGATGAACTATGTACAGATGTACAGAGTGCAGGTCTCTGGGATGAGCTGTGTACAAAGTGCAGCGTTCTGGGATTAGCTGTGTACAGAGTGCAGGGTTCTGGGATGAGCTGTTTACATAGTGCAGGGTTCTGGGATGAGCTGCATAGAGAGTGCAGGGTTCTTGCATGAGCTGTGTAAAGGGTGCAGGGTTCTGGGTTGAGCTATGTACAAAGTGCAGGGTTCTGGAATGAGCTATATACAGAGTGAAGGGTTCTGGAATGAGCTATGTGCAGAGTGCAGGGTTCTGGGATGAGCTATGTACAGAGTGCAGGGTTCTGGGATGAGCTATGTACAGAGTGCAGGGTTCTGAGATGAGCTATGTACAGAGTGCAGGGTTATGGAATTAGCTACGTACAGAGTGCAGGGTTCTGGGATGAGTTATGTACGAGTGCACGGTTCTGAGATGAGCTATATACATGGTGCAGGGTTCTGGGATGAGCTATATAAAGGGTGCAGGGTTCTGGGATGAGCTATGTACAGAGTGTAGGGTTCTGGGATGAGCTGTGTACAAAGTGCAGGGTTCTGGAATGAGCTATGTTCAGAGTGCAGGGTTCTGAGATGAGCTATGTACAGAGTGCAGGGTTCTGAGATGAGCTATGTACAGAGTGCAGGGTTCTGAGATGAGCTATGTACAGAGTGCAGGGTTATGGAATTAGCTACGTACAGAGTGCAGGATTCTGGGATGAGCTATGTACAGAGTGCAGGGTTCTGGGATGAGCCATGTACAGAGTGCAGGGTTCTGGGATGAGTTATGTACGAGTGCACGGTTCTGAGATGAGCTATATACATGGTGCAGGGTTCTGGGATGAGCTATATAAAGGGTGCAGGGTTCTAGGATGAGCTATGTACAGAGTGTAGGGTTCTGGGATGAGCTATGTACAGAGTGCAGTGTTCTGGAATGAGCTATGTACAGAGTGCAGGGTACTGGCATGAGCTGTGTACAGAGTGCAGGGTTCTGGGATGAGCTGTGTACAGAGTGCAGGATACTGGCATAAGCTGTGTACAGAGTGCAGGGTTCTGGCATGAGCTGTGTACAGAGTGCAGGGTTCTGGGATGAGCTGTTTACAGAGTGCAGCGTTCTGGGGTGAGCTGTGTACAGAGTGCAGGGTTCTGGGATGAGCTGTTTACATAGTGCAGGGTTCTGGGATGAGCTGCATACAGAGTGCAGGGTTCTTGCATGAGCTGTGTAAAGGGTGCAGGGTTCTGGGTTGAGCTATGTACAAAGTTCAGGGTTCTGAAATGAGCTATATACAGAGTGCAGGGTTCTGGGATGAGCTATGTGCAGAGTGCAGGGTTCTGGGATGAGCTATGTACAGAGTGTAGGGTTCTGGGATGAGCTATGTACAGAGTGAATGGTTCTGGGATGAGCTGTGTACAGAGTGTAGGGTTCTGGGATGAGCTATGTACAGAGTGCAGGGTTCTGGAATGAGCTATGTACAGAGTGCAGGATTCTGAGATGAGCTATGTACAGAGTGCAGGGTTATGGAATTAGCTACGAACAGAGTGCAGGGTTCTGGGATGAGCTATGTACAGAGTGCAGGGTTCTGGGATGAGCTATGTACAGAGTGCAGGGTTCTGGGATGAGCTATGTACAGAGTGCAGGGTTCTGGGATGAGTTATGTACGAGTGCACGGTTCTGAGATGAGCTATATACATCGTGCAGGGTTCTGGGATGAGCTATATAAAGGGTGCAGGGTTCTGGGATGAGCTTTATACAGGGTCCAGGGTTCTGAGATGAGCTATATACAGGGTTCTGTGATGAGCTATATACAGGGTGCGGGGTTCTGGGATGAGCTATGTACAGAGTGCAGGGTTCTGGGATGAGCTATGTACAGAGTGCAGGGTTCTGGGATGAGCTATGTACAGAGTGCAGGGTTATGACATGAGCTATATAGAGTGCAGGGTTCTGAGATGAGCTATGTACAGAGTGCAGATTTCTGAGATGAGCTATGTACAGAGTGTAGGGTTCTGGGATGAGCTATGTACAGGGTGCAGGGTTCTGGAATGAGCTACGTACGGAGTGCAGGGTTCTGGGATGAGCTATGTACAGAGTGCAGGGTTCTGGGATGAGCTATGTACAGAGTGCAGGGTTATGACATGAGCTATATACAGAGTGCAGGGTTCTGAGATGAGCTATGTACAGAGTGCAGGTTTCTGAGATGAGCTATGTACAGAGTTCAGGGTACTGGGATGAGCTATGTACAGAGTGCAGGGTTCTGGCATGAGCTGTGTAAAGACTGCAGGGTTCTGGGTTGAGCTATATACAGAGTGCAGGGTTCTGGGATGAGCTATGTACAGATTGCAGGATACTGGGATGAGCTATGTACAGAGTGCAGGGTTCTGGGATGAGCTGCATGCAGATTGCAGGGTTCTGGGGTGAGCTGCATGCAGAGTGCAGGGTTCTGGGGTGAGCTGCATGCAGAGTGCAGGGTTCTAGGATGAGCTATGTACAGAGTGCAGGGTTCTGAGTTCAGCTATGTACAGAGTGCAGGGTTCTGATATGAGCTATGTACAGAGTGCAGGGTTCTGGGATGAGCTATGTACAGAGTGCAGGGTTCTGGGATGAGCTATGTACAGAGTGCAGGGTTCTGGAATGAGCTATGTACAGAGTGCAGGGTACTGGCATGAGCTGTGTAAAGAGTGCAGGGTTCTGGCATGAGCTGTGTAAAGGGTGCAGGGTTCTGGGTTGAGCTATGTACAAAGTGCAGTGTTCTGGAATGAGCTATATACAGAGTGCAGGGTTCTGGGATGAGCTATGTGCAGAGTGCAGGGTTCTGGGATGAGCTATGTACAGAGTGCAGGGTTCTGGAATGAGCTATGTTCAGAGTGCATTGTTCTGATATGAGCTATGTACAGAGTGCAGGGTTCTGAGATGAGCTATGTACAGAGTGTAGGGTTCTGGGATGAGCTATGTACAGAGTGCAGGGTTCTGGGATGAGTTATGTAAGATGCACGGTTCTGAGATGAGCTATATACATGGTGCAGGGTTCTGGGATGAGCTATATAAAGGGTGCAGAGTTCTGGGGTGAGCTTTATACAGGGTCCAGGGTTCTGAGATGAGCTATATACAGGGTTCTGTGATGAGCTATATACAGGGTGCGGGGTTCTGGGATGAGATATGTACAGAGTGCAGGGTTCTGGGATGAGCTATGTACAGAGTGCAGGGTTCTGGGATGAGCTATGTACAGAGTGCAGGGTTCTGGGATGAGCTATGTATAGAGTGCCGGGTTATGACATGAGCGATATACAGAGTGCAGGGTTCTGAGATGAGCTATGTATTGAGTGCAGGGTTCTGAGATGAGCTATGTACAGAGTGCATTTTTCTGAGATGAGCTATGTACAGAGTGCAGGGTTCTGGGATGAGCTACGTACAGAGTTCAGGGTACTGGGATAAGCTATATACAGAGTGCAGGATTCTAGAATGAGCTGTGTAAAGAGTGCAGGGTTCTGGGTTGAGCTATGTACAGAGTGCAGGGTTCTGGGATGAGCTATGTACAGAGTGCAGGGTTCTGGGATGAGCTGCATGCAGATTGCAGGGTTCTGGGGTGAGCTGCATGCAGAGTTCAGGGTTCTGGGGTGAGCTGCATGCAGAGTGCAGGGTTCTGGGGTGAGCTGCATACAGAGTGCAGGATTCTGGGATGAGCTATGTAGAGAGTGCAGGGTTCTGAGTTCAGCTATGTACAGAGTGCAAGGTTCTGATATGAGCTATGTACAGAGTGCAGGGTTCTGGGATGAGCTACGTACAGAGTGCAGGGTACTGGCATCAGCTGTGTAAAGAGTGCAGGGTTCTGGCATGAGCTGTGTAAAGGGTGCAGGGTTCTGGGTTGAGCTATATACAAAGTGCGGTGTTCTGGAATGAGCTATATACAGAGTGCAGGGTTCTGGGATGAGCTATGTGCAATGTGCAGCGTTCTGGGATGAGCTATGTACAGAGTGCAGGGTTCTGGAATGAGCTATGTTCAGAGTGCAGGGTTCTGAGATGAGCTATGTACAGAGTGCAGGGTTCTGGGATGAGCTATGTAAAGAGTGTAGGGTTCTGGGATGAGCTAAGTACAGAGTGCAGGGTTATGGAATTAGCTACGTACAGAGTGCAAGGTTCTGGGATGAGCTATGTACAGAGTGTAGGGTTCTGGGATGAGCTATGTACAGAGTGCAGGGTTCTGGGATGATTTATGTACGATGCACGGTTCTGAGATGAGCTATATACATGGTGCAGGGTTCTGGGATGAGCTATATAAAGGGTGCAGAGTTCTGGGGTGAGCTTTATACAGGGTCCAGGGTTCTGAGATGAGCTATATACAGGGTTCTATGATGAGCTTTATACAGGGTGCGGGGTTCTGGGATGAGATATGTACAGAGTGCAGGGTTCTGGGATGAGCTATGTACAGAGTGCAGGGTTCTGGGATAAGCTATGTACAGAGTGCAGGGTTCCGGGATGAGCTATGTACAGAGTGCAGGTTTCTGAGATGAGCTGTGTAAAGAGTGCAGGGTTCTGGGTTGAGCTATGTACAGAGTGCAGGGTTCTGGGATGAGCAATGTACAGAGTGTAGGGTTCTGGGATGAGCTGCATGCAGAGTGCAGGGTTCTGGGGTGAGCTGCATGCAGAGTGCAGGGTTCTTGGGTGAGCTTCATGCAGAGTGCCGGGTTCTGGGGTGAGCTGTGTACAGTGTGCAGGTTTCTGGGATGAGCTGTGTACAGTGTGCAGGGTTCTGGGATGAACTATGTACAGATGTACAGAGTGCAGGTCTCTGGGATGAGCTGTGTACAAAGTGCAGTGTTCTGGGATTAGCTGTGTACAGAGTGCAGGGTTCTGGGATGAGCTGTTTACATAGTGCAGGGTTCTGGGATGAGCTGCATAGAGAGTGCAGGGTTCTTGCATGAGCTGTGTAAAGGGTACAGGGTTCTGGGTTGAGCTATGTACAAAGTGCAGGGTTCTGGAATGAGCTATATACAGAGTGCAGGGTTCTGGGATGAGCTATGTGCAGAGTGCAGGGTTCTGGGATGAGCTATGTACAGAGTGCAGGGTTCTGGGATGAGCTATGTACAGAGTGTAGGGTTCTGGGATGAGCTGTGTACAAAGTGCAGGGTTCTGGAATGAGCTGTGTACAAAGTGCAGGGTTCTGGAATGAGCTATGTTCAGAGTGCAGGGTTCTGAGATGAGCTATGTACAGAGTGCAGGGTTCTGAGATGAGCTATGTACAGAGTGCAGGGTTCTGAGATGAGCTATGTACAGAGTGCAGGGTTATGGAATTAGCTACGTACAGAGTGCAGGGTTCTGGGATGAGCTATGTACAGAGTGCAGGGTTCTGGGATGAGCCATGTACAGAGTGCAGGGTTCTGGGATGAGTTATGTACGAGTGCACGGTTCTGAGATGAGCTATATACATGGTGCAGGGTTCTGGGATGAGCCATATAAAGGGTGCAGGGTTCTGGGATGAGCTATGTACAGAGTGTAGGGTTCTGGGATGAGCTATGTACAGAGTGCAGTGTTCTGGAATGAGCTATGTACAGAGTGCAGGGTACTGGCATGAGCTGTGTACAGAGTGCAGGGTTCTGGGATGAGCTGTGTACAGAGTGCAGGATACTGGCATAAGCTGTGTACAGAGTGCAGGGTTCTGGCATGAGCTGTGTACAGAGTGCAGGGTTCTGGGATGAGCTGTTTACAGAGTGCAGCGTTCTGGGGTGAGCTGTGTACAGAGTGCAGGGTTCTGGGATGAGCTGTTTACAGAGTGCAGGGTTCTTGCATGAGCTGTGTAAAGGGTGCAGGGTTCTGGGTTGAGCTATGTACAAAGTTCAGGGTTCTGGGATGAGCTGTGTACAGAGTGCAGGATACTGGCATAAGCTGTGTACAGAGTGCAGGGTTCTGGCATGAGCAGTGTACAGAGTGCAGGGTTCTGGGATGAGCTGTTTACAGAGTGCAGCGTTCTGGGGTGAGCTGTGTACAGAGTGCAGGGTTCTGGGATGAGCTGTTTACATAGTGCAGGGTTCTGGGATGAGCTGCATACAGAGTGCAGGGTTCTTGCATGAGCTGTGTAAAGGGTGCAGGGTTCTGGGTTGAGCTATGTACAAAGTTTAGGGTTCTGAAATGAGCTATATACAGAGTGCAGGGTTCTGGGATGAGCTATGTGCAGAGTGCAGGGTTCTGGGATGAGCTATGTACAGAGTGTAGGGTTCTGGGATGAGCTATGTACAGAGTGAATGGTTCTGGGATGAGCTGTGTACAGAGTGTAGGGTTCTGGGATGAGCTATGTACAGAGTGCAGGGTTCTGGAATGAGCTATGTACAGAGTGCAGGGTTCTGAGATGAGCTATGTACAGAGTGCAGGGTTATGGAATTAGCTACGAACAGAGTGCAGGGTTCTGGGATGAGCTATGTACAGAGTGCAGGGTTCTGGGATGAGCTATGTACAGAGTGCAGGGTTCTGGGATGAGCTATGTACAGAGTGCAGGGTTCTGGGATGAGTTATGTACGAGTGCACGGTTCTGAGATGAGCTATATACATCGTGCAGGGTTCTGGGATGAGCTATATAAAGGGTGCAGGGTTCTGGGATGAGCTTTATACAGGGTCCAGGGTTCTGAGATGAGCTATATACAGGGTTCTGTGATGAGCTATATACAGGGTGCGGGGTTCTGGGATGAGCTATGTACAGAGTGCAGGGTTCTGGGATGAGCTATGTACAGAGTGCAGGGTTCTGGGATGAGCTATGTACAGAGTGCAGGGTTATGACATGAGCTATATAGAGTGCAGGGTTCTGAGATGAGCTATGTACAGAGTGCAGGTTTCTGAGATGAGCTATGTACAGAGTGTAGGGTTCTGGGATGAGCTATGTACAGGGTGCAGGGTTCTGGAATGAGCTACGTACGGAGTGCAGGGTTCTGGGATGAGCTATGTACAGAGTGCAGGGTTCTGGGATGAGCTATGTACAGAGTGCAGGGTTATGACATGAGCTATATACAGAGTGCAGGGTTCTGAGATGAGCAATGTACAGAGTGCAGGTTTCTGAGATGAGCTATGTACAGAGTTCAGGGTACTGGGATGAGCTATGTACAGAGTGCAGGGTTCTGGCATGAGCTGTGTAAAGACTGCAGGGTTCTGGGTTGAGCTATATACAGAGTGCAGGGTTCTGGGATGAGCTATGTACAGATTGCAGGGTACTGGGATGAGCTATGTACAGAGTGCAGGGTTCTGGGATGAGCTGCATGCAGATTGCAGGGTTCTGGGGTGAGCTGCATGCAGAGTGCAGGGTTCTGGGGTGAGCTGCATGCAGAGTGCAGGGTTCTGGGATGAGCTATGTACAGAGTGCAGGGTTCTGAGTTCAGCTATGTACAGAGTGCAGGGTTCTGATATGAGCTATGTACAGAGTGCAGGGTTCTGGGATGAGCTATGTACAGAGTGCAGGGTTCTGGGATGAGCTATGTACAGAGTGCAGGGTTCTGGAATGAGCTATGTACAGAGTGCAGGGTACTGGCATGAGCTGTGTAAAGAGTGCAGGGTTCTGGCATGAGCTGTGTAAAGGGTGCAGGGTTCTGGGTTGAGCTATGTACAAAGTGCAGTGTTCTGGAATGAGCTATATACAGAGTGCAGGGTTCTGGGATGAGCTATGTGCAGAGTGCAGGGTTCTGGGATGAGCTATGTACAGAGTGCAGGGTTCTGGAATGAGCTATGTTCAGAGTGCATTGTTCTGATATGAGCTATGTACAGAGTGCAGGGTTCTGAGATGAGCTATGTACAGAGTGTAGGGTTCTGGGATGAGCTATGTACAGAGTGCAGGGTTCTGGGATGAGTTATGTAAGATGCACGGTTCTGAGATGAGCTATATACATGGTGCAGGGTTCTGGGATGAGCTATATAAAGGGTGCAGAGTTCTGGGGTGAGCTTTATACAGGGTCCAGGGTTCTGAGATGAGCTATATACAGGGTTCTGTGATGAGCTATATACAGGGTGCGGGGTTCTGGGATGAGATATGTACAGAGTGCAGGGTTCTGGGATGAGCTATGTACAGAGTGCAGGGTTCTGGGATGAGCTATGTACAGAGTGCAGGGTTCTGGGATGAGCTATGTATAGAGTGCCGGGTTATGACATGAGCGATATACAGAGTGCAGGGTTCTGAGATGAGCTATGTATTGAGTGCAGGGTTCTGAGATGAGCTATGTACAGAGTGCATTTTTCTGAGATGAGCTATGTACAGAGTGCAGGGTTCTGGGATGAGCTACGTACAGAGTTCAGGGTACTGGGATAAGCTATATACAGAGTGCAGGATTCTAGAATGAGCTGTGTAAAGAGTGCAGGGTTCTGGGTTGAGCTATGTACAGAGTGCAGGGTTCTGGGATGAGCTATGTACAGAGTGCAGGGTTCTGGGATGAGCTGCATGCAGATTGCAGGGTTCTGGGGTGAGCTGCATGCAGAGTTCAGGGTTCTGGGGTGAGCTGCATGCAGAGTGCAGGGTTCTGGGGTGAGCTGCATGCAGAGTGCAGGGTTCTGGGATGAGCTATGTAGAGAGTGCAGGGTTCTGAGTTCAGCTATGTACAGAGTGCAAGGTTCTGATATGAGCTATGTACAGAGTGCAGGGTTCTGGGATGAGCTACGTACAGAGTGCAGGGTACTGGCATCAGCTGTGTAAAGAGTGCAGGGTTCGGGCATGAGCTGTGTAAAGGGTGCAGGGTTCTGGGTTGAGCTATGTACAAAGTGCGGTGTTCTGGAATGAGCTATATACTGAGTGCAGGGTTCTGGGATGAGCTATGTGCAATGTGCAGGGTTCTGGGATGAGCTATGTACAGAGTGCAGGGTTCTGGAATGAGCTATGTTCAGAGTGCAGGGTTCTGAGATGAGCTATGTACAGAGTGCAGGGTTCTGGGATGAGCTATGTAAAGAGTGTAGGGTTCTGGGATGAGCTAAGTACAGAGTGCAGGGTTATGGAATTAGCTACGTACAGAGTGCAAGGTTCTGGGATGAGCTATGTACAGAGTGTAGGGTTCTGGGATGAGCTATGTACAGAGTGCAGGGTTCTGGGATGATTTATGTACGATGCACGGTTCTGAGATGAGCTATATACATGGTGCAGGGTTCTGGGATGAGCTATATAAAGGGTGCAGAGTTCTGGGGTGAGCTTTATACAGGGTCCAGGGTTCTGAGATGAGCTATATACAGGGTTCTATGATGAGCTTTATACAGGGTGCGGGGTTCTGGGATGAGATATGTACAGAGTGCAGGGTTCTGGGATGAGCTATGTACAGAGTGCAGGGTTCTGGGATGAGCTATGTACAGAGTGCAGGGTTCTGGGATGAGCTATGTACAGAGTGCAGGTTTCTGAGATGAGCTGTGTAAAGAGTGCAGGGTTCTGGGTTGAGCTATGTACAGAGTGCAGGGTTCTGGGATGAGCAATGTACAGAGTGTAGGGTTCTGGGATGAGCTGCATGCAGAGTGCAGGGTTCTGGGGTGAGCTGCATGCAGAGTGCAGGGTTCTTGGGTGAGCTTCATGCAGAGTGCCGGGTTCTGGGGTGAGCTGTGTAAAGTGTGCAGGTTTCTGGGATGAGCTGTGTACAGTGTGCAGGGTTCTGGGATGAACTATGTACAGATGTACAGAGTGCAGGTCTCTGGGATGAGCTGTGTACAAAGTGCAGTGTTCTGGGATTAGCTGTGTACAGAGTGCAGGGTTCTGGGATGAGCTGTTTACATAGTGCAGGGTTCTGGGATGAGCTGCATAGAGAGTGCAGGGTTCTTGCATGAGCTGTGTAAAGGGTACAGGGTTCTGGGTTGAGCTATGTACAAAGTGCAGGGTTCTGGAATGAGCTATATACAGAGTGCAGGGTTCTGGGATGAGCTATGTGCAGAGTGCAGGGTTCTGGGATGAGCTATGTACAGAGTGCAGGGTTCTGGGATGAGCTATGTACAGAGTGTAGGGTTCTGGGATGAGCTGTGTACAAAGTGCAGTGTTCTGGAATGAGCTATGTTCAGAGTGCAGGGTTCTGAGATGAGCTATGTACAGAGTGCAGGGTTCTGAGATGAGCTATGTACAGAGTGCAGGGTTCTGAGATGAGCTATGTACAGAGTGCAGGGTTATGGAATTAGCTACGTACAGAGTGCAGGGTTCTGGGATGAGCTATGTACAGAGTGCAGGGTTCTGGGATGAGCCATGTACAGAGTGCAGGGTTCTGGGATGAGTTATGTACGAGTGCACGGTTCTGAGATGAGCTATATACATGGTGCAGGGTTCTGGGATGAGCTATATAAAGGGTGCAGGGTTCTGGGATGAGCTATGTACAGAGTGTAGGGTTCTGGGATGAGCTATGTACAGAGTGCAGTGTTCTGGAATGAGCTATGTACAGAGTGCAGCGTACTGGCATGAGCTGTGTACAGAGTGCAGGGTTCTGGGATGAGCTGTGTACAGAGTGCAGGATACTGGCATAAGCTGTGTACAGAGTGCAGGGTTCTGGCATGAGCTGTGTACAGAGTGCAGGGTTCTGGGATGAGCTGTTTACAGAGTGCAGCGTTCTGGGGTGAGCTGTGTACAGAGTGCAGGGTTCTGGGATGAGCTGTTTACAGAGTGCAGGGTTCTTGCATGAGCTGTGTAAAGGGTGCAGGGTTCTGGGTTGAGCTATGTACAAAGTTCAGGGTTCTGAAATGAGCTATATACAGAGTGCAGGGTTCTGGGATGAGCTATGTGCAGATTGCAGGGTTCTGGGATGAGCTATGTACAGAGTGTAGGGTTCTGGGATGAGCTATGTACAGAGTGAATAGTTCTGGGATAAGCTGTGTACAGAGTGTAGGGTTCTGGGATGAGCTATGTACAGAGTGCAGGGTTCTGGAATGAGCTATGTACAGAGTGCAGGGTTCTGAGATGAGCTATGTACAGAGTGCAGGGTTATGGAATTAGCTACGTACAGAGTGCAGGGTTCTGGGATGAGCTATGTACAGAGTGCAGGGTTCTGGGATGAGCTATGTACAGAGTGCAGGGTTCTGGGATGAGCTATGTACAGAGTGCAGGGTTCTGGGATGAGTTATGTACGAGTGCACGGTTCTGAGATGAGCTATATACATCGTGCAGGGTTCTGGGATGAGCTATATAAAGGGTGCAGGGTTCTGGGATGAGCTTTATACAGGGTCCAGGGTTCTGAGATGAGCTATATACAGGGTTCTGTGATGAGCTATATACAGGGTGCGGGGTTCTGGGATGAGCTATGTACAGAGTGCAGGGTTCTGGGATGAGCTATGTACAGAGTGCAGGGTTCTGGGATGAGCTATGTACAGAGTGCAGGGTTATGACATGAGCTATATAGAGTGCAGGGTTCTGAGATGAGCTATGTACAGAGTGCAGGTTTCTGAGATGAGCTATGTACAGAGTGTAGGGTTCTGGGATGAGCTATGTACAGGGTGCAGGGTTCTGGAATGAGCTACGTACAGAGTGCAGGGTTCTGGGATGAGCTATGTACAGAGTGCAGGGTTCTGGGATGAGCTATGTACAGAGTGCAGGGTTATGACATGAGCTATATAAAGAGTGCAGGGTTCTGAGATGAGCTATGTACAGAGTGCAGGTTTCTGAGATGAGCTATGTACAGAGTGCAGGGTACTGGGATGAGCTATGTACAGAGTGCAGGGTTCTGGCATGAGCTGTGTAAAGACTGCAGGGTTCTGGGTTGAGCTATATACAGAGTGCAGGGTTCTGGGATGAGCTATGTACAGATTGCAGGGTACTGGGATGAGCTATGTACAGAGTGCAGGGTTCTGGGATGAGCTGCATGCAGATTGCAGGGTTCTGGGGTGAGCTGCATGCAGAGTGCAGGGTTCTGGGGTCAGCTGCATGCAAAGTGCAGGGTTCTGGGGTGAGCTGCATGCAGAGTGCAGGGTTCTGGGATGAGCTATGTACAGAGTGCAGGGTTCTGAGTTCAGCTATGTACAGAGTGCAGGGTTCTGATATGAGCTATGTACAGAGTGCAGGGTTCTGGGATGAGCTATGTACAGAGTGCAGGGTTCTGGGATGAGCTATGTACAGAGTGCAGGGTTCTGGAATGAGCTATGTACAGAGTGCAGGGTACTGGCATGAGCTGTGTAAAGAGTGCAGGGTTCTGGCATGAGCTGTGTAAAGGGTGCAGGGTTCTGGGTTGAGCTATGTACAAAGTGCAGTGTTCTGGAATGAGCTATATACAGAGTGCAGGGTTCTGGGATGAGCTATGTGCAGAGTGCAGGGTCCTGGGATGAGCTATGTACAGAGTGCAGGGTTCTGGAATGAGCTATGTTCAGAGTGCAGGGTTCTGATATGAGCTATGTACAGAGTGCAGGGTTCTGAGATGAGCTATGTACAGAGTGTAGGGTTCTGGGATGAGCTATGTACAGAGTGCAGGGTTCTGGGATGAGTTATGTAAGATGCACGGTTCTGAGATGAGCTATATACATGGTGCAGGGTTCTGGGATGAGCTATATAAAGGGTGCAGAGTTCTGGGGTGAGCTTTATACAGGGTCCAGGGTTCTGAGATGAGCTATATACAGGGTTCTGTGATGAGCTATATACAGGGTGCGGGGTTCTGGGATGAGATATGTACAGAGTGCAGGGTTCTGGGATGAGCTATGTACAGAGTGCAGGGTTCTGGGATGAGCTATGTACAGAGTGCAGGGTTCTGGGATGAGCTATGTACAGAGTGCAGGGTTCTGGGATGAGCTATGTACAGAGTGCAGGGTTATGACATGAGCGATATACAGAGTGCAGGGTTCTGAGATGAGCTATGTATTGAGTGCAGGGTTCTGAGATGAGCTATGTACAGAGTGCATTTTTCTGAGATGAGCTATGTACAGAGTGCAGGGTTCTGGGATGAGCTACGTACAGAGTGCAGGGTACTGGGATAAGCTATATACAGAGTGCAGGATTCTAGAATGAGCTGTGTAAAGAGTGCAGGGTTCTGGGTTGAGCTATGTACAGAGTGCAGGGTTCTGGGAAGAGCTATGTACAGAGTGCAGGGTTCTGGGGTGAGCTGCATGCAGAGTTCAGGGTTCTGGGGTGAGCTGCATGCAGAGTGCAAGGTTCTGGGGTGAGCTGCATGCAGAGTGCAGGGTTCTGGGATGAGCTATGTAGAGAGTGCAGGGTTCTGAGTTCAGCTATGTACAGACTGCAGGGTTCTGATATGAGCTATGTACAGAGTGCAGGGTTCTGGGATGAGCTACGTACAGAGTGCAGGGTACTGGCATCAGCTGTGTAATGAGTGCAGGGTTCTGGCATGAGCTGTGTAAAGGGTGCAGGGTTCTGGGTTGAGCTATGTACAAAGTGCAGTGTTCTGGAATGAGCTATATACAGAGTGCAGGGTTCTGGGATGAGCTATGTGCAATGTGCAGGGTTCTGGGATGAGCTATGTACAGAGTGCAGGGTTCTGGAATGAGCTATGTTCAGAGTGCAGGGTTCTGAGATGAGCTATGTACAGAGTGCAGGGTTCTGGGATGAGCTATGTAAAGAGTGTAGGGTTCTGGGATGAGCTAAGTACAGAGTGCAGGGTTATGGAATTAGCTACGTACAGAGTGCAAGGTTCTGGGATGAGCTATGTACAGAGTGTAGGGTTCTGGGATGAGCTATGTACAGAGTGCAGGGTTCTGGGATGATTTATGTACGATGCACGGTTCTGAGATGAGCTATATACATGGTGCAGGGTTCTGGGATGAGCTATATAAAGGGTGCAGAGTTCTGGGGTGAGCTTTATACAGGGTCCAGGGTTCTGAGATGAGCTATATACAGGGTTCTATGATGAGCTTTATACAGGGTGCGGGGTTCTGGGATGAGATATGTACAGAGTGCAGGGTTCTGGGATGAGCTATGTACAGAGTGCAGGGTTCTGGGATGAGCTATGTACAGAGTGCAGGGTTCTGGGATGAGCTATGTACAGAGTGCAGGGTTATGACATGAGCTATATACAGAGTGCAGGGTTCTGAGATGAGCTATGTATTGAGTGCAGGGTTCTGAGATGAGCTAAGTACAGAGTGCAGGATTCTGGAATCGGCTATGTACAGAGTGCAGGGTTCTGATATGAGCTATGTACAGAGTGCAGGGTTCTGGGATGAGCTATGTACAGAGTGCAGGGTTCTGGAATGAGCTATGTACAGAGTGCAGGGTACTGGCATGAGCTGTGTAAAGAGTGCAGGGTTCTGGCATGAGCTGTGTAAAGGGTGCAGGGTTCTGGGATGAGCTGCATACAGAGTGCAGGGTTCTTGCATGAGCTGTGTAAAGGGTGCAGGGTTCTGGGTTGAGCTATGTACAAAGTTCAGGGTTCTGGAATGAGCTATATACAGAGTGCAGGGTTCTTGGATGAGCTATGTGCAGAGTGCAGGGTTCTGGGATGAGCTATGTACAGAGTGTAGGGTTCTGGGATGAGCTATGTACAGAGTGCAGGGTTCTGGGATGAGCTATGTACAGAGTGCAGGGTTCTGGGATGAGCTATATACAGAGTGCAGGGTACTGGGATGAGCAATGTACAGAGTGTAGGGTTCTGGGATGAGCTATGTACAGAGTGAATGATTCTGGGATGAGCTGTGTACAGAGTGTAGGGTTTTGGGATGAGCTATGTACAGAGTGCAGGGTTCTGGAACGAGCTATGTTCAGAGTGCAGGGTTCTGAGATGAGCTATGTACAGAGTGCAGGGTTCTGGGATGAGCTATGTACAGAGTGCAGGGTTCTGGAATGAGCTATGTACAGATTGCAGGGTACTGGGATGAGCTATGTACAGAGTGCAGGGTTCTGGGATGAGCTACGTACAGAGTGCAGGGTTCTGGGATGAGCTATGTACAGAGTGCAGGGTTCTGGGATGAGCTATGTACAGAGTGCAGGGTTCTGGGATGAGCTATGTACAGAGTGCAGGGTTCTGGGATGAGTTATGTACGAGTGCACGGTTCTGAGATGAGCTATATACATCGGGCAGGGTTCTGGGTTGAGCTATATAAAGGGTGCAGGGTTCTGGGATGAGCTTTATACAGGGTCCAGGGTTCTGAGATGAGCTATATACAGGGTTCTGTGATGAGCTATATACAGGGTGCGGAGTTCTGGGATGAGCAATGTACAGAGTGCAGGGTTCTGGGATGAGCTATGTACAGAGTGCAGGGTTCTGGGATGAGCTATGTACAGAGTGCAGGGTTATGACATGAGCTATATAGAGTGCAGGGTTCTGAGATGAGCTATGTACAGAGTGCAGGTTTCTGAGATGAGCTATGTACAGAGTGTAGGGTTCTGGGATGAGCTATGTACAGAGTGCAGGGTTCTGGAATGAGCTACGTACAGAGTGCAGGGTTCTGGGATGAGCTATGTACAGAGTGCAGGGTTCTGGGATGAGCTATGTACAGAGTGCAGGGTTATGACATGAGCTATATACAGAGTGCAGGGTTCTGAGATGAGCTATGTACAGAGTGCAGGTTTCTGAGATGAGCTATGTACAGAGTGTAGGGTTCTGGGATGAGCTATGTACAGAGTGCAGGGTTCTGGCATAAGCTGTGTAAAGACTGCAGGGTTCTGGGTTGAGCTATATACAGAGTGCAGAGTTCTGGGATGAGCTATGTACAGAGTGCAGGGTACTGGGATGAGCTATGTACAGAGTGCAGGGTTCTGGGATGAGCTATGTACAGAGTGCAGGGTTCTGGGATGAGCTATGTACAGAGTGCAGGGTTCTGGGATGAGCTGCATGCAGATTGCAGGGTTCTGGGGTGAGCTGCATGCAGAGTGCAGGGTTCTGGGGTGAGCTGCATGCAGAGTGCAGGGTTCTGGGATGAGCTTTGTACAGAGTGCAGGGTTCTGGGATGAGCTATGTACAGAGTGCAGGGTTCTGGGATGAGCTATGTACAGAGTGCAGTGTTCTGGAATGAGCTATGTACAGAGTGCAGGGTACTGGCATGAGCTGTGTAAAGAGTGCAGGGTTCTGGCATGAGCTGTGTAAAGGGTGCAGGGTTCTGGGTTGAGCTATGTACAAAGTGCAGTGTTCTGGAATGAGCTATATACTGAGTGCAGGGTTCTGGGATGAGCTATGTGCAGAGTGCAGGGTTCTGGGATGAGCTATGTACAGGGTGCAGGGTTCTGGAATGAGCTATGTTCAGAGTGCAGGGTTCTGATATGAGCTATGTACAGAGTGCAGGGTTCTGGGATGAGCTATGTACAGGGTGCAGGGTTCTGGAATGAGCTATGTTCAGAGTGCAGGGTTCTGATATGAGCTATGTACAGAGTGTAGGGTTCTGGGATGAGTTATGTAAGATGCACGGTTCTGAGATGAGCTATATACATGGTGCAGGGTTCTGGGATGAGCTATATAAAGGGTGCAGAGTTCTGGGGTGAGCTTTATACAGGGTCCAGGGTTCTGAGATGAGCTATATACAGGGTTCTGTGATGAGCTATATACAGGGTGCGGGGTTCTGGGATGAGATATGTACAGAGTGCAGGGTTCTGGGATGAGCTATGTACAGAGTGCAGGGTTCTGGGATGAGCTATGTACAGAGTGCAGGGTTCTGGGATGAGCTATGTACAGAGTGCAGGATTATGACATGAGCGATATACAGAGTGCAGGGTTCTGAGATGAGCTATGTATTGAGTGCAGGGTTCTGAGATGAGCTATGTACAGAGTGCAGGTTTCTGAGATGAGCTATGTACAGAGTGCAGGGTTCTGGGATGAGCTACGTACAGAGTGCAGGGTACTGGGATAAGCTATATACAGAGTGCAGGATTCTGGAATGAGCTGTGTAAAGAGTGCAGGGTTCTGGGTTGAGCTATGTACAGAGTGCAGGGTTCTGGGATGAGCTATGTACAGAGTGCAGGGTTCTGGGATGAGCTGCATGCAGACTGCAGGGTTCTGGGGTGAGCTGCATGCAGAGTTCAGGGTTCTGGGGTGAGCTGCATGCAGAGTGCAGGGTTCTGGGGTGAGCTGCATGGAGAGTGCAGGGTTCTGGGATGAGCTATGTACAGAGTGCAGGGTTCTGAGTTCAGCTATGTACAGAGTGCAGGGTTCTGATATGAGCTATGTACAGAGTGCAGGGTTCTGGGATGAGCTACGTACAGAGTGCAGGGTACTGGCATGTGCTGTATAAAGTGTGCAGGGTTCTGGCATGAGCTGTGTAAAGGGTGCAGGGTTCTGGGTTGAGCTATGTACAAAGTGCAGTGTTCTGGAATGAGCTATATACAGAGTGCAGGGTTCTGGGATGAGCTATGTGCAATGTGCAGGGTTCTGGGATGAGCTATGTACAGAGTGCAGGGTTCTGGAATGAGCTATGTTCAGAGTGCAGGGTTCTGAGATGAGCTATGTACAGAGTGCAGGGTTCTGGGATGAGCTATGTAAAGAGTGTAGGGTTCTGGGATGAGCTAAGTACAGAGTGCAGGGTTATGGAATTAGCTACGTGCAGAGTGCAAGGTTCTGGGATGAGCTATGTACAGAGTGTAGGGTTCTGGGATGAGCTATGTACAGAGTGCAGGGTTCTGGGATGATTTATGTACGATGCACGGTTCTGAGATGAGCTATATACATGGTGCAGGGTTCTGGGATGAGCTATATAAAGGGTGCAGAGTTCTGGGGTGAGCTTTATACAGGGTCCAGGGTTCTGAGATGAGCTATATACAGGGTTCTATGATGAGCTTTATACAGGGTGCGGGGTTCTGGGATGAGATATGTACAGAGTGCAGGGTTCTGGGATGAGCTATGTACAGAGTGCAGGGTTCTGGGATGAGCTATGTACAGAGTGCAGGGTTCTGGGATGAGCTATGTACAGAGTGCAGGGTTATGACATGAGCTATATACAGAGTGCAGGGTTCTGAGATGAGCTATGTATTGAGTGCAGGTTCTGAGATGAGCTAAGTACAGAGTGCAGGATTCTGGAATCGGCTATGTACAGAGTGCAGGGTTCTGATATGAGCTATGTACAGAGTGCAGGGTACTGGCATGAGCTGTGTAAAGAGTGCAGGGTTCTGGCATGAGCTGTGTAAAGGGTGCAGGGTTCTGGGTTGAGCTATGTACAAAGTGCAGTGTTCTGGAATGAGCTATATACAGAGTGCAGGGTTCTGGGATGAGCTATGTGCAATGTGCAGGGTTCTGGGATGAGCTATGTACAGAGTGCAGGGTTCTGGAATGAGCTATGTTCAGAGTGCAGGGTTCTGAGATGAGCTATGTACAGAGTGCAGGGTTCTGGGATGAGCTATGTAAAGAGTGTAGGGTTCTGGGATGAGCTAAGTACAGAGTGCAGGGTTATGGAATTAGCTACATACAGAGTGCAAGGTTCTGGGATGAGCTATGTACAGAGTGTAGGGTTCTGGGATGAGCTATGTACAGAGTGCAGGGTTCTGGGATGATTTATGTACGATGCACGGTTCTGAGATGAGCTATATACATGGTGCAGGGTTCTGGGATGAGCTATATAAAGGGTGCAGAGTTCTGGGGTGAGCTTTATACAGGGTCCAGGGTTCTGAGATGAGCTATATACAGGGTTCTATGATGAGCTTTATACAGGGTGCGGGGTTCTGGGATGAGATATGTACAGAGTGCAGGGTTCTGGAATGAGCTATGTACAGAGTGCAGGGTTCTGGGATGAGCTATTTACAGAGTGCAGGGTTCTGGGATGAGCTATGTACAGAGTGCAGGGTTATGACATGAGCTATATACAGAGTGCAGGGTTCTGAGATGAGCTATGTATTGAGTGCAGGGTTCTGAGATGAGCTAAGTACAGAGTGCAGGATTCTGGAATCGGCTATGTACAGAGTGCATGGTTCTGGAATCAGCTATGTACAGAGTGCAAGGTACTGGCATGAGCTGTGTACAGAGTGCAGGGTTCTGGCATGAGCTGTGTACAGAGTGCAGGGTTCTGGGATGAGCTGTGTACAGAGTGCAGGGTTCTGGGATGAGCTTTGTTCAGAGTGCAGCGTTCTGGGATGAGCTTTGTACAGAGTGCTGGGTTCTGGGGTGAGCTTTATACAGGGTCCAGGGTTCTGAGATGAGCTATATACAGAGTGCAGGGTTCTGAGATGAGCTATGTACGAGTGCAGGGTTCTGAGATGAGCTATATGCAGGGTGCAGGGTTCTGGGATGAGCTATATAAAGGGTGCAGAGTTCTGGGGTGAGCTTTATACAGGGTCCAGGGTTCTGAGATGAGCTATATACAGGTATTGGGATGAGCTATATACAGGGTGCAGGGTTCTGGGATGAGCTATGTACAGTGTGTAGTGTTCTGGGATGAGCTATGTACAGAGTGCAGGTTTCTGGGATGAGCTATGTACAGTGTGCAGGGTTAGGAGATGAGCTATATACAGGGTGCAAGGTTCTGGGATGAGCTAGATAAAGGGTGCAGGGTTCTGGGATGAGCTATATACAGGGTCCAGGGTTCTGAGATGAGCTATATACAGGGTTCTGGGATGAGCAATTTACAGGGTTCTGGGATGAGCTATGTACAGAGTGCAGGGTTCTGAGATGAGCTATGTACAGAGTACAGGGTTCTGGAATGAGCTATGTACACATGCAGGGTTCTGGGATGAGCTATGTACAGAGTGCAGGGTTCTGGCATGAGCTATGTACAGAGCGCGGTGTTCTGGCATGAGCTACTGTATGTACAGAGTGCAGGGTTCTGGGATGAGATATGCACAGAGTGCAGGGTTCTGGAATGAGCTATGTACAGAGTGCAGGGTTCTGGGGTGAGCTATGTACAGAGTGCTGGGTGCTGGGGTGAGCTGTGTACAGAGTGCAGGGTTCTGAGATGAGCTGTGTACAGAGTGCAGGGTTCTGGGATGAGCTATATACAGGGTGCAGGGTCCTGAGATGAGCTATATACAGGGTACTGGATGAGCTATATACAGGGTGCAGCAGACGCGTAATTAGAAGCTTCAGGGCCCTGGTGCAAGAAACCATGAAGGGCCCCCCGACCTCTAATCTGAGCCATTCCCTCTGAGCCCAGAGCCCTTCCCACTGATTCCACCACCCTATGTGGTCCCACAGCGGATCCCTTTCACATGTTCTGCAGTCCTGCAGTCTTGGGCCCCGGCATGGTGGCAGAAGGCGAGGGCCTAGTCGCAAGTGCAACCTTTGCTGGTAGTTCCACCAGTGGTGTCAGTGTGGACTGTGAATGGTGTCAGTCAATAGGGCAGTGGACATGACCAGTAGAGCAGTGGACATGATCAGTAGAGAAGTCAACATGGTCAGTAGGGCAGTCGACATGGTCAGTAGGGCAGTGGACATGGTCAGTAGAGCAGTGGACATGGTCAGTAGAGCAGTGGACATGGTCAGTAGAGCAGTGGACATGGTCAGTAGAGCAGTGGACATGGTCAGTAAGGTAGTGGACGTGGTCAGTAGGGCAGTAGACATAATCAGTAGGGCAGTGGACCGGATCAGTAGACCAGTCGACATGGTCAGTAGGGCAGTGGATATGGTCAGTAGGGCACTGGACATGGTCAGTAGAGCAGTGGACATGGTCAGTAAGGCAGTGGACCTGGACGTGGTCAGTAAGGCAGTGGACGTGGTTAGTAGGGCAGTAGACATAATCAGTAGGGCAGTGGACAGGATCAGTAGTTTTTTTTATTTTTGTTATTTTATTTTTGTTATTATATTTTACCATTATATTTTATTTTACCATTTTATTTTTTAGAGTTTTTTTTACAGTTTTTGATAGGAGTTGGTGGCAGTGGAGGGCAGTATGATGGGAGGGGTGGCAGTGGAGGGCAGTATGATGGGGTGGAGGGCAGTATGATGGGAGGGGGTGTCAGTGGAGGGCAGTATGATGGGAGGGGTGGCAGTGGAGGGCAGTATGATGGGGTGGAGGGCAGTATGTTGGTAGGGGGTGTCAGTGGAGGGCAGTATGATGGGAGGCGTAGCAGTGGAAGGCAGTATGATGGGAGGGGAGGCAGTGGAATGCAGTATGCTGGGAGGGGAGGCAGTGGAGGGCAGTATGTTGGGGTGGAGGGCAGTATGATGGGAGCAGGCAGTAGTGAAGGGCAGTATGATGGGAGGGGGGTTAGTGGAGGGCAGTATGATGGGAGGGATGGTAGTGGAGGGCAGTATAATGGGGGGGTTAGTGGAGGGCAGTATGATGGGAGGGGTGATAGTGGAGGGCAGTATGATGGGAGGGAGAGCAGTATGATGGGAGGGATGGTAGTGGAGGGCAGTATGATGGGAGGGGTGGTAGTGGAGGGCAGTATAATGGGAAGGGGGTTAATGGAGGGCAGTATAATAGGAGGGGTGGCAGTGGAGGGCAGTATAATGGGAGGGGGGCAGTGGAGGGCAGTATAATGGGAGGGGTCAGTATGATGGGAGAGGTGATAGTGGAGGGTAGTAAAATGGGGGGGTTAGTGGAGGGTAGTATAGTAGGAGGGGTGGCAGTGGAGGGCACTATAATAGGAGGGGTGGCAGTATAATAGGAGTGGTGGCAGTGGAGGGCAGTAAAATGGGAGGGGGCAGTATGATGGGAGGGGGTGGCAGTGGATAGCAGTATAATAGGAGGGGTGGCAGTGGAGGGCAGTATAATAGGAGGGGTGGCAGTGGAGGGCAGTATAATGAGGGGGTGGCAGTTGAGGGCAGTATAATGGTAGGGGGTGGTAGTGGAAGGCAGTATGATGGGAGGAATGGCAGTATAAAGGGAGGGGGTGGCAGTGGAGGGCAGTATAATGAGGGGGTTAGTGCAGAGCCGTATAATAGAAGGGGTGGCAGTGGAGGGCAGTATGATAGGAGGGGTGGCAGTGGAGGGCAGTATAATGGGAGGGGGCAGTGGATTGCAGTATAATAGGGGGGGGTTAGTGGAGGGCAGTATAATGGGGGGGTTAGTGGAGGGCTGTATAATAGGAGAGGTGGCAGTGGAGGGCAGTATAATAGGAGGGGTGGCAGTGGAGGGCAGTATGATGGGAGGGAGTGGTAGTGGAGGGCAGTATAATGGGAGGGGTGGCAGTGGAGGGCAGTATAATGGGAGGGGGAAGTGGAGGGCAGTATAATGAGAGTTGGCAATATGATGGGAGGGGGTGGCAGTGGAGGGCAGTATAATGGGGGGGGGGGGGTTAGTGGAGGGCACTATAATAGGAGGGGTGGCAGTGGAGGGCACTATAATAGGGGGGGTGGCAGTGGAGGGCAGTATAATAGGAGGGGTGGCAGTGGAGGGCAGTATAATGGGAGAGGGCAGTATGGTAGGAGGGGGTGGCAGTGGAGGGCAGTATAATGGGGCTTAGTGGAGGGCAGTATTATGGGGGGTTAGTGGAGGGCAGTATAATAGGAGGGGTGGCAGTGGAGGGCAGTATAATTGGAGGGAGGCAGTATGATGGGAGGGGGTGGCAGTGGAGGGCAGTATAATGGGGGGATTAGTGGAGGGCAGTATAGTAAGAGGGGTGGCAGTGGATGGCAGTATAATAGGAGGGGTGGCAGTATAATAGGAGGGGTGGCAGTGGAGGGCAGTATAATGGGAGGGGGGCAGTATAATGGGAAGGGGGCAGTGGATTGCAGTATAATAGGGGGGGTTAGTGGAGGGCAGTATAATGGGGGGGGGGTTAGTGGAGGGCTGTATAATAGGAGAGGTGGCAGTGGAGGTCAGTATAATAGGAGGGGTGGCAGTGGAGGGCAGTATGATGGGAGGGAGTGGTAGTGGAGGGCAGTATAATGGGAGGGGTGGCAGTGGAGGGCAGTATAATGGGAGGGGGCAGTGGAGGGCAGTATAATGAGAGTTGGCAATATGATGGGAGGGGGTGGCAGTGGAGGGCAGTATAATGGGGGGGGGGGTTAGTGGAGGGCACTATAATAGGAGGGGTGGCAGTGGAGGGCACTATAATAGGAGGGGTGGCAGTGGAGGGCAGTATAATAGGGGGGGGGTTAGTGGAGGGCACTATAATAGGAGGGGTGGCAGTGGAGGGCAGTTTAATGGGAGGGGGGCAGTATGATGGGAGGGGGTGGCAGTGGAGGGCAGTATAATAGGAGGGGGGGCATTGGAGGGCAGTATAAATGGGAGGGGGGCAGTATGATGGGAGGGGGTGGCAGTGGAGGGCAGTATAATGGGGCTTAGTGGAGGGCAGTATAATGGGGCTTAGTGGAGGGCAGTATAATTGGAGGGGTGGCAGTGGAGGGCAGTATAATAGGAGGGGTGGCATTGGAGGGCAGTATAATGGGAGGGGAGCAGAATGATGGGAGGGGGTGGCAGTGGAGGGCAATATAATGGGGGGGTTCAATAAATCTCTCGCGCTACTCAGGGACAGTAAACAGACTAATAAAAAAGTGCAAGCAAAGTGCAGCAAAATCTCTAAGTGTAGCACATAACACTAAACAGTAAAGGTGAATAAAGTGATTTCGCGCAAATTGTAGTAATAAATACACTGAATAAATATTGTATCAGATAGGGTATATAAATGAATACAAACGTGTTCTAAAACATCTAAATAAAGTGATGCCCAGATCAAGTTGCAAGGTGCAACGTAACGCGTAGGGATTGGCTGGGATAGCCGCAACCGGAAGTAACGTGAGAAGGCGAGGAACAACGCCAAATTTGTTCCCTGTGTTGGTTTTTATTGTCACTGTGTAAGAGTCCACTTTACTCTGTTTTAATAAAGACGTTTTTAGCCCCGGCACTATTGGAGGTTTCTCTATTTTGTCCCCTATCTCACACTGAGGTACCTCCTTATACCATTGCGATCTTGGAGCGAATCGTTGCGCCCATAGGAGGAGCACTGTTACATCTGCCCACCCATGGAGGCCAGTGGAGATCTTAGATGGTGATTGCTTGTTTTCCATAGCATTGAGGTGAGAGTTTTGGGAGACTTTAATATTAAAGAAGCCACAGCAGGATCACTTATGGCAGTGGTTCTCAACTCCTGTCCTCAGGACCCACTAACAGGCCAGATTTTAAGTATTACCTTGGGGAGATGCAGACTAGAATACTGCAATCACTGAGCAGCAAATTATATCACCTGTGATGTATTTCAGTTATCTTGAAAACCTGGCCTGTTAGTGGGTCCTGAGGACAGGAGTTGAGAACCACTGACTTATGGATAACCTTCTCTATCAATCCTGATAGCAACAGAATTATATTCACTTATTTAATCACTTGAATAGAACTTGAACATTTATTAACACTTTTGCATTTTATTATATATTATTCATCATTATTTATCTATTTCATTTTTCATTTTTTGATTTTTTTAAATATTAATTTTGATTTTACAGCTTTGTCTTTCCCTCACAGAAGGTGTCATATACTTTTTTTCACATGATTCTATATAAGGACACTTTTGAAGTATACACTGCATGATTTAGGATTATTAGATTTATGGTTCATTTATGTAATATTACATATTGCACATTGTCACTTTATTTAGATGTTGTAGAACACGTTTGTATTCATTTATATACCTATCTGATACAATAATTATTCAGTGTATTTATTACTACAATTTGTGAGAAATCACTTTATTCACCTTATGATGGGGGGGTTAGTGGAGGGCAGTATAATAGGAGAGGTGGCAGTGGAGGGCAGTATAATTGGAGGGGGGCAGTATGATGGGAGGGGGTGGCAGTGGAGGGCAGTATATTGGGGTGGGGGGGTTAGTGGAGGGCAGTATAATAGGAGGGGTGGCAGTAGAGGGCTGTATAATTGGAGGGGGGTTAGTATGATGGGATTGGGCAGTATGATGAGAGGGGTGGTAGTGGAGGGCAGTATAATGGGGGGGTAGTGGAGGGCAGTATAATGGGAGGGGGGCAGTATAATGGGGGGGTAGTGGAGGGCAGTATAGGGGGACTGTACAGCATGACTGGAGGGGGGCAGTGTATGGGAGGGAGCAGAGTGACCATGAGCGTACTCAGAGTCAGGGCAGTGCAGGGAGCATTTCTCCTACCTTTCTTCCAGCGCAGGAACAGCCCTCGGGGGAGACCCTGAGTCGGGGCGGAGTGGGGGGCGGAGCTTAGGCACAAGGAGGAATACTCCTCTGGCTCGCTCTGAATGCTGGGGCTCCACTCTTCTCCTCGTTGTGACGTCACTGGTTGTTAGACGCCAGGCAGGCCATGCCTAGCAACTAGTTGTTGCCTCTCTCTCCCCTCTCCTCTCCTCTGCGCATCCATTGGAACTGTGGGCACCCGGCCGTGACAGCTTGCGGCTTCCAGTGGACAGGCAATCTTCTGGGACCTGTCATGTGTCCCATAAGATTGACGAGAGGGAGGGACCGCCTAGGGGAGAGGAGGAGTGGGTGGAAGGAGGAAGTGGGACAGGAAGTAGTAGTCACCCACTTCCCCCCCCAACAAAAATTTCATGCCAAATGTGGCATGTAAGGGGGGGGGGGGTAGTGCTTAAAGCGGAAGTTCCACTTTTGGGTAGAACTCCGCTTGAAGGAAAATCTCCCCAGTGAGACAAAGATGGAGAGGCTGCAATGCAATGCCCCTCAGATCTACAGGGACTGCACTTCCAAGTGCACAGTGGATTTGCCTTTAGTAAATAAACCCCATAGTGTGCATGGGACACATTGGCTAACATAGAGGGGAGTTTCCAGGCATAAAAAACGAGAGCTCAAAAAAAGCTCAAAAGTCTGTACGAGCCGCTTCTTTGAGCTGCAGTGTGCATGAGCCCTTAAATTGATTCCAAACCCAAACCATGATTTTTGCATAGAGATTGGGAATGGACTCCCAAATCAAGTGAGAAATGTAAGTATTAAAAAATTGTTTGCATGATATTGTTTATTCTATCTTTAGGTAGGGTTGAAATGACTGCTTCAATGTATTTTCAGCCAAATAGTCTGGAACCAGCCTGCCCTACCGAGGAAATGCTTCTAATTCAGCAGAAAGCTGGCGAAACTCAGCTATAAAAAAATGTCATCACGGAAATATTAAAAACTGGCCTAAGATGCAAATGGGCCCCTTCATGCCCCTGAATGGGAAGCATCCATGTAACCATGGGCAGCAGGCAGCACAATCATCTTTTTACTGCCTTCTCAGACATCTACAGCTGACAGGAGGCCATTTTTTCTTTTTGCAAGTCTGATACATAGTTACATAGTTACATAGTAGGTGAGGCCGAAAAAAGACACAAGTCCATCAAGTCAAACCTATGTGTGTGATATGTCAGTATTACCTTGTATATCCCTGTATGTTGTGGTCGTTTAGGTGTTATCTAATAGTTTCTTGAAACTATCGATGCTTCCCGCTGAGACCACCGCCTGTGGAAGGGAATTCCACATCCTTGCCGCTCTTACAGTAAAGAACCCTCTACGTAGTTTAAGGTTAAACTTCTTTTCTTTTAATTTGAATGAGTGGCCATGAGTCTTGTTAAACTCCCTTCCGCAAAAAAGTTTTATCCATATTGTGGGGTCACCTTTATGGTATTTGTACATTGAATCATATCCCCTCTCAAGCGCCTCTTCTCCAGAGAGAATAAGTTCAGTGCTCGCAACCTTTCCTTATAACTAATACTCTCCAGACCCTTTATTAGCTTTGTTGCCCTTCTTTGTACTTACTCCATTTCTAGTACATCCTTCCTGAGGACTGGTGCCCACAACTGGACAGCATACTCTAGGTGCGGTCGGACCAGAGTCTTGTCGAGCGGGAGAATCGTTTTATCTCTGGAGTTGATCCCCTTTTTAATGCATGCCAATATTTTGTTTGCTTTGTTAGCAGCAGCTTGGCATTGCAAGCCATTGCTGAGCCTATCATCTACTGGGACCCCCAGGTCCTTTTCCATCCTAGATTCCCCCAGAGGTTTTCCCCCCAGTGTATAGATTGCATTCATATTTTTGCCACCCAAATGCATTATTTACATTTTTCTACATTGAACCTCATTTGCCATGTAGTTGCCCACCCCATTAATTTGTTCAGATCTTTTTGCAAGGTTTCCACATCCTGCGGAGAAGTTATTGCCCTGCTTAGCTTAGTATGGTCCACAAATACAGAGATTGAACTGTTTACCCCATCCTCCAGGTCGTTTATGAACAAATTAAACAGGATTGGTCCCAGCACAGAACCCTGGGGGACCCCACTACCCACCCCTGACCATTCCGAGTACTTCCCATTTATCACCACCCTCTGAACTCGCCCTTGTAGCCAGTTTTCAATCCATGTACTCACCCTATGGTCCATGCTTATTTTGCACAGTAAACGTTTATGGGGAACTGTGTCAAATGCTTTTGCAAAATCCAGATACACCACGTCCACGGGCCTTCCTTTATTTAGATGGCAACTCACCACCTCATAAAAGGTTAATAGATTGGTTTGGCAAGAACGATTTTTCATAAATCCATGCTGATTACTGCTAATGATACTGTACTCATTACTAAAATATTGTATATAGCCCCTTATCGTCCCCTCCAAGAGCTTACATGTCTGTTAGTCAACAGGAACACTGTCAGGGGAGCAAGGTTGTAGTGGAAAAGTAACCAAATGATATTAGATTTTTTCTCTGTGATGAGATGGATATCTAAAGTGTACCCAAGCTAAAATGTAATCACCTCCCGCCCGCACTATAGCCGAAAGACGGCTACAGAGTGGGCCTTAATTGCCGGGAGGGCGTCCATTTACGTCCTCCTGAGAATGCGCCCCCTGCGGGGTGCGTGCGGCTCACCCTGTGATCAGTGAGTCAATGAGACACAGCTGATCACAGATCAGAGTAAGGGGCTGATCCCGGCCCCTTACCACGTGATCAGCTGTCAGCCAATGACAGATGATCACGTGATATAAACAGAAGATCGTAATCGTTTTTTTTCCCCTCACGCTGACAGCCCGAAGAAAAAAAAGCTGATTACCGGCCTCTGTCAGAGGGACATCAGTCCCGCACACGGACACCCACTGCTGCTAAGCAGTACCCAACAGTGCCACCTACCAGTGCATATCAGTGCTGCCTATCAGTGCCCACCAGTGTCACCTATGAATGCCCACCAGTGCCATCTATCAGTGCCCACCAGTGTCTCATCATCAGTGCCACCTATCAGTGCTGCCTATCAGTGTCACCTACCAGTGCCCATCAGTGCCACCCATCAGTGCCGCCTATCAGTGCCACCTATCAGTGCTCTTCAGAGCCACCTATTAGTGCCCTTCAGTGCCACCTATCAGTGCTGCCTCATCAGTGTCCACCAGTTCACATCAGTGCAGCCTTATCAGTGCCCATCAGTGCAGCCTCATCAGTGAAGGAGAAAAATTACCTGTTTGCAAAATTTTATAACAAACTATGTAACAGTTTTTTTTTTAATTTTTGGTCGTTTTTTGCAAGCAAAAAAAAACAAAAAAAAAAACAGCAGTGATTAAATGTTACCAAAATAAAGCTCTGTTTGTGTGAAAAAAATGATTAAAAAAATTTCCTTGTCAAAAGATTTTATTGTACATACAATGAGGTACTTGACATTACAGTGAGTACAAGTTATACAATAAAGGAAATGAAGCTCAGAAATACATATTTAAACAATGTAGATTGTATATTGAATTATAAGTTCTTATGGTATTAATAATACATACAAATGGTGCTGGTTGTAAGAGGAATTGTGTTCTATGGTTAGTATGAGCTTCCAAATAAAACAAAAAAAAAGAATAAGTAAAGAAGAAAGGAGAGATAGAAAGAGGAAGTACTAGAAAGAATAGAAAGATGAGTCCGTAGGGCTGAGTCGAGGCGAGGTCCATCACATTCACTAAAGACTATATAATGCTTTGGTTCACTGGGTCAGCTACCATGGTAGTAAAACTTCTTTGTTAAAAGTTGAAGGCAAATAATTGCTAATCCATGGTTGCCATATTTTCTTAAATTTGACAAACGAGTCATTTTCAAAGGCTACCATTTTAGCTTGAGTCATGGTGACGTTCACCATGTAAACCATATTTATCGCAGAGGGTTGGGAAGGGAATAAAGGATGAGGAATTTATAAATTTGTGCATGTTTAGTACATCATAAGTAATCCACGCTTTGAAAGATCTAGGTGAGACCCATGCTGGGTAAAATGCAGGGTTTTTATAGAAAGATAATAGAGGGTTATGCAAAGATTGTAATTGATTTCTGAGTTTGTATTTGTCCCACATGGAGACAAAATGTTTGGTAATTGGGTTACCTAACCCTCTACGATCTCTTGGTGAAAGCCAAAGCAGATTTGCAATTGATAAGGGATCGCAGTCGGCTGCTTCAATTGACACCCAAAGAGGGGATTCGTGTTGTGTATGGTATTTAGTTAAAGTTGCTATATGAGCCGCTCTATAGTAAGAGGCAAAATTGGGACACCCTAGACCACCATTCAACTTAGGGAGATATAATGTATGTAGTTTCGTACGAGGTTTAGAGGAGCCCCAAATAAATGAATTTGCTTTTCTTTGTATAATTCCTAAGTAATAGGCAGGAATTGGGATAGGTAAAACTCTGAATAAATATAATAATTTGGGTAAGATTGTCATTTTTATTGTATTAATTTTTCAAAACCATGATAGAGGGAGGTGATTCCAGGATTTCAGCATATATTTGTTATATTTTTAACCATTGGAGGGTAGTTAGCAGAAAAAAGATCTAAATAGGATGCAGTGAGATATATTCCTAGATATGGGATAGATTTATCTGCCCAAGTAAATGGGAGACCGTTTTTAGCTGAATTTAATTCCAAGGTTGAGAGGGATATGTTTAATGCTATACATTTTTTAGAATTAATGAAAAGACCCGAAAAGGCAGCAAAGTCATCAAGTATTGGCATCAAATTGGGGCCTGATATTTGCGGTGATGAAAGAAACAAGAGGATGTCATCCGCAAATAGACAGAGTTTGTGATGAAATCCTCCTATCTCAATTCCAGTTATGGTTGGTTCTGATCTAATTCGTTGAGCAAGAGGCTCTATGAGCAGTGCAAACAACAGGGGTGAAAGCGGGCACCCCTGTCTAGTGCCTCCCTCAATGTTAAAGGCCTCAGATTTATACCCTGCATATTTAACGTATGCTTTAGGTTTATTATATAAAGCTTTGATCCAGTTTATAAAATTCGGGCCAAAACCCCATTTTTGTAACATATAATGCAAGTATGGCCAAGATATGAAATCAAAGGCTTTTTGAATATCAAGTGAAAGGAAACAGGAGGGAATGCGTTGGGTCTTGGCAATTTGTGCTAAAAGAACTGCTCGTCGTAGATTATCGCCTGCTTGGAGAGTTGGCATAAAGCCAACCTGATCACGATTTATAAGAGTGCCAATGAAACCACCAAGACGGGACGCTAAAATTTTTGCAAGAATTTTGATGTCTATATTAAGCATTGAGATAGGTCGGTAGTTAGTACAGGATGTATCATCTGCGTGAGGCTTACGAATCATGCATATGATCGCCGTTAGGGATTCCTGTCTAAATGAATTGTTTTCAAGTAGTGCATTAAATGTTTCTGTTAATATGGGGGAAATAGAGTCTGAAAAGGTACGATAATATAATGCTGAATAACCATCAGGTCCTGGTCTTTTATTAATTTTTAATTCTTTGATGATTTTTGCTACATCTTCTGCCTTGATAGGTTCCTCTAATTGCGCTTTTTGTGAATCAGATAATTCAGGTAAATTAATTTTTGAGAAAAAGGAATCTGCTTTGTTTAAATTAAACGAATTTGATTCCGTGTATAGTGTTTTTAAGTGGGAACGAAATTTGTGGACAATTTTAAGGGGATTACTAGTGTATATATTTTTAGATATCTTCGGCTTAATTGGTTTAAAAGATTTATTAATTGTTTTGAGTGCACGTGCCAAGTATGTGCCTGGTTTATTAGATTTCATATAAAAGGCATGCCTGGAACGACGTAATATTTTATCAGTTGATTCTGTTAGAAAAAGATCATATTCCAGGCGTGCCTTCTCTAATTCACTTTTAGTAATTGGGTTAGGATTGTTTTGGAAGGCTAAGAAGTGGGAATTAAATTGTGTTTCTAATTTTCGTGCAAGATTTCTACGTTCTCTTTTGAGTATACCAATCTGTTGCTGAAATATCCCTCTCAACACCGGTTTATGAGCTTCCCAAAGTGTTATTGGAGAAATTTCTGGGCTTTTGTTGAGTATGAAATACTCTTTCAATGCTTGTTCAATTTTGCTTCTATATATAGGTTGTTTGAGTAATATTTCTCGTAGATACCATGTTTTATCTTGAGTTTTAGGTATAGTGGATGCAATGGTGGTTAGGACTACGTTGTGATCAGACCATGGGATGGGGATTATGTTTGATGATAGAATTTCTGGTAACATCCCTGTGGTAAGAAAAATATGATCTATACGACTGAATGTTTGGTGGGGGTGTGAAAAATATGTGTAGTTTCTTTTTGTTGGGTTACTCTCCCTCCATGAATCAACTAGATTGTGTTTCGAAAGAAGTTGAGAGAGGGATACCTTAGATTGGTTTCGAGGTGGCATATATGGAGTTTTGTCCAGAAATGGGAGGAGAACCTGGTTGGAATCACCACATACTATAATTGTTCCCATTTTATGTGCATTAACTACTTGCAAGAGATGTGTTAAAAATGGAATTGGTTGTTTGTTTGGAGCATAATAGGAGACCACAGTTACTTCTGTATCTAAAATGTTTCCCGTCAGGATTAGATAACGTCCTTACGAGTCTTTAATTTCCGAGTGGACTGTGATTGGAGTGGAGCGGTGGAATGCCACTAGAGTTCCGCGTTTTTTGGTATTGGCCGAGGCAGTAAATACTTGTGGATAGGACGAACTAAAAAATTTAGGTGTTGAGTTTATTGTAAAATGCGTCTCTTGAATACACACAATGTGTGCCTTTTGTGCTTGGAATGATCTAAACGCTTTAGTACTTTTCTGTGGTACATTGAGTCCCTGCACATTGAGGGGTAAAATGTTTAAAGGAGCCATGGTAATTGAGTCAGTAGGCAGCATTTACTAATTATTCTAGTTTGGAGATCGCTCGACTCAACCCATACGGACTTGAAAAGGGAAAAGAGAAAAAAGAATCTTGTGTGATCTGGTTTAGGGAAGAAGAAGAAAACAGGTAAAATTTCATTACATAAGTTTAAGAATAAAATACTAAGGTGTTCAGAATTTGCCCGTGGTGAGGGGTGAAACCTCTCAACAGGGGATCAAAGGCCTTCGTCAGGTCTCCCCATATTAAGCGGAGGGATCCGAGGAAGACTAGGTGAGGCGCACGGAACTTCCGTGAGCAGGAGAACCACTTTGTGAAAATGAAAAAAGAAAAGTAACACTAGGATGTAAGCTTGTAGCCCTTAAGGCTTGGAACGAAACATATCTATAATATCTAATGTTTTGAAGAAAAACTTAACACTTATGAAATAAAGATTATTTAAATTCTCTGTTATTTAAGAAGCGTAAACTATCCAGTCTCGAAAAAGAGAAGAAAAAAATAATATATATATCAAAAAAAATATGCCTTGTGATTAGTGTTTAGACTTACTACTAAACTTTGTTTCAGTAATTTACCTAAATGTATCAACTATAGAAGTAAATTTGTATCATTTCAGTCATGACTAGGTCTTCTTTTAATAATATTAGTGTATAAATCAAAGTTGCAACTGATAAATAGGAAAGGTATTTTAACCAATCTTGGTTAGGGGAAAAAAAAAAAGCTAAAAGTATAGAACTGATAGGAATGGTGTTCTCGTATGATTATATTCAACGTACTCAGATGACATCTGAGTAAAGAATTAATCTAACCCATCTTATATTTCATTTTTAGAATAATAGTATGGGCTATAGCTTCTGGATAAAAAAACGTTTTTTTTTTGTTTTGTTTTTTTTTTGTTAGTTTCTCCCTCCTTAAAAAAAGAGAAAAAAAAATGTGTATATAATCTATATAACAATACATCTAAAGAAATAAAATTATATTTCTCCTAACATGACTGAGCTTCCTTATTTATTTGATTTTAATAGTGTGGAACTCAATGCTGCATACAAAAAATAAGGAGAGCTACTTTAAACCATTCCATTTAGGAAAAAAGAAAAGAGAACAAAAAAACCTGGTTTCATGTTTTGGGAATAAATATAGAACTAAAAAGATCATTGTTCTCAGATGATTATGTTAAGCATATATAATTGTTACTTGAATCTGGGATTTACCCTTATCCATATTGTATTCTATTTATTAGAATACAGGTATGGGATGTAAATTCATGTAAGAATTGCATTGTGAATGCGTCCAATATGTTGTGTATTCATTGAGAGCATATCTTCTTAGCTAATTTTATATTTTATGTTTAAATTCATATTCCTGGAAAAATAGTCTTTTAGTCCATTGGATCTACTTCTTGGTCTTGTGGAGGGGATACATAGCGGCCTCTCTTGTGAACATGCTGGTTGCCGTTTTTCCCTATAGCAGGGGATGAAGTTGGTAGTGAAGAAGTGGATGCTGTTCGTCTTCGTGAGGTAATGATTGCAGATGTTCCATCGATCAATTTAAGATCTTGTAGAGCTTGTTGTAGTTCGTTCGGAGATCTACAAATATGCCTGTTTCCTTAGTAGTTAAAACGTATGGAAAATAGAAAACCCCATTGGTATGTGATATTGTTTCTTTGCAGTTCTAGCAGATGTATTTTCATAGCACGTCTTTTAGAGATGGTAACTTGAGAGAGATCTGCGAAAATCTGAAAATTGTGACCTTGAAAGGTTAAGTTTTTTTTCTCTCTGGCCGCAAATAAAAAATTGTTCTTTCATTCGATAAAAATGGAACTTTGCTATGATGTCGCGAGGGGGTCCATCTGTTTTTTTAGGCATGAGGGCTCTGTGTACCCTATCCATTTCCAATCTTTCGATCGGTATTCCTGGTCGTAATTCTTGGCATAAAGCTGTTATTGTAGAAGATAGGTCAACGATCGATTCAGGAATGCCTCTGAAACGCAAATTTGACCTTCTTGCGCGATTTTCATAATCTTCCAATTTGTTTTGTAAGATTATATATTCTTCTTTAAGAAGATCCATTTCAGTCATGAATTCCTGTGTTGTGTTATCTAGTTCTTCAGTTTTAATTTCCAGCGCTGCTGTACGGTTCCCCAATTCTCTGATTTCTTTAGTAAGATTATTGGTTATTTGTTCTGAGGTAATCTTTAATGCTTTGTGTAGCATTTTCTCAAATTGTTTAATAAGGTTTGGAGTTGCTGCTGGTTCTTGTGAAGATTTCTGTGACAGAAATAGTTCTGTGTCAGATTCATCTGAGGAGATTTGCTGTGGCAGCTTTGTCTTTCTCCTGCGCTCTGAGGTGATTATGCCTGAGGCTGAGCACACTGAGGGGACTGGCGCCAATTTCACTGCAGTCTTAGCCTGTGTGCCTCCGCTGGGGGCATTTTTATACTTATTCCGGTTTCCCCCTAGTACCATTTTGTATTCAAAGTTTTCTCTCACCTCTCAGGAGTATAATGTCTCGCTTTTTAAATGAAAAAAGTCGGCGGTCAGCAGTTCTCCCTTTTCACGGAGCGGAGCTCTAGCAGGACATGTCCGCTGCGCTAGACTCCGCGCATGCGCCTCTATTGAAAATGTATCAATCCTAATGCACTGATCTCAATTCTTAAGGGCCTAAAATGTCAGGACAGTACAATAACCCCCCAAATGACCCCTTTTTGGAAAGAAGACAGTCTGAGGTATTTAGTAAGAGGCATAGTGAATTTTTTGAAATTGCAATTTTTTCCCCACAATGCTTTGGAAAATTAAGAAATATATATAATCTAGTATATAGAGGACAGAAACAGTTTTCCCTAAAGCACCACATCCCAAAATAGAGAATATATATAAGGACATGGAAATGGGGCAATTGTATCCCCGGGATTTTAACAGTGCTGAAAATAATTAAAGGTAACTCAGACTACCAAAAATATATATATGCAACTAAACAAATATATATAAAAAAAACAATTTTTATTTAGAAAAATACATAATCACATATAGTTAAAAAGAGATCCACTTTTTGAAACGGCACACAAAGCCCATCATTTAATGAATACCAATTTGCGACTCAACATGTTTCGCTCAACTTCTTGAGCTTCATCAGGAGTTTATGGTACATAAATGGTCTCAACTGTGGATGACAAAGAGAATATAGGTATAAACCAACAGGGTAAATGCAAACCATGCTACCAGTGCATGGGTGAGAAACAGTAGTTGCATATGGTTATTACACAAATTACATCAATATTATTGATAGATATTCATTAGGATTATTACAATACAAAAAATAAATATATAAAACAATAAAATCTCAATGTCTGGACATAGTGTTAATGTATTTGATTATGTATTTTTCTAAATAAAAATAGTTTTTTTATATATATTTGTTTAGTTGCATATATATTTTTTGTAGTCTGAGTTACCTTTAATTATTTTCAGCACCGTTAAAATCCCGGGGATACAATTGCCCCATTTCCATGTCCTTATATATAAGAAATATATATATTTTTTTCTTCACCAAATTGTCATATTTACAAGTTATTTCTCACACACAGTGCAGGCATAATTGCAATTACACCCCAAATTACATTCTGCTATTCATCCTGAGTATGGCGATACCCCATGTGTGAGACTTTTCAACAGCCTGGCCACATACAGAGGCCCAACATCCATGTAGCACCATCTGGTGTTCTAAAGGCATAAACTACACATTTCATTTCCTGAGTACCTATTACATTTTTGAAGGCCCTGGAACACCAGGACAATGGAATTACCCACAAAATAACCCCATTTTGGAAAGAAAACACCCCAATGTATATTCTACGAGGCATAATGAGCCTTTTGAACATGTCATTTCTTTCCAAAAGTTTTTGGAAAATGTGGAAAGAAAATGAAAACTTATTTTTTTCTCACAAAGTTGTCAATTTAGAAGATCTTTCTAACACATACATATATACATAGCCAAAATGACACCCCAAAATACATTCTGCTACTCGTCCTGAGTATGGCGATACCCCATGTGTGAGACTTTTTCACTACCTGGCCACATACAGAGGCCCAACATCCATGTAGCACCATCAGGTGTTCTAAAGGCATAAATTACACATTTATTTCCTGAGTACCTATCACATTTTTGAAGGCCCTGGAGTACCAGGACAATGGAATTACCCACAAAAATGACCCCATTTTAGCAAGAAAACAACCCAGTATATATTCTACGAGGCATAATGAGTCTTTTGAACATGTCATTTATTTCCACAAGTTTTTGGAAAATGTGGAAAGAAAACGAAAACGTATTTTTTTCTCACAAAGTTGTCAATACATAGCCAAAATGACACCCCAAAATACATTCTGCTACTCCTCCTGAGTATAGCGATACCCCATGTGTGAGACTTTTCCACTACCTGGCCACATACAGAGGCCCAACATGCAAGTAGCACCTTCAGGCTTCTAACACATAGCATGTACACACCAAGAATTACACCCCAAAATATATTCTGCTGAGCAAAGGGTAAAAAAAAAGCTCACCTGTGGTTTTAGGAGGCAGGAATACTGTTCCAGAGCAGTCAAAGCATTTGTCCAGATAGCCAAAGGAAATGTCCAGGAATTGTCAAGGCAGCAGACAGATATGAAAAAGTATGAACATGGTTTAGTAAAGTCCAAGGTTTGGCAGGCAGTTCAGGTATCAGGCATAGGCATGGCCAGTTCAGGTGACAGGTAAAGGCATAGCCAGTTCAGGTGGCAGGCAAAGGCATGGCCAGTTCAGGTGGCAGGCAAAGGCATGGCCAGTTCAGGTGGCAGGCAAAGGCATGGCCAGTTCAGGTGGCAGGCAAAGGCATGGCCAGTTCAGGTGGCAGGCAAAGGCATGGCCAGTTCAGGTGGCAGGCAAAGGCATGGCCAGTTCAGGTGGTAGCAGGCAGCATTTTGTACATTGGGTCTTGGTCAGGTAAGACCTGAGGACAGGGGTAGAGGCTTCTTCCCACCCAAATCTCTACGAAGCCTCCGAGTCTCCAGACCTTAATCCGAGAAAACTAAAAACCCAGAGAAAAATTTTTTCTCAACTCGGAAAACCTTTTCTGGAGCCCCTCACATATGTGATACCCCTGTGCTGTACAGTGGCAGGGCAAATGATCAGTTCAGGAGGCAGGCAAAAAGCATGATCATTTAACAGGCCGAGGTCAATTCGCATTGGAGGTAGAAACATGTTTGGCAGAGGCATAGTCGTTAACAGTCTGGGTCATTCACAGAAATGGCAGATAGTGGAAACTGGAAAAAAATCATCTTCACTTTACTAATAGTGTAGTGAAGTATGATAGCTTCGATAGCACGTTCCAATACAGAGGCCTGGCTGGGAGGGACATTGGGGACAGTAGTATCGGGCGTCACGGCGAATTCCTCTACTTGAACACAAACAACATTTTTTGGGGGGTTTGCAACCTGTTTGGATAAGAGAGAGGATTTCAGGACAGTGCCTTTCATTGAGTCTGGCTAATGAATCGGAGCAAATTAGTTGAGGGGCATGGCCATGGGGATAGAGAAGGGCTGTGACAACGTCTTCTTGGAATTTTAGATAGGTTAGGGAACTTTGGGTGCACTTAGAAAAAATAATATATGATTTGAACAGGGCTAGTTGCATCAAATAAATGGCGACTTTCTTGTACCAAAACAGTGATCTCCTGGTGGCCAAGTAGGGCTGCATCATCTGGTCGTTCATATCCACCCCCCCATGTATAGGTTGTACTCATGCACACATTTTGGCTTCTGGATGGGGCCTCTTCTTTACTGCAGTTCCACCAAGGTGTCATCATGCATTGTGGAAAGGATGTAGACATCTTTTTTTATCTCTCCACTTCAGCGCTAGTACCAGTTCGCATACTGGCCATTTCACCCTGTTTCAATTGCTTGGTGACCAATCTCTGTGGGAAGCCTTTGCGGTTGGTACATTCTGTCCCACAGGCCACAGTCTTCTTTTTGTACAAATGGCAGAAAAGTGGGAGACTCGTGTAGAAATTGTCTACGTATAGGTGGTAACCTTTCCCAAGCAATGGTTAGATCAGCTGCCAGACAATTTTGTCTGTCTTTTCCGTCATAAACGATAAAGTCATATGTTTAACCCGTGGCCCTGTCACACGCCTTATAAAATTTTACCCCACGTCTGGCTCTTTTACTGGGGAGGTATTGCTTTATTCCAAGTCTTCCGGTGAAGTGCACTAGGATCAGCTGCCAGGCAATTTTGCCACTTGTTCCCATGTAGGTAGGGCATCCAGGGGGGTTTAGCTGTCTTTTGCCTCATAAATGATAAAGTCATATCTGTAACCCGTGGCCCTGTCACACGCCTTATAAAATTTTACCCGGGGGGCGTGGCCTAAGCATGGCGGCGTGAGGATGCATCCTTACAGGGCTCCCGGCCAGTGGTTATCCCGCAGCACATTACCGCACATTACCGGCATTTAACGGCTCCTCCCTGCCTCCTCAGACACTCGAGGAACCCGATCGCCATTCACCTGCTCCGGAACTAGTATGGACCGCTATCTACGATCACTGCAGCCGGCGGCTTCCACACCAACGGCCACAAAGATGGCGCCGGCCTGCCACACAGCACAGGGCACAGCAGAAGTCTCCAGTGTTGCTGATCCCCCTCCACAGATGGCAGATGATCACACCATGCCGCCCTTCTCACCACCCAGTGATCTTTCGCCTTGCCTTCCTAGATCTCTGGCAGCATCACCAGACAGAGAAGACACCCTGCACAGCCCAGCGCTCCCAGATTCACCCACAGCTCCTATCCCATCCAGCGCTCTGAGTTTCAGCCCAGGAGATATGGAGGAACAGAGGCAACTAACCATGCACCAGAACGCAGTGAGTACACTATATTCTACACAGCAAGCACAGGGTCTCCCTCTCCATGCCTCCTCTGAACAAAGACTGTGGGATTTCTTGCAGCAGCTACCCACAAGAACTGATCTAGAATCAATTGTTCAGAGGATGGAGATAGCCTTGAAGGGCGAAATACAATCTATCAGACAGGATGCAGTGGTGCTGGACTCCCGTGTCACTGTAGTAGAACAGGAACAGGTCATTGTGTCACAATCTGTGCAAACCCTGCAGACATCCCAATCCGAACTTACTGACCAAATCATACAGCTACATCTACTTCAGGACGACCTGGAAAATCGCAGCCGCAGGCAGAACATCAGGCTGAGGGGGTTGCCTGAAAGTGTTCCAAACTCAGAATTGCGCTCATCAGTGGTTAATGTCTTTAACCGTTACCTAGACCGCCCGCCAGACTCTGAGATCATCATTGACAGAGTTCATAGGACCCTGGGCCCTTGATCGGATAAATCTGACAGACCAAGAGACGTCCTATGCTGTTTACACTCCTTCAGCCTCAAAGAGGATATAATACAGCAGGCTTGGAGGGTGGGAGTCCTGGAATTTGATGGCGCAGCTGTCCACCTTCTACCAGATGTTTCCAGAAAAACCCTCCTTATGTGACGAGCGCTCAAACCTCTCCTGGATGGTCTTGGGGAGAAAGGTCTGACGTACAAGTGGGGGCACCCGTTTCACCTTATAGTTCGTAAGGGCCCAGATACCTTCTCTTTGCATCACCCTTCGTAGCTCCCAGACCTGTTCTCCTTTGCCGACATGGAACCGTTCCCAGTGCCCAATTGGCTGATGACAGTTATCGCCAAAGATCCGATGCACCAAGCTCTCCCGGTTAGACCACAAAGGGCCCACTACAGTCGCCGTGGCCGTGGGAACCACTCTCAAGCTAGACGGACGGGAAACTCTCGCTCACAACCCCCGAATGCAGGAGTGGTGGGCTGAACCTACACACGCAAATTGCTGACACGCACCCAGATCAGTTTTGTCCTATTTCTTGTTTCTCAGGTTGAACTTTGAGTTTAAATTACTTTACTGTTGCTTACGGAGGACATGCCAGGAACATTATGTGTAAGGCCTGCAATCTAGAGGCCTTCCAGCTTGACATTCAGCACACACTGGTCCACGGATGAAAATAGGCCTCCCCTATGCACTGATCATCCCACATAATAGTTGGCTTGTTTCTAATTTGACAAACCCAGTACTACGCTTGCTACCTTCAACTTTGACCCAATGCCTTCACACTGGTGTGCTCTGAAAGTACAACTGGAGCAATGGTTCCTAGCCTAAACGCAAGAGCAATTTCTCTCTTTTTTTTAGGGTTGGGCTACACTGCCGAGTAGATGTATATTGAGGGTAGGTGTTTTTTTTTTTTTTTTTTATGACCACGCCCAGGCCCAGAGTGTTGGATTAATGAGGTGGCTTTGACTGCCTGATGATGGAACCGTAGACATAACATCGTATTATTTGCCATAGAGACTATACGTATTCATATTCCCTATGATGATGAGCATATAAATATGTATATACCTAGGGATATCTATGTTCTAACGAGGGGTTTTCTTCCCTTTTTTTTTTTATGTGCAAATGTGAGTAGGTAACTGTTTCTTCAACTAACACCTTGCCTTTTTTATAGGTTGTACATTATGGTTACAGTTTTTCGGGTACCGCCGGGATGCCGTGGTCCTGCCTCGGCGTGGTCCCGGTGCCTAGATTTGGGCGCCGTGCTATCCTAGTTTAAGACTTGCTTGTAAGGCAAATACTTAGTGATTACGGCCCGTTAATCCGTCTTCACCAACTTTTTGGTTACCCAGCCGGGTAACAATAATGGTGCCTTAATGGCATGACCACAAAGGCTGCAGGGGCCCATATGGCCGGGGCCTGGAACTCAGCTGTGCCTTACTACTCCCCACACTATGCACACTCTGCCCAGGTGGCAGTAGTTTCTCTCTGCGGAGTATACATTTTTGACTACTAGATCTCTTCTCTTCTTATCTTTCTTCTTCTTTCTCTTGTCAATCTTTTCCTTTTTTTTTTTTCTCCCTCCCCTCTCCCTTCACCCATTTCCCTCCCCTCCTCCCCTCCTCCCCTCCCTGTGCACCCCGGGAGTCAACGCAAGTTGACCTAGACTTAGACAACATGACTGTCAAGATCCTCTCATGGAACATAAAGGGGCTGAATTGGAGAAGCGTACTAGCTGTCTCGCCGAGCTCTGGAGACAAAGAGCGCATATTGCATTCCTCCAAGAGACTCACTTTAGGGCAGACAAGATACCTAAATTAATTAACAAACACTTCCCAATGGCCTATCACAGTCCGTCTTTGTCCTCTAAATCTAAAGGGACGAGTATACTCATTTCTAAGTCCCTCCAATGGCAATTCCTCGAAGAGTTCCGTGATCAGGAGGGTAGGTTCCTCCTCATAAAAGGAAAAATTTGTTCTCAGACCTTCACTCTCATGAACATCTACCTTCCGAATTTAAATCCTCTCCCCACCCTTGAGGCTTTCTTATCCACTCTCGACTCCTTCCTTGAGGGAACACTTGTCTTAGGTGGGGATTTCAACCTAACATTGGACCCTCATAAAGACTCCTCCTCGAACCCCCTACGTAGGGGAACCCGACTTAAAACCTAAAAGATCTTTTACACTGACACCAACTAATCGATATCTGGAGAATAGTGCACCCTCAAGAATGGGACTACATCTTCTATTGCACCGTTCATGGGTCTTACTTCAGAATTAGAATCTAAAACCTTGACTGACCTCTTGGCGAAACTTCACACTTTGGAACGTCAACATCAGAGTCGGCCCGATAGTGCTACCGAGACGGAACTTGTCCGTCCTCGGGAAGCTATACGAGACCATTCCATGTACGAGGCGAAACATGTACTACTGAAGGCCCGGCGTTCTTTTTACGAATACGGCGATAAATGTGGTCGGCTCTTGGCCAACGCCTTACGCGCGAAGCGCTCTCAGACATACGTGCCCGCTCTTCTCTCGTCATCGGGCTCCAGAGGCCATTCGTCCCCGGAGCTGGCGGATACTTTCCGTGCTTTTTACTACAAGTTGTATAACTTGGATCCAATTTCCACCCCTCAGTTGCTACCCCAAAAAGCCCTAGACATTCGCAATTATCTTCAAGAGACTGACCTTCCTAAGCTGACAACAGAAGAGCGAGTAGATTTGTCCAAACCTTTTACCATGGAGGAATTTGCAGCCGCAATAGCTGACACCCAGCCCACTAAGGCTCCTGGACCGGATGGTTTTACCCTCCCGTATTACAAATTATACCTGGACAATTTGGCACCTTCATTTCTTGCAGCCTTCAATTCTGTGTTAGACGAACACAATGTCCCTGCAGACATGCTGCGCTCCTCTATATCTGTGATCCCTAAGCCGGGTAAAGACCCACTACTATGTGCCAGTTATAGGCCCATTTCACTTCTGGATGAAACTATTCACTAAAATCCTGGCCTCCCGGATGAATGCCTTATTACCACGTCTGGTCGGAATAGACCAAGTCGGTTTTATTCAAACTAGAGAGGCCAGGGACAACACCACCCGGACACTGAACATCATAGAAAAAGCGAAACGTTCCCGAATACTCTTACTGCTCCTTTCCACAGATGCCGAAAAGGCTTTTGACAGGGTGGACTGGTCCTTCCTTCGGGAGACACTTAAATTCGTGGGTATGCCAGATTCCATCCTGTCATGGATTTCGGCCATCTATGAGAACCCCACAGCGACTGTCCGGGTAAACGGCTTTGACTCCAGCCCTTTCTCTATCTCGGACGGCACCAGACAGGGCTGCCCCCTGTCTCCAATGCTGTTCGTCCTCTCCCTGGAACCTTTTCTATGCCATATCAGAAGTAATCAGTCCATAAAAAGGCATCCAATCGGATCAATGCCAACACAAAGTTGCGGCTTATGCCGACGACCTTTTGTTCTACATTACCGAGCCCCTCACATCTCTACCCTCCTTATTACAGGAGCTGAAGCGTTATGGCACCCTATCTACTTTTAAGGTTAACTTACAAAAATCAGAGGCCTTAAGTGTTTCCTTGTCAGATTCTACCATTTCTAACTTACGCCCCTTCTTTCCATTCAAATGGGCTGCCCACTCAATACAATATCTAGGAACAAAAATCTCTGCAAAACTACGAGACATTGTCACCCTCAACTTTCAGCCCCTTTTATCTACGCTCGCTGCTGATCTTGAGAGGTGGAACTCCCTGGCCCTTTCCTGGTTCGGCCGCTGCAATATACTTAAAATGAATGCAATGCCCAGACTCCTGTACTTATTGCAGGCGCTGCCCGTTAAGCTACCTCAAACATTTTTTCACGCCGTTCGCTCATTATTCATCAGATTCATCTGGCGTGGAAAACACCCACGTCTCGGCAGAACACTCCTATTAAGACCAAAGATTAGAGGCGGTCTCGGATTCCCAGATCCAGCTCTATACTATACTGCGGCACATATGACCAGGGTCGTGGACTGGTGCCGTCACAGTGATTTGAACCTCTGGGTATCGCTGGAGCTGGAGGCAGCCAGAGCCCCACTGGCGGGACTACCTTGGGCTGGGAAAACTCCTGCCACCCACTTGACTACTCACCCACTGATTGGACCAACTCTTATGGAACTGAAGAGGTTTTTTCCGATTAGCCTCATTAAGAAACTTTCCATCTCCACTGACGCCACTTATTGGTCATCCGGATTTTCTACCTGGCCTCACTGACCCGTCCTTTCGATCGCAAGCCCCACAGGGACTCATGAGGGCCTCTACGCTCCTGCGATCCTCCGGTTGGCTAACTACAGAGAACCTGCTCTCAGGTCAGACTCCACTCCGGTTGGACCACTGGAGGATCAACCAACTATTCCACTTTCTTGGCTCACTGCCCAAACCAACCCCCTTTGTCAGAAAGCTCCACTCTTTTGAGGAACTCTGCTTGGGTGAGGGACCGATTCTGAGGTCCTTATCAACCTCCTACAAATCCCTCTTGGACCTTCACGCCACAGAGGATCCCCCATTCTTAGCAAAATGGGAGAGAGACTTGCAAGTCACCTTCACAGAACCCCAAAAAGAACGCATACTCTTTTTCGCACAGAAATCCTCTATGTGCAGCAAATACCAAGAGACCGCATATAAAATAGTGACGCGCTGGTACAGAACCCCTTCAGTGCTAGCTAAGATATTTCCTCTACAATCTGAGCGCTGCTGGCACTGCAACCTACATCCAGGCACTCTATTACATATTTTCTGGGACTGCCCTGTGCTCAAAACTTTTTGGCAGCCGGTGCTTAAGCTCGTACAGAAACTCACGGATATCTCCCTTCAGGATAATCCAGCTGCGGTTCTTCTTAACCTTACTCCCCTGTCAAAGAAACGTTACCACAAATCCCTCCTCAAGCATCTCCTTAACGCGGCCCGGGCTAGCATTCCACCTCTTTGGAAGCAGTCTGCGCCAACGGTGGCCCAATGGTTCGCGAGGGTGAAGGACATTGAGCAGATGGAGGATCTGACCTCTGCGTTGCGGGACAAGTCGGAGGAACATAAGTCCAGATGGTTTCATTGGAACCTTTTTCGCTTCTCCGACGAATTCCACCAATACCTTTCAGGATCCATCGTCTAGGATCCCCATCGACAGTTCAGCATTACCGAATTTGGCCCCCCGGGGGCAACCGTCTCTCCCCCCCCCCTCCCAGGAGTGTTGTTTGTTTAATTTTTAATTATTTTTATTTTTTATTTTTTTATCTCTCTTTCTTTTTCTCTCTCCTCAGTCTTCTCTCTCTAACTTTACTATTTTTCTCTTTCTATAATAAAGACATAAAAAGTGATGGGCACAGATGTTTAAGTTTACATTATATTAGACTTCAGCGAGTGGTATCTCAGTCTAACTGAATAATGACCTTCACTCACATTTAACTGTTAAGTTTCTGACTGTTATACTTGACGTGTTCATTACAGTTTAAATGCAATGCAAAGCTATCGTTATATTTGTATCTGTGTCATATCTTTAAATAAAAAAAAAAAAAAAATTTTACCACACGTCTTCCAAGTCTTCCGGTGTACTGGGGATTCATCTACACAAATATTTCTATCAGGGGTAAACATCTGCTTGAAGCTGGCGTAAAAAAAAATTGATTAGGGTCCGAATTTTGAATAATTTATCGTAACTGGGATGATTTCGAGGGAGGCATTGGGCATTGTTGTTGAAATGTAAAAATCTCATAATCACCTCATAATGGGTTCTGGGCATCAATGACGAATAGACCGGCATGTGGTGGATAGGTTGGGTAGACCAGTAGGAATGGAGTTCATTTTTTTTTTTTTTGTCAGCCCCATGTTGAGGGTTAGGCCAAGGAAAATTTTAAATTCTTCCACGGTGAGGGGTTTCCAAACAAGAGGACAGGCATATGAAGAACTTGGATTGTTGGCTATATGTTGGCTGGCGTATAGATTACATTGCTCCACAATGTAGGTTAAGAGATCATTGGTAAAAAATAAGTGAAAATAATAAAGTGGGGTTACATTTTCTGTCTGTATCTGAGGGCCTAGCTGGGCTGCAAAAAGGGAATTACAGGTTCTACTGACGTATCGGGCAGCCATGTTGGATACAGAAGAACATCTGGGAGGCTAGTATGGGCACTGCCTCGTTGATGGGATGCACCGTTGCTAGCATCTGGCCTATCCTCTAGGAAGGTTGCAGAACTGCTGTTGGATGCCTGCCTATCCCAGTGTGCTGCACTGCTGGTGGATGCCCTGGAGGGCTGCGCTGCTGGTGGATGCCTGCATATCATCCTGGAATGCTGCGCTGCTGGTGGATGCATGCTGGTGGATGCCCTGGAGTGCTGAGCTGCTGCTGGATGTCTGTGCCTGCTCATTTCTCCCGATTCTCCTTGTTAGGATTCTATCTTCCTTGGTTTCCATCTCAGAGCCACTGCTTTCCACTGGCTCATAGTCGCTATTCAAGTCTGACGGAGAGAGTTCCCCGCTACTCTTGTCCTAAATACTCTGGAGTATCTGGAGAGCCTCCTCTGCACTGTACGATCTTTTAGTCATGTTGGCGGGCAGATGTGCCAGATGGCGGGCGGCAGATGTGCCAGATGGTGGGCAGCTGTGCCAGATGGTGGGTGGCTAGATGTGCCTGATTTTGGCGGGCAGATTTGCCTGATGGCGGGCAGATGTCAGATAGGTGGGCGGCAGATGTGCCAGATGGCGGGTGGCAAATGTGCCAGATGTTGGCGGGCAACTGTGCCTGATGTTGGCAGGAGGCAGATGTGTCAGATGGCGGGCGGCAAATGTGTCAGATGGTGGGCATCAGATGTGCCTGATGGTGGGCGGCAGATGTGCCTGATGGTGGGTGGCAGATATGCCTGACGTTGGCGGGCAGATGTGCCTGATGATGGCGGGCAGCAGATGTGTCAGATGGTGGGCGGCTGATGTGCCAGCTGTTGACAGGCTGATGTGCCAGATGTTGGCGGGCTGATGTGCCAGTTGTTGACGAGCAGATGTTCACTGTATGACAGGTGTTTTCACTGTTTTGAGGACACTGTGTTTTGGGGACACTAGCTGGGTGATCAGTGGGTAAACAGCAGACAAACAGCTATAAAACTCACTGATCTCCTGGCTGCAGCACAGATTGTCTCTTCCTCTCCTCACTGACAGGCTCTGCGTGAGGAGAGGAAGAGATGAGAGCAGTTACAACCGCTCTCTATTTACATTACATGATGACTGTGATTGGACACAGTCGTCATGTGATCAGGAGGGCCAGTCACAGAGCCCTCCTGTGTTGTACACCGCTCCTGTCTCTGGGGGGCACAGGCAGATCGGGATTGCACCACTGTGCGGACACGCAGCGGCGCGATCCCCTGTCAGATGCCACCCCTCCCCCTCTGTTTACATTTTGATGGCTGTGATTAGACACAGCCATCGTGCGGATCAGGAGGGCAAATCACATTGCCCTCCTGCCGTTCCGAGATGCGGCGTGTCCGGGGGAAACACGCGCATCGGGATCGCACGGCTGCGCGGGAGCGATCCCGCTCCTTCTGAAGGACGTTAAGGAACGTCCACTCAGAAGGAGGGAGCTCCCATCCGGCCGTTTATGTGCAGTGGCCGGGTGGGAAGTGATTAAACACAAAATGTCATGGCTTATGTTAAATGAAAGATTAACAGCACTTGTGCAGGATAAAATGAAGTTGTTTAACAAAGTATGGGATCGATGGATCAGATACCTTACAAATGATTCCCGGACAATTACAAACCAGAACACTTCTTGAATGACATGCCAAAGAGCGTGGAGCCCCCCCCCAACCTCCCTTCCCAACTCTACCCTCCACTAATTCTGAGCCCCCACCTTTTTTCCCTCTGCAAAACACTGACCTAGCGATCTGGATAGAGCCCCCCATGACCTGGAAAGCCAGACTCCCCCATTAAAAAGTTGGGGAGCTGGTGTTTTCCAGGGGGCGGGACATATTCTGAGGCCCATGGTATAGAGCATGCACAAGGCTACAGATTATGATGTAATGTGTACGGCGGAGGAACCACAGTAGGATATGGTATATACACCACAAATAAAAGAGTAAATAAGACACAATCTACATCAGGACATGATAATTGGCCTTGAAAACACAAGAGGTGGATACCTTACGTATATTGTATGTATAATGTACTATGGCTACTGTATAATGCTCAATGAGATACCGAGATCTTTGTTATTTGTTCTGTGAAAACTTTAACAAAAATCATTGAAACATAAACCCCGAACAGGACTTTTCCCGGTTCTCTCTGGGACGCTCTGCTACAAGTCTTTATCATGTCCATGGATATAGGCAATCCTCTCTGCTGTGCCCATTCATATGTTGCTTTCTGCCCCAAATGTCCAGATTGCTCGTGGGCCTGATATGCAATCAGGGGGTTAATATGGCGCACAATGGATGTAGCTAGGTACACATAACTATATAAAGGCAGGGTAGAGGGTTCCTGAGAAGGGGAACTTGGTGGTAGTGTTAAACATTTCACAACAAGTTCAGGTTTTTAGTCCATGTAAGGATAAAAAAAGAGAATGCTGAGTATGTAGAAGGCAGCCAGTCTATAGAAGCTAGAAGGAGCTCTGAAACAATACAAGAGAGAGAAGTACGGAGCCCTCTAAATGCAGCAAGTATGATAAAAGTTTTTATTGCAATGGATAAAAAACACTCACATTTGAGTTGCTAAAAGCCAGCATATAAAATAGGTTCATCCGCGTGTTCCTGGAGGATGTGGGTTCCATGGGCCAGTGGAGGGGATCTTGTGTCCTGGTAGCTGTTCCGGTGGTGCTGTGGGTACTCAGAGCCTCCGGGAGGCTAGGACGTTGGTCGTGGATCCTCCGTGGAGTGCTGTGCTGTCCTGTGTCTTTACTTCTGGGATTGGGGTAGGGCGGGCGGTGCTTCACGTTCGGAGCATGCGTGCTCTTTCATCAGGCTATGCTGGTGGCCATATTGAGTGTTGGAATTTGTATCATGGGCGAGGGGAGGGGTGGAGAGGTGATTGGGTGGAAGGCGGAACTAGGTACAATGACAGGTGCATAGGTAACCATGGGAACTGAGTGTACACAATACAGAAGGGAAGTGAGGGGGAACGGGGAAGTGGGAGAGGGCGGGGGGGGGGGAAACGGAGGGGATGGAATGAAATTACTTTGTGACTATTTATAAGTATTTATGATAGTAGATTATGTAGTGTTAATGAGTATATAATGGTAAAAGAAGAAGCGACTAACGTTTATATACTTACAGAGAGAGGAATTAAAGTCACAGGACAGCACGGCGCTTCACGGAGGATCCACAACCGACGTCCTAGCCGCCCGGAGGCTCTGAGTACCCACAGCACCACCAGAACAGCTACCAGGACCCAGATGCAAACAAAGCCCGGGGAATGCCCAGGAAAAACCAAAGCCTACTTACCACCAACTCGCAGACAACCAAATTAACCTGTCTAACAGTACGCGTTAAAAACAGGGGTTTAGTCCGCACGCATTTGCAAATGCATGCGTAAGCCACAGAGCCTCGTCACGGCACCCTGATATCTGTGGTCCTAACACTAAAATGTGAGTGTCCCCACAGTGGAGGCACATGCATTCTGATGGATAAATGCTGGCAGGTGGACTGAAGGGCAGCCCATCCCTTCTTAAAGGTACAGAAGCACACCAGACACCCAGCAAATAGCACCATGGCTGCAAAGGTGCTGGTGCGTTTCTGGACCAATAAACACACCAAGGTGATCTCAAAAAACTTGCCACCGCCTTCATTTATAGCTGGCTATCGCAGGAAGCGGCTTTGGAGGGCTACAAACAGATGCAAACAAAGCCCGGGGAATGCCCAGGAAAAACCAAAGCCTACTTACCACCAACTCGCAGACAACCAAATTAACCTGTCTAACAGTACGCGTTAAAAACAGGGGTTTAGTCCGCACGCATTTGCAAATGCATGCGTAAGCCACAGAGCCTCGTCACGGCACCCTGATATCTGTGGTCCTAACACTAAAATGTGAGTGTCCCCACAGTGGAGGCACATGCATTCTGATGGATAAATGCTGGCAGGTGGACTGAAGGGCAGCCCATCCCTTCTTAAAGGTACAGAAGCACACCAGACACCCAGCAAATAGCACCATGGCTGCAAAGGTGCTGGTGCGTTTCTGGACCAATAAACACACCAAGGTGATCTCAAAAAACTTGCCACCGCCTTCATTTATAGCTGGCTATCGCAGTAAGCGGCTTTGGAGGGCTACAAACAGATGCAAACAAAGCCCGGGGAATGCCCAGGAAAAACCAAAGCCTACTTACCACCAACTCGCAGACAACCAAATTAACCTGTCTAACAGTACGCGTTAAAAACAGGGGTTTAGTCCGCACGCATTTGCAAATGCATGCGTAAGCCACAGAGCCTCGTCACGGCACCCTGATATCTGTGGTCCTAACACTAAAATGTGAGTGTCCCCACAGTGGAGGCACATGCATTCTGATGGATAAATGCTGGCAGGTGGACTGAAGGGCAGCCCATCCCTTCTTAAAGGTACAGAAGCACACCAGACACCCAGCAAATAGCACCATGGCTGCAAAGGTGCTGGTGCGTTTCTGGACCAATAAACACACCAAGGTGATCTCAAAAAACTTGCCACCGCCTTCATTTATAGCTGGCTATCGCAGTAAGCGGCTTTGGAGGGCTACAAACAGATGCAAACAAAGCCCGGGGAATGCCCAGGAAAAACCAAAGCCTACTTACCACCAACTCGCAGACAACCAAATTAACCTGTCTAACAGTACGCGTTAAAAACAGGGGTTTAGTCCGCACGCATTTGCAAATGCATGCGTAAGCCACAGAGCCTCGTCACGGCACCCTGATATCTGTGGTCCTAACACTAAAATGTGAGTGTCCCCACAGTGGAGGCACATGCATTCTGATGGATAAATGCTGGCAGATGGACTGAAGGGCAGCCCATCCCTTCTTAAAGGTACAGAAGCACACCAGACACCCAGCAAATAGCACCATGGCTGCAAAGGTGCTGGTGCGTTTCTGGACCAATAAACACACCAAGGTGATCTCAAAAAACTTGCCACCGCCTTCATTTATAGCTGGCTATCGCAGTAAGCGGCTTTGGAGGGCTACAAACAGATGCAAACAAAGCCCGGGGAATGCCCAGGAAAAACCAAAGCCTACTTACCACCAACTCGCAGACAACCAAATTAACCTGTCTAACAGTACGCGTTAAAAACAGGGGTTTAGTCCGCACGCATTTGCAAATGCATGCGTAAGCCACAGAGCCTCGTCAAAGCACCCTGATATCTGTGGTCCTAACACTAAAATGTGAGTGTCCCCACCAGGACCCAGGACACAGGATCCCCTCCACTGGCCCGTGGAACCCATATCCTCCGGGAACACGCGGATGAACCTATTTTATATGCTGACTTTTAGCAACTCAAATGTGAGTGTTTTTTATCCATTGCAATAAAAACTTTTATCATACTTGCTGCATTTAGAGGGCGCCGTCCTTCTCTCTCTTGTATTGATCCTGGGTCCAGTTGGCCATGGTCATCAAGACTGGATCAATTGGCACAACTGCCTTCACTTTGGCGATTTCATCTGCAATTCTGTTATAGTTCTCAAAGTCTGGAATTAGGGGCACATGTGCGTCAACATGCCCCACTTTTATGGTGCGGGAGTGAGCTTCCTTGCAGATGTAGTCCCAGACTTCCTTGCCTCCCCCCCCCCCACCTTTCCATGAATCATCCATTCATTGGACTTCCATGTGGGCATCCAAGTTGTCAGTCCTTTAAAGACCGCCCAGCTGTCAGTGTAGATAGTGACATGGAGCCATCACTACAGCTTTCAACTCTGCATACTGACTGGACCCTCCGATTCCGGGCTCCTGCAGGACTGTGTCTGTACTTGGTTGTAGGCTGCTGCTGTCCGTATACGCCCAGATGAGGCGACTATGTCTGAACCATCAGTGAACCACGCTGACTCCTTCATGACTTCTGACAGAGACTCAAAGGGTGGAGTCTCTTGAATGGGGATGACTGCAGCCAGTGGAGGATTAAGGTGGTCATGGGCCCCTAGGCTACTTTTTGTGTGGCCCCCTCCTAAGCATGCTTTACCGGAAAATAAATTATTTAGTGCCATGTGTAAAAGGGTAGACCTATATTACACGCCTCAAGTGCAACTCTCAGGTCTACAGCCCAAACACATTCAGACATGAGCCTTATATAAACAGCAATGCCACAGAAAAAAAACATTCAAAATACACCTGCAAGCTGGTAACAGATTTTACCTTTCTAAACCAACAGTTAGGCCAAAAACGTCTGCAGCAGCTTCTGTTTAACTGAGGCAAAATCACAACACCCTGACAGAGACCAATCGAAATGCTGTGTAATATTCCAATAAAATAAAAGCCATACAAATACCATAAACAACAGCAGCAGCAGCATATAAAAGCAAGCAATAATCAACAGCAGAACAATCATATGTTCCAACGGCAGGAAGTGCCAACATCCATCGGCGCAGCCTGTCCATCAGACATCACTGTAATCCAGGAAACGGACCAGACTCACTCCCAGGATATCCGGCAGCTTTTGCCAACATGCTTGTTCACTATGTACCTTTGTGAGTACCTTTTTACAGTTTTATTAAACTCCATGTTTTTTACTGCACTTAGAGTGGCGCCTTTGTTTCATTTTCAGAGTGCATATAACACGCACCCTAACATTAAGAGGGACGTTTCAGGAAAAAAAACTTCCCACAGCCCCCTGCACAGTACACAGCCCCCCTGCACAGTACACAGACCCCTTTCCCTGCACAGTACACAACCCTCTGCACAGTACACAGCCCCCCTGCACAGTACACAGACCCCTTTCCCTGCACAGTACATAACCCTCTGCACATAACACAGCCCCCTTTCCCTGCACAGTACACAGACATCTGCATAGTACACAGACCCCTTTGCCTGCATATCACACAGGCCTCCTTTATTATAAAGCCCCCCTGCACTCCCAGAAGACCCCCAGTCTCCTGGGAAAGAATACTCTAAAGTTGAGAAAACATCACTGCCAGCTTTTTCTCATACACTGCTCCTCCTGTGTCACTCATTGTAAATCAAAGCTTCTAAATACCTCAATTAACACCGTTCTTCGTGACCCGGTCATGTGACTTGCTCTCCTCTGCTGTTTCATTGACGGTCACATGACCGCTCTCCTCCTGCAATCAAAGGCTACACTCGGGAAGGAGGTGGAGCGGGAGGAGGAGAGTGGCCAGACAGAGCGGCTTTAATTGAGGTATTAAGAGACTTCCATTTACACTGAGAGTGACACACAAGGAGCTGTGCATGAGAAAGGGCTGGCAGTAATGTTTTCTCAACTTTAAAGTATGCTGGCAGCGCTGTCCCAGGGCTAGGAGAGGCGGTACAGCTGGCCTGACACCCCCCCCCCCCCCAATGTGTGGCACCAGTGGCGGACCGACCGATCCCCGCCCCCTGTTGGTAAAAAAACATTTATCGGCGTATTTGTATAACACGCAGGCATGGTTTTTATTCTACATATACATAAATATATATAAATTATTAAAAATATCATGGCCAATCGGGGGCCCTTGCACATGTGGAGCCCTAGGCTGCAGTCTAGACCAGCCTGTGCATTAATCCGCCCCTGACTGCAGCACGGGAATTTCTTCTTCTGGCTGGGTGCTGGTAAAAATAACAAGCCCTGCCTACGGTTTTGAAATGTCTCCAACATCCCCAGCTACAATACCCCCCCTTTTTTTTAAGGTAATCCTCACATTAGCGAAAGGCCAATCCTCCTTCCACTAATGCCAATGTGCATGCACGGAACCGTAGCCAGAGACAAATGAGATCCAGGATGGGAATGCACAATGTCACCTCCATGCGCCAATGCCAAAGCTCTAATATGTTAAAACGCATGCGCCAATAATGTGCGTGTACGCTGGCGCGAATCCTGGCACACAGCACCCTACATAAACAGAGAGTGTGAGAGAGAGAGAGAGAGATAAACAGAGTGCTCGATTGTCTTCAGATTGTTCCTGTGTTCCTGTTGTTACTCTGCCTGATTGACCTTGTTCCTGAAAACCCAGATATCTTCTGACCATTCTCTTGGATCTCCCCTGCCTGCTGAACCTGCCTCTACCTGCAATACTGACCTTGGCTTGGACTTATGATAACGGCTCTGCCTTCTGATTCTGTACCCCGCTGCCCATCTGTTGCCAACCTCTGCCTGTTTCTGACTACCGTTTTGCCTTCTGATTCGGTACTTGCTGCCAGCCTGTTGCCGACTCCTGCCTGTTCCTAATTCTGCAGTTGATCCTGATCTGGCTCCGGCTGAACAAGTCTGGTGATCAGTTTCCACATCTCCTCAGCAGAGGTTCCTGTATCTCCAAGTTCCAGCCTCCTGCCTGCAGGCAGCTGCACCCCTTTTTTGCCCTCGCACTCCCTGTACCCATCACCAGGGGTGCTTGGACCCACACCATATCAAATGGGTCTTGACACTCTGGGTCTATCAAAATTGAAAAGAAAGCATTAGCCAGGTCTTTCACAGCATGATATTCTCTTGCCTCTTTAGCAATTAGCAATTTTCTCAACAATTGAGATCATATCTGGTAAAGATGACTTCAATGGAGGTGCCACTTTGTTTAGACCTCTGTAGTTCACAGTCATTCTATATGTCCCATCAGGTTTCTTTACTAGGAACACCGGACACGAGAAAGGACTTACAGGTCTAAGGATCCCTACCTACTCTCAACAGTTCTTGAATAGTCTCCCCAATTTATTTGTGGCCTCCAGAAAGTCTGTACTGCTTGAGACAGACTGGCTTCTCTGGTGGAGGAATATAGACAGGGGTCCATTTCGCATGACCTCTGACCACAGCCTTCACCGTTCTAACCAGATACACTTCATTAGGATACCCGAATGTGAAAGTACCCCTTTCAGTCTGAGTTGACTGACCTTGAAGCACATCCATCCCAAGAATATTTTTGGGTAGCTCTGATACCAAACTATTTGTCATAAATCCTGATCCCTTGCCAATAGCCAATTTCAACCGTCTCCCAACTGCTGGTATGGTTTGCCCTCCCAAACCTTCTACATGAATAAATTCTCCTTTGTGATGGGAAGGATTTCCTTGCAAAAGTGTAACTTCAGCTCCGGTAGATGACTTCCCCCAACATACAATGACAGGTGCATACGGGCGTCGGTCTCTTGCTGTCAATGCCCTCACTGCTATTACAGGAGACCCACCTTCCTTTTTATAAAGGACAAGGAACCTCCCAATCCCCTTTTCTGAGTCTCTCTAACTCCTCTCCAGGATAAAGGGACTTGGGTTTGGGTTTATGTGCAGTGTTGTGAATTGGTTTGGGGCTAACAGAAGGGGTCTGTTCTGTTTTCTCTAAATCTAGGCTGTCTTCACTAGTAGTGTTTCTAACCCTGACAGTTTTCCCCACTAAATGTTTCCACCTCTTCAACATTTCTGCAGTAGAAATCCCATCTATCTCATCTTTAGGTACTCTTTTAGGTCCACCCACATTTCTTTCCTAGCCTGGTTTTCTCTTCACCTCCTGTCTTCTCTACCCCATTCCCTTTTTTCTCTGTTCTTTTCTGCTTGTATTCTTCATGTCTGACCTTGACCTTATCTACTGCCCTGACAGGTTTTGTTTTAGTCTCCTCTAGCTCCCCCAACTGGCTTAAAAGGGTAGTGCCTTCTTGAATCTTGCTGTTGAATCCCATGTCTCCCAGCAAAGAAAATAAACGATTCCTGTGATTAAATGGTGCAGACTTCATTACCTTAGATCGCAGGGCAGATGTAAAGGGTTCCATATCTGGACCAATCCATTCTGGAAATGTATTTAATCGGGTTATACAACCCATCTCATATAACCTGGAAATACCCTCTCCTATTGATCTCCAGGAGTAGATATTTTCCAGGTCAGTAGGACTAGCCTATACTCGGACTACTCCATCTCTCACAAGGTCTAACAGTGATAAACTCACACTAAACTCTTGGGCTTTTCGCATTGCCTGATGCAATTGTGGATAATGGGTTAACACTCCCATAGCGACCGCTTCCTTACCTGACAAAACAACAATATCCACCCCTTCATCCCACAAACATAGGAGCCAATTCAATAGGGGTTCCCCAGGCCTTTGTTTGTATTGTTTTGCCAGCTCATGGAGTTCAGTTTGTGTAAAGTCCCGTACTTCTTCAAATTCAACATCTCAGGGGTTGCAATAATGTACCTCCCCATCTGCCATATCCTCCCTATCATGTTTCTGTTTCCTATGCTTAGTAAGAAGAGGTCAGGCATACTTTTTCTTTCCCACTAGCAGATCACCATCTGAAACATCAAACTCTCCTCATCCTCACTATCATTTGAGAAGAGCACATCTTCACAATCCTAGTTTTGGGATGTGACAATGGTACATACCCTGGCTTTACTAACAGGTTTGCGGCCCTTCCTTTTCCTTAAGGCATTAATTGATTGGGACATGAGGGCTGCACACCACTCTTGCAAATCATCAGCCCAACTAGTGGTTAAACAAACACACTCTGAAGCAACTGCTAGCTGGTCTTTTAATACCTTAACTTCTGACTCTGCCTTCTCCCTTCTATGTGATTCAGTATAAATAGCACGAAGGAAGTACCAATTCACTGCGGACACTGTCCTCTTCTCTTTTTTACTTAAATCCTTAAGGCTAAAATCTACAAAATGATCTGTGATTTTATCACCCCAAGTCTTTTTCAAGGGAGAAGCCTACTTTACAAAATTTTTTGCAAGAGGCCCCCACTCATTGTTTTTGGCCCAGATAGGTATGCTGCACACTTCCTTCTGGCCACCAGAACCCTCTGCAGCCTTGCTTTTCCTAAAAGCTTACGCAGCATTTCTAGCTAGCACAAGCTACACAACACACCACAGAAAAATAGGTCGTCTTCAGTTGAATTTTAGCACAATCCTGGCACGAGCCCCCAAATTTTTTGCTTGCGTCTATCTAGCAGGGTTACTTTGTGGTATAAGCAAGGAAACTGAGACCTGTGCAGTGTGTAAATGTGCTTTTACTATACAAAACTATTACAATATTAGAAATACAGCTAAGATTTATAAAAAGTATATTCCCGCGCTACCAAAAAATAAAAAAATAAATAAAACAACACTAGTTGCTGTAAACCCCGGGATGGTCAATCCATAGCCATAAACAATAAATAAATAAAGTGAATGGTGCTGCGCTCTGAGTGATACTAAACATATGACATATACACAGTATAAAGTGCTGAGTGCTTAACTTGATACTGTAAACATAATGCAATTCCAAAAAAGTATTAGTGCAAAAAATGACAGTGCTAGAAGCTAGAACCCAAGTAGGAAAACATCCTTCATAAATGGTGAAAAAGAGTGAACCAGTAAGGTGCTACAGACTCTTTTTGTCACTCTGTGCAAATACATTAATATATGACTGTGACTCTTCTTCAATGGAAAGAGTATGGTGCTGAGATCCGTTTGTGCACATAAAACGATATAAACCATGACTTTTCTTCAGTGAAACAACACCTCAATGTGAATTGGCCCTTACCTTACCTTAGGTAACAGCGTGTATATAAATCAAAAGGAAATCCAAAATCCTGCAGTGCATCACACTAGATAACTTCTTACAGATGACATATTATAAAGATCCTCTGGGTGGCTTTGTATCCTGGTAAGTGGTTCTCATTAAGATGATGTAAATGGGCCTCCTTTATCTCCAACAAACAAGACCTGTCTGCTCACCAGGAGCAGCACTGTCATTTTTTGCACTAATATTTTATTTTTTGGAATTACAATATGTTTACAGTATCAGAGTTAAACACTCAGCACTTTATACTGTGTATATGTCATAAGTTTAGTATCACTCAGAGTGCAGCACCATTCACTTTATTTAAATATTAGGAATATAGTACAAGACTAACAGATATCTATAAAAAGCAAAATTCCCAGCAAATAAACAGCCTATGGTCTGTAAGAGTAGAAATACACTTTAAAGTTCTTAGCTCTGGTTACTGTTTTCATGATCTCCATTGACAAAAAGGCTTCTGGAGATCAGGCACCTTCTTGTTCGCTTATTAGAGATGAGAGTCTTTCGGTGTTAATCCATGTTAAGTGGCTTCTAGTCTTTCAGACTGTCCTTGGTTCTAATGCATTCTAATGCATGATGACATGGCTTGTGTTTAAGGCATCATAAGTCCTTTTATATGTCAGCTTGTTCACAATGGTAACAAAATGGTAACGTTACCTTAAGAACCAACTAACCTACATCTTGGTAGCTTCAGTTGGAAAGGCACTCTCTTACCTGTTTACTGTAGCTATAGAGACAAAAGCCTGTTCAAACTGTCAATTGAATACAATAGTATCTATGTTCCCATTGAATCCAACAGCATTTGTTTGAGAAATATCTACTCAAGCCAAAACCTGACAGTAATCTGATTTCTTTGACCAACTACTATTGTAATTTTGTCCCATGTAATGTTATGTCTGATTAATATAAAAAATCATATTTTAACAAACGCAACACACCCTGTCCTTAGGTCTTACCTGACCAAGGCCTAAACTTATAGTGCTGCCTGCTGCCACCTGAACTGGCCGTGCCTCTGCCTGCCACCTGAACTGGCCATGCCTTTGCCTGCCACCTGAACTGGTCACACCTTTGTCTGCCACCTGAATTTTCCATACCTCTGCCTGCCACCTGGACTGGCCATACCTCTGCCTGTTACCTGAAATGCCTGCTAAACCATGGACCATGTCCATACTTTGCCATATCTCTGTCTGTTGCCTGGACAATTCCTGGAAATTTCCTTTGGCTGTCTGGACCTGCTAAAACCACAGGTAATCCTTTTTTAACCCTTTGCTCAGCAGAATGTATTTTGGGGTGTAATTCTTGGTGTGTACATGCTATGTGTTAGAAGCCTGAAGGTGTTACTTGCATGTTGGGCCTATGTATGTGGCCAGACTGTGGAAAAGTCTCACACATAGGGTATCGCCATACTCAGGACAAGTAGCAGAATGTATTTTGGAGTGTCATTTTAGCTATGTACATGCTGTGTGTTAGAAAGATCTTATCAATTGACAACTTTGTGAAAAACAATTATGTTTTCTTTTTCTTTCCACATTTTCCAAAAACATGTGAAAAGAAATGACATGTTCAAATGACTCATTATGCCTCATAGAATATACATTGGGGTGTTTTTTTTTCAAAATAGGATCATTTTGTGGGTAATTCCATTGTCTTGGTGCTCCAGGGCCTTCAAAAACGTGATAGGTACTCCGGAAATAAAATGTGTAATTTATGCCTTTGGAACGCCTGATGCTGCTACTTGGATGTTGGGCCTCTGCATGTGGCCAGGCTGTGGAAAAGTCTCACACATGGGGTATCGCCATACTCAGGACGAGTAGCAGAATGTATTTTGGGGTGTAATTGCAAATATGCCTGCACCGCGTGTGAGAAATAACTTGTAAATATGACAATTTCATAAAGAAAAAAAATATATACCGTATATATTTTTTAATTTTCAAAAGCATTGTGGGAAAAAAATTGCAACTTCAAAAAAATTCACTATGCCTCTTACTAAATATCTTAGACTGTCTTCTTTCCAACAAGGAGTCATTTGGGGGGGGTATTTGTACTGTGCTGACATTTTAGGGCCTCAAGAATGGAGATAGGCTATCAGTGCTCAAGACTGATCAATTTTCAATAATGCGTAGCATAACTTGTAGACTCTATAACTTTCACACAAACCAATTATCATACACTTATCAGGATTTTTTTTTACCAGAGACATGTAGCAGAATCAATTTTGGCCTAAATTTTCAGCAAAATTAGATTTTATTGGATTTCTTTTAAAACAGAAAGTAGAAAATTTATTTTTTTTCTAAATATTCGCTCTTTTTTCACTTATATCGCAAAGAATAAAAAATGAAGCGGTGAATAAATACCACCAAGATTATAAAAATTTCATTTGGGTACAGTATAGCATGACTTAGTAGTTGTCATTCTAAGTGCGAGAGCACTGAAAGCTTAAAATTGGTCTGGGAAGGAAGGGGGTAAAAGCGCCCAGTATTGAGGTGGTTAAGGAGCCTCCACCTTCCATATATTCTGTCATTGGTTCCATCGTGGACCAAGACAGCTGGGTCATGCCCAGCCCCTCCCAGTGATATATCAATCCGGTCCACCACATGCCGAACCCTGGCACCAGGGAGACAGCAAACCAATCAGTTGAGGCGATCCAGGCGACAAATTATTCCATTAGTCCTGATTATAGAATCCCCTATTATCACCAACTGCCTAGGCCTACCTGCACTCCCCTCACCACCCCTACTAGATGGGCTGCTCTCCCAAGTGTTATAGTACACTATACTAGCATACCTCCCAACTGTCCTGACATTCAACTAAAGTTCTGATGTTCTGTGCGTTGAGGATAGGTCCAACTACAGGTGCTGGAATCAGTTAAGGGACAAGGTCAGGGCCGCTGATAATAATCATGAGGCCCCATGCAGCCTACCTGATGGGGCCCCCTTCAGCCCCACCCCTGGCCCCTCCGCAGACCCCGCCTTGAAACAAAGTGCAGGTTTGACTTCAAGTGATATTCATCTTTCTCCAGACAGTTATAGGTTTGATTATCCAAAATGGCACTGGGGTGGCTCTGGAATAAAATGCTGCCAGTGCTATCCCTACCCCATTATAAAACAGTGATGGTGGGAACTCAGGCCTTGTACACTAGCCAGTGACAGAGTGGGTTAGCAGCAGGCACATGCATGTTCGTACCTAACTCAGAAAAGGATGGATGACATATATGTGATTCAGCCTGCACGTGTCACCCTGCCGCAGTAAATGTACTGCGGTTAAAGGAAAAAGCTTGGGGGTGGGTTCACACAACTGGTCTGATCAGGTCCACCTGTCCATTTTTCAGGTGGACCTGATCTGATACTCCATTTACTACTATAGAGCAATGGATCACTTCCGATTACGTCATTTTGGATGACAAGACGCGTCAAGTTAGGGCGCATGATGTGGTGTATTGGGCTCTAGGTGGAACGCACGCTACACACCTGAGCCTTCTGAGCCTGTGTATGGTTTATCGGATGCTAGTTAATGTCTGCACAGGAAGGTTATGCATCAATCCTGTTTGGATACTGTACTTGTTTTAAAAGTTTTTTTTAAATAAAGAGCAAATACTTTTCTACACTATGTGGAGCCCGTTTTCTTCTTGATTAATACAAGGTTAACCCTTGGATCACGGATCGCAGGATGGAGACTATGATATAGCTGGTGCGTGGATTCTCTGGTCATTGAGACCGCCATGATATTGAGAGTCAACTACATTTGGTGTGTAGGGATCTTTACCTTACTTCTAATAATTGTTTTGGGAGCAATTCTTATATTATTGCTACACAGTGGGATTTCAATGAAAAACAAGCATTTTTTCTTGGCAAAAAATAATTTTATTTCAATTATCACAGACTGGGATTGTTGAATACACATGTTAATTGACACCACTTTTATTCATCTGTATATTATTGATTACACATATGTGAGTTTTTGTCTTCACTTGATCAAGCAAGCGCTGTTCATTTACGGAAATCTAGATTTTTGTGACACCACCATTTAATAGTAATCACATGATTTGAAACAGCTGCTGCATTTAACACTTTAGGTTATTGGTTTATAAGGTTTATTACTCTAGGCCCGAGTGTTTTTTACTCATCACAATAACCCAATGCAGCCTGCCACTGGGAGAGAGTACTTACCTGGCTGGCTGTGTCCTAGTGTGACCTGGAGGAACATCAGTCTTTTCCCCTGGCCAGGTTCAAATGCAAGAGAGCAGGACAGTAAAAGGAGCTGGCTGAAGGTGTAACAGTGTCATGAACAGGTGTGACCAGAACCGTGTGATCTGCGACAGAGGACACCAAAACGTATATAAGTGAAAATATAATAATTTATTAAAGTGAGTGATATAGTACAACCAACTCCAATATGACACAGTGCAATAACCAACCACAGACAGAGACCCACAAATAACAACAGACAGATAAGTACAATAAATGGGAAATACCAGGATAAACAATAGCCAGGCCAGGGTCATACACAGCAGATCAGCAGATGGACAGGGGATGTTCCAGAGACATAAACGTAAGCCAGGCCAAGGTCATACACAGGGAGATCAGCAGATGGGGTATGGAACACAGGACACGCAGAGGATGGATGGGTCAGACTGCAGGCAGGGATGCAAGGTAACAGGTGGGACAGGATAGGGATCTAGACAGGGAGACAGGATCAGGTTCAGGGCACAGGAACAGGTTCAGAATCAGGATCAGATCACAAGCTAGCAGGTCAGGGGGCAATGAAGAAACCAAGGCAAACATGTGAGTGCTTGCCGGTTATTTATAGGCCTGTGATTGGCCTCAAGTGACACCTGATTGTAGGAGGTACTGTCTGCTCCACACTGCCAGGATCCATCCGCTGGTGGACACCAGTACTGCGGCCCAAAGATGACATAACATTAACAGGGAAAAGCTCTCCTGACAGTTCCAAACTGCCAGGAGACACCTGCTGGTGAACCTCAGTACTGCATGCTAAATAACAGATATTACCAGCGGATGGAACATTTCCTGACAAACAGTGTGGCATAACTGTGTAGGAGGGAGGGAGGCAGAGCATCTGTCAGTGAGCAAGAAACCCATACTGAGGAAGCGTGTTCTCAGCAGGCACCCTCCCCTCCCTTCCATCCACAGGAGGTTGCTATAAAAAGGAGGAGAGAGCAGAACCCTCTCTTCTGCAGCTATCAAGGTGCCTGTCCCTTCCGACACTTAAATGCATAAAAGTCTAGTACTATATCATCCTAATCTGTTTTTGATCTGTTTTTGATCCCAGTATGTGCGTACAATGCATGTCCTCAGATGCAGCCTTTTCAAATTTTTGTTATGGGTGTGACCGGAGAACACGTTTACAAACCTGTTTGCATGTCCCCATTGAAGACACTACATGTGCATTCAGAGCCATAAACAAAAAACACTTTTTGAATTGTGTTTTTGTTTACTATTGTGTGCATGTATCCTTATTCAGTAAAAAAAAAAAAAAACAATTACAAGAAGCAGAAGTAATCCTAATAAATATAAACAAAATTACTACAATAACAGTGCAGCCAGCTATCGAGGGAGGCTGGCGGATAGGGGAATGCTGATGGTCAGGCAGGAGGAAACAGATCAGGAATCTACTGAAAAGGAAACCTTGGTCTGATATGCAGCACGCCTCTGGGGTTTAAAGTCACTTTAACCCCTTTCCTTCCCCCCCAGCCCTGGTGTCCCTTTAAGTGGGTCTTTACACCAGGGGGAGGGACATACTTTTCAATCACATGACCCCTGTGTTGGCTGTCACAGTGCTCACATGATCGGGAGTCCACCCCACCATCTCACGATAATAACTAGAGACCAAGAGCTGTCCATGGCAGCTGACACTGTACTAGAAGCCCAGAAACCTTGACTGTCCATGGACGTATGTATGAAGTGCCTGGGCATTAAATAAGCCCACCCTCTTTGCTACCACACATATGTGGACGGCAAGAGGATAGAATAAGAATGTTTGTGACACGAATAGCGTTCTACTTATGCTCCAGTAAGTACGGTAATTAAACTATTAAAACATTTTTTTCATTATATTCTAAAGGAAAAGTTGAAATCCTGTCCATCTGTTCTGCTCTTCTTGGCTCCAATATGTGACATCTCATTACCCATCTGTTAGGAAGAAACACTGAGTTTCCTGTAGTGCTTCCTGATTCATTCATTCTGTACCTTTGGCCCCAGTGAACTTGTTCAGCAGTAAGCACTGACAGCAGGAAGTGAGATAAAATGTATAAAGAAAGAGGAATTCTTAAGCTTCTTGCACATGAATGTAATCTTTTACTGATGTTTGTACACAGCATCTTCCTGGCAGAGGCTAACAGAGTTAAAAATGCAAGTTAGGTTCTGCAAAGACTGCCTATGCACGTGTACAGGTGGGTAAATGTAAATACATGTATACATGCAGAAAATTCATCCTCATTCTCTTCAAGCTGCTGCCAGTATTCAATTTATGTGTATTCACTTGCAAGTACTTGTGTGTACTTTAATGGTCCTAAAAAAAAAATGGATTTTGCAGTGGGTGAAAATAAAGCCATGGTGCGCCATGGGCATGTGAGCATGGGCATGTGAGCGGTCGCACTGCACGGAGCTCCCGCTACTGATCCTTCACAGATCCTAATCCCGCCACAGATCCACACCAAAAACCGACCCGGAGACACAGCCTGACCCCACAGGCAGCCGCCGAGAGACGACCGGCACTCGTAGGAGCCCATGATGACCCACAAGGGTGAAAAAGACGCTGTGGCTGCAGCAGCCATGGAGGGCCAAGATGGTGCCAGCTTCCCTCAGCCCCAGCGAACAGCGTGTGGCGCCGATAAAGCACAGGAGACGGGCGGTAAGTCTCACAAGCCTCCAAAATGGGGGGCGTGGCTTGGCAATGGCACTGTGAGGCTGTTTAACTGGGAGCTCCATGCAGCGTTTGGGCTGAGAACCGGTTTCAGTGTGCAGACCTCGCTGATTTATACATGTCCGTAACGGACAGAACACCAGGATCACCCACAGTGAGCAAAGGCACGGACATTACCGCATATTTCTTGCGGAATTTGGCAACTCCGTCGCAGGCCTCGGATCCCAAAATGGCGCCGCCGCGCACTAACACCGCCGGCACGGCTTCCCTTAAGAAGGCCGGCAAAGGGCTGCCTAACGCACCACAAGGGACAGCACCACCTCCTAACAGACCGGACTCTCCGATCCTCTCACCGGACTTTCTAGGGGCGGATGGATGCTCATTCTCACAGGGAGTAAGTGTCCAAGAACAGCCATCCACAGAGTCATGGAAGGACATCATTGCCCTCCTCCCTACTATACAGGATATCGCTGAATCAGCAGGCACAATTGTAAGTACCCTGTCTAGAGAGATTCATGATCTTAAACAGAGAATTTACACTGTGGACACTCGGGTAACAGTAGTTGAAACATCCTCCTCTGTATTGGAATCTAGAATGGCGGCATTAGAGGAGGCACAGATTGATTATAAACGGCTCCTGATAATGCTGCAACTCTCTGTCGATGATGGTGAAAATCGCAGCCACAGGAACAACATAAGACTGCGCGGTCTGCCTGAGGACACCTCTGGAGGAGACCTTAGGGCTACGATTGTGGCCATTTTTAACCGCCTACTGGACAAGCCTCCGACGGCAGAATTAGGACTGGACTACGTACATCGAGTGCAGGGACCCAGAGGGGGAGATGCCCTTGCTCCAAGAGATGTCCTAGCCAGGGTCCACTATTACACAATTAAAGAGGAAATACTGCGGAGGGCATGGACGAATGGTCCTGTGGACTTTGATGGTGCATCTGTGCAACTATTTCCAGACCTTTCACGGCTCACCCTACGGATGAGAGGCCTGCTGCGCCCATTGCTAGAAGCTGTTAGAACGGCAGGAGATACATACAGATGGGGGCACCCCTTTCACTTGACTGTGCTCAAAGGAAACAACTCATTCATACTGCAATGGCCAGACCAACTTTCGGAGCTGTTCATATTCTTGGAGATCCCTGAGATTTCTGTACCTAATTGGCTGGACTTTCCAACCACGTTTAACAACACGAGATCTGCTTCACCAAGACCCTAAAGACCCAGCAGGAGACGTTGCCGTTCCAGGCCAAGAATGGATCCAAGAGACACTCCTACTTCCCCTGAGTCTTAACCGGGACTGACAGTAGAGAAGATCATCCCTGGAGAGATGTCTGGAATCCTCGGGGTCCAGTCAACCTAAACTGAACTGGGTATCCTTTATACACTCATACTAGGCTTCGCTCGGCTATCTGAGCGGTCTACTGGGTTATCTTTGGTTCTTCAAAATGTGCACCAATTTGTAGCATGCCCCTTAGTGGAGGGGTAAGGTTTAATAGGTTCGCTCCTGCAGCTGGACGGAATGGGGCTCATACCACCCCACCCCCCTCGTCGATATTTTCACAGAAGGAATTTTTTTTTTATCCTTCTTTTTGTTTTTCCTGACTTAAGACGGGGGTGTTGGGTGGCCCTTACTCGGAAGGTGAAAGGACACATTGTGTGTGTGTTATATCACAGTATTTGACAAGTTTTTTCTTGTTTTAAATATGTTTTCTAATGAGTTGGTACAGTGACCGCCAGTGCCCTTATGAGTGATAACTTTAAATTGACGAACTGTCAACTAATGGAAGTTTAAGTTCAGAGTCTGTGCCGAATGAGACATTTGGCCTAATATTACCATGTTTTGAGGTTATAGTCTAGTGTCCTTTATGCTATAGGTTCTCACTTGATGGCCCGTCTCCCACTGTGTCGCAGAGTCTAGTCTTCTACCCCCACCTATAGGCAGCGCATAACTGCGCAAGGCTTAATTTAGCAACAGTAGGATAACCTATCATTTTCTTGTTTTCTTCTTTTACCTCTATTTGCTACACTTACATTATTTCACTTACCCAACTTTACCTTAGTCTTCTCTCTCTCCCCTTTGTTTTTTCCCCTTCCTTCCATCTCCCTTCCCCCCTCACCCATTTTTGTTTTGTTCTGCCTTATTCAGCTCCCGAAGGGTGTGCGGCATGGCTCCCTCTGGAGGGCCCCCAACATCGCATCCCCGACTAGGAATTAAAGTTACTTCCTTAAATGTCCGTGGATTGGCCACACCTGAGAAACGTTCGAGACTTCTCTCTGATCTTAAAAAATCCCGCACTCAGGTGGCGCTAATCCAGGAGACCCACTTTAAACACCAAGCAATTCCCAGACTTTGCAATAGGGATTTTCCTAATGCATATCGTGCCGCCTCCCCTCTGTCGAAGTCGAAAGGCGTTAGTATATTAATAGCCAAGTTGTTACCTTGGACTCTATTGGAGGAGCGGGCAGACCCGCGGGGTCGTTACCTGCTTATAGAAGGGAAAACTAGGAATACCACAGTGACCTTGGTTAATGTTTGCTTCCTAAATTCAGGCCACCTTTCTTTTATGAGGTCTCTAATCCCCATAATCTTGGAATTTCATGAGGGTGTCTTCCTAATGGGTGGTGACTTTAATTATGCACAAGAGCCGTTACTCAATGTCTCAAGAGGGGCGTCACACTTGTCTTTCTCCTATTTCAAAAAACCTAAAGCGGAACTGGTCAACCTGCACTTGGTTGATCCGTGGAGAATTATGCACCCGGAGGGTAGAGATTATACATACTTCTCTTCGGTGCACCGTACATATTCTAGGATCGATTTCATTCAGATTAAGCACAGGGATCTCCCCTTTGTCACCTCCTCCCAGATTGATTATATTTCTTTTTCAGACCATGCACCTACCCATGTGACTATGTGTTGGGAGACTGAGCCTAAAACTCCCCCAACCTGGAAACTAAACAAATTGCTGTTACAAATACCTGAGATCCACAGCAAAATAGGGAGAACCCTCACCAATTACTTTACAGAAAATGTAGATCCGTCATTGTCCCCAATGACGGTATGGGAGGCACATAAGTGTGTGGTGCGGGGGGAGTTAAAAAAAAAAAAAAAGCCTCCAAAACAACAGGGGAAGGAGCAGCCCAGAGACATGGTGTATTACCCACAGAAGATGCAGGGACTAAATGGCTCTCTCCCCCCACTGTTACAGTCACCAGCACATGAGCTTAACAGACAAAATGGCACTCCTTCACTAGACGACACACTGCCATTAGAGAGCTCCCCTGTTCCCACCCCTGACATGTTTGAGATAATGCAGGAAGAGACACAACAACCCACATTAAATGAAATCCTGCGCTCTGTGCAGTGATGCACGGCATCTGTTGATGGACTAAAAGAGCAGTTTGGGGGTCTCACTGAAACTGTGTCGGCCATGAGACAGGATCTCCAAAAAAATCAGGGAGAGAACCACGGTGGTGGAGGGCAGGATTAGCGAGATGGAGGATTTGTTACCCCCCTCACCAGAGATGCAAGAACTGCGCTACAACAATCAGCAGAGGCCAACCCCAAAACCGACGACATTGAGAACCGCCTAAGACGGAACAATGTGCGCATTGTGGGGCTCCCAGAGAAAGTTGAGGGCAGGGAACCCACGGCCTTTACAGAAGCATGGCTCTAGGACATATTAGGTAAAGAGGCTTTCACCACACTGTTTGCGGTGGAACGGGCACACCGCATGCCGCCAAGACCCCTTCCCCCTGGTAACCCACCAAGATCCATGCTGGCCAGGCTCTTGAACTATAAAGATAGAGAGATCATACTCAGATTGTCCAGAGAGAGAGGCGCAGTACACTACAATGAGACTAAAGTTTTATTTTACCCTGACTTCTTGACAGAGGTGCAACGCAAAAGGGTCAATTTTGCTGAAAAGCCTGCAGAGAATTCAAGTCACATATGCAATGCTGTACCCGGCCAAATTACGCATTAACATTACTGCCAGAGGGCAGTCCACTTTTTTTGAATCTGCCTTAGATGCATCCGCATGGCTGGACCGCAATTAAAAGGATCTCAGGAGACACAGAGAGGCCGACAGAGGAGACTGATGTCCGTCACCTAAAGCCACAGGGTTGGTATGTAACCTGCAGACATTTTAAGTCTACCACTCATAGTACGGGACAATGTTAAAATTTTCAAAACTAGCATTTGATAAGAGCTTTGACAGAACACGATTTACCAAGACGACACCTGAGTCAATGTGGGGAGGTTATGCCCATGGGGACTCACGAAATTACACTGTGCCCCAGTTAAGGGGGCGGGTTATTTGGTGCCCTGTTGGCACAAGTTCACTGAACGACTCTTGGCGTGAGGTTGGAAGGAGAGAGTTTACCCTCGCCTCATGCGGGTATGCTGAATGTACCCAACAGATCAGTTCAGGACAGTTCTTTGTATTCTTACTGGTCACACAGATGCCCTGTGCCCTGAATCTCTCATCCCTCTACTACCGCCGACGAAACACGTTACCATGTCAAATCGAAGCCAACCACTGCTTGACAGAACTGTGTACCCATTGCATGATTGTTGCCTTACTGTTGCCCAGGACTGGGGCGCTGGGGCCCTCAGGCCCTGCATACAATACTTAACTACACCCAACATGGCTACCACCCCGATTGTAACCTGGAAGCATAAGCACATACATAAGCATATGCACATGCCTGAAAAAGTTCCATCCTGCCATAGTGAGCCTCCAGGAGACTCATCTCACAAAAGACATGGTTGGTTTTTTGCAATATTCCTGGGTGGGCAAGGCATACCGCTCCACTCACACTGCATATTCACGTGGAGTGAGTGTACTGGTACACAAATCCTTGGCCTACCAGGAACTGGACGCAGTTACAAACCCTCTGGGTAGATACGTATTTTTGTATTGCAAATTGTTTACTTTAACTGTGATATTTGCCTTTGTGCACATACCACCCCCCCACCACCCCATTCTCTAGAGAAATACTGCAGCTTCTCCTGTCTTACTTGGTCGATAAGCCTGATGTCCCTACACTGATCATGGGTGACTTTAACGGGTACCTGGGTCCTAGACTGGATAGGCATCCGCCAGCCCAACCTCCGACAGGGGGCAGAGGCACCATTTTGATCCGACTGTTGCTGGAGATGGGCTGGACAGATGTTTGGAGGGTAAAACACCCAACAACTAAACAGTTCTCGCGCTTCTCCAAAATGCATGGGTCGCTATCCCGCATTGACCTCTGCGTGGGTTCCCCGCAACTTGTGACCATGATCACCAGGGTGGAATATCTCCCTAGGGGTGTATCTGACCATTCCCCACTGGCCGCACACCTTGTCACCTGGCCATCGGCCACTTTGCCCAGGGCACCATGCAAGCTGAACGCCTTTTGGCTAAAACCTTTCACCTCACATGAGCGTGTGGTGAAGCAGATAGAACAACACTTTATTAATAACCGATTACACAGCAATCTAAGGCTGAGATGGGATGCCTTCAAGACATGTCTGACGGGTACGTTCATAGCTGAAAGTGCGGCCATCAAACGTAATTCATCTGCCTTACTGGAGCAGGTTGAAGACCAGGTGAGACAACTGGAGCTTGCATATGTTTTAGACCCATCAGATCCTGCGAGGGAGGCATGGATTTCGGGTCAGGATTTACTGGACTGGGTGAGATCTTCCGCCGCGGACCGTAAAAGGTTCTTTACTAAACAAGCATTTTATGAGGAAGGGGAAAAACTGGCAGACTATTGGCTAGAATTACCAGATCTCAGCTCTCTGGGACTGGTGGTGAATGACCCTAAACAAATAATAGCTGAACTAACATCTTTTTATGTCAATTTATACAAATCATGTGACAATTACACTGACGAGGAACTGCAAAACTATATGGGAGAGATGACCCTTCCAACTCTGAACCGCCAAGAGCGCGTGGAGATGGAGGCACCATTTACACTGGATGAGCTAAGTGAGGCTGCTGCCTCCTTCCCTACCTGTAAGGCCCCAGGGGATAATGGGATCCCTATGGAGGTCTATACCCAATATGGAGAAGTGATTCTACCCAAACTACTTGAGGTCTTTAACTCTTTTTTTAAATCAGGAAAGCTACCTACCACCATGACAAGGGCTTTCATTATATTACTACTCAAAGCAGGTAAAGACCCGTTCTTACAGGCCTATATCGCTGCTACAGAGTGACGTAAAATCACTAGCCAAGGTGCTGGCCTTGAGGGTCAATAAGATAATCCGATCTACTGTCCACTCGGACCAGGTAGGGTTCATGCCACGAATGTCTACTGCGACCAATCTCAGATGACTGTACTTGAACATGCAGACTCCCTCGGATTTAGCCGGTCACAGAGCACTGTTGTCTCTTGACGCCTATAAGGCATTCGACAGTGTTGGCTGGCGATATCTGTGGGCTGTATTGGCCAAGTTCGGGATTGGACCCAGGTTCATCAGATGGGTGAGACTGCTGTATGACACACCACAGGCTGTCATACGCATGATGGATAGGTTATCATACGCTTTTGCACTGGGCAGGGGGACCAGGCAGGGATACCCCCTGTACCCCCTGCTCTTTGCACTGGCCATCGAGCCCCTCGCGGCTCAGGTGAGGAATTGCCCACAGATCAAGGGATTCCGCTATGGCGAATTGCATCAAAAAATCATGCTTTATGCTGACGACATGCTTCTCTTCCTGGAAGATGTAGATGACTCACTGATTAAGGTAATGTCCCTTATCACGGAGTTCGGCCATTTTTCAGGCCTTACCATCAACTGGTCCAAATCGGCCTTAATGATTATAGATGGGACCCCCGAGCCTGGCAAGGGGCCCTCTTGCCCTGTACCCATAGTGACCATCTTCAAATACCTAGGTATACACATTTCCCCTAAACCAACGGAATTCTGTAAATTGAACATATACCCTCTGCTAACTCGTTTTAGAGATAAAATAAACATATGGAACAAACTTAAAATGTCACTGGCAGGAAAGACAAACCTTATCAAGATGATTCTGATGCTGCAGTTCCTATATTCACTACATAACACACCGGTAGTCATCACACTAAAGATATTCAGAGTGGTTAACTCCCTATTCAGCCTGCTACTATGGCACACCAAACACCCTAGAATTAAATTAGAGCAACTGCAATACCCAAAGGAGGGGGGGGACTTGCCATACCCAACCCTTGGTTATACTACCTGGCCGTACAGCTACAGCACCTGATAGGGGCCATGGCCCCCTCGCCGGCGGGCTCATCGGCTAGACTCATGCTGATTGGCTCGGGGGCGGAATCTATACCCGAGGGACTAGAAGCTCAGCAATTTCAAAGGCCCAACAAACTAATGCCCATGTATACACTACTTCAGAAGGTGTGGAACAAGACTAAACAATTACAAAACGTAATGGGGTTCACAGCTTAAAGCCCAATATGGGGAAACAAAACGTATGCAGAATTAGCCAAGGTTCAACAGGGACCCAAGTGGCGCCCCATGGGTATAACTCATCTGAGACATATGTTTCATAATGGGACCTTGCTCTCTTTCAAAGACCTACAATCTAAATATGCACTACCTCCCAACATGCTATTTTACTATTTACAGTTGCAACCACGCTGTTAGGGCACAGGGGGATGCTATGGAATGGATTCAGTCCTCCACTCCGGTCTTTCATATGCTACAGGACGCGTCCGACACAAAAGGTATAATTTCACAATGTTACAATATGCTACTGTCGTCGTTCCTAGAAGGGCACCCCATGAAGGCAGCGACACAATGGGAAGCAGATTTGGGGCCCATTGAATGGGAACTGCGGGAAGAGGCCCTACAGGAAGTTAATACATGTTTACTAAATGTGGCACAAAAGGTGTCCCAACTATACATACTACTGAGAGTACATTATACCCCTGTAAAGCTATACAGAATGGACAGAATACCCGATCCACTATGCGGTAGGTGTAGAACGGTGCCTGAGGATCTGATTCACCTCCTCCATTGTCCAAAGCTCCACAGATACTGCACAGAGGTTCTGGCTACACTAAATCAGGTGTTCCAGACCCATTAAGATGTTCCCCTTGACCCATTAAGCTGCCTGCTGGGAGTTCTGGAGGGGGCAATAGCAGAGGAGGGGACAAGAGTTGCCTTCGCCAGAGCACTGTTCCAGGCTAGGAAAACAATCCTTATGAGCTGGAAATCATATCGCATATACCAGCACAGGGAAAACCCTGAAAAATTTGACAAACCATGGGATGCTTGGCTTGACACAACAGGAATAAGCCCCACGGAGTTAGTACATATGAGACTGTTGAGAGGCGTATAGGTACAAAGAATAATGAGCGAGATATCCAGATGGACATTTAACTACATTCTGGGACAAGGAAAGGGGTATAGGTGGCATGGAGTAGACGGTAGAGGGTAGCAGTGTGGCATAGACGGTGATAAACTTAAAGGTCCATACAAGAGTGTACTATGAACAGAAGCTGACTTAAAATATTGACAACTGTAACCATGGATCGTAGGTAGGATAATCCAAGATCTGGACAAAGTGTATTGTGTTTCATGTTTGAATGTACTGTTTCTTTTTTGAGCAATAAAAACCTTTTTGATTGATTAAAATTAAAGCCATACAGTGCCTTGAAAAAGTATTTTCCACATTTTGTCATGTTACAACCAAAAACATAAATGTATTTAATTGTGATTTTATGGCATAGACCTACACAAAGTGGCAAATAATTGTGAAGTGGAAAGAAAATGATAAATGGTTTTCAGTTTTTTTTTTTACAAATATGTAAATATGTGAACCGTGTGGCGTGCATTTGTAGTCAGCCCTCCTGTGTCAATACTTTGTAGAACCACCTTTCACTGCAATTACAGCTGCAAATCTTTTTGGGTATGCCTCTACCAGCTTTGCACATCTAGAGTGATATTTTTGCCCATTCTTCTTTGCAAAATAGCTCAAACGCTGTCCGAGTTTACAGTTTACAGAACACAGTTCAATCTCTGTATTTTGCGGACGATACTAAGCTAAGCAGGGCAATAACTTCTCCGCAGAATGTGGAAACCTTGCAAAAAGATCTAAACAAATTAATAGGGTGGGCAACTACATGGCAAATGAGGTTCGATGTAGAAAAATGTAAAATGATGCATTGGGGTGGTAAAAATATGAATGCAATCTATACACTGGAGCAGGGGCGTTGCTAGATCTACTAAAGATCTGGGGCTAGAGCCCATAGCAGTGAAGTAAAGTCATACGCTCGGGCATACACATGTATATAATATACTGTACGTGAGTGAGTACACCCCTCATATTTTTGTAAATATTTTATTATATCTTTTCATGTGACAACACTGAAGAAATGACACTTTGCTACTATATAAAGTAGTGAGTGTACAGCTTGTATAACACTGTAAATTGTCTGCCCCCTCAAAATAACTCAACACGCAGCCATTAATGTCTAAACCGCTGACAACAAAAGTGAGTACACCCCTAAGTGAAAATGTCCAAATTAGGCCCAATTAGCCATTTTCCCTCCCGATGTCATGTGACTCATTAGTGTTACAAGGTCTCAGGTGTGAATGGGGAGCAGGTGTGTTAAATTTGGCGTTATCGCTCTCACTCTCTCATACTGGTCACTGGGAATTCAACATGGCACCTCATGGCAAAGAACTCTCTGAATTGTTGCGCTACATAAAGATAGCCTAGGATATAAGAAGATTGCAAAGACTCTGAAAATGAGCTGCACCATGGTGGCCAAGACCATACAGCGGCTTAACAGGACAGTTTCCACTTAGAACAGGCCTCGCCATGGTCCACCAAAGTTGAGTGCACAAGCTCAGCATCATATCCAGAGGTTGTCTTTAGGAAATAGACGTATGAGTGCTGCCAGCATTGCTGCAGAAGTTGAAGGGGTGGGGGGTCAGACTGTCAGTGCTCAGACCATATACACCGCACACTGCATCAAATTGGTCTGCATGGCTGTCGTCCTAGAAGTAAGCCTCTTCTAAAGATGATGCACAAGAAAGCCTGCAACAGTTTGCTGAAGGCAAACAAACTAAAAACATGGATAACTGGAACCATGTCCTGTGGTCGGATGATACCAAGATAAACTTATTTGGTTCAGATGGTGTCAAGCGTGTGTGGTGGAAACCAGGTGAGGAGTACAAAGACAAGTGTGTCTTGCCTACAGTCAAGCATGGTGGTGGGAGTGTCATGGTATGGAGACTGGGCTGCAGGGCAGTATTCCAACATGATAATGACCCCAAACACAGCTCCAAGACGACCACTGCTTTGCTAAAGGAGCTGAGGGTAAACGTGATGGACTGGCCAAGCATGTCCCCAGACCAAAGCCCTATTGAGCATCTGTGGGGCATCCTCAAACAGAAGGTGGAGAAGCGCAAGGTCTCTAACATCCACCAGCTCCGTGATATCGTCATGGAGGAGAGGAAGAGGACTCCAGTGGCAACCTGTGAAGCTCTGGTGAACTCCATGCCCAAGAGGGTTAAGGCAGTGCTGGAAAATACTGGTGGCCACACAAAATATTGGCACTTTGGGCCCAATTTGGACATTTTTACTTAGGGGTGTACTCACTTTTGTTGCCAGCGGTTTAGACATTAATGGCTGTGTGTACCCCTCTGTTCCTTGCATCCCACCCCACCGCAGTGTCCTCAGTCCCCTGCACCCCACTGTAGTGTCCTCTGTCCCCTGCACCCTACCATAGTGTCCTCTGTCCCCTGCATCCCACCGTAGTGTCCTCTGTCCCCTGCACCCAACCGTAGTGTCCTCTGTCCCTTGCACCCCACGTAGTGTCTTCTGTCCCCTGCACCCCACGTAGTGTCCTCTGTTCCCTGCACCCCACCCCACTGCAGTGTATATATATATTATCGTTACATATCTGAGTGCAGATACCCCGTTACATCAGGATCCCCAGAGAGCCCCCCACTTACATCAGGGTCCCCAGAGCCCCGCTGTTCCTTGCGTCCCACCCCACCCCACTGCAGTGTCCTCTGTCCCCTGCACCCCACTGCAGTGTCCTCTGTCCCCTGCACCCCACTGCAGTGTCCTCTGTCCCCTGCACCCCACCGTAGTGTCCTCTGTCCCTTGCACCCCACGTAGTGTCCTCTGTCCCTTGCACCCCACGTAGTGTCCTCTGTCCCTTGCACCCCACGTAGTGTCCTCTGTCCCCTGCACCCCACGTAGTGTCCTCTGTTCCCTGCACCCCACCGTAGTGTCCTCTGTCCCTGCACCCCACCCCACTGCAGTGTCCTCTGTCCCCTGCACCCCACTGCAGTGTCCTCTGTCCCCTGCACCCCACTGCAGTGTCCTCTGTCCCCTGCACCCCACCGTAGTGTCCTCTGTCCCTTGCACCCCACGTAGTGTCCTCTGTCCCTTGCACCCCACGTAGTGTCCTCTGTCCCCTGCACCCCACGTAGTGTCCTCTGTTCCCTGCACCCCACCGTAGTGTCCTCTGTCCCTGCACCCCACCCCACTGCAGTGTCCTCTGTCCCCTGCACCCCACCTTAGTGTCCTCTGTCCCCTGCACCCCACCATAGTGTCCTCTGTCACCTGCACCCCACCCCACTGTCCTCTGTCCCCTGCACCCCACCCCACTGTCCTCTGTCCCTTGCACCCCACCCCACTGTCCTCTGTCCCCTGCACCCCACCCCACTGTCCTCTGTCCCCTGCACCCCACCCCACTGTCCTCTGTCCCCTGCACCCCACCCCACTGTCCTCTGCCCCCTGCACCCCACCCCACTGTCCTCTGCCCCCTGTGCCCTATCCTACTGTCTTCTGTCTCCTGCACCCCCACCCCACTGTCCTCTGTCCCCTGCACCCCACGCCACTGTCCTCTGTCCCCTGCACCCCACCCCATTGTCCTCTGTCCCCTGCAACCCACTGTAGTGTCCTCTGTCCCCTGCACCCCACTGCAGTGTCCTTTGTCCCCTGCACCCCACTGCAGTGTCCTCTGTCCCCTGCACCCCACCACCGTAGTGTCCTCTGTCCCCTGCACCCCACTGCAGTCTCCTCTGTCCCCTGCACCCCACCGTAGTGTCCTCTGTCCCCTGCACCCCACCGCATTGTCCTCTGTCCCCTGCACCCCACCCTAGTGTCCTCTGTCCCCTGCACCCCACCCTAGTGTCCTCTGTCCCCTCCACCCCACGCTAGTGTCCTCTGCCCCCTGCACCCCACCACACAAACACACGCTGTGTAGATACTCTCCTACCTTACACAGGTGTACAGCAAGCAGAGCATCTGAGATCGGCATCACAGGATTGGATGGGGGCGGGAACTACTGAAGTTAACTTTTCACATTAACAGGCTGGTGATTGGTTGCTAGGATTGCCCGGCAACCAATCACCTGCTGTTTAATGAAAAAGTTAACTCCTGCGGTTCCCGCCCCCATCCTGCCCTGTGATACTGGCCGCTCACCGCTGTCCAATGAAGAGGACAGTGGCGAAAATGTCCACGGGCCGGGTGCCCGCATTCAGCAGTGGTGGTCCTGGTGCCGACCCCTGCCTTACAGACTCGGGGCTATGGGTCCCAGATTCGGGGCTATAACCTCAATAGCCACCCCCTAGCGATGCCTCTGCACTGGCGGGAGAACCTCTGGGGGAATCTAGGATGGAAACGGACCTGGGGGTCCTAGTAGATGATAGGCTCAGCAATGGCATGCAATGCCAAGCTGCTACTAACAAAGCAAACAGAATATTGGCATGCATTAAAAAGGGGATCAACTCCAGAGATAAAATGATCATTCTCCCACTCTACAAGACTCTGATCCGGGCGCACCTAGAGTATGCTGTCCAGTTCTGGGCACCAGTCCTCAGGAAGGATATACTGGAAATGGCGCGAGTACAAAGAAGGGCAGCTAAGCTAATAAAGGGTCTGGAGGATATTAGTTATGAGGAAAGGTTGCGACCACTGAACTTATTCTCTCTGGAGAAGAGATGCTTGAGAGGGCATATCATTTCAATTTATAAATGCCGTGCCGGTGAACCCACAATAGGGATAAAACTTTTTCACAGAAGGGAGTTTAACAAGACACATGGCCACTCATTAAAATTAGAAGAAAAGGAGGTTTAACCTTAAACTACGTAGAGGGTTCTTTACTGTAAGAGCGGCAAGGATGTGGAATTCCCTTCCACAGACGGTGGTCTCAGCGGGGAGCATCAATAGTTTCAAAAAACTATTACATAGGGCACCTAAACAACCGCAACATACAGGGATATACAATGTAATACTGACATATAATGACACACATAGGTTGGACTTGTATCTTTTTTCAGCCTCACCTACTATGCAACTATGTAAGATTGGATGGAGAGCATCTGTGAACAGCAATTTTCAAGTCTTGCCACAGATTCTCAATTGGATTTAGGTCTGGACTTTGACTGGGCCATTATAAACACACAAATATGCTTTGATCTAAACCATTTCATCGTAGCTCTGGCTGTACATTTAGGGAAGTTGTCCTGCTGGAAGGTGAACCTCCGCTACAGTCTCAAGTCTTTTGCAGACTCTAATGCCGCGTACACACGGTCCGAATTTACGGCAACAAATGTTGGATGCGAGCTTGTCAGAAATTCCGACCGTATGTAGGCTCTATCAGACATTTGTTGTCGGAAATTCTGATCGTGTGTACACAATTCCAACGCACAAAATTCCACACATGCTCGGAATCAAGCAGAAGAGCCGCCCTGGCTAATGAACTTCATTTTTTTCAGCTTGTCATACGTGTTGTACATCACCGCGTTCTTGATGTTCGGAATTTCCGGCAACATTTGTGCGACTGTGTGTATGCAAGACAAGTTTGAGCCAACATCCGTCGGAAATAAATCCAGGATTTTGTTGTCGGAATGTCCGATCCTGTGTACGCGGCATAAGAGGTTTTCTTCTAAGATTGCCCTGTATTTGGCTCCATCCAGCTTCCCATCAACTCTGGCCAGCTTCCCTGTCCCTGCTGAAGAAAAGCATCCCCACACGATGCTGCGATACTGCCACCACCATGGATGGTGTATTCAGGGGGATGTGCATTGTTAGTTATCCACAACACAGAGCATTTTGCTTTTAGGCCAAAAAAGTTCAATTTGGGTCTCATCTTACCAGAGCACCTTCTTCCATGTTTGCTGTGTCCCCCACATGGCTTCTCACAAACTGCAAACGGGAATTCTGGCTTTCAACAACAGTTTTTCTTCTTGCCACTTTTCCATAAAGGCCAGATTTTTGGAGTGCACAACTAATAGTTGTCCTGTGGACAGATTCTCCCACCTGAGCTGTGGATCCCTGCAGCTCTTCCAGAGTTACTATGGGCCTCTTGGCTGCTTCTCTGATTAATGCTTTCCTTGCCCGGCCTGTCAGTTTAGGTGGACAGCCATGTTTTGGCAGGTTTGCAGCACTGTGTATGGGAGTAGGGCAGGAGGAAAAAAGAAAGAAGAAAGAAGAAGGAAAAAAAAAGGGAAAGGAAGAGGAATGGGAAGGGAAAAATGGGGGGAAAAAAGAGAAGAGGGAAAGGGAAAGATGGAAGGAGGGGAAGGGAGCTGGAAAGGGAGGGAAGAAAAGGAAGGGAAGGAAGGGAAGGGAAAGGGGGAGGGAAAGGGGGAGAGGAGGAGAAGGAAAATGGGTGGGGGAGATGAGGGAAATGAAGGGAGGGGGTGGGGGGGAAGAAGGAAGGGGTAGAAGGAAGGGGGGGGCAAAGGAAAGAAATGCCACCAGTTCCTGCAGGACACCCAGGAAACAGCGCACAAGCAGAGATTGATATATAATATTAGGGCTGCAACTAACGATTATTTTTATAATCGATTAGTTGGCCGATTATTATTTCGATTAATCGGTTAATAACCTTTAAAAAAAGTGTGGTGTATAATTTAGTTAATATGTAAAGTTTAAAAAAGGCAATTTATTCTTAAATATCTCTATGCAGTAGTAAATTTAAATAACCAACTATATCGTTAGGGAGCAAAATATCTAATCCACTCTGAGAATAACAGACAGAAGAGATGTAATGTGTATATACTATTAGAGGAGAGATAGTATATACAGTGTATATCCTCTAACAGTATATTAAAGGGTGAATCTGGTAAATATCATCAGACTCAAATCAAATTTTTTTTTATTTTCATAAAACAAACAATATCTTCCTTAAAAAAAAATGTAATTTTAAGAATGTTTGTTCAATTTTCTAATCGTTAGTGAGGTCAAATCGACATTCATTTTCAACCACAGTGATGGGAAAATTTGGAAATAGAAAACTTCTTGGTGAAAGGAATTTTCAGACAGTGGATGTAGTTTTCGTTCAGAAGTTACATTCATTTTAAAAACAGAAATGTTAAAAACAAGTGAAAATTTCATGAAATGAAAAATTTTTTCATTCAGTGAATGTACAAAGATTTTTCATCTGAATATTCTCGTCTGAAAATTGATCGGTGTGGCCAGCATAAGGCTCAGTACACACCTATGCAGTTTGCTTTTGATCTGTTTCTGCAGTGCTTTTTGCTGTGCGTTTTGATTTTTTGCGCACATGTATTTTTTTTGGACAATTTGTTGTTGGGCAGATTAAAAAACACAAATTGCTGCAAAAACGCATTACATGCTTTTCTGCAGCTTCTCCATTAAAGTGTATTGAACAAAAAAAGCACCGTTTTGTGTTAAAAAAAAAAAAAGTCCCTGACCTTTCCAAATATGCAGCGGCTGAAAAAAGCCTTGTTACAGTAGCCATTATTTGCTCTTTTTGTATTTTAAAGGGCTCATTTTAGTTTTTTTAACCCTGTTATGTTACTGGCCGATTAATCGATTATGAAAATAGTAATCGATTAATTTAATAATCGATTAGTTGTCGATTAATCGATTAGTTGTTTCAGCCCTATATAATATAATATAATATAAACCCACCCAACAATAAGAAGAGGGGAAGAATGTTATTATGACACCCGGGAGCTTTGTTCAATAATAATGTTGAAAGGCCTGAAAAAAAGAGGGGAAGTATTCAGGCAAAATATGTACCATAGAAATAATGCCGACAAACTCGCCTTGACTTGCCTGGAGTGTATGGTCAGAGCAGAGCTCACTATGTAGTGGAGCCCAGCTAATAAACCAAACAGAACCGGCCTAGAGAGAGGAGAGGATGAGGCAGGGATAACTTGTTTTTCCAACCAATAGGAGGCGCCAACCAATAGGAAAGCTCGCCCCCTGCTTGGAGAGGCGCATGCCCACCACCAGGAGGAGAATGAACTCCACAAGCCGTTGGCAATTGGTGGAAAGTGATGCTGGTAGAAAAGGACATAATTCTAGAATACAAAACGGTGAAAAGTGTACCGAACTGGGGGAGAAGCAAAAAGAACCAATCCCCCAGAAGGAACACCGACACCGAATCAAATTTGATACAAATGAGGTTACAGAAAATTTCAAAAGACTGTTCTTGCAAGATAAATATCACCAACTTAGATCTAGCAACAATTGAATAGATATAAAAAATAATATACAAAAAGCAATTACACATTAATGGGACATTAAATTCCACTAACACATTTCAGGGGTACATAATAATACCAGTAAACCAGAAGGAAAATGAAGGAAAGTATAATAAGCAGATTAAATATGGAGCACAAAAAAGACCACAACACAGAGGAAGCGGGGACCAGAGAGGAGAGAGGGATGTTGGAGGACATTATCAGAAGATTATAAAAAATATTTGTAAGTATGTGCCTCATTAAGGCCTGGAGGTGTAAGGGCGTTAAGCCATTCAATCCAAATAGACTCATCTTAGGATTTTACGGTCCCAGTCACCTCCTCTAGGATCTTCTGGAATCACATCCAAAACAAAAAATTTAACACAATCAGAATTGAATCTATGGTGAAACCCTATGTGGCGGCCCACCATGGTAAGTTTACCATTGGTAGAAGCATACAAGTGGTCAACCAACCTTTGTCGTAGTTCCCTGATGGTCTTGCTCATATAAAAAGCCTTGCAGGCACAGACCATCAGGTACACAACCCCTCTAGTGCCACAATTGGCATGATGCTGAGGTACGAATGTCTCTCCATTTGGGAGGGTAAACTCTTGTCCTTCCTGGATCCACGGACAATGTGGACAATCTCCACATTTAAAAGTGCCACTCGGGCCCTCTGATAGAGGTGAATGGGTCCTATAGTGGCTGCGGGTGAATTTGTCCCTAAGGGAAGTGGCTCTTCTGAAGACCAGTTCCGGAGTAGATCTTACATACTTTTTTAGAATATGATGTTCAGTAAGTAAATGCCAATGTTGTGACAAAAGATTGCGCAAATGGTTGTGGTGGATCGAAAATTTTGTATTAATTTTAACAGTTGGAGATTGCTTAGTGCACAGGGGGCCATAAAGAAGCGATTGTCGGGTACGAGCAAAGGCTTTATTGAAGGCCTTTCTTAGATTAGTACGACTATATCCCTGGGCCATTAGACGTGTATGTAAGGCATCGGCTTGTAAACGGAAGTCCCCGTCCTCTGTGCAGTTCCGTCTCAGTCTCAAGTACTGAGCATAAGGAATACTGCGTACCAGAGGACGGGGATGAGAGCTGGAAGCATGAAGAAGTGTATTGCCTGCTGTAGGCTTGCGATAAACAAGCAGTAAACAAGGGTCGCTGGTTCGAATCCCAACCACGACACTACCTGCCTGGAGTTTGCATGTTCTCCCTGTGCCTGCGTGGGTTTCCTCCGGGTACTCCGGTTTCCTCCCACACTCCAAAGACATGCTGGTAGGTAATTGGCTTCTGTCCAAAATTGGCCCTAGTATATGAATGGGGACCTTGGATTGAGGGTAGGGGATTGATTTGAGTGTGCGATGTTCAGGGTTAGGGACAAGGGTCAGGGTTGTAGACCCACACTCACTCAGGTTGAACTGGATGGACTGGTGTCTTTATTCAACCTTACTAACTATGATATAAATCTGTAATCAATTTACCGGAGGGATTCTTGATGATTTTCACATCCAGGAATGAAATACTATGAATGTCATAGGTGAAGGTGAAATGGATGCTAAAGTGGTTAACATTTAACCGTTCAACAAAATCAATAAGGATTTTTTACTTATTAATATTATTTACTTAAATCAAGAAAGTTAAGGATCCCATCCACATTAAAAAAGGTATACGATCATTAGTTGCTAGAAAAGATATAGTAATCAGACCAGCTGATAAAGGGGGAGGAGTGGTGCTTCAAACGAAACTTAACTATTTAAACAAAATTGAACGACAGCTCCAAGACTCCACTACATACACCAAACTATTAATCAACCCAACAACGCAAGTTGAATGAGGATTGGAGCAAATCGTTCACTTAGGAGTGAAGAAACCAATTTTGAATAGTAAAGAAGCTCGATATCTTGTACCAGATTCATGTAGAATCCCAGTGATTTATACCATTCCAAAAATACACAATAGAGAGAATCCGCCAGGGATACCCCATGTCAATGGCATCAACTCATTGACATTAAGAATAGGTCAGTATATCAAGAGCTTTATTCAACCTGCTGTTCAATGTACAACATCATATCTTAAAGATACGAAACATGTCCTACAACTATTGGAATCACCAACTGTCCTGGAAGGAAGAACTTTGCTGGCAACAGCTGATGTGTCCTCCTTGTACACAATCAAACACCATCAAGCATGCAAGGCCACCGAGTGGGTGTTGAGGAAATTCAGTAATGCAGAGGAAGTTCCTCATCAAATGCATAGAATTCTCCCTTAAAAATAATTATTTCTGGCACAACCATGATTTTTATAAACAGACCACAGGAATCGCCATGGGAGCTAAATTTGCCCCAAGTGTTGCCAATGCGTTCATGGCCCAATGGGAAGAAGAATCAGTATATAAAAAGACACTATGTGAACTAGAATTTTTTTAAAGATTCATTGATGATATTTTAATTATATGGAATGGTAATCAAGACTCACTGGAAAAATTCTTGTCCAAATTAAATCAGAATGACAGAAATATAGTTCTGACCTGGAAAATTGAGGAAAAACAAATACAATTTCTCGACCTAGAAATCAGCATTGAAAATGACAAAATAATTACTAAACCAAATTTTAAAGAAGTTGCGAGAAATACTTGCCTACCGATTACCAGTTGTCACCATAAGCCATAGTTGTTTAACATTCCAAAGGGTCAGTTAGTCAGAATTAGACGGAATTGTACCAAGGACTCCGATTTCAAAACGCAGGCTGATCCAATTGGCAAAAGATTTATTGCGAAAGGATACACCTCAGAATTTGTTAATAAACAAATTCAATCGGTACAATCTCTGGATAGATGTCAAATGATCCATGGTGATAAGAAACTACAACCATTACCTGAAGCACCAGCCCTGGTCCTTGATTTTAACGTCCAGCATAAAGACATAGAAAAAATACCCCAAAAAATACTCAAGAAACACTGGCATATTTTGAAAGGCGATAAACACTTGCAAAGTGTCTTATCAGACAAACTAGTGATCATATACAAACGTGCCACCACACTACGGGATCTTATTGTGAAAAATGTAGTGGACCCTCCCTCTAGAAACCTGTTTTCTTTTTTCAATGGAAAAGGTTTCTTTCCATGCAAATATTGTTTTGCATGTCAACATTCAAAAAAAATCCAAGGAAAAAAGAATGAATTTCTGACAACAAGTACAGGACACACATACCCAGATAAAGACTTCATCAGCTGCCACACAGAAGGGGTGGTGTACGTCCTACAATTTTCCTGTAAATTACAATATGTAGGAAGAACAAAAAGAGCAATGAAAGTTAGAATTAAAGAACATGTTCAAAACATTATGAAAGCATTTCCAAAGCATAATGTATCGAAGCATTATGCCGCAGTCCATAATAGTAATACGGCTGAAATGACCTTTTGGGGTATAGACAGGTACCACAAATCTTGGAGGGGCGACCATAAAGTTAGGAGTATTAGTCAGAGAGAATCCCAATGGATCCATAAAATGAATACACTTGTACCTAATGGGTTAAATATAGACTTCGATTTAAATTGTTTTATAAGTGATTATTAATGTTTTATAATTTTTTATTGCTATTGTGAACCTTTTATTGAACTTCCGGCGCGCTCACCATTTTTTAACCTAAGCTTGTTTATAATCTTCCTTTCTTTTATGGCTTTTTAATTAATCCCCTTGCTGATTATACTTAGTCAATTTGGACATGTATTGCCATTTGCCAACCATTTTTATAATCTGCCATATTAAGTCATCAGTGATTTTATCACTGGTACCATCATGTAGACGCATTCAGTTAAATTGCCACAAGATGTCAACAGTGAGACAGTCCTTTTATTCTGTCCCAATGCATAATTATTTAATGAGCCATTCCCTCATTTTTATATCTCATTTTTTATAATATATATTTTTTTTAAGTAATTTTCTTTATTCTACGGTTAAAATGTTTTTTACATTTTTTACTTGACCGCCACGTAAGAACACATATATTAGTCTTTGGTCTCCATCAAAATGGCTTCTCTATCACTTCCTGTTCAACTAGTATAAATTAACTGATTGCTCATCTAATCAGATTCCCTGAGGAAGTCATGAGGGACGTGACGCAACGCGTAGGATTGACATACTAGACGCAACCGGAAGCCATCATCCTTTGACCCGGTTGTTTTTGTTGCAGACCGGAAGTGATGTACTAGGCGACGGCGGTACGCCGTTTTGTTTGCTGTGCTGTGCTTTTCCTCTGCCCTGTACAGCTGTTTTATTTAATAAACTTTGGTCTATGCTACTACACGATTGGAGGCCCCCTTTTCTTCCTTTATTTCTGCATGCCTATCCGGACCTTGATGCGAGCCTGATCTGCTCCCACATCTGTCATCTACCTCCTGGATGAAACTGCCGGTCTCAAACTATTATTATGATCATTAAGGCATTTACCCATGTCTTTTAAGGTAAGGGCTCTGTGAGCACATTCTACAGATGTCATCTTACCACTGTCCACACGCTATAATTTGTTGCATTCACTGAGAAGATCCTTGAACTGTTCTTTACCATTTTGTGGACTGTGTTATATATATATTTTTTTCCAATCACTTATCACGATTTTTTCACGATTGTGCACTATCATTTTATTTTATATTCATTTTGATACATATTATTATCAATTTATCATTTTTTTCTTTGATTATCATCTTTTTTTCTTTGATTGTTTACTAAAATTTCTGTCAAGAGTCAATATTTAGATATCCAGCACTGTGACTATCTATTTTTGTTTTTTATTTCCTAACTTTTTATCTATATTTCTTGATGTGCCCATTTATGATCATATTGTGGTCATCTCACTGATTACTTAATTATGGTTTTGCACAAAATCATTTTGTACACACACTTTATCTATTGGTTGACTTGTGAACACCACTAGATTTTGCAGCACTTCCTTATTTTGTCACTTTTTAGTAGCGCAGAGGTCCTTTTACTATATTATTACTATATGAATGTAACCTTGATTATCTACTTTCCTAGATGTCATGATTGGACATCTCCCGAGGAAGCGACATTGGCCACAAAACTGTTGAGGCCAAACGTCCTTTATCACATCAGTGTGCCTCCACCTACACATGGGGGGTTTACTCATTGCTATTTTAATGTGTGCTAAACCGTCTAACTCTGTAACAATCCTTAAGTTGTTCTGGTTGTAAATTGTATATTATATTTTTTGTAATTCAAATAAATTGAAATTTTTATCTATGTTTTACTCTCTACCTGGGTACCGCAATAGTCCAATAACTCTCTTCTGGGAAGGTAGGGCTTTGTTGGAGTAGCCCTTGTTATACTCTCCTCATCCTTTCTAGCATATTATCATAGGATGATGGTACCCGCTTTGATATCCCTAGTCAAGCTTTTGTGGCAAAACCCTTCCCAATAAAATACAGTCAGGTCCATAAATAGTGGGACATCGACACAATTCTAATCTTTTTGGCTCTATACACCACCACAATGGATTTAAAATGAAATGAACACGATGTTTAACTGCAGACTTTCAGCTTTAACTTTAGGGTATTTACATCCAAATTAGGTGAACGGTGTAGAAATTACAACAGTTTGTATATGTGCCTCCCACTTTTTAAGGGACCAAAAGTAATGGGACAATTGGCTGCTCGGCTGTTCCATGGCCAGGTGTGTGTTATTCCCTCATTATCCCATTTACAAGGAGCAGATAAAAGGTCCAGAGTTCATTTCAAGTGTGCTATTTGCATTTGGAATCTTTTACTATCAGCTCTCAATATGAGCTGTCACTATCAGTGAAGCAAGCCATCATTAGGCTGAAAAAACAAAACAAACCCATCAGAGAGCTAGCAAAAACATTAGGTGTGGCCAAATCAACTGTTTGGAACGTCCCTAAAAAGAAAGAATGCACCGGTGAGCTCAGCAACACCAAAAGACCCGGAAGACCACGGAAAACAACTGTGGTGGATGACCGAAGAATTCTTTCCCTGGTGAAGAAAACACCCTTCACAACAGTTGGCCAGATCAAGAACACTTTCCAGGAGGTAGGTGTATGTGTGTCAAAGTCAACAATCAAGAGAAGACTTCACCAGAGTGAATACAGAGGGTTCACCACAAGATGTAAACCATTGGTGAGCCTCAAAAACAGGAAGGCCAGATTAGAGTTTGCCAAACATCTAAAAAAGCCTTCACAGTTCTGGAACAACATCCTATGGACAGATGAGACCAAGATCAACTTGTACTAGAGTGATGGGAAGAGAAGAATATGGAGAAGGAAAGGAACTGCTCATGATCCAAAGCATACCACCTCATCAGTGAAGCATGATGGTGGTAGTGTCATGGTGTGGGCATGTATGGCTGCCAATGGAACTGGTTCTCTTGTATTGATGAGGTGACTGCTGACAAAAGCAGCAGGATGAATTCTGAAGTGTTTCGGGCAATATTATCTGCTCATATTCAGCAAAATGCTTCAGAACTCATTGGACGACACTTCACAGTGCAGATGGACAATGACCCGAAGCCTACTGCGAAAGCAACCAAAGGGTTTTTTAAGGGAAAGAAGTGGAATGTTATGCAATGGCCAAGTCAATCACCTGACCTGAATCCAATTGAGCATGCATTTCACTTGCTGAAGACAAAACTGAAGGGAAATTTCCCCAAGAACAAGCAGGAACTAAAGACAGTTGCAGTAGAGGCCTGGCAGAGCAACACTAGGGATGAAACCCAGCGTCTGGTGATGTCTATGCATTCCAGACTTCAGACTCTAATTGACTGCAAAGGATTTGAAACCAAGTATTAAAAAGTGAAAGTTTGATGGATGATTGTTAATCTGTCCCATTACTTTTGGTCCCTTAAAAAGTGGGAGGCACATATACAAACTGTTGTAATTCCTACACTGTTCACCTGATTTGGATGTAAGTACCCTCACTTTAAAGCTGAAAGTCTGCAGTTGAAGCACATCTTGTTCATTTCATTTCAAATCCATTGTGGTGGTGTATAGAGCCAAAAAGATTAGAATTGTGTCGATGTCCCAATATTTATGGACATTTACGTTTTTTGTTGTAACATGACAAAATGTAGAAAATTTCAAGGGTAATGAATACTTTTTCGAAGGCATTGTATTTGTAGCCGTGTAGCTTTTTTTTTTTTTTTTTTTACAGATCCATGGCAGAGATTCTCAGCCATCAGGCCATTAACCAAAGCTGGGTGGCAGCCTACCTCTTCCTAGGGCAGCAGCTAGCAGCAGTGCACCTAACCTTCATTAGTGCCACCTAACCTTCTATAATAGCAGTGCCCCCTAGCTTACTGCAGAACCTCAAGCTCTCCATATTGTCTTCAACAGCGTCCCACAGTAACCCCCTACCATCACAGTGCCTTCCAGTCTTGCCCATGTCCCCTGCAAAACCCCCCAGCCTCCCGGAAAAATCCCATCCTCTACAGATGACCCTGCTGCCTCCAAAAATCCTCATCCCATACAGGGCCGCCAAGTCTGCTGCAGTCCTCAAACCAAGTGGCAGCCGCTCATGCAGGGCGCAGGGGTGCCGCCCCCCTAATCCATGCGCCCATGATTAGGGCCTGAGGCTATAATTGGCTTAAAAAATGGTGGGCTTGGGGCGCAGAGCACTGTGCCCCAAGCCCACCCAGTTGTGTGACATTAGCAAATTAATATTCACTGTCTTCCTGTTTCTACTCCCGGCCAATCAAATCCAATTGGCTGCGAGTCCTAAGTCCTGATTTGCCAGGAAGAGAAGCGACCATCGGGATGCAGAGGGGAGCGAGCGAGCGAAGCGGCGATCAAGCGACGGGGGGAGCGGTGATCGATCGAGCGCCACGGGGGGGGTGGTTGGTTGCTTGAGGGTGGGGGGAGTGTGACTGGCATAGTTACATACAGTGGATATAAAAAGTCTACACACCCCCGTTAAAATGTCAGGTTTCTGTGATGTAAAAAGACGAGACAAAGATAAATCATTTCAGAACTTTTTCCACCTTTAATGTGACCTATAAACTGTTGAACAAACTAATTTTTTTTTTTTTTTTTTATTATTACAAAAGCTCTTTAATTGGTTATAGTAAAGAAAAAACAAGCCCCTTAAAGGCTATTCGTACATAGGCACCAATCAGTATGTTGCACAATAGTCAATAGCCTCATACAATATTGCAATAAAACCAGAAAGAAGAAAAAAACACAGGAACAAATAAAATTGAATCAAACTAAAAGATCATATAAATAAAGAACATGACCACAAAAAACAAGAAAGAAAAAAGCAATTTGAAAAAAGAAAAAAAAAAAATTTGTCAGGCAGCGTAAATTTTAACATGAAAAAGTACATAATATTTGGTGAACATTCTCTAACTTAATCTTAAAGAAAACAAAAAAGTTGTCTCAACTCAAATAGACTGGATATTAGCATGTATCCATATGCAACTTTGACCAATCCCACCACTCAAGGAGACCTCAATACGATGACCAAATCATGAGATATATGCATCGTGTCCATGACCGTATGGTGTATTCTCTCCATAATTCTTATCACATCCATTCTCTTTAACACCTGAGACCAGGGACTGAGAGGGATTGTCAGTTTAATGCTATAGCCCAATAAACTGCACTAAACCGCGTATGAACCAGCCTCAGGCAGGGGGCAACACCTCTGGTATGTCTGCAAAAAATAGGCACATGGGGAAGGTAAGAGTGACAAATGATCCTTTAATGCGGGCCACTCTTGATGATGTTTGCTGCCATAAGGGTTTAATAACCTTACAACTCCAAAAAATATGGGGATGAGTACCTGTCAGGGCAACCCCTGAAGCACGTATCGGGTTCAAGCGGGTACATTCTATGCAGCTTAGCGGGAGTATAGTGCCACCTGGTATGCAGTTTAACCACAGATTCTTTGATTGCTATAGATTTAGTGCACCTGTGCATATTAGACAACACATCTAGCCAGTCTTCCGCTGAAAAGTCCTGGCCGTCTCAGCCTCCCATTGTACCATAGCCATGGACCTATCTGGTCATGCTCATTAAGCTGTTTATAAACCAAGGAAATGGTGCCTCTATCGCTGGGAGAAGCATTACACATCTGCTCAAACACCAAGGCCCGCCTCCTGCAAGTCAAACCATAGTGTTCAGAGAAAAAGTGTCTAAGTTGAAGGTACTTAAAACGGTTGTATAGCTATTTTTTAAACTTTTACCTACAGGTAAGCCTATAATAAGGCTTACCTGTAGGTAAAAAAAAATATCTCCTAAACCTGTACGGTTTAGGAAATATTCCCCCTCGCAGTGGCGCATGTGCACAGGGGATTCTCGGCTGATAGCCCGGCAGCCGCCGGACTTTGCCGGAAAAAAAGTCTCCCGGCGCATGCGGGGGAGTGACAACATCGCGGCTCTGGCCACTCACAACGCCAAAGCCGCGATACCCGGAAGGCACGCCGAGGGGAAATGTCAGCTCCCTCGGCGTGGACCGGGTGAGATGCCGGCGCCTCGTTCTAAGGCAAGTATCTCATAATGAGCTAGTATGTGGTGCATACTAGCTAATTATGCCTTTTCCCTTACAGGTGTAGGGGAAAAAAAAAGGCAGCGGGTTTACTACTGCTTTTAAAAATTCTGTATGAGGGAGGTCTAAATTGTTGTTGAAGAGCGGAGAATGAAAGATACGTAGCATTATGTTGTACAGATTCCAAGGTTACCAACCCCTGATCAATCCATCTGTTAAAGTCAGTAGGTATATTGGAAGCTGGGGGGAATTTCGGGTCCCCTAAATAGGTGGCCGAGGGAGGGGGTGAAGAGCTTAGGCTGAATTTGTCCTTGTAAAGTGACCATAAGCGCTATGATAGGCTAACTACCTGGTTCCGCGTGGCTATATCCTTAGGGAGAATAGATTTTGACCATAATAGGTGAGGCAGGAAAAAGGGTTCCACAGAAAAGCTCTCAAAACTGAGCCAAGGTATCTGAGCGGATGATGCCTGCCATTGAGCTAGTTGGATCATTCTAGCGGCCAGAAAATATTTCCATAGGCTTGGAAGGCCAAAGCTTCCTTGGGATTTTGATTTGTACACAAGTAGTTTACTCATTCTAGGACTCTCGTCTTGCCAAATAAACTTATTAACCTCTGATTGTATTGCCTCAATCGCTGACCGGGAGACAGAGCGGTAAGGCTCTGAAGTAAAACAACAATTTAAGGGGGATCGACATCTTTACTGTCTAAATCCTACCCAGGAATGTAATATGGTATGAAGACCAAATCCTTAACCAATGTTTAATGCAAATGCAGCAGGATAATTGGTCTGGTAGATCAATTACAGCAAAGGGGCCAAGCGAATCCCCAAATATAGCAGAGAGCCCTCACACCACACAAAATGAAAGTTATCCTTTAGTCTCTCAGTCAACGAGGAAGGCAAGTTAATTGACAATGCCTTGCATTTGGCAAGGTTGACCCCCAGGCTCGTTAAATCTTGAAGGGTATGGAGAGTAGATATAAAGTTGAGCAGTGAAATTAAAGGGTCGGTCAAAAGTAATAGAACGTTGTCAGCATACATGCTTGATTTAAAGTGCTGGTCACCCTTGACATAGCCCTTGATGTCTTGGTTCAAGGTAATGGATCTAGCCAAAGGCTCTATCACCAAGGCAAAGAGCAATGGGGAGAGGAGGCAGCCCTGCCGTGTTCCACGACCCAGTTCAAAATATTCAGAGTTACAGCCTGGCAGTTTGACCCTAATGCGAGGGTGGGTATAAAAAACCTTAAAGCCATCGCCAAATTCACCCACAATGGCAAATTTAGATAGGATAGTTTCCATGTAGGGCCAGAGAACGCTATAAAATGCCTTGTGTATGTTAAGGCAAAACATCGTTACCTGACATGAAGACAGATTGACATTCTAAACTACCATATTTATCGGCGTATAACACACACTTTTTCCCCCTGAAAAAAGCAGTGGGATGGTCACATTTAATCTTATTGGTACAAAGGTTATAAAAGATAATGACTTCTGACATTAAAAGTCAAGACATGAGCTGTAGTACAAAAAGTTATTAAAAAATCTGGCAACAGTATACAGTACAGTATATCCAAAGCAACAAGATCAAAATTTGTTATTGATGTGCTGACGCGTTTCGACCCCAATGGGTCTTCTTCAGAGGACAGATGGTTAACAGCTGCAAAAAATGTAAGCGTGTATCACAATCCTTTAAAGCAACACAAACAAAAAATATATAAATACATCAAGTTTGTGAACATCTTCATGCATTACATAGTTACCAATCCAGTTGCTTCCAATAATTGTAGATAGCCGTGATGTGGAGGAGTTGTCCCCTCCCCTTTTCTCCTCTGCTTTCCAGACGGTGAGCCAACCCCCCAGAGAGCAAGCATCGAGACAACTCGCCTTGCAAGGGATCACACAAAAACTACCCTCAGACAACCCCTCCTCCCTCGGTTGTCTGAGGATAGTTTTTCTACTGATAAGCATTATTTATTGTATATAACGAATGTCACTTACAATGTTCCAAACTGTTAAAAGCAAGTCAGCCGGCCGGCTAGTGCAACACCCGTCCCTCAAACGGTACACGCGAGATGTCAGCACGTCAGCTCCTCCCGACGCACGTTTCGTCATACGGTGACTTTGTCTGGGGCACGGGCGACGCACTGACGCGTCGCGTATTTAACCACATAAGATTAAACCAAGCCTCGATGTGAATCCAGACCAGGAAATCGTCTAGCGTTCCACATTAAAGTATGGCACAAGCCCAGATCCGCCATTTTGGGTGCTGGAAAAGCAATCCTCTACGGCAGGCCAGACAAAAACTAATATAGCCAAACGTGGGATATTATAATCATGTTTGACTTTGTATTGACACTAAAAATTTGCAAAAAAACGGCATCAGTCACTTTCAACTTCTGCGCCAGGACAATACAAGTATTGGAACCTGAAAACTAAAAACTAAAAAATGTTTTGGAATAACCAATAAGCAGTGACATAAGAACAAGAATTGAAAAAATATGTAGAGGGCAAGAGAAACATCTTAAACTTGGCAGATTGGTAATGAATATTTAATACTAGATTTTCAAAAATAGCTTAAACGATAATCAAAACATGGAGTCCAGTTTATATTACACAATTAAAACCAGTAAAAAAACATAATCATACTTAAAATGAAATATAAAATTAACAGAGTCATCAAAAAGGGTGTGAAAATACGAAAACAAATGAAGGTACAAATGCATAATATTCCCACACCCTAAGGCCAAAACGCCCTCAAGAGTTATCTATAAAAGCATTTGTATCAATGTTTACATTGAGCCCATATGGGGTATAACATTTAATTTTATAGATCCATAGCATCTCAAATCTAGAGATGCTCCTGACAAGAGAGCTACCTCTCCAATGGGGACGATATTTATCAATCCCCAAGAAGACAGTATTGGAGGGATCTTTGTTGTGTGTGGTTAAATAGTGCTTTGAAACTGAGTGCTTTGGAAATCCGTTTTTGATATTGGTGATATGCTTGTTAAGCCTGAAGGAGAGGGGTCGTCTAGTCCTACCCACATACTGTAACCCACAAGGGCACTGGAGCAGGAAGACGACCCCCTCCGTCGAGGATGTGATGAATCAGGCTGCATTGATTGGCACTGACCATTATTTTGCTTCAAAGTGGTTTATTTGAAAAAAAACTTTTTTCCCTGAAACTTCCCTCTTAAATTGGGGTGCGTGTTATACACCGATAAATACAATATATTACAGGCCAAATGGATATTGTCTGTTATTTGTCTGGAAGGTATAAATCCAGTTTGATCTGGGGAGATTAAGGTGGTGATAACTTTAGCTAAAAGATCCATTGACAAGGCGGAAAAAGGCTAGAGGTTTTTGAAAAACAAACCTGTCCTTTCAGATTGCCAAAGGCCCCCAAAAGGGTTTAATCCACCCCTATTTCTGAGGAGTAATACAGCCATCCTGCCCATGTATCTTTAAATTTATTCTGTTGGTCTTTAATCATATGTAGCCATCTCTCTGCTTCCATTATTTTTTCTACCTCCCTTTTCCAATCCACTATTGTGGGACATCCAGAATGTTTCCAAAATCTAGGTATCAATTGTTTGGCTGCATTTAGTAAATGGGGAGTACCACTTCTCTTATAAAACCCAGCAGATGATGGCATCCCATGAAAAAGAAAATGTAATGGAGAGAATTCTATAGGTCTAAGTGTCATTTTCCTAATCCAATGGGCTATCTCCTCCCAGAAAACTTATCTTTGGGCAATGCCACCATAAATGCAGAAATGAACAACCCCTCCAGCAGTTAACATCCGCCGATGGATATATCTGAGCCAATCGAACTGGTGTATGATACCATCTTGTCAGGAACTTATAAGACATCTCCTGTATATGGGAACTTATTGAAGTATGGTGTGTCGCTCCCATCAGCCTTTTAATCTGCTCTGATGTAAAATTATAGCCCAGTTCTCTTTCCCATTCTCAAATTAAATAGGGAGTTGTCATATTTTGGGCACTCAGAACCAGCCTATAAATTCGATACAACATATGACCCGGCTCTGATAAGTTAACACACCATTCCGCAAAAGTAGTAAGCGGTTTGTTGGCCTAATCTGGTGCTTCCACTTATTGAACAAGTCTGTCAGTTTACGGTATTTCCATAAAGCCATTGGTACTTCCCCCAGTATTCAAAACCAAATCCACCAATGGAAGCAATTTATCCTGTGGGGCCACGCCAGCGCAATTACCCTTCCTGTCAATTCCTCAGCGATCTAAACTCCCTTTCTCTTCCCCCGGGGAAAACCAGGGAAATCCTTCCAATTGTGTTAAAGGGGATATTTGGGGGGGGGGCAAACTTTCATGTACTGTTTATTCTATCCCAAATGGGTAGTGTTGTCTTCGTCAGTGGTGATGCATATTCCGACAACCCCCTATAAGAAACCAGGATCCAGGGGGCTCTGGCCAAGTTCCTACCTGCTAAAGTTTTCTCCAAGGGCACCCAAATTTTTTTAGCAGAGTCATGGCACCAGTTCATTATACAAACCAGGGCCATGGCTCTGTAATAAAACTCTATATCCGGAAGTCCCACCCCACCCTCCCGTTTCGGTCTCCTCAAAATCTTGTGTGCCAACCTGGGATGTTTATCTCCCCACATAAAGTCATAAAAGCCCTTTGGATTTGCTTAAAGAATGCCTGTGGGAGTGTTATGGGTACGGTATGTAAAACGTAAATAAGCCTGGGAATTACATTCATTAAGGCTATATGTGCACCTTCAAAATCAACCGTGGATTTATTACGGACTGCTTTCATGATGGCTTCTTTCACTGGATATCTATGTAGTTTACAAATGGCATCTCTTGGTTTTTCTGCATTTTGAGATCTCCCCAGAGTGGCTCAATGATATTGAGGTCAGAAGACTGAGATGGCCACTCCAGAACCTTCACTTTATTCTGCTGTAGCCAATGACAGGTTGACTTGGCCTTGTGTTTTGGATTGTTGTCATGTTGGAATGTCAAAGTACGCCCCATGCGCAGCTTCCTGGCTGAATTCAAATGTTCTTCCTGTATTTTTTGATAACATACTGCATTCATCTTGCCATCAATTTTGACCAAATTTCCTGTGTCTTTGTAGCTCACACATCCCCCAAAACATCAGCGATACACTTCAGTGTTTCACAGTAGGAATGGTGTACCTTTCATCATAGGCCTTGTTAACTCCTCTCCAAATGTAGTGTTTATGGTTGTGGTCAAAAAGCTCAATTTTGGTTTCATCACTCCAAATGACTTTGTGCCAGATTTGAGGCTTGTCTCTGTGCTGTTTGGCATATTGTAAGCGGGATACTTTGTGGCATTTGCGTAGTAATGGCTTTCTTCTGGAGACTCAACCATGCAGCCCATCTTTCTTCAAGTGCCTCCTAATTGTGCATCTTGAAACAGCCACACCACGTTTTCAGAGAGTCCTGTATTTCACCTGAAGTTATTTCTGGGTTTTTCTTTGCATCCCAAACAATTTTCCTGGCAGTTGTGGCTGAAATTTTAGTTTGTCTACCTGACCACGGTTTGGTTTCAACAGAACCCCTCATTTTTCACTTGACTCAAGTTTTAATACTGCTGATTGGCATTCCTTGGATATCTTTTTAGATCTTGTTCCTGTTTTATACAGTTCAACTACCTTTTCCCACAGATCCTTTGACAATTCTTTTGCTTTCCCCATGACTCAGAATCCAGAAACCTCAGTGCAGCACTGGATGAAAGATGCAAAGGACCTTTTATACACATACACTAATTACAAGCAAACAGATCACAGATGAGGATGGTTACCTTTAATAGCCATTCAAACCCCTTTGTGTCAACTTGTGTGCATGTTAGCAGGTCAAAATCACTAGGATATTTAACCTTTTGAACAAGGTAATTTGGGTAGTTTCTGTTGTGATTATGAGTTAAAAAGAGTAAACAGTGTTGATTGATAATAAATGGCTTCAGCCAAACACTAACCATGAGTGAAAGAAATGTTTTTGTTTTATCATTCATATTCTCTGAAAGATGGCCAAGAATTCATAAATTCCGTAAACCTAAATCGTAAACTTATGAGCACAACTGTGATATATATAGCTATATCTATATATATCTATATATATATATACACACACATACACACATACACACACACATACACACATACACACACACACACACATATTTACAATATCTCACAAAAGTGAGTACACTCCTCACATTTTTTGTAAATATTTTATTATATCTTTTTATGTGACAACACTGAAGAAATTACACTTTGCTACAATGTAAAGTAGTGAGTGTACAGCTTGTATAACAATGTAAATTTGCTGTCCCCTCAAAATAACTTAACACACAGCCATTAATGTCTAAACCACTGGCAACAAAAGTGAGTACACCCCTAAGTGAAAATGTCAAATTGGCCCCAATTAGCCATTTCCCTCTCGTTGTCATGTGATTCGTTAGTGTTATAAGGTCTCAGGTGTGAATGGGGAGCAGGTGTGTTAAATTTAGTGTTATCGCTCTCACTCTCTCATACTGGTCACTGGAAGTTCAACATGGCACCTCATGGCAAAGAGTCACCAACAAGAAAAAAGCCACTGCAGGATATACAGCAAAAGATACAGATACATACAACTTCCCTATATATCAAGCATAAACTCCATTGTTTAGTTAGGTACCCCAATGGAGGGAGGAGCACCAGAACGGCACTAAAACATACCTCGCCCTTACCCTTCCCTCTGACCGCATTCTTGCGGTCAGTCTAGACGCCATCACCGCCTTCACTTCTGCCTTTGTCAAAAGCAGAAGCAACGTCAAATCTCGACGGGCAGAAGTGGCGCCAAGGAAATCACAGCCCGCCACCATATCCGGAAATGCGTTCCAGTGTGATTCAACACATCCGTACTGGTAGACTGTAATTACATGCACTGGCAGCCAAACTAGTCTGGAACACAGCAGGACAGCATTTCATATGCTGGCAGCGACAATAGTCCCAAACAAGACACACACATCTATCTATCTATATATATATATATATATATATATATATATATATATATACCGTATATACTCGAGTATAAGTCGAATTTTTCAGCACATTTTTTTGTGCTGAAAGTGCCCCCCTCGACTTATACTTGAGTCAAGCACTTTTCTGCAGCAAAAAATTTCATTTTCCGAACCGACTTTGGGGCCCCGTATCTCAGGGCCACTTGGTGCTAGGAACCCCAAATTTGGTGTGCAAACCCAGTGGAACTGGTACCACAACATATCCAAAGATGAAGTTCCTAGCACTAAGTGGCCCTGAGATACGGGGCCCCAAAACCGGTTCGGAAAATGTCATTCTCTGCTGCAGAAAAGTGCTTGACATTTTCTGAACTGATTTTTGGGGCCCTGTATCTCGGGGCCACTTGGTGCTAGAAACCCCAGCTTTGGAAATTTTATGGTGCTAGTTCCACTGGGTTTGCACACCAAATTTGGGGTTCCTAACACTAAGTGGTCCCAAGATACGGGGCCCCAAATTCGGTCAACTGTGTCCATCTGCAGCAATGTCATTTCAGGACCCATTGGGTTCAGAGACCCCAAATTTTGGCTGCAGCTAGGGGGCATCTAGGAACCCTTAACTACCGAGTTTGAAGTTCAGGAGACCTTTGGCTGCAAATGGGCACAGTGAGGCATGCAAATGGGCACAGTGATGCTGCAAATGGGCATTGTTGACCCTCTTTTCCAGTTACAGTAGCTGTGCATTTCTCACCCTCGTCTTATACTCGGGTCAATAATTTTTTCCCATTTTTTTTGTAGTAAATTAGGGCCTCGACTTATACTCGGAACGACTTATACTCGAGTATATACGGTATATATATATATATATCTGTCTGTCTGGATGTCGTACCACTTCCTCAAACTCAATCTATCCAAAACCAAACTTCTAAATCTTTCCTCCACCACGTACACCTTCCCCTGATCTCGCTGTCAAAATCAATGCCACAACTATCAGCCCATCCCCACATGCCAAGATCCTAGGTGTAGTCCTGGACTCTGAACTCTCCTTTAAGCCCCATGTCCTATCACTGTCCAAATCTTGTCGCTTCAACCTCCGCAAAATACGCCCCTTTCTAACCAATGACACAGCAACAAAGCCCTTAATTCACTCCCTGGTCATCTTTCGCCTCGACTACTGCAACTCCCTACTCATTGGCTTACCACTACATAGGCTATTCCCCCTTTAATCCATCATTAATGCTGCTGCCAGACTCGTCCACCTTACCAATCGCTCGGTGTCTGCTACTCCTCTCTGTCAATCCCTCCACTGGTTCCCACTCACCTAACAAATTAAATTCAAAAATACTAACTTACAAAGCCATCCACAATTTAGCCCCCAGCTACATCACTAGCCTAGTCTCAAAATACCAACCTAATCGGTCTCTTCGTTCCTCTAAAGACCTCCTGCTCTTTAGCTCCCTCGTCACCTCCTCCTTTGCTCGCCTCCAGGACTTTTCCAGCGCCTCTCCAATCCTATGGAACGCCTTACCCCAACCTGTCCGATTATCTCCTACTCTATCAGCTTTTAGATGATTCCTGAAAACCCCCCTCTCCAGAGAAGCCTATCCTACCCACAACTGTAGTTTAATTTTTTCCAACAGTTCATTCCCCACGGTTATTACCTTTTTGTTTCACTTGACCCTCACTTCTAGATTGTGAGCTCTAACGAGCAGGGCCCTCTGATTCCTCCTGTATTAAATTGTATTGTAACTGTACTGTCTGCCCTCATGTTGTAAAGCGCTGTGCAAACTGTTGGCGATATATAAATCCTGTATAACAATAATATCAATATCCAAACATCCGATAAACGGGAACATGGCAATGATTACAATACTGACTGGAAGAGCCTTGAAGGAGGCTACCATGAAGCCTAGAACACCCGTGGAGAATCTCACTGAACGGATGTATATTTGACCCCAAATCCCGAGCATGGTCTCAGAGAAAGCAGTTTCTTCTCTGGAAGGAAAACATTTGCTTAGGTTGTGTCCAGGATCAGATCCAAGTATTCCAGGCAAAGAGAAGGCTGGAGAGATTTTTAGAAGCTGTTCACCAAACTGAAAGGCTGGAGCATCTTAATTGTCCTGTGGATGTGTACAGTTAGCTGGGAGAGGAGTACTCCAGGAGAAGTAAAATAAGGATCTTCAACAGTACACCTTGGTATAATGACCTTTAATCACATAAAGCAAAAAGGCATCACAGGCCAACTTCACTACAGCAGCCTACACAAACTGTAGATGAGCATATAAGTAGTGCAACAGATGCAATACAAAATTCTCCTCCAAGAGAAGATCATCTAGATCAGGGGTCTCAAACTGGCGGCCCCCCAGCTGTTGCGAAACTACAAGTCCCATGAGCCATTGCAAAGCTGACAGTTAAAAGCATGACTATCACAGGCAGAGGCATGATGGGACTGGAGGGCCGCCAGTTTGAGACCCCTGATCTAGATAACCTGTGTAACCTGAATGCCCAGAGTTCTTAGACGGGCAAGGATTGCTGAAAGGGAATATAAATCAAAACATATACCGCGCTGTGTTAAATAATAAAATAAAAGCAGCCAGCACAGCCAAAGACAAACAGCACAAATACCAGAATAGAAAAAAAACGCAGCACTTAAAATTATTATGTATAAAAATAATTTAAATGTAATATTGTGTATCAACAATAAATAGTGATGAAAAGTCCACCACGTTAATAAACATCAAATGTCAATAAACTGACAAAAAAATTGAAAAAAATATAAAGTATGTTTATAAATTCCACCACATGAATGTTGATTGGCATCAAATGAGCAATATTTCTAAAATATCTTCAAGACAGACATGTTGAAAAGGAATAATGAAAATGGAGGAGAATCTCCTGAGGAAACCACCACCAATTGCATGAAGGCTTACCGGAAATAATGGACCTAAAGGGGCATATACCACTTAAGTCAACCAGGCTTGTTGTGATAAACACTTTCTACAATATGGAACCATAAACAATGCAGATGACCATGATTTCAATAGGGATTATATACGGCATTGGTCAGTAGTTGGTTATCATAAACAGTCAAGTAGGTTCAGATGGAGAGAGGGACGAAAATTAAATGAAACAAAGTTCCACATAGTGTAATATTAAGAAATATTTATTAAAAAAAGGATAAAATTGAGCACTCACATGTTCTGAAGCAATCAAAGGCTTATCTGACATAAGAAGGTGCAGAAGTGATGGCAGCACTCGATCGGACGAGTTTCGTCTGAATAGACGTCATCTGGGGTATGAGTGTCAACCATCACCTCTGCTCTTAAATAGGTAAAGTGGCCCCAAATTGAATCACATGCTTACCGGAAGTTCTGGTCCAGAAAAAATTACGTCACTTCTGTTCCGGCCTCAAACATTTAGAAGAGCCGTTTAAAAAGAGTGTTAACACTACAAAAATCAAAGACTCATGATTAGTAAAAAAAACAATAATTCTAACAGTCAGCTGACAACGAGCAACGGTGCTCCGTGCCTTAATAAGGGCATGTCATCATCAACAGATCGCGGAAGTCAAATAGGGCCAAACCTCGCATTGAGGAGAGGCTGTATGTCGTCACTTCCGGCCAATGTCTCGAAAGCAAAAGTTCTAGCCAAGCCTCACTCTGAAGTGAGACAATGCGCCATCACTTCCGGTCAACACCTGGAAGATGGTGCATATTGGGACGCGCTGTAAAAAGGAAAACATTCCATAGCACGTGACGCAATATGCGTAATGGCGTAAAGGACAATGTAGAGGTGTCACTTGTATTAAAATTAAGCCCGGAAGTGCGCTCTAAATTGGCGATATCAAAACCGATCAAAAATAGATAGCCAGATCAAATTGGAGCCACATAAAGAATATATAAAAAATATAATTTTTTTTATCGATTAAAATACACATGACCAAATGCACAGGTAATAAATGTGAAAAATGAAAATAAAATTCACACCTATATAAACAAATTAAATGTTCATAACATGTACTCTGTACTTTAAAAACAACGGGATGTGAAATATCATGCTCTATTGATAAAAGCATTAACCACTTAAGGACCGAGCCTCTTTCTGAGATTTGTTTTTACAAGTTAAAAGCAGGTTTTTTTGCTAGAAAATTACTTAGAACCTGCAAACATTATACATTTTTTTCTAACACTCTAGAGAATAAAATGGAAGTCATTGCAATACTTTGTGTCACACCGTATGTGCGCACTTTTTTTGAAAAAATACACTTTTTTAAATTAAAAAATAAGACAACAGTAGAGTTAGCCCAATTTTTTTTTATATTGTGAAAGATAATGTTACGCTGAGTAAATTGAAACCCAACATGTCATGCTTCAAAATTGCGCCCGCTCGTGAAATGGCGACTAACTTTTACCCTTAAAAATCTTACAGGTTGCATGTTTTAAGTGAGAGAGGAGGTCTAGGGATAGAATTATTGCTCTCGCTCTACCGATTGTGGCGATACCCCACATGTCTGGTTTGAACACCGGTTTCATATGCGGGCGCTACTCACGTATGCATTCACTTCTGCTCGTCGGGATGGGGCGCGTTTAAAACATTTTTTTTCTTATTTATTTCACCTTTTATTTTTACACTGTTTTTAACCACTTCAATACAGGGCATTTTCACCCCCTTCCTGCCCAAACCAATTTTCAACGCTGTTACAATTTGAATGACAATTTCGCGGTCATGCAACACTGTACCCATATGAAATTTTGATAATTTTTTTCCCCACAAATAGAGCTTTCTTTTGGTGGTATTTCATCACCTCTGCGGTTTTTATTTTTTGCGCTATAAACAAAAAAAGAGCGACAATTTTGAAAAAAACACATTATTTTTTACTACAATAAATATCCCATTAAAAAAAACAAAAACAAATGTTTTCCTCAGTTTAGGCCGATATGTATTCTACGTATTTTTGGTAAAAAAAAAAAAAAATCGCAATATATTGATTGGTTTGTGCAAAAGTTATAGCGTTTACAAAATAGGGGATACATTTATGGCATTTTTATTGTTTTTTTTTTGTTCTACTGCACAACGTACGAGATAGGATATTATCCACCTAAAGTGAATAAATGGCAATATGCAGATGGCATCCGTAGCCATTGAGGCCTAAGTATTCTTATTGTCCCATTAAGACAGTAACTGTCCTTGCAGATTCAATTTAAAATTTTGAAACTGGAAGGTATTTGTTGAAGGATTTTAGGTCCAGAACAGGATGAATACTACTGTTGAGCTTTAAACAGAATCTCTTGAACACGTCTTGTGTGGGCACTGGCAGGCCACTCCCTGAGGCAAAAGATGGCCAGGGCATTCTAAAAAATTAGACCCTCCTTGGGCACATCTTGGTTAAGTTGAGAGAAAAAAGTCATAAGGGGGTAGAGAGTCTTGAACTCTACTTTAAACCCCTTTGAAGAAACCACCAACTGAACCCAGAGGTCTGGGACATCTGTGACCCAGAGAGGCGCAAACTAACAGACGTTCCTTTGCTCTTGAGAGTGAGGGGTCCCTTCATTAGGAAGACCTGGTGGGCTTTGTGGACCAACTCTTATGCTGAAAGGGCTGGACGTAAGTTTTGAAGCTGAAGCCTGGTTAGCACGAATAAATGTTCTGCATTTTTAAAAGATAGAGACTCCTGAGGGGGGTCTGGAAATTTCAACTGTGTGAGAAGAACCTTCCCTACTGTGGCACCTTTGATAAATTTTTCAAGTGCCGCACGCAAAAGACAGCTTTCTTCAAAGGACATGTGTGAGGTGTCTTTTACAGGCAGCTTCAGCTGACCTGGCTTTGAGCCACAATGTTCTACACATGCAAACTGAGATCAGAGCCTTTCTGAAACTTTGTGTCATTACTTGATTTAGGTCATCCACACAAAATAGCAGGGCAATAATTATTTGTTGTAATTTCTCAGGCAAGGCACTATCCTGGAATACAGGATCGTGTTGGTTGTTTATTGCCTTAGTCCAGTTAGCTGCAGTTTGAAAGACAGAAATTGGAGCAATTGATGGATACAGTCTTGGGTCTGCAAGTGTAAGAAAAAAAAAACAAAAATCAAAAAATCGGGCCCTTCTCATGTGCAAGGGAAGCATCATCACTCTGATATTGTGTGGGTATTGGGCACAGTGAAAGTTCTGAGTTTTTTCTGTGGCTGCCTTTCGCCTGGTTTCCACCATAGCGAAGAGTGAGGAATAATACCCTGTGTATTACTCACAGTATAGATTGCAGGATAAAGGGTTAGGGTGTTCAGAAGGAATACACAGTAACCCTGGTGCTATGTCCTCCTGTAGCAAAGTCTTTGTGGCAAAAGGATGGAAGGAAGCATTTTAGGTGGAAGTGGTGGTAAAGTGTGTGACCTGTGGTGGGATGTAACAACTGGTCATCCACATGAGACTAAGCTCTGAGTGGTTGAGTTTTTAGTGCCAAGCTTGAAAAGTTTATACTTTAAGTAAATATATTTCAAAAGTAGCCCCAGTTTTTATAGTCATTGTCAAATACTGGGCGATCTTGTCTTACCAGTCTACGACGCTGGTCCAAATAGAAGCTCCAGGCTTCATCTGTAAAGGTGGGCACACCCCTGAAGAGGTCTTCAGGAATTGGGTTTCATAGGGATGGACCATGGCCCTGTATAGCACCCTGCAGCTAGCTATATGCGTTGGACAAAGTGCCGAGATGAGCACCCATGCAGGATCCAGTGCCTGAAACAACACTGCACATTGTCCCAATGGGGTGCGATCTGGGTATGGCTCCCAAGATTTTACTGAGGTTGTACAAATCCAGATACACTGCTTCTCTTGTTGTATTCGAAGATAGTGAAAAGTTGATGGAAGATAAAATAATAAGCTAGTTAGGCTAAGAGTGATTTCTCTATAGGGGAGACGCCGGCCATCACCTTAGGACCTTAACAAAAAGCTGGGGGGGGCGTTGCCTGAACAGGGCATGTGAGCGGTCGCACTACACAGAGCTCCAGCTACTAATCCTCCTTTGATCCTCTCTCCGCTAGCGATCCGGACACACAACAACCCTATCTGCCGGCTGATATACCCGCGGATCCAGCGGAGACCACCCTGAGCTGCACAGGCCCCATGATGACCCATAAAGTGGGCAAAGAATCCGCAGCCGCGGCAGCCATGGAGACCCAAGATGGCGCCGACACTCCTCAGCCACAAAAAACGGCACGTACAAACAACAAGAGGGAGGCGGTAAGTCCCACAATGCACAAAAACAACAGGGGAAGGAGCAGCCCAGGGACATGTTGTATTATACGCAAAAGCTACAAGGGGCAGGCTGCTCAAACCCCCAGCAACACAGGCTCTTGCTCATGGCCCAGAGGACACAGCCCTCCAGGACTAGATGACACACTGCCCTTGAATTCCTCCCCGGTTCCTACTCCTGACCTGTTTGACACGCTGCAGGAAGAAACACAGCAACCCACACTGAACGATATAATGCATGCAGTCATAGGTGTGCGCAGCCTATTGCATTAGGGTGTGCACCCCAAATGTATTAAAACATGGACAGTGTTAGTAGAGCAGTGGATGGTGTCAGTAGAGCAGTGGACTTGTCAGTAGGGCAGTGGATGGTGTCAGTAGTTTTTTATTTTTACTTCCTTTATTAATTTATTATTTTTTACAATTTTTTAGGAGCCCTGTTGGGGGCTTTGGTGAAATATCGCCAGGGGGAATCTGCGCCGCACTGGGTGATTAGGGTGTGCCCAGGCACACCCCCTGCGCACGCCTATGCATGCAGTACAGCGATGCACAGCCTCAGTGGATGGGCTAAAAGAGCAGTTTGGGGGTCTCACTGAAACAGTATCCCTTATGAGACAGGGTAGCAGGGGCACTATTTTGAGCCGCCTGCTGCAGGAGGTGGGCTGGACAGATGTCTGGCGAGCAAAATACCCGCTATCCAAAAAATTCTCTTGTTTCTCTAAAACACATAGCACGCGCATTGACCTTTGCATTGTGTCCTCTCATATTATAAAATTGATCACCAAAGTGGAGTACTTTCCCAGGGGGGTATCGGTACAGGACCTCCAGAAAATTAGGGCGAGAACCACGGCTGTGGAGGGCAGAATTAGTTAGGTGGAAGACCAGATGCCTTTGCTCACAAGAGACGCCAGAACAGCGTTGCAGCAAGCCACGCAAGCCACCGCCAAAACAGATGATATCGAGAACCGCCTCAGGCGAAACAATGTCCGAATTGTGGGACTTCCCGAGAAAGTTGAGGGCAGGGATCCGACAGCATTCACAGAACAATGGCCGCAAGACATACTTGGCAAGGAGGCCTTCACCTCAGTGTTTGCGGTGGAACGGGCACACCGCACGCCACCCCAACCCCTCCCCCCAGGTAGCCCGCCGAGATCCATGCTGGCACGACTCCTGAATTACAAGGACCGCGAGATCATACTCAGATTAGCAAGGGAGAGAGGCTCTGTTCACTTTAATGGGTCAAAAGTCTAATTTTACCCAGACTTTTCTTCTGAGGTGCAATGAAAAAGGGCTAAATTCGCTGAGGTGAAGAAGCGCCTACAAAAATTTCAAGTAACATATGCAATGTTATTTCCGGCCAAGCTACGCATCACAGCCAGGGGGCAGTCTACCTTCTTCAAAGCTGCTGCAGAGGCGGCTGCATGGCTAGATCACAATGAACAGGATCTCCGGAGGAGCCGAGATGTCGATAAGGGTCACTGACGCTTGGAGACCAAACCTGACAAGGTCGGTATGTTATCGGCTGACGTTTCAAATCTAGTACCATTATAGCGGGACACGTTACACTTTGTTCACACCAGCATTTTAAATGGGCTCTGATACAACACTAAGTTGAGTCCTAAACTACAGTGTGTGAGTTATGCTCACAAACTTTCACAAACTACCATTGTGTCCCAGTTCCAGGGACAAATTAGTTGGTGCCCGGTTGGCACATGTTGGATTACCTGTTACAGAAATGAAGGGGAAAGGAGGCGGTTTGCTCCCACCCCACACAAACGTGCAATGGTTGCCCAGCAGACCAATTTTGCATCATCATTCCGACTTCCTTTTGTTGCGCAGTTGCGCTTTGCTCTGAAACCAATACTTTACTGCTTTGTCTGGCTGAACTTGATACCCTGTCAGTTTCTGATCAGATGCCACCTAGAGGAACTGGCAACAAAGGACCTGTGCCATTCTACCATTCAGATTCAAGGCTGATGGGCCTATACACCGAATTGATGAGAACATAACTTACCCAATATGGCTACCACTCTAATAGTGTCCCGGAAGTCCGAGGTATACATCACTGAAACGCACGATGATAAACTCATGCTTAAAGAAATTTCATCCTGCTATTGTAGGCCTGCAGGAGACTCACCTCACTAAAAATACGGTGGGACTCCTGCAATATTCCTGGGTGGGCAGGGCTTATCATTCCAGTGTGTTGGTCCATAAGTCCCCGGCCTACCAGGAATTAGACTCTATAATCAACCCCATGGGTAGGTATGTGTTTCTATACTGTAGGCTGCTTTTGTATATATCCCTCCCCCATTCTCTAGAGCAGTGGTTCTCAACCTGGGGGTCGGGACCCCCTCAGGTGTCGAATGATAATTTGCAAGGGGTCACCGAATCCTGGGCTGTTCCTGAAGCCCGCACTGCTCTCCCAGCCTTTTTGCGGCTACCCAGCTGGGCTGTCCCTGGAGCCTGTGGCCGCCCACTTAGCCTATTCGCAGCCGCCCATTCAGTTCACGGCACAGAGAAAGAATAAGAGAACAGACGGCTAGAGAGAGGAATGGGGGAAAAAAAAAAAAAAGAAATTAGGATGGAGAAAGAAAGGCAAACAAAGAGAAAGAGAGAATGGCACATCCTAAAATGTACCATAAGGGGTTTCAATACTGTACAAGTGGAAGGAACTCAGGGAGCGCTGAATGTCCATTAGGGGCGCAAATTACTTGTCTTGCCTTGGGTGCTGACCACCCACGCTACGGAAATAATTTTACTGTTGGGGTCCCCACAACTTGGGAAATTTTATCAAGGGGTCACAGCACTAGCAAGGTTGAGAACCACTGCTCTAGAGAGATACTGCAACTTCTTTTGTCGTACCTGGTTGACAAGCCTGATGTCCCCATTATGATCATGGGTAACTTTAATGGTTACCTGGACCCAAAGATGGACAGACATCCTCCAGTCCAAGCTCAGCTTGGTAGTAGGGGCACTATTTTGAGCCGCCTGCTGCAGGAGGTGGGCTGGACAGATGTCTGGCGAGCAAAATACCCGCTATCCAAACAATTCTCTTGTTTCTCTAAAACACATAGCACACGCATTGACCTTTGCGTTGTGTCCTCTCATATTATAAACTTGATCACCAAAGTGGAGTACTTTCCCAGGGGGGTATCGGACCACTCCCCACTGGCAGCACATTTGGTCACCCGCCCAACAGTCTCCCTACCCAGAGCCCCCTGGAGGCTCAATGCCTTCTGGCTAAAACTCTTTACATAACAAGAGCGGGTGGAGAGACAAATTGAACAATATTTTTACGATAACCGATCGCACCCAGATGTTACAACAAAATGGGATGCCTTTAAGGCATGCCTTAGAGGCACGTTTATTACTGAAATTGCCGCCATTAAACATAACTCACCAGCCCTCCTGAAACAGGTTGAAAACCAGGTGCGACGGCTTGAGCTATCATATGTCACAGACCTATCAGATTCTGCGAGGGAGGCATGAATATCAGGCCAGGACTCCCTGGACCGGTTGAGATCCTAAACCGCAGAGCGGAAACGGTTCTTTACTAAACAGGCTTTTTATGAGGAGGGAGAGAAAACTGGCCGTTTGTTAGCTAGAATTGCCAAGTCCCAACAATCATCCCCAGCTATAGGAGCCATTCGCTGTTCCTCGGGGAGGATAGTGAATGACCCCTACTGATAATTAATGAACTAGCTTCCTTTTATGCAGACTTGTACAAGCCATGTGAGAACTACTCGGATGAAGCACTGCAGGGCTAACTAGATATAATATCCCTACCAGTTTTGACACGTCAGGCGCGCATGGAGCTGGAAGCCCCATTCAGGCTAGACGAATTGAGGGAGGCGGCTGACTCCTTCCCTACTTGCAAGGCGCCGGGAGATGACGGGCTTCCGATGGAGGTCTACACAGTTTGGCGAGGTAATTCTGCCCAGGCTACTGGAGGTCTTTAACTCCTCCTTCAAGTCAGGGCAACTACTAATAACTATGACAAGGGAAAATATTATATTACTACTCAAACCCGGAAAAGACCCAGTGGACCCGGGCTCGTACAGGCCCATCACGTTACTGCAAAGTGACGTTAAAATATTTGCCAAGGTTCTGGCCATGAGGGTTAACAAGGCTATTCTGTCTATCATTCACCCGGACCAAGCAGGCTTCATGCCCCGAAAATCCACTGCAACCAATCTTAGATGGCTCTTTTTGAACATGCAGACTCCTGCGGATGAGGTTGGCCACAGGGCACGGTTGTCTCTTGATGCCAATAAAGCATTCGACAGTGTCAGCTGGCGATACCTCTGGGCTGTATTGTTCAAATTTGGGTTTGGTCCTAGATTCATTGCATGGGTACGGTTACTGTATGCCTCACCACAGGCCGCCATACGCATGTCCGATAGGATGTCACATGTCTTTGCACTAGGCAGGGGAACTAGGTAGGGGTGCCCCCTGTCTCCCCTGCTATTTGCATTGGCTATTGAACCACTAGCTGCACAGGTGAGGGACTGTCCACAAATTAAGGGATTTCGTTATGGTGAATTGCATGAGAAGATAATGCTCTACGCCGACGACACGCTCCACTTCTTGGAGGACGTGGATGCTTCATTGTCTCATGCAATGTCCCTTGTTACAGATTTTGGCCGCTATTCAGGCCTTACTATTAATTGGTCTAAGTCTGCACTGATGTTCCTGGATGGGACCTCTGACTTGAATACAGATCTTCCATGTCCTGTCCCCATAGTGCCTTTAAATACCTAGGCATTTATATATCCCCGAAATTGACTGATTACTATAAGCGCAACCTATATCTGCTGCTAACTTGCTTCAGAGACAAAATAAATATATGGAACAGACTCAAAATGTCCTTGGCAGGGAAGACGAATCTCATCAAGATGATTCTGATGCCTCAACTCCTGTACCTGCTACACAACACGCCGGTAGTTTTCCCACTGAAAATATTTTGAGTAGTCAACTCCCTACTCAGAGTACTATTGTGGCATACTAATCCCCCTAGGATCAAACTGGAACAGCTACAGTATCCAAGGGAGGGGAAAGGTCTTGTACTCCCCAACCCTTGGATATATTATCTGGCTGCACAGTTACAGCATCTGATAGGAGCTATGGCTCAGTCTCTTGCAGACTCGTCAGCTAAGCTCCTGCTGATTGGCACAGGGGCGGAGTCGATACCAGAAAGCTTGGAGGTGCAGATGTTTCAACGACCTAACAAATGCCTACTTACACACTTCTCCAAAAAGCGTGGAACAAGGTCAAACAACTGTAACATGTCACGAGGTACACGGCTTACAGCCCAATTTGGGGGAATGATTCCTATGAGGAATTGGTTAAACTTCAACAGGGTCCCAGATGGCGCCCCATGGGAATTACTCACCTCAGACATAGCTTTCATAACGGGAAATTGCTGTCTTTCGCAGATTTGCAGTCCAAATATGCATTGCCTTCCAATATGCTTTTCTACTACTTACAATTAAAACATGCAGTTCAGGCACAGTGGAATGTGTCCAGTCTCCAACCCCTATCTTCCACATACTACAAAATGCAACAATTTCAAAGGGTATAATATCCCAATGTTACCTCGTGCTTCTTTCTTCATTTCTGGAGGGACATCCCATGAAGGCAGCGTCACAATGGGAGGCAGACTTAGGCCCCATAACAGAGGAGCAATGGGAAGAAGCCCTTCAGGCTGTTAACACTTGTTCGATAAATGTATCACAAAAAATTTCCCAATTATATATCCTATTAAGCGTGCACTACACTCCAGTAAAACTTTACAAGATGGGTAAAATGCAGGACCCGTTGTGTGGCAGGTGCAGGACAGTGCCGGGTGACCCGATACATCTCCTCTGGTGCTGCCCCAAACTCCACAGGTATTGGACTGGGGTCCTGGCCCTACTCAACCGGGTATTTCAAACTAATGTCCCTCTTGATCCACTAGGGTGCCTTTTAGGGGTACTGGAGGGGGCAATTCCGGAGGAGATAACAAGGACGGCCTTTGCCAGAGCATTGTTTCAGGCAAGGAAAACAATACTTATGAGCTGGAAATCTGCTACACTACCGATGGTTAAAACGTGGATTCAGCATATGGGTAGCACCCTTATTATAGAAAAACACATATACCAGCATAGGGGGAATCCTGGGAAATTTGACAAGTAATGGACTGCTTGGCTTGATACGCCAGGTATAAGCCCCAGAGAATTGGTACAGATGAGGTTGCTTAGCTGTACATAGGGATACCTGAAGACACACTTGGATAGGCAAAGGTACAAACACTGAGGCAGAGGCGGAGATGCTAGAATTATTAACTAAATGATAAGAGATTGAAAAGACAGGTCGGACAAAAAAGATTTATTAACTTTCTTTTTTTTTTACGTTGACTTGTGTATATGCATTTATATGTATAGCAAGATGTAACTAATGGTTATATACCTGACTCCTAACTGATGTTACAAAATGCAATGTCTTACGTGCATAATGATGTTTTGTGTTTGAGCAATAAAAACCTTTTTGATTAAAAAAACAAAAAACAAAAAGCTGAGGACTCAGAGTGGGTTGGGATTATAGGGCAAGCACCCAGGAGACGTGTCTTCATAATCTTTTCCTGTGTCCAGTTACCTGAAAATACAAGTTTATAACCTATGGTCTATGAAAACTCAGCCTGTGTCCTGTATGCTTCGATAAAGATTATGAAATCTTGTAACCCCTCATCAGTTTGAGAGGCAAGAAAAAAAAAAAAGAGACCGGGATATTTAAATATTGGCTTTTTATTGCCCTCAAGTCCTTCCCAATTTGAAATTGCATTGATAATGGCAAGAACAAAAAAAAATTATACAAACTTTTTAACTAAACACAATAAATGCAAGTAACTCCATAAAGCCAGTTGAATGTAATAAAAAAGGATAATTTTGTCTAATAAACATATGAAAGAACGTTGTGTCGTGCAAGAAACGTATCCATAGAATGCTCTATAGTGCAATCAGCTAAATTAACATTGTGTAAAATATCTTCACCATACTGGTGGCCTACATCAAATGACAGAAATTGAGCAGTGTGTCAAACAAAATATATTTTGTAAAGGTTATATAAAATGTGAAAAATTACTTTGATATAAGATGTTTTGCTAACATTGGTTGAAATATTTTACTTCTTGAGTCATTTAAATGTGTTTTCTGGTAAAGCCCATGATGGTCTTCATCTATGAGCCTCCTCCAACTTTAAAGTTCACAAATGTACCAAACATTTTGTTTTTTTTCCTTATTTTTAATAATGAAAGGATCAAGAATAAAAACTATTTGCTCCTAGAGCAACCAATAAACTTTGTGAAATCTGCTCAAGAAATTGGTAGCTGGAGAAGAACGGTTGGTTCTTATTGGTTGCAACACAGTTCTTTCTGGAACTGTAATACATCAAACCCCCCCTGTTTAGCAACAAATGTTTTAGTGTATTTCTTAAAGGAGAACTAAAGTTCCACTGTCACAATCTGTGATCTGGCAGGCTTTTTACTGCAGAAGAGACACATCATGTATGTGCAGCTCAGCTTTTATTACTGACACAGTCCCTACGCATGAGCAGGAGTTACATCGTTCTGCTCTAGTCTGTTTTAAGAATGGTCTGTCTGCAGGCTTCCATAAAATTAGTAAGAAGTTAAAAAAGACTTCAAAAAAAAAAAATCCCCCAGCGCAAGTTTTAAGTCTCTTCAATACTATAACATGCCTCACCTGCAGGTCCTTACTTAATTCTCCAGCGGCTACAGCTTTCTGCACAGTTTACACCTCGGTCTGTGAAATGCTAGGCAGCCCTTTACAAACCAGGATGCTCAATACCATCCCAAAGACTTAAATGGGTTGAATCTCGTGCAGCAAGATATGGCCCATTCAACTCTATAGGATGTTAATATCCAAGCGTGGCCAGACTAGTGCTAGAATTTTACCAGCCAGGCTGCAGGCAGTGCAGGAGACAGCAGCTGCCAGAAGAGGCAAGAACCCATAAGGTATGGGTGGGGTGACAGGTCATAGGTTAGTGTACTGTTGGAGCTATGGAGATTTTTTTTTTTTTTTTTAAAAAGGTGAACATGTGCCCTAAAGTGATACTAAAGTCTCGTTTTTTTTTTTCATTTGAAAATAACAAACATGTTATACTTACCTGCTCTGTGCAGTGGTTTTGCACAGAGCAGCCCCGATCCTCCTCTTTTGGGGTCCCCCTTTGGCGCTTCTGGTCCCTCCCCCCTGCTAAGTGCCCCAACAGCAAGCAGCTTGCTATGGGGGCACTTGATCGGAGCCACCGCTCTGTGTGTCCATTCAGACAGGAAGCCGTGGCCCGGCCCCACCCTCTCTCTCCTCATTGGCTTAGTGACTTTGATTGATGGGAGCCAATGGCACTCCGCTGATGTCTCAGTAAATCAGGAGGGAGAGTCCCGACCAGCCAAGTCTTTCGTGCAACATCGCTGGATCGAGATGGGCTCAGGTGAGTATTAGGGGGGCTGCTGTACACCAAAGGCTTTTTTATCTTAATGCATTAAGATAAAAACCTTCTGCCTTTACAACCAATTTAAAGAAACCTTGCCACCACTTCAAGCTTTTTAATTTGAATGCCTTTATAAAAACAGGAAGCATAACAAATATATTTAGGTTTTATTTTGTGTTTTTTTTCTTCCTTCATCTATAAGCCATCAGAATAAGAATAAGAATCAGACACTTTGCGTCAGATGCCATTTTCAGGCTTTCCCCTGCAACGGTCACTGTTCATGCCGACAGAGCCTGAGCCGCATGAAGAAAGTATGAAATAAAGTTTTTTTTTTGTTATTCTGTGGCCCTGATAGCTCTGAAGAGAATCTTTTTCAGGGGCTAAAGATGAAAAAAAAACATTCATGTGTTGATACTACTAGCATGCATTTCAAGCCCAGTCTGGATGAGCCTGGACAATTGTGGGAGAGCTGGAAGAGAGAAGTACCTGAGATTTTTGGGAATGTCAGGTTCTTATTCATTCTGCAGAGCTTTCAAATAAAGTGTGCACCAATGACAGGGTCGCTTATCGGAGTGGGATTCAAAGCACAACTAGTAGTGTTCACCACAGAATACAGTAGGAAGAAGGAATTTGAAAAAAAAACACTAGATGGGGAAGTGACAAGATTTTTTTCATCCTTCCCAGTATTTTCCTTAAGGTGAAAAAACAAAACAAAAATCACATGTTATATTTACCTGCTCTGTGTAGTGGTTTTGCGTGGAGCAGCCCGTATCCTTCTCTTTTCGGGTCCCCTGGAGGCGCTCCAGGCCCCTCCTTCCTACGGAGCTCCCCCAGAGCAAGCAGCTTGCTGTGGGGACACCCAGGCCACTGCTCTGCCTGTCCATTTACACACAGAGCCGCGGCTCAGCCCCATCCCCTCTCTCTCCTCATTGGGTCACTGGCTGTGATTGACAGCAGAGGGAGCCAATGCTGTCTCAGCCAATGAGGAGTGAGAGCAGAGGCTGTCTTGCACATCACTGGATCGCGATGGGGCTCAAGTATTAGGGGGGCTGCTGCACAGAGAAGGCGTTTTACCAACATGCAAAGAATGCATGAAGGTAAAAAAACCTTGAACCTTTACAACCACTTTAACAACTTTAACAACAAGCAAGAACCGTTTATTTTCCATCATGTATAAACATGATAGAAAGAAAAAAACTGGTTATTATTTCTTGCCTTACTCCAGCTTCTGCTCACAGTGTCTAGGCAAGGGCGATGGCACTGTCCTTTTGGCGAGATTCCAGGGAATGCCAAGTACTTGAAGTCTCATTAGAAGATGTCCCTGCACGGTGCTGGCGCACCATCTTATACAATTTTGTGTACTTTCCATTCCTCGAAATGTAACTGGAAAGAAGGCAGAATGTTGCCCCATGCAGTACAGAAATCAGGGTAAGGTAAGCAGGGTATTGTGGTTTCTTTTCTAATTTCAATAAAGCGCTCTGGGATAAGGGGAGAAAGAGGTGTAAAAAAAAAAAAAAAAAACAGATCTTGCTTGGTAGTGCAAGGTCTGTTGCAACAATGCCTTGGCAACATGCACGCAAGACAAGGGAACACTTTAAACTTTGCGGCACCTAAATCTTCACAAATTAATATCAGGGATTTCTTAAATGTATACCTGTCATGAAAAAAAGTACAAAGATTGCCACTGCTGGCTGTCTTTGGAAACGTTAGTTGCCTCACTGTGTCTAATGCCTCCTTCACATGGTCGTACTAACCGGTATACATGTGGGGGTACAGGTAACACCATGCACAGGTGTTATGTGCAGCTGGTGCAAATCAATACCAGGTAGGCAGCTGTAAGGACCTGCAGGGATCTCCAAAAGCATCCCGAGTGTCCATCTGTGCGGGAATGATGCATGGGTCAGAATGTAGACAGACTATATTCAAATCTGTTCATTGGTCCTGCAAGAATGTACACTCTGGGATGTGTTGGAGATCCACGCAGATAGATGCAGCTGCCCGCCGATCACTAACTTGAACAGGCTGCCTACACGTGGCTGCAAAGAACACATGCACACACACTGCAGATGAAGATGTCTCTTTCGACAAGTGTATAGGTTGGTATGCCTGTGTGACTGAGGCCTAACAGTTAAAAAAAAAAAAAAAAAAGCTGGTTGTAAATGAGTGCCAGGATTGCTTGTTCGAGGTCAGTGAATCAGAAATAATTGAATCTAAATGATCATAACAGCAAGGTAACAAACATTTTCAAAAAGAAGGGTTAGTAATGTCTATATAACTCTATCATGACAGTATGTATGTATCTTGTCCCTGGCTTTTAGGCGTTAAACAGTCACAGAGGCTTGTAAGAATAGTTTAATGATTTAAAGGTGGATCTAAACTCTTTAAATAAAAAGTCTATCCAATTTTGACCTTTTTACAGACCCACAGAAACCACAGTTTTCTCTTCTCTCTCCTGAGCTGCAGCCAGACTCTGACCATGTGACGTAGTTAACTTAATTATGCTGATAATATTTGTTGTTCTTACAGAAGAGCAGCATGCTGCTTTACCAGAAATCACTTCTAATGTGGACATCAAGGGGACTAGTCTCTTAACATTCTGATAATTTAATGAAGCTATGGAAAATAAGTGACAAAAATGCAGAAAAACTGATAGCTGGTAAACACTTGGCAGTATAATCATGCCAAGGAGAATCATATACTCTAAGGCTGGCCATAGATTATGCAATTTTCTTTCGTTTTACCACTGGTGGAAGAAAAGAAATTTGCTCGATTCCCCCATCAACACAAGTCAGTGGGGGAATCCCTCCTGCCGCACTATTGTATTTTGAAAACAAGATGTTTTTCCATGGTTGAGTACAATAATCACTGCCAGCGGCAATGGCCACCCGCAGTGACCGCACAAAAAAAAAAAAAAAGGCTGGCTGTCCTGAGGTCGATCGATCAAAATTCTTTGTTCCCACTAAACCATACAAATTTCAAAATGTCCATGGCCAGCTTAAAAAAACAATAGAGGTAAAATAGTGTTTATAATTCAAACAAAAATATACACAAAGATAAAACACAAAATAAAATATTTGCATTGAAATTCAGGAATACAACTTGGCTTATTCAATAAAGCAAAGGATAACATGCAAAATTCTGTAACCACGAGCAACCACAAGCTCTCTTTCACTAAGGCCGGCCATACACAGAGCATATTTCTTTTTTGCAACCACGGGATGCAGGAAAGAATTTTGCTCGATTCCCTCATCAACACAGACAGTGTTGATGCGGATATGCCTCCTGCTGGGCCATTGTCTTCTCCCAGCACGCGGGGGGGTGGGGGAGGCCAGTGATTTTTGCTAGTGGCTATAACAGCCGCAAGCGATAATTGAAGGCAACACCCAGCATGCTGGTTGTACCCAAGCTGATTGATCGATAAACTTGGCACATTCAGCCTGCCCATACACGATTCGAATCGTGTTCGGCCTGCCAAACCAGACTAAAATAAAACTAAAATCTGTTTGATAACCATGTTTTGCTACAGATTAAACCTTTTACACCGTCATACTGAATAAACCAAGTAATATCCATGTGTGCATTTGTGTGCGACTCTTAAAGTAAACCTGACATGGACAAAAACTGCCACTGGCTCCTTCTGGTACTTGCCTATCAAGACAGTTTCCCTTTTCAGTGCTTTAAGCACACTGAATCCTAGGTCATTATGGTATACAAATATAACCATCTTCTCTGTCAATCTGGCTTATGCTGCCTAGAAAGCTTCCCAATTAACCGCTGAGGCTGTCCATCAAGGTGATAGACTAAAAATGAAGCTTCAAATGCAAGGTAAGGCTCTGAACTAGGAAAGCAGGTCAGTATAGCATATCACAGCAATCTGCGATTGGGTGTACCCATGGTGCTGAATAGTACAAGTCATCTAGAGATAGATGTCTACTATGTGGAGCCGTGGCAGATGAAGTAATTTTTTTCCCACGCTTTGGGTTTGCTTTAAGAGACAGAGTAAAAATTAAAGTCTTTGTTTTATACCCGTGTTGTAATTTGCTCAAGTATGACCCATAAACAGTTAGAGATAGACTTGTAAACTAAGGATATTACCTTAATAAGAATTTATAAATAACAGCCCCAAACAATTTGATTGACAGTTCTTTCCTTTATGTGGCTCTGGTGGTGATTTTTCTGCTTTTATTAGCTTAAATTAGTACTCCACCTGAAATTTTTGGTTCCAGGGTAAAACAAGCAAGTCATTTTATGGGTTTCAGCTACTAAATCAATCATATCCTGATTATTTCCACTGAGAACATATTTGTTTTGGTGGGAGTCCTCTAAACTTAAAGCCCAACTTCAAGATCGTGTCTATGGAAAGGCATAGAATAAGGTGAATAACAAAGAGAAAAAACTTGGTATGGTCAGGCAAACACTCCAGTTCAGTTACAGCAGCAATAAAGCAAGCAAAATATATAACAAAGCTAAAAAATAAAAGGTATTTGAAATAAAAGGAAAAAACTGTTTATGCTTATGGGATGCCTCAAACAAATGTAGCAGGTATGACAACTAGGAAAAATATTGCATTGCGTTGCTTGACACTTCACTATAATAAGCCATAAATTTACACAGAACATATAAGGCACCAGCTCACGCACAGAACTCATCCGATCTCCAGCACCTCAAGCAAGATGCTTGTTCACATTGCACGTCATACATCTATTAGAAGTATGCTTTTGTAAGGAATTAAACTCAGGGTCTGAGTTATATGAGTATTCCCCTCAGCACATTGTTTCTTGTATACAGGAAACTTGAATGAAAATTTGTGACAGATTGTTCTTCTGTTGTGATTGTACTGCTGCTTGAATACATGTAGGATCTTACATGTAAGGCAGTGTTAGACGGTACTCATAATGCAGACCATGTTCTTGTAGCTTCTTGTGGCTGAGATGTAAAACAATGATCCCAGTATTTGGAAGCAGTTCATTTGCATTTTTTTCTTGCTCCTTGACTGTAACTCATAGATGTTTGAAAGGCTTGCAGGATAGTAAAAAAACATTCTACTTATACTCCAGCTTGAACAGGCTCAGAATGTCAAGCAGAGATTCTCGAATGTGCTTGCCAAAGCGGTGGGAATCCTGCGGAGAGCAAGATTGAAGAAATGAATGTCAAAACAGAGTATTCCAGATAGGTTATAACACCAATCAGATCTCTAGACCCACAGGAAACAGTGCTGAAATGCAAAAATATGTGCAGATATACTATACTACATAATGAAGGGTTTTTGCTGCATCATTATCAGAATTTGTCATCTAACAGCTCAACCTTTGTTTTAAAATCAAAGCTGTCTGAAAAAACAAGTGTAAAGCCAGGTACACACTATTATTTTTTTTTTTTTGAACGAAAAACAAACTGTTAGCTCTGGTTGAAGCCGCTGTACTAACCATGCAAGGTTAGTTCAGCAAACTCCCCTGCTGAGCTTGTGTTCTGACAGGGGGATGCCCCCCTGCCAGAACACTCCAATCAGCGACCTCTGCCACTGGCTGAGAGCGCTGATCGGTAGATGGTCCGATGCTGGATTTCCAGTATGCTTGTCTAAAAGAAGCCGGTCATAGGGATTACTGTGCAAAAGAACGCTAACTTTATTTAGCAATTACATAGGCTAATACTAGTTGCCTGGCTAATACTTTTATCTAGGGTTGCACCGATACCAGTTTTTTAAGACCGAGTACAAGTATCGATACTTTGCCTTAAGTACTCGCCGATATGAATACTTAAAAAAAAAAAAATGGGATTTTTGACTTACCGTAAAATCCATTTTTCTGAGTTCATTGACAGACACAGCACTCCATTATTCATAACTATCAGGTTATACCGCCTCCTACAGGAGTAGGACACTAGGTAGAAAAAAAGAGCCAACCAGGTAACAGGAGCTCAATACAGAACAAGCTGGAGCCCAACCTGAACAATACCCCTTCAAGAGGGAATAGACCCTCTAAACAGTAGCCTGCAAAACCCAAAATAGGCATCCGCGGATGCCAACACATCCACTTCGTAGAACGTTGTGAAAGTGTACACCGATAACCAGTGGCCACCTTGCAAACTTGCGTAATGGATGCCTGATGACAGAAGGCTCAAGAAGCACTAAGCGCCCGAGAGGAACACACCATTACAGGGGAGGGTGAAACCGGGAGAAACGTAGTCGCGCTCTTGAGCGTCTGTGGCACAAGACTAAGTCTCTCAAAGACTTCAACCAATACAAATCTTCCCTCCACACTGCCAAGCAAACCTATTTTACAGCTCTTATTAACACCTTCTCATCTAGTCCCCATAAACTCTTCTCTACCTTCAACTCTCTACTTTGTCCTCCAACGCCTCCACCCACTGACTCATTCACTGCCCAGGAGATCGCTAATCACTTCAAAAACTAGATTGATACAATCCGCGATGAAATCTCCACTCTACAGGTATCTCCCCCAGCTAAGACCCCATGTCAACAGGTACAACTGACACTCCCCCCATTCAAATCTGCTACTACAGACGAAGTTGCTAAACTCCTTTCTATCACCCACCTAACCACCTGTCCCCTGGACCCTATTCCCTCTCATATGCTATGGTCGCCCTCTGACTGCATCCTACACTCTCTAACCCACATCTTCAATCTCTCCCTCACCTCTGGCATCTTCCCCAATGCTCTAAAACATGCACTAGTCACCCCCATACTTAAAAAGCCATCCTTGGACCCTACCAATCTTAACAACCTACGCCCTATCTCCTTGCTCCCCTTTTCCTCTAAACTCCTTGAATACCTGGTTTACAACCAACTGAGTGACCACCTCATTAAAAACAACCTTCTTGAGCCCCTTCAATCTGTATTTCGCCCTCAACACTCCACAGAAACTGCTCTTTTAAAACTCACAAATGAACTACTAACTGCAAAAACCAAACGGACAGTATTCTGTCCTCCTACTTCTGGATCTTTCAGCTGCCTTTGACACGGTTGACCACCCCCTCCTCCTCAAAAAAACGTTACTCCCTCGGTCTCCGTGACTGTGCTCTTCAGTGGCTCTCATCCTACCTATCCCAATGCACCTTCAGTGTCACTTACAATTCTACTTCCTCCACTCCTCTTCCCTTCTCTGTCGGGTCCCCTAAGGTTCTGTTCTTGGACCTCTTTTATTTTCAATCTACACCTCTTCCCTGGGTCAGCTGATAGCCTCTCACGGCTTTCAATATCATTTCTACGCTGACGACACACAAATCTATCTCTCCTCCCCTCAACTCACTCCATCAGTCTCCTCACGCATCACTAACATACTAACCAACATATCTGTATGGATGTCACACCACTTCATCAAACTCAACTTGGCCAAAACCGAGCTTATAATATTTCCTCCCCCACGTGCCTCTTCCCCTGACTTCTCTGTCAAGAGCAATGGCACAACCATCCACCCCTCCTCACATGTCAGGGTGCTAGGTGTTATCCTGGATTCTGAACTCTCCTTTCGGCCCCACATCCAATCACTTTCCAAAGCTTGCCGCCTCAACCTCCGCAACATCTCTAAACTACATCCTTTTCTAACCAATGAAACCACAAAGCTCCTGATTCACTCCCTGGTTATCTCTCGCCTCGACTACTGCAACTCCCTCCTCATTGGCTTACCTTTAAATAGACTATCCCCCCCTTCAGTCCAACATGAATGCTGCAGCCAGACTCATCCACCTTACAAACCGCTCAGTGTCTGCTACCCCTCTCTGCCAATCCCTCCACTGGCTGCCACTCCCCCAACGAATTAAATTCAAAATACTAACAATAAGTTACAAAGCCATCCACAACTCTGCCCCCAGCTACATTACTAGCCTATTCTCAAAATACCAACCTAATCGCCCTCTCCGTTCCTCCCAGGACCTCCTGCTCTCCAGCTCCCTCATCACCTCCTCCCATATCCGCCTCCAGGACTTCTCCCGAGCCTCGCCCATCCTCTGGAATTCCCTACCCCAATCTGTCAGACTGTCTCCAAATTAATCCACTTTTAGGCGATCCCTGAAAACTTTCCTCTTCAGAGAAGCCTATCCTGCCTCCATCTAACAACTGAACTATTTTCTCCATTAGCTTATCCCCCCCACAGCTATTACCCCTTGTATAACTTGACCCTCCCTCCTAGATTGTAAGCTCTAACGAGCAGGGCCCTCTGATCCCTCCTGTATTGAATTGTATTGTACTTGTACTGTCCTCCCTAATGTTGTAAAGCGCTGTGTAAACTGTTGGCGCTATATAAATCCTGTATAATAATAATAACCCGATCCGACAGAATAGGCCAGAGTCATTATCTGTTTGATCCATCCAGAAATGGTCGCAGAAGAAGCAGACAGCCCCTTTCTTGGTCCGTCCATGATCACAGTGAGTCTGACCTCCAAAAAGACTCAGTGGCTGCCAAATACACCCGAATCCCCCAAACCACATCCAGGGCAGATAATGCAAATTCCTTAGAATGTTTTGACCAGGGACACAAGGTTGTTGCCTACAAGGTTCTAATTCAAAAAGAAAACTGAGGAAGGAACGATGGAAAAGGGCGAAGAACCACCTTAACCTAGTGTAACCCTGGGCAAGGTGTATGACAAGATAACGCCACCATTTCCGACACCCTGCGAGCAGAGGTGATAGCCACCAAGAGGCCACCTTCCGAGACAGAGTAAGCAGTGGAATCTCCAGAACATTTTGAGAGAGAGGCTTCTGGAGAACCAAAATCACCAAGTTCAGATCCCATGGCGGTAGAAGAGACTGCACTGGTGAAAACAGATGTTGAACCCCATGAATAAAAAGGTACGCACCAGGGAGTGCGAGACCAGGGGACGCTGAAGACCACTCAGGCTAACACCTGGCCCTTGATAGTACTCGAGGCCCATTCCTGCTCAAGCCCTTCGTTAAGGGAGGTCGGAAACAGAGCCACAGAGAAAGAATGAGGATGAATGCCTGGTGACTCACACAAGGATATATGCGCTTTCCACATCCGGAGGTAGACTCCCTAGCCATCAGCAGCGTCGGAACTGCAGCACCTGGCTCATCACAGCCAGGCCGTTAAAATCAGCGACTCTAAAAGCAGGATGGAAGAGCGGCCCTAGGGACATTAGATCCTCCCTGAGAGGCAGTCGCCAAGGAACAGCGGCGACCAGGCGCACACAGTCGGTGTACCCAGACCGACGGAACCCACCTGGAGCCAATAGAATGACCAGAATCCCCACGGCCGTGATCCTGAACCAAAAGCCACAGCAGAAGCTGGAGAGGAGGAAAGGCTTAGAGCAAATGTTACCGGCCTCATCGGCCACCAGAGTGATTGAGGTGCCCACCAAAGGATCCTGTGACCTTGCCAGAAACCTTGGTACCGCCCTGTTGAGCCAGGACGCAAACAGATCTACCTCAGGAGTGCCCCATCGGAGACATATCTGATGAAACACGGCCCGGTGAAGGGCCCACCCCGTGGTCCAACCCTAGGTGACTGAGGCATCCGACTGTCAATATTCCACTCCTGGAATTTGTATGTTGGAGGGGGCCGGAACGAGATGTTCTGCCCACTGGAGGATACTGGCAACTGCCAGAGCTGCCAACACCCTATTTGGCCCGCCCTGGTGATTGACATAAGTCACCACCGTTGCATTGTCCGACTGGATTCGTACCGGGAGCCCCCAAAGTCGATCCAACCATGATCCAGGCATAGTCTGATCACTCGGAAGTTCCAGGATATTGCTCAGTAGGCCGGATTCCACCAGCATCCCACGACTCTGAGCAAAAGCTCAGTCCCAGGACATCTCCCCCACCTGGACAGACTAGCATTGGTGGTCACCCTGTTTAATACAAGGGGAGAAAGGATTTACCCCGCCGAAGAACCATAGAGCACAGCCACCAGACAGGGAACCTCTGGTTTCCTGGCTCAGCCGAATCTGATTATCCAGAGACCTCGGGCAATTGTCCCATTATGCCAGGATCCCCTGAAGGGAGATTGTATGGAACTGTGCAAATGGACTCGTCTCAAAAAAGGTAGACATCATCAGACCCAACACCCATATGCAGGTCCGTAGGGTGGCCCACCTGCCGGATAACAGTAAATGAAAAATGCAGCATGCAACTTTTGGAGTTTGTCCAGAGGAAGAAACACTCTGGCTGGTGCTGAAGCCCGGGTCAGGCTCAGATAATCCAATGTTTTGAAAGGGTCCAAAGCAGACTTCAGATAGTGTAGAAGCCAAATTAATCTGTTAAAGTCTGTATAGGATCTACGTTGCCCCTCGGGGTAGTCGAGGACTCACAGAAGATCGTCCTGGCAGCTCAGGACCTCAAACCCCTACTGATGTAACCACACCAGATCCAGGGCCAACAGCTGAGGAGTGGTGGCAAGACCAAAAAGGCAACACCACGCGCTGATAATGCTCAGCACCCACAGCAAAACAGAGGAAGTGCTGGAGTCGGGCACATAATGGAATGCATGAGTAAGCATTCGTGATGTCGATAGAAGCCAGAAAGTACCCAGGATGAAGGGGTGCCACCGCCAGGTGGATGGACTCCATCCTGATATTCTGTACCCACACATGGCAGATCTGGACGTGTCATGCCCTCCATCTTTTGGACTGTGAACAGGTTTGAATAAAACCCCTGAAACTGTTCCCGACACCGGGACAATCACATTCTGAAGCAACAGGGCTTGCACAGCCCCACGAGGAGAACAGCAAATGGTCAAGCAACAGATGCACATTGAAAGCAAAAAAACTTTTTGGGGAACAAGGCCGGAAAACCATCTTGTAACCGGACAAAATCAAGACGCGTAATGATGTCATCCAGGGTAGCCCCCACAATGCATGTCTAAGCACCACTGCTGAAACAAAGAGCTCAGCAACCAGGGGAACTGCAGCCAAGAGGCATAGCAGGAAAACTGCAGCGCCTAGACCAAACTCAGGAGGGGGCCACCAATTGTGACCTCCATCGCCCGAGGTCCCTCACAGGGGGCGCCGGATGCCCCTCACAGGGAGCACAGACCGAGGCCCCTCACAGGGGGATTCGACGGATGCTGCCCACACGGGGCACCACTGAGGCCCCTCACAGGGGGCCCAGGCTAAGGCTCCTCACAGGGAGCGCCAGGAGCACCCACCCCGGGCCCACGTAAAGGACCCCCAAAACGAGATCGCCCTCAGGGCCCCCACAGTGCCGCTTCTCTGGTAGAGGGACGGCCACGAGGCCTAGCAGGCCGTGGCCTAAATTTTCGGCCGCAAGTGCACAGGCCACAGGTGGACCAGGCCAATCTGAGCCGCTGAACGGAGAGCGGACACCCAAAAAAGGAAAGCGGCGGCCTCCGGGGGCGCCCGGTCGGTAGGCCTAAATTTTTAGCCGCCTGCCGCAAGTGTGTGGCTCACGGGGGGACTGGACCAATCCGAGCCGCTGAACGGAGAGCGGACACCCAAAAACAGAAAGCGACGGCCTCCGCCGCCTGCCCTGGGGCCGCCCACCAAGCGCCCGCTCGGTAAGCCGCGGCCTTAACTGCGGGAAGGCCGCCCCAGGCGGTCCCCCAATCACGGATGTCACCCGCCTCCCAGGCCCAACCACTGCAGCAGGTGGGCCCAAGGATACCCCCCCAGTAGAAACCCTGAGGGTGGAAGGGGAGGGGCAGTGTCCCCCAAAAGCACCTAGGCCAGAAGCCTGGGCCTCACCTGGGAAGGAAGGGGGGATGGAGGAGAACCCCGGAGGGACCGACAACCCCAGGGAGTACCCGCGCCCCACACCACGTACAGGGAAGGAGAGGAGGGGGCTCCGTACTTACCGATCCAGCGAAGCTTGCGGGTAACGCTCCCAGACAGATCCCCTCGTCAACGAAGTGGGGAGGCCTGTCGGCCATGAGGAACGCTGCGACTCAGGCCGAGACCCGGTCGTATGCGACCTCATGAGATGTTTAACTCGCAAGGCCAGCCCCTGTCCAGTGGGGCTATAGCGCGTAGCTGTGGTCTGCACGTACTCGCTGGCCAGACTGGGGAGACCACTGGATCCTAGTATCCAGCCCGTCTCCCAGCCCGGCAGCTGTTTGTAGATCTCACCGGAAAAAATCCAGGAAAAAAGAAAACAAAAAAATTCCCAGGACTAGAACTAGGGAACTAGGTCCTTACTTGGGAGAAAAAAAAACTGGAGGCCTAAAGCAGAGAGGGGGTATATAGCACCTATGACTGCCCATAGGCGTAGCCAAGTCTTTTTCTGCCTAGTGTCCTACTCCTGTAGGGGGGCGGTATAACCCTATGGTTCTGAATAATAGAGCTCTGTGTCTGTCAATGAATGAAGAAAATGTATTTACATTTTTTTTTAACACTGTACGTTTAACTCTTTTTGGTGGTGAGTTGGGGAGAGGTGTTATTGTTTATGGTGGAGAGGTGTTATTGTTTAGGGTGTAGAGGTTAGGGAGGGGTGTTGTTTATGGTGGAGAGGGGGTTATTGTTTATGGAGAGGTGGGGAGGGGTGTTATTGTTTAGGGTGAAGAGGTGGGGAGGGGTGTTATTGTTTGTATATGTAGGAAGGGAGGGGGAAAGGGATGAGGGTATTTGGGAACCCAACAGCTGCCAATCACTGCACTTCAACACCCAGCAGACCTGCACCCCCTCCAAGAAGTTCTGCAGCAGCTGAGACACTTAGGGAAAGTCATCAGAGTGGGGGGAAGCAAAGCCTGGCTTAGTGCAGAACACACTACTCACCAGGCAGCAATGGCATCCCTAGGGGGGCAGAGGGGGCCCTGACCCCCCCAACATTATGCTGTGCCCCACCAATTAAAAAAAAAAAAATTTATACAAAAAGGCAATGTCTAAGAGGGAGAGTGTCCCCAGTCAGCTCCTGCGGGTGATTCCTCCCACCCTCCCTCTGCTTGCTGACACTGCATAATGCGAGCGCACACACAACCACGGCCACCCGATCTGCTCCTTCCCCTGCATCCTCATTGGCAGGGAGAAGAGCGAGTTGCAGGAAGGACTCTACTAGGACTCTCAGTTACTGAAAAAACAGACTGGTTTCTCCCGTCCTTAGGACAGGAGAACCAGCCTGTAAATTCCAAGAGATGCCAGACCAGCGCTGTCAATAGCAGGGGCAGGACAGCAAGAGGAGGCTGGGGAACCCCACAGTGGCAGAACACCAGGGCCCGGTGGCAAGACAACCTTTGCAAACCTGATAGTTCTTCCACTGCTTTGGACCCTTATATCTTCTTGGTATGCTGGTGACATATATCTCTTGTTTTCCGCCACCCTGGGGGGGGGGGGGGGGGGACGGACCCAATACAGTAGGAAGGGAGAACATGTGAAAGGGCCGTTGTGGGATCGTAGTAAAGGGCCCCAGGATGTATATATATAATTGCATTTTATAGTTGCCCCCCTACTTTTGTCCCTGTCCCCACGTGCCCCTCTAAATATGAAAGCTGGAGACGCCACTGCCAGGCAGATCTATCACCCGGCAGCTACCTGCAGAGGAGCCTGAGGAGAAGCACATTGCCGGGAGGACTCAAAAACCGAAGCTAAGGGGAGGGCCCTGGCCAATATTCACATAGGGAGCGGGGCCGGTGCGGGTCCACTTCAGGAAATGGAAATCCCCACGGTATACTGTATATTCCAAGTCAGTGACAGTATTGAAGTCCTTGTACAACATCAAGGCAGCTACAGTATTTTCAATCGAAAGTTGAGTAATATCAGTGCTTACATTTAAAAGCCTTCAGGCTGGAATCATTCCAGCTAAGAGGGCACAAAACAAAGTCACAAATGTTAATCCAAAGAATAATATTCTGCAGGCAATGGATTCATCACTTTATCTTTAAAAGTTACTCTGCAATCTACTTACACCCACCCCATTGAGTGCGGTTATGCAGTCCCCTGGATATTCCGATTGATATTCAGGTCTCTGCTCTACTCCTCAATGTGGACACCAGAGGGAGTTTGCACAGTTCAGAGAGACAGCAAATAGTCTAATTTTCTTCCTAGAGGACTTAGGAAAACCCTGCTCAATCTAGCAAAGTGAATATTTAATGAAAGCCTGTGAACTTCTAGGACTAGTTCACACCAGGTGCAGAATGTGTGCTAAATCAAATGTCTTCCCGCACTACACAAACGCGCTGCCTTTTTGCAGCATTCACAAAGTACCAAGCATTCTGGTGAGCCATGATTTTATAAATCATGCCAGCACTTTTTTTTGCACAAAAAAGCATGTGTGCTTAGACGCACCTCTTGGTGTAAATGATGCCCTAGAGTTTCTGCAGGCCTTTTTAACTTCAGGATGGCAGAAATATCTCCTGAAAAGTAGCATGTAAATCATGAATGATTAATCAAAAATAAATAGGAAAATATTCAGAGCACTCACTGTCTCATGGCTGGAGAATTTGCAGGACACATGGAAGTTGATCAGATTTTCACCAACTATTATGTAGGAGACCCCATATCCATCGTCAGCCACCTGAAAAACAGGAAGCAGAAGTATAAACACTGAAAGCTGGAAACACAGCTTCCTGTAACCCATTTATTAGAGATAAATGAAGTAGAAAAGGAAGCTAATGAGACGTTCTGGCCAACTTAAATACATACAGTATAATGTGAAAGCAATTAACCTTCTTCAAACGGCCAAAAGGTCAGCAAGATTGTTCCTTTAAACATATGTAATGCAGAAGGTATTTGTTTATAGCTTTCATGCAGAGTCACAACTAAAGTAATGCTACCAAAGTAAACCTATCATGATAAAAAAAATGAGAGCTAGCATTGCTTCAATTTTTAAAAACATGTCATATTCATTCTATGACTGCACTACTTAGTGATGCATTGAATAACATTAATAAGCCAAACATTGATGCAATTAAACTGGGAGTACGGCATTGGTAACCAAAAACAGGATTTTTGTATTCACTGTAAAATCCTTTCTGGGGTCTATTAAGTTCCCTTCACTTCACGTTTTTATTTCATGCTTTCGGGATTACTTTGCTACAAAACGGAGATACGGGCTTTATTATTCTATGCTAGGCAATAGCTTTTTTGTTGTCGGTGTCCATTTCTGCTGCAGGTGGTAGTAAAACCCCGCCAGTCTAAACATTTTAAGAATTCCTGTATCCCTCAATGGACTCCAAGAAAAGGTTTTTAGGTATGTAAAAAAAATCATTTTAAACTTTATTCACAGTAATTCTTATGCCCCGTACACACGGTCGGACTTTGTTCGGACATTCCGACAACAAAATCCTAGGATTTTTTCTGACGGATGTTGGCTCAAACTTGTCTTGCATACACACGGTCATACAAAGTTGTCGGAAAATCCGATCGTTCTGAACGCGGTGACGTAAAACACGTTTGTCGGGACTATAAACAGGGCAGTGGCCAATAGCTTTCATCTCTTTATTTATTCTGAGCATGCGTGGCACTTTGTGCGTCGGATTTGTGTACACACGATTGGAATTTCCGACAACGGATTTTGTTGTCGGAAAATTTTACATCCTGCTCTCAAACTTTGTGTGTCGGAAAATCCGATGGAAAATGTGTGATGGAGCCCACACACGGTTGGAATTTCCGACAACAAGGTCCTATCACACATTTTCCGTCAGAAAATCCAACCGTGTGTACGGGGCATTAGACTGTAGGGATATCAAACAGAGTTTTAACAGAGTAGTGGGCAAAACAGCAACAAATGCTAATAGGCAGAAGCAAAAAAATAAAAATACCAGAAAACTGGGGACTGCCTGCAGCTCAAAGAGCCGCCTGAAAGGACCCAATGCCTGAAGCTGGTGTCAGATGAGCCTAGGGTCTACTCAGTAGAACAAAAAACAGAATACTGAAAGAACAGATACTGAAAGAATAAAGAAACACCCACAGATTTACTAGACCATAGGTTTGGGTGATTGTCTGCCTAAGACACCTGGAGATGGTGAAACAAGAAGCCGGTGTACCCTTATGAGGTCCATTCAGAATACCAAGGAAATTAGTCTGCCTGAAGAAAAAGTAGTTGAGAGACAGACCAAACAAATTAAATCCAGACAATGGCAGGACATTTCCTTTTGCTGAATCAAGGCTGGTCAGAGGGATGGGACTATGGCATAGCTGAGGTGAAAGACAGAAACAACCCTAAACAATTAGAAAATACTTTGTCTCAACATCACCTGGTCCCTATGTAAAACCAGAAAAGGTTCCTTGCAGGATAAGCCCCCAGTTAAGACACTCGTATCATAAAGATGATGGCTGCAAGAAAATCCACCCTGTGGGTAACAGTAGAAAGGGGAATGTCTCCAACAGGTACACATGGTCATAGGCATGTGTATGAAGTGTGTTTGGGCACACCCTAATCACCCTGTGCCTCCCTCTGCTGCCCGGGTCCCCTGTGCCCCTATACTCCGCAGCACTGCTGGCTTCCTTACGCTCCCTAAAAAGCAGAGAGTCAAGCGATTCTTGGACTGGAAAACCCAAATCTAAGACTAGAAAGTCTTAAAGTGACACTAAACCATATCCTTGTTCTCCAAAAATAATCCATATACATCCAATAATTTACAGGCTTCTAATCTATTTTTACCAAAAAAAAATTCTTGCTGTGTTATTCAGATATCGCAGGCAAATAGGAATTTTGGTCCCCATCATAGCCTAATAGACACATCACCTTGTCCATCCTTCAGGAGTCCAACCCATCATTCAGGGAATTCACATGTATCTGTAAGTTCAGTCCATTCTCCCCATATCTTCATGAATTTACTAGCACACCCCTAGCTTCATATGTGAGTTTGTAAGTCGGTAATACCTGATTAATCAAGGTTTTCCATTGATTGAGGGAGATTGGTGTGGAGTATATCTACCGTTTTCCTGGCGTAAAATAATAAGAAGCGCATGAATTGTTTTTGATATGAGCTTAACTCCACATCCTCGAAAATTGCCAATATACACCACTTTGGACTGCAAATATTGGGTAAATTAAAGTTTGTTGCAATAAAGTGGGTTACTTGTGACCAAAACGGTCATATATTTTCGCAGCTCCAGAGCATGTGAAGTAGATCACCTGTGTTCTTATGACATTTATGGCAGATGGGACTGGTTAGTTCATGCATACAGAAGAGCCGCAATAGAGTGTAATAAATTCTATGGAAGATACGCAATTGTATCATTCTGTCCCTAGCAGAGATTGCCGTAACAAAATACGTATTAAGAAGTTCTTCTCAGTTTTCATCCGAGAGATCTGGTATGTCTGCTATCCAATGGTTTTTCAGAGCCTGTAATTAAGTGGATTTATGTTGCCCCAACTTCTTATAATATGTGGAGATCAGACCTGTGTGTTCTGGTTGTATTAGTGCCCCTTCCAAGGTAGAGTTTTGAAAGGAAACGCCTCCAAGGCCTAATTGGGACATTGCTGCATGTGTTAGGTATCCCTAGTTCCTGCTGTAGTAATGGAAAAGTTTTAAATTGGCCTTGGTCATATAACTGATGTATGTATTTTAACCCCTTTGTAGCCCAAAGGCAGGCGTCCGGTAGGTCATAGAAGTGAGGAAATGTGGGGTTAAACCATATAGCAGGGATATGCAATTAGCGGACCTCCAGCTGTTGCCGAACTACAAGTCCCATGAGACATAGCAAGACTCTGACAGCCAAAAGCATAACACCCAGAGGCATGATGGGACTTTTTGCAACAGCTGGAGGCCCGCTAATTGCATATCCCTGCCATATATGATGATTAGGGGATATGGGAACTGGGTCATCTGGAACCAGAGAGAGACATTGTCCATATATCCTAAGAGAGACCTTTAATATATCTGTACCCTCATCAACTCTAACCGTTTTCCGAAATATTAAATTATTCAGAGCTTCATAGGAGGAGAGCAAGGCCGCCTCCGCAGCAGTAGCAGCATTATTCAACTGGAAAAAGCCAATGTATGTAGACCAGTTGTGAAGCATAATAATAAAGTCTTAAAATTTGGCAGAGCTAAGCCACCCTAAGTTGTAGGCAATTGTAGTGTAGTCAGAGCTATTCTTGGGTTCTTAGGAAACCACAGAAATGTCGACAATAGGGAATCAATTTCCTGAAAGATTTTCTTAGGTACATACACAGGGTTGTTTGCCAAAATATATAAAAATTTGGGCAAAAAGACCATTTTAAATAAGTTTACTCTACCCATTAGTGTCAATCCTAGGTTTGCCCAGCTGGTTATTTTGCTTTTAAAGGATGCTATGCACGGTAAGAGGTTATTTTTTAATATAGTTGGAAATTGGTAATTATACTGTAACTCCCAAATATTTAAACTCTGAAGCTACTTGTAACGGGCAGTCTAAGGGAAGATCAAAAGGGATGTTGGGATCCATAGGAAAAACACTGGACTTGGTCCAATTCACCCTGAGACCAGAAAAGGTTCCAAAATTACTAATTAGTCAGAGCATCATAGGGTTCGTAACCCGGGGATTAGATAGATAAAGTAACATCATATCTGCATAGACTGATATGCGTTCTAATTATTACCATTAATTATACCATTAATCCTAATGCAGGCTAGAGGTTGGTCATACAGTATTTGGATCCAGGTGAGAAAATAATCTCCAAACCCAAATTTCTCCATTATATAAAAGAGATAAGGCCATTCAACAGAATCTAATGCCTTATGGGCGTCAGGGATACAACCGCTCTGGGGACCGATAAAGCGTTAGGAAATTGAAGGTTAGTAAACAATCTACGTATATTACTATATGTAGATCTCCCCGGAATAAATCCAGTTTGATCTGAGCTTATCAATGTAGTAATTACCGAATTTATGCGGGAGGCTAATATTTTAGATATAATTTTAAGATATGTGTTAATCAGGGAAATTGGCCTATAGGATTCACAGTAGAGGGGGTCCTTATTGGACTTAGGAATCAATATAATTAGGGCCTCTCGCATAGATGGAGGGAGACTTTTCTGTGTAAAGATAGTGGAATAAAGTTTATGCAATCTTGGGACCAGGACATTTCGGTGCGTCAGATACCACTCAATGGGAAATCCATCCGGCCCCAGAGTCTTATGTTTGGCCAAGTTTTAAGGGCATTATCTATCTCCTCCATGGAAACGGGTGCTTCCAGAGATAGTAGTTGTTCATCTGATAAGGTAGGGAAAGTTATAGAGTCTACATATTCATACAGTTCTGGGGGAGTATAGTGAGCTTGGGATTTATAGAGGTCTGAATAAAATTGTAGGAAGGCCTCCATAATACGATCTTGGGAGGCATGGAGTGGCTGAGCTATCATAGACACTAGAAATAGTGATGGGTTTGGGTATAGCTTTAGCTAAGAAGGCAAGAAGCCTCCCATTTTTGTCCCTTGTGTCAAAAACCCTCTGCCCTCTGACACTGAGTCTTTGACACAAGCGCCAGCTCAGAAACCCTTCGGGCATCTTGCAACAATTGATAGCAAACTGGGGAAGGATCCCTGACATAATATTTAAGGGTATTCCCTATATCGCAGGGATAGGGAGGGTAAAAAAGGGGAGGGGTATGCCTGTATATCACAAATTATGTACAAGTGAATGTGAGGGACGACATCACTAATGGAGCAAGGGAGGAGGTGGAATCCTTATGGGTAGAGCTACAAAGGAAGGAAACTAAGGGGAAAGTAATGCTGGGAGTATGCTACAGGTCCCCTAACCAGAGGGAGGAGGGGGAGACGGACCTCCTATCACAGTTTGGATTAGCAGCAAGGATGGGAAGTGTCATTATAATGAGGGATTTTAATTATACAGACATAGACTGGGCGGAAGGAACCACGCATTCATCTAAAAGCTTGCCATTTCCTAAATGTCTTGCAGGACAATTTCATGGGTCAGATGGTAAATGCATCAACAAGAAACAAAGCGTTATTAGACCTACTGATTACCAACAATACAGTCCTGATCACGGATATAGAAATACGGGGCAATTTAGGAAACAGCGATCACAGGTCAATTAGTTTCAGTATAAATCACACAAAGGGAATACAAAGACACTGAATTTTAAAAGAGCCAACTTCCCTAAACTACGATACTTGCTAGAAGATACTAAATGGGATAAAATCTTAGTAACAAAGAACATGGAGGAAAAATGGGTATGCTTTAAGAGCATATTAAATAAGGGTATTAGCCAGTGCATCCCAATGGGAAATAAATTTAAAAGAGCTAATAAAAATCCTGGGTGGCTTAACTCCAACGTAAAAATGCATATAAAAGCAAAGGAGAAGGCCTTCAAAAAATACAAGGCTGAGGAATCATCAGCATTCCAACTTTACAAAGAAAGCAACAAGAAATATAACGGTGCAATCAGGGCGACTAACATAGAACACGAAAGGCACATAGCAGAGGTGAGTAAAAAAAATCAGATCATATTGGCCCCATAAAGAATGATGAAGGGAATCTGGTTACAAAGAATGGAGAGATGGTCGAAGGTACTGGATTTATTCTTCTCTTCAGTCTTCACAAGGGAAACTTAACATTAATAAGTCACCAGGACCAGATGGCTTGCACCCGAGGGTCCTTAAGAAACTCAGTCAAGTAATTGCCAGACCATTGTTCCTAATTTTTAAGAACAGTCTAGTGACTGGAAGGGTACCAGCAGATTGGAGAAAAGCCAATGTAGAACCAATGTAGGGCCAAGATACATCCCTGGGAATTACAGACCAGTTAGCCTAACATCAAGATCTTGGAGGGGATGATAAGGGACTGTATACAAGATATTAGTAATGAAAACTGTATCATTAGCAGTAATCAGGATGGATTCATGAAGAATTGTTCTTGACAAACCGACCTATTAACCTTCTGAGGAGGTGAGCTGCCATCTAGATAAAGGAAGGCCCATAGACGTGGAGTATCTGGATTTTGCAAAGGCATTTGACACACTTCCCTATAAACGTTTACTGTACAAACTAAGGTCTGTCAGCATTGACCAAAGGGTGAGTACATGAACTGAAAACTGGCTACAGGGGCAAGTTCAGACGGTAGTGATAAATGGGGAGTACTCTGAATGGTCGGGTGTGGAAAGCAGGGTCCCCCAGGGTTCTGCACTGGGACCAATCCTATTTAATTTATTCATAAACGACCTGGAGGATGGGCTAAACAGCTCAATCTGAGTATGTGCAGACAATACTAAGCTAAGCAGGGCAATAGTTTCTCCACAGGATGTGGAAACCTTGCCAAAAGATTTGAACAAATTAATGTGGTGGGCAACTACATGGCAAATGAGGTTTAATGTAGAAAAATGTAAAACTGTTCAGCTGCCATAAATATTGTTTATTATGCATTTCCCTAAAATGGTCAGAGCACCCAAAGGTGATATTTTAGTTACACGTGGACCCTGGTGAGCTGAGTAAGATCTAGGCCTATTATATGCCTTGTTGTCTTGGATAGTCCACCTGTAAGTCATGGGTGTCCTCACTCACCTCTGCATTAATCAGCACCTCTTGTTGCATTTTCCATAATAAAAAATAAAGAAATCAACATGGAGAGTGGGGAACCCCAATAATAATGGTCACAGAAGCTGTGTAGACTGAGGTGGGGGAATGTACTACAACTTGAGTATTCGAAATATGGAGCAGCTGTACACACTAACCAATCTGCTTTTAAAAAGGAACTTTACTATCTCAATCACCATTAACTATTTTTAATGCTTATGCTGCTAGCATTAGTAAATAGACAGGTAAGTATATCATATTTACTTGTTTTAAACTTTTTTTTTTTACATTTACCCAGTTACTTCCTGGTTTTCAGGCCTAGACAAATGATATCATACATGCCAGAAGTCTTCAGGGGTAGGAGGAGGCGTTTTCTCCATTAAGCACACCATTGTCCTGCCTGTATGCTTAAGCTAAGCTAAGGGCAGAAGAATTTAGTGGCCATAGGTGCTACATGAATCATGTGCTCTTACGCAAGATGGCCACTACTAGAAATGCTAGGGGGGGTGTTTTTCAAAATGATTTCTCAACAAAATAAAGCATAAAAGACATGGATGAATGTGTGTGTTTGCTTTGAATATTAAAAATGAATTAAGTAGCGTTTTTGGTTTGTGGTGCTCAGATGCAGTGTGGGTCTGTTTTAATTTCAACTTGTTCAGTTACGCTTTGAAGATGACAGCTGGAGGCTGATTGATTGCCATTCATGGCTGCACCAGATTCTGGCTACTCCAGTCTTAGTAAATTCCTCTCAGAAACTCAAGCACAGACATTCCAAGAAAATTGTCCCCATGTAAAATAAGAACATGTTAAGTGGTATAGCCATCCATCATTTAGCAAAAACTAAAATATTTTTGGCGGACTCTCTAACCCAGTCAGTTGGAAGAGAGGCGATTCCAACAATAGCAACATCACATCATTCACCTAGATATTCAAACTCCGTTACAAACCAAAACTAAGATATCTCCAATAGAAAGAAAAAAATAATGGACTAGTAAAAACATGATGAGGTCATTCCAACAAGCACTTTCTTTTAGAAAAGGTAAATGTCGTAAAAAAAAGCTAGGAATTTAGCTTTAAAGTTTGGTGTACGAGTTATCACAAATGTGAAACACTGCACTATATTTACTTACGGGGCCAAATCCACCTCCACATGAAACATATTCTGGATGGTTTACTAAATCAAAGAGTTCCACTTGCTGGATAGGAGTCTGGCTGGTGGAGAGGCGCCAGGGTTCAGACAGCACCTAAGAAAGCAAATTTACATGAAGCATTAGCAGTTAAGCGAATAGTAACACTGTAATTTTTTCAGCAAAGCACACATCAGTGTTTTACCTCTTTCAAAAAAGGTGAATCCACCCCGAGGTATTTGGATACTACATACATACAAAACAAATGTCGATCAATTCCAGCTCCAGTCATTGCATTTCTGTACAGCAACTGATGCTTATCTGCTGCTTTTCTAAACAGTTTTAGCCTTTCCTCAACCTGTTAATAAGAGATAAAAAGTTAGCATACAAGCTTGACCTGCCTGTATAGCATCTAAACACATACATTTTAGCTGCAGGAGTTTTACTTTTTGGGGGGATTAAAAAAAAGGAACATATACAGTACCTTGAAAAAGTATTTATACCCCTTGAAATTTTTATTATTTTTTTATTGGGATTTTAAGTCAAGTGGAAGGAAAAATAGGATATTTTCGTCATACTTACCCGTAAAGTCCTTTTCTTTGAATACATAACGGGACACAGAGCTAGGCATTTATTCATTACTACTGGGTTATACGCCATATCTAGGTAAATGGACACTGGTAGACAAAGTCTTAGACAGGAAGTCCACCCCTATATAAGCCCTCCCATACAGGAATTACTTTCGTTTTGTAGCAAGCACTGAATCCTTAAAAAAGAGGGGAAGGACCTCTTTGTCCCTTGATGTAGTCAAAGAGAAGGATTTTACAGGTAAGTATGATGAAAAAATCCTATTTTCTTTATTATACATCACGGGACACAGCGCTAGGTTAATATTCATTACTTACTGGGATGTCCCAGAGCAATAGCCTTAAGGGGAGGGAGACACCCTCCCCAACAAAAAATAGCCATCAGACTTTAAAACGGCAGCCTGTAGTACACTATGGCCAAAAGCTGAATCTTCAGCTGCTCCAACATCTACCTGATAAAATCTTGCGAACGTATGCACTGAAGACTAGGTAGCAGCCTCACAAATCTGAGCCGCAGATACCCAATGGCGAAAAGCCCAGGAGGTTCCTACACCCCTGGTAGAATGAGCTCTCACCCTGAAGGGAGGAGCCTTATGTTTCAGACCATAGGCCTGAGTGACCAACTGGGGGACCCAATTGACAAGTTTTGGAAGCTGCCTGCCTCTTCTTGGCTCCTTCTGGTAAAACATAAAAGGAATCTGATCCTCGGATCTCTGCAGATCTAGACAAACTCTGACTGCCCGGTCGTCTCTACTCCGCCGAACGAGGCTGAGAGAAAAAAGAAGGCAAAACAATTTCCTGATTTAAATGAAAGACCGACACCACCTTTGGCAAGAAGGATGGAATAGGATGCAACACTCCCTTGTCGTGGTGAAGAATTAGGTATGGTTCCATATATGAAAGGGCCGCCAACTCAGACACCCTTCTAGTCGAGGTGATGGCCGCCAGGAAGGCTAGATTGCATGACTGCAAGACTAATGGAATTTCTTTGATGGGCTCAAATGGTTGTTTCTGTAACACAGGCAGTACCAAATTTAAGTCCCAAGGACACATAGGTGACCTAATGGGGAGGAAGCAAACGAGTTGCCCCCTGCATAAAGGTTCAGGCCAGCGAATGGGAGGCTAAATACCTTTGGAAAAATACTGACAGGGCCGAAATCTGACCTTTGATTGTACTCGAAGCCAAATGTCATTCATGGGATGGTGAGGCTACATTCATGGCAATGGTGGGTTTGCAGATGGGCACTTGTGAGGCTGCAGATAGGCACTGACCCTTATTTTGCTTCACAGTTCTTTAATTTTTTTTTTTCCTGAAACTTCGCTTTTAAAGTGAAGGTGCATGTTATACGCCAATAAATACGGTATATCCAAATAATACTGGAAAACATAAAAAAAAAATATGTAAATAAAGTTCTCTCATGCACCAATTAGATGACAAAGGCAGGTCATACAATTGGTTTTGTAAGACCCTGTATTGAACAAAGGAAATATGCAAATCATAAATTGCAAAACACCCAAACAGTTAGTGTAATAAAAATATAGATATAAATATAGAAAATGTTTATATATAGCAAAGTGAATGGGCCAGATGAAATGATGTCCAAATGTATTTTCTTCACAGTTGAATGAAGGAATAGTGCGGAAATCCACCACCAAAATATAAGGGGTTACTGCTTACCAGAAGCCCATGATCCCCCGTTACAAAGGATCAAGGGAAGCCTGCATGTAATAAGCCCTCCAGAGCATGTCCAGTGTACCAACTGTCCTTGGTGTACTAGAGGTGATAAAGGATCTCCAGAAGCGCCCAAGGGCCCTCATAACTTTTCAACACTCCTCATTTCATTCCAAACTCATGAATGGATGTATATGGCATGGAAAGATAAAGAGTGCTCCATAGTGTAAACCTTCAAGTTTATTGAGTATAAAAACAGTAATGCACTTACACAAGCAAGCAGAAAAAAAGCCTTGGTGTCTGGTGCACCGGCCGGTAGCATACAGACCAACCCGTCCTTCTGGAACCGACAGTGGCAACACGAGGTGACGTAAGCGCGTCGCTTCATCCTACGCGTTTCGTAATAGGTTACGTCATCCAGGGGCAAGGGCGGCGCGCTGCGTCACCTCCCTTTATATCATAGCAACATCACCAAGCCTCGTTCTGGGTCCTAATCCATCTTATGGACATGCGCAATAGCATTGTGGAAATCAGTACCGTCCGTAGACCACATAGGACAGATCCAATTCGGGGCCGGTGGTCCGTCACATAAGTAAAATTAAAAACTTGTATTAAATAAACATTGTGTGTTTCGGTGGCATGGGGATCAAATTGATAGATTCCTAAGTATTCACTCGCTAGCAAGACCGAAAAAACAAGGACACAGGGAAAATCTGAAGTATCCTGATATACATTGTAAAAATGCAGCATACCCTGTGTCACTCAGCTTAAGCGGAAGTGAGTTATATGTACACACCGGTGTCATCACGGTGAACTCCGCCATGCGGCACCCAGCGGACAAACTAGGTATCACACTAAACTAAAATAAAATAGAAACAAATGAATCCCCCGGATTTATATCAAAGAGCCAGAAATAGAGCCCAAATGCACACGGGGGTCGCTCTACTACAACGTAGGCGACCTCCAGTGGTGACCAAGGGGATTGCAAGCTCTCAATGAGCGAATGGTCCGGATGGCAAATTAAAACAATGGTACAGATACAAAAACGGGGAAAATTAATCAAATAATCTGGTGTCACATATATGTAATTAAAAAAATCTATATGGATGAAAACCCAGAAGCATAGTTGGATGCAATCCATATCTATCTTGACCTTAGTGAAATTCTTATACAAAGTACTGCATAAATCTATCGGTCTTAAAAAGATACAGAAAAAAATCCCCAAAAGCCACATTGTAGGGAAAAAAAGGGGATCAAACATTGGTATTAAAAAATAAAATAAAATAAATAAAACAAAGTGATTGAATAAAATCAAACATTAAATACTCAAAACTATATGGGCACCTCATCAGGAATTATTGATAAAGGCGGTCACGTCCGTATCAACGTTAAGGCCAAAGGGAATGCAAGTCCTGAGTCTATGGATCCAAGCCATTTCTTGCTTTAAAATTTCTCGAACTAATAGACTGCCCCTCCAATGGGGTCTATATTTATCAATCCCTATAAATAGGGTATTCGTTGGATCTTTGTCATGTACTTACGTTGTAGTAGAGCGACCGCCGTATGCATTTGGGCTCTATTTCCGGCTCTTTGATATAAATCCGGGGGAATCATTTGTTTCTATTTTATTTTAGTTTAGTGTGATACCTAGTTTGTCCGCTGGGTGCAGCACTTTAGATTTTCCCTGTGTCCTTGCTTTTTCGGTCTTGCTAGCGAGTGAATACTTAGGAATCTATCAATTTGATCCCCATGCCACCGAAACACACAATGTTTATTTAATACAAGTTTTTAATTTTACTTATGTGACTGACCACCAGCCCCGAATCTGATCTGTCCTATGTGGTCTACGGACGGTACCGATTACCACAATGCTATTGCGCATGTCCATAAGATAGATTAGGACCCAGAACGAAGCTTGGTGATGTTGCTATGATATAATGGGAGGTGACACAGCGCGCCGCCGCCCGTGCCCCTGGATGACGTAACCTATTACGAAACGTGTAGGGTGAAGCGACGCACTGACGTCACTTCGTGCTGCCACTGTCGGTTCCAGAAGGACGGTTGTTCTGTGTGCTACCGGCCGGTGCACCAGACACCAAGGCGTTTTTTTCTGCTTGCTTACGTAAATGCATTACTGTTTTTATACTCAATAAAATTGAAGGTTTTACACTATGGAGCACTCTTTATCTTTCCATGCCATATACATCCATTCATGAGTTTGGAATGAAATGAGGAGTGTTGAAATGTTATGAGGGCCCTTGGGCGGTTCTGGAGATCCTTTATCACCTCTAGTACACCAAGGACAGTTGGTACACCGGACATGCTCTGGAGGGCTTATTACATGCAGGCTTCCCTTGATCCTTTGTAACAGGGGATCACGGGCTTCTGGTAAGCAGTAACCCCTTATATTTTGGTGGTGGATTTCCACACTATTCCTTCATTCAACTGTGAAGAATATACTTCTTATGGATGGACACTAACCATTGTTCCACTTCACGGGGGTTATTACTGTGTGGGCCTTTGGACATAATTTCATCTGGCCCATTCACTTTGCTATATATGGACATTTTCTATATTTATATCTATATTTTTATTACACTGTTTAGGTGTTTTGCAATTTATGATTTGCATATTTCCTTTGTTCAATACAGGGTCTTACAAAACCAATTGTATGACCTGCCTTTGTCATCTAATTGGTGCATGAGAGCACTTTATTTACATATTTTTTTATATGTTTAGCGCGATTTTATGTTTTCCAATTTGATCACTGTAATTATGTTATGCAGAAGAATTGCTGCTTTGCATATTTAATATTTCACTTAAACCATTGGGTTTTGGCACATAATTTTTGCAATTTTTGACCTTAGCGCAGTTTGTTTTCTTTTTTCGTATCCAAATAATACTCCCGAGCTCATCTCTTTACTCACACACAGCCACAAAAGGGAAGAATTCTTGTTGGCCAGTGTATTAGAGCTCGAACGAACACACTTAGACCGAATTTTAATGGTTCAAAGAATGTCAGGCAAAATGGTCAGCCCTCGCGCATGTTTACTTCATCAAATCTGGCACTCTTTGAAAAAAGTTTGGACACCCCTGCCCTAGAGAATACAATGGCGGTCGCTGCAATATTTTGTCACACCGTATTTGCGCAGCGGTCTTACAAGTACACTTTTTTTTGAAAAAATACACTTTTTTTAATTAAAAAATAAGACGACAGTATAGTTAGCCCCATTTTTTTATATTGTGAAAGATAATGTTACGCCAAGTAAATTGATACCCAACATGTCACGCTTCAAAATTGCGCCCGCTCATGGAATAGCGACAAACTTTTACCCTTAAAAATCTCCATAGGCGACGTTTAAAAAATTCTACAGGTTGCATGTTTTAAGTTACAGAGGAGGTCTAGGGCTAGAATTATTGCTCTCTCTCTACTGATCGCGGTGATACCTCACATGTGTGGTTTGAACACCGATTACGTATGCAGGCGCTGCTCACGTATGCGTTCGCTTCTGCACGCAAGCTCGTCGGGACGGGGCGCGTTTAAAATTTTTTTATATTCTTTTTTATTTTACCTTTTATCTTTACACAGTTTAAAAAAATTGTATCACTTGTATTCCTATTACAAGGAATGTGAACATCCCCTTGTAATAGAAAAAAAGCATGACAGGACTTCTTAAATATGAGATCTGGGGTCAAAAGACCTCAGATCTCATATTTACACTAAACGCAATAAAAAAAAAAAAAAAAAAGTCATTTAAAAAAAAATGAAAAAAAATAAATAAATTGGCCCTTTAAGAGCTATGGGCAGAAGTGACGTCGCTTCCGCCCTGCAATGATATGGAGGTGGGGGCCATCTTTCCCTCACTTGTCTCCATGTCAGGCCACAGGAAGGATCCGATTGCCTCCGCCGCTGCCTCCGGATCGCGGCGGGGGGCACCGGATCGCGGCGGAGGGGGGCCCTCTCCCGCCACCGATAAAAGTGATTTTGCGGCTAATCCGCAGCAGAGACCACTTTTTATCTTAAACCGGACTGCTCACTGAGGAGGATACAGGGGTTATGGCAGCTAGCTGCTGCCATAACAACGATGTCCTCCTTCGAAGTTCCGACGTATAACGACGGTGGGCGGTCCGGAAGTGGTTAAATTACAGGTGGACTCCATTTACTAATTAGGTGACTTCTGAAGGCAATTGGTTCCACTAGATTTTAGTTAGGAATATCAAAGTAGTGGGGGCTGAATACAAATGCATGCAACACTTTTCACATATGGATTTGTAAAAAAATTTGATGAATATTTGAAAACCATTTATCATTTTCCTTCCACTTCACAGTTATGTGCCACTTTGTGTTGGTCTATCACATAAAATCCCAATAAAATACATTTATGTTTTTGGTTGTAACATGACAAAAAATGTGGAAAAATTCAAGGCACTGTATTATTACATTTCATGTCTAGCCATATGAAACCGCATTATTTACATTTTATCAATATAAAGTTAGTTTGTCGAAGATGCGCATCTATCTTGTACTCTGTCAATATAACATTCATAGACTATGCTTGAAAAAGGGGGGCATTAGTGATCTGCACACTTGCTTTTTAAAAACCGTTGCAATTGGTAAAGTGACCCAGCCAAAGCAGATCTTATGCAAAAATCTGATTATTCCCTCTTACATCATCATAAGCATCATCCTTATACAATTCACTAAAGCAATCTACACACAATTTGGTGTCTGGCTGTAAATGAATGATCAAGTCGCCAAGCAATCAATCATGGAGGTCATATATCCTGTTCACACTGAAGCTCAAAACTATCGTGAACAGTGATAAATGATAAATTATTGGCTACTTTGAATGACAAAATATCATTATTTGAAAAAAATATGAGACCCATGGATAAATTACATTTTAGGAGATCAATGAAGAGAGTAAAATGCTGGACTCACATGATGATTGAAGAGGTGGGACAATTCTCTTCACACTCTTCTCTTCTTCAATCTTGTATCTTACCCAGTTTCTCTTCCCTTATGGCAAGTAGATCTAAGTATATTTGCTGCAGTTTACACCAGTATTGCTACTGTTGTAAAAAGTCATTTTGATATAAGGCTCCCTTTCTTTTTCTACACATGAACATGAGGAATGGTGTATTATTGCTGTGACCCTGAACACGGGGTGTGCATTAACTCAGGAAGCCTTATGTCACATCTGAACCACTTCAGCCCCGGAAGGATTTACCCCCTTAATGACCAGGCCATTTTTTGTGATACGGCACTGCCTTACTTTAACTGACAATTGCGTGGATGTGCGACGCTGTACCCAAATAAAATTGGTGTCCTTTCTTTTGGTGGTATTTGATCACCTCTGTGGTTTTTATTTTTTGCGCTATAAAACAAACAAAAAAAAGCGACAATTTTGGAAAAAAATAAATAATTTTTTTTTTACTTTCCGCTATAATAAATATCCCAAAAAAAATAATGTAAAAAAACGAAAGGTCTTCATCAATTTAGGCCAATATGTATTCTTCTACATATTTTTGGTAAAAAAATCCCAATAAGCATATAATATTGATTGGCTTGCGCAAAAGTTATAGCGTCTACAAACTATGGGATAGATTTATGGACTTTTTAGCGCGACTGCGACATTGCAGAGGGCAAATCTCACCCCGAGTGACACTTTTTGGGAACCAGTGACACCAATACAGTGATCAGTGTTAAAACAATGCACTGATCACTGTATAAATGACACTGACAGGGAACATCAGGGGAAATCAAAGGATTAAGTGTGTTTCTAACTGTGGGGAAAGTACTGACTGGAAGAACACAGATTGCTGTTCCTTTCCTGTTAGAACGGGGATATGCCTTGTTTACATAGGCAGATCCCCGGTCTGTCTCTTTGTAAAGCGATCGCGGATGGCTGACACACATCGGGTCCGCCGGACCAGCGCATTGGCTCCCGCTCCGTGCAGGTACGTGGTTTCATGCAATAGGGCTGCCCTGCCGCAGTATATATGCGGTGGGCGGTCTTTAAGTGGCTAAAGGATTGTAATGTGTAAAAGTATATATGTTATGTTTTAGTTTTGAATCGCTCTTTCAAATAGTAAAAGTTATTGGAAAAGAAAGATTGTTCTACAAACATGATAGTTTCCTCTTGGTGAGGTTGTAATATTTGTGCTAGTGCAGAAAACAGGGGGGTGCACTATGGGAAGCAGCAGTCTAACGGAAAAACAATGACAATCAACAAGGAAAATATATTCCTGCTAACTGACTTTCTCTCCAAAAAAGGTTGGTCAGGGACATGAAGGAACCCACAAACATACGAACATGTTCTTTACCACTTTAGGACCAAGCCTTTTCTGGTACTTTTTATTTACAAGTTTAAATCCGTATTCTTTGTTAGAAAATTAGTTATAACCCTCAAACATTCTATACACACACAGTGGATATAAAAAGTATACACACCCCTGTTAAAATGTCAGGTTTCTGTGATATAAAAAAAAAAAATAGACAAAGCATGCAGTATTTGGAACTGTTCATAATTCCCTCTATCTTGACTAGGGCCCCTGTTCCAGCTGAAGATAAACAGCCCCAAAGCATGATGCTGCCACCGCTATGCATCACTGTGGGTATGGTGTTCTTTTGGTGATGTGCAGTGTTGTTTTTTCATATCTTTTGGAATTATGGTCAAAAAGTTCAACCTTGGTTTCATCAGACCATAACACATGCTTTTGGGAGACTTCAGATGTGTTTTAGCAAAATTTATTCGGGCTGGGATGTTTTTCTTTGTACGAAAAGGCTTCAGTCTTCCAATCTACTCCATAGCCCAGACATATGAAGAATAGGGGAAATTGTTGTCACATGTACCACACACAGCCACATATTCCTGCAGCTCCTTTAATGTTGCTGTAGGCCTCTTGGCAGCCTCCCTGACCAGTTTTCTTCTCGTCTTTTCATCATTTTGGCATTACGTCCAGTTCTTGGTAATGTCACTGTTGTGCCATATTTTCTGCACTTGATGATGACTGTCTTCACTGTGTTCCATGGTATATCTAATGCCTTGGACATTATTTTTTACCCTTCTCCTGACTAATACCTTTTAACAATGAGATCCCTCTGATGCTTTGGAAGCGCTTTGTGGACCATGGCTTTTGCTGTAGGATGCGACTAAGAAAATGTCAGGAAAGACCTACTAGAACAGCTGAACTTTATTTGGGGTTAATCAGAAGCACTTTAAATGATGGCAGGCCTGTACTGACTCCTATTTAACATGCGTTTGAATGTGATTGCTTAATTATGAACACAGCTACATCCCTAGTTATAAGAGGGTTTGCACACTTATGCAACCACATTATTTTAGTTTCTTATTTTTTACCCCCCTAAAAGATTTTAGTTTGTTTTTCAACTGAGTTATACAGTTTATAGGTAACATTAAAAGGGGTAAAAAGTTATGAAGCGATTTATGTTTGTCTCACTTTTTTACATCACAGAAACCTGACATTTTAACAGACAAATACATATATACATATACACATGTTTTATTTAGCAGAGGCCCTCAGAAATAAAATGGCGATTGTTGCAATTTTTTTTTATGTCACATGGTATTTGCGCAGTGGTTTTTCAAATGATTTGAAACAGCACAAGCCGATCAGCAGGTGTCGGCCAATAGATATCCACCGACACCCGCTGATCGGCGAGGAGAGATACAGAATGGATCTCTCCCTACAGTGGGGAAAACAATGATTTGATCCCCTGCAAATTTTGTAAGTTTGCCCACTTACAAAGAAATTAAACACTTCAGCCCCCTTCTTTTACCCCCCTCCTGACAAGAGCATTTTTTGTGATTCGGCAGTGCGTTGCTGACAATTGCGCGGTCGTGCAACGTTGTACCCAAACAAAATTGACGTCTTTTTTTCTCACAAATAGAGCTTTCTTTTGGGGGTATTTGATCACCTCTGCGGTTTTTATTTTTTGCGCTATAAACAGAAAAAGAGCGACAATTTTGAAAAAAAAAGTAATATTTTTTACCTTTTGCTATAATAAATATCCCCCCAAAATAGATGAAAAAAAACACATTTTCTCCTCAGTTTAGGCCGATATGTATTCTTCTACATATTTTTGGTAAAAAAAAAAAAGAAAGAAAATCGCAATAAGCGATATTGGATTGGTTTGCACATAAGTTATAGCGTCTACAAAATAGGGGATAGATTTATGGCATTTTTATTATTTTCTTTTTTTTACTAGTAATGGCGGCGATCTACGATTTTTATCGGGACTGCGACATTATTGTGGACACATCGGACACTAGTTTGGGACCATTGTCATTTATATAGTGATCAGTGCTATAAATAGCCACTGATTACTGTATAAATGACACTGGCAGGGAAGGGGTTAAACACTAGGGGGCGATCAAGGGGTTAAGTTTGTCCTAGGGAATGATTCTAACTGTGGGGGGGGTGGGCTACCACTGACATGACAGGGAGCAGTAAATCCCTGTCATGTCACTAGGCAGAACAGGCAAATGCCTTGTTTACATAGGCATCTCCCCGTTCTGCCTCTCCGTCTCACGATCGCAGGCCACCGGCGAACATTGAGTTTGCGGGACCTGTGGGCACGCTCCCGCGGCATGCGCACGCACACCCGCAAGGCGGCAAATTCAAAGGGACGTACCAGTATGCCCATTTGCCTGTACGAGCCATTCTTCCGACATATATGTGTGTGCGGCGGTCAGCAAGTGGTTAAGTTAACAGTATAGTCAGTGTTATCTGGTGCTCCAAATGAAGCAATCCTTAGGGGTATAGTCTGTGGCTGTAATAGCTGGATGGTGATGTATCCATAGGTTGGGTGGTTGGAAAAGAAAGGGGTATCAAGGGTTGAAAAGGAAGGCAACCATCCTTCAGCGTGTGTCCAGAACTCCAAGGCACCGACCTTAGAGTAGTATTAAAATGATGACTTCCCAACCGGCGCATGCCGATGTACGTCGGCAGAATGGCACGGCTGGGCAAATAGGCGTACCTGCAAGTCCCATCTGAATTCCCTGCCGTGCCATTGCGTGCGCGCCGCCGGCCGGGAGCTCCGTGAGTCGGGTAGCGGGTCCTGCGGACTCGATCACCGCGGGGTTACCCGCGATCGCCTCACAGAGAGGACGAACGGGTAGATGCTGATGTAAACAAGCATCTCCCCGTTCTGCCTAGTGACAGTGTCACTGATCTCTGCTCCCTGTGATCAGGAGCAGAGATAGTGATGTATCACAGCTAGCCCATCCCCCCTACAGTTAGAAATCCCTCCCTAGTACTGACTTAACCCCTCCCCGCCCCCTAGTGGTTAACCCCTTCACTGTGTCATTTACACAGGAATCAGTGCATTTTTATAGCACTGATTGCTGTATAAATGACAATGGTCCCAAAAATGTGTCAAAAATGTCCGATGTGTCTGCCATAATGTCGCAGTCACAATAAAAATCGCTGATCGCCGCCATTACTAGTAAAAAAAAAAATTATTAATAAAAATGCCATAAAACTATCCCCAATTTTGTAAACGCTATAACTTTTGCACAGACCAATCAATAATCGCTTATTGCGATTTTTTTTACAAAAAATATGTAGAAGAATACGTATCGGCCTAAACTGAGGGAAAAAAATGTTTTTTTTTAATTATTTTTTGGGGATATTAATTATAGCAAAAAAGTAAAAAATAATGTTTTTTTTTTCAAAATTGTCGCTATTTTTTTGTTTATAGCGCAAAATATAAAAACAGCAGAGGTGATCAAATACCACCAAAAGAAAGCTCTATTTGTGGGAAAAAAAGGACGTCAATTTTGTTTGGGAGCCACGTCGCACGACCGCGCAATTGTCAGTTAAAGTGACGCAGTGCCGAATCGCAAAAAGTGCTCTGGTCAGGAAGGCGGTAAATTCTTCCAGGGCTGAAGCGGTTAATAGGATTAGATAACACTTACAAGATGGTAGAAGATGCATGCTCGTCAAAGTAAAGTGCAGTTCTGGCATTCCACATGGCTCTGCGGGTCCCATCGCTGTTCCGGATAGCTGGAAAGGATTGGGCAGCTGGCTGGAATGGATCACAGTGGCCAATAGAAGGATCAGCCAGCTCCGAGCGCGTAGCCTTTACCACTGCAGCCTCGACTGACAAGATTCCAGCTCTGCCTTGGTCCAATCAGATGCCGGTGACATCACTTCTTGTTCCCTGTTCCATGCTGGTCAGTGTGGAGCTTCCTGGTTCCTGGAGCAACACTTATCCATTCCAGCCAGCTGCCCAATCCTTTCCAGCTATCCGGAACAGCGGTGGGAGCCATGTGGAATGCCAGGACTGCACTTTACTTTGACGAGCATGCATCTTCTACCATCTTGTAAGTGTTTTTAAACTAATTCTATTAAAGTCATGATTTTAATACTACACTCAGGTCGGCGCCTCCCCTCCCTGTTTTTTTCCTTACAAAGAAATCAAGGGTCTATAATTTTTATCATAGGCATATTTTAAATGACAGAGACAGAATATCAACCAAAAATCCAGAAAAAACACATGATTTTCATGCATTAACATTTTTATCAAGTACATTATTAACTATTTCAGCCATTCTGTGTTTTTTGTGTTTTCACTATGGATCCCATCATGAGCACTGTGACAAACGCAGGTGTCAGATCCCTGCCCTCCTCTCTAGCTTGTGACAAAGGACCGGTCAACCTCACACCATGCTGTCACTTGCGTAACAATGCCACTCTCAGCTGCGCCCGGCACAAAGATTTCCCAGCTTGTGGGACCACAATCTAGGTGCCAGCAGCCTCAAAGCGATTGTCACTGGGCTAATTAAGAAATAACCCTTTAACTGCCACCACCGACCTTTGATTAGGAAGGGTCAGAACTTCCATCAATTTAGCAATACCAATTATGATTTTAGAATAAGCGTCTGTAACGCACACTGCCACCACAGACAGGTCTGCTCAGAGGCCTTACTCTAAAACAGTAGCGCTCTTCAAGAGGCAGGTTCGTTTATAGCTTGCATTAAAAGCTTTAGAGACGAGGTTAACACTTTCAAAATAAGGTTTTAATAATAAAAAGATCAAAATTGGTGCAAATAAAGTATTTACAGAAAAATAGGTTAAGAGATAAAGACAATTTACAGCCACAAAGAAAAAAGGTAGAATTGAGGAGGAAGAATACTTGCAATTAATGTCTGAGGGTTGATTAGAGTTCGATCGATGAGCTGGGTAATTGGTTCTCAAACTTGGCAGATGTTCCTGCTTGGATGGTAAAAGGAAAACTGTCCACTATCTTGGCATCGCCTCTTTTCTTTGGGACCAAGGGGGTGTTGACAGCTACCAATTACCAATCGTCTGGTCATCTTGTTTAGGGGTTGGTTGGTGGGAGGTCTCTATATTCATGACCATGAGTACCCAGGTACACTTGGTGATACGTATTCATATGTCTGCATCTCTACTGTTTACAGACTGCTAATATCCATATTATTGTCCAGCGTGACATTTGCGTCAAAACAAATATAGACATGGCAGGTTTCCAATGTCTAGTTTATCTAGGAGGAGGGTACCAGTGGTTTCCCATATGATCTGACATAGGGGTGTCTGGACTTGAAACATTACAAATTATCTGAGGAAACTGAGGGCCTTTTTTTTTTCTTTGCATGTATTGTACACTTTATTCCCCATGACATATATGATACAATTATGAATTTTGTGACGAGTAACTAAAAAGTGAATTGGGGAATATTTGTCCTATGAGCATGCTTCAACGCCATTCTCATCTCCAAAATCCTCCAGTTCATCATCCATCGTCATATTCAGAAGGTAACCCTCCAAAGCCGGCTCCTCCTTTGTATAGGGCAGAGGTTCAAAGACTTTCAGGTGGCTACAAGTGTCCTCTCCGGTGAAAACCTTGAAAAGATAATTTAGACCGGCAACAACCTGAGTACGGACAAGGACTGCCTGAAATTCCCCGGGGTTCATCTTGGTCTGTACCTCATACTGTGATCTCACCTTGTGAAGGACAGATTGATCTTCTGTAGTAGGTGGCCTGGGATCACTCCATCCCATACATATCGGACTCTCACCACCGTTACTCATTTCTGCAAAGTTCTCAGCAGACTCAAAACTGAGGGCCTTGATCGCTAATGAGCTCGGCCGTGAATCCTACTCTTGTGAAGATTTCCAGTAGAGCATCAGTGACCTTGTCTGCTCGGAGAGAGGAGAGAGCCACTGCCTCTGGATAACGCGTGGCATAGTCGACAACTGTCAGGATATAACATTTGCCTGAACCGCTTGGGATGGCTATAGGCCCAACGATATCCACTGCCACCCTCTTAAAAGGTTTGTCAATCACAGGCAAAGGTTTTAGCGGAGCCCTGTGTACATCCTCTACCTTGCCAACTCGCTGGCAGGTAACACAGGACCAACAGTGTCAGCAAGCATGGTAGGCCAATAGAAGTTATGTATCAACCGCCCCCGAGTCTTAGTGATCCCCAAGTGCCCTGTTAGGGGAATCTCATGAGCCACTTTTAGCAGCTGTCCCCTAAAATAACTGGGTACAACAAGCTACCTGCTACCTATATCACCCTTATTCCCCTCTGTAGGCAAACCTTCTCTGTACAGTTTCCCTTTGTCCCAGTAGACCTTTTGTTAGTCATTCTCTGCAGGGGGGCGATCAGCTAGACTCCTGAGCTGTGCTAGTGTTTGGTCTGTCTGCAGTGCTGTTTCAAATGCAGAACAAGTCCCAGCTAGCAGCCCTGTGGCAAACAAGGACAGCTGCTGAGGCTCAACAGAGGTGGAGTCCACTGGGTCAGAACAGGGAGAGGGCCCAGAGACGACCTCCTGCTGTTCTGCAACCAGGGCCTGCACCTCGGGGTGACTTTGCAGCACTCTGAGTTACCACCAATATTGGCAATGCATTATCATCACGTTCAACATTTACCAGTGCAGCGTCATTGGAACATACATCAGTTAACTTCACAAGCAAGGGGGTCTCCTCTCCTGTCTCTAAAGGAGGACCTTGCACTTCCACTCCACCCTCCCCCTCCCTCTGTCCATCCACAGGTTGCCCAGATATTACACCAACATCTGTAAACAGTACCTTGGTAGGTCCAGTGAGTTCCGTGGGAGCATCCTGGGTGCTCTTAGCAGGGGCATAGCAAGAAACAAGGGTACCTAAATCAGCACCCAACACACCAGTGGACATCTCCTCCGAGATGCCCACCTCTCTCATCCCACTTCCGGCACTCCAATCAATGAACACATAGGCATGGGGTATACGGGAACGGGTCCCCCCAACTCCAGTGAGGGTAAGAAACTTCTCTGGGAAGATGTCCGTTTCTTCTATCATCTCTGGTCTGACCAAAGTGACTTCAATTCCGGTGTCACGAAAGCCTGTTACAGTCCGGTGGCCTATGATGACTGGCTGCAAGTTGGCATTGCTTCCTGGAGGTTTCCCACTGACGAACAGCACAGCAGAAGGGTTGATATCTTCTGCTCAGGGCACTGCGTCCTGAGATGTTTGGCTTTCCCACAGTTGTAGCATCTGCGGTTGTCAGTCAGGAATGCCTTGGCACCAGGAACTGCAGGTTCCGGCCGCTGAGGAACTTGTTTGGCAGGCCGAGGAGGGGGTTGCCATATGTGATTTTCCTCCTTTCAAGCCATTCGGAGGAGCCTTATGATGATCAGATACCCAAGAGTGGATATAGGTATCTGCCAGTTCTGCTGCTGCTTTGGCAGTGGTGGGCTTTCACTCCAGCACAAACTTCCTGACATCTGTAGGACAGATGTGTAAAAAAGTTGATCTTAAATCATAAGATCTTCCAGGGAAACAAAAGAATCGGCTTTCAAGCCTTTAATCCACTGCCGGAATGTGGTGCGTAATTGACTTACCATATCCATGTACGAGTCCCCAGGCCCCTTTTGCAAGTACCTAAAACTCTTCCGGTACACTTCCGGGGTTAACTGAAGTTTTTGGATGATCGCAGCCTTTAGGTCCTCAATCGTTGTCCTGCTCTGATGACAGTTCGTCAGGTACCGGGTCCATTATGCTGGGAGTAGATGGTACTGATGGCAATTTTTTTAAACGACAGTAGATACACGTCAATGTCACTGTCCTTTTCCATAACTGGAAATTTGGATGCCTGGGTCACTGGCAGAGAGGCATCCCTGTGCTCTAAGGATCCGAGGTTCTGAGCCTGTCACGGCTGCTGAAGCCTAGTCATCTCCAGTTCGTGCCGACGATCAGCCTCCCTCTCAGCCTGGTGTTCTGAAGCCTCTCCCTCAGCCCTGCGCTCCTCTCGCTCGGCGATGCGCTTGAGAAACTGCAGGTACACCATAGGATCTGTCTCCCTAATGCGTTGTAGCGTTTCCTGCATTTGAGGAGAGTCTATGCTGGTTTCAGGCAATCTGGTGATGGCCTGCTCATGCTGTGGCTTGGAGGTAACATTCAGTGGTATTCCAGTGTCAGTCTCAGCTTGCCCATCTGGTGAGGCCGCCTCTGAACCACTGGGCTCTAGAGAAGCGTAAACCCTTTCTTTCTTACAAAAGAACAGAAAGCAGAGATAGGAAGAAGGTGTAGGAAGGAGCTTTTGCTGTATGTCGCTCTAAAAAAAAAAAAATAATCAAAAAATATGCACCAGCTTGTCTCTAAGGACTGTTTCCACAAAGGTTACAACCCTTCAGTGCAGAGCCAATTCCTAATAATGCACTGAATTCTCCAATGAAAACCGATCCCACTATGCTGCCAGCTAATATGTGACGAACGAAGGTGTCAGATCCCTGCCCTCCTCTCTAATTTGTGACGAAGGACCGGCCAACCTCACACCATGCTGTCACTTACGTAACAATACTACTCTCAGCTGCGCCCGGCACAAAGATTTCCCAACTTGCGGGACCACAATCTAGGTTCCAGCAGCCTGAACGCGATTGTCACTGGGCCAATTATGATTTTAGAATATGCGCCTGTAAAGCACACTGCCACCACAGACAGGTCTGCTCAGAGGCCTTACTCTAAAACAGTAGCGCTCTTCAAGGGGCAGGTTCGTTCATAGCTTGCATTAAGAGCTTTAGAGACAAGGTTAACACTTTCAAAATAAGGTTTTAATAATGAAAAGGTCAAAATTGGTGAAAAAAAAAACATTTACAGAAAAATAGGTTTCAAAGAGATAAAGACAATATACAGCCACAAAGAGATAAGGTGGTTCGATCGACGAGCTGGGTAATCAGTTCTCAAACTTGGCAGATGTTCCTGCTTGGAAGGGTAAAATGAGAACTGTCCACTATCTTGGCATCTCCTCTTTTTTCTGGGACCAAGGGGCTGTTGACAGCTACCAATGACCAATCGTCTGGTCATCTTGTTTAGGGGTTGGTTGTTGGGAGGTCTCTACATTCATGACCATGTCCCTATCTATCCATTACTACGGTTTTCAGACTGCCAATATCCATATTATTGTCCAGCATGACATTTGCTTCAAAACAAATGTAAACATGGCAGGTTTCCCATGTCTAGTTTACCTAGGAGGAATAAGAGGTACCAGTGGTTTCCCATATGATCTGACATAGGGGTGTCTGGACTTGAAACATTACAATTTATCTGAGGAAACTAAATATGTCCATATGATGGCTGTGCTATTATTAATTTGGAAGTTATGAAACATGCTGAAGTTTCAGAACTATACTAAACTGTTTGAGCTTTATGTGGATTGAGGTATTTATGACAGGTATCTGTTGGTTCTCTGAATTGAGAGGGTGACAGCTTTACGATAGGCCTGGACATCCTACCAGGCTGTCATTAGCCGTTTTCACAGGCCTAAGCCTGCTCTTTTGAAGTGTTCTGAGTTAAGCCTATGAATTCCTGTAAATAAGGGAGGAGGGAGGGGGTTCAGATTTCTACTGCAATGTGCAACTGTTAGCCAAGACTATCATGGCTGCCGTAAGGTTCCCAAACAACATGGCCGCTAGCTACAGCCTTTCGCGTGTCCAGTACGTGATATCAATACAAGCACGTGTGAGGAAATGCTCCTGAAGTCGCTGTTGCTGAGGCTCCAAAGACATAGAAAATTGCATGAGGACCAGTTCGTCACTACTGGACTCCTCCATTGATGCAGGCAACAGCATGTGGTGAAATTTGTGTTTTTTCAACATTTTTATAGGTTTCAAAAATTATCAGACATTTTCCCCCTTTAAAAACGCTTATTACACAGTTTATAGCAGTTAAACACAATTTTTCTGCTGTTAAAAAAAAAACAAAAAACGCCTGCAACCTCAAATGCCTCTAACTACTATAAACTACTGAGTGTACATGTACACTAAAGATAAGCTAACATAGAGGCGGGTTCAGGGGCTGCTGAAAAAACGCCCAACTGCATTCAGTTATGCCTGAGGTTTTTGGGGAATATACATGTCTGGTTAGCTGATCCTAGCTATTAACTAGGGTGGTTTTAAGTAGGTTTAATGGGGATACACAGTTTTGTGTATATGGATATATGCACTGGCTGGCTTGCGACCCCGCCCCTTCCGCCCCCCCCCCCCCTTTTTTCCCCTTCTTCTTTTCCCCTAGTTTCCCTCGCCTTTTCCTCTTCTCCCACCCTCCTTCTGACCGACTTCTTGTCACATATTATTTAGTGCAGATGTAGTCTGTATTGATGCTTCTACATATATGATGATACAAAGGATTTTGCATCTGAATATATATGTCTGGTATTGTAGATAACTATTGGATGATAACCATTTTGCCTTGGATATGATCCGATGCCCACCAGACCAGATTGGTGACTCTGACATCACTAATTAATTTACCGGATCAGGGTCTGTCCGTTCTCTGTTGATGCTGCAACTTATACAATGTCATATAATTTGGTGAGCGCTTATATTAATGTTACTAAATTCCATATGTATATGATGAACTTTATTGAATTAATGTTATTTTTATGATGTTTTTGCAATTTGAATGATTTAGATGCATGTTGAGCTGCCCAGAAGAAGCAGATAAGTATTCTGTGAAACGTGTCAGCTTACTGTATACACAAGCATCTTTCAAGCTTTTATATGGATTAAGTATCATTTTTGGTCAATGCTTTATATGGCCTAATGTTACTGTCAAAATGTTATGCTCTTTATATTTTGTAATAAATTTTTATTTTATTATTATTCACTGTGTATGTGCTTACCTCAGTGACATATCCATAAAAGTCCCATAACCTTATGGGAGAGTGGTGCTCTCTCAAATTTAGTTCCAATCGATTTCCTAGGGATGTGGAAGTCTGTCCCTAGAACTGGTCTAACAATCCCAAATATATATATGTTCCTAAACTTCAGTTTAGCAGCTGCTTAGCAGCCTAATGTGCTTTTCTTGAGCCACTCCTTTGTTGCCCTGGCTGTAAGCTTTGGGTCATTGTCATGCTGGACGACCCATCCACCACCCATTTTCAGTGTTCTGGCTGGGGGAACTTATGTTTATACTGTATATGCACACATATACGTCTGTATATAGAGGTTCTTTACTCTAGGAAGCATTAAAAACCTAACACTTACTGTTTTTGTTGGGTCCATCATAGACTTTACAAAATTTGATGACTCTATAGTGCATGAACGTACGGTTTCTGTTCTTCCTTCTCGGAAAAGTCGTGTCATGGATGCTTCGTATGTTAAGCAGAATTTTCCTTTGTCCTGGAATAGAACAAATAGTTTTATTACACACAGCAAAATAAATGAAAACAGATAAATTAACTGCACTAGAGCACTGCAATGTGTTAATGTGTATCACTGCAGAGCAAAGGTGTGAACTGACCCTTAATCAATATTTCAGAAAAGTGTGACAAAAATAACATGCCTTGCAATTACCGTTGCAGCCAGCTACAGCTTATCACTGTCTAACTTTTTTTGAACAAACAAAAGAAATAAAATGCACATGGAAAAATGGGTGAGCAGCCAACACTCCACTAGACACAAAGTGAAACAACAGATAGAACAATAGTGCAACGCTCCAAAAATTATGAAACCGTGAAAAATGTTGAAACTCACCACTAAGATAATGGTATAAAAAAAAAACCCATATCAGTCCACCTTGATTGAATATACCATGACGGTGTGAATAAACATCAACATAAGTGTAAACTATAAGGTGACAAATCTTGACGCAAGTGCTTGATCAATAAGTTCAGTCAAAAAGAGTAATTACCACAAATGTCACCCAATGCGTTTCATCCTAACGGACACACCAGATGATGTCCATTAGGACAAAACGCGTTGGGTGACGGTCGTGGCAATCGCTCTTTACTTTTAAAAAACAAGCTTGTTTTCATCTACATGCCTGTAAGCCTGAACCCCTCTTTTTTAAAAAAAATAAAAGATCTTATGGTATTATGCTATGTGGATCTATTTGTCTTTCATGTTCAATACCAATGGAATGACCCAATACTTGCTGCATGCTTTGGAGTTCGTTCGCAGTACGATCTTCCATCATCTACCCTTGGGGTCCACATTCCATCCACTGCTTCACTTACTGTTTGACCCATGTGCTGTATGGTACATGTGTCCACCCCATCTAGTAAGTGTGCCAACCTTACTCTTTTTGACTGAACTTCATGATCAAGTACTTTCTTCAAGATTTGTCACCTTATAGTTTACACTTAAGTTGATATTTATTCACACCGTCATGGTATATTCAATCAAGATGGACTGATATGTTATTTTTTTAAACCATTTGTCTTAGTGGTATATTTAAAAAATGTTCACATTTTTCACGTTTCCATAATTTGAGCGCTACACTATTATTGTTATAACTTTTTTTTTAAGCCAACAGCAGTTTTGCAATGCAGGTTGGGACCCAGGTTGTCAAACTGACAAAATCATTGCCCCTACGCGTGTAGACGTGTGCTCAGTAGGGCAGGACTTCTGAGGTCTCTAACTGGTTAAACTCCATCTTTCTGAAATACATTAAGATTACTATTGATAAAATACCTTCCCTCCTACTCTCATACTGTACATTTTAATTATTACTAAATAACACAAACACTTGTGTTATTAGGAGTAATAGACCCCAAACCTGCATTTATCAATTATATTGCCCATGTTATAATTGACAGCTATAGTATAGAGATGGTGACAGAATGGTAACTGAGCCTCACCCTGTAGTGAGCAAGCTGTAGAGCGATCTGGATGAAAGCATCAGGACTGGTTTTGCACTTCTTTATTAAACCTTTACCAAACTCTTTGAAGGGGAATGCATGGAAGTCAACATCTTCTGCTAAAGACTGGGCCACCTTTAGGGAGTCCTGTATGATTTCTTGACACTGTAAGAGAAACATAGATGAGCAAGCCTATACTACAAAGTTAATATTTGGGTAACACACTACATACTTGTGGGTTTACAAAAAGATACCAATAGAATATAGATTCCATTTTAAAAGTAACCACTTCAGCCCCGGAAGGTTTTACCCCCTTGCTGACCAGAGCACATTTTACAATTTGGCACTGCGCTGCTTTAACTGGTAATTGCACGGTCATGCAATGGTGTACCCAAACAAAATTTGCATCCTTTTTTGCCCATAAATAGAGCTTTCTTTTGGTGCCATTTGATCACCTCTGTGGTTTTTATTTTTTGCGCTATAAACAAAAAAAGTGACAATTTTGAAAAAAATAAAATATTTTTTACTTTTTGCTATAATACAGTGGGGCAAAAAAGTATTAAGTCAGCCACCAATTGTGCAAGTTCTCCCATTTAAAAAGATGAAAGAGGCCTGTAATTGTCATCATAGGTATACCTCAACTATGAGAGACAAAATGTGGAAACAAATCCATACAATCACATTGTCTGATTTTTGAAAGAATTTATTTGCAAATTATGGTGAAAAATAAGTATTTGGTCACCTACAAACAAGCTAGATTTCTGGCTGTCACAGACCTGTATCTTCTTCTTTAAGGGGTTCTTCTGTCCTTCACTCATTACCTGTATTAATGGCACCTGTTTGAACTTGTTATCAGTATAAAAGACACCTGTCCACAATCTCAAACAGTCACACTCCAAACTCCACTATGGTCAGGACCAAAGAACTGTCGGACACCAGAAACAAAATTGTAGACCTGCACCAGGCTGGGAAGACTGAATCTGCAATAGGCAAGCAGCTTGGTGTGAAGAAATCAACTGTGTGAGCAATAATTAGAAAATGGAAGACATACAACTGATAATCTCCCTCGATCTGGGGCTCCACGCAAGATCTCACCCCGTGGGGTTAAAATGATCACAAGAATAGTGAGCAAAAATCCCAGAACCACACGGGGGGGACCTAGTGAATGACCTGCAGAGAGCTAGGACCAACGTAACAAAGGCTAGCATCAGTAACACATTACGCCGCCAAGGACTCAGATCCTGCAGTGCCAGACGTGTCCCCCTGCTTAAGCCAGTACATGTCTGGGCCCATCTGAGGTTTGCTAGAGAGCATTTGGATGATCCAGAAGAAGATTGGGAGAATGTCATATGGTCAGATGAAACCAAAGTAGAACTGTTTGGTAAAAACACAACAAGGAGAGAGAATGCCGAGTTGCATCCAAAGAACACCATACCTACTGTGAAGCATGGGGGTGGCAACATCATGCTTTGGGGCTGTTTCTCTGCAAAGGGAACAGGACGACTGATCCGTGTACATGAAAGAATGAATGGGGCCATGTATCGTGAGATTTTGAATGCAAACCTCCTCCCATCAGCAAGGGTATTGAAGATGAAACATGGCTGGGTCTCTAAGCACGACAATGATCCCAAACACACTGCCCTGGCAACGAAGGAGTGGCTTTGTAAGAAGCATTTCAAGGTCCTGGAGTGGCCTAGCCAGTCTCCAGATCTCAACCCCATGGAAAACCTTTGGAGGGAGTTGAAAGTCCCAAAACATCACTGCTCTAGAGGGGATCTGCATGGAGGAATGGGCCAACATACCAGCAACAGTGTGTGACAACCTTGTGAAGACTTACAGAAAACGTTTGACCTCTGTCATTGCCAACAAAGGATATATAACAAAGTATTGAGATGAACTTTTGATATTGACAAAATACTTATTTTCCACCATAATTTGCAAATAAATTCTTTCAAAAATCAGACAATGTGATTATCTGGATTTGTTTCCACATTTTGTCTCTCATAGTTGAGGTATACCTATGATGACAATTACAGGCCTCTCATCTTTTTAAGTGGGAGAACTTGCACAATTGGTGGCTGACTAAATACTTTTTTGCCCCACTATAAATATCTCCCAAATTAAAAAAAAAAAAAAATTTCTTCATCAGTTTAGGCCAATATATATTCTTCTACATATATTTTTTTTTTACCAAAAATCGCAAATAAGCTTATATTGATTGGTTTGCGCAAAAGTTATAGCGTCTACAAACTATGGGCAAGATTTATGGCATTTTTATTATTATTATTATTTTTTTTTTTTACTAGTAATGGCGGTGATCTGCCATTTTTAGCGGTACTGCGACAGACAGATCGGACACTTTTTGAAACATTTTTGGACCATTGACATTTATACAGGGATCAGTACTATAAATATGCATTGATCACTGTGTAAATGTCACTGGTAGGGAAGGGGTTAACACTAGAGGGCGGTCAAGGGGTTAAATGTGTGTTCCCTCAGTGTGTTCTTACTGTAGGGGGATAGGACTGACTAAAGGAGGAGACATATCGTTGTTCCCACTTACTAGGAACAAGCAATAGGTCTCCTCTCCCTTGACAGGACAGGGATTTGTGTGGTTACACAAATCCCTGTGCTAGCTCTCGTGCATGCGATCGCAACTGCCGGCCACGAGGTTTCACTGTATGATACCTTGAAATACACTGTATACTATGCTTGCTCTATATGTTAGAGGAAAAAGGGTCCTAGTTCTAAAGTACCTAAACAACAGGGTGACTCTGTAGGTACTTGATAACGACTTGTGCCAGCGTCCCCAAAATTGTAATTGTAAACATATAAAGACTATATATAAAGAATATATATATATAAAGAATATATATATATAAAGAATATATATATATAAAGAATATATATATATATAAAGAATATATATATATATATATATATATATATATATATATATATATATATATATAAAGAATATATATATATATAAAGAATATATATATATATATATATATATATATATATATATATATATATATATATATATTCATATACATATAAAGCGTCTACTCTTAGATTTAAGAGATTATATGAGAGCTTGCAGGATAGGATCCATATGGTGTATACAATTATGTTCCATGTCTAGTCTCTTTAAACTCCCATGTTTGTTCTCTGTTTTTAGTACTTTGTTAATAAAATTTCAAAAACCACATTTACTTTTTTGTAGTTTAATACCGTTGTGCCCTTAAAGTCCCATTTTTTAGTCTTTATATGCTCTATATGTTACACCATGCATATTTATATGCTACACCACTATCCATCTCATGGTATTTTTATTTTTGTATCCAACTTATTTCTGAGCTAGCAAACATCCAGGCATAGTGTAGTATATACATATAACCAGTAGGTGTCACTGTATAGTTTTACCAAGCATTATCTATTCATGTTATATTTGCATTTTAGATTGTAAAAAATATGGGGGTTATATGTACATCTTTGTTTTTTGTTCATATTGGGAGGTTTGAGAGGGCACATGGCTCTATTTTTCAGCCCCGGAATTGCTTATGGGAAAGGATTGAAAAGGAGCAATACTGAAGCCAGCACACAAAAGGTTAAGGTTGGAATTCCATTTAGAGTTGGGAGATCAGGCCCAGTGGTACCGCTCCCTATGACGCCCTGATTTCTATGAAGCGTTTTGGGCAGGCCACTGGCTGATACGTCATTTCCATTCTGTAGAGTGCATGCTCGCACCCAAAGCTAGCGGATGGAGTGGCCTTTTCCTAGTATACCAAAAGCTGGTTATTCTGGGTGTCAGGGAGGCACTACTAAATGCAAGGCCAGTTGCACATGGACCTAGTAATTTACTGATGTTTGTTACTCAGGATCCTGTTGACAGAAATATTCTGAGAAAAAAGTTCCATAAAGAATTTTTTTTTTTTTCGTAAAGAGCTTGGTAAAGGCATGTAAAAGGTGTCTTATTCATTGTCAGTGTAGCAAATTACGTGTGTATATGCGTGTAAATTACTGCATTCAAATGTAAAAACTTTTCCATTTTTGTTTTATGGCGCTGTACTCATTTCTGTATTACAGATCTTTACGCAGCTTACAACTGTAAGTGATGAGAGCCTTTCCTATTTCTGTCTTCTCATGAACTGCTGTGGAATGGCGTAAAGAGGAGAGAACCTGGGCACGCTAAAGTATCGCTTTCCTCCACTGCATTCAAAATGCACAGCCTTTGCGATCTGCTGCAGGTGCCAATACATTGTGATCTGCATTTGGGGTGCAGTTATCAAACAGTGCATTTGTGGGGCACCAGATTGCATGATACTGCAGTACAACGCAATTTGGTGGGGCACATTTTTCAAAAGTAGTGCATGCACCACTTTTTGTATGTTCTGTTGCATTTTGCAGCCCATTCAAATGAATAGGCTGCAAAATCGCACTTCTGGGGAACGCACAGGAATAGCATGTGAACCGGACCTAACAGTCAGAAATACCCATATCCTTTAGGACCTGGGTTTCAAAAGCTCTACTCCGAATTATTTTTTCCAGCTGGACTTCTGGTGCCCCATGATGGTGACATTGCTTGACTGTACCCCGACTGGGTGACCCTGCAGAGAAGACAATCTGATGGCTTTAAGTTCCAGAATGTTGATTGGGAGTCTTGACTCCACTATTGTCTAAGTCTTCTTGCTGGTTCTGGAGTCGAACACTACCCTCCAGCCCATGAGGCTGGCATCTGTAGTCACCACCTTCCGGGTCAGGTGAGGAAACTACTTTCCTAATTCCGGAGATCCACCATGCCAAGGACAGCTTTCTCTAGCACGATAGATGCCTTGGAAGATCCAAGGACTAGATTTCCTTGTTCCAAGACGTTCGGATGTTGAAGAGGTCTAGAGTAAAACTTAGCAAAGTTCCTCAAAGCAGGCCATCATGAGGCCCAGAACCCTCATGTAGAAGCAAGCTGAGGTGTGCCTTTTGGATCTGAAGGAAGGATCGTACGATATTTGGATCGTGTGTACACTACTTCCGACAGCTGATCACAACTGTTCATCTGATATTATTCGATCGGACACACAAGAAAATTTTCCTCGTACGATTCCAGATGGTACGATTTTCGTTTAGTCAGTATAGTTGTCGTCTGAAAATACAATACAAATACATTACAACACATGACATCACGTCCGATTTTTATGTCTGTCGTACAAGAATTTTCGTGACTTTCAATTTCAACTTGCGACTATTAAAGCGCGAATGGTCGTACGACCGGTCAAACGATATTCGGAACGTGTGTACGAGGCATAGGATAGATTAGCTCCAAATACTCCAGAGGGTGTAAGGGCTGGAGAGCAGACTTTGGAAAGTTTTTAAGGAACAAGGCTGTGGCTGAGGAGTGCTTCAAAAGGAATCGTCCAGGTAACCTGTGACGTGAATGCCCTCGGTCAGTAAATAAGATAGAAGCAAGGCAATCACTTTTATGCACACTCAGGAGAGAATGAATGGTGGTGCTACACTCTGAGGAGGTGAAAAGGGTTCTTGGGCAGGTTTGAAGGACTCGAGAGGGCTTGAGATGAAGTCTTAAACCTTGATTTTGAGGTTGACACCTGGGGAGAGCAAACATATGCCCCTCTCTGAAGAGAGGTAGTAGCTTTAGGAGTAGGAGACTTGGTTTCTTCTTGTGGGATAGGAGTGAGTATCTTTCCTCCAGTGACCTCTCTTATAAATGTATCAAGGAATTCCTCAAACAGGTGTTCACCATCAAAAGACATGCATAGAAGATGCTTCTTACAAGTACAGTGCATCTGAAAAGTATTCACAGCGCTTCACTTTTTCAAAAATGAATTATTTTCCTCATAAAATTCTACAAATACCCCAAATTTGATAATGTGAAAGTTTGTTTGAAATCTTTGCAAATTTATTAAAAATGAAAAAAAAAAAAAAAATCACATGCACTTAAGTATTTACAGCCTTTGATCAAGCACCATTTGGCACCAATTACAGCCTCAAGTCTTTTTGAGTATGACGCTACAAGCTTGGCATGCCTATTTTTGGTCAGTTTCTCCCATTTTTCCTTGCAGGACCTCTCATGCTCTATCAGTTTGGCTGGGGAGCATCGGTGCCCAGCCATTTTCAGATCTCTCCAGAGATGTTCAATCAAGATTACGTCTGGGCTCTTGGTCACCTCCCTAAGGCACTTCTCCCCCGATCGCTCAGTCTGGTGGGGCGGCCCACACTAGGAAGAGTCCTGGTGGATCCAAACTTTTTCCATTTACGGATGAGCGAGGCCACTGTGCTCACTGGGACCTTCAATGCTGCAGACATTTTTCTGTACCCTTCCCTAGATCTGTTCCTCGATACAATCCTGTCTTGGAGGTCTACAGACAATTCCTTAGACACCATAGCTTGGTTTGTGCTCTGACATGCACTGTTAACTGTGGGAGCTTATCTAGACAGGTGTGTGCTTTTCCAGTCATGTCCAATCAACTGAATTTACCACAGGTGGACTCCAATCAAGTTGTAGAAACATCTACAACTGATCAGTGGAAATAGGATGCACCTGAGCTCCACTTTGAGTGTCAAGGCTGTGAATACTTAAGTACATGCGGTTTTTTCATTTTTAATAAATTTAAAAAGATGTCAAACAAGCTTCTTTCACGTTGTCATTATGGGGTATTGTTTGTAGAATTTTGAGGAAAATTTAATCCACTTTGCAATAAGGCTGTAACATAACAAAATGTGGAAAAAGTGAAGCGCTGTAGATTCAGCAGTCCAAGCTTTTAACCACAAGATCTTTTGCATATGCACAGAGATAAGGGACATTCTAGAGATTTAGTGATTAACATTCTCTAGCATTCTCCAAATGTACAATCAATCTAGAAAATGGTCTGTGGTCTCCACTACAAAATCAGGGTCCTGAATAATCTCCTCCATTACATTCTCAAGTAAAGAAGGTTCCACCTCTGATTCCTGCACAGGACAGGGAAATAGAGTATATATTTATATAGCATTTTTGGCGTTTCTTAAAGCGCTGAAAGTTTTCCAATAAATACAGACATAGTCACAGAGAAATCTTTCTTTTTTTTTTCAGACAGGTCGTATGGTGCGTGCCCGAGAGGAAGCCAGAGCAATAGGAGGGAACAGCTATCACCCTGAGCAGTGTTTGGAGCTTCTTGCAGGCCATCTATAGAATGCACACTATTTGGCCCTTTTATCCCAGCTCCCTTAGACCTGTGATCTGCTATTGCTAGGCAAGGGGAACCACAGCGAAGTACTTATAGAATGGCGTGTGGAAAGGATGTGGTTTTGCATGGCTAGCAGCTCACAGTGTTCCTGCATCTCAATAGCAGGTAGCAGCAGGTGTGCAGCAACATGCTGGGTGCATTTTCAGCAGAAAAGTGGGAATTTGTTAGCCAGAAAGCGGGATGCAGTTACATCATGCTCCTGAGACCAAGTCTAGATAGGAGGAGAAAAAAAATGCCAAATTTTAAATTGCTTGCAATGAGAAATATTATAGAAGGCACTACAATAAAGTGACACTGAGGAGTATTGATCTAGAAACTGCTAAATAGATCATGGCAATATCATCAGATAAAAGTGCTAGAAAGAAAAAAATGGTTGAAAAAGATAAATATTTCTCCATAGGAGAGCAGGTTGATCACCTAAAGGCACAAGCAAAAAACTGAAGTCTCAAGGAGAGGGAAGAGTTTTACAAGTGCGTACTAGGGGAGGCCCTAGCAAGTATTTTGCCAGTGTCCTTCACCTGAAGGTAGCCTGCATGTAACTCATGGTCTATGAATATAAGTCATGTATCCTTGTACTGTACCATTAACACATTTTGGATTTCCCCTCACTTTTCTATTTCAGTCACAATAGTCACGGAGTACAAATTTGACAAAAGGTCTAACTCAGGCTACACCATTCAAAACAGCAAAAAATAGGTTTTGCTAGAGATGCACGTAAAAGGTGAGAGGGGGGTGGGAGGCAGAAGCAGATACCTGTCAAAACAGGCACCCACTCCCACTTCAGTGTAAGATCGCCACATCTTTGTGAGGTGATCTACGAATCTCCCGGCCCCTCCTCACCCCCCAGCTGTCTTCTGGTGGGTGACACAAAGGCCCCAGAAGACAGTGGGACCATTCAGAAAGCGCAGCGCAACTCGTGCATGCGCAGTAGGAAATGCAGGCGCCTGCACCCGGAGCTGATGGACGGATCGGCTTGGGATGCCGGCATCATGGGCTCCCTGGACAGGTAAGTGTCCTTATATTAAAAGTCAGCAGCTACAGTATTTGTAGCTGCTGACTTAATTTTTTTTCCCAGGCTGGAACACCTCTTTAAGCCTCAGACAGAAAAGGAGTTATTTTTTAGATAATTTCTATAATGCATTCCAAACACTAGGCTGACCACACTTTGATAGCCTGCAAAATTTCAGATAAAACATGCTGGTGAGAAGCACGTCCAACCATTCAACATACTGGCTAGATCTGGCAGCTTGAGGACAGATGACAGCATGCTGAAGGATATCCAAACTGCCCCACTATAGGCATAAAATATGCCCATCTAGTCAATGATCTAATGCAAGACATTATAGTACCGTTCTGGTATGATCCTGTTACAAATGTACCAGGAGTATAGAGGATTCAGACATCAGCCAAAACAGTATGTTTCATCAATCCAGGCACTTACTAGAGAAGCAATGTGATATAACATAACCCAATTATACAGCACTTATATGTATGCACTGGACAACGTGTTTTCTCCGGTAATGGCCGTTAAATGTGATGCAGTCTGGATTTTTAGATCAGTTGTAAATTTAACTAGCAACTTAAAGGAAAGCAACTGAGCCTCAGTCAGTCAGATGGAAATGGGGATGTTGTGAGGGCTGGTACCCAATTGTAGACAATAAACAGTTTAAGAATACAGGTACTCCTCACTTAACGACCAGGCTCCGTTGCAATGACCAGGTCGTTAAACAAATTGTTCGTTAAACAAGGAGCCACAAGTAATCAATATTTGAAGCATTTTTAACTACTGTAGTCTGAAAAAAAGGTCTAAAAACACAAAACTAATGCAATAACATTGTTTTAATTAGCATAAGTAACAAAAATACTGTACTGTACAGTATCCTGATGTACAGTGCCCAAAAAGTAAAAGTATACAGTAGACATTTAGAGTAACATTTTAGTCATCAAAACCTTCAAAGGGTGATAGTGCTTCAGGGTCATCAGTGTCATCATTGGAGTTACCAGCAGGGTCAACACATCATTGGAGTTACCAGTAGGGTCATCAGGAGTTGTAGACGAGGGAGAAGACAAGGAAGTTATAGAACTAGTAGGGGTAGCTTGCAAGAAGAATTCTGTTAAGGTGCTCTGCTTTGTCATTTTCTTTTTTCGTCATAAATTTCACGATAACATTGCATAAGTTCCTTCATCTACCGTTCCACTTTAGAAAACCTTTTAAAATTTGGGTCCATACTCTCGAATTGTAATAAAGCTGCATTAACTTTTGAGAACACGCCAGCTAACCCTCTGACTGTGAACTTTTGTACTTCTTCCATTGTTTCCTCCTTTTTTCCTCTTCCTGTTCTAAGTGCTGCTGTGCTTCCAACTCTATAAAATCCTCATTACTTAGCTCTCCCTCAACACATCCCACTAATTCTTTAATATCTGTCACCTCAACATTTGAGTCAAGCATGTTAGCAAGTTGCACACTTTCTTGATTTATAACTTAAACATCCGTTTCGTCAAACTCTTCACTATTGTTCAGAAAAGGTTTTAAGCATTTTTTCCATATACCCTGCATACACTTTTCTGTTACTCCCTCCCAAGCTGATGCAATGTTTTTTATGCAGTGTAAAATGTTGTAAGCTTTCCAAAAATCATGAAGGGTAACTTCGTCATTTTCAGTTGCTGCTACAGCTTTGGAAAAGGTGGTGTGCAAATAGTAGGCCTTTAACGTGGCTATTGCACTCTGATCCACTGGTTGTAGGATAGCAGTTGTGTTTTTAGGAAGATACACTACCTTTACGTCTGGATGTAGGTCATCAAGATGCTGGGGGTGGCCTGGGACATTATCAAGCAGGAGGATAATTTTAAAGGGAACACCCTTTTGCTGACAATAACGCTTGAGCGAGGGTATGAAACAGTTGATTAACCAGTCATCAAATAAAGCCTGTGTCATCCATGCTTTGTTATTTTCACGATAATAAACAGGCAGTGTGTGCTTACTAACCTGCTTCAATGCATGTGGCTTCTGTGAATGATAGGCGAGGAGAGGCTTTAACTTGAAGCCAGCAACAGTGCCTCCCAACAACGTGACCCTGTCTTTAAAAGCCTTAAAACCGGACATTGGTTTATCTTCTTTGTGTATATAGGACCTTTCGGGCATTCTTTTCCAAAAAAGTCCAGTTTCATCCACGTTAAATATCTGCTTTGGACAGTAGCCACCTTTTTTGATGATTTTATCAAATTCAACCACACATTTTTTAGCTGCTTTCACATCTGCACTTGCAGCCTCCCCACGGATACTCCAATTATGGAGGTTGAATCTCCCACTAAACCTTTGAAACCATCCATGGCTTGCTCTAAATGTTTCAGTTGATGCTTCTCCTTTGTGCACTTTCAAATTCTCGAAATACTGCATGCTTTGGTTTCAATCATTAAAAGACTCATTGGCATTCTTTTTTCTATTTGGTCATCAATCCATACTGCCAGCAATTTCTCCATTTCTTGAATGAGGCCTTTCCGCTGCCTAGTTATTATGGCTTGATATCCTGTCAATGCTTTTACTGCCTCTTTCACTCTATCCTTGAGGATTGTTGAAATGGTAAAATGTGCAAGTTCCAATTCACTTGCTATTTCTTTAACTTTCTTGCCAGCCTCATAGTCCTTAATGATCTTAATTTTCATATCAAGATCAATAGTTTTTTTTTCTGAGCACTTTCTGCAGGTGCAAGCAAGCTTTTTCTTTTTGCTGACATGGTAAGTATGGGCAATACCTGTACAGTACAAGCACACATTACATTACAGTACTGTGCATAAAGACACAAAACAGTGCAATATACAGTAAAGACATACAACAGTACAGTATAAAGAACACTGGAAGGGGCATTTAGGAGAACCGAGTACAGTACAGTACATACCTATAAAACAGCAGGCTCGGAGTGAGAACGATGCTGATAAAGAGTGATGACATGACATCCTGTGCGTGGATCAGGAGGACTGGTCTTAAGTCCTAGCTGGCACGGGTTGGGGGAGCTGGTCATAAGTCCGAGCAGTCGTTAAACAGGTAAGTTGTTAAACGAGGAGTATCTGTATCACAAAACTTTTACTCTAGGGCAGGGGGAAGAACGGTGCCCATTAAAGACCATCTCATGCAAAGAAACACACATGAGGGCACCTAACGGGCACAAAAAGATAATAGCATTGCAGACACGGTGTACTGCCACATCAATGACCAACTGAAAAAGAGATACACTCTTACCCTTTGTATGTGTGTGGGTTAAACTTGCAAGAGGCTTGTATCAGACAACAATGGAAATAGCCATAATAGAAAAGAACCTAGCTGCTAAATATGCAAACAATTTCAAGACAAACGAATGGAACTCGGAAATTGAGTGTAGTCATAAAAAAAATTAAATAGCAGTATTTAAAGTGGTATTAAACCCATAAGTAAACTTTTTTTTTTTATATAGCAGCATACTACATTCTTAGATGTGATGGCCGCATTCATTTTTTTTTTTAGGCCCTTTCCTTTCATTTTCACCTGATGATCTGTCCAGTAAGTCTATTTTTAAACAGAACACGCTGTCCTGCTGATGTAGCAGTTAGACGATTGAGACAAACCATATAACACTGACAGGAGTGCCTACAATGATTAGCTTTTTTTTTTTAGTTATGTAAATCCTTCATCTCAAAAAGGAAAAAAACCTGTTGCTGTAACTGCTTATAAAGTGTTAGCTGGAATTTGACTTCAAATTATCAGTGTAATCAACTAGTTGCGGCCCGCCCACCAGCATATGATGGCGGGGCATTGCGGCTCTCATTCTGGGACGCTGTCATATGACGGCGTCCCAGAACGGCTGCTCTTGCACACCCACGGGGGCATGCAGTGCGGGGTTTGCAGCCACGCTGTGTTGCTAGGACACAGCGTGTCCACGGCTCTTTAACCATGTGATCGGCTGTATCCAATCACAGCCGGTCACATGTAAACAAGGAGATGCCGGTAATCGTTGCTCCTTGGCTCACACTGACAGAGTGATTGGCGAGGAGAGCCGATCAGCGGCATCTCCACACTGGGGAACATCTACACATGTAATCAGGGCACTGATCACCAGTGCCCCGATTACAATATAGCGCCAACAGTGTCACCAATCAGTGCCCACCATTGCCAGCAATCAGTGTCCACCAGTGGTGCTGCTCATCAATACTGTCGATCAATGCCCAGTGTCACCCAACAGTACCGCCTATCCGTGCCCACCAGTGCCGCCTATCCGTGCCACCTAACAGTGCCCATCAGTGCCGCCTATCAGTGCTCATCAGTGCCACCTATCAGTGCCCATAAGTTCGGCATATTAGTGCTTCATTAGTGCCACCTAATCAGTGCCCCAGAGACTAAGTAAAAAAAAAATATTTTTCAAAATTTTTGGTCTTTTTTTGTAAAAAATAAAAAATCCACCAGTGATTAAATACCACAGAAAGAAAGCTCCATTTGTGTGAAGAAAATGATAAAAAATGTCTTTGGGTACAGTGTAGCATGACCGCGCAATTGTCATTCAAAGTGCGAAAAATGGCTGGGGAAAGAAGGGGGTGTAAGTGCCCTGTAGACAAGTGGTTAAAAAAAAGCCTTTAAAAAGAAAAACGAATGCAGCCACCACATCTAATGATTGGTAAGCTGTAATATTACATTTTTGGTTTTGGGTTTAATACCGCTTTACAAATTTACCCAATTAAAGATTGACCAGTATTTAGGATGTTACCTCATTGGAGATTTCCCACTGCATTCTCTGTGGTAAAAGCAGTGTTGGGTCAGCCTGGCCCTTGCAGTGTCCCTCTTCATTGTATCCAAGCTGGAAGCAGTCAGTATACAATGTAGACTGAAAAGTATGATATAAAGGTGTTAGATGCATAAGTATTTTTAAATAAACAGGATTATATAACAGACCTAGAGACATATGCCTGTACCTCCCACAGATGTCCAACAATGGGTGCATCTGCCCATGAATGTTCAGCATTCAGTCCAATTTTCCCATTTTTAAAGATGACGACAGAAATCGATTTATCAAACCACCTGAGGAAGACATGAAGGAAATTAACATGTTACATAATTAAAAAGAAATGTAAAACTACTGAATATTTATATATTAAAGCAACTCTGGGCAAAAAGCTAAATAAACTTTGGGTTTAAGCACTTCGGTGCTAGCGCAGCCTTTTTTCTTTTTTTGCACATGTATTAATTAGCATTTTTGTCCATAAAATTACTTAAAGCTCTCAAAACATTTCAAAGCAATTTTTTATCATTGCATATTTGTGCAACTGCTTATCAAAGGAATATTTTCTAGAGAGAATATAATAAAATTAATTTTAATATAAACACACAATAAATATCCAAGTATTTTGGTAAAATATAAAATATGGGGTTGAATCAAGTACATAGATGCCAAACAAGTCAAGTCTCCATATGCAACACTTTAAAAGATTTTATTACTTACCAGTTTAGAGTTAAACCAGGGCTATGGTGCTAGAATTATTGTGCTCACTTTGACGTTCATGGTAATACCTTGTGAGTGGTGCAGTTATGGTTTACATACACGTGTGCACTCTGTGCATGCGCTTGCATTTGTGGGTGGGTGCAGGGCACTGAGGGTTATGGTTAATCTTTGTTTTCTTTTTTTTTTTTTTTAACACATTTTTATTATAAATTTCATTTTCTTTAAACTTTTTTTAATTCAACTTTATTGCCATCACGGGGGGGGTTAACAAATACCCATGTTATAGCATTAGGCATGTAACAGGTACCTTTTATGAAGACATTGGATTGGGGATCTATTAGACCCACAATGTCTCTCTTGCCTTCCAAAGCAGCTAACCAAGCACATATCGAGTAACAGGGAAGCATCTGTCCAAGCAGCCAGGGAATGATGGCCCTGAAACCAGAAGTAATGAAATAATCATCGTTTCTGGCTTCCTTCTTGGTCTTCTCCAGCTCACCATCCTGAAGCCATTCAATGGGGCCTCAGGCTCTGGGGAAGAGTGGGAGAACTCAGGAACCATAGGGGGGGGGGGTTTGAACACACTCCGCCCGCACTTAAAAGTGCTGTACAGTCGCATGGATAAACTTTACATTTAGGAGTTGGGTGAACAAAACAAGAACAAGCTTATAGCTGCTACTGCACTTCCCTTAACCTCTCCGCTCCCGTGCTATAGCGGAAAGAGGGCCACAGCGCAGGCCTAAATTGAGCTGCCTGCACGCCCCCTGCGGGGCATGGGTGGCACACTCTCTGAACAGCAAGTCCATGAGAGTGGTGAGTAGTGATTAAATACCACCAAAAAAAAGCTCTATTTGTGTGGAAAAAAAAAAGTCATATGGGTACAGTGTAGCATGACCGCGCAATTGTCATTCAAAGAGTGACAGCGCTGAAAGCTGAAAATCGGCCTGGGCAGGAAGGGGGTTTAAATGCACAGTAAGCATATGGTTAAAATAGGGTGCTGCGCTCCCCCCCCCCCCGTTCCAGTTCCCTTTCCTACTTTCGGAGGGTTTTTTTTCCCCTTAGAGCAGGTACCCACTCTACTTCTGCTCAGATTTCCTAGACAATCCGAGCAGAAGCTCAGCCCACACCCCAAAACCTCCTAGGCCACGTTACAGGTCCCAGGAGGCTGTGGGTCTATTGAGAGAGCACAGCACTACCCACACATATGCAGTGGGAAGTCAGCTGTGAAGCGCCAGGAAGACACAGCTGGCTGCCCATATCCAAGATGGCGGCTCCAGGGACCCAAAGACTGACAAAGAACTGGTCTGGGTGAGGACAGCGCTTGATCCCTGGACTGGTAAATGCATGTTTATTAAATGTCAGCAGCTACAATATTTGTAGCTGCTGACTTTACATTGTTCCTCTTTATGCCTAGATTCACACTAATGCAGTGCAAGTTGAATCTGTTTTCCAGTGCAACTTGAAGGAGCAGCTCCAGTGCGAGTTGATGTGTTCAGAAGCGATTATGAGTTTTTGATACTATTTGGATATAGTAAGCCAGTCTCATTCTCTCTTGCTCTCCCCTGCCATGGGCCAGGGATGGGGGATAAGGAACAAAGCAAAGACTTACAGAAAATGAACAGTGTTATCTTAGGACAGATAAGCAATCTGCATGCAATTTCCATTCAAGTCTTTGCAGCTACAAATTGCACCACACTGCACTAAACTCACACACGCCCATTTTTAAAATCGCTTTGGAATTGCACTGCATATATGTAAACAGCCTTTATGGAAACTTATGTTATTTCACTTGTGATGCGATTCCATGAGCTCTGGAACACATCAGAAATCACATCAGTGTGAACCAGGGCTTAGCCTTTACTCTCTAAATATGCTATGTACATCCAGAGAGCTGAAGTGGTTAAAAAGACAACAGAGAACATCATTCTTGTAGGTCTTATAAATTATTTCTGCCAAGCTATTTAAGTTACTGTAATATAAAGACCATTTTAAAGAATTCCTCCAGTGAAGAAACCTGAACCAAGAAAATATGTAGGTTGCTAATGCCGAATTTGTATTTTGAAAATGCTATTTGCCTGGCTATTATGTTGTTTCAAATGCTTTAATACCTCGAGTCGCTGATCTGGAACAAATATGAGGATCAGGAGTTCTATCCTTGCTCTGCTTTGCAATGCTTTTACTAGGTCAGGGACAAAGTACTGCAGTCAGAGACAAGCCAGGCAAATGGCATGTTTGGAAGGAGGTCAGTAACTGCAGCCCTAATATGTCTCCCTGTACATGTTGCCCCCACATATACACACACCCTGTATGTACCTGTCATAGCATTTCCCATGTAATAGAGATTTAGCATAGGCATCCAATGAAACCACTGGATCTTCACTACGAAATCCTTGTTCGCTTTCATCTAAGGTGACAAAGAAAGCTGCTTTCTCCATTAGATCCAACGACTGCAGGTTTTTCCCGCTGCGGAAGTATGCTTTACGAGCTCTGGCCCATGTCGCCCTACAAACAAGATCAAGAAAATACCTAACATGCATATTCTATTGTGGGCAGTTATGCAATACAGACAACAAAGAGTACACTCAGGTACAAAATGGAGATACTGAAACAGTTACCTGGATGTGCAATCTGAGTGTCCAGACCATAAACAGTAATATTGTGCTTAAGCCGGCCATAGACCAGTTCGAATCTCCTGCTGGACCGGCCGAGATTTGAACCATGTATGGGCAGGCTGAACGTACCCAAGTCGATCGATCAACTTGATTACAACACCAGCCTGACGGATTTTAAAGGCTTCCAACTCCGGGAGAACACAATGGCAGAGCGGGAGAGATTCCCCCATCAACACTGACAATTGTAGTTGCATGAAAGAAAAAAAAAAAATCGCTCTGTCTACTGGCTTTAGAACAATGTTCCTAAAGATGCAGATAGAGGGGGAGGCGGGGGAAAGCGGGCAGCACTGGCAAAGCCTTATGGCGACACTTACAATAGTGCCTGGTTAAAGTTGGTGGATGGGGGCCACCACAATGACATTATCACCTGATCCATCACCTCATGTCTGGGAGTGCCTTTAGACCTTATGTGTGTGCTAATACTCTGACACCACTAACCCTAAACACTACAGTAAGTCCCCTACTTATGAACGAGTTCTATTCTGGGAGCTTGTTCTTAAGTTCAACTTGTTCGTAAGCCCAGCAAAGATCAGTGCTTGCAGACAAAGGCTGCGAGCGCTGATCAGTGTGTTCTGGCGGGGAGGGGGGGGGACCTGTTAGAACACAAATACACAGAATTGGAGGTCGCTGCACCAACATTACACGTGTTGGTATGGAGATCTGTCAGTTTTTTTTTCGTTCAGCCCACTGGGTTGAATAAAAAAATAAACTGAGTGTGTGTTCCCAGATTTACAGTATTAGGCATGTTTGTATCTGTGAAAGTTTGTAAGTAGAATGTTTTGTATGTAGGAGACTTACTGTATTTGTTTGACACTGTTTGCCATTTTAATTTCACTATATACCTCTTATACTGCACAACCCATATGCTTCTTTTTTTAAAAAAAAAAGCAAAACAATTAGGCAACTCACCTCTCTCCAGCAGTTAAAGCAGCTAGTTTCTCCTCCCCAGGCTGAGGGGGGCTAGTATCCTCCAGGATGTGCTGGAACTGCAGCTCAAGTTCCTTAGGGTTCAGCATACGTCCGCTATTGTAGACCCAGACTCTGAAGAAACGCCCCTTGTGATACACCACTATGTGCTTACTATCAGAGTAGTGTTGGATGCTGTCTACACAGAGATTAGCATGAAAGAAGGTAAACATCTATTAAGGCATACTTTATCAAAATGTTTTGATTGTGCATATTCTAAATACACAAGCAACATATCAAATATAGGCACATTTTTTTATAAAATATAAAAGCAAGCTTACCTCATTCTATTACTAGTCTTCAAAGAGTACAAAAATGCAATACTCTATGTAAGTGGCAATTTTTCTTTAAAGAATAAGCAGATTTTGGGTGCCAAGAAATTGCTAGGATACTCCTATTGCATGGTTACTCCAGGTCTTCCCTGCCATCAACCTTCAAATCATGATTTTTATACAGCACTTGCCTTATTAAATTTAAGAAAACACATATTCCCTTCCACATACCAGCTTGCCAATTAGGTGGGTGTCCACCTAATTGCACATCTAAATGCAATGCGGAAGGTATAAACCTTGCAACTTTTAAGATCAAATAAATCTGAGAAGTTTGAAGTTTAGGGGATACCCATTAATGTTGCCAGCTTCAGAAACATGTTAGGTTAAGAATTTAGGCTTTATATAATGTTGGTTCTGCATTGTATACTGCCTGTATGGGTGAGAAAACCAACATGTTCAAAATTCTGCATATTTATTAAACTAAGTTAGCCAATAAATGTTATCACTTAGGCCCCTTTCACACAGGTGTTCTGTCTGTCCGTTGACGAATGAAAAATAGACAGCAATTGAATTGCATTGGATGCTAGGAGCCAGCACCAAGTGTGCCAAAAACCAATTACTCAACCCTGCTGTCAGTGGGAAATGTAAACAAAAGGGCCAACAATAAAAAGTTAAAAAAAAAAAGCCACAAGTCCCCTCGAAATTCATATCAGACCCTTATCCGAGCATGCAGTCTGGAATAGGGTGGGTGACAAGTGTGCCCCATACCAGACCACATGGGTATTTTGCCCCCCTAGTTTATTTCAGCGACGGGGGTGGTGGGGTCTTGTGTCAGTCGGTGGGAGCAAAGCGATGAAGCAGTCGGGTGGGCCGTTTTTTGTTTTTTTCTGTGTGGGTCGATGGCAGCGTCCATCGTAATAGACGATGGATATACATTGGGGAATGTTTTATTTTTTAGTTAAAGGACTTGTTAAAACTGACTGTTTTTTTCCTTGTTAAAGGGGCTTCCAAAGGATAAGTCACCCCCTCCGCACACCACAACCATCAGGCCAGGGTTATGCAGAAGAGGGAACATGGGGACAAGGTTGAAGGCATGTGGCTCTGTATGCTTAAGGGGGGGGGGGGGGGGGCGGCGACACTACCCCCCTTTCTTTTTACATTCAGCTTACAGCAGGGATGAGTCAGGGTTGTTAAGGAAGCAGGCAGGTGTAAAAGCGGATGTAAACTAAACTGAACTGAAAACTGATGCAGACGGAATCAGTTTTTTCTTAGCAAAAACATGACTGAACTAGTGATGACTGTGTGAAAGGACCCTTATGCCGTGTACACACGATCAGAATTTCCGTCGGAAAAACCTTTCGACCGTCAAGAACGCGGTGACGTACAACACTACGACAAGCCGAAAAAATGAAGTTCAATGCTTCCGAGCATGCGTCAAATTGTTTCCGAGCATGCGTAGGAATTTTGCGCATCGGAATTGCTACAGACGATCAGAATTTCAGATAGGAACTTTTTCTGTTGGAAAAATAGAGAACCTGCTCTCAATCTTTTGCTGGCTGAAGCTCCGCCAGCAAAAGTCCGATGGAGCATACACACGGTCGGAATTTCCGACCTAAAGCTCACATTGGACTTTTGCTGGCGGAATTTCCGATCGTGTGTACGCGGCATTGGACTTTCAACTAGAGGTCGACCGATATGGGTTTTTCTCTGGCCGATAGCGATATTTAGAAATCAGGCTGGCCGATATATGATGCCGATTTTTGTGGCCGATATTTAAAGCCGATTTTTCTTTTTTTGGCAGGTGGCACTGGTTGCCACTGATTGGCACTGGCAGGTGGCACTGATTGGCATGTGGCATTGGTTGGCACTGGCAGGTGGCATTGGTTGGCACTGGCAGTTTTCACACTGAGCCAATTTGTCAGTTTCAGTTACACTATATGTAGCTGAATGCAGAGACCAGCTGTCAGAATTCAGCATGATGTCGGGGGTGGGCGGGACCCTGCAGCTATCAAACACTAGCCAATGATTGGGCTGCTTAAGAAAGTGGGTGGGGCCACATACACATAGCGGCCCGCCCAGATCCCATCCCGTTGGCTGGTGTTTGATAACTGGGTCACGCCCACCCCTGACATCACGCTGAATTCTGACAGCTCCTCTCTCTGCATTCAGTTGCAAACCAGTTTCACACACTGAGCACAGAGCCGCTCAGTGTGTGAAACTGTTAGTGGCGTGTGGGGAAGGGAGGTAATCGGCCGATTTTTGCACAAAAATCGGCCAATGCCCATTTCTTAAAAAAAGGCCAAATATCGGCCGATATATCGGTTGACCTCTACTTTCAACTTTCCACACTGATCAATGGCCAGCATGACAAGTACCATACCCCACTACTGCAACAGAAATAGAAAAGGTGAAAGATAATTTTTGCAACTGCTTGATTTTCCTGTATACAGTACAGGAGCCTTAAACTTATAATTACTCTTTTTCAAAGTAATACACAAAAAGACCTATCCCAGAAGTAAAGAACCCTAAATGTTCTCAGATTTAGCAAGCCTTAGCACTTTAAAATACAGTCTGTTGGAGATATAATGTAAGTCCTTTGTAGGGTTTAGTTACATTAACCACTTCAGCCCCGGAAGGATTTACCCCCTTCCTGACCAGAGCACTTTTTACAATTCGGCACTGCGTCGCTTTAACTGCTAATTGCGCGGTCATGCAATGCTGTACCCAAACGAAATTTGCGTCCTTTTCTTCCCACAAATAGAGCTTTCTTTTGATGGTATTTGATCACCTCTGCCGTTTTTATTTTTTGCGCTATACACGGAAAAAGACCGAAAATTTTGAAAAAAAATGATATTTTCTACTTTTTGTTCTAAAAAAAATCCAATAAACTCAATTTTAGTCATACATTTAGGCCAAAATGTATTCGGCCACATGTCTTTGGTAAAAAAAATGTCAATAAGTGTATATTTATTGGTTTGCGCAAAAGTTATAGCGTCTACAAACTAGGGTACATTTTCTGGAATTTACACAGCCTTTAATTTATGACTGCCTATGTCGATTCTTGAGGTGCTAAAATGGCAGGGCAGTACAAAACCCCCACAAATGACCCCATTTTGGAAAGTAGACACCCCAAGGAATTTGCTGAGAGGCATGTTGAACCCATTGAATATTTATTTTTTTTGTCCCAAGTGATTGAATAATGACAAAAAAAAAAAAAAAAAAAAAAAATTACAAAAAGTTGTCACTAAATGATATATTGCTCACACAGGCCATGGGCATATGTGGAATTGCACCCCAAAATACATTTAGCTGCTTCTCCTGAGTACGGGGATACCACATGTGTGGGACTTTTTGGGAGCCTAGCCGCGTACGGGGCCCCGAAAACCAAGCACCGCCTTCAGGATTTCTAAGGGCGTACATTTTTGATTTTACTCCTCACTACCTATCACGGTTTTGAAGGCCATAAAATGCCCAGATGACATAAACCCCCCCCAAATGACCCCATTTTGGAAAGTAGACACCCCAAGCTATTTGCTTTGAGGCATGTTGAGTCCATGGAATGTTTTATATTTTGACACAAGTTGCGGGAAAGTGACAATTTTTTTTTTTTTTTTTTTTCTTTGCACAAAGTTGTCACTAAATGATATATTGCTCACACAGGCCATGGGCATATGTGGAATTGCACCCCAAAATACATTTAGCTGCTTCTCCTGAGTACGGGGATACCACATGTGTGGGACTTTTTAGGAGCCTAGCCGCGTACGGGACCCCGAAAACCAAGCACCGCCTTCAGGATTTCTAAGGGCGTACATTTTTGATTTTACTCCTCACTGCCTATCACAGTTTCGGAGGCCATGGAATGCCCAGGTGGCACAAACCCCCCCCAAATGACCCCATTTTGGAAAGTAGACACCCCAAGCTATTTGCTGAGAGGCATGGTGAGTATTTTGCAGCTCTCATTTGTTTTTGAAAATAAAGAAAGACGAGAAAAAAAAATTTTTTTTTTCTTTTTTCAATTTTCAAAACTTTGTGACAAAAAGTGAGGTCTGCAAAATACTCACTATACCTCTCAGCAAATAGCTTGGGGTGTCTACTTTCCAAAATGGGGTCATTTGGGGGGTTTTTTTGCCACCTGGGCATTCCATGGCCCCCGAAACTGTGAAAGGCGGTGAAGAGTGAAATCAAAAATTTACGGCCTTAGAAAGCCTGAAGGCGGTGCTTGGTTTTCGGGGTCCCGTACGCGGCTAGGCTCCCAAAAAGTCTCACACATGTGGTATCCCCGTACTCAGGAGAAGCAGCAGAATGTATTTTGGGGTGTAATTTCACATATTCCCATGGCATGTTTGAGCAATATATCATTTAGTGACAACTTTGCGCAAAAAAAAATAAAAAAAATAAAAAATTGTCTCTTTCCCGCAACTTGTGTCACAATATAAAATATTCCATGGACTCAACATGACTCTCAGCAAATAGCTTGGGGTGTCTACTTTCCAAAATGGGGTCATTTGGGGGGGGTTTGAACTGTCCTGGCATTTTATGCACAACATCTAGAAGCTTATGTCACACATCACCCACTCTTCTAACCACTTGAAGACAAAGCCCTTTCTGACACTTATTGTTTACATAAAAAAATAATTTTTTTTTGCAAGAAAATTACTTTGAACCCCCAAACATTATATATTTTTTTTAAAGCAAATGCCCTACAGATTAAAATGGTGGGTGTTTCATTTTTTTTTTTCACACAGTATTTGCGCAGCGATTTTTCAAACGCATTTTTTGGGGAAAAAACACACTTTTTTACATTTTAATGCACTAAAACACACTATATTGCCCAAATGTTTGATGAAATAAAAAAGATGATCTTAGGCCGAGTACATAGATACCAAACATGACATGCTTTAAAATTGCGCACAAACGTGCAGTGGCGACAAACTAAATACATTTTTAAAAGCCTTTAAAAGCCTTTACAGGTTACCACTTTAGATTTACAGAGGAGGTCTACTGCTAAAATTACTGCCCTCGATCTGACCTTCGCGGCGATACCTCACATGCATGGTGCAATTGCTGTTTACATTTGACGCCAGACCAACGCTTGCGTTCACCTTAGCGCGAGAGCAGGGGGGACAGGGGTGCTTTTTTTTTTTTTTTTTTTTTTTTTTCTTTATTATTATTATTTTTTTATCTTATTTTTAAACTGTTCCTTTCATTTTTTTTTTTTTAAATCATTTTTATTGTTATCTCAGGGAATGTAAATATCCCCTATGATAGCAATAGGTAGTGACAGGTACTCTTTTTTGCAAAAATTGGGGTCTATTAGACCCTAGATCTCTCCTCTGCCCTCAAAGCATCTGACCACACCAAGATCGGTGTGATAAAATGCTTCCCCAATTTCCCAATGGCGCTGTTTACATCCGGCGAAATCTAAGTCATGAAATACTCGTAGCTTCCGGTTTCTTAGGTCATAGAGATGTTTGGAGCCACTCTGGTCTCTGATCAGCTCTATGGTCAGCTGGCTGAATCACCGGCTGCATTTTCAGGTTCCCTGTTGAGACAGGAGAGCCAGAGAAAAACACGGAAGATGTTGGGGGGGGGGGCATTCCCTCCCACTGCTTGTAAAAGCAGTCTAGAGGCTAATTAGCCACTAGGATTGCTTTTACATGAAAGCCGACCGCTGGCTGAAAAGAATGATACCAAGATGATACCTAAACCTGCAGGCATCATTCTGGTATAACCACTCAAAGTCGTGAATGGCATACCTGAAGACAAAAAAATGGTTAACAATAAAGCACAGTAAACGGTAAGGTATAAAAAATTGCATACCTGAAAAGCAAACATGATAAAACATAATAACAATAAAACATTGCAGAATAGAATACAGTAAAAAAGAGCAGAACAATAGAGAGAGAATAGAGAGAGAGAGAACAATAAAACGACAACTATTTTTATTTTATATTTTTGTTTGTGTTTTTTTTTTTTTTACACTTTTTTTTGTAACTAACTATAATAACTGTAACCGGTTCCAGGTTCGGGTCTCTCAAAATGCGATGGCATCTCGGGAGACCCTGTGAAAGTGTGCCTAGTATGTGCAATGCTGTACCCTACGCTAATACTCAACTAGTGCATGGTAGCGTTCAAAACATTCACCAATGCAAAGACCAGGATTGTCAGGACAGGAGGGACAATAATAGCGGGTGTCACGCCTATATCCGCGCTTGCTGCAGACACGACATCTTTTTTGGGGGGGTTCGCTGGGTAGGGGTACTCGGGAGGACATAAAGAAAATGCCTCTCATGCAGCCGACTGCATTTGGTCGGGGATGTGAATGGGGGAAGTACGGGCGCTGCAGAAGCGGTGGGTTCCCAATTAGGATTGGCGAATGCAGCAGGAAGGGCACTATGGGCATGACGGGCCTGTGTTTGTCTTTTTGGTGGCAGCGGGACACTACTTGTGCTTGCCACCTCACCAGCTTGAACTGCACTTATGGGACTCGCCACGTCACCAAGTGTTACTGCAGTGCTGGTTTGACTACGACCGGGGTGTACTAGGCCACTGGTGCTTGCCAGTTCACCAAGACGCTACAAAAAAAACTGTTAGCGATCGCAGGGATCAGGCCTGACTCTGCGAACGCTGCAGTTATGCGTTTAGAGTTTTGTAAGTGACAGTGATCGATCGATACTGCACTTGGGTGGGCTGGGCCGGGCCGGGCGGAGGGGCAAAACGCAGGTGCTAGCAGGTATCTGGGCTGATCCCGCTAACACTGCGTTTTTGGGAACCCTAAACTGCTGGGGACGCTAGTATAGATCTGATCGGATCAGATATTGATGCGATCAGATACTATACCACTAAGGGAGGTGTACGCTGCGTGCGTGGGTGTTAGCGGTACTGGCGCTAATCTGACGCTGCCTGGGGCTGGTGCTTGCCAGTTCACCAAAATGCTACCAAAAAAACTGTTAGCGATCGCAGGGATCAGGCCTGACTCTGCGAACGCTGCAGTTATGCGTTTAGTGTTTTGTAAGTGACAGTGATCGATCGATACTGCACTTGGGTGGGCTGGGCTGGGCCGGGCGGAGGGGCAAAACGCAGGTGCTAGCAAGTATCTGGGCTGATCCCGCTAACACTGCGTTTTTGGGAACCCTAAACTGCTGGGGACGCTAGTATAGATCTGATCGGATCAGATATTGATCCGATCAGATACTATACCACTAAGGGAGGTGTATGGTGCGTGTACGGTGCGTGCGTGGGTGTTCGCGGTACTGGCGCTAATCTGACGCTGCCTGGGGCAACGCATATCACCGCCGGGCGATCGGGGGGCTAAACCTTTATTCGGTAATAAACGGCGGGTGCCCTGACACTATAAAAAATAAACTAACTAACCAGCGTCACCCGTAACAGTTATACGGTGATCAGTGGTGAAAGGGTTAACTAGGGGGCAATCAAGGGGTTAAAACATTTATTAGATAGTATATGGGGGTCCCTGTCGCTATAAAACACTGACGGCGAACCTAAATATTTACGTTCCTAACTAGCGTCACCAGTGACACTAATACAGCGATCAGAAAAATGATCGCTTAGCGACACTGGCGACAGGGGGTGATCAAGGGGTTAAAACTTTATTAGGGGGGGTACTGGCGCTAATCTGACGCTGCCTGGGGCGACGCATATCACCGCCGGGCGATCAGGGGGCTAAACCTTTATTCGGTAATAAACGGCGGGTGCCCTGACACTATAAAAAATAAACTAACTAACCAGCGTCAACCGTAACGGTTATACGGTGATCAGTGGTGAAAGGGTTAACTAGGGGGCAATCAAGGGGTTAAAACATTTATTAGGTAGTATATGGGGGTCCCTGACGCTATAAAACGCTGACGGCGAACCTAAATATTTACGTCCCTAACTACCGTCACCAGCGACACTAATACAGCGATCAGAAAAATGATCGCTTAGCGACACTGGTGAGGGGGGGTGATCAAGGGGTTAAAACTTTATTAGGGGGGGTAAGGGGGGTACCCTAGACCTACAGGGGGGTTACAGTAACTGTCCTAACACTGCTAACTGTCACAAACTGACACTATGCAGTAATCAGGAAAAAAAAAAAAAAAAAAAAAAAAACCTGCTTGGTGTCAGTTTGTGACAGGGGGGGGGGGGATCGGGGGGCGATCGGGGGGGGATCGGGGGTGTAATGTATGCCTGGCATGTTCTACTGTGTGTGTTTGTGTTGTGCACTTACTTACATGTCATCTCCCCTCGGCGCTGGAACGGAAACTGACAGCCGAGGAGAGATGACATCACATCCTCTGCCTCTGTGTACTATACAGAGGCAGGGGATGTTTGTCAGTGGCTGGGAGCGATCGCGAGGGGGGGGCCACGATCGGATGGTCTCCCCCTCGTCTGTAATCGCTCCCAACCAAATGCCGACCGCAGCTGGCACAGGGGGGGGGTCCGATCGGACCCCCCACCCGCGGGAAGGCAATCACGTACTAGGTACGTGATTTTGCCTGCCCGTGCCGCTCTGCTCACGTATATAGGCGTGAGGCGGTCGGCAAGTGGTTAACTGCACATAACATTTAATGCCGGTTCACACAGGGGCAGCACGACTTGCAGTGCGACTGTATAGAAGTCAAAGTTAGTCGCCCTGAAGTCGTACAGGAACCTTTTTCTAAGTCGGAGCGTCTTGAGTCGTTCCTATTAGAACAGTTCAATAGTACAGAACAGAACGCAACTTGTTAGGCGGCTAAGTTGCCTGACAAGTTGCCTCTGTGTGAACCGAGTCTTAGGGGTTGATTTACTAAAGGCAATTGGAGTGTGCACTTTGCATAATGCAGTTGCACTCTGCAAGTGCAGTTGCTCCAAAGCTTAGTAAATGAGGTAAAGCTTAATTTTGCAATACCCAATCACGTGCAAGTAAAATAAAAAAAATAAAAAATTTACTTGCACGTGATTGGAAGATGAAAGTCAGCAGAGCTTCTGCTCATTTACTAAAGCTCTGGAGAAACTGCACATGCAGAGTGCAACTGCACTTTGGAAAGTCTATTTCTCTTTAGTATATCAACCACTTAGTCTTTTGATCCAGCAATTTCCTCTTTGTATACTTATTTTGGATATTTTAATTTAAAAGTGATGGTGTCACTTATGAGGCAGTCAAGGAAACAATTGCACTGGAATTTTTTCATGGACAAATGTATTTTACAATACACACTGCAAGCAGCATCAGATGCATAGGGAACATTTAAAGGCACACTAACCCTATGTTTTAATTTGAATCTAAATGTCTGTAAGGCAAAACATTGACAATGTGCTACAGACCCACTGTGTTTGCAGCCTATATTTCTTTTTGTCAGATACTGGCTTATAACTTATCACCATAGAAGAAAAAGCAGAATTACTGCCCACACCAATCAATGAGGTTGCAAATGTCATCCTCAAACTTGTATTGTTCTTGGCTCCCCCTCTTCTCACTGTGTTCCCATATCAAGCTGCATGCTCTGGGGGTACATATGCATGCTCGCTCCATAGAAACACAGCGGTGCTTGGCCCCACCCCCCCACTTCTATCTCACAGCATTTGACTGACAGCAGCAGGAGCCAATGCCTCTTCCTGCTGCCCGAGTCCCTGTGTGAAAAGGAAAAGAAGAGAGAAAAGATCCAGCCGTGCACAGTGCATTGAGGACTCAGGTAAGTATGTAGGGAGGTGGGGGAGGACAGCAAGCTCTAAAACTTTTTTTACCTTAATGCGGGAAATGCATTAAGATATATATATATATATATATATATATATATATATATATATATATATATATGTGTGTGTGTGTGTGTGTGTGTGTGTGTGTGTGTGTGTGTGTGTGTGTGTGTGTGTGTGTGTGTGTGTGTGTGTGTGTGTGTGTGTGTGTATATATATATATATATATATATATATATATATATAAATATAATAATAATTTTGCCTTTAGAACCACTTTTTTTAAATCAGCCAGCTGCAGGGACTGATGGCAGTCTCAGCCTCCCAGCGAGCTGCTGAGACGGCAGCCCCCCGCCCCTCCACAGCTCAGCGCTCCAGTGAGCGTGGAGGGGCAGAGCAGGAGAGCTGCTGATTGGCAGGCAGCAGCTCTCTACTTGGGGAGGTGAGAGAACAGAGCCATCGGCGACGTTCGGTGGCTCGGTTCTCAGTGAAGAAACGACGGGGGACATATGCAGCATCGCTCTGATGCTGCATCCACCTAGGTGAGTATGAATAGGCAAAAAAAAAAACACATCTCTTTTAATCTTGTCATGTGTCTCACATTAGCACTCCCACATTTGTGATGGTAAGGCAAATATTGTGACCTGGAACAAGTTTTAGGCTGTCCTTGTAATGACTAGGGACAAACTAGGTGCATAATGAAGGGACAGGGAGGTCGATTTACTAAAAGCAAATATCCTGTGAAGTGCACTTGCTTCATATCTGAAATGAGGTGAAACTCTGCTGGTTTCTATCATTCACAAACAAAAATGCTGTTTTTTTTAATTTCCTTGCATGTGATTGAGTATTCTTTGTAAAGTTTTATGTCATTTACCAAGGCTCTGGAGAAAGTGCACAGTAGATTTGCCTTTGGTAAATCAACCCCATAGGCCACTAGATCAGCCATGACACTACACTACAAACTACAGCCACAAAATGTGAGCCCATTAATACAGGATAAGGCAAAGGGCACAAGAAACATAACTACACTAATACTTAGTTAACCACCTCAATACTGGGCACTTTCCCCCCCTTCCTTCCCAGACCAATTTTTAGCTTTTGGTGCTCTCGCACTTTCAATGACAATTGCGCTGTCATGCTATGCTGTACCCAAATTATCATTTTGTTCGCACAAATAGAGCTTTCTTTTGGTGGTTTTTTTTTACGACTTTGTTTATTTTTTGCGATATAAGCGCAAAAAGAGCAGAAATTTGGAAAAAAAAACAATATTTTCTTTTTTCTGTTTTAAAAGAAATCCAATAAAATCGAATTTTGTCATAAATTTAAGCCAAAATGTATTCTGCTACATGTTTTTGGTAAACAAAAATTCCGTTAAGGCCTCATGCACATGAGACGCCGTTGCAAACTCATGTTTTTAAAAGCTGAAAACGGCGTTTAGAAATGCCCGTTTTGCCGCGTTTGCATGCTGCGTTTGCGTCTAGAAGCGTCTGCAGAGCAGAGAATGACATTTTGCGACCCGACTTTGGGGCCCCATATCTCGGGGTCACTTGCTGCTAGGAACACCAAATTTGGATATGTTATAGTGTTCGTCCAACTGTGTTAGCACACCAGATTTGGGGTTCCTAGCACCAAGTGGCCCCGAGATATGGGGCCCCAAATTCGGGTTGCAAAATGTCAAGCACTTTTCTTCAGCAGAGAATGACATTTTGTGACCTGACTTTGGGGCCCGCGTTTAGCCGCATTTGGCGTCTGAAACGTGGAAAACGTTTGCGTCTGAACCCATTTTTTTGCTTCTGGAAAAACGGGGCTAAACGCAACTGCCCAAAAACGCCAAAAAATGAGACTGTGTACATGGACACATAGGATAACATTGAATGGGTTCAGTGGCAGTTGAAAAAAGTGTCCAACTGCCTCTGAACACGAGTTTAACAGCGTCTCGTGTGCATGAGGCCCAAGTGTATAATAATTGGTCTGTGTGATCACGGACAGATGTATGCAAATGATCATGTACAGATGTGCGCAGGTGATCACGGACATATGTGTACAGATAATCATTGGGACATGTGATTTTAGTGGGACATATGTGGGGGACAGCTGTTTTTATTATTTGGGGACATGTGTGTTTTACATTGTGTGGTGACACTAGGTTGGTGATCAGTGAGTAAAAGCTGTAAAAAACAGCTCATACTCACTGATCAGCTGGCTGCAGCGATCCCCTCTCCTCTCCTCACCGACAACTTCTGTGTAAGGAGAGGAGAGCTGATCGCATAGCAACCGGCGCTGTGTTTACATCATATGACGGCTGTGATTGGACACAGCCGTTATGTGATCAGGAGGGCCAATCACAGAGCCCTCCTGCCGATCAGAGATGCTCCCTGTCCGGGTGACACAAGCGCATCAGGATCGCACCGCTGCGTGGGCACGTGATCCCGCTCCTTCTGAGGGACGTTCCTGAACGTCCACCCAGAAGGAGAGAGCGCCCACCTGGCCATTTATGTACATTGGCCGGGTGGGAAGTAGTTAAAACAACATTTGAAAGAGTACAATGCTTTTAAGTGAAGCAAACCAAAGAAACCAATCAAAATCCACCTTGTACTGGGGGGTGTTCAGCAGAGTGGTTGCTATGGGTTACTGTTCAAGGTAAACAGTAATGGCTTTTGGACAATTTTATTTACATAGTTCGGCCTCGTGCACACTGGACGTTTTTACAGCTGCTGTTTTTGGCTTTAGGCGTTTTTCTGCATCCAGTAAACTCCCCATTCTGTCCATTCACACATAGGCTGTTATCAGCGTTTTTTGGCAGGGGCGGGAAATTTTGGCATCTGGCTGGAATTAAAAAACATGCTGGGGAGTTTACTGGTTGCAGAAAAAAACACCCGAAGCCAAAAACAGCAGCTGTAAAAAACAACCAGTGTGCATGAGGCCGAACCAGTGGGTTTTAAAGTGGTGTTAAACCCTTTACAACCACTTTTTGCTACAGGTAAGCCTATAATAAGGCTTACCTGTAGCTACCCTGGATATCTTCTAAAACTGTACTGTTTAGGAGACATCCCTGTATCTGCATGTGCTGACGTCATGGGCACATGCCCACTGAAGCAAAGCACGTACGTACCATTGCTTCAGTTAGACTGTGCCGTTACCAGCGGCTCCCGGGCGCATGCGAGTGATGTCATTGCGGCTCTCGCCAATCACAGCACCGAAGCCCGCGATACCCGGAAGTAACTCCGGGAACGATGTCGCCGGCCGGAGCGGTGTACGAGGACCGCTGCTGGGGCTTCGTTCTAAGGTAAGTAATACATAAATGAGCTAGTATGCTATGCATACTAGCTCATTATACCATTGACTTGCAGGTTTTTTTTTTTTGTTTGTTTTGTTCCGCTGTAAAAGCTCTGATATAAGCCTAAAAATGCTACTATTCTGCGTTTATTAGCGTTTTTGGGCTATACGCTTTCGTAGGAGTATAGTTTTGCTAAAAAAAAAAAAAAATAAAGGCTACTGCAAAACTCATTCTACAGCTAAAGCTACTGGCATTCTTATAATGTCCACTATGCATGAGGCCTTAAGAAAGGTGTCTCAAACTGGCGGCCTTCCAGCTGCTGTGAAACTACAAGTACAATCATGCCTCTGCCTGTGGGAGTCATGCTTGTAACGAACAGCCTTGCACTGCTTCATGGAACTTGTAGTTTTGCAACAGCTGGAGGGACACCAGTTTGAGACCCCTGCCTTAACCACTTGCCGACCAGCTGCTGTCATTATACTGCAGCAGATCGGCACGATCCCGCGAGCCATCGGCTCCTTTAAGAGGGATAGCAGGCGCCCGTGCACCCGCTGCACTGCAGGGGTGCGGATGCTTGTGGCCGACAGTCGCATTGAGATCTCGGGCACGAGAGACAGAACAGGGACGTGTGTGTAGAAACACTCAAATCCCTGTTCTGTTCGGAGTGACAGATCGTGAGTTCCTAATAGCTAGGAACCATGCATGATCTGTTATCCCCTCTAGTCAGTCCCCCCCCCCACTACAGTTAGAACACACACAGGGAACACATTTAACCCCTTGATCGCCCCCTAGTGTTAACCCCTTCCCTGCCAGTGACATTTATACAGTAATCAGTGCATTTTTGGTGTCAATAGCGTCCAATGTGTCCACCGCAATATCGCAGTCTTGATAAAAATCGCAGATCGCCACCAGTACTAGTAAAAAAAAAAAAAAAAAAATAATAAAAATGCCATAAATCTATCCCCTATTTTGTAGACGCTATAACTTTTGCGCAAACCAATCAATATACGCTTTTTGCGATTTTTATCACCAAAAATATGTAGTAAAATACACATCAGCCTAAACTGAGAAAAAAATTTGCTCTTTTTTTAAAAAAAAGGGGGATATTTATTACAGCAAAAAGTACAAAATATTGTGTGTTTTTTTTTTTCAAAATTGTCGGTCTTTTTTTGTTTATAGCGCAAAAATAAAAACCGCAGAGATGATCAAATGCCACCAAAAGAAAGCTCTATTTGTGGGGAAAAAAGGATGTCAATTTTGTTTGGGTACAGCATCGCACAACCACGCAATTGTCAGTTAAAGCAACGCAGTGCCGTTTCGCAAAAAGTGCTCTGGTCAGGAAGGAGGTAAACCCTTCCAGGGCTGAAGTGGTTAAGAGGAATTTTTCAGCTGGAAAAAATGCTCTTACTCTGATAAAAGCTTAAAAATGTGGCTATTATGCTTAGATCACCGTTTTTGAGCCATAAGCATTTGTGGGAGTATAGTTTTGCTAAAAATGGCAACAGCTAAAAAAAGTTTAAAAACGATACCGCAAAAACGCTGCAAAACTCATTCTACAGCTTTCTCATGCACACAAGGCAATTGAAAACCTTTTCTAAGCGCTGGAAACTTGACAAGTGGAAACCAACAGTGAAAAACTTCAGTTTTACAGCTTTTACATACCGAGTTTATGAGAGTTTAGCAGCAGTTATGAGCATTTGAGGTTAGAAGCGTTTTTTAAAAGATAACCTCAAGAGACCCTCCCAAATGCCCACAATGCATGAAAAACAAGTACATTATTACCTATTTCAGCCATTCTGTGAGAGAAGAGAGAGCAGCAGCAGAGATAGCGGTCTTATTTTTTGGAGTTTTTACTATGGATCCCATCCTGAGCATGTGTGAGGAAATTCTCCTGATGTTGCTGATGCTGAGGCTCCAAAGACAGAAAATGGTGTGAGAGGACCAGTTTGTTCCTACTGGACTCATCCAATGATGCAGGCAACAGCATGTGGTGAAAAGTGTGTTTTTTTTCAACATTTTTATATGTTCAAAAATTATCAGAAACATTTTCCACTTTAACCACTTTAAGGAGCAGGCCTATTTTTCAAACTTGTTGTTTACAAGTTAAAATTTTTTTTTTTTTTACTAGAAAATGACTTGGAACTCCCAAACATTATATATATTTTTTTCAGACACCCTAGAGAATAAAATGGCAGTCGTTGCAATACTTTATGTCACACCGGTCTTACAAACGCTAGTTTTTGGTAAAAAAATACACTTTGATTTAAAAAATAACAGCAAAGTAAGCCCAATTTCTCTTTATATTGTGAAAGATAATGTTACGCCGAGTAAATTGATACCCAACATGTCATGCTTCAAAATTGCGCCCGCTCGTAGAATGGCTACAAACTTTGACCCCTAAAAATCTCCATAGGCGACGTTTAAAAATTTCTACAGGTTACCAGTTTTGAGTTACAGAGAAGGCCTTTTGCTAGAATTATTGCTTTTGCTCCAACGATCACGGCAATAGCTCATATGTGTGGTTTGAATACTGTTTACATATGTGGGTGCGACTTACGTATGCGTTCGTTTCTGCGCGCGAGCACGGCGGGATGGGGCGCTTTCAATTTATTCATTTTACTTTTTATTTTTAAAAAGTCTCTTTAAAAAAAAAATTTTTTGGATCACTGTTATTCCTATTACACAGAATGTAAACATTCCGTGTAATAGAAAAAAGCATGAAAGGACCTCTTTAATGTGAGATCTGGAATCAAAAAGACCTCAGATCTCACATTTACACTTAAATGCAAAAAAAAAAAAAAAAAAGCAGCCATTGGGCAGAAGTGACGTTGACGTCATCCAATGTCATCAAGTCGAGTGGGGGTCATCATTCCCTCACTCGACACAGTGCCTCAGAGGGGAAAGGATCGGATTGTCTTGGGAGGGACGACCAGAACGTGGCGGGAGGGGGTGGGTACCGCGGAGACCACTTTTACCTTAAAGAGGACCGGCCGCCGTTTCAGAAAATACCGAAGTTATGGGAGCTATCTGCTTTCATAACCCTGGTTTTCTACGTCAAAGTACCGACATACAATGACGGCGGTTTGCGGTAAGTGGTTAAAAATGCTTACAAATGCTCATAAATGCAGTTTATCGCGGTTACAAGCATTTGGCGTTTAAAATGCCAGTAAACTACAGTCGTGAACACAATTTTTGTGCTTTAAAAAAAAAAAAAATGCCTGCAACCAAAACTGCCTCTAAACTACAAAGTCCAGTCCAGGAGGTCAGCTGTCATCTGTATTAAAGCAATGGCCAAACAGACATCCCGAATCCACGGCAGGAAGCGTAAGCTTTGCTGATTGCCTAACTCAAACTTTGACTTAAAGCAGGGGTTCACCCACACCGCCAAAAAAAAAAAAAAAAAATATTAAAAGCCAGCAGCTACAAATACTGCAGCTGCTGACTTTTAATACATGGCCACTTACCTGTCCCAGGGTCCAGCGATGTCGGCAGGGGACGCCGAGAACCTGCTCGGTTCTCGGCAGCTGCCGCCGCCATCCTAGGTGAGGGAATCAGGAAGTGAAGCGTTGCGGCTTCACTTCCCGGTTCCCTACTGCGCATGCGCGAGTCACGCTGCGCGTCCCTAGTGGTCCCCGCTCTCTCCTGGGAGCTGTGCGTTCCCAGCAGACAGCGCGGTGGGGACGGGAAGAGGCATAGACTTCCATGGGAGTCTATGCCGGAAGTGGGTGCAAATACCTGTCTTAGACAGGTATCTGCACCCTCCCCCCCCCTGAAAGGTGCCAAATGTGACACCGGAGGGGGGGAGGGTTCCGAAAAGCGGAAGTTCCATTTTTGTGTGGAACTCCGCTTTAACATGTCAGCACACAGATAGCAGTAGAAGTTTTTGCAGCCTTTTGTCCAGCCTCAGACTTTGCAAACAAGTGCTTGTGATTATTTACCAAGCATAAAAAAGTAACAGTATTTTTTAGGACCCTGCGTTTAAAGGAGAAGTACAGCCAAAGCTCATTTGGCTGTACTTCTATGGATCACAGGAGCGCAGTTTGTCACGGAGCCAGTCCAGGCTTGGTGTCATCACAACCGTGGATTTGGGATCCGCCTAGATCCCTGGACTGGCACCCGGCTCAGCCTCTCAGCAAAAGACTGACAGTCACCAGCTCTCTGCTCAGGGAGCTGTGAGAGCTGAGCGAGAGCTGAGCGATCAGTTTAGACGTGACTGGGGACCCATGCTGCATCCACCTAGGTAAGTATGAATAAAAAAATTTAAAAAACCTCATACTTCTCTTTTAACTTTCTAAGTGTAGGAGAAGGAACAGTTGAGATTTAAAGTTAAACTGAAGACTCATTTAGAACAGACCTCAAGCAGGCAGGGCATTATCAAAGAAGAAACACGCAATGTCTTTGCCAGCGCTGGCAAGGGACCTGGACCTTTAGATAGGAGGCAAATTTAGGTAGGTTTAGGTTTATACGTTTTATATATCTATTCTATAAAATAAACCTATAATACAGGGTGCACCCATGACACTTTTTTTTAGAGAAATCTTGGTTTTAATATTATCAATTTGTATTAAGCATTTTATCGTTAGCGGCGTGTGCCTTTAAACATTCCCTAAATAGTGTTATTTTGGTTAAGGCAAAGTTAAGTTGTTTATTCTTTAAGCCACTACTGTATGGCAGTAATGATCTGGACAGATGGAAGAAGAGAAAGCACAAAGAGAAGAGACTAAAATGCCACTTCAAACTCCAGAACTTGGCCAAATTACCTGACACCGACTTGCACTACTGACAGTAAATGAGATTCAGCACCATGCTCAAAAGCGGTAAGCACATTTTTTGAAGGTTCTAGTTTTTATATGCTGTAAGTTAGTAATCCTTCGGATACACAAGATTGTTCCTACCTGTATCAATTCCTGGAATACGAGCCGTGTTAAACATGCGCTCATACTGAGCAGAGCACATAGGCAAACAATCTTGGATCAACAGCTGTATAAAGGGCAAAACGAAACCAACACCAAAGAACACAAGACAAAAAAAACGCAAGGAAAACAGAAAATGATGGCAGATTTAAGACCAAGGGTGTGTAAATTACAAAGATAAAAAGGTGCAAATAGACAATACATGGGGAGACAACGATTTTAATAGACAAACAGTTTTGGATTGTGTGCATTGTGGGTAAATGATCAATGAATATAGCAGGATGCCAAAACAAAAAAAAAATAAAAAAAAAAAATAAAAAAAAAGGAAAGAAAGAAAAAACACAGAAAGGAGAAGAGAAGGAAGCAAAGAAAAGACACTAATCAATAAAGACATTCCACCATTACAGAAAGATCCATCAACATAATACACTTTATATGTTAATCCCAGCATCTGCTGACACAACCGATGCTGCAGGCACACCTTTACCCTTATAGAGTTCAGGTTACCAGTTTAAAGCTCATTAGGTTTTAAAGAATAATATGTTTGGAGCTTTAGAATTGGACTTTATTGCTGTCATTAGAATACATTTAATAGATACACTGGCCAAGCCAGGATGTTTTATGCAGGTCTCTGATGCGTCTGAAAACTAAAAAAAAAAATAAAATCTTTGGTTTTAGCTCACTGTCCCCTACCCATAATTAAAATACCAGTTTTCAGTGTACTGAAACTTAAATAAATGGATCATGTGTCAGTGAGAGTACAACATCACAGTGAGGCGGTCAAGAAATGTGCAACACATAAATCCTTGACAGATGTAAGTTGTACTGTTTTGGGTAACCTGCCAGTGTCCAATACAGATGAGCATGCCTCTTAGCAACTGTGTTTTAACACAAAGCTCCAAACATAGAACCCAAAACCTAAAACAGATTTTACACAGATAAAACATTTGAAAAAAGAAGAGGAAAAAAATCTGGCCTTTGTTAGGACCTATTCACCATAAAGGATAAGGGTTCTGAATGGAGTTCAGCTGCACACTTACCAGTCTCCTCTCCAGGTATGCGGGTGGTATTAAAGGTGCGTTCCCACTGGGACGAGCACAGCGGGATAATAGATCCTGGAACCCTGCTCTGTACCCAGTCATTACACAAAAGGGAGAGACGTCATGGGTACAGAAGCATCGCAGACACACCATGGGGGAAGATAACACAATGCAAGAGAGTTGACATCACTGTCTAACTTACATTCCCATTATGAAAGCATATTCAAAAATGAGAAACATATTTGCTCAGCTGTTTAGGTATGAGAGGGCTGGATTTGTTATGAAGGGTCACAGTTGAATAAATGGAGGAGGCTGAAATTTTTTTTTTAATTTCCTGAACTTGTCTTTTAGTGGATACATGGAGGCTGCCATTGCTGACCAGATGCTGGTTACCTTATTCTCATATCAAGCTTCTGGTTTCAATACTAACTCAAGATCAGTATGTGGGAGGAGGTATATCTGCTGGAGATATTAATGCCCATTAACAGGCTATTGTTTATAGCGCGTAAACGTATCAATATGAAATGATTGTCACTGAGCCCTTCATCATTTGAGGAAAGGCGCCTCCAGGTAAAGTGACACCCTCCTGAAAGAACAAGTTTACCGAAATAGGGGCACGCTACAATAAATTTTACTAACAATGGGAGCCAAGATCAGTATGTGAATCAGGACTGCGGACTTATAGTGTTTGTAAACCTAAAAAAAACTACGGTCCTGTATCTTTAACCACTTAAGGACCGGGCCTATTTTTCAGACAAATATTTTTTTTTTCAGACACCCTAGAGAATAAAATGGCGGTCATTGCAATACTTTCTGTCACACTGTATTTGCGCAGCGGTCTTACAAGCGCACTTTTTTTTTTAGAAAAAATACACTTTTTTGAATTAAAAAATAAGACAAACAATAAAGTTAGTCCAATTGTTTTTTATATTGTGAAAGATAATGTTACTCTTTTCCCCAATCTCCTCAGACTGATAAACCAGACACCGAGAGGAGAGACACTGGACTCCGACAAACAAGTCCATGATATCGGGTGTCACGTCTGGATATCGTTGGATGTTTAACCCTTTAATTGTTGATGCCGTTTTGCTGAGCATGAGCGTGCAAGGCAACATTATTTGGTGAGTGCATAACCAAAGGGGAGTGGAAACACTGATAGCAAGTGGTGTGGTGAAAGCTTTGAAGATCTCACATCAGGACATTTTCATCTTTTGTTTGAGACCTATGGTCTTATGTATGGACTGTTTAATTACGGACTTTACTAGATATTGTTTATATTTATTTTTGTTCACCAATTCATGAGGTTTTATCATCATCACCTGTCACTGGGTTCATTGATGTAGATTGTTTATTTGGTCAGTGCTACTATTTAATTTATACTGTAAATATTTTCAAAGGCTGGCCAGCACAGGGGGATCATGTGATCGCAAGGCTGCAGTGTCAGAAAAGGTATTTCCCCTGTTCATTTCTAACAAACACTTACACTTTCATTAATGGCAGCATATCTGCATGGGATACATGTAAAGTCACTTTAAAGTGTTTGTAAAGTCACTAAAGTGGACTGTGTTAGAAAACACAGTTATTTTTCGAGCAGGAGGGGAGGATCAGGATCGGGGAGCAGATAGGAGCCGACAGGCGGGGGGGGGGGGGGGAGGACAGAGGAGACCTGCGGATGAAGGAGGCACGTAAACTGACCACCGTATCAGGGGCTCCACAGCCATGGTCAGTTTACAGAGGTATTTTAGGTGATATAAAGGGTCAAAATTACACAGCACAAACACTGTGCTGTATAACATGCTTTAAAAGGATCAGGATCCATTTTTTTAGGGTTACAAAACACTTTAACTCCGACTTTTCTGATAGGAGTACATGTTTTTGGTCAGTGACTTTCAAAAATATAAAACCAGAGCTTAAAATAGAAGTATAGGCAAAACCTTTTTTTTGATAGAGCAAGGGAGGGTTATAATCCATCAGATTTTTTTATTTGCCTTTCTGTGTCCCTTTTTCAGAGATTTTCCTTCACCATAACTAGTGTCTCCATTGGAAGTTTCCCCCTCCCCTTTTCTGGGGACAACCCAAAATTTGGGATTTTCTTTTACTTTCACTTTCAATTATAATGGTAAACAGGACAAAGAGAGTGAATCTCCTTAAAAGGGGCACAGACAGCAATAAAAACCAACAGGGGTTCTAATACCTCTTCACTCTATCCAAAAGATAAAAAGGTTTAATCTTTAGTTATACTGTAAGCATAACACTAAGGCAACTAGATTTTCAGAACGTGGTCACCAGTGGCAGTTCCCATATGGACAACAGGTACTATCTGCAGATCAAAAGATCTTAAACTTATTTCCAGCTTATTTTCTGCTTTCTAGAGACCTACAAGAGTATGAATCTGAAACGAATATTGCACCCAGAGGGTAAATTAGAGGGCAATCCTTGTTCTACCTATCTATCTGCCGCCTGTTCCTGGGCATCAACAGAACTCACAGGTAGCACCTTCACCTTACTGTAGGTGGCATTTGTCCATACACTTCAAAAATGTCAAGATGAAGTGTAGAGATATGCAGGTGCAGTCTTTTCTGTCCTGTAACTACCCAGAAAAAGGTACTAGCAGAAGATATCTGAATAGAGTGTTATTTGCCCCACTCTACCCTTCCAAATTCAAAAAGAAAACTTGACCTTTTAACCATACAACATTTAAAGGGGTTTCTTATGTAGATTTTTTTTAAATAAATGGTGGCTTTGCACACAACTGCTGTCAAGGGGCGGGGGGGGGGGGGGGGGGCGGCATGCTTGTTGTTTTTGCTCAGGGTAACCAATACAAACAGCACAGTAACTAAATGCACAGTTGGGGCAACCTAAAGCTGACCATAAACATGCAAACACACAAATCTACAATGTTATCTGAACAAGAGCACTTAAGTATTTTTTGGTCATACTTCTCTTGTGGGTCACAGGAGTGCACTTATTTGCCTGCCTGTCAGCTGATCCATTCAGCTGCCTGACAGCTGGCTCCAACTCTCAATGTGCAGCTGAAATCTGAAGCTAGCTGTGCCCACACTCTCTACAATCTGGCGCCCCCATGAGTGATGGAGGGAAAAGCGGAGAGCGGTGACTGATTTTCCTTGCTCTCTGCTCCAAGCAGATCAAGAGCTGATGGATCAGCAGTCATTTGATTGCTTAGTTGTCAGGGTTAGAGCCCACGTGGAATAACTGCTGCAACATTACACTGAAACTGCAGCATAGAGGTCAGTATGTATGTTTTTGTTTTTAAATTCCCATATTTCTACTTTACCTGTGCGAGGGCCAGGTTTGTCTGCACAGGGATGCAATGGTGTCCCATGCATTCTCATGCAGGCAATCCCATTGATGTCAATCAGGATGCAGCGGCTCCACGGACAGAGTTGCTGGTCCCATTTTGACATCCGTGCAGGTGCGTGTCCCCGAACGCACACTGTTTGCGTTCGGATACATGCACCCACACCCAGACAGATGTCAAACTGTAACCTCTTAGTTGCTGAAAAAGAAAAAAAAAGATAAATCTTTTTTTTTCTAATAAGCATGCAAATCATATGCAGTTTGACATTAATATCAATACTACTTAACATCAAAAACTATCTAGTAACAATTGTAACAATGTGTTTACAGACAATCAGCTTTAAATTACCCTGTTAGGGCTCCTGACCTACTAAAAATACTAATTAAGAGTAGGCAATGGGGCAACAGATGCTTTTCTTTCTATTCAACTCCTCCTCTCTGCACTTCCATGTGCAAGCTTAAAGTGCAGCCTATTCGATAGTGGTGTAGTAGATCAATCGATCCAATTCAAATTGAGACTACAGTTCTGGCATGCACTTTAGAATCGCAGGAGGAGGTGGTTCCCCATGTTCAGAAAAGAAGAGTTGACTAAAAAAGACATTTGAGAAAAGGACATGAACCTTGTAATGCATGCTTTTACTTTACATTGTTAGTAAGTGTTGCTTGGTTTTATACAAGTATACTTTAAGGCAGGGGTGCTCAACCTTTTGAAGAGCGCAGGCCACAATGAGCAGAGTGGGCAAATGACAGGTCCGTGTCCGCTCTCCATATACAGAGCAGACACGGACACAGCCCCTACTCTATGGGTCCTCCAATCTGCCCAGACAGAAGGGGACAGATCCCCTTTTGTTTTTAAAGTGGTTTGGATTGGAGATCCGGGGTGTAAAAGGACACATGTCCGTTTGCATCTGCTGCTTTATGGGGGTGTATGAAAGGTCCGATTGAGTCTGCCTGAAAAATAAAACAGGTGGACCTGATCGGACCGATCGTGTGAAAGGGGCCTAAGGCTGCTTTCACACTGATGCACTGTGGTTTACCTGCACCTCAACTGACCTCAATCGTCACTTCTTCCTCAGGATTCCTAAGAATCCAACCTCCCAGAGCAGGAGGTGGTGGGCCACATCAGAGGGTGCTGCGAGCCAGCGGTTGGGCACCACTGCTTTAAGGCATGCCATAGACAGTGCAAATTTCTTTCCTGTAACCCGCGTTTGGAGGAAAGAAATTTGCACAATTCCCCCACATGAAGCCGTCCCTGCCGGGAGAAGTCTGTGATTATTGCTAGTGGCTGTAGCAGTTGCTAGCGATAATCGCAAGTGCATCCGGCAGGCTGGTTGAACCCAAGCTGATCGATCGATCAACTTGGTACATTCAGCCTGCCCACACACGGGTCGAATCTCCGCCGGTTCCTGCTGAACCGGCTGAGTTTCAAACCATCCATGTCCAGTCTAAATGGTAATGGTATGCACGCATTCAAAAATATTTTTTGCAGGAAATCTTAGTTTAAATGGATAATCACATCAATTTTCTTACCGGTTTAAGTTCCTCACGACTGAGCTTACGTCTGTAGAGGAGCAGAGCATGGACGGTGTTACCTGCACGAGCTGCCTGAATTGGAGTTGGTGTCACATACAAGAAGTCCTAGTGTAAAAACGTACAAATATAACAGTGTAAGGATATGATATATTTATCAATTCACATTTTATTCGTGTATATAGTGCTGACATATTCCAGAAAGCTTTACACAGCAAGGCACATCAGACCTTGACCAGATGGTCCAACAGGCAAACATACCCAACAAACTGCAACATGCAGCATGATTTCAGCTTAAGCAGGTGGCAAGCTATACAAGTTTGGTTCTACACTTTCTTTGAAACAGTTGTGCTAAAACAGACCTAATGCCGGTGATGAAGAATAAATTCACCTGGCATGGAATCATGGATAAATTGCACTTTACATACAAATGAGATCTGAAGATCTCTGTCCCTGTAACCATCCTAATACTGTTATTCCCCAAAGGTTAGACCATTTACTCATGCTACTTTTTAAAGGGATTATTCTACTAGATCGTATTGCTTACATTTTTAAGCTACAAAATGCTGAGCTATTACGTATACATTAGTACCTCAGTTTATAGGTTTACATGTGTCATACAAGTCAATATACTGACTCGTTATACCACTGAGCTTTTAAAAAAAATATTGCTGGAAAGAAATTAAAATTACAGGCCCGATTAGCAGACAAATGAAGCAATAGCTTTGAGCGCTACTATCCCAGCAATATTCTGTCAGGGAAGAAGACACTGAGGATTTGATATCACTACTCACAATGCATAAGCGTTTATTTTAGGGCTGGAGATTAGATTACCGTATATACTCGAGTATAAGTCGAATTTTTCAGCACTTTTTTTGTGCTGAAAGTGCCCCCTCAACTTATACTTGAGTCAAGCACTTTTCTGCAGCAAAAAATTTCATTTTCCGAACCGACTTTGGGGCGCCGTATCTCAGGGCCGCTTGGTGCTAGAAACCCCAAATTTGGTATGCAAACCCAGTGGACCTAGTAACACAACATATCCAAAGCTGAAGTTCCTAGCTCCAAGTGGCCCTGAGATACAAGGCCCCAAAATTGGTTCGGAAAATGTAATTCTCTGCTGCAGAAAAGTGCTTGACATTTTCTGAACCGAATTTGGGGCCCCATATCTCAGGGCCACTTGGTGCTAGGAACCCCAAATTTGGTGTGCAAACCCAGTGGACCTGGTACCATAACATATCCAAAGCTTGGGTTCCTAGCACCAAGTGGCCCTGAGATACGGGGCCCCAAAACTGGTTCGGAAAATGTCATTCTCTGCTGCAGAAATGTGCTTGACATTTTCTGAACTGATTTTTGGGGCCCTGTATCTCATGGCCACTTGGTGCTAGAAACCCCAGCTTTGGAAATTGTATGGTGCTAGTTCCACTGGGTTTGCATACCAAATTTGGGGTTCTTAGAACTAAGTGGCCCCGAGATACGGGGCCCCAAATTTGGTCAACTGTGTCTATCTGCAGCAATGTCATTTCGGGACCCTTTGGGTTCTGAGACCCCAAATTTTGGCTGCAGCTAGGGGGCATCTAGGAACCCTTAACTACAGAGTTTGAAGTTCAGGGGACCTATGGCTGCAAATGGGCACAGTGAGGCATGCAAATGGGCACAGTGATGCTGCAAATGGGCATTGTTGACCCTCTTTTCCACTTACAGTAGCTGTGCATTTCTCACCCTCGTCTTATACTCGGGTCACTAAGTTTTTCCCATTTTTTTTGTGGTAAATTAGGGCCTCGACTTATACTCGGAACGACTTATACTCGAGTATATACGGTAGTAGCTTTTGAGAATAGAAAGGTTCTTTCACCTTTTAGGGGTAGCAAAATAACTGATGGGTGTTGTGTGTCATTGTGCAGTTATATTATTTTGGCCAATGGAATGAACGAACGAACGTCCAAAGCTTGACAGGCTTGAACAAGTTTGCAAAATGTGGCATTATGTGCATTTTTATTAAGCTACTTTTTCCTCTTCTGAACAAATGCGTCCAGGAGAGGAAAGAAAAAAAAATGTATGTGTACATGAGGCCTAAGTGGCAGAAGCCTTGCAGCATTTGTTTCCTACAGCTCTAGTGGAAAACCACATGGGTGCTTGTCAAAGGTTATTATTAAGGTCGAGTCAGCAAACAGGGGTTCTGCCAAAGTACACATTCTTCTTTTTAAAGGTGACCACTTAATCTCCAGCTGGGGTTGCACTCTGGTGTGGCAGGAGACAAGTATTTCAAATCAATTCATGTTGGAAGAAGTACAACCCCAACAACAGCAGAGGGGCAAAAAGGTAGGGTTTTTCACTTATTTTGTGAAACTGGACAACCTCTTAAAGCAGGACTAAATTCTCCTATTCTTTACCGCCAAGGAGGCTGCTATCTTAGACAAAAAAGATAAACCAAGGGTTTGAATATAAGCTTCAGATGGAACACACTGCTGTATGGGTACAAAAAAACTTTAATTGATGAAAAAAAAAAAAAAAATCGCATAGAAACGTTACAGCTGGCTGATGAGCCAAAATGAACAGAACCTTTACCAGAAATATAAAAACATTATGGCAACATTGTTACAATATAAATAAAAACAGCCCAGGCAAACTTGCACAAATCATTCACTTCCTCACATTCGGGGGGGTCTGGGAATTGGCATCCGGTGACACTAAATACTGGGAAGCATGAAGTTCAGGGATCCCCTGAATGAACTGATGAGACAAAAATGTCACAAACTCAGAGCCAGAGATACCACTCTGTAAAAACAGCCACAGTAAACCAATAGTATGGCAAGAGCTGAGATGTACTGGATTATCTCTAATGTGTGAAGCTGCAGCAATATATTGGTGTGAGAGTCTGTATAATCAAGGCACAGTGTAAAGATATAAAGCAGGACTGACCACCCCATAGAAAGATCTCACCCATCACGCAGCCTGCTCCAATGATCTGCCCATGACCATGAAATCAATCAAAAACAAGCAGTCAGCGCAAAACTCAATGACTACTCACAGCAGCTGAACACTAAAGGCAAATCTATAAACCCTTTTAAAACTATGTATACTAATCAGTGCAGCGCTAGATTAATAACTAAAACAATCAATAGATGAAAAGTTCATATGCTCGTATGTAAAAACACACATGTAGATAGAGAGGCACACAGACGTCAATGGTGATAAAGGGTGCTTCATGCAAAAGTTTGGGGTGCTCCTTGATCTGTGCTCACACCATTTGTTTAGCCAAACTGCTCACCTTGCTTATTAGACCCCTGAGCTAACAGGAAGGTCATGAGAGCTTTCACCACCTCTGGTGGTAATGGTAAACTTGTGGATGGAGGCTGGGCACCTCTCGAACTCCGCAGATAAGCCTTGTAACTCTCCCGTAGCAACATATAATACAAAGAAAAAATCTAGTGCTCTCTGTATGACTTGTAAAAGGTATCATTTATTAAAAGACGGGTACTCACATAAATAGCACTTAGTCCAAGTGCTAGGATATAAAGCGTAAAAAGACTGGTAACAGCAAAGCTGGTAAGGTGGCTGTAGTGACATTAAGATGAACTCCCGCACGCTTATCGTCCATAGGACTTCCTCAGCGATAAAGACCATGAAAAGTAACCACCAAAAGGCCCACCAAAAGGCTCACAGGGTCTCCCAATTAGCCTGTCTTATGTTCCATAACACAGTTGGAATGAACCTCATCCAGGTGTGTATTGCCTAGAGCTCTTCCACACTGGGAATGTGCAGTGGGGCTGTATAGTGATCTTCCGTAATACCAGACCAGTTTCGTGCTATGCGGCGTGAGGCAGGGGAAAGATCCGCATGTGTGCGGCAGGAGACGTGGGCTGTAGCACACCGAGATTGCAGTAGTTCCAAAAGACGGCGATATCGCTCTCATTCCTCAGGCGGGGGTCCCTACACTTCCGAGAGTGATCAGGATGAATATCGTTCAGTCACTTTTTTAGAGGAGGGGACCCCCATCAAAAAAGGGGAGACCTCCTCATGAGGAATTATGAAGCCCACCACTACCCAAAGGAGAAATCAAAAAGGAAAAGGTGGAGGAGGAGACAGGAATATCACGAGAGAGGAGCACAAAACAGTCAACAGAAGTCAGAAACATCATTGACTGATTCAGAGGCTGTGGCGGCAGCTCAATCTGAAGGTGATAAAAATATGGATATAAATTAACGTTTCAAAACTTTAAACTTGAAGATAGACATATACAACTGCACCGCTGTGGCCTTTCCTTTTCTCCAACTAGCAAGATGAGTCAGTTAGAGGTCTTCCATCCAACCATCAAGACTAAGACCCTGCGAAGGGTACTATCCCTGGGGATAATTCTAGGGATAGACAGGCAGAGGAAGATCTAATTCCGCTACTTGAGGAGAACCCCAGTGATGATGAAATGGAGAGCCCTGTGGAGGAGACAGGCAAATTTTACCATTAGATCTGTTAGGACGCCATAGTTCAGGAAAAAAAAATAAAATCGCTGGTTGGAGGTTTACCTGAGTTTAGTGGAGGAGAACTACGTGATGTACTTCAAAGAAAAGGATTTTACAGGTAAGCTGTTATAAAAATCCTATTTTCTTAATCAAACATCATGGGACACAGAGCCATAGTAATTACTATGTGGGATGTCCCAGAGCAATGCTAACTGAAGGGAGGGAGACAACAAAATGAGGGCACCATGAGATCAGAGGACTTATACTGCAGCCTGCAGCACACTGCTCCCAGAAGCGATATCCTCATGACTTTTTACATCTACCTGATAGAATCTGGTAAATGTATGGACTGAAGACCAAGTTGGGGCCTTGCAGATTTGAGCCTTGGTGATGCACTGTCCACAAAGCACTAACAGCCCTTGCGGAGTGCGCTTTGATTTGAAAAGGTATAATCTTCATTTTTAAACCATAAGCTTGAACAATTACTTGACAAATCCATTTGAAAATAGTAGATTTCGATGCTGCCCATCCTCTTTTAGGACCTTCAGGAAATACAAACAAAACATTTGTTTTTCGAATCTGAGCAGTCACCTTCAAGTAGACTTTGACTGCTCTCACCACATCAAGAGAATGTAGTGACTTTTCTTCCGAAGAACCGGGTTCTGGAAAGAATGAAGGTGGAACAAGATCTTGGTTTAAATGAAAACTTGACACTACCTTCGGTAGAAAGTTAGGATGAGGATGCAATACTACCTTATCCTTGTAAATAATTAAATATGGCTCTTTACAGGAAAGAGCAGCCAACTCTGATACCCTTCTTGCAGAAGATATGGCTACCAGAAAAACGAGTTTCCTTGTCAAAAGGACCAAGGGAATATGTCGTATCTAGAGGTCGACCGATATGGGTTTTTCTCTGGCCAATGCCGATATTTAGAAATCGCGGTGGCCGATGGCTGATATATGCTGCCGATTTTTTGGGGCCGATATATTAGGCCGATTTTTTTTCTTTTTTTCCCCTTCATCTCATAAAATCTAACAGTTAGACCCCTTTCACACTGGGGCGTTTTTCAGGCGCTTTTGGGCTAAAAATAGCGCCTGTAAAACGGCTCCCCTGCAGTCTCAGTGTGAAAGCCCGAGTGCTTTCACACTGAGGCGATGCAATGGCAGGATGTTAAAAAAGTCCTGCAAGCAGCATCTTTGGAGCGATGTATACCTCTCCTCCACCACTCCTGCCCATTGAAATGAATGCGCACCGCTGCCGAAGCGCCTGCAAAGTGTTTCGGCAGCAGCGCTTCATGGGCGCATTTAACCCCTTCCTCGGCCGCTAGCTGGGTTATAAGCGCCCCACTAGCAGCCGAATAGCGCCGCTAAAATGACTGTAAAGCGCCGCTAAAACTAACAGCGTTTTACCGTCAACGCCTGCCCGCTCCAGTGTGAAAGCAGCCTTAAGTAATAAGTGATACAGAAATTTTTTTACATTTAAACATTTATTAAACAAAACAAACCTCCAATCAGTTCACTTGTATGTATAATTTAGATTAAAAAAAAAAAATAACTATCTTAAATATTAAATACACAAAAACAGGTAATCAAAACTTTTGGACGAAAAAAAATGGGCTAACTTTACTGCTTATTTTTTTAAAAAATTTCATTAGTGTATTTTTTTATAAAAAAAATTGCGTTTGAATGACCGCTGCGCAAATACCGTGTGACATAAAATATTGCAACAACCGCTATTTTATTCCCTAGGGTCTCTGCTAAAAAAATATATATATAATGTTTGGGGGTTCTAATTGATTTTCTAGCAGAAAATACAGGATTTTTACTTGTAAGCAACAAGTATCAGAAAAGATTGAGTCTTTAAATGGTTAAACTGAGAACTTCTACACACAGAGTACAGCTCATTGATAAAAGAACCTAAAGAGCTACAATGTATCTTCTTATCACACTTGGCAGGCTGCCCAGGGAGGAGAGAATCCTCTCCACAGATAACTTCAGGAAACTTGCATTGACTTCTATTACAGAAGTCATTTGCAAGTCCCACTGAAGTTATAATCGGCTTTTTTTATCAGCACAAATCGGCCGATGCCGATTAAGTAAAAAAAGCCAAATATCGGCCGATATATCGGTCGACCTCTAGTCGTATCGGCTCAAAAGGCTGTTTATGTAATGCTAACAGAACTAAATTCAAGTCCCAAGCGTTCAGGGGTGACCTAACCGGAGGATTAAGCCACGTTACCCCCTGAAAAAAGCTACGAACCAAAGAAGGCGAAGCAAGTGGTCGCTGAAATAATACCGATAAGGCCAAGACCTGGCCCTTGATAGTACTCAAGGCCAACTTCCTTTCTAACCCCATCTGTAGAAAGTCAAGGATTCTACCTATGACATGCATCCTGGGGTGCCAACCCTTGGATTCACACCAGGAGACATATGACTTCCAGACTCTATAATATAGGATTCTTGAGGCCGGCTTCCTTGCATTAACCAAGGTAGATACCACTGAACCCGACAGCCCACGCTTCTTCAGAATGTGGGTCTCAATAGCTAAACCGTTAAATTTAGCATTTGTAAGGTAGGATGGAATACCGGACTTTGCAAGAGAAGGTCTGGACATGGTGGTAGGATCAATGGGTCCCCTACCGCCATCTTTATTATCTCTGCAAACCAAGACCTCCTGGACAACAAGAATCACTGACTTCCCTACCTGCTTGATCCTACGAAGAAGTCGTGGAAGCAGCAGAACAGGAGGGAATGCATAAAACAGTGAAAACTGATTCCACGGAAATACCAAGGCATCTGTTCCGCAAGCTAGCGGATCTTTTGTTCTTGACACAAAGTTGTCGATCTTTTTGTTGAACCTGGACGCAAACAGATCTACGTCCGGAATCCCCCATCTTTGACATTGTCAAGAAGATATCGGGGTGAAGAGACCATTCTCCCAGGAACAACTGCTGGCGACTCAAGTAGTCCGCCTGCCAATTCTCTATTCCTGGAATAAAAACTGCCAACAGGCAAGGTACATTGTTTTCTGCCCAAGTTAGGATATGATTCACCTCTCTCTGGGCTGCACGACTTCCCATCCCCCCTTGGTGATTGATATAGGCCACTGCTGTGGCATTGTCGGATTGGATCCGGACAGGACAATTCTGTAATCTGAACGTCCAGGCCCTCAGGGCCAAGCTCGCTGCCCGAAAATCTAGAATATTGATGGGTAAGGTCATTTCTGACCTGGACCATTTCCCTTGGACAGTCGCCTCTTCCAGGACTGCTCCCCAACCCGAAAGGCTGACATCTGTTATTACCACCTTCCAGGTAACTGGTAGGAAGGATTTTCCTTTCTGCAGATTCTTGGTTATCAACCACCAATTGAGGCTCTGGCGCACCTTTGGAGACAAGCACATTGGGAAATCTAGAGCTTGGACCTTCTTGTTCCAAGCCGATAAGATACTGTTTTGCAGCAGTCTCGTATGAAACTGAGCATAAGGAACAGCCTCGAATGAAGCCACCATCTTTCCCAACAACCTCATGCAAAGTGGAATAGGATTCTTCTTTGCTTTGACTACCTGAATCAGCTCCCTTATGGCACTAATCTTCGCCTGGGGTAAGAATACTCTCCTCCGAGCTGTATCTATGATCAGACCCAAGTATTTCAATCTCCTTGATGGTTTTAAGGAAGATTTCTCTAGGTTGAGAATCCAACCTAGGTATTCCAGGTAGTTGACTGTGGTGACCATACTTTGGTCTAAGCGGGCTACTGACTTGTCTATCAAGAGCAGATCGTCTAGGTACGCTAAAATCGTTATACCTTGAGCCCTTAATCTGGCTAGAGGAGGGGCCAGAACCTTTGTAAATACTCGAGGAGCAGTAGCTAGTCCGAAAGGCAGAGCTACAAACTGAAAGTTAAGATTTTCTATCTCGAACTTAAGATATTTCTGGTGAGCGGGGAAATGGAGGTATGCATCCTTGATGTCGATTGACGCCAGAAGTTCTCCACCTTGTAGGATGGAGACTACTGATCGGATTGACTCCATGCGAAGAGCGGATATTCAAAAACCGGTTTAGATCTTTGAGATCTAGAATGGGTTGGACATCTTCATTTGGTTTGGGTACCGTGAAAAGGTTTGAATAAAACCCCAATCCCCACTCTTCCATGGGGATCACCGATCTCACCTTTTGAGACAAAAGATGGACCAATGCTTAAAAGAGAGACTTCTTTTTCTCTGGATCCCTGGGAAGTTTGATCTGAGAAAACGAGGAGACGGGGACTCTCAGAACTCTAGTTTGTACCCTAGAATAATTGAGGAAGTCACTCATTTGTCTTGACACTCTTCCTGCCAGACCCTTGAGAACTGCAGAAGTTTTCCCCCCACTCGAGCGAGCGGGGGCGCCCCTTCATAAGGAGGCTTTAATATTTTGTTTTGTAGGTTTCTTTACCCAGGACTTCTTTTGTCCCTGGGGTTGACCCTGAGGTTTACCTCCTGAATTTGACGGCCGATGCTTCTGGCACTGGAGAAGTTGCTTGTTTAAATTAAATACGCTTACTCCTTTTCCTAACTGGCAAAAGGGTACTTTTCCCATTAGAAATTCTTTGGATGTACTTATCCAGATCATCCCCAAACAGCCGTTCACCACGAAAAGGAAAACTAGCCAGGAGCTTTTTGCAGGGCACTTCGGCTGACCAATTTTTCAACCATAGTATTTTATGCATATGCACCAGCCTGAGCGTAAGGCTTGGAGAATAGAATCTCTCATAGCGTCTATTGCAAAACATAACTCCCCTGGTAGCTCGGCCAAATCTTGGGCCTGCTGATCAGGAATAATCTTGAGCACCTGTTCAAACTGGTCTCTCAAGGACTGACATACACCAATTGCTGCCAGCGCAGGCTGAGTTACTGAACCTGCCAGAGAAAAAAAAGTGTTTTTTAATAGGAATTCCAATTTCTTATCCGTTGGATCTTTAAGCATTGTCTACCGGACAAGTCAAACTTTTATTCAGAGGATATAGCAGCGTCAATTGCTGGTATCTCCCATTTTTTATTAAACTTTTCCGCCATAGGATAAAGTGTTGAAAACTTTTTAGGAGGATAAAAATGCTTATCTGGGTGATCCCACTCAGAAGCTTTTCCAGCAATGTATGGATAGGAAAGGCATGCGCAGATTGGGCAGGCTTTAGCGTACTCAAACAAGAAGTAGTCAGTTAAGGATAGCATAAACGTGGAGCAGACCAATTTAGTAAGAGATTGTACCATCAATCTTTCAGATTCTGAACCTGATCCTTCCGCATTTGACCCCTCAGAAGAGGAGTAATCAGCCTCTTCCCGGTCCCCTAAGAAAAATTCATCATCTCCCGCCCCCTGCACCTTAGCTTGAGGGTCCTGGGGGTAACGGAAGGGGACCGATCAACCAATCCTAATATGGTTTAGGAAAAAACTTCTTCAGTAACGTAGACAGGGGCTGCAGTATTGGAAACAGGTGCAACACCTGATGTCCCTGATGGCTCACTCTGACCAGCCACCTTAGATCTCTCAGGGGAGGATGCCATCTTAGAGATGAGTTTAGGCTTTTTAGAGCTTGAAGGAGTCCCTCTTGAGCCCTTTTTGGGGTGTTTCTACCCCCCCCTTTCTGATCATAGCTCAATGCACAAATGCGAGGTACTACCAGAAGAAATCACATCCACTGCTTGAGCAATAGTCCAGCAACTGCCGCTGCTTTTAATGCTTAGCCTGATGCTTTTAATAAATGTGCCAAGGGAATGCCTGTGTCACAAACCTCTTACATGCCCCTTTTTGCTCTTGTGTCCCTCCGACAGCTGCAGCCAGCAAAAAAATTGAGTCTTTAAAACATACTCCCGCGCTGGACGTTGCAGCACGCCAATGCCGCGCTAAGCCCCGCCCCCTCCGTCACATCGTGCCCCCCTCTCTTTTCAAAAGAGCATCTTTCCCGCGCGGGCATCAGATCCAACGGGATCGGCATGTGTGTGTGTGGGGGGATTGGTGAGGAGGAGACCCATTAATCAAACCGCCGTGCAGGGGTGGTAAAAAACGGAGCAGCATCGCCGACTGTTCTGGCCTTCCCCTATCCAGGAAGAGGGGGAGAGCTTTGTTCAGGTGGGGGTGTTTTTTTTGTAAGAAAATCCCCCCCAATCCTACCGGAGGCCTGGGCTGCTCGCCGGAGGGAAGCTGCAGCTTCTGCTGAGACTGTGATCTTGAGGAAGCATGACTAGGTACGTGCTCTATACAGCCCCCAGGGGTGACTTTTAGGCAAGACAACATTTACTTTTCAAAGGAGACAATTCATAAGAAACGTAAAAACACCTTAGAAATCTCCACTTACCTTTCCCGACGCAGGGTTTTCTGTGGTAAACCAACAGACCCAATCTTCACCTCTCCATTTAAAAAAACCTTCAGGAACTGGGGCCCCTTTTTAATCTGGGGATCCGCACTCCTGGATCCGTAATAGCACCCCGCCAGAAAAAACTCATGGCTGAAAAAACCAAAAGCACTGGATCCCGGGATCCAGCTCTCTAGAAAGAGAAGCGATACGGGCTAAACCTCGTTTCTTCCGCCACAAGGCCCGGGTTCCATTCAATTTGGCCTAAAAAGACACTTTGAATGGATCCTGCCGCCTTAACCTCCGCAACATCTCCAGAATTCGACCCTTCCTAACTAATGACACCACAAAGCAACTTATTCACTCCTTGATTATTTCCTGCCTCGACTACTGCAACTCTCTCCTTAATGGCCTACCCTTAAGCAGGCTATCCCCCCTTCAGTCTATTATGAATGCTGCTGCTAGACTAATACACCTCACTAATCGATCTGTGACTGCTGCTCCTCTCTGCCAATCCCTTCACTGGCTTCCCCTACCCCACCGTGTAAAATTCAAAATGCTAACAACATAGCCCCCATCTACATCACTAACCTCATCTGCAGATATCGCCCAAATCGCCCCCTCCGCTCCTCCCAGGACCTCCTGCTCTCTAGCTCCCTTGTTACCACCTCCCATGCTTGCCTTCAGGACTTCTCCAGAGCCTCTCCCATCCTCTGGAATTCCCTGCCCCAGTATGTCCGATCAGCCTCTACCCTGTCCACCTTTAGGAGATCCCTGAAAACTCATTTATTCAGGAAAGCATATCCCACACCCACATAACTGTCCCTGAGCCACCCCCATCAAATCATTCTTTGCAGCTATTCCCTTTTGTACCACCACCCCCTTCCTTTAGAATGTAAGCTCTACGAGCAGGGCCCTCCTGTACCTTTTGTATTGAACTGTACGGTCATTGTGTTGTCCCCCTTAAACATTGTAAAGCGCTGCGTAAACTGTTGGCACTATATAAATCTCGTATAATAATAATAATAATTCAGCTGCAAAGCTGGCCCCAGCAAGGATTGCTCCAGTGAAGCTCAGCACAGCACATCTTTACTCGTAGCCAACACCTTAGACACTGGTGAAAAAAACTGAGGTACTCCCAGTAGTGGGGGGGTTATATAGGGAGTGGACTTCCTGTCTTAGGGTGCACCAGTGTCCATCAGTGCGCCAGTGTCCATCACCTGAAGGTGGCCTATAACCCACATAGTAATTACTATGGCTCTGTGTCCCATGATGTACGATTAAGAAAACCATATATGGTTATAATACACTTAGTACTCAACGAGTAGGACAATATGCTCCTCACTGTGGATGGGACATTATATGATGGTTTAGCCAATCTCCTCCTCTATTTCCAATTGTGAATTCTGCTTCATCTCTTTTGACAGTATGATTGTCTGGTATAAATGCTGTAGATGCATTACTTAACTGGTTAGAATGTGTAGTAGTAATACCAGTATTATCATCACAGATTTGAAATGTAATAACACTTTTTCAAACGGATTTGATTTTTAATACTATAGTTGTAAGGCAGTGGCCCTTTAAAAGTGAAAAATCTTGAAGGGGGGGGAGTATTCCGTTTATAAGTATGCCGAGAAGCCCACTGCATTGTTCTGACGAAGCTCACAGAGTTGAGCGAAATGCATTGACATCTCGGTGTCCTACAGCCCAGCTCTCCTGCCACACACATGCGGATCTTTCCTCCGCCTCATGCTGGACAGCACAGAACTGCTTTGGCATCACGGAAGATCACTATACAGCCCCACTGCACAGTCCCAGTGTGGAAGAGCTCTAAGCAATACACTCCTGGATGATGTTCATTCCAACGGTGTTATGGAACATAAGACAGGCTAACTGGGAGCCCCGTGAGCCTTTTGGTGGTTACATTTCATGGTCATGGGCGGACCATTGGAGCAGGCTGCGTAACGGGTGAGATCTTTCTATGGGACGGTCAGTCCCACTTTAAATCTTCACACTGTGGCTTGATTATACAGACTCTCACAACAATATATTGCTGGAGCTTCACACATTAGAGTTAAGCCATCTCCACCTGTATGCTCCTTCATTGATATTCTCTATGTCTGCACCATTTCCATCTGGGATCTATCTGCATACATCCAAATGAATGATTTTTGGACAAGTACATCTTAGCTCTTACCAAACTGTTGGTGACGGTTTTTCCAGAGTGGTATCTCTGGCTCTGAGTTTGTGACATTTTTGTTGATTCAGGGGATCCCTGAACTTCATGCTCCCCAGTATTTAGTATAAAAAAAAAAGAAACAATAGCAGCGCTAAGATTGATAAAAATAATAATAATTGGTGAGCATCAATGTTAAACGTTAATAAATGAATCACTCAATTAATAATTGATATCTATAACATGAAAAACCTTACCCCTAGGGGTATAGATTAATTGAAAAATCAAAAATTAATTATTAAATAAGATATTAAATAAAGAATAATCAAGGAAATGTTCAAAAAAGTGCAAAAGTATAAAGTTCAAATGTGATGGAAATAATTCCGTGACAAATCCACCACCGAATCCAAGAAGTCACCACTATGAGAAATGAAGGCTTACCAAACAGCAAGCAAAAGAAGCTTGTGACCATAAACCCGGCCTTTATCCCAAGGCAGGCAGGGAACTGAGTGCCAAGCTGGTCTTAGGGGCAGAGCAGATGTCTCAGGGAAATTCAGCGTTCATCAGATGATATGAATGGTCAGCTAACTCTCTCGGGCTGGAGACCTCCGACATAACGTCACCTGTGAGCAGAGGGTCTGATACAAGCTGAAGATCCTGTCCAGGTAAAACTGGAGCACCACTGGGTGTGGGTGGGGGCCCTGCTCTGTATTTGGGCCCCTGGTTCTCAGAGCAGGGCCCCCCACCCACACCCAGTGGTGCTCCAATTTTACCTGGACAGGATCTATATTTAGGGTTAATTTTTGTTCATTATATGCTATTTATTGACCCAATTTTGTATTTTCGTTTTGCATTGCAATTTGTACTCTAACCACAAGATGCTGCCACCTCCCATAACCACCACTGATCAGTCTCTATATTTTAATTAATGATTAACTTTTGTTTAATCAATTTATTAGGACTCTGGTCAGTGACCGTTCTATATTTAATTTATTTATTGTCGTCTTACTATAGCTTGTTCATTTTGCCATAATGTTTTCAAATATCCTTTGAGATGTGTTGGTTCCGGTTTAAGATTTCATACTTCTGGTCCTTGGAACGCATCTAATTTCCGCCTGTTCAGTCCCTTTTCACCTATAAATACATGTCCGTTTGCGTCATAACCATGCCCCTGAAGACGCATGTTGATGACGAAACGTTGGGCGACGTCAGACTGCAGACGCAGGACGCGGTGGGACGGTGATACGGCGGCCATCTTTGTGGTTAGAAGCGCTGGACGCTTCACACTGCTGTATATTTATCAACTAAATGTCAGTTATTTTACTATCCACTTGTTAAAATTATTTTGGATAAGGAGTTTGCGCAATGAGCGGTTTCTTTTTACTTCCCATGTACCACGGTTCTTGAGGTGGCTCTTGTCCACTGGATCATATTTGGTTTTAAAGAGGAACCCTTAAGTTATCATCCGGTCTAGAAGGATTTGAATATGTTGATACCACCATAATAAAGGATCGTTGTCTACCCCCAGAAGATTGCCTTTGCTATCTGTTTACAACCTATGTGTATAGCCCATACACTGACGGTAAGGGTCAGTTTATTCGGGTGATGGTGATCCTATCCTTTTCTGAGCTTTCCTTCATGGTGGATCTCGGTTAACAGTTGGCTTCTCATTTTCTTTGGACGGAGAAGGATTTCTTTTGTTATATTTTATCTATATTTTGGGACACTATCTCAATATATAATATAATTTTATTTGGGATAATATCTTATCATATAATATTTTAGCGCTGCACCTTCATCTTCAATATTTCTTTAATTGTACCCAGCAATTTTGTGCCAGCTGCTCTTTATCCAATGTCACATTAAGCGCAACAGATTCTGTTTTCTATTTCTGTTTTTATTTATATTGTGACAAGGTTGCCATAATGTTTTTAGATTTCTGGTGAAAGTTCTGTTAATTTTGGCTCATCAGCCAGCTTTAACGTTTCTATGTGCTTTTTTTTTTGCATTAATTAAAGTTGTATCTATACTACAGTGTGTTCCATCTGAAGTTTCTATTTAAACCCTTGGTTTATCTTTTTTTCTGCATGCCTCTCATGGCTTCTGGAACCCCAGCTATATCCAAGCTAAGCAGGTAGAGTACCCATTACACTCTCAGTCACTGTGGATCTCCCCGCAGTTTTATTTTTTGGAAAGCTGCCATCTTAGCCTCAGTTTGATTTGCAGTAGCCATGGTCCCCTACAAGTGATCAATTATGACACCAGCCATTTGATGACAGTTTTGTTAAGCACACAAGCAACTGTGACAGTTATGATTCACCGAATGCCTTGAATTTAGGAAACAGGTTAAATCGATGGGTCATGCGACGTTGCACCCAAACAAAATTGACAACCTTTTTTCCCACAAATAGAGCTTTCTTTTGGTGGCATTTGATCACCTCTGCGGTTTTTATTTTTTGCACTATAAACAAAAAAAGAGCGACAATTTTGAAAAAAAAAAAAAATAATATTTTGTACTTTTTGCTATAATAAAGATCCCCATTTTTTTTAAAAAAAAGCTAAATTTTTCCTCAGTTTAGGCCGATATGCATTCTTCTACATATTTTCGTAAAAAAAAAAAAAAAAAATTGCAATAAGCATATATTGATTGGTTTGCACAAAAGTTATAGCGTCTAAAAAATAGGGGATAGATTTATAGCATTTTTATTATTTATTTATTATGACTGCGACATTATGGCGGACACATCGGATAATTTTGACACATTTTTGGGACCATTGGCATCAATACAGCAATCAATGCTATAAAAATGCATTGATTACTGTAAAAATGTCACTGGCAGTGAAGGGGTTAACACTAGGGGGTGATCTAGGGGTTAACTGTGTTACCTGGGAGGTGATTCTAACTGAAGGGGGAGGGGATTGACTAGAAGAAGTGACGGATCGTGGTTCCTAGCTAATAGTCACTCTGTCACTCCTGTCAGAACAGAACAGGGAAGTGTGTGTTTATACACACTTGTCCCTGTTCTGTGTCTCCTGCTCACGATCACTCGTGGCTGGCGGTCATCGTGACCGTCGGCCACGAGCATTGGCACCCCCGTGCCTGCTATCCCGACCCTGCGAGCCGACTTATAGCTACATCAGCTCTCACAGGGGAGCCAACCTGTCACAGTATAACTGCGGCGGCTGGTCGGGAAGCCTCTGCAAATAAAACCGCTTATTTTGAGGTTTTCGTTTATTGACTTTCATACTTACCATTGCGTAATAGTTGCTGTTAACCATAATTGGGCTTCTTCCACGTAAATAAATATATTCTTCCCACCAATCACTAACCTGAAAAAAAACAACAACTTTCTTTAGAACTCTAACACTATTTTATGTAAGATTAAATCAAGACAAGTATGTAATCTAGAAATACACTAAGAAAAACTGTTATCTTAGAAAATAAACAGCAGTGTACTTCTAGCATTTTTTAATCTAAAGATTAGCGTTCTTACATAGTTCGATGCCCACCAGGATTTCAGTTTCAGGTACCACTGCAGCTTGGGGGCCAGCTTCACTTCAAAATCCTTGGCCAATGCCGTCATACGCTTGAATTCCTCATCATTCATCAGAGGTCTCACAGATTCCAAATACTTAATAAAATAACAAAGTTATAGGATATAAGGTTTTGTCAACATGATTCATGAGCAAAAATAAAATAAGAAAACATATGACAATTATCTCTGGAGTTTGCTCAGCAAATACTGTAGTCAAGGTTGCTTTTCCTTTTTTTTGTTCCATTTAGCAGAATGTCCATATTCATCCTCCATGAATGTTGGCAGTAAAACAATAAAATCAACAGCATATATATATATATATACATACATACATATATACATACACACACATATACATATAGATATAGTGCAGCGCAGCTAGCAACAAATTAACAAACATACATACATGTAAATAACAGCACAACAAGTAGTCCTAAAAGGCAATGATTGCTATAATCAGATAAAGTTCAGTCTTATAGTGATGCAGCAGTTCATTGTGCTAGTAATTAAAGCGTAAGTAAACCCATCCTTAGAACTGTTTCATTTCCAGCACATTCCGGAAATGTAACACTCCCATTGGTTGTGCTCTCAACCAAACTGTCAAACCATCCAATGGCTGGTGTCATAACTGATCACATGTGCAGGATCATGGCAGTTGTAGATTAACTGTTTCCCGCCCGCCGTACACCCAATGACGTCCTCAGTAGCTACAGACATCATTCAGATATTGTCTTTTAGAGCCGGCGAATCTGTGTACCATAAGAACGATCATAGCAACTTTTCCGCCGCTTGATCGTTTTTACGGGGGGCGAAAGGGGACGCCCCCCCTCCCACCGCCCTCCGGTGCTTCTACTGATCGTAGCGGTGAGTCAGACAGGATCCAACAGCCCCGGATGTTCGGAATAGAGATTTCCTCCGGACCAGGCGGTCGCCGGAGTCTCTATGATCGTTTGGAGGCCAGGCGTGATGTTATGATGTCACGCCCGGCCTATATGTTTAAAAAAAACGCGCCGCTTCGGCTGGGAAGCGGTGATTGTTTTTTTTTTTTTATTTCAGGCTCCCCAGCCTAGAGGTGAGATGTGGGGTCTTATTGACCCCATATCTCATTGTAAAGAGCACCTGTCATGCCATATTCCTATTACAAGGGATGTTTACATTCCTTGTAGTAGAAATAAAAGTGATCAAAAAAAAAAAAAAAAAGTGTCAAGCTAAAATAAATAAAAAAAAAAAATTAAAGCTCCCCTGTCCCCGTGAGCTCGCACGCAGAAGCGAACGCATACGTAAGTATGCCACAAACCACACATGTGAGGTATCGCCACGAATGTTAGAGCGAGAGCAATAATTTTGGTCCTAGACCTCCTCTGTATCTCAAAACATGTAACCAGTAAAAATTTCTAAAACACCGCCTAGGGATTTTTCAGTAGTGAAGTTTGGCGCCATTCCACGAGCGTGTGCAATTTCGAAACGTGACATGTTAGGTATCTATTTACTTTTCACATTATGCAAAAACATTGGGTTAACTTTACTGTTTTGTTTTTTTAAAGCACAAAACGTTTTTTTTTCCCCAAAAAAAACGCACTCAAAAAATTGCTGCGCAAATACCGTGCAAGATAAAAAGTTGCAATGACCGCCATTGTATACTCTAGGGTCTTTGCTAAAACATATATAAAGTTTGGGGGTTCTATGTAATTTTCTAGCAAAAAAATTATGATTTTTACATGTAGGAGAGAAATGTCAGAATTGGCCTGGTAGGCAAGTGGTTAAACAGAGGCAAACATGGCAGCTTCCTTGGCTGAAAACGATAGGGGGGTTTGTTTACACTTTAAACCAAACGCTGTGATCTTCCACCTCCGTGTTGAAAAATAAAAGGTGCTCATAAATAATCCTCCACCGGTGAATGGAATGGATGGCAGCTCACCTTATACTTAGACCCCTGTTTCACCACTGGGTCAAAGTAAGCAGTCCCCTAAAGCGGGTAAAATCAGATGAATGCTTCTGCTCCGCTCTTTACACTCCAACACCTCCTGTCAGTAATAAAAGGCACTCAGCCATGCCGGCGTAATAAACAGATAAACTCCCAATGTGCTTCAGCATAGATGGTGGTGACCACAGGATTATAACCGAGGGTCTGGCTCTTATTCCCAAACGCGTGTTGTCCTGGGTATGGAATTCATCAGTGGGTGAAGTCCATACCTAGGACGACACGCGTCTGACTTTACCTCCTTTAGGGAACTGCTTACTTGGACCCACTAGTAAAACAGGGGTTCAAGTATAAGGTGAGCTGCCATCCATTCACCGGTAGAGGATTATTTATAAGCACATTTTATTTTTCAACATGGAGGTGGAAGATCACAGCATTTTGTTCAATTACTAGCAAAGTCACGTGTTTCTTTTTTTGTTTTTTGGTTTGCTCTTACTGTAGCAATCATTGTCTTTTAGGACTTCTTGTTGCACTGTATGTATCCACTTAAAGCGGAGTTCCCGACCTGAACAATACCCTTTCAAGAGGGCATAGACCCCTCTAACCAGCAGCCGGCAAAAAAACTTTGCGGCCAAAAGAGGCATCCCCAGATGCCAACTCATTCACTTTGTAGACTTGTGAACCAGTACACCGACGACCAGTGGTCGCCTTGCCAACTTTCACAACGGACGCATGGTGACAGAAGAGCCCAAGAAACACTAAGCGCCCAAGAAAAAAGTACCATAACAGGAAAGGAGGCACGCGATCCCTGACAGAACAGCCCCCCCACCCAGAGAAGGGTTGTAGACAAAACCAAAACGCCCCTTTCCTGGCCCGTCCGCAAATACCCCTTCAGGACAGATAAGGTAAATTCCTCAGAAAGTGCTGACTAGGGACACAAGAAAGACAATACAATGTCCTTATTCAATTAAAAATCAAAAGGACGGAACTCTGTAAAAAGAGGCAAAGCACCACGGTGAATGACAAGATAACGCCCCGTTTTCTACACTCTGTGAGCGGAGGTGATAGCCCCAGGAGATCACCCTCCAAGCCAGAGAACCAGAGTGCACGCAGTCGACGTACCCAGACCACCGGGACCCATCCGGATCCAATAGGATGACTGAAATAAACGCAGCCGTGATCCTGCCAAAAGGCCACTCCAAAGGCTGGAAATAAGGAAAGGCATAGAGTAAACGTGGTTCACCAAACAGGTGACCTCTCACAGGAGACACAAACCCTCACAAGGGCAAAACAAGTGACCCCTCACCGGGGGCACAAACCGCGGTCCCTCACGGGGGACACAAACCGCGGTCCCTCACGGGGGACACAAACCGCGGTCCCTCACGGGGGGACACAAACCTTGGTCCCTCACGGGGGGACACAAACCTTGGTCCCTCACGGGGGGACACAAACCGTGGCCCCCCACAGGAGACACAAACCGTGGCCCCCCACAGGAGACACAAACCGTGGCCCCCCACAGGAGACACAAACCGTGGCCCCCCACAGGAGACACAAACCGTGGCCCCCACAGGAGACACAAACCGTGGCCCCCACAGGAGACACAAACCGTGGCCCCCCACAGGAGACACAAACCGTGGCCCCCTACAGGAGACACAAACCGTGGCACCCCACAGGAGACACAGCGGAGAACCCCGGAGGGACCGACCACCCCAGGGAGTACCCGCGCCCCCACCTCTCCAGGGAAGGAGAGGCAGGGGGGCCCCTTGTTGCTCCAGCGAAGTGCGCGGTTAACACTCCCACACAGATCCTCCTTGCTTGGGGGGGTGGAGGAGAACCCTGGAGGGACCGACCACCCCAGGGAGTAACCGCGCCTCCACCTCTCCAGGGAAGGAGAGGTGGGGGGCCCCTTACTTACCGCTCCAGCGAAGTGCGCGGGTAACGCTCCCAGACAGATCCATCTCCCGCCTAGACAGAGTGGCTGTCGGCCATGGCGACACTGATCCAGACAGCAGTAGCCCAGTCATATGTGTCCCTGCGAGACTCAATCTCGCCGGCCGCCCTGATCCAGAATGGGCTTGTGGCGGGCGACCCAGCGCGGAGCTAAGGTCCGCGCGCGCTCGATGGCCAGGCTGGGGAGACTACCAGGATCTATACTATTCAGCCTGTCACCCAGCCCAGCAGTTTATTGCAGATCATCACAGAAAAAAAGAGAAATAAAAGAAATAAAACAAAAATCCAAAGAACCACAGGTCCCAACAGGGAGCCAGGTCCTTTCCCCTGACTAGGCAGAAAAAAAACTGCATACCTAGAGCAGGGCGGGGGTTATATACTGACTGAAGGACGGCCCATGGGCGTAGCCAGGTGTTCGTTTGCTTTTTGTTCTGCCTAGTCCTACTCCTAACAGAGGATATAACCCTATCATTATGAAGGCTGTGTCTGTCAATGAACGAATGAGAAAGTGTAGCTGCAGACTTAATAAACAAACACACTTACCTTTCCCACGGTCCAGCGATGCGGCCACCCGAACCCTCACTCCTCTCCGCAGTGCCGACATCATGACTGTGGGCACCTGGCTGTGACAGCTTGGGGCTTCATAGCTGGGTGCGCACTGCACATGCGCAAGTCCCACTGCGCATCCTGAGTGGCCGGGCAATCTACTGGGACCTGTGATGTGTCCCAGAAGATTGCTGGGAGGGAGGGGGAGAGGAGGAGTCGCCTAGGTGGCCCGGAGCTGAAGTGGGAGCTGGGTACCTGTGAAAACTAGGTACCCGAACCTCCCCCCAAAAAAATGGGGTGTCAGGCTTCCTTAGAGCGGAAGTTCCACTTTTGGGTGGAACTCCACTTTAAGTGTTTGTTAATTTGTTGCAAGTTGCGCTGCACTATATATACACTGTTGATTTTATATTGAAGTGAGTGAAAACACTTTTGAGTGATAAGCAGCAACTGGAGTATTTCAGATAGTTACTTTTGTTTTATATATAATTTTTGAGACCATATTATTAATTTATTTGTGCTGATTTAGGTAAAGCTTTATTTAGTAAAACAATAAAGCCCAAGTAAGGGAACACATAAGTGTGGCTACAAATAATTAGGGCTGAAACAACTAATCGATTATGAAATTAATTGATTACCATTTTCATAATCGATTAATCGACCAGTAACATAATGGGGTTAAAAAAAATGAAAATGAGCCCTTTATAGTACAAAAAGAGCAAATCGCTACTGTAAATATTACTTTCACAGTTCTACAGGAAAAAAATTAACTCCTTACAGTAGTGATTATCTGCTTCTTTTTTGTTCTTTAAAAGGGCCAATTTTAGTTTTTTTAACCCCATTATGATACTAAACGTCTTAGACCTGGTTCACTCCTATGTGTTTTTTGGTGCTTTTTGCAGAAACGCTATACAGTTCATTTACATGGTTTCTTATGGGACACATTCACATCTATGCTTTTTTTAGCCGCAGCGTATTCGGAAAGGGTCAGGGACTTTTTTTAAAGCAAAACGGTGCTTTTTTTGGTTCAATATACTTCAATGGAGAAGCTGCAGAAAAGCATGTAATGTGTTTTTGCAGCATTTTGTTTTTTAATCTGCAACAAATTGGTAAAGAAAAAAGGCAAAAACCCAAATCGCAGCAAAATCACGTGCGCAAAAATCAAAAAGCATAGGTGTGTACCGAGCCTTATGCTGGTCACATGGATCAATTTTTAGACGAAAAAAATTCAGACGAAAAATCTTTGTACATTCGCTGAATGAAAGAATGTTGTTCGAAATTTTCACTTGTTTTTAAAATTAATTTAATTTCTGAATGGAAACCACATACACGGTCTTAAAAAATCCTTTTGACCAAGAAGTTTTCTATTATTTACAAACTTTCCCATCACTGTGGTTGAAAATGAACGTCGATTTGACCCCACTAACGATTAGAAAACCGAACGAACGTTCTAAAAATGACATTTTTTTTAAGGAAGATATTGTTTGTTTTTTCAATAAAAAAATTTGATCTGAGTCTGATGATATTTACCAGATTCACCCTTTAATAGTATATACAGTAGATCTATCCTCTAATAGTATATACAGTTTATCTCCTCTAATAGTATATACAGTATATCTCTTCTGTCTGTTATTCTCAGAGTGGATTAGATATTTTGCTCTCTAACCATATAGTTGGTTATTTATATTTACCACTGCATAGAGATATTTAAGAATAAATTGCCTTTTTTTAAAAAGGTTATTAACCGATTATTCAAAACAATAATCAGCCAACTAATCGATTATGAAAATAAAGAATATATGAAAAGATAGTCGTACAAAGGAGAGCCAATAGCAAAACCAGAATGATCTTAAATCAGATTATATGCATCCTGTTCAGGCAGTGTTTGGTTCTGCTTGAAAGTACTTCACAAAACTACAATATTACACCATTTAGAAAAGCAGTAAAAGTGGTTTTGTTTCTCTGTATTCCTATAATTTCATTATGCACTCCCTTACATTATACTGACACTGTCAGGTAAGATCATGTGTTAAAATGGTATATTTAGCTTGGCACAGCCACTATGATGTATTACAAGGTTTAAGGTCTTGCATTATTACTGTGGTCATTAGGCTATTACTTAATATTGTATTTAAAGATTAAATCCTCCCAATTCCTAGAACTTAAATACATAGATCTGACTTCACCCTCCAGCAGGTTCATACTTACCTCCTCCTACAGCTGTGGCCCAAAACAAAGTTACATAGTTAGTCTGGTTGAAAAAAAGACACATGGCCATCTAGTTCAACCAATAAAAAAGGGAAAAAAATATATACAATCCTATATATACACACGGACACAATTCTATACCCACAGTTGATCCAGAGAAAGGCAAAAAAAAAAAAAAAAAACAAACAAAAAAATGAAAAACAAAAAACTCAGCAATTGCTTTTTAAAAGCAATCCACTCTGAACAGAATTAGCTCTTAAGGGAGCCTATTCCACATTTTCATTATTCTTACTGTGAAGAAACCTTTCCATATTTGGAGATTAAATCTCTTTTCCTCCAAGCGTAAAGAGTACCCCCTTGGCCTCTGTGATGACCTTAAAGTGAATAACTCAAAACTAGTTCATTATATAGACCACTTAAAAGTAAAACTCTAATGCAAGGCTGCTCACCAACATCCAGACTTAAATAGGAGGTTGCTCTTACTATATGGTGACCTCACATTCAAGTCTTTAGGATGTTTATGCACAAGCAGCGAAGTTCTAAATTTGTTCTACCTGTGCTGCAGACATCGTGGGAGGCCCAATCCATCGGATGAGGTAAGTATGCAACTACTGCATGTGGGGCTCAGATCTATGTATTGAAGAGGCTAGGGATGGGGGCTGAACAACTTTTCATGTGTAAATGTACACATGTATTTTAAATCAGTATTTGTGCAATATTGTATTTAAGAATGGAAGAAAACCCTAGCCATAACCATTTTAAGTGCACACCTTTTTTTTTTTTTAAAGACAGGTTGGGCAGGAATGAAAGGAGGAAGGAACATTTTTAATAATATTCATAGCTGGACTTTTCTTCCACTATAAATCAGCATTTCATTCATGTATGTCTATCACTAGGTTCATTCTGACAACAGTATTGTGAAACAAAAGCATAAGAGAGGAAAGTAGGCGACAGACAGATACTAGTGTCAACACACATGGACATCACCATCAACATATGAGAAGCAACACATTATATTATAATATATATACACCGTATTTATCGGCGTATAACACACACTTTTTTCCCCTTAAAATCAGGGGAAAGTCGCAGGTGCGTGTTATACGCCGATCCCCTGCGATCCCGAGCTGTCACAACTTCAAAATCGCCGACCGCGATTTGAAAATGACGCCGCCGGCGCCGAAATACACAGAGCCAGTCCTCGGCTCTTTCCGGCGGCTCTCGTTCACTTTCGGCTCCACTCGTAGTCCCGAGCGGAGCTATCCGAACCTACTCGGCTAGGTTCGGATAGCTCCCCTCGGGACTACGAGTGGAGCCGAAAGTAAACGAGAGCCGCCGGAAAGAGCCGAGGACCGACTCTGTGTATTTCGGCGCCGGCGGCGCCATTTTCAAATCGCGGTCTGCGATTTTGAAGCCCAGGATGGCAGGGACAGGGGATCGAAGGCTGCACTGGGGCAAGGCTGCACTGGGGAAGGCTGCACTGGGGAAGGCCGCACTGGGGAAGGCCGCACTGGGGAAGGCCGCACTGGGGAAGGCCGCACTGACATGGCTACACTGGGGAAGGCTGCACTGGGGCAAGGCTGCACTGAGAAGGCTGCAATGATGGGCATTTAAATGTAAGTTTTTCTCCCTTCAACTTCCCTCCTAAAAGTTTTCTTTTCCTTAAAATTCCCTCCTAAATTGGGGTGCGTGTTATACGCCGATAAATACGGTTTTTATATATATATATATATATATATATATATATATATATATATATATATATATATATATATATATATATATATATATATATATATATATATATATATACACACACACATATACATACATACACACACATATACACACACATACACACACACACACACACACACACATATATACATATTCACAACAAAAATTATTGTATTTATCGGCATATAACACGCACTTTTTTTCCCCTGAAAATCAGGGGAAAATCGTAGGTGCGTGTTATAGGCCGATCCCCGCCGATTTTGTGTCATCGGAGCGATCGCGGCAACTGCAGGGATTCGTCGGAGCCGAGATACACATACCATAACACAGGTCCAAGGGCGGGACTGGGCGTGACGGCGGCGCCGAAAAAAGCCGAGAACACTCGGGTATGTGTATCTCGGCTCCGACGAATCCCTGCTGCACTAACAAAGCTGCACTGGGGCAAGGCTGCACTGGGGCAAGGCTGCACTGGGACAAAGCTGCACTGGGACAAAGCTGCACTGGGACAAAGCTGCACTGGGACAAAGCTGCACTGGGACAAAGCTGCACTGGGACAAAGCTGCACTGGGACAAAGCTGCACTGGGACAAGGCTGCACTGGGGCAAGGCTGCACTGGGGCAAGGCTGCACTGGGGCAAGGCTGCACTGACACTGAAAAGGCTGCAGATGGACAGATAAGGCTGCATTGATAGGCATTTTAATGTAAGTTTTTTTTCCTTAAAATTCCCTCCTAAACTTGGGGTGCGTGTTATACGCCGGCGCGTGTTATACGCCGATAAATACGGTAAAGGCAAAAAAACAGTTAGAAGAGAAGTGTGGGAATATAAAAAAAAAAAAAATCATACTCATAAAGACATGGATGAGCTAGTTTGGGGTGGAGGAACTTGACTGGCCTGCACAGAGTCCTGACCTCAACCCAATAGAACACCTTTGGGGAGGAATTACAGCAGAGACTGCGAGCCAGGTCTTCTAGTCCACATCAGTGCCTGACCTCACAAATGCGCTTCTGGAAGAATGGTCCAACATTGCCATAGACACACTCCTAAACCTTGTGGACAGCCTTCCCAGAAGAGTTGAAGCTGTTAAAGCTGCAAAGGGTGGGCCAACTCAATATTGAACCTTACGGACTAAGATTGGGATGCCATTAAAGTTCATGTGCATGTAAAAGCAGGCTTCCCAATACTTTTGGTAATATATGCCAGGACACAAGCTTACATACTGTTGACATTTTGAAATTAATGGAATTCCGGCACCAACAAAAAATCAGTAAAATAATAGTAGATTTTATTCTTCATCTAACAAGACATAATAGAATCTATCATGTACAAAAATGTACATGATGCATTATTTTATGTCTTGATGGATGAAGAATAAAGTCTACTAGTATTTTACTGCATTTTTGTTGGTGTCGGACATCTATTCATTTCATTATGTGATGTGTACGCCTGCTTTACTCCTCCTCCTGGAGCTGGCAAAACTGTTATTTTATGAATTGGAGCTATGACATCACAGATATTTCTTACAATTGATCTAAATGGTGAGGTTTATATCCAACTTTATTAGACATTTATAGGTTTACATAGGTGATACTACTGAATGCGTTTTTCAATTTGCAAGTTCAGCTTTAAGTATAGTTAGTGTTTGACTGAACTTCCACTTTAAGAACAGCTTGGAAAAAAATGTTTACACTTCAATGGGTCATTGCATGAAGGCAACTTGCACAGACTTGGTAATTACTGGCTTTCATAAAGTGGAGCACACCAAGTTAACAACCAGTGCCCTATAGCCCTGAGAGGATGGGATGTGCCTCATAAAATCTCCATGCTTGAAAGGTGAGCAAAGAACCTTCCAAACTCTGAGGCAGAGCTGGAACTCTGCTTTAGCATGAAGGCAGAGGCTTTAATGATAGCCATGGCAGAGGAAAGTTCCAACTGACAAGACATGCCACTAAAACGCATTCTTTGGCATTCAACTACTGAATTAGACTTTTTAGCAGTACTTATCTTTTGATTGAGGTTTTAGGACACTATACAGTCATTCTCCTTTGATATTCTAAAAAAAAGTTAAATGTCCCAACAAAAAGAGAATTCTTAAAAAAGGTATGCATCTAGTAGGGAGATACCAACCCTTTGCATTGTATCCCCAACTGCTGGTACAGGAAGACGAGGGAGCGATGCTTGGTAGCTGTACAACATGGGCTTACGACCAGAGAATATCTTCACCAAAGTCTAAATAGATAAAAGAGAACAAATAACCAAAGTACTAAAATAGCATTCACACACAACAGACAACAGTCTAGCAAAATCCAGGATATTGGGAGGTGCGATAATGCTGGTGTCATAAGGTAACTAGTGGATTTTACTTAGGAATATATGAATGAGGCACATCAGAGAGAGAAAGCAGGAATTTGGATCACATAACATGTCATTATAGGACCTGTGTGGAATTTGGTGGGATCAATAATCCAATAATATTGAACTGTCCCCTGCCCACAGCACCTCTGAAAGCCTTATATTCACTTGATTCAACAAGATATTTCTTAAAATCTTTTAAGGCAGTGGTCATCAACCCTGTCCTCAGGGCCCACTAACAGGCCAGGTTTGCAAGATGACTGAAATACATCACAGGTGATATCATTTGCTGCTCAGTGATTGCAGTATTCTAGTCTGCATCTCCCCAAGGTAATACATAAAACCTCGCCTGTTAGTGGGCCCTGAGGACGGGGTTGATGACCACTGTTTTAAGGAATGACATGCATGTGTATAAAACAATTAGACCCCTTTCACACTGGAGCATTTTGCAGGCGCTAAAGCATTAAAAATAGCACCTGCAAACCGCCCTAAAACAGCTGCTCCATGCACTCCAGTGTGAAAGCCCTTGGGCTTTCACACTGGAGCGGTGCGCAGGCAGGGCGTCAGAAAAAGTCCTGCCAGCAGCTTCTTTAGAGCGGTGAAGGAGCGGAACTCACCGCTCCTCCACCGCTGCTCCCCATTGAAATCAATGGGGCAGCGCTGCGATACCGCCGGCAAAACGCCGCTCCAGAGGGCATTATGCCAGCAGATTTAATCACTTTTCGGCCGCTAGCAGGGGGTTAAAACCTGCTAGCGGGCAAATAGCGTCACTAAAACGACGGTAAAACGTTGCCGCTTTACCGATGACACCAGCAGCTCGGTGTGAAAGGGGTCTAAGTTCAGTTTTCTAGAGCGTTTGTACTGCAGGGTCCAGTAGAGTATAAACTCTCCATAAGATTCATAAGATTGAATGAAGAGTACTGTGTTCCTGCACTGGCCTGCCTCGAAAGATTTTGACAAGCATTACAGCTTTTTTTGTGGGCAATATTTTAGTTAAAGTGCAGACAGGTTAGTACAAGACTTGCACGGAGGGCTTGGGATATATATTACATTATTATATAGTACACTTAAAGCATGTTTACATATATATAAAATTTATTTTATTGGTACAAAAGGGTAAAATCTGGTAGGACATATAGAGCATCATGCAAAAAAAAAAAAAAAAAAAATTATATATATATATATATATATATATATATATATATATATATATATATATATATATATATATATATATATATATATATATATATATATATATATATATATACACATATACACACACAAATTCAAACAGAGGTTAGGACAATAACGCGTTTCGATGAATCTTCTTCAGAGGTGTTAGCAACACGATGTTACAGAAAGTTTGTCTGAAAGGTAAGTGCAGAAATAAATACACAAGGCTACAATAATGTATATAAACAATACATATACATAAATGGTACTTTACTAACCCAATTATATAGATTGCATCAGTTTGTATGCCACTGTGCTTAAAACAAAGAGTCTCCCGCCGCACGCCCACCACCGAGCCAGATATGCCCAAACCCAGGTGTTGACTCTACAAAAGCTCCCCCAATGTAGCTTAGAGCTGGAGAGCACAAGGATCACATGAGGTCTATATAAAAAATACACACAGAGGACACTGGCCAATCTATGGAGATTAAGGCCCCTTTCACACTGGGGCGGTAGGGGGCGTCGGCTGTAAAACAGCGCTATTTTTAGCGCTGTTTTACCGCGCTATTCGGCCGCTAGCGGTGCGGTTTTAATCCCCCGCTGGTGGCCGAAAAACGGTTAAAACCCCTCGTATAGCACGGCTATAGCCGCGGTATTACCGCGGTATCGCCGCGCTCTCCCATTGATTTCAATGGGAAGGAGCGGTTTAGGAGCGGTGAATACACCGCTCCTTCACCGCTCCAAAGATGCGGCTTGCAGGAGATTTTTTCTTCTCCTGCCAGATCACCGCTTCAGTGTGAAAGCCCTCGGGCTTTCACACTGAACAAACAGCGGAGGCTGTTTAGGGGCGGTTTGCAAGCGCTATTTTAGAGCAATAACGCCTGCAAACCGCCCCAGTGTGAAAGGGGCCTAAAAGAAAATAAATAAATTGAATGACAATAAAGACAATGTCATCTAGACATCTTATATGCACACAAGTGATCTACCACAGGAGAACACACAGGGGAAAAGGTGAATGTCAGTTAACAAAATTAGAAGAAAAACATATATCTCACATTTTCTGCGATGGTTGTGGATGGTCTTGGAAACTCATACAGAGTATGGAGCACCAGACTTGAAATCTAAGGAGCTAAATGGAGCAAAGTCAAAGAAGGGACCAGAGAGGAACAAAGTAAGAACCCAGCATGTGGAAGGGTCCATATAGGTATAAAGATAGCAGGGAACAGAGTCCTAAAGTGTCTATACCTTAGACCCCTTTCACACTGAGGTGCTTTACAGGCATTTATAGCACTAAAAATAGCACCTGCAAAGTGCCTGTAAAGCCCCTCTTCTTTCACTCCAATGGGAAAGCCCGAGGGCTTTCACACTGAAGCAGTGCGCTGGCAGGACGCTCAAAAAAGTCCTGCAAGCAGCATCTTTGAAGCGATGTGGGAGCGGTTTATACACCGCTCCTAAAGCGCCCCTGCCCATTGAAATCAATGGGCAGCGCCGCCAAACAGCCGCTGCACCTTTTAACCCTTTTTTGGCCATTAGTGGGGGTTAAAAGCGCTCCGCTAGCGGCCGAAATGCACCACAAAAACGATGGTAAAGCGCCACTAAAAATAGCAGCACTTTACCGCTGACGCGCTCAGCGTGAAAGTGCTGTTAATATCAATGAAGGTCTGCTCACAGGACATGCAAGCTGCCCCTGACTGCTAATCTGTGAGTATGCCCATTTAGAAGAGTCATTGCAGCTTGAAAACGGACCAATAGAAAACCCTATCCAGGGTAAGATCGGATGCCAGACAATCGGGTGGTCCCGGCATTCAATAGGCTCCAGCAGAGGGGGGAGGAACTTCCAGCCGCAGGGCGCATGACGTAGTTCTGCCCTTCAGGCGGAATGACGACCCGCTTCATGCGCCTGCATCGGATGTGCTGGTGAGAGTGAGGCCCGGTGGGGAACTATGCCTCGCTGTTGATGAATGGCAGGACAGGGACCGCCCAAAGGAGGCGCTGCCGGGTGGGCTGCGCAGCCAATGGGCGGAGACGGCTCACGAGATGGAATAACTGGAGATCCATGGAAACCAAGGTGGAAATACATCAGCTGATGGACATATAAACGGCCACACCAAGGAGGGTAGCCCGGGTGCGCCAGGCAGAGTAATTGCACACTAAGCCAGGCACTAAGCTGCATAGTGGATGAGCAGTAGGAAGGGACAACAGCGCAGGACACGTGGTGAAAAGCAACGTGGCATCTGCAAATCATGGTCTCCAAAATATAGGGGACCAGAATGTTGCGTTAGTCTTTTAATTAGCATAATGCCAATTCCATACTGCAAAAAAAAAACAAAAAACATAAATCATACATCTTAATCACCAAATATAGTTTTGCATTGGTTTGCATCGGCGGCCGCATGACGTGGGTCATCATTCCGCTCGATGGGCGAGGCTATGCCGCGCTCCCTGCGGGCAGAAGTTCCACCCCATTCTCTGCTGGAGCCTACTGAATGCCTGGACCACCTGATTGTCTGGCATCCCATCTGACCCTGGATAGGGTTTTCTACTGGTCAATTTTCAAGCTGCAGTGACTCTTATAAATGGCCATACTCACAGATTAGCAGTTGGGGTGCAGCATGCACATCCTGTAAGCAGACCATCATTGATATTAAGGTAAAGACACTTCAGGACTACGTTCCCAGCTATATTTATACCTATACGCACCCTTCTACATGCTGGGGTCTTACTTTGTTGCTCTCTGGTCCCTTCTTTGACTTTGCTCCATTTAGCTCCTTAGATTTCAAGTATGGTGCTCCATGGTGCATCACTTATGTGCATATTAGATGTCTAGATGACATTGCCTCCATTGTCATTCAGTTTATTTATTTTCTTTTGATCTCAATAGATTGGCCTGTGTCCCCTGTATGTCTTTATATAGATCTCATATAATCCTTGTGCTCTCCGCCTCTAAGCTACTTTGGGGGAGCTTTTGTAGTGTCAACACCTGGGTTTTGGCATATCTGGCATGGTGGTGGGCGTGCGGCAGGAGACAGACACCAGTGCAACTTGGAGACCCCTTCATCTTTGTTTTAAGCACAGTGGCATACAAACTGATGCAATCTATATAATTGGGTTAGTAAAGTACCATTTATGTACATTATTCTAGACTTGTATATTTAGGTCTACATTTGGCACTTTTCAGACAAACTTTCTGTAACATTGTGTTTGACACCTCTGAAGAAGATTCATCGAAACCCATTGGGAGGTCATAACCTCTGTTTATGATTATATCTAGAGATATAGATAGATATATCTATCTATATATACACACACATATGCATGATGCTCTGTATGTCCTACCAGATTTTACCCTTTTGTACATATAAATAAACCTTTTTATATATATATTAGATGTCTGTTCAGGGCGTACATAGCCCCACCCCTAGAGGGTTTTCTCTTGTGTATATACTAGGGATGATGGCACCCCACCCCCCACTATACTTACTATCAAAGCAAACTGCACACTGTTTTACATCCCGTACCACAGCAAACCGTGCACGTATACATAAAATCCTCTTACCAGCCACAGCTTGGTGGTGGCAGACATCTTGCCATGCTGTTCATACATCCAGCCATGGTACGATAAAAGTTGCTTCAAGATGTAACGCATAGTCATAATAAGTGCAAACCACAGGCCTGTGGAGAAGAGTAGGGCACTGATAATGCTCTGACCCTGGTGAGATAGGTAGCCACTGCAAAGACATGATAAAAAGAAATCACCAATGGTGTAACACATTATTAAAGCTAACAGAACATATGGGACATCTGCATTTTTATACATTCCACCAGGATTTAATGGAATCTAAAATGGCCACATAATTCATAATTCGAAGGCAACCTCAAAAATAGCAGAACCTTTTCAGTGACGAAAAAAATAAAATAAAATAATTGACAGAAGGACCTGGACACAAAGCCCCCACTCAACACATTTGAGCTAAGAAGGTATATCCTTGGAAAAAAGCTCTACTACCATTATTTCCAACGAGATTCTCCTGTGTAAGCTCTGCTGTCAAAGCAGCCAGTGGGTACAGACAACATTTTTCAGGTATCAACCATCGACCTGCATTTTTAGCTGTTCAAAGAGGTCTTGACTAGACATGAACCATTTTCAACACTTTTTTCAAAGATGCTACCATGCTTTTCCCATGTTTCTGAAGAGCTCTGCAATACTTTGATTTGTAAAGTGTTGCACAAACTGTTGGCACTACATAAATTATGAATAATAATGCTAATAACACCACACATTTTCTATTCTTTGCCAACAGAACAGGGAGGAGGCTCTTTATTGCAGAAGAGACATGCAAGGTTCCTTCTGAAATAAAATAAACTTACCGTATATACTCAAGTATACAGTTAGCAGAGTTTTTCAGCCCATTTTTTAGGCTGAAAACCCCACCTCGGCTTATACTCGAGTGAGCCGTACAGCAGCCGTACCTTTGATTACTAAAACAGCGGGTGTCTCCCACTGTGTTATGCAGTCTGTTCGGCCGTTCATTGTAACAAAGCCCCACCTCCTCCTCGTCCGTGATAGAGGAACACTGATACAATGCTCGGAAACTTTATCAGTGTTCCGTCTATCATGGACAGGGATGAGGCGGGGCTTTGTTACAATGGACGGCCAACAGACAGACTGCATAACACAGCGGGAGACACCTGCTTTTTTCGTAATCAAAGATACAGCTGCAAATGGGCGCAGTGAGGCTGCAAATGGGCATTGTTTACCCAGTAGCTGCTGCATTTTCCCACCCTAGGCTTATACTCAAGTCAATACGTTTTCCCAGTTTTTTGTGGTAAAATTAGGTGCCTTGGCTTATACTCGAGTATATACGGTACCTGCCTGTTCGCAAATCTCTACATAATGTAAACAGAACTGCATATGCTCAGCTCCCTTTACACTTGCAGCACAGTGCCATTGTTCTGGGATAAATTATATCATCCCACACAGGCCAAGACGGCCAAAGACCAGCACCTGGTGAAAGATGGGTAAAAATTGCTGGCGAGGGACCTTGCAAGCTTCAGACTGTTGGAACAAAGGTATTAACATCTTTAGTTTAGCTTTAGAATGTTACATTTTGCACCCCATTATGGCCAACATTACTACCATTCTGCACTGCTCCTCTATTTATACCTGACTGGCAGATGTTCTTTGATTTTGCCAATCATTCCCATGGATGGGTCTACACGAGCATACATCGTTCCCATGATGGCAATCACCACAAACAGCCAGCTTGAAGGACTGGCAGGATAGACACCAGTAATGAAACTATTCTGGAAAAAAAAAGAACAGTAAATGCATTAAGGCACGTGTACATTTCTGTAGTACATTCACTTCCTTTTCTCCTTTGTGTTATCTCTATAAACAAATCTGCAAATACATAAAAATACATTTCCTCTTAACATGATATGACAACACAGAGATTTTTTTTATTTTGAATCCCAAAACCATGTAATGTCAGCCCTATTTCTGAGCCAATAAAAAGAACACAGATCTCTCATCTCCTCCCATTCCTTGTGTACAGTCAGAGAGCACAGGAAGTTACCAGTTCACAAGTTTTGTGGTAAAACCAAAAATGGAACATATATCCAAAAAATATCAAAATGCATATTTTAGCAGACCAAAACAAAGCAAATAACAGAAATTGTTGGGGGTTGCATACACTAAATTATAGCACAAAAGAGACACAAAGGTTGACAAAAAAAAACATAGCTGAAACTGAAAGGAAAGTATATAGTGAGTTTTCAGTGAGTTATTATTCTGAGTTTTTATTACAGGGTTTGCCTTAAAAGTGGTAGTAAACTGCTGAAAAACAAAAAAAAACCTGCAAGACAATCTCATAATGTGCTGCATACTAGCACATTATGAAATACTTGCCTTAGAACGAAGCTCCCACAGCGTGCCCGGTCACCACTCAGGGGGCCGACATGTTCCCTCTGCGTTGCTTTCTAGTTCGTGGGCTCCAGCGCTGAGTGGTCGGAGCCGTAATGACGTCACTCCTGCACACGGGAGTCCTCCGTTCCAGCACGATCTGCCGGACCTTCAGAGTGCATGTGTCGCTGACATCAGCAGCTGCATGCAGGGTGAATATCTCCTAAACCTGCACTGTATAGGGGATAATCATTTTACCTACAGGTAAACCCTATTATAGGCTTACCTGTAGGTAAAAATGACCAAGCGGGGTATACAACCGCTTTAAAGCATATCTAAAGGACATCTTTCCAATTTAAGGGAAATGCCCTCTTAGACAAAAAGTCAAGAGGACAAGTGTCTCCATTGAAAGATTTTTCCCTCTATTCTTGTTCTGGTGGCAACTCAAAATTTTGTATGTACCCTCAGCTTCACCTGGTGATCAGAACAATTGGATACAGCAAATCTAACGGGGCACAGACAGAAATTGAAAACCTGAGAGTGGTTTCAACCCCTCACTACTCACCACGGTGCATGCCAGGCAGGGGGGAGCACAGCCAACTGACATACAGTACCTAAAGGGTCGAATGCTACTAATTTTAGGGAGCCTACAACAGCGGAATGTAGAAGACACAGGCTACCAGAGGCAATTATAAGAGCTCTTCCAGTGCAGAAGACATGCACTTATTTTTAATTTTTTTTTTTTAGACTTACAGGGTCAGGGGGACTAGGGTGAATATTTTGAACTTAGATGACAAGAGTGTTAGTCTCAGCATATGGAAGAACTTCTTTACAGTAAGAGATGTGAAAAAGTGCCTCAAAAAACTCCAGATGTGGTTTTAAGTACACAAAATATAATTACCTATTAAAAGATATAAGAAAAAACTCTGTACTGTAGATTGTTTAATATCCGATTGCCTGTGGGGATCTGGAAGAATTTTTTTGGAGCAAAATCAACCCATGCTTTATAAAGGGTTTTTTTTTGCATTCATCTGGATCAATTTAGTCTGATCAGCTAATTCTAACTAATATCTTTTGGTTGAATGCGATGGACAACTTTTTCTATCCAAACTCAGACTGAGATTTCTCTGTGCTGCGTGGTTATTTTATCTGTAGGAGTCATTTCTGACAGCCTTTCAACCAAAGAGAAAAAAGGCGGTGGGGGGAGGAGAGCTCTCGCACACAGACTGTGATTGACAGCCACTGATGTGCATGTTCCCCTGTAGTGTGAGGAGGGGTGTGTGTCCCCTCCAGTCAGGCTCAGAGTTCCTCTCCCTGAGCTGTGCAGTGTGCAGATCCCTGCCCCCTGCTTCGTGCTGCTGAGAGATGCTGACAGATGCAGACAGATTCTGTGTAAATTCTGAGCTTTACAATACTGTACAGCAGTGGTCTTCAAACTGTGGCCCTTTGCTTGCCTTTATCTGGGCCTTGGGGTACTATTCCACTAACCGATGCCAATGATGGATCACCATTCCCCCTACTGACACCATCATTGGGGCACTATTCTTCCCACTAAAAAACAATGAAGAGGCATTGATGCCAGGGAATTTTCTACTCCCACTGGCCACAGTCCGGACCCCTAAAAGGCTTAAGGATAGTAAACTGGCCCTTTGCTTTGGAGACCCCTGTTCTACAGGACACATGGCTGCAGATAAACAGGAACAGCTTAAGTAGGTAGATTTGTTTCATCTCTGTGTATCATCTGAGGCCAGTCACTTCACTGGTTATATGTATGGGTTTTACCCACTTTAATGCATTAGGATAAAAACGCCCACTACCTGTTCTGATCCCCGTCCCTAAACACTAACCCCACTCTTCTCACTTTCTGGTGTCACAGGAGACACAGAGCAGCATAGGCTCTTGCTCCTATTATTCAATCGCATCTGCACAGGGAGTGTGGGTGTGGCTTACCAATGTGGTGTGTATAGATGCACACAGTCAAGCTCAAGAGCACACGCATATGGGTGCCTCCTTAGCCAGGGATTGGCAGGGTGCCAACTGTAAGATTTTGGATGGTACTTCTCCCCTTGACTCAAGGCTTAGGCCTCATGCACACGAGATGCCGGTGCAAACTCTGCCGAACACATGTTTTTAAAAGCTGAAACCAGCATTTAGAAACGCCCGTTTTGCCGTGTTTGTATGCCGCATTTTACTGCGTTTGCGTCTAGAAGTGTCTGCAGAGCAGAGAATGCCATTTTCTGACCTGAATTTGGGGCCCCATATCTCGGGGCCACTTGGTGCTAGGAACCCCAAATTTGGATATGTTATAGTGTGTCAATTGTGTCAGAACACCAAATTTGGGGTTCCTAGCACTAAGTGGCCCCGAGATATGGGGCCTCAAAGTCGGGTCGTAAAATGTTCCTTTAAAAACACTTATAAACGCAAACGCGGCTAAACGCGGTACCGGCGTTTAGCGTCTGAAGCATGGAAAACTTTTGCGTCTGAACCCATTTTTTTGCTTCTGGAAAAACAAGGTTAAACGCAACTGCCTAAAAACGCCAAAAAACGAGACTGTGTACATGGACACATAGGATAACATTGAATGGGTTCAGGGGCAGTTGAAAAAAGTGTCCAACTGCCTCTGAAAACGCGTTTAACAGCGTCTCGTGGGCATGAGGCACAACACAAAGTAACCAAAAAGGTAAATAAGGAAGCAGCTGTAAATATTTCATAAGCTTGCACAACCATAAGGCTTCATGTACACTGCTGGTAAATAGATGTTTAGGAGCAGTTATGCGTTTTTTTCAGCTGCCCCTGAACTCGTCTCTATGTTATCTTATCAGTACATGTACACAGGGTCATTTATAGTCATTTCTAGGCAGTTGAGTTCAGAAGCATTTTTTGGAAAGCAAAAAAAATGCATTCAGGACGGATGTTCAGAGGCATTTGAAGTGCCAAACGCCTGTAACAGCTTGTAAATGTGTGTTGGCCGCGTTTCGTTTACAGGCGTTTTTAATTGAATACAGGTACTCCTCATTTAATGACTTACCTGTTTACCAACCACTCGAACTTATGACCAGCTGTCCCTACCCAAATGACGAGCTATACATCATTGTATTTTACAGAATTTTTGTTTGTGTTCTGAACTTATGCAAATTAAAAAACAACGTTATTGAGCTGGGGTTGTGTGTTTAGACCTTTTTTTCACAATACAGTAAAGTACAGTACAGTAGTAAAGAATGCTTAAAATATTGACAATATTGATTCATTTAGCGACTTGGTTGTTGGTACTGAACCTGGTCGTTAAGTGAGGAGTACCTGTATTGGAAAAAAAAAAAAAACACATGCTTCTAAAACGCAAACGCAGCATGTAAATGCGGCAAAACGGACATTTCTAAACATCGGTTATTATCTGTCAAGTTAAATTGTTCAGCAGAGGTTGTAAAACGTTCCATGTACATTAAAGTGATTGTAAGAGTTATTTTAAAAGAAAAAAAGAAAAAAAAAAAAACTAACAAACATATACTTACCTCCACTGTGCAGAGTGGCCCAGAACATCCACTTCTGGGCTCCCCCGGCGGCTCTCATGGCTCCTCCCCACATCAGATTACCTTGCAGGAACGCTCTCCAGTCCAGCATTCGGCATCCATAGCCGCCGAATGTATGACTCAGCCCTGCCCCCGTGTCATTGGATTTGATTGACAGCAGCGGGAAGCCAATGGCTGCACTGCTATCAATCTATCCAATCGAGAACCCCCTGCAGAGTCAAGTTCCAGGGCTCACGTAAGTAAAACGAGGGGGCTGGTCACTGCCAGGTGTTTTTTCACCTTGATGCATTAAAGATGAAAAAAAACAAAGGTTTACAACCCATTACCACAGTATGTCACATGACGTCCTTGACTTTGTGAGGGGATATCTGAATGATGCCTGCAGCTAGAGGCATCATTCAGATATCATTCTTTGCAGCCAGCGATTCTGTGCACAATAAGAACGATCATAGCGGCAGTTCTGCCACTTGATCGTTCTTATAGGTGACGGGAGGGGACGTCTCTCCCCTCCCGCCGCCATCCGATGCTTCTCCGGGCTCTCCTGTGCCATCGGGGGCCCAGGGAAAGAAGCGTCCGGCGCTGGTTGACGATGATAGAGATTTCCGATGACCAGATGGTCACCAGTCATCTCTATGACCGTCGGAGGCCCGGGCGTGACGTCATAACGAAAGTTTCCGGAAGTAAACAAAGCCGCGATCACGGTTGTCAGCATGAGATCGGTGAATTTTTTTTCTCAATCTCATGCTTTCCAGCCTGGAGGAGAGATGTGGGCTCTTATTGACCCCGTATCTCTCCATAAAAAGGACCTGTCACAATAGATTCCTATTACAAGGGATGTTTACAGTCCTTGTAATAGGAATAAAAGTGATCAAAAAAATTAAAAATGTAAAAAAATAAAAAAAAGTGTAAAAAAAAAAAAAAAAAAAGTAAAATAAAAAATAAATAAAAATTTTTTAAAAACGCCCCTGTCCCCAGAAGCTTGCGATCAGAAGCGAACATGCATGTAAGTCCCGCCCACATATGTAAACTCTGTTCAAACTACACATGTGAGGTATCGCCACGTGCGTTAGAGCGTGTGCAACAATTCTAGCACTGGACCTCCTCTGCAACTCTAAACTGGTAACTTGTAAAAAAATTTAAAACTTCGCCTATGGAGATTTTTATGTACTGAAGTTTGGCGCCATTCCATGAGTGTGCACAATTTTAAAGTGTGACATGTTAGGTATCTATTTACTCGGCGTAACATCTTTCACATTATACAAAAAAATTGGGCTAACTTTACTGCTTTGTTATTTTTTAATTCATGAAACCACCCCCCCCCCCCCAAAAAAAAGTTTTTTTGAAAAATTATTGCGCAAATACCGTGCAAGATAAAAAGATGCAATGACCACCATTTTATTCCCTAGGGTGTCTGCTAAAAAAAATAACATATATAATGTTTGGGGGTTCTGAGAAATTTTCTAGCAAAAAAATGATGATTTTTACATGAAAGAGAGAACTGCCAGCCCGGTATGGAAGTGGTTAAGCCTAAGAACTTTATTATCAAATCAGGTTCCTAGGTAAGACATGCTATGACTGCTTCTTTTTAACATTGCATAAATAAAGATGCTGGAACAGACACACAACACAAAAATCATGCCACATTGCTTACCCTGAGGCGAGCTAGCTTCTTCTTCCAGGATCGGAGCCCAGAGATGTAAACCTGTTTAAGAGCCTCATGGCTTAATCGAAGGTCAATACCTTCTGGTGTAACTGTAAACTGGAATGCCACAGCCTGGTGGGCTTCTGCCATTGTGGTAGTTCTTCAGTCCAAAGCTATTGTGAAACAAAAAAAGAAAACTAATGAAATAAAGTATCATAAAACCCTGATCTTCTATGTTGGCTAGTTGTAAAAAAGATTTATGCTCAAAACACAAAAAGGAAATTGTAGCGCTTTTTCAGGGCTGGTTCACACCAGAAGCAGTCCAGTCAATTTAACATTGATTCAAATGACCCCAATTCACACCAGTGCAGTGCCTTCCAGTCCAATCAACAAAATTAGAACATGTTGCATTTTTTCCTTGTGGAACATATCTGGAATGTGGCAAAATACATCAAAAACGCACCAGTGTTTTTCAAAATTTCTCTTAGTGGAAAATCCTATACCCTGGCTAACATATACCATTCCCGCAAGACAAGGAATTGGTCGCACACTATTGCTTGTGAAACGTCTACCATTGCCTGCATCTGTCTGACCCTTTTTTGAAAAAAAGAGGACATCGAGATAATTTGGAGTTCCAGTGTGCGACCAATTCCTTGTCTTGTTCGTCCTCCATGGTGGTGAGCCGAGGTCTGCCCCTGTGATCCATCCTGCACCTGAGTTTGCCTGGAGCGGTGTGCTTCTCTCTGTTCTTTGCTGCGATATACCCCTCCTAGCCAGGACCAAAATAACTCATACCATTCAATATCTCCATAACCTAATGGACTTCGCTGAAGGAGTGATCCTTCACGCTGGAGACTTCAATAGTGTCCTTAATCCTGCATTGGATACTTCATCAGGCAGAAGCTCTATTTCATACACCCAAATTAATAGATTAAAGAGATTTCTTGTCTAACATAACTTGATGGATATTTGGTGCATTCTCCACCCTACGGAAAGGGATTTCTCCTGCTACTCTGCAGCTCATAACTCCTACTCCCGCATTGATTTTTTTTCTTGGTAAGCCATAATGCCTTGACATACCAACCTCAGAGTAGGATCGATAACCTAGTGTGGTCCGACGATGCACTGGTGTATCTGTCCCTTTCCCTACCTGATTTGCCTGGTCACGGAGATTGAACGACTCACTGTTGCAAGATGACATATCGACAGAAATTCGCACCACTATTTCCAATGTAATTTCTGACCATGGCAATGACGATAGCTCTGTCCCAATCCAGTGGGAGGCATTAAAATGTGTGTTATGCGGGGTCTTTATCAAACATGGCTCTAGACTTAAAACAAACCCGTCTTGCCCAGGTACAAGAGTTGTCGCTTTGTATCTGGAAAGGTCCCATAAACTAAACCAATCTCCGACCACACAACTTGCCTTATCTGATGCTAGACTTAGATTACTGCACCTATTCGAGCAGAAGACCTTGTCTATAAGGGACAAAACACGTAAGCTGTTCTATGTTGAGGCTAACAAAAAATGAGGCCATCGACATATCCTTGCCCAAAAATACTTTATCCCAACTTCAGTCTACATTCGTGTTTAAATGGCAGCAGAAGGCTATTAAGTACCTTGGAATTCAGATTCTTACCTCTTTGTCTACCCTGACAGATCTCAACTATATGCCCCTACTGCGGACGATTCATACGCGTCTTGAAACATACGATAAATCGAAGATCTCTTGGTTTGGCCGTATGAATGTCGTCAAGATAGACATTCTGCCTAAATTTAAAAATTTCTATACATCTTCCAGGCAATCCCTGTCCCCCCTCTGTGAGGCTTCTTCCAGACAGTCAATAGGGCTACTTTTATCTGGCAACATAAAAGGCCTAGGATTGGCTCTTCCACTTTAGTTTTATTAAAGATTAGAGGAGGTGTTGCTCTTCCTAACCTCTTGTTTTATTTCCATGCAGCATCGCTAATCAGGATAGTTGATTGGTACCATAGTAAATCCACTCCCCTCTGGGTGATCTATGTACATTACAAGGATTTCACCAAACTTTGTTGCAGATTCCTACCTTTTGTTATTCTGACTAAACCACTGTTGCGTAAAAAGACATTTTTTTTTTTTTTTTTGATATATTGCTCAAACATGACATGGGAATATGTGAAATTACACCCCAAAATACATTCTGTTGCTTCTCCTGAGTATGGGGATACCACATGTGTGAGACATTTTGGGAGCCTAGCCGCGTACGGGATCCCCGAAAACCAAGCACCGCCTTCAGGCTTTCTAAGGGTGTAAATTTTTTATGTCAAAATATAAAATATTCCATGTACTCAACATGCCTCTCAGCAAATAGCTTGGGGTCTCTACTTGCCATCTTGGCATTTTATGGCCTTCAAAACTGTGATAGGTAGTGAGGAGTGAAATCAAAAATTTACGCCCTTAGAAATCCTGAAGGCGGTGCTTGGATTTTGGGGCCCCGTACGCGGCTAGGCTCCCAAAAAGTCCCACACATGTGGTATCCCCGTACTCAGGAGAAGCAGCTAAATGTATTTTGGGGCGCAATTTCACATATAACCATGGCATGTGTGAGCAATATATCATTTAGTGAAAACTTTTAGTAAAATTTTTTTTATCATTATTCAATCACTTGGGACAAAAAAAATGTAATATTTTATGGGCTCAACATGCCTCTCAGCAATTTCCTTGGGGTGCCTTTCCAAAATGGGTTCATTTGGGGGGGGGGGGGTGTACTGCCCTGCCATTTTAGCACCTCAAGAAATGACATAGGCAGTCAAACTAAAAGCTGTGTAAATTCCAGAAAATGTACCCTAGTTTGTAGACGCTATAACTTTTGCGCAAACCAATAAATATACGCTTATTGACATTTTTTTTACCAAAGACATGTGGCCAAATACATTTTGGCCTAAATGTATGACTAAAATTGGGTTTATTGGATTTTTTTTTTAATAACAAAAAGTAAAAAATATAATTTTTTTTCAAAATTTTCGGTCTTTTTCCGTTTATAGCGCAAAGAATAAAAAAAAACGCAGAGGTGATCAAATACCATCAAAAGAAAGCTCTATTTGTGGGAATAAAAGGATGCAAATTTCGTTTGGGTACAGCATTGCATGACCGCGCAATTAGCAGTTAAAGCGACGCAGTGCCAAATTGTAAAAAGTGCTCTGGTCAGGAACGGGGTAAATCCTTCCGGGGCTGAAGTGGTTAAAAAGACGAAAAAGTGCTAATGTAGCATTTTTTAAAATTTTTCCAAAAATTTCAGTTTTTTCCCAACATCTGTAGACACCCCTAGATTACAATCAGACATTTCACTGGAGAGCACCCAACAAAGATAAATTCCAAAAGTAAACAGCTGAAAAAAATAAAAAAATAAATAAGTGGAGAAGAGTTTTTGTTTACATTCAAATTTCTATTGACTTAGTCTCTGATCATTATTTAAAGCGGAACTTCAGTCATTTTTTTTTTTTAACTTTCATCTATTAAATCTTCTGCCCTTGTTTTGTTTTAAATTTACATAGTAGGTGAGGTTGAAAAAAAAAAAAAAAAAAGACACAAATCCATCAAGTCCAACCTGCGTGTACTTTTATGTTAGTATTACATCGTACATCCCCTGTATGCTGTGGCCGTTCAGGTGCCCATCTAATAGTTTTATGAAATTATCCATGCTCCCCGCTGAAACCACCGCCTGTGGAAGAGAATTCCACATCTTTACCGCTCTCACAGTAAAGAACCCTCTACGAAGGTTAAGGTTAAACCGCTTCTCTTCTAATTTTCAGAAATGGCCATGTGTCCCTATTGTGGGGTCACCAGTATGGTATTTGTACATTGAAATCATATCCCTTCTCAAGCTTCTCCTCTCCAGAGAGAATAAGTTCAGTGCTCGTAACCTTTCCTCATAACGAAGGTCCTCCAGTCCCTTTATTAGCTTTGTTGCCCTTCTCTGGACTCTCTCCATTTGCAGCACATCCTTCCCGAGGACTGGTGCCCAGAACTGGACAGCATACTCTAGGTGCAGAGAGTGGGAGAATTATCATTTTATCTCTGGTGTTAATCCCCTTTTTAATGCATGCCAATATTCTGTTTGCTTTACTTGCAGCAGCTTGGCATTACATGCCACTGCCGAGCCTATCATTCACTAGGACCCCCAGGGCCTTTTCCATCCTAGATTTCCCCAGAGGTTCTCTCCCTATTGAGTAGATTGCATTCATATTTTTGCCACCCAAATGCATTATTTTACATTTTACTACATCAGGCCCCTTTCACACTGTCGGACCGTGACAGGCGGACCTGAACGGGCACTCCATGCTAGTCTATGGAGCGACAGATGTCAGCAGTGACATGTCCTCTGACATCTGACCCAGTCCGATCCGCTAAAAGCAGAGGGATGCCCCTACATTCGCATCCGTCCCTGGTGGATCGGATCGGGTGAGATCTGATGAAAACGGACATGCTGTCCGTTTTCGTCCGATCTCTCCATAGGAAGCAGCGCCGCTCGACAGGCCCCTCCCCGCTCAGTAAGCAGAGAGGGACCTGTCATTCGCCGGCTCAGTGGAGATCAACGGAGAGATCTCCCGCTGAGCTGGCGGACAGAGGCGGACTCCGAGGCAGCGAATCCGCCTCGTGAGAATGATGCCTTAAACCTCATTTGCCAACCACATTAATTTGTTCAAAAGGTTTCCACATCCTGCAGAGAAATTATTGTCCTGCTTAGCTTAGTATTGTCCACAAATACTGAGATTGAACTGTTTATCCCATCCTCCAGGTCGTTTATGAATAAATTAAAATAGGATTGATGCCAGCACAGAACCCTGGGGGACCCCACTTTCCACACTGGCCCAATCTGAGTACTCCCCGTTTATCACTACCCTCTGAACTCGCCCCTGTAGCCAGTTTTCAATCCATGTACTCACCTAATGGTCCATGCCGACAGACCTTAGTTTTTACAGTAAACATTTATGGGGAACTGTATCAAATAGAGAAATAAGTGCGTTGCGCTAGAAAAATCTAAAAAAAATTATATTATACATAACTAAAGCAAATATGTATCAAATGTGTAAGAATCAAGTACAAAAATAATTGACAAAGTCATATATCAATCAAATAAATACGAATATATAAAGTGACACTCCGTGGTAAAGATCTAAAGTGCAATGTGCATATATAGTGTTAATAAGTCCAACGTACATACATAGAATGCAGATGTGCACAGTGCCTCTACAAAAAAATCTTAATTAAATTCCTAAGTGATAAATATACAATACCAAATACACATATAGAACAACGTCCATCAATAGTGACATCCAACATGCTCATCCAATGTGTGGTGCTGAAAAACCATGCACAGTGACCCCCCAAAAGCTGCTGCGCTCACCTCAGAGCGTGTGACACAGTAGCTAACTGCGTCCAAACACGCCTTGGAGCCACCCCTGGGCTCAGTAATGGGGCTTCCAAGTGATAAAAACGCCTCTCCTCGTATCAAATCCGTGCTGTCAGCTCCGTCCTGGCGCAAACCATACCACACGCCAGACCGGCATTTTTATCACTTGGAAGGCCGATTTAGAATGGTGCACTTACGCACCTGTGTAATGTGAGTACCCCAGTGTGGGGAGTGCATTTTTTAATAAATAACTTTACGGTATCACACTATTGAGTTTCTCATATTTATGGCTTGGAGCTGTATGGACTGAACAAAACGGGAGATTGGCACCTGCACTTCATTACATTTTTGGCATCGCCAATACAATGGGGAAACAGTGGGGTAGAAACGCACCACACTGTTTAATTTAGTCAGAATTTTCTGGAGTTGTTTATTCAGTTTCATTCAAGGCAGCGGAATGCATTGCTATGCTGAAAAGAGTACTGCACTGCATCGCAGTGATGTTAATCAATTTCATATCAGACAAGGAAAATTGCCTTGTATTTATGATGGGACTGCAGTGGGCAAGGCTACCCAAGGCAGCTCAATACCAAAGTGTGAATGGCCCTTAGACGAATACAGAAAATCATGGCAAATTTGATTTCCCCCCCACAGAAACTGAAGAAATTAGTTTCCTGTTCATATTTGACTAGCTTAAAACTTTCACATAAGAAACAGCAAACATGAGAACCAGTCTTGCAAGTCTGTGCAACAGCAAGTTGCAGATACCACGTGTTGCATGCTACAGCACACATAATCCAAAGTCAGTTTTGTAAAACTACAAAAAGACATTACAACACAACAGCAAACTATTAAGTATACTGGGGATAACAAACACCAATGTAATAAAAACCCTTACAGCTTATAAAGTTTAAGCATGAATCTCCAGCAGGTTATTCAACAGCTTGCAATCCTCCTACATTCACTGGCCAAATACAGACAAGAAGCCAAACAACCCACCCCACCCCCAAGCCAGAGAGGCCGGCGAAGACTTGACAGTGGAGACACCTTGGTGCACGGTTGGGAGAAGAAGGACCTCTGAGGAACTCTGGTGAGGTGCTCGGTAAAAAAGAACCAACTTGAAGGATGATACTATTACTCACCAGGACGCGCATGCATCTGTGAACAGATGAGTCCTGCATCCAGATGCCCTGGACCTGAAGTCTAGGCATTTTCAGTTATTTTAGTTTCTAAAGACTTTGCTCCCATTACAGATACTGAGAACTGAATGGAACAGACTGACTTGTTTTGCTTGGGTACTGCGAACACATTTCAATAAAAAAAATAAATTGAGGGTTCCTAAAGGGGCTCAGGGACTACCAGTCCCTGGGGAACAAGCCATTATAGCATGGTTAAGAATGGTTTGAGGACAAAAAGTGAGAAACTAGTCAGTGGAAAGACTGGAACTCAATCTTTATCTTAAAACAAATTAACCCAAAACCAAAAATGTAATATATTGGATCTTACCAATTTTTAGATGTGGTGGCTGTATTCGCTTTTTTTTTTAGGCTTTTTCCCACCTTTATTTTCACTTGGTGAAATGGCCAATAATGCACCTCCTGTATTAAAGTGCCCCCCAATCTGGAGCAACAGGGACACCTTTGGACAGCAGCATTATTCTTGTGGGGGGGGGTGTTAGATGTATTAACAGATTTAGATACACTAACAAATCGTAGCCAATTCCCGTTCTGTTTAAAAACAACAGACTTACTGGCTGGATTACCAGATAAAAATAAAGGAAAGAAAGTCTAAAAAAAAAAAAAAAAAAAAGCGAATGCAGCCGTCACATCTAAGAATTGGTAAGCTGCAATATAATAAATGCTTTTGAGTTTAATGCCACTTTAAAACAGAATCACTTAAAAGTATATTATATATATATATATAAAACCTCTTTTTTTTGTTTTGGAATGAGTGGGCAATGCGCAGTAGGAAACCAGTTGTGGAGTCGCAAGGCTTCACTGCAGGTTTCCCTTAGTGAAGATGCCGGCGGCAGCATGCGGTAGCTGATTGAAAAATCATTTCGGGTGAGGACACCACTGGGTTCCTGGACAGGTAAGTGCCCTAATATTAAAAGTCAGTAGCTACAGTATTTGTAGCTGCTGACTTCAATTTTTTTCTGAAAGAGTCTGACTAGAATAACTCATATGCATCTTTAGAAAGGTAAAAGTTCCAAACGTAAACTTGTACATGAACTCCAGAAAAAGTATGTAAACTCATTCACGTGATTATGTATTTAGAGCAGAGGTCACAGCATTATACACACCCAATAAAAAAAACATTCCTTGCAAGGAAGAGAGAAGCATCGCTCCTACTGAAGTTTAAATTCCACATAATGATTAAAAGGCCCCAGTGTAAAGCTAGCAGATGTCTGTTAAAATACAAGCTAGGCAGTCCCAGGAAACGCCAGCATATAGGAATCAAAAGCAACATAAAACTCGTTGAAAGTAAACAAGTCACCAAAGAAAACTTGGGTGAAACAAAAGTAATGTCGGTGATGACATCTACTTTTGTAGCTGTCATGTGGACTCTTGTTTTAAATACTTTAAGACCCCTGTCACACTGAAGGTGCTTTTCAGGCATTTTAGCTCTAAAAATAGCGCCTGTAAAGCTCCTGAAAAGCGCCTCTTGAGCCTCCCCAGTGTGAAAGGGGTCTTAGAGAAGTATGAAGAGAATGATTTCTATCTTTTCTGATTTGAATAGAGTCAGTTAGGCTTCATTCTCATGGTGCCCCCGGCAAGAATCAGCAGATTCTTGCCAGCGGCTGGAAACACTGTCTATACACAGTGTGTGAGAGCAGCTACAGCTGTCAGCAGCAACCGTCAGATTTATACTTGGTACCATTCAAAGGCCAGTGCTGCTGCTGTTCAGATGTAACTGCTCATCTGTGCAGTTACATGCAAATAAGAGTCTTCAACCGACCCTGGACAGTCTTCAACCGACCCTGGACACAGACAGTGTGCGTCCAGGGTTGGTGTTTCTGAGGAGTTTTGGCTGCGGCTAAAATCAGCCAGTTTGTGTATGGCCCTAGTACACAGTGTTGCTGCATCCAAAGGCGGCGTTTATCCACCTCGGAACATAGTAAACTGTCCGCTGTTAAACTGGCCTGTAAATGTATTCCAACATGCATTTCTGAAGTGCCCTGGAATTTGGGCCCCCCTCCTCCTTCCACCACCGCCGGGCCTTTCAGAAAGTGAAGTGCAGTAGGGAACCAGATGTGAAGCTGTAAAGCTTCACTGCCTGCTTCCCTTACAAAGGAATGGCGGCGGTAGCATCAGAGAGCCGATCGAAAAGTCGTCTGGGGTGCAAACATCGCAGGATCCCTGGACAGGCAAATGTCCTGATATTAAAAGTCAGCAGCTACAGTATTTGTAGCTGCTGACTTAATTTTTGGAGGGGGGTGAGGCAAGAGCTCCACTTTAATGACTAGTCCACAGATGACCATTTGTATTTGTAGTTCTCCCTTGTTTTAATACAGTTACAGCTACTTTCACACTGGGAAGCCCGGCTGTTAGCGCTAAAGCACCACTTTTTTTTTTAGCGGTGCTTTTCGGCCGCTAGCGGGGCGCTTTTTTCTTCTTTTTGGTCAAAAGTCTAGTTTTGCTGCACTTTCAAATCACTTTTTAGACGGTTTGGAAGCTCTGCCTATTCGTAGCAATGGGCAGGGCATTTTGAGAGCGCTAAATACAGCGCTCACAACCTGCCCCAAAAATGCTGCTTTCAGGACTTTTCGTAACGTCCCGGAAGCGCACCACTCCAGTGTGAAAAGACACTCTTTATTGAATAGGAGGTGCTTTTCAGAGACTATTTCTAGCACTAAAGCGTCTTAAAGCCTCAGTGTGAAAGTAGTCTTAGGCGACATATGCAGATAACACACAGGCTATGTAATCATATGTTCTCCATAATATCTACAACACCACTGTGTGCTTCAAAAGGCTCCCAAGTGTCCCTAAAAAAGTTTTATCCAGCAGTCCTGCTACTGCAACCATTCTGTCCCATTGCCATTATGCAGAAGAATTTGACCAGCACTATGCAACTGTGTGAAGATGATACAGTATTGACAACAAGACTGCAGATAAGAACCCCTGTCATTCAGGCTCTGCAAGGCTGGGAGGGGGCATGTTGTTATATCACAAGCAGTGTCAGCATGTGTTCTATAGGTCCTAATGAACAAAGCTGCAACTGATATGTATCCATGGTTAGCACAGTCCAATCTAAATAGAAAGCTCAGCATCAGAGAAGACTAGCAGAATCATCATAAATTTGCACTGCAGCTTACATTCTATATAAATAAGGGGCAAAATGTTTCTAAAAAAGATCATTTTTTTAACCTAAAATAAGGAACATGTTATAAATACCTTACAATTGCACAGAGCGGACTCCACTTCTGGGGTCCTTGGCTGGCACTCCGTGCTCCTCCTTTTTTGTGTTTGCCCCCACAAAGGAGTGTTTTGGCAGAAAAATGCCAAAATGCACCTAAACGCAGGTAAACGCTCCTAAGTGCTAGGAGCATTTAGCACTCAAGTGTTTTTTTCATTTTAATGGCCACAATAAATATTCTGGTCAATTGAACACTGAAGCACTTGACATACCTAAACGTATTTGTAGAAATGTGGCTTAGGTGCATTTTTTAAGCAACTTTCCTCCTGCCAGGAAAAAAGCGTTTATAAAAGCCCCAGTGTTCATGAAGCCTAAATGAAAAGGAACCTCTAAATCTTTTCTGTAATAAATGTCCTTTTCCTACTGCAATTATGTCCTGTTTAGCCTGTTGCTATTGACTAATCAAGTCCAGATGAAGCTTCCAGTTATGTCCTAATACTAGACACACACAAACAAAAAAACTTTTTTAGGTATATAGACGACAATAAACCGTGTTGATGTATTATATATAATAGTAGATAATGTTTATTTACAATGTATTTATAAAAGACCCTATGGAGTCAAGCCCGGTTCACACAGGGGCGGCACGACTTGCAGGTCGCCTCAGCGAGGCGACCTGCAAACGACTGCCCGGGCGACTTGCAAAACGACTTCTGTATAGAAGTCTATGCAAGTCGCCCCAAGTCGCCCCCAAAGTAATACAGGAACCTTTTTCTAAGTCGGAGCGACTTGCGTCGCTCCGATTAGAACGGTTCTATAGCACAGAACGGGAGGCGACTTGTCAGGCGACTAGGTCGCCTGACAAGTCGCCCCAGTGTGAACCGAGCCTCAGCATAAAAGCATAGGAACATATCAGACTTGTAAAAAAACAGACATATGAAGTTTCCATTTTTCACGTGATGTCAGAAAGGGCAGTGCCACCGGGTGACGTAGCCCACCCCTTCCCTGTATAAGAAATGTCAAAGCGCAAGAATGGGCATACAGCAGGAGGCCTCCCAAGAGGCGAGGGGGTTTTTAAATTTTCCTAAATTTTTTCAGGTCTAGGGGACGGGGTGATTGACGATGATTTTACATCGAGGGACACTATTTTTTAAAATATTTTTTAATAAAGGATTTGTCAAAAACTGTCTCTTGTGTTTATTATTTTTGTACACTTTTTTGGTAAATGGGTAGGGGCCCTTGCCCCCCCCCCTGCCCCAAAGCACCCCACCTCCCTCAGTATAGATTAGAAGGGGGGGGGTGACATGACGTTTTTTTTCTTCCTTTTTTAAATTAATTTATTGTTCAGCTGTCAGCAGGGAAACCCATCGACAGCTGAGGACTCATCGGTTATTAAGGACGCCACAACTGGCTTTCCGGCCCTGCTCTTAGACCCCTTTCACACCAAGGGCGTATTGCAGGCGCTATAGCGTTAAAAATAGCGCCTGCAATCCGCCCTCAAACAGCTGCAGCATTGTCTCCAGTGTGAAAGCCCGAGGGCTTTCACACCGGAGCGCTGCGCTGGCAGGACGGGAAAAAAAGTCCTGCCAGCAGCTTCTTTCGAGCGGTGAAGGAGCGGTGTGTTTACCGCTCCTCCACATTGAAATCAATGGGGCTGCGCTGGGATACCACCGGCAAAAGGCCGCTATTGCGGCGCATTGCAGGCGGTTTTAACCCTTTCTCGGCCGCTAGCGGGGGGTAAAAGCGCCCAGCTAGCAGTCGAAATACGCCGCTAATCCGACGGTAAAACGCCGCTAAAAATGGCGGCGTTTTACCGCTGATGCTGCGGGCGGCCCGGTGTGAAAGGGCTCTTAAAACAACCAGCTTACACTTTGTCCAAACAGGGCACAGAATGCACTGTGCAGCGCTCAGTGCATTGCAGGGTGTTCGTCGGGCAAACACCCTGCTAATTCGGGTGTTCATCGAACAGCCAAATGTCCGGCCCAAAGTCATCCTTAGGCTGAACCCTTCGCCCATCCCTATTTTCCACATTGTTGGCACCATCCATATCACATTGATAAACACACATACGACCATCAAAGATAAAAAGAACGTTAGCCTATGCTCAGTATTGTAGATGGTTTTGCAGAAATTTACTAATATTGAACATCAAAACATGTTACATGGCTAGTATGTCAAGACCATATATATGTCACCCAGGCGGACAAAAGTGCTGCAGGCACCCCAACTAGGACAACAGCAACTGGCGATAAGCTGCTCCACATTATAAACCCTACAGGGAGAATACATCCATTACTCTCTGTGCACTGAATGACCATCAAAGGCCAAGGGGATCTAGGCTGTTTGTTTTATACAAATCTGATATGCTTTATGCTGACCCATTAGGGTTTATTTCAAATATGCCGCACATAGAGTTGTGTGAAAAAGTATTTGCCCCCTTCCTGATTTTTCATTTTTTTTTGCATATTTCTCACACTTAAATGATTCAGATCAAACAAATTCCAATATTACACGAAGATAACCCAAGTAAATCCAAGATGCAGTTTTTAAAACTATTTCATTTATTAAGGGAAAAAAGCTGGTCAAACCTGCCTGGCCCTATGTGAAAAAGTAATTGCCCCCTCCCATGCTGAGTCATAAATGAACTGATTAACCACAATTTTTTGGAAAGCGGAGTTAAATTTCACTTGCCACACCCAGGCCTGATTACTGCCAGACCTTTTGAATCAAGAAATCACATAAATAGAAGTTATCTGACAAAGTGAAGCATGCCAACAGATCACAAAAATCCACACATCATGGCACAATCGAAAAAAAATTCAAGAACAGATTAGAAACAAAGTACATGTATTGGTCTAGGAAGGGTTTCAAAGCCATTTATAAGGCTTTGGAACTTCAGACAATAACAGGGAGAGCATTATCCACAAATGGAGATAACTTGGAACAGTGGTGAACCTTCCCAGGAGTGGTCAGCCTACAAAAATTACTCCAAGAGCATGACGACTCATCCAGGAGGTCATAAAAGAACCGAGAACATCTAAAGAACTGTAGGCCTCACTTGCCTCAGGTAAGATCAGTGTTCATGATTCAACAATAAGAAAGACTGGGCAAAAATGGCATCCATGGGAGAGTTCCAAGGCCAAAGCCACTGCTGACCAAAAAGAACACAAAGGCTCACATTTGCCAAAAAACATCTTGATTATTCCCAAGACTTTTAGGCAAATATTCTGTGGACTCATGAGACAAAAATTTCACTTTTTGGAAGGTGTGCGGGATACACACATCTGGCATAAAACTAATATAGCTTTTAATAACAAGAACATCATACCAACAGTCAGACGTGGTGGTCGTGTGATAATCTGGGGCTGCTTTGCAGCTTCAGGACCTGGACGACTTACCATAATTGATGGAACCATGAATTCTGAGCTGTACCAGAAAATCCTAAAGGAGAATGTCCAGCCATCAGTTCGTGACCTCAAGCTCAAGTGCACTTGGGTTATGCAGCAGGACAATGATCCGAAACCCAACAGCAAGTCCAACTCCCAAATGGTTCAAACAAAGCAAAAATTTAGGTTTTAGAGTTAAGTGGCCTAGTCAAAGCCTGGACTTAAATCCAGTTGAGATGCTGTATCATGACCTTACACAGGTCGTTCACGCTGGAAAACCCTCCGACGTGGTTGAATTAAAACAATTCTGCAAAGAAGAGTGGTCCAAAATTGCTCCACAGCAATGTGAAAGACTCATTGTCAGTTATCACAAACCCTTGATTTCAGTTGTTGCAGGGTGGCACAACCAGTTATTAGATTTAGGGGCCAACTACTTTTTCAGATAAAGCCAGGCAGGTTTGGACAGCTTTTTTGCCTTAATAAATGAAACCATCATGTAAAAACTGCATTTTGTATTTACTCGGGTTATCTTTGTGTAATAAGAAAATTTATTTGATGATCTGAGTCATTTAAGAGTGACAAATATACAAAAAAATAAAAAATCAGAAAAGGGGCAAATACTTTTTCACACAACTGTAAATATTATATTGGGCTTTTATAGAATATATCGACAAGGTTTATTATGTCTCTAGTGAGGGAAAAAAAGTATTTGAACCCCTGCTTTTGTACGTTTGCCCAATGACAAAGAAATTACCAGTCTATAATTTTAATGGTAGGTTTATTTTAACCGTGAGAAACAGAACAAAAAAATCCAGAAAAACGCATTTCAAAAAAGTTATAAATTGATTTGCATTTTAACGAGTGAAATAAGTATTTGACCCCTTCGCAAAACATGACTTCGTACGTGGTGGCAAAACCTTGGTTGGCAATCACAGAGGTCAGACATTTCTTGTAGTTGGCCACCAGGTTTGCACACATCTCAAGTGATTTTGTCCCACTCCTCTTTGCAGATCCTGTCCAAGTCATTAAGGTTACGAGGCTGACATTTGGTAACTCGAACCTTCAGCTCCCTCTACATATTTTCTATGGGATTAGGGTCTGGTAGGCCACTCCAGGACCTTAATGTGCTTCTTCTTGAGCCACTCCTTTGTTGCCTCGGCCATGTGTTTTAGGTCATTGTCATGCTGGAATACCCATCCACGACCCATTTTCAATGTCCTGGCTGAGGGAAGGAGGTTCTCACCCAAGATTTAATGGTACATGGCCCTGTTTATCGTACCTTTAATGCGGTGGAGTTGTCCTGTCTCCTTAGTAGAAAAATATCCCCAATGCATAATCTCTACACCTTCATGTTTGACAGTGTGGATGGTATTCTTGGGGTCATAGGCAGCATTCCTCCTTCTCCAAACACGGTGACTTAAGTTGATGCCAAAGAGCTTGATCTCAGTCTCATCTGACCACAACACTTTCACCCAGTTCTCCTCTAAATCATTCAGATGTTCATTAGCAAATTTCAGACGGGCATGTACATGTGCTTTCTTGAGCAGGGGGACATTGCGGACGCTGCAGGATTTCAATCCTTAATGGCGTAGTGTGTTACCAATTGTTTTCTTGGTGACTATTGTCCCAGCTGCCTTGAGATCATTGACAAGATTCTCCCATTCTCCCGTGTAGTACTGGGCTGATTCCTCACCATTCTCATGATCATTGAAACTCCATGAGGTGAGATCTTGCATGGAGCCCCAGACCGAGAGAAATTGACAGTTTTTTTGTGTTTCTTCAATTTGCAAATAATCGCACCAACTGTTGACTCCCTCTCACCAAGCTGCTTGGCGATGGTCTTGTAGCCCATTCCAGCCTTGTGTAGGTCTACAATCTTGTCCCCGACATCCTTGGACAGCTCTTTGGTCTCGGCTATGGAGGAGAGATTGGAATCTGATTGCTTCTTTGGACAGGTGTCTTTTATGCAGGTAACAAGCTGAGATTAGGAGCACTCTCTTAAAGGGAGTGCTTCTAATCTCAGCTCGTTACCTGTATAGAAGACACCTTGAAGCAGAAATCTTGCTAATTGATAGGGGATCGATTACTTATTTCACTCATTAAAATGGAAATTTATAACTTTTTTGAAATGTGTTTTTCTGGATATTTTTGATGTTATTCTGTCTCACTGTTAAAATAAACCTAGCATTAAAATTATAGACTGATCATTTCTTTGTCAGATGGCAAACATACAAAATCAGCAGGGGATCAAATACTTTTTACCCTCACTGTATGTATCTGAAAAGTCAGTTTTCTCAAACAAGTTTTTGTTATGTGTACATTTGTAGAATAGTGGATGTAGGTACAGCGGGTGCCTGGTAAGTACTAGTTTAATGTCTTAATACTGTGAGCTGACAGGTCACAGCGATGTTACAGAAAGCTGGCAGTCAATGTAAGGTAAAAAATTAACTGAATGGAACTGTAAGCAATAGCCACCAATCACAGATCAAATATTAATAGTGAAATAACACTTAGGTGAGTTCATTAGATTGCATTGAGCTATCATAATACATAACTGCTTTACGTTAAAAAAAAAAGAGACCTGGGAGGGTCTTTCCTTAGATCCGCATGCAACACATTCTATACAACACTTTTGAACCTGAGTTTATTCCATCAGTCATACTTAAAAGTAGAACTTTACCCAAAAGGGGAATCTCCATTTTTCTGCCTCCTCCCCCCAACACCTTTAAACTTTTTTTTTTTTTTTTTTGAGGGGGGCAGGTACCTAGTTTTGACAGGTATCCGCCTAGGGGAGCCCAATGGAAGTTCGGCCTCCCTCTCTTTCCCCACAGCTTTCCGGGACACGTCATAGATCCCAGAAAGCTGCGGGACCCCTCACAAAGCACAATGTGGCTCATGCATGCGCAGTAGGAAGCTGGCTGTGAAAATGCTAGGATTTACAGCTGACTTTCCATAGTAAAGATGCCGGCACTGAGAATCCGAAGACCAGTAAAGAACAGCGCTGGATCCACGTGTCCTTATATTCACTTATCCACAGTATTTGTAGCTGCTGACTTTTTAATATTTTTGGGGGCCATTGAAGATACTCTGTAAAAACCCACTTTTATCACTTAATGCTATGTTACAGGGAAATCACTACCCAACATGAGATAATCATGTTAAAAAGAGAGAAATGCTACATATCTAAAGAAGAGAGCGAAGCACACTATTGTCATCCCCTGTATAGTAGCACTCAGACTGGTGAGGAGCACTAACAGCTAATCAGGCTCTTTTTAATGCATATATGCTGACAGGGAACGTGTTGGTGAGAGGAGAGGAGAGAGTAGCAAGAGCAGAGCTGATGACTACTCTGTGTGTTCCTGCTCCTTTATTGTCCAATTAAAGCAGAGCTCCACCCAAAAATGGAACTTCCGCTTTAAGGGAGGTGACCCCCCGACACGCCACATTTGGCATGTCATTTTTGGGGGGAGCGGATACCCTGCCACTTCCTCCCAGCGCACCGCGGTACCAGAAGGGAGACCACCTCTCCCCCCTCCATCTCGGCAATCATATGGGACATGTCACAGGTCCCAGATGATTGCTCCGGCCAGTCATGGTTCACGTATGCGCAGTGGGTGCCTGGCTGTGGCTTCATAGTTACAATACCGGCGCGGCAGAGAGGAGGGGGAGACGAGCTGGGCTTTGTTCCCCCGCATCACTGGACCCTGGGACAGGTAAGTGTCCGATTATTAAAAGTCAGCAGCTGCAGTATTTGTAGCTGCTGACTTTTAATTTTTTTTTTTTTTTTTTTAAGCAGAACTCCGCTTTAACGGGACATACTAAAAGGAATGACAGAAAGGAATGCCCCATTTTGTTCCATTATTCTCTATGGGCATTCCATCTCCCTGTTAAAGTCTATGGGCATTCCTTTCTGTCATTCCTTTTAGTATGTCCCCAATTAACAGCCTAGGAATGGGAAAGTGACAACACCGTATTTCAAGTATATGTAAAACCATTCACAAAAATCTCATACAAGCTTTGATATTGTAATGTATGTTCAAAAAGTAAAACTATAGGCAAAACTTTTTTTTTTTTTTTTCTTGGATAGAGCAAGGGAGGGTTATAACCCCTGCCAGATTTTTTTTATTTTTTTTGCCATCTGCGTCCCTTTGGGCAGATTTACCTTTACTTGCTGTCCTATAGCCAAAACAGGAAGTGAGAGGAAATCCCTGCAGATTAACGGAATCCCCCCCCACTAAAGTCAGAAGGGGAATAAACTGGCACTTTGTTTAGAAAGTTTGGAGACCCCTGAATTAGATGATGGCTTCTCCTTTAAACAGGTCTAACCTGCATGCAGGACCAATCATCTGACTCGAACCAGACAATTGCTGCATGTACGATGACATGCAGACACCTGTGGCTGTCATTGACTTGTATACGTTTCCCGGCTACAGCCGTTTGCATAGACCTGTGATTTCTGCCACAATAATCCACTGTTTGCTCAAAATCACCTGTGTGAAAATAGCCTTAAAGCAAAACTAAACCCTCCTATCCTTCACAGCCAAGGAAGCTCCTATCTTAAATATTGTTTGAAGTTTAACATGCACATGTAACCAGCTACATCACCAGAGATTTGATGGCTTCACAGCACAAGCAAATGAGAAGCAAATGAGACAGTTATCAGTCACGGCTTGCCTTGAATGTACTGTTTTGGGAAACTGCTTTAAAGTCTTCTTTTACAGGTGTGCCTGGAAAAAAACCTTCAGTGTGCAACTCCCCCCCCCCCAATATTTACCTAAGCCCAATCTCGATCCAGTAATGTGCACGAGAGCAGCGGCTCTCCCAGGCCTCCTCATTGGCCGAGATGCAGTAGCAGGAGCCGTTGGATCCCGCTGCTGATATTCACAGCCAGTAAGGAGGGAGTGGGGGGTGGGGCTGATTCATGGTCTGTGTGTCTGTTTGCTATGGGGGCACTCAGCAAGGGGGAGGGGCCCAGAGCGTCGGCAGGGGACTTCAGCAGAGGAGGATCAGGGCTGCTCTGTATAAAACCATTACACAGAGAAGGAAAATATGTTTGCTATATATATATAAAAAAAAAATCTTTTACAAACACTTTAATGGTTTTTCTGGGAGTTCTGTTTTTAGAATTATTATTATTATACAGGATTTATATAGCGCCAACAGTTTGCACAGTGCTTTACAACATGAGGGCAGACAGTACAGCTACAATATAAATAAATACAGGAGGAATCAGAGGGCCCTGCTTGTTAATGTTTACAATCTAGGAGGCAATGTCAAGTGATAGAAAAAGGTAATAGCTGTGGGGAATGAGTTGTGGGAGAAAATAGAAGTACAGTTGTTAGATGAGACAGAATAGACTTCTCTGAAGAAGACGGTTTTCAGGGATTATCTAAAAACACAGTAGGATATAGTCGGATAGATTGGGATAGGGAGTTCCATAGGATAAGAGAGGCTTGAGAGAAGTCCTAGAGGCAAGCATGGGAGGAAGTGATGAGGGAGCTAGAGAGCAGGAGGTCTTGGGAGGAATGAAGAGAACAATTAGACTGGTATTTTGAGACTAGTTAGGGATGTAGCTGGGGGCCGAGTTGTGGCTGGCCCAATGTGACAATGCAAGAAGAGAAATCTTGCTTGTCATGCGCACAGGGCATGATGCTTTCCTGTTTGCAGAAAAATGTATATTACGGGTGTCAGTACCCTAAGGCCTCATTCACACTGGCACTGTTAAACCTGTTTTTTATACATACTAAACACAGTAAGTGATCTAGGAGGCCATTCACTCCTAAGCCATTTGCCAAACATTTCCAGAAGCACAAAAACAATAACATTTTCATTATTTTTAGGCCCCCCTCCCCATTTAAAAAGTCAGTTGGGTAAAAACATGTGATGCTGCATCATACATGCAACTGTACTTCTATGGCACACCAAATGAAAATGTCATTGTTTTTGTTCCTAATCTGACAGGTGGGAGGGTCCATCCAGCCGCTGCCTCCTCATACACCGACATGGGCTACACACATGCAGCATCTGGCGGCTGAAGCTGCATAAACAAATCAGCCTATTCATAGTTTACGAGCTTCAGTGCTGTGTAAATGAGGCCTATATACTTACATTTTTTTCTGATGTCTTATTCACATGGGGTGTCCAATACCATAGCCTGTCCAGGGCCACATTAACCCGCATGGGGACACACAGGTGCTGGGTGCATCCCTGTGCAAAAGTCCTATTCATGTCTATATGGACACAGCCACCATTTCCCAATATGACAATCCATGCAGGCGTCTGTCCCCAAACTCCCGCTGTCTGCATTTGGGGACCAGCACCCGCTCCCACATAGATGTCATATTGGGACACTGCGACTCTGTCCCTACAGCCAGTGTGTCTCCATAGAACTTCCTGTACAGGGATGCACGCAACACCTGGCCATCCCCAGGCAGGTAAACATGGCCCTGCACAGCTGTACTGTATTGGATGCCCAATTTGTAAAAGTACAATTTTAAATGCAAAACAAACAAACAATCTGGAAAAGTAAAAAAAAAAAAAAAAAAAAAATCCTGGCATTTGTTCATTGCAGGGTTGTTTTTTCCCCTCAGAATTATGCACCATAGACTTTCCAAATGGTCAAAGCACAATTCGCAACCAGTCTTTTTAAGCAGCTAAATAATGTATATTAATGGCATAGCTCACCTTTACCAAATAAATCTGCCTTTGCAGATAACAGGAGTATATAGAAAGAAAAACTGTGCAGCTCTGACCAAAAGTTGAATACAGTTGCTATAGGTGTGGGCCATTTTTTTATACATCATGAAGTCTGACTGGAAAACTTTTGGATAATGCTAAAGCAAACCATAAATTATGCAATTTTCTTTCCTTCCACTAAGGGTGGAAGGAAAGAATATTACTAATTATTGGTGTACCAAAATGAAAATTCTGGTGCTAAAACCGAAAATTCAGGACGCACTTGGCCGAAAACCGAAACTGAAGCGGATAGTTTTTACATTTTTATTTCATTAATGTGGCCGGTGTTTTTGCACTGAAGCCACTAGGGGACGCGACTTTGCACTGAAGCCACTAGGGGACGCGACTTTGCACTGAAGCCACTAGGGGACGCGACTTTGCACTGAAGCCACTAGGGGACGCGACTTTGCACTGAAGCCACTAGGGGAAGCGACTTTGCACTGAAGCCACTAGGGGAAGCGACTTTGCACTGAAGCCACTAGGGGACGCGACTTTGCACTGAAGCCACTAGGGGACGCGACTTTGCACTGAAGCCACTAGGGGATGCGACTTTGCACTGAAGCCACTAGGGGACGCGACTTTGCACTGAAGCCACTAGGGGACGCGACTTTGCACTGAAGCCACTAGGGGACGCGACTTTGCACTGAAGCCACTAGGGGACGCGACTTTGCACTGAAGCCACTAGGGGACGCGACTTTGCACTGAAGGCGCTAGGGGACGCAGCATGCCATTTGTTGGCACTTTTTTTTTTTCTATCCACAAGAAGCCAAAAAAAAAAAAATTGCTCGATTCCCCCCACCGGCAGCAATCGCATGCAAAAAATCCAACAGGCTGGTTGTAGTGGAGTCGATCAATGGATCCACTTCACTATAACTAGTCTGCTCATGGATCGAATCTTGGATGGTCCCTGCTGAACCGGCCGAGATTCGATCCACCTATGGCTGGCTTAAAGCGATAGTAAAACCAAATGTATTATATTGCAGTTTACCATTCATTAGATGTGGTGGCTGCATCAGTTTTCTTTTCTTTGGCTTTTTCCCCCCTGTTTTCACCTGGTAATCTGGGCGGTAACACACCTCCTGTTTTAGTGAGACATAACTCTGGAGGAATGAGTACAGGAGGCACAGCAGACAGCACCACTGTTGGTCTGAGGGGAGTGTTAAATGTATTAGAAGATTTAGATACACAAACAAATTAAAGCCAAACTCCAGATCACACTTTATAATCAGTTACAGGAAACTGTTTTCCTTTTGGGATAAAAGTTTTGCATGAATAAAAGCTGATTGTTTTAATCACCCCTGCCAGTCTTAAGTGGTTTGTCTCATCCATGTGAACTAATACATTCTGCTGGAGAGTATACGTTTTTAAAAAAAAAACACAACAGACTTACTGGCTGGATCACCAGATGAAAATAGAAGAAAGCAAGCCTAAAAAAGAAAATTAATGAAGCAATCACATCTAAGAATTGGTAATCTGCAACATAGTAAACGTTTATTTTTGGGTTTAATACTGCTGCTTTTAGAGATGCCTAGCGGTTACTATTCACCTCCACCATCATAGGAATGAGCTCTCAAACGCTGAGTACTGAGCTACTGCATCAGGGGAGAGAGCGTACATGAGAGGGAGTCCACATCAGGAAACGGCTCACTCCTGTGACGGTGGAGGTGAACAGTAACAGCTAGGCCACTTATAGCATTATCCTGGGAGTATTTCAGTCAAACTTCATCAGGTACGTAAATGGCCTACACCTATAGCAAGGATATTATTTCGCTTAAAGGGGAATTACACTGTATCTGAGCACCACAAACAAAAAAATGCATTTTTAATATTTAATGCAAACTCCCCATCTAACCATGTCTCCATGCTTTATTTTGCTTATAAATCACTTTGAAAAACAGCCCCACTAGCATTTCTGGCCACGGCCATCTTGAGTAAGGGCAGACGATTCATCTAGCATTTACTTCCAGGAATCTATCTGCCCTTAACTCAGGCATGAAGATAGGAGGGTGTGCCTAGCTGCATAAACCCCTCCTCCCCTCCTGAAGACTCCTGGGATGTATGACATCATTTGCCTAGGCAGGAAGTAACTGAAGAAATGTAAAAAAAAAAAAAAAAAAAAAAAAAAAAAGAACACACAACAAAAAAAACAAATGATTAGGAACATTCTTAAAGTGGAGTTCCACCCACTTTTACAACTCTTCAGAATCCCTCACTAAACTGTGCACCGTAAACAAATTGGATGTTTTTTAATTTTTTTTTTCTCAGCACCTACTGTATATCTGCTGTATTCATTTTTCACTTCCTCCTCCCTGGCCGAGGCCCATCGCATCATTTCCCGTTTGCAATGCTTCTGGGAAGGGGAGGCAAATTCCTCTGAAACTGCTGTTGCTATGGAAACTTGACCTGAAACCTATTACACTGCTTGTGCTGCACTGAGCAGGTGCAAGATCTGCAAGGATGAGATCCAGGAAGAAATACAGTCTGGCTTCAGATGCCCACACTTAAGATGGCCACAGCCGGGGGGGCGTGGCCAAGATGGCGCCGTGAGCGGACGCTTTTCCAGTGAGCTCCGCTATCCTGCTGCAAAATCCGGATCCATCGGCTCCAGGACTCCAGCAATTGCACCTCGGTTGGCTGGGGGGGACTGGGGGATTCCCTGTCTGTCCACCGCGGAGGAAATTTTCGGATTCCTGGCTCGCGATCGGCTCCCGGCCTGCCGCGGACGACTAGGCCGAAGCCGCGGCCTCTCCTGGCGGCCCGCGCGGCGTGACGAGTGGCCTCTGCCGCGATCGGATCCTTTGCCCGGCCTTGTCGGAGGCCGCGGACTGTGGATGGAGGCGGGTGAGCTCACTTTTTGGGGATAGATTGACTGTCCACTGGCCCTGACTATCCCTCCTCCCCTCCCCGCGTTCTACTAGGCCGCGGCCGCGGCCTCTCCTGGAGCTCCAACCCGCCGGCCTGTCTGCGGGACTCTTAGATCCTCCTGCCCTGTGAGAGGTCACCCTGGGGCGGCTGGGGAGGATTACCTGATAGCAGGACCGGATCCCACAGCGCCCACATCCCTCCCATCCTACCTGTGCTTGGAGGTGGATAGACTGATTATCCCTCTCATCTCACCCCTGGACAGTGCTGGCCTGCACCAGACAGCTGCTGCACCATACTTTTGCAGGTGGGGGGAGAATTATCAAAGGGGACATTCACTCTGACCTGACCACTGCCTGAGTACCTCTCAATCTGCGGACAGGCCCCCACAGCCAGCTGTCAATAATTGCCCAGACCTGGGCCGCTGTCACCTGAATGAGGCGCAGGAACTCCAGCGCTAGATACAACAAAGGGGGCAGGAGGTTGACCTTCCCACCACAACCGGACTCCCCTCAGACGCCCAACTGTCCCCCCCCGGAGACCCCTCATACACGTAGTACCCGGGGGGCTCCGCGGACGGCGGCTATGGAGTCGGACGACTCTCGTCCCCCCTGGCTGGCGGAGGTTATGGGGGCCATAGCCACTTGTCAATCCGCCCTAACAACAAAAATTGAAGCAGTCCAGCTGGATATGGGTCTAATTCGCCAAGATATTGACAAAATCAGGTCGCGAGTCACTGAGACAGAGCAAAGACTGAGTACCTCTGAAGACGCCATTGAGGAACATGCAGCATCACTCCGTACGCTTCAAACTAAAGTAAAGGCCCTAGAGTACAGAGCCGAAGATGCGGAGAACAGAAACCGGCGCAATAATCTTCGCATTGTTGGATTACCAGAGGGGGCGGAGGGAAACAACCCTACCTCCTTTATAGAGGATCTGCTCCGTGATCTTTTACCCGAGGCCCGATGGTCGCCTTACTTCACGGTGGAGAGGGCCCACCGCATCCCGCCTAAGCCGGGGCCTCCTGGGTCCCCCCCCCGCACCTTCATCCTCCGTCTCCTCAATTTTAGAGACAGAGACGAAGTCCTCCGCGCGTCTAGAAGTGTAGGGGACCTCAAATTCCAGAACACGAAGTTGATGATATTCCCCGACTACTCTGTAGAGACCCAGAAACTCAGGAAATCATTTGACCAAGTCAAGGCGGCCCTGCGTTCACGAAGCATTCGCTACAGTGTACTCTTCCCTGCTCGCCTAAGAGTCCAGGACGGCGAGACAACTCGCTTCTTCACCACTCCGAGAGAAGCTTCTGCCTGGCTGGATTCGCTACCACAGATTCGAAGATGATCTACCTGGTATGTACTGTATATCCCCTTATGTTATCTACTTACCATAACATGGGCCCAGGTCTGCGTTAACTCATGAACCTTTACATGGATGACTTACTATGTTGCACAAGTTTTGCCCAGTTCTATCCATGGTGTCTGCAGACTTATGGCAGGATAATCCCTACCAGGAAAATTTCTAAGATTGCGCCCCTGCCAAAGATCTTGGTCAGGAGACTGTTGAACTACAGAGTTTCTTCTAAATAAGCTTGTTTCCTTGAGAATTGCTGGACTTCTGGTTCGGTACCTTCATCAAAAAGATGGATCGAATTCACTGTGGGGTCGCATCATGGACTACTTCCCATTGTTATATTTACTAAGTTCCCACAGCCTATTGTATCACAAGTGGAGATCTCACGTGCACAAGCCGCTTGAACTACTACTTCCCCCCCCCCGTGTGTAGTCTCGGGGGGGTAAGTTCGCCTCTTCCACGGACCCCCTGTTGCAGCCGGCGAGCTGAATAAGTTGGGGATTGAAACCCGCCCCAGTTCTGGGGGGTTGGGTGGGGTGGGGGGTGGGGTATGTTCCCCTAAGGGGGCTAGTTCCATCTACTCTAGATTTAGGCATCCTTCACCGGTTGTTAGTTTGGTTTTGTTTTTGTTTAATATTTGTACTAAAAATATTGACTCATCAGCATTGCATTATCTACAGATGTGTCCGCCTCGGGTGACGGGGTCCAGTCCGGGAGCCATGCATTCTACTGATCCTAACACTCCACATATTCCAGGTGGCCATGTCCTCCCTTAACATCATCTCCTGGAACACCAGGGGAATGAACTCCCCAGTCAAACGCTCCCTGGTGTTCCAATTCATTAAAACCTATAACCCACATATATGTGTGTTTCAGGAGACACACCTCACAGGACGTAGGGTTTTGGCCCTTAAAAAGCCATGGGTGGGACACCACTACCACTCCACGCACTCCTCATTCTCTAGAGGTGTCACTATACTGGTGTTGAAGTCACTTCCATTTCGGCTCTTGGATTTGACCCTGGACCCCGAAGGCCGGTACGTAATAATTCATGCTAAAATATATTCTTTAACATGGACCATTGTGGGCTTATATCTGCCTCCCCCGGCCTCCCTGCTGGTGCTCAATCAGATCACCGGCAGGATAGCCGAATTTGCTTCAGACAACAATGTCATATTGGGTGATTTCAATCTGGTTCCTGACCCGGATCTTGATAGGTTGACTCCTGCGGGACATCATTGCTCTGGGTTGGCTGAGTGGGCGGACACTTATGGTCTGACTGATGTCTGGCGGTGGCGACACCCCCAGACCAGGGCATACACATGCCACTCGGCCTCCCATAGAACGTTCTCCCGCATAGACTTAGTCTTCGCGGGGGGCCGGGTCCTCCCAAGGGTCTTAGACATACAAATACTGCCTAGGGGAATTTCCGACCACGCACCCTTGCTGTTGTCACTGGACCTTTCCCTTGGCTCAGTAGAAAGGATATGGAGACTCTCCAGATTTTGGATTTCAGACACTGCAGTGGACTCCCAATTTAGAACGGAAATGCTTGATTTTTGGGTTACAAACGAGGGCTCGGCTGACCCTGTAGTTGTGTGGGATGCTTTTAAAGCCACGACGAGGGGATGCTACCAGACCATTATTGCCAGAGTCCGACGAGAACGCAGGGCAGACTTGATTAAGGCCGAGGGAGAGGCGAATAGTGCGGAGGCTCTTTTTGTTCGTACTCGGGATCCTGCGCACTATTCACATCTACAACACATGACGAAGGAGGTGGTTCGTCTCCGTACTTCTCTTACACAGAAGAAAATGTTGGCTCAATCCCAACGGATTTTTGAGCAGGGGGAGCGGTCGGGTCGCCTGTTGGCCTGGCTTTCCAGGGAACAAGTGGGTGGGATGAGCATTTCACATATTAGGGACTCCTCGGGACAGTTAATCCATACCCCGGAGGGGATCAACCGCTGTTTTGCAGAATACTACGAATCCCTCTATGGGACCCGAGTAGACTATAGAGGGGAGGATCTCGTGGCGTACCTAGACGACATAGATATCCCAACCCTTACTGTAACATACCGTGATAAGCTTGATGCTCCAATTACGTCTTTAGAGATAATACAGGCCCTTAAGTCAATGCAGACAGGGAAAACTCCGGGACCCGATGGCGTCCCTGTAGAGTTTTATAAACAATACGCTACGGAACTAGTGGATAAACTTCAGGGCCTCTTCTCTGCGTCGACGCGTCTCGGAAAACTCCCGGACACCATGAGCGAAGCGATCATAGTGGTGATCCCCAAGCCGGGGAAGGACCCCACGTTGTGCTCCTCGTACCGCCCTATATCCCTTCTGAATGTGGATGCAAAGGTACTGGCAAAGGTTCTGGCCAACAGGCTCAACCTGGTAATTACTGCTCTCATCCACAGGGATCAAACAGGCTTCATGCCCGGGAGAGGAACTGACATTAATATCAGACGCCTCCACACCCACATAGACAGGGCGAACGAGACGGTTAATGGAACGGTGGCCTCGCTCGACGCGGAGAAGGCTTTCGACTCCGTCGAGTGGGGCTACCTATGGGAAGTACTCTCGAGATTCGGGTTCGGCCCGGGTTTCATGAAATGGCTCCGCATGTTATATCATTGTCCTTCAGCTAGAATACGTACTAACGGAAGCCTCTCGGGGAAATTCCAACTGTTTCGAGGCACACGACAGGGGTGTCCCCTCTCCCCGGGTCTATTTGCTTTGGCGATGGAGCCCCTGGCTATATTGTTGAGGGCCAACCCTGGGGTGAGGGGAATCCAGGTGGGTCCCATTGAGGAGAAACTATCACTATACGCGGATGACGCGTTGCTTTATTTAGCGGATGCGTCGTCCTCCTTGCAGACTGCACTTAAACTGATTAACCAATTTGGCGGCTACTCGGGGATTCGCATTAATTGGGACAAGTCGGTTCTTTTCCCTCTCCATCCCTCGACCCCTAGAATACCTCACTCACAGCTAAAATGGGTGGATGACTTCAAATACCTGGGGATAAAAATAAGTGGTAAAGTCCAAGACTACATCGATAACAATTTGCGTCCACTCATGGCACAGCTTATGGCCAGGTGTGTGGCTTGGCGTTCCCTCCCATTGACCCCTGTTGGCAGAGTCAATTTATTAAAAATGATTTACCTTCCAAAATACCTATACTTCTTCCGCAACACACCCATACCCATCCCTAGGAATTTTTTTCGACGGCTGGAGAGTCTGCTGATACAGTTTGTCTGGGCTGGGAGGCCACCCAGGGTGGCCAAGCAGATCTTATATCTCCCACTTTCGGGGGGAGGACTGGCGTTACCAAATTTTCAAATCTACTACTGGGCAGCTGTCTTGGTCACGATTCGGTGGTGGTTCTCCCAGCCCAGGCAGAATCCAGCGGTCACTTTGGAGGCAGCCATTTTGGGTTCCTTTGCTGCCCTGAGCAATCTCCCGTTTCGCGGTCTTAGGGCCAATCCCTCCATGACGACTCTGATGCGAACCACTGTGAAGATATGGCAGGAGGCTAGGAAAATCTATAGGAAACCCAACTGCATTTCACCCCACATGCCCCTTTGGGGTAACCCTCTGCTCTCCCACTTTTACACTATTCCGGACCCCTCTCTCTGGGCAAAAAAGGGAATCCTCACTCTAAAACACATAGTTAAAGATGGCAGACTCATGACCTTCCAAGCACTGAGGCAATCCTTTGCTATCCCAACCTCCTTCCAATTCAGATACAGGCAGCTGAAGCATGCCTTTGAGGCTCAGTTCCCTGAACCCCTCACTCTGGAATCAGACTCCATTGAAAGGCTCCTGACCTCCAGCGTGATGGGGAAGCCTCTCTCAACACTTTACTTATACCTTACGGTGGAGTACGATGTGAAATTAACTAAAACATGGGAGAAATGGAGGGTTGATATCCCCTCTTTAGATGAGGAGGAGTGGAAGGAGTGTTTAATCTCCTACATTCCTTCCATGATCGCTGCAAGGGATAGGTTCATACAATTCAAGTTCCTTCACAGAGCGTATTTCACCCCCCAGAGACTGGCACGCATATACCACCAAAGAGATCCCAACTGTCAGAGATGCAGGCAGGAGGCGGGTACTTTCTGGCACATGGTCTGGTCCTGTCCCAAACTAAGACCCTTTTGGTCAGCAGTGGCCTCCACACTGGGGAACGTCATAGGCTCAGTTTTACCGGTTGAACCCCAGATATTACTGCTCAGTCATCTGGAAGATGTCGAGGGTGATAGATATGATAAACTTTGCATAACATTCACGCTGTACTATGCTAGACGGGAAATCCTACTGCGATGGAAAATGGTGGAGCCTCCTACCCTGGCCTCGTGGATAAGGTCGGTGAACAAGGTACTCCCCCTGTATAGACTGACGTACGAAAGTAGGCAATGCCCGGGGAAGTTTGACAAAATTTGGTCCTCCTGGGTGGACGCTTCGGGAGACCCTGATCCCCCTACCCCATAAGTATGACATGAGAAATAGTAGAAGATGTCCTGCACCTCAAGTCTATACCTCTTATGCCCGATTCCCTTCCTCCCCTTCCCTTCCTTTTCCTTCCCTCTCCCCTCCCTCTGCCTTCCTTCCTCTCCCCCCCCCTCCCCCCCGCCCCCCCCCCCCCCCGCCACCTCCGATAGGCTTGATTGAAAACTGGGTTATTTACTTTATACTGTCTAGGAACTTTGAGATGATATGAGCAATAAGAGGTATGGTTAAGTGATAATCCGTTGTGTGCACGTCTGGAACACCTGATGGGCAGTAGTTTTTGTTCTGGGTAAATCTCACTGTTGTTATTCTTACCGCAATGACTGTACTAAATTCTTGTACTGTAATGCTGATTTGTTTAATAAAAATTTTCTGTTAAAAAAAAAGATGGCCACAGCCTGCTGTAATTTTATAAAATAACAAACTACTGCTATAAACTAACAAAACAGACCTTAGTTGACAGACTAACTTTACTAGAATACATTAAGCTTGTGTATTATAGGGGTATTTTTATTTAAAAATATAATTTTGGCCGGAACACCCACTTTAACCACTTCCGGACCGCCACACACCGATATACGTCCTAACTTTGAAGAGGGATATCTTTGATCTGGTAGCAGCTAGCTGATATAACCCTGGTATCTTCTTTTTCGGCAGGCGGTCTGGTTTCCGATAATAGTCGTCCCTGCTGCGGATTCGCCACAAGATCACTTTTATCAGCGGCAGGAGAGAGCGCCCTCCCACCGCTTACCGAAGCTGTCGGTAGCGGCGGACGCGATTGGATCCTTGTCCTATGGAAGATGGCCCCCCACCCGTCTCCATACCATTGCAGGGTGGAAGCGAAGTTAAAACGTCACTTCCACCCATAGCTCTTAAAAGGGCCATTTTTTAAATTGCATTTTAGTGTAAATATGAGATCTGAGGTCTTTTTGACACCAGATCTCATATTTAAGAGGTCCTGTCATGCTTTTTTTTTTTCTATTACAAGGGATGTTTACATTCCTTGTAATAGGAATAAAAGTGACACTTTTTTTAAAGAACAGTGTAAAAATAAAACAGGGGGAAAAAAACAAGAAAATTTTTTTTTTTTTTTTTTTAAACGTGCCCCGCCCCGCCGAGCTCGCCTGCAGAAGCGAACACATAACTCAACTCCTCTATAACTCAAAACATGCAACCTGTAAAAATTTTGTAAACGTCGCCTATGGAGATTTTTAAGGGTAAAAGTTTGTCGCCATTCCACGAGCAGGCGCAATTTTGAAGCGTTACCCAGGTTAATAAGAACAAGAAGTGGAGAGAGCTTGCAACAAACTTAAATGTGGGTACATCAAGTAGTGCAGCTAGCTCCCTAAAAAATCAATATATACAATGTCTGTCTATACATGTTGGGTATCAATTTACTCGGCGTAACATTATCTTTCACGCTATAAAAAAAATTGGGCTAACTTTACTGTTGTCTTATTTTTTAATTCAAAAAAGTATATTTTTTCCAAAAAAAGTGTGCTTGTAAGACCACTGCGCAAATACGGTGTGAGAGAAAGCATTGCAACGACCGCCATTTTATTCTCTAGGGTGTTATAAAAAAAATGTATAATGTATGGGGGGCTGTGTTGCTATCAATCTATCCAATCAAGAGCCGGGAGCCCGGAGAAGGAGCCAGCGTGTCCCCAACTGAATGAAGGGGTTCAAGTAAGTAAAACGGGGGGGGGGGGCTGGGGGGCCGGTGACTGCTAGGCGTTTTTTCACCCTAATGCATAGGCTGCATTAAGGTGAAAAAACACGTACCTTTACAACCCTTTTAAGGCTGGGTTCACACGATTGCAAATTGGATGCGGGATCTCCGGCTCTCTATGGAGCCGGTTCACAAATCTCCGATGCGGCTCCGGTGCGAATTTGCACAGGAGCCCTGTGCGTCTTTTGGTCTGTTTCAGGTTCGAATTCAGCCTGAAATCGGACCTGAAACAGTGAACCAGGACGCACAGGATCCGCTGGGAGCCGCTTCGGCATTCAATGTGAACCGAGCCTTAGACAGTAGAAATAAAGATGCGGAACTGTTTGGTTTTCTTAGGAATAAAAAAAAATAAACTTTACAGGATGCTAGGGGCAACGGCTGCAGTGTCTAGTGCCATTTGTCACATGGGGCAACGGCTCTAGTGTCTAGTGTCATTGATTACTAGGGGCAATGGCTGTAGTGTCATTGATTACTAGGGGAAATGGCTGTAGTGTCATTGATTACTAGGGGAAATGGCTGTAGTGTCATTGATTACTAGGGGAAATGGCTGTAGTGTCTAGTGTCATTGGTTACTAGGGGCAACAGCTGTAGAGTGTGGGTGTGGTGTCATTGGTTACTAGGGGAAATGACTGTAGTGTCATTGATTACTAGGGGAAATGGCTGTAGTGTCATTGATTACTAGGGGAAATGGCTGTAGTGTCATTGATTACTAGGGGAAATGGCTGTAGTGTCTAGTGTCATTGGTTACTAGGGGCAACAGCTGTAGAGTGTGGGTGTGGTGTCATTGGTTACTAGTAAGGATGAGCTCCGGCGTGTTCAGCCCACGTGCAGAGCCCGCCAGGAAGTCAGCACTGCGCTGCGCTAATCACAATCGGTGAGACATTGTCCTGATGCGCAGCTGCAGAGAGAGTCTCACTGCCTGTGATTAGCGCAGCGCTGACTTCCTGGTGGGCTGTGCGAACATGCCGGAGCTCATCCTTAGTTACTAGGGGCAACGGCTGTAGTGTTTGGTGTCATTGTTGGTTGCTTGGAGCAACGGCTGTAGTGTCTGTGTCATTGGTTACTAGGGGTAATAACTGCAGAGTGTGGTATCGTTGGTTGCTAGGAGCAACAGCCGCAGTGTCTGGTGTCATTGGTTACTAGGGGCAACAGCTGTAAAGGTGTGTCATTGGTTGGTAGGGAGAATGGTGTGGGTGTGTCTGGAGGAGATGGTGAGCCCTCATTCATTGCCTGGGGTTCAGCTCCATGACATCATTACAGTCACTCACTTCTTAATAGAGCTCGGGGTGACTGGCCTGCACTGTGTGAGAGACGGAATGGACCACAGTCAGAACTCTGTACATTGTACTGATAAGGAACCGCCTGACCAACCCGTCCGGTACTTACCGATACCGGCATCACTCGGGACACACCATACTGGACCGCGAAACAGCCGATAGTTCTCGCGTAGGTAGTAATTAGTGGTGACGCGCATGCCCCGTTGACAGATAGAAAAGCCGAGCATCAGGGGCGCATGCGCACTTGTGTTATGTTATTACTGGTTGCTGACAGGATGTTGGGCTGTGGTTATGTACAGCGGTTATATTTTCAGGAAGGCTTTGAAGGTCCAGCTTACTGTTGGACTTTTGAATGTCATTGTAGTAAGTGAGGTGACTCTGCAGTCTGCCACACAGTTTTTGTTGAAATGGCAGACATGGATGTCTGTTAGTATGAAGGCAAACTGACATGGCCTAATAAAGAATGTATACATTCAAATATACATAATGATAAACTTACTAACTTTTGTATTGCCTTTTTGCATACTAGTAGTGCAAAATTAAATATAATAAACTGAATTCAGGGCCTATGCAAAGCACTGCTGTTCAGCATAGCTCCCAATTTGTCCCTGATTTCCAGGGACTGTCCCTGATTTGGAACAAAGTCCCTCTTTTCTCCTCATTTGTTCCTCATTTTGGTCTGGTTTATATAGTTGTATATAAAATGCACTTTTTATCCTTTCTCAGTGCTAAGGCCCCTTTTACACGGGGTGGATCTGCTCAGCTCAGCGGGAGATCGCACCATTGATCTCCACTGAGCCGGCAGATGACAGATCCGTCTTTGCTCTCTGTGCAGGGAGGGACCTGTCAGAGGATCCCCGCTGATATCTATGGGGAGATCAGATGAAAACGGACAGCATGTCCGTTTTCATCAGATCCCCATCTGATCCAATTTGCCATACATCTGTTTTGAGCGGAACGGATGGGTAGGCCGCTTGGATCCGCCTGAAAAACGGACAGGCGGATCGGAGGGGGCTTATCGTGTGTAAGGGGCCTGAACCTTTCACCTAACTTCTAAATTGCTGCATTTGTAAATTTCAAAAGCCAGTATAAAGGAATATTAGCGGTACAAAAAAAACTTGTGGGTTCAACTAATCATTTTTTTGTTTAATTCTCCTTTAAGGGGGCGTGGCAGGGGGTGTGTCCTATGCCTGCATATTTTTGCTAATAGGTGTCCTTCATTCCCATTTCAAAAAGTTGGGAGGTATGCTTCAGTAACATACATTTTACCACAAAACAACACATGGTAATGCCAGCTGGTGTGATGTGGTGCAGTTCTGTCTGAATTGGGTGCCAACTCACGTTTTTGAAGCAGTGCAGTGCAATGTGCGTTGCAGTGTTCTGATTAAAATGTCTTATGCACTGTTTCCGGTCTGTTGTGGTTATAGTTGCCACCTCATCCCTTTAAACCCGGACACATATTAATTACACAGGTTCTGTGGCTGATTAAGGTAGTAATTAAACTCACTTGGTGCCTTATCTGCATTTAATTAGCCTCAGAACCTGTGTAATTCAAAGGTGTTCGGTTTTAAAGGGATGAGGTGGCAACTCTAGTTGTGGTGCGTTGGATTGCCCATTTGCTGGGCAGCTATGTCAAATGAGTGCATGCCCTTAAAGCGATACACAATAATGTATAAACTAACACTCTTCAATGAGGGTGTGTTTAATGTACAGTAGCAGACCTGGGAATGGGCCCTTAACCACTTGCCGACCGGGCCATAGCCGAAAGACGGCTACAGCGCGGTCAGCTTATTCTGGGAGGGCGTCCATTGACGTCCTCCTAGAATGTTGCTCTCGCGCGCCCCCTGGGGCGTGCTCCCGGAAATATCTGTGACCGCTGGGTTCGGAAGGCCCAGCGCATCACGGATCACAGTAAATGGCCGCTGGTAGTGGGCGTTTACCACATGATCGCCCTGTCAAATGATGGATCGATCACTTGTAAACAAACCGGCGTCATTCATGGCGCCTGTTCCTCCCTCCCCTCTCTGTACCGATCTGTACAATGCGAGGGGACAGGGGGAGCGATCGTTTGTAGCAGCGTTGTGGGATGGATCTGTAGTGCCCACAGCGCTGCTCAGTGCCAATACTCTGCAGTACTCTGCCCATACTCTGCAATAATCTGCAATACTGTGCAATACTCTGCCAATACTCTGCAATAAATTTTAACAAACAAACATTTTTTTATTTTATTTTTACCGAATTTTCAGTCTTTTTTGATTCATAGCGCAAAAATTAAAAAAAACCAGCAGTGATTAAATACCACCAAAAGAAAGCTCTATTTGTGTGAAAAAAAGGACACAAATTTCATTTGAGAAAGCTGAAAATTGATCTGGTTAGGAAGGGGGTTTAAGTGCCCAGTGGTTAAAGCGGAGTTCCACCCAATTTTGAGAGGTGGTCTTAAACGAAAGACCACCTCTCCACCCCTAGTTTTTGGATATTTAATTTTTTTTTATTCTCTCCTTTTTAGAAGTACTAAGAGTACTTCCGATCCAGCTGGGCTGTAGCCAAGGTCGTCACATCCTCTTCTGCGGCGAGCCCCCCAGTTGTCTTCTGGGACATGTGTGTGTACCAGGAAACAAGCTGGCCATTCACAAAGCGCCGCGCGACTCGCGCAGGGCCGTCTTTAAGGCAGGACAAAAGGGGCAGCTGCCCTGGGCCCTGTCATTGTTGTGGGGCCCAAAGCAGCTGCCTAATACTTGCCAACTATCCCAGTTTAAATTCCCTCGTCCCTTGAGGATTTAGTCCCGTGCTGTGTCATGATATCTCAGTGTGAAAGTTCTGTTACTAATGCTGCCCATTTCTACCCTATTGTGTACAGATGACTCACCTGCAGACCATGTGTTTACATGTAAATAGCAGTGGCATTCATATGTAAATTAGGGTTGCCACACATCCCTTTAATCCAGGACACATATTAATTACACAGGTTCTGAGGCTAATTTAATGCAGATAAGGCACCAGTTAGTTTAATTACCACCTTAATCAGCTACAGAACCTGTGTAATTAATGGGATGATGTGGCAACCCTAATGTAAATAGCAACGTACCGACTGCATTCATATCTAAACAATGGTGGACCGGCGACATTTATATGTAAATAGAGGCGGCATTCCTATGTATATCATGTCCCCCTGAGGTCATATCCACCATCATCTCTTGCTGAATGTTGCCCACCGGGGAAATAAAGGGGCATACTTGAAATTCCTACCTACAACTGTTAGCACAGGTTTTAGGATGCAAAGGTGTACTAACAGGGTGGATAAAGAGTTTGGTCACCTGTATGGCAGCCCATTCATTTCAATGGGCTTCTCTATGCACTAGAAATTTGGAAGAAAGTCCCTAACCCTTTTTCAAAATCACGCGGTGCCACAGCACATGTCATCAGCAGATGAGTGAGGGTGGCATTAATAATTAATGGCACTGCTGTGTCTCTACTAAAAGGCAGCAAATTTCTGTGGTGTCAGAATTTTGCGTGCGTTCCCGACACACACACAAATGTGAACGCAGACTAAACGTCTCAGTTACATTGGTGTTCAGTGTAAATCTTCTCATTACATTGGGGCTTGGTGTAGAATCCTTTCATTCATACTAGTGCCAGTGTGAATCCCTCCTTACATTGGTGGGTACTGTGAATGCTTCTATTACATTAGTGGTCAGTGTAAACCCCTATTACATTGGTGGCCAATGTTGAAACTCCTCTTTATATTGGTAGTCGGTAAAAAAAAAAAAAATCAACATTGCCATTGATCACACCCTCCCCCCCAGCACTGCCACTGATCCCAGGAGTTCTAGGATAACTAGGAGTTTCCTGTCTATTGATGAGTCCCCTCACCTCCCCAGTCCATGGTGTGCAGGCAGTGAGGAGATGATGTGCTGTAACCTCTAGCAACCAATCAGTGAGCAGTAATGATGTGCAGTAACCTCTAGCAACCAATCAGTGAGCAGTATTGATGTACAGTAATCTCTAGCAACCAAACAAGCAGAAACCATGTGCTGAAATCTCTAGCAAATAATCAGTGAGCCATAATGTGTGCTGTAACCTCTAGCATCCAGTCAGTGAGCGATAATGATACACTGTAACCTATGGCAACCAATCGCAATCGCTGCCTGATCTAATTCAATAAACATATTTTGAGTCTAGCTGCTATTTATTGTATGTCTCAGAGCAGGTGGAGAGCGAAACCCGCATGGAGGGGGGGGGGGGGGTTGCACAGGGTCCAATCAATATTAAAGATGGCCCTGGACTCGCGCATATGCAGTCGGAATCCGGCAGTGAAGCCGCAAGGCTCTACTGCCAGTTTCCTTTAGTTGGAATGGTGGTACCTGCACTTGATCTGATGGATGGATCAGCCTCAGGGGGGCAGTGAATCTCGCATCCAACTCGCAATAATTTAAAGTAAATACCATTTTTATTGCTTACACGATCGTTCTACAGCATCCTCCCATGTGAGGGCCATGTTTACTTGCATGGAGATGCACAGATATTCCATACATTCCTGTGCAGACAGTCCTATTCATTAACTCACACTATCTGCACTCAGAAACCCTCACCTGCACTCACCCTTAAATCACAAATTGGGAGCAGCTGCTGTGTCAATGCAGCTGCTACATCCCAGTTGACATGAATGGGACTGCCTGCATGTGGATGCATGGAACATCTGTGCAGGCAAAACACAGCCCTCATCCAGGCTGATGTTGTAGTATGCCCATGTGAATGAGGCCTTATGCAAATGCATTTTGTGTAGCGCAGCACACTTGGTTAGTGAGAACAGACTCTAAAGCCTCGTACACACGATCAGATTTTCGGATGACAATTCGTCCATTTTTGTTTCATGCTAGTCTCATGTCGAAAGTGAAGAGGTTACTCACCATACAAAAATTCTCATACGACAGAATGCAACTTCAGAAAGAATGTAATGTGTTGAATAGTTTTGTATGTGTTCTTTCGTTTCTGATCATTTTTAGTCTTGCTCTTACGTTTTTTTTTTGTATGAAAACCGTACTAACTAAATGAAAATCGGATGTTGAGTTCATGTATGACAAAAAATGTATAGTCGGCACATCTAGGTTTTGTCGTTCTAAAAACCAGAATCGGCTGTCAAAGGCACCATACTAACAATCCAATAATCGTCAGATCGTTCATCGGATGAAATTTTCCTTCCGATTTTTGTATCGTGTGTACGGGCCTTAAAAGCAGACCTTTACCCATTTCAGAAAAACCTTCTCTCCTCCCCCTCCCTCTTAGGCCTTTTTTACAGGGGCGGACTCCATTATGTTCAGCAGGGGATCTGTCCTCTGATCCCTTGCTGATCAGAGCTGAGCAGACAGATAACAGGTCCTTGTCTGTTTAGTTTATGCAGAGCGGACACGGACAGAGCCCACTCTGCTCTAGGCAAAGGCAGGGTGCCTTTGGCCAATCATGCCTCAGGGGCTAGGTCCACGCCCCACACTATATAAGGCTGCTGCTTACAGTGAAGTACAGCGTACAGTGGTATATATTGAATGAATGGACATTAGGCAGGTAGTTAGTGTAGTGTGCAGTCATACCTCCCAACTTTCTGAGATGAGGGAGACCTATCAGAAAAAGTATGTAGGCAAAGGACAGACCCCTTGCCACGCCCCCTTAAAGGAGAATTGTACAAAAAAATAAGAAGAATAAGATAAGAATGAGGGACAGAGGGACATTGCTCCAAATTAGGGACAGTTGGGAGGTATGTGCAGTCAGTCAGTGTAATATATATATTTTATAGTTCAGAGTATATAGTGCAGTTAGTGTAGTATATATAATACAGTTCAGAGTATATAGTGCAGTCCGTGTAGTATATATAATACAGTTCAGAGTATATAGTGCAGTCCGTATAGTATATATAATACAGTTCATAGTACATAGTGCACTCCGTATAGTATATGTATAATACAGTTCAGAGTATAGAGTGCAGTCTGTATAGTATATATAATACAGTTCAGAGTATATAGTGTAGCCCGTATAGTATATATAATATAGTTCAGAGTATATAGTGCAGTCCATAGTACAACCAGCCTGTCTGTTTTTTTTCACAGAATAGCTGCCGGCGGCTATAGCTAACAGCAGTGACCATTGTATTCTGTCAGTGGAGAAGGCTCTCTGTGTGCCCCACCAGCAGAACACAACAGCACTGCTGGAGGAATTCCCCCATCAACACTGACTGGTGGTTGAAGGAAAGAAAATCGCATGATGTATGGGCTGTCTTATTTACACCTCATATCTTACTAAAAGATATTGATAAGATAGTGGTGACTTGTGTTTCCACAGACAGACAACAAAAATGGTGCAAGGCCTGAGGGATAAAATGCATCAGGAAAGACTGGACAAACTTCATGTACAGCCTCAAGGGTAGGAAGGAAGTGTGGACATGACTGAAACCTTTAATTATGTTAAGGGTATAAATAGAGTATAGAAGGACAATATTGTCAATATTAACCTGGGATCGAGAACATGGGGACTAGACCACAAACTAGCAGGAGAAATCTTCAAAATTAAAGTGGTTCTAAAAGTGGAAGGTTTTTTTACCTTAATGCATTCTATTCATTAAGGTAAAAAACCTTCTGGGTGCAGCCCCCCACGCCCAGCTCCGCCTTATACTTACCTGAGCCCCATCTCGATGCAGCTATGTGCATGAGAGCAGCGGCTCTCCAGGGTCTCTCTCTCCTCATTGGCTCACATACCATCTCCTTCTGCTGTCAATCACAGCCAGTGAGGAGAGAGGGGGGGGGGGGCTGAACTACTCTCTGTATTTGAATGGACAATGTCCATTCACAGGAGCGCGGCTCGGAAGCGAGCCAATAGGCTTGCTATTGGGGCACTTGGCAGTGGGGAGGGGCCAAGACCACCAGCAGGGACCCAAAAAGAGGAGGATCAGGGCTGCCCTGTGATAAACCATAACACAGAGCAGGTACGTAGAACATGTTTGTTATTTTTCTTTCATTTAACCTTTAGAATCACTAAACCACTTAGAGCGGTAGTAAACCACCACTAAAATAACAATTAAGTTGGCCGCACTGCGGGGTTAATGCATATGGTACTAGTATGCATCGCATACTAGCACATTATGACAGACTTACTTGTAAAGCAGATCCCTCCTGTGCAACACTGTCACGGATCCCCAGCGCTGCCATCTTCACCTGGTCTTCCTTCTGGGTTCACGGGCTCCGACTATATGAATGGCTTGAGCCATGGTGATGTCACTGTGCATGCACGCAGGGGCCCTCTCCAGCATGGAGCTCTAAAGGGACGGCATGGGTATGCTGTCCCTTCAGAGTGCATGCCCTGGTGATGTCACCGGCAGCATCCCTTGTGAATATCTCCTAAATACTAGTTTAGTAGTTACTGCAAGTTTAAGAGATATTCACTATAGCTACAGGTAAGCCTTATTATAGGCTTGCCTGTAGGTACAAGTTCAAAAGTGGGGTTTATCTCCACTTTAAGGACCAGGCTTTTTCTGGCAGTTTTTGTTTATATGTAACAATCATTTTTTTTTTTGCTAAAACATTACTTAGAACCCCCAAACATTATATATTTATTTTTGGATTTTAATGCAAAAAAACACAATACATAACCCAACTTTTTTGTAAAATATAAAAGATGATACCAAGCATGTCGTGCATGCTTTAAAATTGCTCACGTCTGTGCAGTGGCGACAAACAATGTATATTTTACTATTCATAGGCTTTAAAAGCCTTTACAGGTTACCACTTTAGATTTACAGAGGAGGTCTAGTGCTAACATTACTGCCCATGATCTGACATTCTTGGTGATACCTCACATGTGTGGGACGATTGCTTTTTGCGTGTGTGCAGGACCGACGCATGCGTTCGCCTTTGTACGCAAGCGCAGGGGTGGGGGCACTTTATTTTTTTTAATAATTCATTTATTTTATTTTTACAATGTTGCTTTAAAAAACGTTTTTTATCACTTTCATTGTAGATTACATTCCTTGTGACAGCAATAAAAGTGATAACAACTTTTTTAAAGCAACAGTGTAAAAATAAAATAAATTAATAATTAAAAATAAAATAAAGTGCCCCCACCCCCTGTGCTTGCATGCAATAGGCATGTGACAGGTACTCTTTATGGAGGGACCTGGGGTCACTAAGAACCCAAATCTCTCCTCTGAACTTAAAACCATGCAAAACACCAAGATCAGTGTTTTTGAATATTTTTGATTTTTTTTTAAATGGCGCAGATCACATCCGGGTAAATCGGAAGCGATGTCAGGTCATCGTTTCTGGATTATCATAGTGGAGACACAAACAAACCCCCCCGCTTTCTTTGGGTGTCCTACTAGCTGCCGGATGCACTGGCTGGTAGCTCGAGGCTCTTGCTGCTTGTAATAGCAATTGAATAGCTTATTAGCCTCTCTACATGTTATTACAAGAGAGCCGACCCCCGGCTCTACAAAATGGTACCAGGGTGATGCCTGCAGCTGCAGGCATCATCCCGATACAACCACTTGAAGCCTGATGATGTACCAGTTTCATGACTGGTCGGCAAGTGGTTAACCTTAGAAAGTATTATTTTACTGAAAGAGTAGTTGATCATTGGAACATACTTCCAGAAGGAACAGTCAATTGACATGAAGCATAATGTAGGTCTATACCTAGACAAAAGGCCAAAAACAAAAAAAGAAAATGTAAAGAAATACCACTTAGTAATACATAAAACTTTTCCAGCTAAGTTTTAGAAGCTCCCTCTGTGTTTAAGTCTTGCTATAAGCCATGCATCTGAAAAAATGGTTTACCTTCTTTAATCTCTTGCTACTGCCAGAGCTGCATGGAGGCCATTTGGATGGAGGGAACAGGTTAACATGAACCTGACTTGGCTTAAAACATTTATAAGGTAGTAAAAAGGTTGAAGTAAAACAAATAGACATTTGTGGTCCAATGGTACCCTAGGCCCAAGGTATCCTTGACGTATGCCCAAATTCAAACCAAAAAGAGCATGTTCATGCACAATGTCTTAAAACAACAACACGTATAAGAGCAAACTTGCAGTATTTTTGGCAATGCAAAGGGCATTCACATCTGTGCAATATGGCGCAAGTAAATTTGCTTCTACTGTTTATTTATGTTGGGGTGCAATTAGGCAACATACACTGTGCGTTACCATGCCCCCCCACCTGGTGCTAAACCCTGACCTCTAATTTATTTGCAAATGCCAGATCATTCACTGCCCACTGAATTCTGGCATGTGACAGTAAAAAACACAGAACTCCAGCCAAAAATAACATGAAAAAATGTTTAGCCTAATAAAGGATAGCATAAAAAAATAGCTTTTGCTGCCATATTCAACTTTAATGCAAAGTTTTCTGCCACAGCACTTTTTTTCTGCCACTGGATGACCTCATACTGATGGCCAGCATCATTCAACCCCATGAATTCATTGGCTCCTTGGACTGCTTCTGCCTCTCACACTTGAGCTCTGCTGTACAGGGACTGCAAGTGGCTGTCCAGAGGCTGCTACCAGGTCAAATTCAGGTGCTTACACTGCTTGCATTTAAAGCTGAAGTTTAGTGATTTTTTTTAAATCAAATCAGCACCAGGGATGATAAATACATGAATAACGTGTGTCCTATGTTCCGGTGGCTGCTCTGTTCCTTGAAATTCTTTGTCCTCTGCCCCCAGATACCCCCACAGCTGCAAACTTCCGGTGCTACCGGGGCTGATATGAGCAGCTTTACCTGTGACCGTAACTCGTGAAAAGTGCCGATTATTTATGAAAGTTCCCACAATTAGGACCCCTTTCACACTGGGGCGGTTTGCAGGCGCTATTGCGCTAAAAATAGCGCCTGCAAGCCGACCCGAAACAGCTGCTGCTGTGTCTCCAGTGTGAAAGCCCGAGGGCTTTCACACTGGAGCAGTGCGCTAGCAGGACGGGAAAAAGTCCTGCTAGCAGCATCTTCGGAGCGGTGAAGGAGCGGTGTATACACCGCTCCTGCCCATTGAAATGGGGCAGCGCGGCTATACCGGCGGCAAAGCGCCTCTGCAGAGGCGCTTTGCGGTGGTTTTTAACCCTTTTTCGGCCGCTAGTGGGGGGTAAAACCACCCAGCTAGCGGCCGAATACCGCAGCTAAAATGACGGTAAAGCGTTGCTAATAATAGCGGCGCTTTACCGCCGACGCCACCCCCGCCACAGTGTGAAAGGGGCCTAAATCTTTCATTCATCTGCCCATTATCCATTTATAGAACATGTTTCATTGCAGTAACTGATAGTACAGCTTCTAAAAATGGAGCCAGGGGCAGGAAGGGATGGTGTAGTCATCACTTTTGATGAGTGCCTGTCACAGGAGAAGCTGCTCAGATTATCTGTGGAGTATCCAGTGGGCAAAGGCGGGTGGATTTCAAGGAACATAGCAGCCGCCAGAGAAATTATTGGGGGAGATTTACTAAGTCTGGTGCAACTGTGCATGGTAGCCAATCAGCTTCTAACTTCAGTTTGTTCAATTAAGCATTGACAATAATATCTTGAAGCTGATTGGATTCTATGCAGAGCTGCACCAGATTTTGCTTGCTCCAGTTTTAGTACCCCCTCCACTATGTCGCTCCTGTATTGAAATTCCATTACCTGCCTGTATGCCCTGCCAATGATGAATGAACCCCACCAATGCCAAGGGTAATGAACTCCCATGCATGCTCGGGAGTGATGTCATCTTAGCAGGACCAATGAAAATGGCCAAGGATCAGTACCCAGAAGCCAATCCGACCAAATGTGACAGTGGCTTGCAGGGAGCTCTGGGACACTGTGGTGCTCGTTAGAAGGCGAGTATAGTTCCGCTTTAATGAATACAGAAATGCATTCAATTGTGCCTTTATATCGGTCTAGAGTTCAGCATGAAAGAGAAAGAAAGGTTAATAAGAAATCAAGGCTCTTAGGGAATGATTTACTAAAACTTGAGACTGCAAAATCTGGTACAGCTGTGCATGGCAGCCAATCAGCTTCTAACTGCAGCGTGTTCAATTAAGCTTTGACAAAAGAAATTGGAAGCTGATTGGTTTCTTTGCAGACCTGCACCAGATTTTTCACTCCCCAGCTTTAGTAAATCAACCCCAATGTGGCTTTCTATCTACTTTTTGAAAATAAAAATGCAACAGCTTTATGAGATTTACATATATTTGTAAATTGAATATTTGGTTCTAAAATTATCATTAGATAAAATAAAGAACACAGATGAAAGAATTCATACAGCTTTACTAAATTAAAGTATGTGACTAAAGAACAGAAAATTAGAGGCATGGTTGTTGCATATTGTGGCCACCTCAAGGGAAAAGACAGATTTGACTACTTGCCTGTGTGGACTAGCATGGTCTGGACATGTTGCTTAGCAACACCCTGGCTTTCAAGAGTGTTTTGTGAAAAAAGTATCTGAAAGGAATTTTTTCCATAGTAACCAGACTATACCTAACACAGCTTATAACAGATATGTACAGCCTGTTTTTATGTTGAGTGTCAGCGTTCAGGGTTTTCAAAATCTGTACTGTTAGAAGGACATTCATTCTGGAACTCAGAGTCACGGTCTAGTTATAGCTAGATAGAGGAGTGTTAAAAAAATTATTAATTGTTTTCAATGGGCAATAGGTACAATTTGTACAAAGTACAAAGGTGGCAGACACTTTATACACAAATTTAAAAAAGACATGCAGGCTGCTGACATCCTTTTACACATGTAGGTGTTCCTTTTAGGGAAGTTCTGCCCCTTGGGTTGTGTAGGGATTACCTGTTAATCTCTCCTTTTTTATACTTCGGAATATAAAAGGCAGTTGGTGGAGTCATAAGCAAGGAGATGTGCCTTACAGACACCCCTGGTTAGGAATACCATCACTATGGATAGTGTCAGAGGGACTGGCATAAGTAACTCACTTTAGGGGTTCCTTATTAATGGACGCTTCAGCTGCATCTTGGAGAAGAGAGTGACTGCAGGAAGACCCTGAACTAAAGCGAGAATATGTGTAAATTCTTCCTCTATGTGAGTGCTAGAGCTCACATTAACATTATCTTTTGGAAGAGATCCCATTAATGTTGAGCACTGGATTTGTGACTTTTCTTTTATGGAGTTATTTTTTTAAGCCTTGGGTTAGTTCTCTTTTGTTACACTTGAAGTAAGACAATTTTCTGCCATAAAATCCCAACACAACTAGACATTGTGTTATTGAAGTACCAAGCTATTCTGTATTGTGAGGCATGCAAAAAGAAGTGAGGATTATGTGGTTGACTGAGATGGCCTGCTGATTGTCTCACTTGTGTCCACTGTAGTGAGCAGGTGGGTGAAGGATCGAACTCCCCCTGATTCTGCTATGGGTGACAAGGAACTTTGGGTCTGAAGATCTTGTAACCTGGGGTCATCAGTAGAAGCCATACTCTGTATGTAGAGACTAGACTTAAGGTTGAAATCCCTGGTATTGGTCTTGTTCCTAAAGAAGTTGTGTCTAATCCAGGGGCTGGAGCTCCCCTTTAGATTGTGTCTGGTTCAGGAGAAGAGTCCTTTGTACTAAATTCAGTCTTTGACCCCTTAGTACTAAAATTTAAAGTTATGCCTCAAGTTTAGTAAATAATCCATAGGAGACCTACTTTCACAAAAACCTTTGTGGCCACAATAAATGTTTTTTTTTCACTGAAGGTTTACATAAAGAAATATGTTCACAAAAAATTAAAGGTGGCCCATGTACAATCTGCCTACACCTGAGGGCTTAAGTCACTTTTTACAGATCTGGACCTTATATGGCCCTCTCATCTTCAATCTTAATGATGATGATGATAAAATACATTAGCATTATCACTGTTAGAGGACAAACTATGCTTACGCAATAAAACAGTCACGTGAGGGCACTCTACATGCCTGGTGCCTGGTGACACTTTCACCTACAGATAATAACTGTAACATGGGTGTATAAAATCATGACAAAGAAAGGCACTGTACTCTGTAGTTAAAGCATAACAATTTGAAATAAAAAGGAAACAAATAAAAGGGCCTTGTATAAAAAGAGTCTGAAAATAAACCAACAGTACTGTTCTAAGCCATCAATGAGAGAATATTTTTCATGTTTCTAGCCTACTTCGTGTGCATTTTATTTAGTGCTCACGGCAATAGAGAAAATGCTGTTTTTAGACACGAGTCCCAAAACTATTTCGCTCATGAATTTCTATTTTAAAAAGAGGACATATACATTTATGACAATTTAACCTTCTCCTTGACACTGTAATATATATTTAGTGCATAAAAAGCTTAATTAGAATAATACATATCCAACTGACAGCTAAGTCAGGAAAATTAAATCCTTGAGGGGGGAGATTAAAGTATCTTAATTCATCATAATCATTTAGTGTATGGATATCAAACAATTCAAAATGTTTGGTATGGTAGTATTTTGTTTCATTAGTAATAGGGAAAAATTACTATTTACACATCATGTAACCTGCCTATTACAGACTACAAGTAATTCACAGGGAGCTCTAGGTTGTCTTTGTTTATCTCTGTTTGGACAAAATTAAGATTGAGTGAAGCATTTCATTCAAAGGGATTACTATTGATGACGATCTCCCCATCGTCTGAGTAGGATACACAAGTCAATTTTTGCATGATCTGCCATGCAACAATATCAAAACAAGAAAGGTTGACATAACACTAGACCCTTTTAGTGATTTTTATAAACATATCTCTTTGTATGACCACTCTAATCAAATATTTAAAACTTAAATTAAAATATACCATAGATTGATTGCCACAAGAGAAAACCTTAAGCCACTTAATTTTGAATAACCTGATATAGAGAGACTAAATCTGTAGATCAGTTCAGTATAAAATATGTCAATATACTGTATACCACATATTCATCATAATAAAAAACATCATAATACATGTTAAATGGCAAGCAGATGTTATTAGACCTTGTAAGCGTCACTGCCAGTAACTTATTGGTTGCTGGAGATCACAGGAATATTTTATTTGGCCTGATATTTATAATTTATCAACTACAGTTGATTGATGGTTAGCTTTATGCTCTTAAAACTTTGAGTCCTGGGTTCAACTGCTACCTAAAACACTATGAGCATACAGTTTATACACCTTTCCCTGTCGGTTTCCCCTGGTGCTTTGGCTTCCTTTCACAATCCAAAACATACCGGCAGACTTGATTGACTTCCGCTAAAATTGCCCATGTTGTGTGTATAATTGTACTAGGGCATTCAGATTTGTGGCCCTTGCAGAAGACAGGGACTATTGTGAATAGATCAATGTACTGTGTAAAGCACAACAAACTGTGTCTGCACCATGAAACTACTGCAAGTAAATACATTAAAACAACACATTCTGGCATATTCAGCAAGGCAGTGCAAAGAGTAGTAACTGAGAACAAATGTTAGTATCCCACAGCAACCAACTAGACATTAGACATTTATGGGTGTCAATTTCATGGGTTGTTATGTGTTTCCACACTTTGCAGATCATCAGTTCTGCAGTCCTTTATTGAACAGGTTTGATTGTCTTCCATAAGAAGAAACAATTGAGACATATATATTGCTTTTCCAACAAGGTTCTGCAGTGACTGATAACGCACAGTTATTACAATTATCTGCTGCTACTCACTAAACAAGATAAAAAAAAAACAGAAGTACTATTGCATTATCGTTGGATTCCTATTTACTACTGATATTCTAGCAGATAATTGATAAGTCATATCTAGGTCTTATTGATTAGTAAAATGTTACCTTTTTCCTTACTGACAATAGCTTCCCAAGTAGTAAAAGAAGCTTAGCACAAGAGAAAGCAGATTTGTAGGGTGCTCCGATCAGATTGCCAGCTCTTCTTTGGCTCCGCCAAACAGGTTTGACGTGTTTGCATAAATCATGTCAACGCCTTGGATCAAAACTTTAAAAAGGTGAGACTAGAACTTAGACAGCAACGGAGGGATTGTCAGGTAGGTGTGGCCAGGAGAAGCAATATTCTCAGTCATGTGTCCCTGCAGCAACTGATAAGAACCCTCAACTGACTGGTTTTTTATACATATAATAAAACTGTTTTAAAGCAATAAAGCATACTTTTTTTTTTAAATAAAAGCTGGGACAAATCTGGCATTTAATTTGGCAAAAACCAGGGAGATGTTCTGTGTTGCTGTCTGTGCCCCTGTTATGGAGAGTACTCCTCTTTATTTGACTTATCACTGCAAGTGAAAGAGAAAATCACAATTTCTGAGTTGTCAATAGAACAAGAAAATTGTCAAATAGGGACACTAGCTGTCAGTGGCAGCTGGTGCTCAAAATCTTTTGGGGGGGGGGGGGCACAAACAAACTGAAAAATACTGAAAATAAAACCCCATCAAATGCAGCCACTTGTGCCAATCAAATGCAGCCATTGTGCCCCATCATATGCAGCCACTTGTGCCCCATCAAATGCAGCCACTTGTGCCCCATCATATGCAGCCACTTGTGCCCCATCATATGCAGCCACTTGTGCCCCATCATATGCAGCCACTTGTGTCCCATCATATGCAGCCACTTGTGCCCCATCATATGCAGCCACTTGTGCCCATCATATGCAGCCACTTGTGCCCATCAAATGCAGCCACCGGTGCCCATCATATGCCGCCACTTGTGCCCATGAAATGCCGCTATTTGTGCCCCATCAAATGCCGCCACTTGTGCCCATCGAATGCCAACACTTATGCCTATCAAATTCCGCCACTTGTGCCCATCATATGCAGCTACTGTGACCCCTGACCACTGTCTGCCCGGCACTTACCCCATCTTAGTGGCGAGTCAGGCAGCGGGTGACGGTGGTGAGCTGTGGGATGGCTCCTGTATCCTCCATCCCCCCCCTCCTCTGTTCTTCCATTCTGCTAGGCGTAAAATCGGAGCGCCTGTGCCTTCAGCCAATCAGGTGACGGGTATTAGACTCGTGCCTCCTGATTGGCGGAGAGGCAGTTCAGTTTTGGAAAAGAAAACATTCATTTGCTTTTCTAACACACCTGGGAGGACTGCGAGCGCAATGCTCTGTGCTCCAAGTCCACCTTTTTTTGAAGCCTATTAGAGCCTATGACTCTAATCAGGTGCTTAAAAAAAAACACTCCGCCGCTGGAATTCAGGTGATCAAGTTCCAAAAAGGGGCCAGACGCCTGAATAGGGGTGGCAGCGGCGGCCATGGATAGATTCATGCAATGCATGAATCTATCCATTAGTAATTTAGGGGGGTGGCGCGACCAGGCCTTTTTTTTTCAAACAATAGGTGCTGGAACTCAACCATGACCCCCCCCCCCCCCACACACACACACACACACACACACAGCCTCCAAATCACATCAAATAATGGGTGTGCTCAGATTTCACAAACCGTAGGAGGGTCTTAAAGGGGCATTAAATACCAGGATTGCATTACATACAGAGTGTAGAGTTCAGGGGGGTTACACACAGAGTGCAGAGCTGTCACTTGTAAACACACAAACCGGACTTCTGTGTTCACAAGTGATTGTGGTGAGCAGGCACCAAAGGGTCTGAGCCAGAGGTGGTGGAACTGAGTTCTACAAAGTTCCACCTGGAGAAAAAGCCCTGGGCGTGACAGAGGGGGCGGCGCCCGTGCACCCTTAATGGACGGGCCGCCCCTGCTAGCTGTGATGATCCTAGTGATACTCAGGGGTTTCTCCTACTTTGGAGGACTTTTCTGTTACTTCCTGTTGTGGCTATGGACAGGAAGTGTGGGAAAATCTTTGCAAAGGGACATAGATGAAAAACACTGACAGCAGCTATATCTCTCCCTTACTCTATCCAAGTTTTGTGGGAGTAAACGCCCATCTCTGACTTTCACCTATAGGTACTGTAAATATCTCCTAAACATGCACCATTTAGGAGATATTTACTGTACATGCAGCCAGTGATGTCACCAGTGCATACACTCTGAAGGACTGTGCCATAAGCGGCGGCTCCCATGTACATGCACTGGAGTGACGTCATCGCAGCTCCGGCCACTCACAAAGCCGGAGTCTGCGAAACCATGTGATAATGGAAGCCCTCTCAGCAGTGACAGCGAGGCGCTGGAGGGCTACGTTTTCAGGTTTCACAAAATGTGCTAGACTGCAATACACATACTAGCACATTTTGACTTTACCTTGCATACTCTGCATCCAGTGTAGCCTATATCTATAGTGCATTCCATGGTGTACTGTTTCTAATATACTTCAGGCAGTGTTCACAGTGTGTACAGTTTCTACTACACTTCTGGTGGTGTACACAATACACAATACAGTGCAGGCGATGTACACAGTATCTAATACAGTGTGTACAGTTTCTACTACACTTCTGGTGGTGTACACAATACAGTGCAGCCATATTACAGTTGCTAATACAGTGCAGGTGGTGTACACAGTATTTAATACAGTGTGTACAGTTTCTACTACACTTCTGGTGGTGTACACAATACACTGCAGCCGTAGTACAGTTGCTAATACAGTGCAATCCTCATCCTCTGTCACCCAGGCTCAGAGTAGTTTGCCTTCCAACGCAGCTGCCAAAGTGGCCTATTCCACCTGCTCCTTGTCCACAGTCACTCCTTCCGTAGCCCCACCATAATGCACGGAGGAGTCCCCAGAATTATTTAACCACAGTGCTGGGTACATGCTGCTGGAGGATGCGCAGCAATTTGAAGGCTCAGATGTTGGTTCCCAGGTTGAGAAAGAGAGTAACGTGAGCCTAGAGAGAGGGGGTGCTCAAGAAGGACAAAAAACTGGCAGTCATGTTCCCCCAGCTGCAGCATACTGCCAAGTTTGCTGCAGTGACGAGGAGGGAGGAGGTGATGAGGTCACTGACTGTACTTGGGTGCCTGAGAGAAGAGAGGAGGAGGAAGAGGCACAACTCCATTAAGGCAGGATGTCCTCTAGGGGGAAGCTTAAGGGCAGCCACCCTATTGCATCACACCGCAGAGCTCCACAGATGCAGGGCGCTGCTGACTCCCCGCTGACTTTTAGAAGTTCCTTGGTGTGGGCCTTTTTCAACACGTGTGCAGCAGATTGCCCCCTTGCTGTTTGCAACCTATGTCTGAAGCAAATAAAACGTGGCCAGAACAGCAGCCGCTTGGGCACCACATGCTTGACCAAACATATGATGACCTGCCATGCAGTCCGTTGGCAACAGCACTTGAAAGACCCACATTAAAGAAAAAGGCGGAGTTCTCCTTGCTCCTCATCTGGAATCTCCAACCCTTCTATACCTCCAGTCCTCTCAAAAACCTGCACTGAGAGGAATGAGGGTATAGCAAAAGGTGTCCCAAGTACTTGCAGCCAACCTGCTAGCAATACACCACCATCTGATTTTAGCAGGTAAATTTCCCTACCCCAGTTGCTGAACCGTAAAAAGAAATTCGGTCCCAGCCATCCACATGCTCAGCGTCTAAATGCTAGCTTGGCCAAATTGCTAGCACTGCAACTGCTGCCTTTTCAGCTGGTAGACTCTGCCCCCTTTTGTGGATTTGTAGAATATGCTGGCAGGTTCCAAAACGCCATTTCTTTTCACGGAAGACCATTCCGGCTCTCTACCGGCATGTAGAAGGCAATGTTTTGGCTTCGTTGGACAAGTACTTATATAGCACCATCAATTTACGCAGTGCTTTACATATACATTGTACATTCACATCGGTCCCTACCCTCAAGGAGCTTACAATCTAAGGTCTCTAACTCACATTCATATACTAGGGCTAATTTAGACAGAAGCCAATTAACCTACCAGCATGTCTTTGGAGTGTGGGAGGAAACCGAGGTACTCAGAGGAAACCCACGCAGGCACAGGGAGAACATGCAAACTCCAGGCAAGTAGTGTCATGGTTGGGATTGGAACTAGCAACCCTTTTTAGTGCTAGGCAAGAGTGCTACCCACCACACCACTGTGCCGCCCAAGTACATGTGATCCTTAGTGACCCAGAGGACTGAGAATTGAATCCCTCTGAAAACTTACGCTGCATGGCCCCCCTGATTCTGCAAAGCCTGCGAAAGGACCCTAGGATTCGTGGTATCAAGGAGAGGGGTCATTACTGGCTGGCAACCCTTCTTGATCCACGTTACAAGGGTAAGGTTGCAGAACTCATCCCACCTTCGCAGAGGGAGCAGAGGATGAAACATCTTCACGAGGCCTTGATGAACGGTTTGTGCAACGCATTTCCAGACCCTGAGAGGTTACAATTTCCTGGTGCTGGACAATGTGTTGCTGAGGCTTCATTCAGTCAGAGGAAGAGCGGTAGAGAAGGTGGCTGGCTGACCGATGCCTTTAAACAATTTTTCAGTCCTCAGTGCCAAGGTCTGATTGGTTCAAGCAACCATTGCCAGCGTCTGCATTACATGGTGCAGGAATATTTAGGGGCAAGAGCAGACTTGGAGACCTTTCCAACAGAGCATCCACTGGATTACTGGGTCTGGAGGATGGACCACTGGCCAAAACTAGCTCAATATGCAATTGAGCTACTGGCCTGTCCTGCATCCTGCGTGCTATCTGAACGCACATTCAGTGCTGCAAGAGGGTTTGTAACAGATCAAAGAGTGCGCCTGTCCACGGACTCGGTTGATAGGCTCACATTCATATAAAATAAATAAGCCTTGGATCAGCAGCTATCAAGCACCTAATGCTGATGTAAATGATTGAATTTGCTATGGATGTGGGATCCCTTGAAGACTGAATGCTGAATATTCTATTCCTCCTCAATCTTGATGATGATAGCTTCCAACAATATGTTTGGTTTAGGGCAACACCACCACCCAAGGCTCAATTTTTCTGCCCCTGTTTAACAGGGGCATGTAATTACAATTTTTGATCTAATATTTCACAGCAGGGCCCATTCCTGCACCCAACAAGAGTATCTGTGGGGTGTTACAGTGTTGTGCCAACACCACCACCCAAGGCCCAATTTTTCTGCTCCTGTTTAACAGGGGCATGTAATTACAATTTTTGATCTAATATTTCACAGCAGGGCCCATTCCTGCGCCCAACAAGTGTACCTGTGGGGTGTTACAGTGTTGTGCCAATACCACCACCAAGGCCCAATTTTTCTGCTCCTGTTTAACGGGGGCATGTAATTACAATTTTTGATCTAATATATCACAGCAGGGCCCGTTCCTGCACTCAACAAGAGTATCTGTGAGGGGTTACAGTGTTGTGGCACCACCAGTAGTTGAACATAAACGAGTGGTCTCTTCATTTGCAGACGTTCGAATGGATTCTGTCTTTGGGAGTCATTCCCTAAGTGGACCTATTTGCATCCCCTGCAACTTCAAAATCAAGAATTATTACACTCGGGACCGTTGCAGCCAGACCTTCATAGTGGATGCTCTGTCGGATCAGTGGAACTTCAACAGGGCATACACCTATCCCCCACTCCCGATCATCTTTAATTTTCTTCGGAGACTCCAAACGGAAGTGGTCAAAGTGGTGGTGATAGCACCTTGCTAGCCGAACATGCCATAGTTTCACCTCCTGCTCCAGCTCGGCTTCCGGGACCCGGTGACCTCTCCCTCTCAGGCCGGACCTTCTCTCTCAAGGGGCAGTCCTGCACCCTTGTCCGGCAATATTGAGACTGATGGTCTGGTTCTTGAGAGGGAGAGGCTGGAATCTCTCGGGTGCGCTTCAAGAGTGATTTCCTTTCAGAAACCATGAAAACAGGCCGAGACAGAAGTACAGTTAAATCACACTTGTTTAATAATAAAAGTAAAAAGAACAAACATAGTCAAAACATAGCCAAAGTTCAGTAACCTGAACCGGTCTACAGATTAGGGAAGATGAAAACAAGTGATTCAAATCTGCTGAACAGTTTTGGGCCCATCTGGGGGATCCCAACTAGCATTTTGCTTGTTCAGGTTTTCTGTGCATCCTCATGAAAGCAGACTCATTGATCTCAATTGGGATGTGGTGGCTGCATGGGCGGAGCCATTGCTCAAATATGACATCTGTGTGGATGCTGTTGTGTGCAGGTCCATGCTCTGGAACCCACACACATAGCCACACCCAAACAGATGTCAGATTGGGAACAGTGGTTGTGTCCATGCAGCGCAGAATCCCAGTTGACATCAATGGGGCTGCTTGCATGGGGATGTAGAGAACACCTGTGCACCCCCATGTGGGTAAACATGACCCTCCAGGAGCATATGCTTTAGCATGGCTGTGTGAAGTAGGCATTAGATATCCTCTGACCGTAGGACCATATGCGGCCTCGGCTTTAAGGGGTTATACCGGGATGATACATACAGCTGCATGCATAATCCCAGTGCTGTTTTTTAGAGCGGGCGGTCGGCTCTTCAAGGTTAACAACTGATGCAGCTAAAAGCCGCTCCGCTGTTATCCCGAAGGAGTGAGAGGGGGTATTCTCCCTTCCCGCCACCTTCCGCCGCTCTTCCCGAGCCTCCTGTCCCACCGGGGAGACCCAATCCATGATCTGGCACTTCCGCTGGCTAGAGTAAAAATGCAAGGAAGCCGTATATGCCCTCGTTCCAGTCTTCTTTCTGTAAACACGGAAACACTGTAAACACTTCCGGTTTACTTGGCTGCCAATGGCGCCGTTTTAAAAAAAATGACAGTATTCAGAATCGCTGTTTTTGGCGATCTGAATACTTTGAAGTGCAAAGGAGGGATTTTAAACCCCGATCCCTCCATAAAGAGTACCTGTCACCACATATTACTGGCACAAAAAAAATATAAAGTGCTCCCATCTCCGCGAGCTCGCGCAGCAAAGAAAACGCACATGTAAGTCGTGCCTGCATATGTAAATGGTGTTCAAATCACACATGAGAAGTATTGCCACGATCGTTAGAGCGAGAGCAATAATTCTAGCACTAGAACTCCTCTGTAACTCTAACCTGGTAACCGTTAATTTTTTTTTAAAGCGCTGCCTATGGAGATTTTTAGGTACCGTAGTTTGTCGCCATTCCACCAGTGCAATTTTAAAGCATGACAAGTTAGGTATCTATTTACTCGGCGTAACATCATCTTTCACATTATACAAAAAAATTGGGCTAACTTTACTGTTTAGTTTTTTTTAATTCATGAAAGTGTCCTTTTTCCCCAAAAATTGCATTTGAAAGACCGCTGCGCAAATACAGTGTGACATAAAATATTGCAATGATAGCCATTTTATTCTCTAGGGTTTATGCTAAAAAATATATATAATGTTTGGGGGTTCTAAGTCATTTTATAGCAAGAAATACAGATTTTACCTTGTAAGCAACAAATGTCAGAAATAGGCTTAGGCATGAAAGGGTTAAACAGCAGAATTTAATGGTTTGTTTATAAAACCCTGTAAATTTTTGGGCTCATTCACACAGGCACTCAGACCCCATACAGCGTGAAGAGCCCTTTGATTAGTTTTGTGTCCTAGTGTCGAACTGCTTGCAGGCAGCCCATATTAGTGAATGGGCACACATGAGCTGTACGGACAAGTATGCAGGAATGGGTGCATGGCCCTGGATGCACAGGCTTCTCCTTGGGGCCTGTACAGCTGATGCATATCCTTTTACTTTTATGAGCTGCCTGCAGCAACTCAGCACTGAAGCATAATACTAAATTAGGGGCCTTCACGCCATAAAGGCTGAGTGCCGGTGTGAATAAGCGTTTAGTTGTCGTGCAGCAATATCTCAGCAATTTTGGGAATTAAAGAAAAAAATGCCAATAGTTATGTAATGGTACCACATAGGCCCAAGGAAAATAATAACTCTTAGTAAGGTATTTTATTCTGGTGCATATTCTGTACTTAAAGGAATTTTGCCCATGTATCACATTATATGACCTTTCACCTATTTCTTATTTACCATTTCTTCTTTTTAAGTCAGTTTTTACACAATTATGTGGTTTGAAGATCAGGAACCAGCTTTACAGCCTGAGGGTTTAGGCTGTGATCTCTAAGGTTAGCTGGGGTAAAGCAGTCATTCTAATGACCTAGGAGGAGTTCTATTCCTTAAAACTCACATGTTTGGAATGTTTTTGAAATGATATGGGAAGTAAAGTATTTATAATGAAACAAGTGTACTACTGGGTAGAGCTGCACGATTCTGGCTAAAATGAGAATCACAATTTTTTTTGCTTAGAAGATAGATCACGATTCTCTCACGATTCTCGTGGCGTAACATCATCTTTCACAGTAAAACAAAAAAAATTGGGCTAACCTTACTGTTTCATTTTTTTTTTTATTCATTGAAGTGTATTTTTTCCCAAAAAATTGCATTTGAAAGACCGCTGGGCAAATACAGTGTGACATAAAATATTGCAGCAATTGCCATTCTATTCCCTAGCGTCTCCGCTAAAATATATATAATGTTTGGGGGTTCCAAGTAATTTTCTAGCAAAAAATATTGATTTTAACTTAAGAAAAAGGTGTCAGAAAAGGATTTAAGCCCCTTTCACACTTATACGACTTGTCCCACGATTTTGTACTGCAAAATCGTATGACAAGTCATTCTCCATGATTTTCAATGACTACCATTCATATTGGCATGACTTTAAGTCGTGCCGACTTGAAAGTAGTCCCTGCACTACTTTGGTCCAACTTCTATGCGAGTTGTACTCCATAGACCTCAATGTTAAACCCTCAAGTAGCATGCAAATTGTGCCTGAAAAATATAGACACGATTTCAGTACGACTTTGTAAGCAAGCCTGGCTCGCTGATCGGGAAAGGAAAACTTTTTTTTCCTTTCGCGATGAGTGACAGGCAGTGCTGACAGCTGTCTGGTATGAATCATGAGGGGGAACGCCGCGCCAAGTTTTAAATGAAAAAAACAGCGTGGGTTCCCCCCAGGGGCATACCAGGCACCTTGTCCCCATGTTGATGAGGACAAGGGCCTCTTCCCGACAACCTTGGCCGTTGGTTGTCGGGGTCTGCGGGCGGGGGGCTTATCGGAATCCGGGAGCCCCCTTTAATAAGGGGGCCCCCAGATCCTGGCCCCCCACCCTTTGTGAATGAGTATGAGGTACATCGTACCCCTACCCATTCACCTAGGGAAAAAAATGTCATTGAAAAAACACACTACACAGGTTTTTAAAGTAATTTATTAGGCAGCTCCGGGGTCTTCTTCCGACTTCTGGGGTGTCTCCAGGGTCTCCTCCCGGTGTCCTGATCTTCTGCCGGCTCCTCCGCTATCTTCTGCAGCTCTATTGCTAGCGGTGGCCCGGACTTCTGCCTTCTGCCTTCTTCTTTTCTTCCAATGTTGACACGACGCTCTCTCCGGCTGGAATGCTCTCTGAGCACTCCGCAATGGACTTATATAGGCGGTGACCCCGCCCCCTTATGAGGTCACTGTCCTGGGGCATGCTGGGACTGTGCCGTCATAAGGGGGCGTGGTCAACATCACCCGGTGACCACGCCCCTAAAACATCACAGTCCCAGCATGCCCAGGGACTGACGGCATAAGGGGGCGGGGTCACCGCCTCTATAAGTCCATTGCTCAGAGAGCATTCCAGCCGGAGAGAGCATTGTGTCAACATCGGAAGAAGAGAAGAGGGAAGAAGACAAGAAGGCAGAAGACAGAAGGCAGAAGTCTGGGCTACCGCTAGCAAGAGAGCTGCAGAAGATAGCGGAGGAGCCGGCAGAAGACCCGGAGAGCGCGGAGTAGAACCGGAGAGACCCCCGAAGTCGGCAGAAGACCCCCGAAGTTGGAAGAAGACCCCCGAAGCCGGAAGAAGACCCCCGGCTGTCTAATAAATTACTTTAAAAACCTATGTACTTTTTTTTGTTGACACTTTTTCCCTAGGTGAATGGGTAGGGGTACGGTGTACCCCATACTCATTCACATAGGGTGGGGGCCGGGATCTGGGGGCCCTCTTATTAAAGGGGGCTCCCGGATTCTGATAAGCCCCCCGCAGACCCCGACAACCAACGGCCAGGGTTGTCGGGAAGAGGCCCTTGTCCTCATCAACATGGGGACAAGGTGCTTCGGGGTGGGGGGCCTGCAGGGCGCTCCCCATGCCCCAAAGCACCCACCCCCCATGTTGAGGGCATGCAGCCTGGTACGGTCCAGGAGGGGGGGGGGGCGCTCGCTCGTCCCCACCCCCATTCCTGACCGGCCGGGCTGCGTGCTCAGATAAGGGTCTGGTATGGATTTTGGGGGGACCCCATGCCGATTTATCAGCGTAGGGGTTCCCCTTACAATCCATACCAGACCTAAGGGCCTGGTATGCCCCTGGGGGGGAACCCACGCCCGTTTTTTATTTAAAATTTGGCGCGGAGTTCCCCCTCATGATTCATACCAACTACTGTATGTTTTCATTTGTTAATGCCAAAGTTGTGGCAAAGTCGTACAAAGTAGTACCGCTCCCAAATCGCGGCAAAACCGCGGCAACATAGCCGCCGCAAAATCGCTGTAAAATCGTGCGACTTTGAAGTTCTATAAGTGTGAAAGGGCCTTAGACTTTAAGTGGTTAAACTTCCTGCATTTACACGTTGTTGAAAACTTGGCAGACTCCCCCAGATTATTTATTTACACAGAAGTTCTATCCCTTTGATCTAAGAAGGAAGCTTAGTTACAATGTTTCAAGTTAAAGACTTGGCAGGCTGCCCGATGCTTTCTTTTGACAGCTGAGTGAGCAGATAAAGTCTCTCCACTTGTTTATATGAAAGAATCGGCAAAATCTGCAGGAGAGATCGTCGGGGGGATCGAGATCACGATTTTTTAACGATTAATTGTGCAGCTCTACTACTGGGGTACTTAGGGCCCACTTTCAAACAGGAAGTGGATGTAGCTAACTGTGAGGGAGTGTCTTATTATTGTAAAGCTGCCCATACAAAGAGTGAGTTTTGACTAGTTCCAAAAACTGGCCACAAGTCACTCTGTTGGTGGCTCTGGCAGCCCTCTCTTGTTCAATACCTCTTGATTGGCTTAGATTGGCTGAATCGATCCTGCATCCAATCAGAAGCAGACACTGGTGGGGTATTTTGACAGCCGGCAAACTGTGTCTATATAACCAGCTTGGGCTCCTTCACACCAGATGCATTGGGACTATGCTGGCAGCTATTTCTATTGTAGCGCCAACGCACATAAAGTCTTTGTCTCTTATGGTGTCAGATCACACCATTGCACCGGAGTGAACAGAACTGTATCAATGTGTCAATTCTTCAAAATAAAGAAAAAAAAAGATCAATGTGTCTCCCAGCACACACCACCAACGGGCATGCAATCAGTGCAGATTGCTAGTCTGAATGAGACTCTCTGACAGAGACTGCCCTCATGCAGCAGAAAAATCCTCATAGGGCTCACTCACACTAGTTAGTTGGGAGGTGGTAAAACCCCACAGTTGAGCAGTGCTTTTACTGCCCTGCAACTGCTAATCCCTTTAGCTGCAGAGGCAGTGGCTAGGGGTGAATACATGCTGCGAAAATAATTATACCCTGTCATTTCCAGAGAGGCCGAACGTGACCCATTTAAGTGCATGAGACTGCTTTGCAAGCGCCCTGCAGCCGAAACAATGCATGCGGTTGTGGCACACTACTGCAGGGTTTAAGGGCTTGGGCACACTAGTTTTTCTCTCTAAAGAGTGATCCGCATTCTGACAGGTGGTGAGAAATTGATACAACACTTTAACCCCCTATACCTCGCACCTGTGCCACAACTGCATGCATTGCACATAGTTGCGAAGCACATGCAGAAAGGTTCCATTCACTTAGCCATAACGCCCATTGAAAGTCACAGGGGGCATAATTGCTGCCATGGCTATGAAGCAAAGCATCATGGCCATGCCATGTGTACACTCCCTCTGCAGCTAGCAGTTGGGGCAGTAAAATGTGTCTGGACCACTGAGTTGTACTGCCCCCCCCCCCCCCCAACCACTAGCATTCATATAATGAACGCTTGTCAAAGATTGGTTGGGAGTTACAAAAGCTTCCCAGAGATTGATTGCATGTTAATACACACCATTGTTCTGACATAGCAGACAGTCAATACCAAAAACAGTTGCCCATGCATAACTAGCTGTGTGCAACACTAGCGGCTAAAAAAAGGGAAATATATGACAATAATAAATAGTGTTGGGTGAGTAGTTCAGGCCGAGCACACAGTGAATAGCCGCCGGTTGTTGAAGGAGTGGGCCAGGAAGCTGGCTGCCGTGTCCTTAACAACGGATGGGTCATCAGCTGTCAGCGGTCTTACCCAGTGACAGCTGAATAAAAAAAAAAAAAAAACATTGTCGGCAATAGAAAAATTTAATAAAAAATAAAACCTCATGGGGTCCCCCCCAATCCATACCAGACCTTTATCTGAGCATGCAGCCTGGGAGGCCTCTTCCCCACAACCCTGGGCGGTGGTTGTAGGGGTCTGCAAGCAGGGGGCTTATTGGAATCTGGAAGCCCCCTTTAACAGATCCTGCCCCCCCATGTGAATGAGTAGGGGTACTCATTCACCAAAAAAGGGTTAAAAAGAAATAAAAACACACATACAGTTTTTGACAATTCCTTTATTAAAAATAAAAAACAATGTCCCCGGATGTAGATCCATCATCAATCACGACGCCTGCCACACCTCCGGACCCAAAACAAAAAAGCTCCGCCCGCGACGAAGGCTAAACGCCGACTGTCTGCTCTGCCATCTGACAGTTCTTAAATGGGTAAGGGGTGGAGCCGACCCAGCATGCATCTGTCAGCAAAGCATCCCCTATGTTGAGGGCATGTGACCTGGTATGGTTCAGGAGTGAGGGGGAGCGCTCACTCCCCCCCCCCCCTCCTGGCCTGCCACGCTGCATGCTCGTATAAGGGTATGGATTTTGGAGGGAGCCCACAATGTTTTTTTTTTCATTTTTCAATTGCCGGCAATGTATTTTTTTTTATTAAGCTGTCAGTGGGGAACATTAATTGATACCCCCTGTTTTTTTAACATTTTCATATTGCCAGCAATGGCTTGAAGCTGGGAAAATTAATTTAATCACTTCAAGCCCGAGCCTCTTTTTTTACACTTGTTGTTTACAAGTTAAAATCATTTTTTTTGCTAGAAAATTACTAAGAACCCCCAAACATTATATATTTTTTTCTAACACCCTAGAGAATAAAATGGCGGTTGTTGCAATACTTTTCACACCGTATTTGCACAGCCATGTTACAAGCGCATTTTTTTTTTGGGAAAAATACACTTTTTTAAATTAAAAAATAAGACAACAGTAAAGTTAGCCCAATTTTTTTATATACTGTGAAAGAGAATGTTACGCTGAGTAAATTGATACCCAACATGTCATGCTTCAAAACTGCGCCCGCTCGGGGAATGGCGACAAAGTTTTACCCTTAAAAATCTCCATAGGAGATGTTTAAAAATTTTTGCAGGTTACTAGTTTTGAGTTACAGAGGAGGTCTAGGGCTAGAATTATTGCTCTCACTCTAACGATTGCGGTGATACCTCACATGTGTGGTTTGAACACAGTTTTCATATGCAGGCGCTACTCACGTATGCGTTTGCTTCTGCGCGCAAGCTCGTCAGGACAGGCGCTTTAAACAATTTTTTTTTTCTTTTTTATTTCACTTTTAGTTTTTTATTTTGACACAGTTTAAAAAAAAAAAAATTGGGTCACTTTTATTCCTATTACAAGAAATGTAAACATCCCTTGTAATAGAAAAAAAGCAGGACCTCTTAAATATGAGATCTGGGATCAAAAAGACCTCAGATCTCATATTTACACTACAATGCAATAAAAAAATAAATAATTGAAAAATAATACATAAATACAAAGATACATTTCTCCTTTAAGAGCTCTGGGCGGAAGTGACTTTTAACGTCGCTTCCACCCTCCCATGCTATGGAGCCGAGCAGGGGCCATCTTCCCCTCAGTTGGCAGCCAGCCAAGTATGGGAGAGGACGCGATTGTTTCTGGCGCTACCGGCGGGTCTGGTAAGCAGCGGAGACGACCGGAGCGCGGCGGGAGGGGGCCACCTCTCCCGCTGTCGATAAAAGTGATCTCGCTGCAAATTCGCCACGGAGACCACTTTTATCCCAAAAAGAAACGCTCAGCGTTCCCGAAAATGAATAAACAGGGGTCACTGCCATAACCCCAGTATTTAGTGTCAAAGTACTGACGTACAGGTACGGCGATTTGCGTGAAGTGGTTAAATTTTTTCTTCTTTAGATATGTCAGTTTTGCTGCAGCAGGTTCTATACATATAGTACAGATGCGCCACTTTACAGGCAGGCTAAGGGGACCCCCAGGCTTTATATTTAAAGGAATTTTTCATTTTTATTGTTTCACGTTGAGCACCATTAAAATCACTGCTCCTGTAAAAGCGATCTTTTTAAAACAAAAGTTTGCATTGATACATGTCCCCAGGGCAGTACCCAGGCCCCCATACCCCTTTTATCTCAATAAGATACAGTATGCCTGCAGGTGTCAAACTACAAGACAAGCAACATGACAAAGATCACATTGGCATTTTTTCTTTCTTAACCACAGTGTGTACAGTTTTCTTAAAGCCCATCTCCAAGGAAAGTAAAAATACTTCACTGCAGTGAAATTAACCCCCACACTACAATGATTAAATGCTTGTTTATGCCTAGGGGACAGCAGTTTTACTTAAGCCGACCAAAGACAGTTCAAATCTTGGTCTGTTCAGCAGCAACCATTCGAGATTCGTATGGGCAGGCAGAATGTACCCAAGTTGATTGATTGATCAACTTGGGTACAACCAGCCTGCCAGATTTAACATGCAATTATTGCTGGCGGCTGTTATAGTTGTTAGCAATAATCACTGTGTTCACCCTGGGAGAACACAATGGTTTGGTGGGAGGGATTCCCCTGTCAACACTGTGTTGATGGGGGAATCGTGGTCAACCCGTGGTTGTAGGAAAGAAATTCACTCCAACTATGGCAGGCCTTACCCAATCCTCTGGTCGATCGGCAGCTTGCACACTCCTCTATTCCCCTACGCTCCAGCAGATCCTTCCCCATCCTTCTAAACCATTGATTCCCCCAGTTGTTCTCCCACTGGAATGTATGGTGCATGCATGTTTTAGTCCCCAAGTGCATAACTTTAAAATAGAAGTATCTTTTTTTAAAATTTTAGATACATACTTGCCTAGGTGGAAGCTGCATCTGTCCCCTGCCGTCTCTGCACTGAGAACTGAGCCACTGAACATCGACGGTGGCTCGGTTCTCACAGCTCCCCGAGAGGAGAACTGCTGACTGTCAGTCAGCATCTCTCCTCTCTGCTTCTCCACGCTCATTGGAGCGCTGAGCTGTGGAGGGGCAGGGATTGGCCGTCTCAAAAAATGTAAGTAAATAAACATACCTATGAGGGTGTCTACACTTTCACCCTCATAGGTATGTTTATTTACTTACATTTTTTGTTCATCCCTCTCCTTTTTAAAGATCATTATTATAGATGCTTTATACTTCTCCTCCTTAGTACCCATTCCTCTTGGGCTACAGGAATGTATTGTCTTTTGTCTCGTTACTACTTCCTATCCTGCTATGGTAATACTCCATCTCCTGCAGGCTAATGGGAATTTATACAATATTACCTATTAGTACTGCTTTGTTACTGATGATATCCACTTTGTTTTTAATATTTGTATCTTCCTAATTGAATAAAACATACACTTTTTTATGATGTATTATAGTTTCTATTTCTAAAAAAAAATTTTTTCTATCATGCAAGTGCCGGTAAAGTCCACCTAGGGGAATCCTTTTCTTGTGTTAAAACAAAACAGAAGAGAACAACCAAAAAGAAAAAAGGGGGGTCACGTCTTGCTTTCGGATAATAGCATTACATGGAGAGTTCAGAGACCCAGAAGGCTTATAGACCAAAAAGAAAGGGTCACACATCGCTGCCCTGTAGACCACAAAAATAAAGTGGAATACATGCAGGTAGAGTTACCTCTGGAGCTCGAAGATGGAGCACTCTTTGGTTGTTAAAGGGGGGCGAAAAAACGCTGTATGAATTAGGTAAGGTGTAGGACTGAATTTGCTCCTTTGTCCATGTCCCCAATATTTCAAAGTGTGTACAACATGGTATCTGTGAAAAAACTGAACATTCATCCAGAATCAATGTCACAAGCAGGGAGCACGCATGTGAAGGACTGCATAAGGAGGGGGTCAGTGCCACTCCAGGGATCCGGGACAAGGTAAAAGGATCAATAAAGGAAAGGGAGAGCAGATATAAGTGTGTTAGCAAACCTGGTCTCTAGCTCCCTGAAAGGCGAACACAGCATTAGGGAGGCACATGTGCTGTAGAGAGCGTACGTCAACCATCCCTAGGCACTCCACGACTAGTCAGCAGCTCTTCTAGGGGAATCAAGACGTTCCAGCCAGGACAGGACTTCTTCCGGGTCTTCAAAAAAATATACACGGCCTTCCCTCTCCACTCTAAGTCGACCCGGGAAGAGCATAGAGTATTTGAGATGTTTGACCCTGAGCCTTCTCTTCGCTTCTGTAAAATGTTGACGGCGGCGTTGTACGTCGGCGGAGAAGTCCGGGAAGATTGCAATTCTGGAACCGCCGAGCTCGATGTTGCCTTTCATCCTGCCCAGTCTTAGGACTGCATCCCGATCTTTAAAATTTAAGAATTTGGCAATAAATGTACGGGGTGGAGCCCCTTTGCGGGGGAGCTCTGGCTGGCATACGGTGAGCTCTTTCTACCGCAAAGGCTGAGGAGAAGGCTTCGCGACCATAAGTAGTAATAAGGAGTTGTTCCAAATAAGTAGTTGGGTCTTTGCCCTCCGCTGCCCCTGGCAAGCCGATAAATCGGAGGTTACATCTCCTCAGCCTATTTTCCATGTCGTCTTGCTTATGGATAAGCTGGGAGAGTTGTAGCTGTATGCGATCAGTTTCCGTACGGAGTGGATGTACGGCATCCTCCACTTCACTGATGCGGGTCTCGGCCGACGTGACTCTCTCTCTGAGTTTCTGGAAATCCCGCCGTATGAGAGAGATATCAACCTTTACCTCCTCAATTTGCGTTATTAGGGAGGTACGGCAGAAGTTTATTGCCTCCAGTCGTTTTTCTGTGTCCTTGCCCGCTGCGGCCTGTGCAGAGCTCGTGGCGCTGCCATCTTGTCCCGGGCCGTCTTTATCCTGCCGGCGGTATTGGTCGAGTTTAGATATGGCAGCGCTCTGGGATTTCGGCGGTGACATGTTCAGGTTAGTGTCCGATCTCATCCACACCGATTAGGATCTATCAGGAGACTTTGAGGAGATAGGATTAGCGAATTGCAGGATTAATGGACGGAGCTCTTCTCTTTTGCGTCCTACTCCATTCCCCGGCAGGCTACGCCCCCAGCAAAAACTCTTCTATGTAGTTTTGTTTATGTAACTCGCAGGTATCTTTCCAACTAAGTTAAAACTAACCAGGTTGGAGTTACTTTTTAAAGAAATTGATCCTTTTTTAAATATAGGCCAGTCATTAAAGAGTCTCTAAAAATCGAAACAAATGGCTTTGAAATAACAGAGCTCAACTCTTTGAGGACATGGGGTGTAAGTCATATGGTCCAGGTGCTTTATTCACCTTTATTTTGTCAAAAATTTTTTCTGGACCATATTCGTTTTGTGCCATTGTGGATCAATTGTCAATACTATCTCCATTATGACTTGATGTGCCCCATATTCCTTTGTATACACAGAGATGAATACGGTATTTAAAAATGAGCTTTTTCTTTGCCTCCAGTCACCAACTCAAAATGATCTTATAAAAGGGCCTACATGCTCAGATCTGACCTGACTATTTTACTATTAATATATTTGAAGGATTTGGGGGTGTTTGTCCTACTCTCTTTGCAATCTGTTAGGTTTGATTTTTTGCAGCCTTGCTTCTTTTTTTACATATTCTGTTAGCTTATTTGTCCCTTTTAAATGATATTGATAATGTTCCTTAATTCACCTATATTGTATAATTACACTCACTGGGCACTTTATTAGGTACACCTTGCTTGTACTAGGTTGGACCCCCTTTTACCTTCCAAACTGTCTTAATTCTTTGTGGCGTAGATTTAACAAGGTGTTGGAAACATTCCTCAGAGATTTTGGTCCATATTAACATGATAGCATTACGCAGTTGCTGCAGATTTGTCGGCTGCATATCCATGATGCAAATCTCCGATTCCACCATACCAAAGGTGCTCTATTGAATTGAGATCTGGTGACTGTGGAGGCCATTGGAGTACAGTGAACTCATTGTCATGTTTAAGAAATTAGTCTGAGATGATTTGAGCTTTGTGACATGGTGCATTATCCTGCTGAAAATAGCCTTCAGAAGGTGGGTACACTGTAGTCATAAAGGGATGGACATGGTCAGCAACAATACTCAGGTAGGCCATGGCGTTTAAACCATGCTCAATTGGTACTAAGGGGCCCAAAGTGTGCCAAGAAAATATCCTCCACACCATTACACCCCCACCACCAGCCTGAACCATTGATACAACACAGGATGGATCCATACTTTCATGTTGTTTACGCCAAATTCTGACCCTACCATTACCTTTTCAAATCTGTTCAAAGCTGACAGGAGTGGCACCCGGTGTGATCTTCTGCTGCTGTAGCCCATCTACTTCAAGGTTCCATGTGTTGTGCATTCAGAGATGGCATTCTGCATACGTTGGTTTGTAGAATACCGGATGCAACCACTTGTACAGTAACAAGTGTTTATTTAAAGCTGAGTTCCATCCAATTTTGAGAGGTGGTCTTAAACGAAAGACCACCTCTCCACACCTCATTTTTGCATATTTAATTTTTTTTTTTTTACTTTCTAACTTACCTTTTTTGGAAGTACTAAGAGTACTTCTGATCCAGCCAGGCTGCGGCTGAGGATGTCACATCCTCTTCTGCGGCAAGCCCCCCATGTGTTTGTCTCAGAAGACAAGCTGGCTATTGACAAAGTGCTGCGTGACTCGCGCATGCGCAGTCGGAAACCGGCAGTGAAGCCGCAAGGCTCCACTGCCGATTTCTCTTAGTTGGAGTGGCGGCGCCTGCACCCAATCCGGTGGACGGATCGGCCTCGGAGGGCTGACATCGCAGGCTCCCTGGACAGGTAAGTGTCCTTATTAAAAGTCAGCAGCTACAGAGTTTGCAGCTACTGACTTTTAAAAAAAAATTTTGGCTTTAAGTTACTGTTGCATATCTATCATCTTGAACCAGCCTACCCATTCTCCTCTGACACCAACAAGGCATTTTCTTCCACACAACTGACACTCACTGGATATTATTTTTCAGACCATTCTCTGTAAACCACAGGGATGGTTGTGCATGAAAATCCCAATAGATCAACAGTTTTTGAAATACTCAGACCAGCCCGTCTGGCACCAACAACCATGCCACGTTCATCCCCTTTTTTCCCCATTCTGATGCTCAGTTTGAACTTTAGCAAGTCGATTGAGTTGCTGCCATTAGATTGGCTGATTCGCAATTTGTGTTACCAAGCAATTGAACATGTGTACCTAATAAAGTGGCTATTGTGTGATTGTATGTTTTAATTTTTAGCCTTTTAAAATTTTTGCCCATAGGAATATAATTTGCAGTATGTTTACATACAGTTTATTTAAAGCATTCCCATTTATGTTCTCTATTCGTTAATGACAATATTCCCTTTGAGTCTAAATCTTGGAAAGTGGCCCTCAGCCTTGAAAAATCTGCTCTCTTGAAGATAAGTGTTTTATATATCCAGTATGTGCCTGTTGTTTACAGCTAACATTAAATGAAAACATGTTATGGTCATGAATGTTAGTAATAAGCTCTGCAATGTTTGCGATTAACAGGTCCAGCAGAGCTTTATTTATAGTTGGGACTCCTATAAACTGTTTCATAAAATTGTCTTGTAATCCCCCCATTATTTTTACTGTTCCAGCCCTTGCCGCCTTTGCTTTCTGTGAAAGGAGCTCCACTATGGACCATCTCCACTATGGCCTATAACAAACTCCAACAATTAACTTTGAAGTATGCTCATCTATATGCAGCTTCGCCTATAATGTTTCAGCACCATCGCACTCTCCATCAACTAAGTCCTTTTTTACACACACTTTGAGATCACTTTTCACATAGAGATAGACAAAGCCACCTTACTGTTTTACCCTGTCTCTCCAAGCGAGCACAGCCAGAAATATTAATAGCCCAATGGTATGAAGAATGAAGCCAAGATTCAGCAATACAAATTAAACCATAGTTTCCCTTCATGTGCCAAAGCTTCCAACTCTGCTATTTTGCTTGCCAGTTTTTTGGAATTAGTGAACAAACACTTTAACTGCTTGCCGCCCACGTAACGTCATACAGTATGATGTTGCGGACTTTGAGCGTTAATTTCTGAATAATTCCTGCAGCTACAGGCATCATTCAGATATTTTCTTTTAGAGCCGATGATTCCCTTCACCATAAGAATGATCAAAGCAGCTCTTCAACCACTTGACCGTTCTTATAGGCAGCGGGAGTGGAGCTCCCCCCCTCCAGCAGCCCTCTGGTGCTTCTCCCGGCTCGCCCCTGCGATTGGCGAACTGGAGAAGGAACCGACCAGCCCCGGATGCTGACCATAGAGATTTCCGGCAGGCCAGATGGTCCCCAGAGTCTCTATGACCATTCGGAGGCTGGGCACGATGTTTGTTATGACGTCACGCCCGTCCAGGATCGTTTTTTTTAATTTTTTTTATTTTTAGGCTTCCCAGCCTAGAGGTGAGATCTGGGGACCTGTCAAGCACTTTTCCTTTACAATAGGAAATAAAAGAGATCCTCAAAAAAAAATGTAAAAAGAAAGTGTCAAACTAGAAAAATAAAAGTAACAATAAAAAAAAAAAATTTAAGCGCTCGCAGAAGCGAACGCATGTGTAAGTCACGCCCACATATGTAAATGGCGTTCAAACCACACATGTGAGGTATCGCCGCGAACGTTAGAGCGAGAGCAATAATTCTGGCACTGGATGTTTTCTGTAACTCAAAACATGTAACTTGTAAAAAATTTTAACGCGTCACCTATGTGGATTTTTAAGTACAGAAGTTTGGCGCCATTCCACGAGCGTATGCAACTTTGAAGTGTGACATGCTAGGTATCTATTTACTCGGCATAACATCATCTTTCACATTATACAAAAAAATTGGGCTAACTTTACTGTTTTGTTTTTTTAATGCATGAAACTTTTTTTTTCCAAAAAAAAAGTGTTTGAAAAATTGCTGCACAAACACCGTGCAACTGGTCCCACAGAGATCTCTCTTTACGTTTAAAAGAACCACCTCCCTGAGAGACAAGATCACCACCAGCGAGTTTAAGGCAGGGACAAATAAAACACACTGTAAGTATAAGGGAACATTCATGTGTGGAAAATGTAAATATTGCAAATATATGCTTACAACAAAAAATCCGACTCTTCCAAATGGCCAGCCCTTCCACCCCAAACATTTTGCCAATTGTAGGACCTACGGGGTGGTATACCTACTTTTGTGCGAATGTACATGTTTTTATATAGGGAAAACTAAAACTGAATTCTGGAAGAGGGCATATAGACACCTAGTGAGCATGGAAACATGCGATCCGAATCTCCCACTTGGGAGACACACCTTAACAGTACATAAGGGTAAATGTCCTAAAATTAAATTTCTTATTCTGGACCGGGTACATCCGGAATCGAGGTGAGGTGACTGGAATAAGACACTTTTACAGTTAGAGTCCCGTTGGATATATAATTTAAAAGCTACCCAACTCCCAGGCTTAAACGAAACCATCTGGTTTAAACCCTTTCTTGAAGGTTTCTCATCAGGCGGCAGAGAGCAATGAATAAGATAACTATACTATACAATACATATTTACACTTGGACCGTAGATTGAATCTAGCAATATATATGTATGCCCAGCCCGGTTATTGCTCACTGCTTATTATCTAAACTCATGCCTATATAGAAATGGGACCATAATATGCTGTAGGATATATTGCAACGATATGTTTTGGACATTCTGATTAAATTGCTGTCATATATTTGCCCACTATACATTGTGACATCTTAAGTTGCAATAATCCGGACTATGTATACGCATAACTGAGTGAAATTCCTGGATTTTACCCATATATTGTATATCTGAGTTGTATATTCTCCATGCTTGTTAATCTAAGTCACTGTCTAAGAATACATGCCCTTCCATTAAGATCCGTCCTAGCCTGTATAACACTGCCCATCAGCGTCTATTCCTACAATGGTGACTAATTGACTATATATGTATTTATGTTTCCTCCACAGTATGCACAACTTTTGTGCTTCAACCTATTCTACATTTTGTCCACACTGTGATCTGCTATCCGCCCGCCACACAAAACCGCCTGAGTGTTTCCGGCTCATGGCGGCGCTGTGTGAGGTACAGTGTTGCTGACACTGTCCTCCATCTTGCGACCCCAGCGGACATGCGCAGTCCGTCGGGGAAGCTAGACGTGCCGGCGGGTGCAGTAGGCGTGGCCACGCCTCACTGCGCCTGCGAGCGCATGCGCTGTGGAGGCCTGGCGGCGCTCGCTCCACCCGGGGGGCCAGCCGCAGCGCGTCCGTCCCTCCTCCACCACTTACAATAAGCTGTTGCTGTCTCTCACTAACAGCTGATTGGTGGGGAGGGCCTTAAATATTCAGCTAATGCTCACACCGAGCGTCATCTGCTTTGGGCAGGACGCTGTCGGTGTGAGCTGCTGCCACAAGATTGTAAGTAACTTCAACATCATATTGAACCTATGCACACTTATAGACCTAGACTGTACTATTGAAACTACAAGTCACGAATCTTATATCACAACTATGCCCTCTCTATTTCTTACCTCTTCCCCCTTCTTCCTCCCTTTCCTTCCCCCCCCTCCTTTCCCCCCCCTTCCCCTTTCCCCTCCTCTCCCTGTTCTTTCCCCCCTTCCTTCCCCTCCCCTCCCCCCTCCCCCCTCCCCCCTCCTTCCCCTTTCCCCCCCCCCTCTACCCCCCTTCTTTTTTTCTTTTTGTCTTCTTTTTTTCTTTTCTTTCTTTCTTTTTTTTTTTCTTTTTTTCCTTTCCCCCCTCCCCCCCGTTCCTTTCCTCTCTCTCCCCCCCCACTCTCGCTCCCCCCCCTTCCCTCTCCTTTCTTTTTCCCCCCCTCTTTTTCTCTTCTGCTTATTTTCCCTTTCCCCCCCCCCCGCCTTCCTTTCTTCATGCCCTTTTTCCCTGTCTTTCCCCCCCCTCCTCCCTTCCCCTTTCCCTTCCCCTTCTTCTTTCCCTCCCTTCTCCTTTCTTCCCTCCCCCCCCCCCTTTTCCCTCTTTCCTTCCCCTCTCTTTTCCAAACCCCCCCCCCCTCCCCCCCCTTTTTCCTTTTTCCCCCCCTTTTGATCAAATTGAACATTGCCAATCAGGGACAAAGCTGTTGAATCCCTATTCTATTCTATCCCCAAACACATATCTTTTTTTAAATATATCCTAAACTGTCAAGACAAATGACAGAAGTACTAAAATGAGATTTTTATATGTTCCTTCTCCTTTATGTCGATCCTCTAGCCCTCTGAGTCCCACCTGGTCTACACATATCATCAGCTGGTGACCCTTTTTCGAACTCTATACCGTAGGCCTATCAGGTAGGATACATCTCAAGATCCCCTACCCATCACTGAATCTACTCATTTTTCTAGTTATTATACACTCATTTATACATTTTTCACAACTTACAGGACCCGCATTTGGCCCCAGTGTGATTCCAGATCCAAACTTTTTTGCATGCCCTCGATTAATGGGCCTCTCTTCCTATCATAAGGAAGTAAAACCACTTCATATATCCTTACCCATTTATTTCTACCTCGATAGAGGCCATATGAATACCTTGGATATACTAAACAAAGCTTTATACACCATGATTGGAGGATGCACTTGATGGGCAGTATGTGTCAATATCGTTGTTTTTAAAAATCTCTCTGGAATGCGCAGCCAACATTTATTTATACCAATGTAAGTGGAAACGAAAATGAATATAATATTGCACCTATATGTTTTATGGCTTGATATACACATGTATTTATTATGTCTATGTTGTATATACCATTTCCTATACAGAAATTCCTATTAAAAACTTACACCCACCACTGAAGAAGGAGGCTAAAACAACTCCGAAACGCGTCGGTTGCAAGCGTATTGGTATCAATAGCTATAAAAAATATGTGGAACTGCATTCCTTTTTTATCTATGTTATTTGTTTGATGTCTTTATGAGAATTCTTTGTAATTAATAAATTGTTGTTTACTTAAATATACTCTCCTACATATCCTTTTATATGTGCCTTTAAAGTCCACTAGGGGAATTATCTCTGTTCAAATTCTTAAATTTAGGATGTGGCACAATCTGCAGATAATTAGCCGACCAAACCCCTGTCTTCAAACACCGTGCAACGACCGCCATCTTATTCTCTAGGGCAGGGATCCTCAAACTACGGCCCTCCAGCTGTTGCGGAACTACACATCCCATGAGGCATTGTAAAACTCTGACATTTACAGACATGGCTAGGCATGATGGGAATTTTAGTTCTTGAACAACTGGAGGGCCATAGTTGGAAGACCCTTGTTCTAGGCACTCTGCTAAAAAAAAATGCATAATATTTGGGGGGATTTTTACATGTAGGAGAGAAATGCCAGAATTGGCCTGGGTAGCAAGTGGTTAAAGTGATTGTAAGGGTTCGTTTTTTTTAATTTAAAATAACAAACATATCATATTTACCTCCACTGTGTAGCTCGTTTTGCACAGAGTGGCCCTGAACCTGCTCTTCTAGGTTCCCCCAGCGGCTCTCGTGGCTTCTCCCCGCATCAGATAACCCCTTCGGGGAAGCACTTCCCCGAGGGGGTTACCTTGCGGGAGTGCTCCAGAGTCCAGCATTTGTGTCCATAGACATGAATGCCAGACTCGGCCCCGTCCCCCGGCGCCCGCGTCATTGGATTTGATTGACAGCAGCGGGAGCCAATGGCTGCACTGCTATAAATCTAGCCAATCAGTACACCAGTAAGCGGCTATAGCTGGTGTGCTCGTCCCTGGCCCGAGAAAAAGAGGGTTAAGGTAAGTAAAACAGTGGCACTGGGGGGCTGCTGGACTGTAAGAGGTTTTTCGCCTCAATGCATAGAATGCATTGAGGTGAACAACCACAACAGTTTACAACCCGTTTAATTCATTATCGCAGTTTGCACTTGTGTTTTGCATATCTTTTTAGTAGTACAAGTAATACTATAATTGCCAATAGTTGTTTGTAACATGAGAAACTCCTTGTCACCTGCAAAAGCCATCCCCCATGCCACTGTCCACTAGCATCTGACTTCTGTCTGACTTGTCTGTCCCAATATATATTGTAATTTTCCCTTCCCCCTCAAGCCTAGTTGAAATACTCCAGCCTCCCTATAAACCTCTCCCCAAGCATAGCAGACTCCTCTTTATTTAGGTGCAAATCATCTTTAGGATATAGGTAGTACTCCAATGAAAAGTCAGCCCAATGCTCTAGAAACCCCAATCCTTCCCTCTTTATCCTTTATTAAGAAAGTCACGGATCGAAAGAGCACTTATGCACTGAAGGATAGGACTCCTTTCCCTGCTAATGCTCACTCAACTCATTCAGTCAGTGTCACTTGGGCTTCTCAACACCAGGCGGCTGTTCTTGCAAGGCCACCAGTGGCAGCCCGTCCATTAGGGGCGCCCGGGCGCCACTCCCTCTCTCCACACCACCCCCTATATGACCAATGGATAGATTCATGCATAGCATGAATCTATCCATGTCGACCGCCATCTTATTCTCTAGGGCAGGGATCCTCAAACTACTGTCCTACAGTGGCCCCGACCAGTGGGTTTACGTCCTCTGCAGCGTTTCCTGGGCTTTGCCAACTATTATCGGAAGTTTATTCATAACTTCTCGTCTCTGCTCAAGCCCCTGACTGATATGACCAGAAAGGACGGTAACCCACAGAGTTGGTCTCTGGAGTCCATTAAGGCCTTTGAGAGTCTCAAGGATGCCTTTGTTTCTGCTCCCGTGTTGGCACACCCTGATCCTATGTTACATTTTATCCTTGAGGTTGATGCTTCTGAGACTGGTGTTGGTGCTCTTCTGTCTCAACGTCCTACCTCTGAGATTGATATGTATCCTTGTGGCTACTTTTCCAAGAAATTGTCACCTGTGGAGTGTAATTATGAGATTGGTGACAGAGAGCTGTTGGCGATCATTTTAGCCCTGAAAGAATTGAGACATCTCCTCGAAGGTACCACTGTGCCAGTTCTCATTCTTACTGGCCATAAGAATCTCACATTCTTGTATGAGGCTAAATGCCTCTCTCCCTGAAGGGCGCGATGGGCTCTTTTCTTGTCAAGTTTCAATTACATTGTCTCATTCTTGCTAAAAATGTAAGGGCTGACGCCTTGTCACGACAGTTTTCCTCCACTTCCAAGTTGGGGTCGGTTCTGTTTCCTGTGATTTCTCCTGATCATATTCTGGCTACGGTTCGCACCGGTCTCACTTGTCATTTGGGTGACAAAATTCTTGCTGCTCAGGTCCATGCTCCTCCTGAGGAAACCTTGTGACTGCTGCTTTGTCCCAGAGAGTCTCTGTACTGCCGTGCTTCAGACTTGCCATTCTCCCAAGGCTGCTGGCCACCCCGGGAGGAATCATCTCGTATGGGCCATTTTTCAACAATTATGGTGGCCTAGTCTACGTGCTGATGTAGCTGCCTGTTCCGTGTGTGCTCAGAGTAAGACTCCACAACACCTTCCAGTGGGCCTCCTACAACCCATACCCAATGGAGAGAAGCCCTGGACCCACCTGTCTATGGATTTCATTGTGGAGTTACCCAACTCTCAGGGCAACACAGTTATCCTTATGGTGGTTGACTGGTTCTCAAAGATGTGTCATTGTATTGCACTTAAGAAGTTGCCCACTTCTAAAGAACTGGCTTCCATTTTTGCGCAGGAAGTCTTTCACTTACATGGGCTACCTAAGTGATTTATAAGTGAAAGTGTCCTTCGCGCTAATCGCGAGAAATAGTGAAATGGTGACAACAAAAGGTGTTTGAAAATAATCCCAATGAGAGGTTGTGTTAATACACGTGGTGTGATAATGTCTAATGTAGACTGCAGCAAAATCAAAAAGTGTTCACATTACACTCCAATAACAATGACAGCAAAAGGATCTCGCGCATAAAATCTATCACCATGTGGTGTAAAAGTAACTAATCAATAATTCAATCAATAAATATCCTAATAACGTGATGATTATCTAAGTGGCTAATAGATAAAAAGTATAAAGTTCATGAGTGACAGGGTGAATAAGCTGGGATCAAATATGTAAGATGGATGAATAAACGTTCATATTAATCTTCATGTAGAAAGTCCCAATGTAATCAGGCTCTCGGAACTCTCACCTTAAAAAGAATGTATTCAGGCATCAATAAGTATCTTTAGTTGACGCTGTTTGATGTAGCGTGGTAGTAATCAGGATTTTGCATCTGTTGGTGACTAAATTCATTACCTTCCCATTCTTCTTCATGTAAGGATATAGCAATCAAAACAGTTTCCACCAAGGCTCCGCAAGCCCGGTGGAATGGAGAAGGGGAAAGAGAAAGAAGCCTCCAATGGTGTAGTATGGATGAATACTCAGCTTTATTAATGTCTAAAAAGTGGTCTCTTACATTTAAAAACATTTAAAAATGCATGTAAACAGAAGGAGCAGCGTCTGAGGCGCCTCCTTACGTGACTTCCGGTTTGTGTCTGCTCTCCGACACGCCCTACGCGTTACGTCACCGCTTGTGACTTCATCTGGGGTCACGAGCGGTGACGTAACGCGTAGGGCGTGGCGGAGAGCAGACGCAAACCGGAAGTCACGTAAGGAGACGCCTCAGACGCCGCTCCTTCTGTTTAAATGCAATTTTAAACGTTTTTAAATGTAATGCCCCGTACACACGGTCGGATTTTCCGATGGAAATAGTCCGATCGGAGCGTGTTGTCAGAAATTTCGACCGTGTGTGGGCTCCATCGGACATTTTCCATCGGATTTTCCGACACACAAAGTTGGGGAGCAGGAGATAAAATTTTCTGACAACAAAATCCGTTGTCGGAAATTCCGATCGTGTGTACACAAATCCGATGGACAAAGTGCCACGCATGCTCAGAATAAATAAAGAGATGAAAGCTATTGGCCACTGCCCCGTTTATAGTGCCGACGTACGTGTTTTACGTCACCGCGTTTAGAACGATCGGATTTTCCGACAACTTTGTGCGACCGTGTGTAGACAAAACAAGTTTGAGCCAACATCCGTCGGAAAAAATCCTAGGATTTTGTTGTCGGAATGTCCGAACAAAGTCCGACCGTGTGTACGCCCTATTAGAGACCACTTTTTAGACATTAATAAAGCTGAGTATTCATCCATACTACACCATTGGAGGCTTCTTTCTCTTTCCCCTTCTCCATTCCACTGGGCTTGCGGAGCCTTGGTGGAAACTGTTTTGATAGCTATATCCTTACATGAAGAAGAAGAATGGGAAGGTAATGAATTTAGTCACCAACAGATGCAAAATCCTGATTACTACCACGCTACATCAAACAGCGTCAACTAAAGATACTTATTGATGCCTGAATACATTCTTTTTAAGGTGAGAGTTCTGAGAGCCTGATTACATCGGGACTTTCTACATGAAGATTAATATGAACGTTTATTTATCCATCTTACATATTTGATCCCAGATTATTCACCCTGCCACTCATGAACTTTATACTTTTTATCTATTAGTCACTTAGATAATCATCACGTTATTAGGATATTTTTACAGTGTGTAATTATTGATTAGCTACCTAAGTGATTGTTTTGGACAGGAGTAATCAGTTTGTGTCCCGGTTCCTTTTGTGCACAGTTGGGAATTCATCTTGCTTTCTCCTCTGCGTATCACCCGCAGTCTAATGGGGCCACAGAACGAGCCAATCAGTCCTTGGAGCAATTCCTACGTTGCTATATTTCTGACCATCATAACAACTGGTCAGACCTATTACCGTGGGCAGAGTTTGCTCACAATAGTGCCTTGAATCCTGCTTCCCTATTGCCCCGTTTATGGCGAATTATGGTGAATTATGGTTTCCAAGCTTCCGTGTTGCCTGACTCGTTTGTTTCGCAGAGTATTCCTGCATTAGAGGAGCATCTCTGTGGTCTTCGTTCCACTTGGGCACATGTCCTGGAGACTTTGCGACATGCTAATGATAGGTACAGACTGCATGCTGACCGCAGACACCTGCCTGCGCCTTCCTACCAGGTTGGGGACAGGGTCTGGCTGTCATCTCGCAATCTCTGACTTTGTGTTCCCTCACTGAAGTTCGCACCTCGGTTTTTTGGGTCTTTCCGTATTCTTCGCAGGAATAACCCAGTGGCTTATGCATTAGATCTTCCTTCTAATATGCATATTTTGAATGTACTGTAATTCATGTCTCCTTATTAAAACCTTTGGTCTGCAACCACTTTACTACCTTGGTGCCTCGTCCTCACCCTGTACAGGTTGAGAACCATGAGGCGTATGAAGTACAGTCCATTGTTGACTCCCGTAGGTTCCGTGGGTGCATAAAGTACCTGGTGCATTGGAAAGGGTATGGTCTGGAGGAACGCTCTTGGGTCTCATCCTCAGACGTACATGCTCCTGTCCTCCTCCGTGATTTCCATAGATGTTTTCCTCTCAAGCCTGGTGGTCGTTGAGGAGGGGGTACTGTCAGGGCTGGGCTCAGCCCTTTCTTCTCTGAGCTGGCTGCTCAGCTGTGGGCTAATTGCCTGCTCCCATCTCTCTCCACAGTTACTCAGCTGTTGATGATATCCTGCTCGTCAGTCCTGCCTACTTAAGCTGTCCAGTCCAGAGGATCTCTGCCTTCGCCTTGGTCAACATCACAGAGACGATCTCCTGCGTTCCTGTTTAAAGACTTGCTTTGCTTACATCCCTTCTGGCTCCAGATCCTGCTTGCTGTGTTCTACGTTGATCCCTGACTTCTGGCTTGGCTGACTATCCGTTCCGGTTACTGAACTTTGGCTATGTTTTGACTATGTTTGTTCTTTTTACTTTTATTATTAAACAAGTGTGATTTAACTGTATTCCTGTCTCGGTCTGATTTCATGGTTACTGACACCATGGAGAGCAGGAGAAGGGGAGAGCTACTGCTGCTGAGAGCCCAGGAGAAGTGCCCCCCCCCCAAAGAAAATTACCACTGGCCGCCACTGAAGGCCACCACCTGGTCTGCTGTTTGCACGTTTGTGAAGATTTATCAGGTGAATGTTCAGGACTCTGCTGATGCTGGCTTCAGATGTAAGGTGCCTCAAGCTCCTCTTTGAGTTGGGAACCTGTTTTCTCTTGCTTTGGACCTGTCGGTATTGTTATGTGTGTTGCTGAACCCTTAGTTCGATTGCTTGGGGATGTCTGATGGTCAAGACCTAAAAGGTGCTTGTGTCCTGTACTGTACAATTAAGAAGTAAGGATTCTGACTTACCTGTAACATCCTTTTTCCTCGAGTACAGTACAGGGCACAGGGCGCCCTCACCTCTGTCCTGGCGTTTTCCTCTACTGCTCTACTTCCTCTACTCTGCTAAAAAAAAAAAAAAAAAAAAAAACCTAAAGATTGCTGGGAGCAAGAGAGATTTTATTCAAGCGACCCCTATTAGCAAAAGTATGCAGGCATAGGACATAGTTACATAGTTAGTAAGGCTGAATAAAGACACCAGTCCATCCAGTTCAACCTGAGTGAGTGTGGGTGCGTGTCTACAATTATCCCTATTTATTTAAGGTACCCATATAGTGCCGTCAATTTATGCAGCGCTCCACACATATATCGCATACCCACATCGGTCCCTACCCTCAAGGAGCCCACAATCCAAAGTCCCTAACTCACATTCATACACACTAGGGCCAATTTTTTTGGACAGAAGCCTATTAACCTACCAGCATGTCTTTGGAGTGTGGGAGGAAACCGGAGTACCCAGAGGAAACCCACGCAGGCACAGGCAAACTCCAGGCAGGTAATGTCGTGGTTGGGATTTGAACCAGCAACCCTTCTTACTGCTAGAAGAGAGTGCTACTCACTACACCACTGTGCTGACCACTACACTCCCTGTCACTCCCCTTAAAGGAGAATTATGTAAAAAAAAAAAAAAAAGATTAAACCCACAAGTGCTTTTTTGTACCACTTCTATTAATGTATATTGGCTTTTGAAATTTACAAATGCAGCAATTTATAAATTAGATGAAATGATTAGCACTGAGAAACACTTTTTGAAAGATAAAAGTATATTTTATATACAACTATATCGATCAGACCAAAATGAGGGACAAATGAGGAGGAAAGAGGAACAGAGGGACTTTGTTCCAAATCAGGGACAGTCCCTTGAAATCTGGGACAGTCGGGAGCTATGCAGTGGCGTACCAAGTGGGGGGCGGGTCGCCCAGGGTGCCACACACTGGGGTGGTGTCAGGCCGGTGCCCCCCTCCGTGACTGAAGCATTGACAGCGGGGCGGGTTTAGGCAGCAGCATTGTGACAGGGCATGTTAGAGCACGGAGAGGCGAGCTGCAGTGGCGTAGCAAGGGGGGTGGGGGGTGCGGGCCGCACCCGGATGACAGCCGACAGAGGAGTGACACCCATCGGTAGGGCCCAGGGCAGCACCACTGCACCAGCAAACCCCTTCTCTCATGGCCGCCTGTATGAGCGGCTCTGAGCAGTCCCGGCTGTCTCACACAACCAAGCAGAGTGAAGCCACCTCCCCCTCCTCTCTGTTTATGTCTACACAGGGGGAGGGGACCTGCTGTGCATATCCCAAGCTGATCTGAGGTACATTATGGGTCTGACTGTACTGAATTGGGTGGTCTGCATGAAAGGGGGGGTCTGCACTGAATAGGGGGTCTGCACTAAATGGGGGGTCTGTACTGAATGGGGGGTCTGTACTGAATGGGGGGGTCTGCACTGAAGGGGGGTCTGTACTGAATGATGGGGGGTCTGCACTGAAGGGGGGATTTCACTGAATAGGGGGTTTGTCCTGAAGGGGGGGTTTGTCCTGAAGGGGGGGTTTGTACTAAAATGGGGGGGTCTGCACTGTAGGGGGGGTCTGCACTGTAGGGGGGGGTCTGCACTGTAGGGGGGGTCTGTACTGAATGGGGGGTCTGCACTGAATGGGGGGTCTGCACTGAATGGGGGGTCTGCAATGAAGGGGGAATTTACTGAATGGGGGGGTCTGTACTGAAAGGGCGTCTGTACTGAAAGGAGGGGCCTGTACTGAATGGGGGTCTGTACTAAAGGGGGGTCTGCACTGAAGGGGGGGTCTGCACTGAAGGGGGTCTGTACTGTAGGGGGGTTTGTACTGTAGGGGGGCCTGCACTGAATGGGGGGATCTGCACTAAAGGGGGTCTTCACTGAATGGGGTGGTCTGTACTGATTGATGGGGGGTCTGCACTGAAGGGGGGTCTTCACTGAATGGGGGGGTTGTACTGAATGGGGGATCTGCACTATAGGGGGTCTGTACTGAATGGGGGGTCTGCACTGAAGGGGCATCTGTACTGAATGGGGGGGGGTTTGCACTGAATAGAGGGTCTGCACTGAATGGGGGGGTTTGCACTGAAGGGGGGGAATGAACTGAATGGGGGGATCTGTACTGAAAAGGGGGTCTGCACAGAAAGGGGGTCTGTTCTGAATGGGGGGGTCTGTACCGAAAGGGGGGATCTGTACTGAAAGGGGGTGTCTATTCTGATGGGGGGTCTGTACTGATGAGAGGGGTCTGTACTTAGGGAGGGGGGTCTGAACTGATCAGAGGGGTCTGTACTGATGGAGGGGTGTCTGTAATGAGGGGGGATTATAGTTGGTGGAGGGGGGGTGACGCCATGTTTTTCCACACCGGGTGACACTAACCCTAGTGACGCCACTGGCGAGCTCTGACAGTGCGCGGGGGTTGCCCGGGCCACTACCAGAGTGACATCCAGAGCCGGTCGCCGGATTCACAGAGCAGAGCAGGGTAAGCAAAACACTCTCAGGTGAGAAAGACAGACAGCAGCGGAGTAGAGAACTTGCTGTAGTTAACTTTTTCTAGCAACCAATCAATAACTTGTTAATATGAAAAATTAACCCCAACAGTTCCACCCTCTGTTCAGCACTGCTCACTAAGAGGGGACAGAGCTGGGGGGGTGTGTGTAACATGCAGGGGGTCCAGAACTGTTGGGGGGGTCTGTGTAACATGCATGGAGTCCAGAGCTGTTAAGGGAGTCTGTGTAACATGCATGGAGTCCAGAGCTGTTAGGGGGGGTCTGTGTAACAAGCAGGGGCTCCAGAACTGTTAGGGGGTCTGTGTAACCAGCAGGGGGCCCAGAACTGTTAGGGGGGTTGTCTGTGTAACATGCAGGAGTCCAGAGCTGTGGGGGGCTGTATAATGTAAAGGGGTCAAGAGGTGCAGGGTGTTGTGTAATGTAAAGATGTCCAGAGGTGCAGGGTGCTGTGTAATGTAAAGGGGGCCAGAGGTGCAGTGGGCTGTGTAATGTAAAGGGGTCCAGAGGTGCAGGGGGCTGTGTAATATAAAGGGGTCCAGAGGTTCAGGGTGCTGTGTAATGTAAAGGGGTCCAGAGGTGCAGGGTGCTGTGTAATATAAAGGGGTCCAAAGATGCGGTGCTGTGTAATGTAAAGGGGTCCAGAGGTAAAGTTGTGGAGAGGGGGTACACAGTAGTGACAAAGAGATATATAAGGATGCAGAGGTATGCAGGGGGCACAGTGGGGTGTTTTTACATTTTAACATGGGGGGTGCCAGATATAGGATCCGCCCTGGGTGCCAAATGCTCTAGGTATGCCACTGGAGCTATGTTTTATGGGTGGTACCAACAACTTTGTTTTGCAGTGTCTACACCTGAAGGTGGCAGCATATAACCCATGGTTAAGTCTAAAAGCAGCCTGTGTCCTTTTTTTCACAAGAAAAAATGTTTATTCAAGATAATTAACAGTACAAGCGATGCATAGACACAGTTAGGTATAGCAGTATTGTTACATATGTAGTCAAAAGGTAGGTAATTGGTTTGTTCACATAAGCAGGAGAAAGATGTTTGAGAATGTTACTTTATGGGTGTAGAAGCAACAGATTAAAGTGAATTAACCAAGGAGGTCTTGTGGGAAGGAGCGGAAGGGGGGGGGGGGGGGCGTTGAAAGGCGGAGAAAGGATAGATGAAAGATGAGGGGGGGAGGTGGGAAGGGAGGCAAGGGAGGAACCACAAGTACCTCATTAGTTTAACTTAGCATAAACATTAAGTGTTTATTCAAGAGATCGTGGCCATGGTGCATAATCATGGAGCTGGTACATCAGCCGCAATGCAGACATCGTCTACAACCCCAGCACCTCACGCATCTATCCATCCAGACCATATCTTGTCGAATTTTTTAGGACAGTTACGATTGACATATGTGAGTTTGTATAATGGGAGTACAGAGTTCATTGCTAAGTGCCAGGAAGACACCTTAGGGGGTGAAGCGTCCTTCCAGTGGAGGAATATCTCTTTCCGGGCATAGAATGTAGCATAACTCAGAAATAGTTTGGTATGTTTGCCCCGTACACTGGGATTGAAAATATTCAACAGCATCACTTTGGGGTGAGCCCTCACATCTAATGAGATAACCTGATCGAGAGTGTTAACTATTTCCGACCAATAGTCCCCGAGGCGGGGGCAAAACCACACCATGTGAAGAAATGAGGCGGACTCTAGACCACACCTGGAACAGGCCACCGGGGAGTTAGGTGTCATAATTTCAGTCGTTTCGGGGTGTAATAGCCCCTGTGGAGGAACTTGACCTGTATAAACCGATCTCTAGCCGAAATCGCATTGATAACAAAGGAGGATACACATGTTTCCCATTCATCCTCTGATAAATTGGGGATGTCCGTTTTCCATTTGTCCAGAGTTTTCTCAAGTTTCTTTGTAGGGGGTATGGACAAATGGAAATATATAGAGGATAAGGGCTTATCTATAAGCTTAGTGGTAAGTAGTCCCTCCACAGGGTCTGACTCTAACTTAAGGAGTGATGGAAACTGTTTCCTAAAGGCATGTCGTAGCTGGTAATATCTGAACAGCATCCATTCCAGTAGTGAATACGAATTCTTGAGGCCAGAGAAAGTTCTTAGTTTACCACCCACAATGATATGTTTTAGCTTAACAACTCCCTTCTTTGCCCAAATTTGGGGATCTGGAACCAATGCCATGTGCGATAGTCTAGGGTTGCCCCACAGGGGAACGTGGGGGGAAAATGTCCCTGGGGAGTTAAAGCGGGTCCTAGCCCTGTTTCAAACTGCAATTGTAGTGCTCATCAGCTCCGTAATGCCAGGTTGGGTTTTTGTCCCTCTAAACACCACGTTGCTGAGAGAGGAGTAGGAACTCATGATAGAGGCCTCCAAGGTCACCGCTGGGTTGTCATGTGGTTGGGAGAACCATCATCCAACCGTCACCAGGACAGCCGCCCAGAAGTAGAACTGAAAGTCCGGTAGAGATAGACCCCCTTGAGTGATAGGTAGCTGAAGGGTGGTAATGGCCAGTCTCGGGGGCCTTCCGTTCCAGATAAAGGAGGATATAATACTTTTCAGTTTGGCAAAAAATGAGGCGGGGGGAATCAAGGGTGAATTCTGAAAAAGGTACAGAAATTTAGGTAGGTATATCATTTTAATTAAGTTTACCCTATCCACCGGGGAGAGGGGGAGGGTTTTCCAGGCTGCACATTTCTGCGAAAGGTTTTTGAGTAGTGGTTGGAAGTTCAGCTCAAAATATGAAGACAGTGGAGTTCCAATCCTTACTCCTATATTTAAAATTCAGGTGTCCAGCTTAGGGGGGTACCTGTCGGTAGGTTATGACTGGATGCGTCAATGAAAAAAGGATTGATTTCTCTCAGTTTACCTTGATTCTGGAGAACGTGCCAAAATCGTCTATTATTTGAAGTTCTTGTGGGAGGGAGGAGATGTCTTTGAGGAAGAGAAGGGTATCATCGGCATATAGGGATATTTTGTCCACTATTAACCCTACTTGAATGCCTTGTACTGAGGGGGCGGATCTGATACGGCAGCCATGGGTTCCATGGCCAGGGCAAACAGTCCAGGAGAGAGCAGACAGCCCTATCTTGTGCCCCTGGATAGAAGGAAGGGCAATGATAGTGAGTTGTTTGTACGTATGCGAGCCATGGGGTTGTGGTATAATATCTGCACCCATCTAATGAAGCGGGGGCCAAATCCAAATTTGCGCAGGACAGCCCAGAGGTAGCGCCACTGTCAATTCACCTTGAGGCTAGGTGACAGATGCACACCGTTGGGATCAGGAGTGCACCGCAAGGTAGTGGACCCTATGGCTGACTGCTGTGGATGGGAGTCAGAGTGATAAGGAAGGTAGAGCTGCTGGAACACCAACACAGATCTCACCGGGGTTAGAGCGTAAGATTCCCTGGGGCGCGGAGTCTAAGAGCCAGCAGGTGTTCACCAGAGCCTCTAGTGGTGAGGATGGACTGGGCTGCAACTGGCTCCAGGTCGCAACCCCCAGGGTCCCCAGCTCACATTGACGGGACATGACGGGACTTCCCTGTGGCATTCCCCGTGACGTCACAGGGAAGTCCCGTCAAGTCACCGTGCGTCAGAGGGGGGCGGGGTCACCGGGTGGCCCCGCCCCCCATTATTTAGGAAACTGTCAGACGAGGAGCGCCGTCACACAGCGGGAGCCTCCCTCCATGCCAGCATGGGTGCGGAGCGGCCCGGAGAAGAAAATGAAGAAGAGAAGAAGAGAAGAAAAGAAGAAGAAGAGAAGAGCGGGAGCCCCCCCCCCATGCCATGGGTGCGGAGCGGCCCGAGGAGAAGAAGATAGAAGACGCCGCGAAGGAGATGCTGGACGAGAACGCCAGAGGAAGAACCAGAAGAGCCAGAAGAATCAGAAGATGAAGGAAGATAGAAAAAAGAAGAAACATTAAAATAAAGGAATTGTCAAAAACTGTCTCTTGTAATTTTTAACATTTTTGACAGTTTTTTAGTGAAATGGTACCTTACCATTTCACATAGGGGGGGGCCAGGATCTGGGGGTCCCCTTGTTAAAGGGGGCTTCCAGATTCCGATAAGCCCCCCGCCCGCAGACCCCCACAACCACCGGCCAGGGTTGTGGGGATGAGGCCCTTGTCCTCATCAACATGGGGACAAGGTGTTTTGGGGGGCTACCCCAAAGCACCCTCCCAATGTTGAGGGCATGTGGCCTGGTACGGTTCAGGAGGGGGGGGCGCACTCTCGTCCCCCCCTCTTTTCCTGCGGCCTGCCAGGTTGCGTGCTCAGGTAAAGGTCTGGTATGGATTTTTGGGGGGACCCCACGCCGTTTTTTTTTTTTGGCACGCGGTTCCCCTTAAAATCCATACCAGACCTGAAGGGTCTGGTATGGAATTTAGGGGGAACCCCACGTCATTTTTTTTAAAATTTTGGCCGGGGTTCCCCTTAATATCCATACCAGACCTGAAGGGCCTGGTATGGAATTTAGGGGGACTCCCACGTCATCTTTTTTTTTATTATTTTGGTTCGGGGTTCCCCTTTGGGGAATTCCCATGCCGTTTTTATCAATGAACTTCTATGTGTATTGTCGGCAATGCAATAGCCGCGGGTAGTTTTAAATGGGTTTTTTCCTTCAAAATGTCATTTTGCTGTCAGACTGTTCTAAACACAGGAAACATGCGCCCCTTTACAGGCATACTATAGACACCCCCCAGGTACGAAATTTAAAGGGATATTACACTTTTATTGTTTGACTTTAAGCATTATTAAAATCACTGCTCCTGAAAAAATGTCCGTTTTTAAAACTTTTTTTTGCATTGATCCATGTCCCCTGGGGCAGGAGTTAGGTCCCCAAACACTTTTTATGACAATAACTTGCATATTAGCCTTTAAAATTAGCACTTTTGATAATTCATGTTCGTGTCCCATAGACTTTAACGGTGTTCGTGTGTTCGAACTAACTTTTTTCCTGTTCGCATGTTCTGGTGCGAACCGAACAGCATACAGTGGCCATTAATAATTATTTCTATAGCTTGTGCCTGTTCTGTAGTTTATCTCCAATGGCACTCATATTAGTGGCCCAGACAAAAAAGGTAAACCAAGTCCAGCTATACATTTGCTTACTTGCCAACTGTCCCGAATTTCCCGGGACATTCCCAGGATTCAGACCTTTTTCCCGGTTTTCGCGATTCCCGGGAAATGTCCTGGAAAATCCTTGTTTTCCCGATTTTTCGCTGCCGCCGCTAGAGGTCCTAGACCGGCGGAGACATTGTCTCCACCAGTCATCATTTTACAGAAGATCAGAATGCCGAGAACAAACAAGAGGCCGGGTGGCTGTCAATAGAAATTGAGCTGCGGAGCCATCCACCCCCCGCCCCGCTGCCGGTCTGTCTATGACCTGTTGTGGGAAAGACACCACAGTTCAATTTCTATTGGCAGCCACCCGGCCGGCTCCGTCTATTTTGTTCCACTCTGCCTGTTACTTTGTTCTAGTGTTCTGTAATAGCGGCGGAGAGAGTCTCCGCTGCTGGGGGATACCTGATGTAAGGGGGGCTGCTCCACTGGGGGATACCCGATGTAAGGGGGGCTGCTCCACTGGGGGATACCCAATGTAAAGGGGGCTGCTCCACTGGGGGATACCCAATGTAAGGGGGGCTGCTCCACTGGGGGATACCCAATGTAAGGGGGGCTGCTCCACTGGGGATACCCAATGTAAGGGGGCTGCTCCACTGGGGGATACCCAATGTAAGGGGGGCTGCTCCACTGGGGGATACCGGATGTAAGGGGGCTGCTCCACTGGGGGACACCCGATGTAAGGGGGCTGCTCCCCTGGGGGACACCTGATGTAAGGGGGGCTGCTCCACTGGGGACACCTGATGTAAGGGGGCTATTCCACTGGGGGACACCTGATGTAAGGGGGCTATTCTACTGGGGGACACCTGATGTAAGGGGGACACCGCTGGGGGATACCGGATGTAAGGGGGGGCTCCACTGGGGCACACCTGATGTAAGGGGGACACGGCTGGGGGATACCTGATGTAAGGGGGGCTCCACTGGGGGCACCTGATGTAAGGAGAGACTCTACTGGCAATGCCTGGTATAAGGAGGGACTCTACTGGGAATGCTTGTTGTAAGGAGGGACTCTACTGGGAATGCCAGGTGTGAGGAGGGACTCTACTGGGAATGCCAGGTGTAAGGAGGGACTCCGCTGGGGACACCTGATGTAAGGAGGGACTCCGCTGGGGACACCTGATGTAAGGAGGGACTCTGATGGGAATGCCTGGTGTACCTACTGGGAATGTCTGATGCTTCGTGCGCTGCATTTTTATTTCCTCCACTACGTCACACCTACAAACGCATGTCCCGCCCCCTAATTATAATAAGACTCTGCCTACAGACAAAAAAGTGTCCCTATACATTTTTTACAATGTTGGCAACTATGCATTTCATGTGTTACCTTTGTAGAGGAACTTCTCAAGTCTTGGTGGATCAAGCAGGGTATAAATCAGAGGATGGATGGCTGTGCTGTAAATAAGCTGCCTTCTATTTGAGAACCATGTACATTAGATTTGGCAGGCTGACACTGGAGAATGTCGAAGGAGCAAGAATGTCATGCATAGGCTACAAAAATAGTAAATGCATGTTATATGCTAGTGACTAGCAATTCACTTAGGAACGAAATCAGCTCCCGGTCTAATCATTTACTGTGTTGAATGGAAAATAACTTACAGGAAATATCTGTGTTTCTAAGTAATTTGCGATGCATAGAAACGGCTGCTGCTTATCATTCTTGTCACTCACTCACATGACTCAACTACCTGCATACTTGCAACTGATTTATTTATACTGTAGAGTGCATTTCTTGTTTGTCATTTGAAAGACACTGTCATCTTCCCAATCCTTTAGAATTAAAAGGGTTTGCATGGTCTTTTTTAGTTTTGCGAGTATTGATATTTGTTTTTAGTGCAGTATTTTGTAAAGCAGCACAACAATATATTGTAAAGCCAACACAAATTTTCACATGCAAAACATTCAAACAATCTGTGATAATACTCTTTAAAAATGTGTTTTTCATTTTCAACATTTTAATAACTTGCCAGTATACCCTACGCCCTAACCTGCAAATTGTCCATTTAGAGCAAAGTAGGGGGCTTAAAGCAATAGCAAATACTGCTTGGTAGCTTGTACATACAGGTTAGCTTAATAAAGCTTGCCTCTGGGTACAAGGAATATCTCTGTGTAGGAAATATTCACTATTTCTGCAGACAGTGACATCACCGGCGCTTGTGTGCTGCGCTCTGAAGGGACGGTATACTGAGTATTCTGTCCTTTCAGAGTACTGTGCTGCTATCATGACTGCTGTGCGCATGTGCAGGAGTGACGTCATCATGGCTCCACCATTTAAACAGCCGGAGCCTGCGAACCTGGAAGGAAGACCGGGTAAGGACAGAAGCCCTGTCAGTGGTGACAGTGTGCCACTGGAGGGCTTTGTTTTAAGGAAAGTCTGTCATAATGACCACCACTTTAAAATGGTACTAAAGAAAATATTTTTTTCCACTTTAAAATAAAAAAAGAGGTAATACTTATCATATCATCTTAAATATCATTGCACAGAGCGGTCCCTTACTTCCTCTTCTGGATTCCCCCACAAGCGCTGTCCACTCTTCCTTCCTCTAAATCTCCCTGTCAGAAACCATGAACCAGACCAAGACAGAAGTACAGTAAAATCACACTTGTTTATTAATAAAAATAAAAAGGTAAATAGAGTAAGCGTAGTCAAAGCATAGCCAGAGTCCAGTAACCGGATCGGGTAGTCAGCCAAGCCAGAGTTCAGTAACCAGATCGGGTAATCAGCCAAGCCAGAGTTCAGTAACCAGATCGGATAATCAGCCAAGCCAGAGTTCAGTAACCAGATTGGGTAATCAGCCAGGCCAGAAGTCAGGGATCCAAGTAGAGGAACAGCAAGCAGGATAAGGAGCCATAAGGGATGTCAGCAAAGCCAGTCTTTAAATAGGAATGCAGGAGAGGGTTTCTTGTGATGTGACCAAGGCGAAGGCAGGAATGAAGTGAGCTGGAGATCTTTAAGTAGGCTAGACTGACGAGCAGATCCACAACAGCTGCTTAACTGTGGAGAGAGATGAGAGCTGGCAATTAGCCAACAGCTGAGCGGCCAACTCAGAGAAGGAAGGGCTGAGCCAGCCCTGACAGTACCCCCCTCCTCAACAACCCCTCCCCCTCAGAGGGCCACCGGGCTTGAGGGGAAAACGTCTATGGAAATCACGGAGGGGGGCAGGAGCATGTACGTCTGAGGATAAGACCCAGGAGTATTCCTCCAGACCGTACCCCTTCCGATGCCCCAGGTACTGTATGCGCCTACGGGAGTCAACAATGGATTGTACCTCATACTCCTCTTGTTTCTCAACCTGTATAGGGTGAGGACGCAGCACCGAGGTGGTAAAGCAGTTGCAGACCAACGGTTTCAATAGAGAGACATGAAACACATTTGAGATGCGCATACTAGGAGGAAGGTCCAATGCGTAAGCCACTGGGTTAATCCTGCGAAGGAAACGGAAAGGCTCAATAAACCGAGGTGCAAACTTCAGTGAGGGAACACGAAGTTGGAGGTTGCGAGATGACAGCCAGATCCTGTCCCCAACCTGGTAGAAGAGTCTGTACCTATCATTAGCATGACACAAAGCCTCCTGGACTTGTGCCCAAGTGGAACAAAGGCCACAGAGATGCTCCTCTAGTGCAGGAATACTCTGCGGAACAAATGAGTCAGGCAACATGGAAGGTTGAAAACCATAATTCGCCATGAACAGACAATCGGGAAGCAGAATTCAAGGCACTGTCATGAGCAAACTCTGCCCATGGTAATAGGTCTTACTAGTTGTTTTGATGGTCAGAAATATAGCAATGTAGGAATTGCTCCAAGGACTGATTGGCTCGTTATGTGGCCCCACTAGACTGCGGGTGATACGCAGAGGAGAAAGCAAGCTGAATTCCAAGCTGTGCACAAAAGACTCGCCAGAACCGGGACACAAACTGACTATCCCTGTTCGAGACAATCACCTTGGGTAGCCCATGTAAAAATGGAAGCCAGTTTCTTAGAAGTGGGCAACTTCTTAAGTGGAATACAATGACACATCTTTGAGAACCAGTCAACCACCATAAGGATAACTGTGTTAGATAAAACAAGGAAAAGGGGCGCCTCTGAGTATATAACAATAATCATTTATTTACAACAAACAATATCCACTCACATGGAAGACTGTAGTATTGCGTTCCGGTGCATCTCTGAGTAGAGGAGAGGCTGGAGGACCACAAGTCTCAGCAAGTCCGTGCAGTGCTGGTCACACATCAGGTCCTGGCAGGGATGGATGGTGGTGACTGAACACGGTGGGAGCTCCCTCGGGTCTCCAGATAGCACTTCCGGATTGGTGATGGGTTTAGAGTGACATAGACCAACGGTCTGTGGGTTCCAGGGAGGGGGTAAGGGGACGCCAAAGCAGATCGCCGGGCGCGCTGCCGTTTGAGGCTCGTACGGCTCCGTGATAGAGAGATGGTGACGGCCGTACAGGGAGCCAGAACGAGGCCTGGAAAGCAAGCACAGCGCGGCGCCGGGCCGTGACGTCACAGCTATGCGACGCGTTTCCGAGTCTGCGCGCTTATGGTGACAGGAATAGCGGCACTCCTTTCTAAAGCATAAGGGGCGGATGTTATGGCAGTCCTTTTATAGTCTTTGGGGGGGGGGGGCGGGGCTGTATCCGGATACACTGCAGCTATGGGCAATACCAGATATAATACACATGGAGGTGGGGCACAAGTTAAAAAATAAATATATGAGGTTTTTACATAGAGTATCTGTAGATTCATATATAGGAAACACATAGGTATATAGTTATACATAAAATTGAAAATTAAAAGCCAGTACACATCCCCGGGCAAAATAAGACCTGGTGCATAAACAACCAATATAGACCATGAATAAGAACATATAAGTGTGTCAATTAAAAATCAGGATGGTACTTTAAAAATGGTAATAATGGACACGTGCAAGATAAAAAATATATATATAATAAAAAACATATATATATAAAATACACGAGAGATTTAAAACTTGGTGATTATGCAAATATGAATATCAGTACACACTATTAACACAATTAACAATGTACACAGTCCGCAAGGGAAAAAAAGGAAAAAAGGAACAGGGGGTGGGGAAATGAAGGAGGGGGGGGGAGGAAGCGGGGGGAAAGGGAAAGGGGGGGAGGGGGGGGGGGGAAGAGGAGAGGGGGGGGTTAGAGGAGAAAAGGCAGGAGAGGGGGCGGGGGATGGAATATACTTACTCATGGACCCGCCACCCCCACAATAATAGATATGCTAGTGTGTTTATAACCTGTGGTAAGGATGATAAAAATACAAGCAATGAATATAAACATACCGTATATAAGCAAATATAAGCAATATATATCTATAATATGGTGGCAATCTCGATACCCTCATTCAAGCCCCCAGGCGAGAGGACATCGAGATTGTAAATCCAGAACGTTTCCCTTGCACAGAGCTTTTTGAAACGTTCGGCAGGAGTATATGACTTGGGGATTTGTTCAATTACCCATACAGTGAGGCCCGTAGTGGATTTGTGGTGAAAGCTAGCAAAATGTCGTGGGACACTATGCATGTCTTTACCACCCTCTATCAGTCTCCGGTGTTGACCGAAACGCTGTCTGAGGGGGCAGATTGTTCTACCGACATAGATCAGTCCACAGGGGCACATGAGGCCGTAGACTACAAAATCTGAAGAACAATTGTAGAATTGGTCTATCTGATATGTTTTACCTTTGGAAAGGAATGACTTTTGTCCATGTTTAACAAAGGCACAAGTTTTGCATAGGACTTTTTTGCATTGATACATGCCAACCAAAGGTATAAGTGTGGTGGCATGGTCGTTGGTCACAGTGTTTTTGAATTTGCTTTACGGTAAAGCACCTAACTTGAAAAGTAAAATTGCCCCAAGCAAATTCAAAAACACTGTGACCAACGACCATGCCACCACACTTATACCTTTGGTTGGCATGTATCAATGCAAAAAAGTCCTATGCAAAACTTGTGCCTTTGTTAAACATGGACAAAAGTCATTCCTTTCCAAAGGTAAAACATATCAGATAGACCAATTCTACAATTGTTCTTCAGATTTTGTAGTCTACGGCCTCATGTGCCCCTGTGGCCCCCTCAGACAGCGTTTCGGTCAACACCGGAGACTGATAGAGGGTGGTAAAGACATGCATAGTGTCCCACGACATTTTGCTAGCTTTCACCACAAATCCACTACGGGCCTCACTGTATGGGTAATTGAACAAATCCCCAAGTCATATACTCCTGCCGAACGTTTCAAAAAGCTCTGTGCAAGGGAAACGTTCTGGATTTACAATCTCGATGTCCTCTCGCCTGGGGGCTTGAATGAGGGTATCGAGATTGCCACCATATTATAGATATATATTGCTTATATTTGCTTATATACGGTATGTTTATATTCATTGCTTGTATTTTTATCATCCTTACCACAGGTTATAAACACACTAGCATATCTATTATTGTGGGGGTGGCGGGTCCATGAGTAAGTATATTCCATCCCCCGCCCCCTCTCCTGCCTTTTCTCCTCTAACCCCCCCCCTCTCCTCTTTTTTCCCCCCCTTTCCCTTTCCCCCCGCTTCCTCCCCCCCCCCTCCTTCATTTCCCCACCCCCTGTTCCTTTTTTCCTTTTTTTCCCTTGCGGACTGTGTACATTGTTAATTATGTTAATAGTGTGTACTGATATTCATATTTGCATAATCACCAAGTTTTAAATCTCTCGTGTATTTTATATATATATGTTTTTTATTATATATATATTTTTTATCTTGCACGTGTCCATTATTACCATTTTTAAAGTACCATCCTGATTTTTAATTGATACACTTATATGTTCTTATTCATGGTCCATATTGGTTGTTTATGCACCAGGTCTTATTTTGCCCGGGGATGTGTACTGGCTTTTAATTTTCAATTTTATGTATAACTATATACCTATGTGTTTCCTATATATGAATCTACAGATACTCTATGTAAAAACCTCATATATTTATTTTTTAACTTGTGCCCCACCTCCATGTGTATTATATCTGGTATTGCCCATAGCTGCAGTGTATCCGGATACAGCCCCGCCCCCCCCCCCCCTCCCAAAGACTATAAAAAGGACTGCCATAACATCCGCCCCTTATGCTTGAGAAAGGAGTGCCGCTATTCCTGTCACCAATAGCGCGCAGACTCGGAAACGCGTCGCATAGCTGTGACGTCACGGCCCGGCGCCGCGCTGTGCTTGCTTTCCAGGCCTCGTTCTGGCTCCCTGTACGGCCGTCACCATCTCTCTATCACGGAGCCGTACGAGCCTCAGACGGCAGCGCGCCCGGCGATCGGCTTTGGCGTCCCCTTACCCCCTCCCTGGAACCCACAGACCGTTGGTCTATGTCACTCTAAACCCATCACCAATCCGGAAGTGCTATCTGGAGACCCGAGGGAGCTCCCACCGTGTTCAGTCACCACCATCCATCCCTGCCAGGACCTGATGTGTGACCAGCACTGCACGGACTTGCTGAGACTTGTGGTCCTCCAGCCTCTCCTCTACTCAGAGATGCACCGGAACGCAATACTACAGTCTTCCATGTGAGTGGATATTGTTTGTTGTAAATAAATGATTATTGTTATATACTCAGAGGCGCCCCTTTTCCTTGTTTTATCTTCCTCAGCCTATTGGACCTTGCTTCTGGTCTTTTTTGGTGGCAGCCCTGATTGACTTTCTCCTGTATATACATCTATATACACCAATCCTGCCATTGGACTATTTAGGATCTGTTATATGAGGTATACCTGCTTTGCGCCTTTTTTACTTGTTTTTTAGGATAACTGTGTTGCCTTGGGAATTGGGCAACTCCACAATTAAATCCATAGACAGGTGGGCCCAGGGCCTCTCTCCATTGGGTATGGGTTGTAGGAGGCCCACTGGAAGGTGTCGTGGAGTCTTACTCTGAGCACACATGGAACAAGCAGCTACGAAGGCAGTTACATCAGCACGTAGACTAGGCCACCAGAATTGTTGGGAAATGGACCAAACGAGTTGGTCCTTATCAGGATGGCCAGCTGCCTTGGGAGAATGGTAAGTCTGGAGCACGGCAGTATGGAGGAGACTCTGGGACAAAGCAGTGGTCACAAGATTTCCCAGGAGGAGCATTGACCTGAGGAGCAAGAATTGTCACCCAAAGGAGAAGTAAGACTGGTGCGAACCGTAGCCAGAATACGATCAGGAGGAATCATAGGAACCAGGACAGACTCCAACTTGGAAGTGGAGGAAAATTGTCGTGACAAGGCGTCAGCCCTTACATTCTTAGCGGGTAAGAATGAGACAATGTAATTGAAACTTGACAAGAAAAGAGCCCATCGCGCCCTTCTGGGAGAGAGGCGTTTAGCCTCAGACAAGAATGTGAGATTCTTATGGTCAGTAAGAATGAGAACCGGCACAGTGGTACCTTCAAGGAGATGTCTCCATTCTTTCAGGGCTAAAATGATTCCCAATAGCTCTCTGTCACCAATCTCGTAATTGCATTCGGCAGGTGACAATTTCTTGGAAAAGTAGCCACAGGGATGCATAGCACTCTCAGAGGTAGGACGTTGAGACAGAAGGGCGCCAACACCAGTCTCAGAAGCATCAACCTCAAGGATAAAAGGTAACGTAGGATCAGAATGTGCCAATACAGGAGCAGAAACGAAGGCAGCCTTGAGACTCTCAAAGGCCTTAATGGACTCCGGAGACCAACTCTGTGGGTTACCGTCCTTTCTGGTCATATCAGTCAGGGGCTTGACCAGAGACGAGAAGTTACGAATAGACTTCCGATAATAGTTGGCAAAACCCAGGAAACGCAGAGGACGTAACCCCACGGGTTGAGGCCACTGTAGGACTGCCGAAAGTTTCTCTGGGTCCATATAAAAACCAGCAGTGGAAATGACAGGAATTTAACCTGTTCCCAATGGAACTCACACTTCTCCAGTTTACAATAGAGATTGTTCTCTCTTAATTTCTGAAGCACACGACAGACATCTGTGTGGTGGCTCTCCAGGGACTTGAAAAATGAGGATATCATTGATATAAACCACCACGCATAACTGCAACAAATCTCGGAGGACATCGTTAATAAATTCCTGGAGAACTGCAGGTGTGTTACAAAGGCCAAAAGGCATTACGAGATACTCATAATGGCCTGTTCTGGTATTAAACGCAGTTTTCCACTTGTCGACCTCCTTAATCCTCACGAGATTGTAAGCGCCTTTCAGATCAAGCTTAGTGAAAACTGTTGCTCCCTTGAGGCAGTCAGATAACTCTGTAATCAACGGGATCGGGTAGGCAATCTTAATCATAAAACGATTGAGACCCCTATAATCAATATAAGGTCTCAGTTCACCACTCCTCTTCTTCACAAAGAAAAAACCAGCACCAGCAGGAGACAAGGATTTGCGGATGAAACCCGAGAAAGTGTGTCTGCAACATACTCCTCCATGGCCTTATCCTCCAAGACCAACAAAGGGTAAACCCGGCCACAAGGGTGAGTGGCACCAGGTTAAAGGTCAATTGCGTAATCATACGGCCGATGTGGAGGCAAACTACCGGCTTGACCTTTGTCAAAGACATTGTTAAAATCACAGTACTCCTCCGGCAGGGAGGAGAGTGAAGAGGTACACAGGACCTTGGCTACCTTCCGGAAGCATGTTTCACTGCGTGGTGACCAGGAGAGAACCTCAGCTTAGAGCCAATCAAAAGAGGGGTTGTGCCTCTGTAACCAAGGATAACCAATAACCAGTGGAAACTTAGGAGAGGAAATCACTTGGAATTGGATTATCTCATGGTGAAGAGCCCCTACAGCCATGGACGACTGAACCGTTTAATGAGTCACATGGGCAGGCTGTAGAGGTCTCCGGTCAAGAGCCTCAATGGCAAGTGGAGTGTCATGCAGCTGCAGTGGAATAGAGTGCTTTGATTCAAAGGCAGCATCAATGAACAGGCCTGCAGCCCCAGAGTCGATTAGAGCCTGTATCTCAATAGACGTCTTAGCCCAAGAAAGGGTGACCGAAACCAGGGGCTTATCCTTCTGGATAACTGGGGACGACACAACACAACCTAAGGTCTGTTCATGACAGGCCCTTAAGGTTCGGGTGTTCCCAGGACGGGTAGGACAAGACTTCAAAAAGTGACCTGCCTGGACTCAATAAAGGCACAATCTCTCCCTCCTCCTAAAGGCTCTCTCATCTGCAGAGAGACGCGTGAAGCCCAAGTTCATGGGTTCATCTTCACTGACCGACTCGGTACCAGGAGGCATGAGAGGTGAGGAAGGCACGGGTGGGACTGCAAAGCTCGGGGCAAACGTACAGGAGGCTTCTGCAAGCGCTCCTTAAAAGAAAGTCTTTCTCTGAGTCTGGAGTCAATGAGGATGGCAAACGAGATCAAGCTCTCCAGCTCAGTGGGTATATCTCGGGCTGCTATCTCATCCTTGATGGAATCCGAGAGACCATGAGAAAAAAGTAGCCACAAGGGCCTCATTGTTCCAAGCAACCTCTGCTGCCAGAGTACGGAACTCAATGGCGTAGTCGGCAACAGTTCTCGTACTCTGATGGACATGAGGCACTTGGCAGCAGAAGCAATACCCTTTTAAAAGGAGGCCACAAACTCTGGGTAACTCAAGACAACAGGTTTTTGCATCTCCCATAGAGGGTTAGCCCAGGCCAAGGCTCTCTCAAAAAGCAAAGATATCACAAACCCTACTTTACTTCTGTCCATGCAAAACGCCTGGGGCAGCATCTCAAAGTATATCTCAACTTGGTTGAGAAACCCTCTGCATTGAACTGGATCACCCCCTCAAATCGCTGGGGAAGCGGGGCGGAACCAGACATACCTCTTATAGAGGTAATACTCAAGGAGGGTACCTGCACAGAGACTGGCGCAGCAGCATGGACAGCCTGCAACTCAGGTTGTACCGGAGCAGCCACAGTGGGGGATTCCAGGTGAGCCGTGTGACTCAGGAGCATTTGTAACACCATGGTAAACTGATCCATGCAGTGATCTTGCTCATCCAATCTGGAAAAAATATTACCAGTGGATTGAATGTATCTTCTGAATTCATGGCCTTCGCTTACTGTCAGAAACCATGGCCCAGACCGAGACAGAAATACAGTAAAATCACATTTGTTTGTTAATAAAAATAAAAAGGTAAATAGAGTAAGCGTAGTCAAAGCATAGCCAGAGTCCAGTAACCGGATCGGGTAGTCAGCCAAGCCAGAGTTCAGTAAACAGATTGGGTAATCAGCCAAGCCAGAGTTCAGTAACCAGATCGGGTAATCAGCCAAGCCAGAGTTCAGTAACCAGATCGGGTAATCAGCCAGGCCAGGCCAGAAGTCAGGGATCCAAGTAGAAGAACAGCAAGCAGGATAAGGAGCCAGTAGGGATGTCAGCAAAGCCAGTCTTTAAACAGAAAGGCAGGAGATGGTTTCTTGTGATGTGACCAAGGCAAAGGCAGAAATGAAGTGAACTGGAGATCTTTAAGTAGGTGGGACTGATGAGCAGATCCACAACAGCTGGTTAACTGTGGAGATAGATGAGAGCTGGCAATTAGCCGACAGATGAGTGGCCAGCTCAGAGACGGAAGGGCTGAGCCAGCCCTGACACTCCCCTAAGCAAGCTGTGTGCCCCACCCCCCTTGGGGCCCATGTACCCCATACACGTTGCACCCAAGAACATACAGAACTGATCAGAGTTCAGGAACAGTCACTGACTAGCTGTTAACTTACACATTATCTGTGTGTCGGGGAACTATGTCAAATGCTTTTGCAAAATCCAAGTATACCATGTCCACAGCCACTCTTTTTTCAAAATGTATGCTTACTTCCTGTCTGGAATCATAAACCAGATAGAAAATGCAGTTAAAAATCACACCTTTAATGTAACAGCAAAAATAACACAGATCAGTAACAGGTAATCAGAGGAGCTGGGGTCAGGAAACCAAGTGTCAGCATTGTCAGGAGCCAAAAACCAGGAGCAGGAATCAGGGGAGAAGTCAGCCAGGCCAAGTCATACACATGAACAAAGCAGAAACACACTGGAGATGTTGACCACATGAGGGCAAGGAAGGAATGAGCAAAGCTGTTTGTATAGCCAAAAGGGGCTAGCTGTAGGCTGGACTAATGAGGCAGGTAATGGTAACCATGTGAGTCACTGTGGAAACAATAAAAAAAAAATATCTGATCTTTTTTTACAACTTCAGTCTTTAGTGCATCCATGTTGACTATTGCTTAAAATATCGTTGTCTAGCAAAAACTCCTCTATGTGGTCTTTTATTAAACAATCAAGTATCTTCCCAACTATAGGTGTAAAGTAAACAAACCAGTCTGTGGTTACTTTATACAGACTTTAATTCCTTTTTAAATATAGGCCCACGGGGGCGTGGCCTGGCTCATGGAGGAGTGAGACGTGTCTCTCAGGAGCTCCTGCACACACCGGACTAATAGAGGCTCTCAGCGACTCCAGAACTCTGCAGACAGGTCTGTAATGGGGAAGAGAGGTGGGGGAGAAGGACGCCATACCCCTGATACACAAACCGAGGGGGAAATCGACCGCTTTTTCATACATTTGGGACAAAATCAGCACGGCCCCCCCAAATCCAAGATGGCGTCGACCCGCTCCTCAGGCTCACATGCGGCCTCACGAGGAGCTACATTACAGCGCTCCACACCACATATGACAACCAGGCAGCGTGCTAGATCCCCTCCAGACTCAGAGAATGAATCTGTGCGCTCTGCATGTCATTCCCCAACATTGCACCGGTCTTATAGTGGATGGGACATGGAAGCTTACATCAAAGCTCTCCCCACCAAACATGACTTTGAGGCTTGTGTACAGAGACTTGAACGCTCCTACAAACAGGAGATCTCTGAGCTGCGCAAAGGTGTCACAAGCAGGATAGAAGATGTGGAACAAACTGTAGAAGAGACTGTCACTACACTACAGTCACATGAAATCATCTTGCAGGAGCACACACTACAGATACAGCAACTGATGTATCACCAGGATGACCAAGAAAATCGCGCCAGACGCAATAATATACGTATACGCGGCCTCCCAGAAGCTGTGGAAAACAAAGACCTGGCCCCTGCAGTCACGGCCATATTCAATGACCTGCTCCAAAAAGATAAAGAATCTCCCATAGAACTTGATCGTGTACACAGAGCCCTCGGCCCCAAAAACCCAAATCTTGAACACCCCAGAGATGTGATCTGCAGAATCCACTTTTATGCGATTAAAGATGCTATCATCCGTGCAGCTCGCAACCAAGACGCCATATACTTTAATGATGCTGCTGTGACTTTATTACCAGACATCTCCAAGCTGACCCTGGATATGCGACGTGCATTGAAACCCCTCACAGGAGCCCTTCAGGAAAAGCGCATTAAATATCGCTGGGGTTTCCCATTTAACCTCTTTGCATCTCATGAAGGACGGTCAGCCACATTTCGCACTCTGGGTGACCTCCCAAGGTTCCTCGGGACTTTCGAACTGCCCCAGATCCACATCCCTGATTGGCCAATCCATGCAGCGACTCCTGGATTCCCGATCGCATTGAACTGGCAAAAACAATCTAGGAAGAACAAACGCTCAAAGTCGGATCTCCCCAAAGCAACAGATGGATGAACTCCCGCTACAGAACTTCTGATTAACCATTTCTTTCCTTCACAGGCACTACGCCGATGAAGCGGCTCCAGTACTATGGTTACAGTATTGTTGGGACATTATGTTTAGCTATGTTATTTTGTTCCTCTCACACACGGTGTTTGTTTTGTGTTCTTAGCAGCACGGTCCTTCCTTAGTTAACAGAGATCCCAAGCCAACACTGTGATTCACTACTTTACTAAGGGTCCCCCCCAGACCCTGCCCTTCTCACCCCATCCCTCATTGCTTTATGTTGTACTGTTATTCTCATATTGTTGACCCTGCAGACAGTTAGATCATCGGACCTCACCTAGGGGCTTAGTCCGGCTGGACAGCTCATAATAGTTTAGCGAGGCGCATGCGACTCTGCGAGTCCTGAGTTGCTAAAGTTATAGCAGTATTTAAAAATTTATTGCCTTTTTCTCTTAGTAGACCGGTGTGTGCGGGCCCCTCTGTGGACTAGCCACTACCCCCCACATAGGATTTTCAGCGCCCTTAGAGGCATTAGCTGAACTTTAGAACACAATGTTCTTGCGGCCTCTGAGGCCAAGGTTTTTCTTTCTCTGTTTTCTTTCTGTTTTTCTCCCTATCTATTCATTTAAATTTAATCCACAACTCAATACTAACGGAGGTTTCTTTACTACCTTTCCTTACCCCTCCCCCACCCCCCTGGAGACAGCGGGCCTCTCCCTTGTCTTAGTATACCTAATTATCAAATCCTCTTCCCTATGGCAGTGCAAACCCCCTTGAAAGTCTCCTCTTTAAACTGCAGGGGTTTTAACACCCCAGAGAAAAGGAGGCAAATCTTATATCATTTTCACAAAAATCGTACCCAAATTTTACTCCTTCAGGAGACTCATTTTAGATCAGACACCATTCCGCATCTTCTCCATAAGCAATATCCCACTTGGTTCCACAGCACCAACCCTGCAGCGAAATCTAAAGGGGTTTCGATCGCGTTTCATGTCTCATTCACACCGGATGTGCTAGACACCCTCATTGATCCACTAGGGAGATATGTTTTCTTAAAACTTTCATATATGAATATGATCTACACTGTAATTAATGTCTACTCTCCAAACCAGGATCAACTGCAATTCCTCTCCAAGGTTTCTACTCGCCTGAAAAGATTCAGTACGGTCAACATGATCCTGGGAGGAGACCTCAATGCCGCTTTGATACCACGCCTTGACACCTCAATGGGTAAGTCCTCAATCTCCCCGGCTTCCCTGACCAAAATGCGTACAATTCTTTCAGACTTATCTTTAGTGGACGTCTGGAGGATGTTACACCCCTCCACTAAAGATTTCACATACTACTCCCCAGCACACTCTACCTACAGTAGATTAGACTATATCTTCATTTCCCAGTTCCTATTGGATTTTTCACCTACCGCCTCGATAGGCCTCACTTTGTGGTCTGACCACGCCCCCATACACATGAATTTAGGAAGCATACCAACACAAAAAAAGAGAGCCACGTGGAGATTAAACGACAATCTGCTCTCAGACTCGGTATGCACCCAGGACATCACACAAACCATCAAACACTTTGTTGCAGACCATGCCCGTGACGACACTAACCCACTAATGAAATGGGAAGCCCTCAAATGCGTCATTAGGGGTAAACTTATCCAACACGGCTCCAGATTAAAACGTGCGCGAACAGCAGACATCACACGCCTTCTGTCCCTAATAGCCACCCTAGAGGAGGACCATAAACGATCCCCCGATGAAAAAACTCAACTAGAACTCACCAATGCTAGATGAGACCTCTTGCAAATCTTTTCACAACGCTCACTGGTAGCAAAAGATAGAGGGCGATTTGTCCACTACTCACAAGCAAATCAGTGTGGCAGACATCTTGCGCAGACTCTGCAACCCAGACAGGCCCGGAGGGCTATCCCCTGTATTAACTCATCCAATAAAGGCAAAATAATAAATAATTCTTCCATAGTAGAAGAATTCCGTCAATACTATGACGCCTTATACAATCTCAAGCCCCAGACACCGTCACCCAAAACCCAAACAGACTCTCCGACTCAAACACTGTCCTCATACATTCAGGAAACTGCACTCCCAACCATCCCAGCCTCTGAAGCAGAAGACTTGGAATCCCCAATGACTGACTCCGAATTCCAACTTGCCATAAAAAATTTAAATGGTAAAAGCCCAGGTCCAGATGGGTTCTTCTCACGCTTCTACAAGACGTTTGCACCTTTGTTATCCCCCCTGATGGCCAAAGCATTCAACGCCATAGATGAGAACTTATCTCCCTCCCATACTTTATTACAAGCCCAAATAGTAGTCATCCCAAAACCAGGCAAGGATACCTCTCTATGTTCTAATTATAGGCCGATATCCCTACTAAATATAGACCTTAAACTGTATGCTAAGATCCTAGCGAACCGTATCTCACCTCTTTTGCCAAATCTAATACATAGAGATCAAGTGGGTTTTGTCCCTGGATGTGAAGCTAGGGACAATACCACCAAAACTATCCACCTAGTGACATATGCCCATCGTAACCACATACCGACCTGCCTTCTCTCCTGTGACGCGGAGAAGGCTTTTGATAGGGTCAGTTGGCCCTTTCTTCAGGCTACTCTCTCCCAAATAGGACTAAGACCTAGAATGCTAACCCACATCATGTCACTATATTCTAAGCCCTCAGCCACAATTTTAGTTAATGGAACTCAATCAGAGACACTCACTATTTCCAATGGCACGAGACAAGGCTGTCCCCTCTTCCCTCTTCTATTTGCCCTAGTAATTGAACATCTAGCCCAAGCTATTAGAGCTAATCCGGATATACGAGGGATACAGACCCCGTCCTCACAATGTAAACTTTCCCTTTATGCAGACGACTTGCTCCTCTATGTGACCAATCCCCATATTAGTATACCATCCATACTTGCCGAGATCAACCGATTCGGTGGTCTCAGTAATTATAAACTGAATATCTCTAAAACAGAAGCACTGAACATATCCCTACCTCAGCCGACCCTTTCCTCTCTTAAGGCCAACTTCTCATTCCAATGGCAATCAAAATCTATCTCATACCTAGGTACGGCCATCCCAAGCCGTGCCTCGGAAATATACGCCCTAAATTACAGTCCACTTCTCACGAAAATTAGACGCCTCACTGAAAGCCGAGGGGACCTGCCAATATCATGGTTTGGTCGCATGAACGTATTGAAAATGGACATACTCCCTAAATTATTATATTTATTTCAAGCCCTCCCAATTGCCTTGCCAGCTGCCTTCTTCCGTACTCTTCGATCTATGGCCATACGATTCGTGTGGAGGGGAAACCATCCCAGACTGAAACACAAACTTTTATGCTCCCCCATTTCCAAAGGTGGGACAAGCCTCCCAGATTTTGAACTCTACCACACAGCAGCAGTCGTCTCCCGTTTACTGGAGTGGTTCCCTCGCCCGCTACGTAAAGCTTCCACTTTGGTGGAGCAGGACCTATCTTCAATTGACCTCCGGGCTTTACCATGGGGTTATGAGCGGACTCATAGATCTCTTACTAGTTTGTCTCCACTGACCAGAGATGCACTATTAATCTGGTACCGCAGAAAAGAAAGATACTCACTTTCCACTGAACCAAGTCCCCTTACCCCTCTATTTGACAACCCAGCTCTCCCAGAAGGCAGTTCTATACAAATCATAGACAATCACAACAGAGCCACTTGGCCCACAGCACAACAATTAGTCAACAACACACTTGGTACTTTCACGTCAGGATTAAGCATCTCATCATCCAACGTAACATTGTTAACACGTCTACATCTGACAGCCTACTGTAAAAAATTACATGATTCCAAGCAGATTCACAGACCCTTGACTGGCTTTGAACAACTATGCACACTCTCAGAAACCCCCCGTCACACCCTTTCATTGATCTACAAACTAATTATTGAACACACACATGATACCTTACCCAACTACACCAAAGCATGGTCAGAGGAACTCGGGAGGGAAATAACCGATTCCGAATGGGGTAAAGCTTTTATTTTCACCCACAAATCAGCCATTTCGTGCTACACCAAGGAAAAAAATTACAAGGTGTTGTCCATATGGTATCGAGTGCCAACGAATCTCAGGATCATGTTTCCATCAACCACCGACATATGTTGGAGATGTAACTCTGCGAAGGGTACGTATGGACACATCTGGTGGGAATGCTATGTGATAGGTCCGTTCTGGACCCAAATCTTCCAAATCTATACAGAAATCTACGATAAACCACTCACTCCCTCTCCTTTCATCGCTCTCCTATCAATACTACCGGGTAAAATTAAGTCACAAAAACACAACCTCTTAAAAATTTTTCTCAGCAGTGGTAGACAATTAATTGCTAGACACTGGAAATCCACTACTCCCCCATCTCTTTTAGAGTGGGTAAGTGAGATAAATAACACCATGCTTATGGAGGAAATGCAAGCCAGAGCCATAGACAAATATGCAAAATTTTCCTTTATCTGGAGCATATGGAGGCATTACTCCACTTCAGATAAGCTAAAAAGCAGACTCACAGCTATGAAGGCACCTAGCCAAGTTATAAATTCTACTAGCTCCACACAAACAACCTAACAATAAAGGCCCCAACTTGGGATGAGGCTCGGGGTCCCCCCCCCCACCTTCCCCCCTCCTCCCCCCCCCTACCTACCTTGCCAGTCTTCCTCCCTGTCCCTCCCCCTACCTCTTTTCTTTCCTCTACCTGTCACTCCAACACTTTTCTTTACTCTTATACTACTCTTTTGGGCTATCAATGGTCATAATTTTATTTTTTGCTTATTGTATTCTGCTCTTTAACATCAATCCCCTCACAACCTCCAGCAGATTGGTTGAACACCAACGTTTATACGCTGATGGTATTCAGATTACTTGTCTATTTATTCAGAGTTCCTAGACACCTGGGCGCAGCATGCTCCCATAGGGGCGCCCAGGTCTCGGGAATTTTAGTCAACATGACTAACAGCAAAAGTTCCGAAAGCTGTTGAGATAATACACTATGTTTATATTGAAGACAGAACGCATAACAATGTAATGATCTACCCATGTATGTTTCTTTATTACTAAATCAGATTGCCCGATGTCGAGCATCTGATCTTGTTTATGTTTTCATTTTCCGTTTGGAAAACTATTTTATATACAATAAAAACTTATTGAACCTAAATATAGGCCCACATTTTAGAGTCTCTAAAAATTAGAAATCGATGGCTTAGATATAACATAGCGTGTAAGCCATCTGGTCCAGGTGCTTTATTCACCTATATTTTGTCTAAATGTTTCTGGACCATCAGGGTCCATTTGGGACTATGTCAATAGTATCCCCATTATGGACTTGAGCTCCTGAATTTTCCTTTGCATACACAGATGAAAATTAGCAATGTATTTAGTACATTTGCCTTCTCTTTGTACCTAGTCACCAGCTCTAAATTATCTTGTAAAGGGCCTACATGCTCAAACCTGACCATTTTACTATTAATATATTTGTAGATTTTAAACTTTGGTTGTGAGCCACATAGATTTTATGTTTAGCCTTTTAAACGTATTGCCTATAGAAATAGATTTTTCAGTGTCTTTGCATACAGTTAATTTGAAGCATCAAAATTTCCATTCTGTGTTTTTTAAAGACTAGTTCCTCCCAATAAATAAAAATAAAAAAAACTCTGCGCAACCTCTAATGTGTAATAGTTCCTCCAAATAACCTGAAAAAAACTCCTAATTCACTAAATGTTTCTGCAATGCACTAAAATGTGTTCCCACAATAAACTTAAGATCAATAACTTATAAAGTGCTGTGCTACATTAAATCATAAATACTGCAATAATAAACAAAGTGTGGTGAATATTTTAATCGTAATAACAATAATCTTGCCATAATGCATACATATAAACTCAATTAGATATGTGTAATGTGCAAGCAACAATTTTAAATCAAAAGTCAAATGTGTAAGTGAGAGGGTTCCCCCACCACTGTAATACTGCAAATGAAATCCACAGTTCATAAATTCCAAACGGTGTCTTGATTATGGATCCAATAATGCTCCACATTCACCAATGTGATCCCTCTTCGGTGTAAACCACCACTAGTCACTCTTTGCGCTCACCTTAACTCCTAGACCTAATCTAGATCACCATGCACTTTCTCCTTTAAGGGAGCTTAATGGCCACTCCAGGCTTCCAAATACTTGCTTCAGATTCCTCTTCCAAGGTTACCAATGTGGTCAAATTAGCCAAGAAATCTCTCCACCATCAATGTCACTCAAAAGGAATAGAAACTGCTCATAGTGTTTTACCACTTCAAATACTATTAACTATGTATTAATACTTACTACAATAAGCTCAGAATGCAAATGCACTAATCCTCAGAATTGCACCCCCTTATGAATTAATATCTGCATATACAGGTACATGTCCCCTTAAAGGGGTTGTAAAGTCAGAAGTTTTTTTTTATCTTAATGCATTTTATGCATTAAGATAAAAAACCTTCTGTGTGCAGCAGCCCCCCTCACCCCCCCCCCCAATACTCACCTGAGACCCATCTCTATCCAGCGATGTCCACAAGTGTCTCGGCCTTCCAGGACTCTCCCTCCTGATTGGCTGAGACACAGCAGCAGCGCCATTGGTTCCTGCTGCTTTCAATCAAAGTCAGTTAGGCAATCAGGAGAGAGAGGGGGCAGAGCCAAACCAGTTACGCGTCTGAATGGACACGGAGCTGCAGCTTGACTCAGGTGCTCCATAGCAAGCTGCTTGCTGTGGGAGCACTCAACAGGAGGAAGGAGCCAGGAGCACAGAAGAGGCTCTCGAGAGGAGGAAGATCTGGGCTGCTCTGTGCAAATCCACTGCAACAGAGCAGGTAAGTTTAACATGTTTGTTATTTTTATAGAGAAAAAAAACAAGACTTTACAATCACTTTAGGGGTAAGACCACAGCATCACCAGACTCTTGTATCCAGGTCGCTCCTTCCTGGTGGTGTGATAACATTAGGGCGGAGCTTAGTGAGCTCCGAGCTAAGTAAAATTCACATTAAAAATAGAACATATTCTTTACAAACTGTACATAGTCTATATTTTAACCATTTCCAGCCCAGTGCCCATTTACTGTATACATGGGTCTTGGAAGGAACGGGTTATATCAGGATCATTGCGGCAGCATGATGCTGGTGTTATTTTTTAGAGCTGGCAAAGGGCTTTCCATTAAAATCAATCTGAGTGGCTATACAGCTGCCTAATACAGCAATTGCCTCATTTGAGAGTATGTCTATGTATGCAGCACCCTCTGGAATTACAGTGTACAGAAGGGCCCCCCGGCCCTCTTTGCCGCTGTTCCTGGGCTTTCCCGCTCTACTATAAGTGGTCAGGTCAACGGCACACAGAGGAAAAAGAAGGAACATTCTTCCCTCTCCTCTAAAGCAAATGAAACCAGAAACGACAAGGATTTTGCCACCTCCAGTTTCAGTAGAGTGTTTCCCTGGATGGAAGCAGCAGATAAAACATATCTCTGTTTGTTTGGCTGCCTTGAAGGGCAGAGGATGGATCAGGGGTCTTACCAGTGGCGGCCCCTCCAAAAGGGTGGTGCGAGTGAGGTTTGTTTGCCGCCCCCCAAAAATATTGAGCACGAGCCGCCACTGAGTCTAATGCCGCATACACACGACCGGTTTTGCTGTCGGAATAAACTCCGAAGGTTTCTCCAACGGAATCCCGCTCAAGCGGTCTTGCATACGCACGGTCACACCAAAGTCCGACCGTCCAGAACGAGGTAACGTACAACACGTACGATGGGCCTAGAAAAAGGAAGTTCAATAGCCAGTAGCCAATAGCTTCCGTCTCGTACTTGCTTCAGAGCATGCGTCGTTTTTGGTCCGTGGGAACAGCATACAGACGAGCGGTTTTCCCGATAGGAATTGGTTCCATCGTAAATATTTAGAACATGTTCCATTTCTAGGTCCGTCAGAATTTAAGAAAAAAATTGTCCGATGGGGCATACACATGATTAGAATATACGACAAAAAGCTTCTGTCGGACTTTTTCTGTCGGACATTTCGCTCGTGTGTACGCGGCTTTACAGACCCTATAAAGAGAACCTAGCACTGCCCAAGACATCACAGGGGGTGTTGCTCACCCCTTGTGATAGAAATAAAGTTAAATGAACAAAGTTTTTTAAAAAGTGTAGAAAAATAAAATAAATGTGAATAATATAAAACAATAAAAGTAAAGCTACCCTGTCCCCCTGTTCTCACATGCAAGTGCGCACGTAGGTCCCGCACACATGTTAATAGCTGTTGCACCACACATGTAAGGTATAACCATGAATGTTGCAGTGAGAGCAATAATTCGACTGCCAGAGCTCACATTTAACTCTAATCTGGTGACCTGTGAAGGATTTTAAAGTGTCACCTGTTGGTAATTTTAGGTACTGTAGTTTTTCTACTTTGCACAGGCATGAGCGATTTTAAATCTTGACACAATTAGTATCTATTTACTTGTCACAACATCAACTTTTTTATTTACCAAAAAATTGAATATTATATTGTCTTTGTGTGAATTAAAATTAATTTAAGTGTATTTTTTCCTGAAAAATTGGGTTTGAATAATATCTGCTCAAATATCGTGATGATTACAACAGCCACCATTTTATTCTCCAGGGCCTTTGCTTTCAGGAAATATGTAATGTTTCAGGGTTCTAAGTAATTTTCCACTAAAAAAATGCAGATTTTTACGTGTATGTAAAAAAAAACATCAAAATTGCCCTGGGCAGACACTGGTTAAAGAAATCAACTCCAATATACAGTATAGTGTCAGCACCTGTTATATACTTTGGCATTTTAATTTCAATGATATGTAGTTCTGAAGCACCACCTTGCAGTTGCTCACCACCAGAGGGAGGTCTTGCTTTACAAGTTACAATACAAATACATACACTTGTATGACATGTTACCAAACTGTTTATGAAAATCAAAATTTCAACCACTAGGTGGCAATCTTGTATGTAATTTGGTTGCTGCAAAACACTAAATTATTGGCAAAAATCCTCAGTCAGTTCTATATTGCTGACATTTATTTAAAGGCATTTTATTTAAAAAAGCACCCACTGATTATTTAAAATGTGCATTTGTTACTTTTTTTTTGTATTTTTGAGCCAGTGATTAGTGGATGAATTATGTGGTTCTGCAAAATTCTGTCATACACATTTACACCAGGACAGTAACATTCTAGGTAGTGAGTCCAGTAATTGGATGACAGCCCAGAACCTGCACCTACAAAACTAAAAAGTAGTGGAAGCTGTATTCGATTGGATTAACACCTGCACAGGGGGAATGTCTGATCACCCACCAGCACACATACAGAAGTAATCGGGTTACCTGGATCCCTTCTATAGTAAATCTGCAAGGCTGCGGCTTGAGAAGTATGGACAAAGCTTGTTTGGTCATATTTCTCTTCTAGGTCACAGGAGTGCACTTACTTTTGCCCAGAATCAGCTGACAGTGGGCTAAAGCCCACTGTCGGCTGATGACACAGAGCCACTCCAGTCTCTGGATGTATCCCAACAATAATGTTGAGATCCACCCAGATTCCTGATCAGCAGCTTGCTCAGCCTCTCAGCGTGCCATTGATAGCCTGAGACAGCTTCTCCCTCCCCCTCCACAGCCCATCACTCCAGTGAGTGCTGGAGGGGCAAAGCACAGAGCGGTGACTGACAGTCACCGCTCTGTGCTCAGAGTGGACCGAGAACTGATCAGTGGTTATGTGATCACTCAGTTCTTGGGCTTAGTGACAGTGGGGGACAGCTGCTCCATCAGTTTGAATATCCATAGATGGCAAGAACAGCCATATAGGTGAGTATAGATGTTTATTTTGCTGTCCCATACTTCTTTTACTACACTGCTGTAGCGTGGCAGTGGCATTGAAAAGGTCAAGCCCAGGATTTGAACTGTAGGCTCTCCAATTGGATCAAAACTTACTGTCCCCACAGCAGTCTTCAGCATCATCTTGGAAATTAGAACGTTCTCCAGAGGGTGCTACAGCTGCAAACATTGAACATACATAGACATACTCTCAAAATGAGGCAATTACTGGGGCTATGTACAGATTACGGGTGGAAAGGTTTTAAAGCAGAACTGCGGTTTTCAGTGATTTGCCTCACCACTGTTCGGTGCAGTAGTACTCTGAACCCAAGCCACTGTGATGATGCAACCCCAGGGTGTAAGTCCATGACAGCCTTGGGCTCACAAATATTGTGTTATATGGCTGTCATTCAATCCAGAAGAGAAGCATCATCTTGTGGAGAAGCAGACCTTCTATAGGAGACAACACCAGATTGCAGTCAAGCATTGCAGCAAAATACAGCTCATTTGGTTTTTCATTTCAAAGATTTTTATTAAAGTAAGCAAAAGAAAGAAGCAGGACATTGTCCCAGGTTGAATACAAAAAAGAAAAGGGGGGGGGATTGGGGTTGAGGGTAAAAGACACAGGGCCCTTACCAAAGTGCAAGGATCACAGCACAGAAATTGCATCTTCATAATGTGAGAGCATACTAGAAGGGTTTCAGCTCAAACGCAGGAGACAAAAGCTTGAAAAACTACTTTATGATTCTAGTGCCTGTGACCGTAGCCAACAAACTATCAACCTGACATTGGTCAAATGGCAACAGTGGCATCATTCCGCTCCAAAGCCAAAGTGGAGCAAGTGTACAATAGATTGGGAGAGGAGTAGCATGAATCAGGAAGCTAAGGCTGGGCACATACGGGCCAAAAATAGGGCAAAAATGGCTGGTTCAGCAGGAATGGACCGACTTTCAGGCTGTGTGTACAGCTCCCTGTCCGACAGAAGCTGGTCTAATGACTGGCTTCTGTTGAAGGGACATGCTGAAAAACCAGCAACCGATCAGCACTTGCAGCCAATGGCTGAGAACACTTATCAGTATATTCTGGCGAGGTGGGGGGCAGTCCCCCTTTTATAATACAATAGTGCTGCAGGGGAGATCACTACACTAATATCGCTTGTGTTAGTACGGCAATCTGCAGGTTTTTCCCGTTCAGCCTGCTGGGTTGAACATAAAAAAAACCTATAGTGTGTAGCACCCTGGAGTTTAGGCAGGGTTGGAACTCACAAATTTACTTGCCAGGAGTAGTTATCCTAGTTGATTTCTAGAGATCTTTTGATTTCTCCCTAAGTTTGGCCTTCTTGCACTTTTCTCTTCTACTACTAGGTGGCCGGGTACTTGGTGGTACTAGATACAAGAACGGCAACGCAAGGTCAGGTTATAGGTATTTGGGGTATTTCAGCCAATGGGCAGGGGTTTTCTTGGATCCATTGGCCTGCCGGGAGAGCCTATATATCCGGGTGGAGTCAGGTGATCTGTGTTCTGTGCTGCCTGGATGGCTGTCTGGGTGGATGTGTGTTGTATTGCCCAGGTTGCTAGGCCGGAGATGGGGCCTATCCCGGGCACATCTGGCTGCTGGGCTGTCTGAGGGCCTATCCAGAAGCAAGAGAGCAACGCAGGGTTGGGACTGCGACTTGCAGTCCATCCAAGAGTGATGGTTCTGTTGGCCGGAGAACCTGTAGTGGTCGGAGGTAGAGGGGAAGCTGACGCCAGTAAGGGACTATATCTGGCTTATTACCAGGGACTACAGTGAGTAACTAAAGCAAGTACCGGAGCAGTATTCTCACCAACTGGGGAAGGTGAAGAATCAGGAAACTTCAGTGGGAATCAAGCCAGGGACCCAGCCAACGGAGGTGAGGCTTGCAGAGCAGCCTTGTGTGCCAAGCCAGGGACCGAGCAGGCCAGCAGAGGTATCTAGATTGCCAAGCTAGGGACCCAGCAGAGAAGCAGGCGTGATGCTTGAGGAAGATACCACCGTGAAGATTGGAGGAGCTCAAGGGATTCAGTGGCAGTGAATCAGTGGGTCTAGTGAGAGACCAGGAGCTCAGTGTGCTGAAGAACTAGAAGGAGTGATTGTAGTGAAAGTGAAGGAGCTGTTATGCTTTGTGTTAGGAACTGTTAAAGACTGTTACCATAGGAGACAGCATTCCTGCACATGCAGATGTGGCCTCTTGCTGGATGCCTTTAATTGCATGGCTGTCCTCCTGTTGAAGTCTTGGAGTCTGACAATTAATCTTGCAACTACCTAGTGGTGTTGTGGCTCTAACCCTCTCTCTCCCAAAAAAAGGTTTGTTAAGAGAAATAAACTTTCTTTTTTTTTTGTTTACAAACTTTTTTATTTGGTACAAAGAAATAGTACAAAAAGCTTATTGACATATGCCATAAAATGAAAAATAAACTTTCTTTTGCATCCAAGAAGTGTCTGGCACCCAATAACTTTAACTACTCTGCACCCACCATGCCTCACAACCCATTACATACAGAAGGATGTCAGCTATCCCTGGCCCTGGAGGTTCTCATTAGATCAAAGGAGGCCTGGGACCCTGCTACAAATAAAGATAAAGGGGTTGGGAGTCTGGTTCGCACACTAGGCTGCTTCATCAGGAAAATATCTGCAATTTAATTTAACAAATAATCAAAAATAATGCATGTAATCACATATAGCAAAAAACATTGTTTCAAGAACTATATGAATTAAAACCATATACAACTATTATATGGGGACAGATACAGGACCGCTTACCCAAATCCCAGTATGCACAGGGCACAGAGCATCACCAGGAGGGGTCTCCCGCGGCGACCGGGGGAGACTAACTATTTGAAAAGCTGGAGTCTGGATGAGATAAAGTATATGGAATAGGTAGGCCATAAACTAAAGCATTTGGAGGTGAGGGGAAGGGGGGAAAAAGGAGAGGATGAAGGAAAATTCAAAAAAAAAAAAAATCGGAACCACCCTTTACTTTCCCCCTTCCTCCTTTCCCCCCCCTCTTTTCCCCCATTCCCTAGCCCCCCCCTTCTTTTCCCTTTTTCTCTTTTTTTCAATTATCTTTCTTCCTTTTTGTTCCCCTTTTTACTCCCCTGTTTTCCCTTGCTATGTTCATTCACCTTGGTTCCCTTTCCTCCTTCCCCCCTTCCCTTCCCTTCCCACTCTTCACTTTCCCCTTTTTCCTCTCTCCACCCCCCCCCCCCTTCCTCTTTTTGTTTCCTCAGTTCTCCTCTCTCCTGTTTCCCTTTTCTTTCTCTCTTTTTCCCCTTTCTCCCTCTCTTCCTTTTCTCTACCCCCCTCCCCAACCCCTTTTTTCCCTCCCTCCCCTTTTTCGTTCCAACTATTCACAGGTACTTCCTTTCATTCATCCTTTTTCACACTTTTGTCATCACTTCTCACAGCCTTCCACGTGGTTCCAGGTTGTGATTTCCTTGGTTGTTTATTCACAGTTATTCACCACTGCTTTTCACTATTTATCATTGTGGTCACTGTGAGTTCACTCTTCACTTGGAACCCTTCAATTACTCACCTCATCCCGGCTCAATGGTCGCGATTTTTTGAAAATTTTCCTTCATCCTCTCCTTTTTTCCCCCTCTTCCCTCGCCTTCACATGCTTTAGTTCATGGCTTACCTATTCCATATACTTTATTTCATCCAGACTTCAGCCTTTCGAATAGCTCGTCTCCCCTGGTCGCCGCGGTAAACCCCTCTTGGTGACGCTCTGTGCCCTGTACATACTGGGATTTGGGTAAGCTGTCCTGTATCTGTCCCCATACAATAGTTGTATATGGTTTTAATTCATATAGTTCTTAAAACAATGTTTTTTGCTGTATGTGATTAAATGCATTATTTTTGATTATATGTTAATTAAATTGCAGATATTTTCCTGATGAAGTGGCCTAGTCCGCGAAACTAGTAGAAACACTGTCTGTGACCAACTATCCCACTGTGATTTTCCCCATCAGGGGAGTATTATCTTGGTTATAAATACATGGACCGTCACCTATGTTTTAATTTATTATTGTTATCTTTGCTATATATTTTGTACTAATAAAGTTTTGTATTAATTTTTTACATGATTGCTCATACATGTGAATTTACCTTTACTATACTGTACCGAGATAGTCCAATTGCCCCTTAGCTCCTTGGTGAGTACCTGGCTGGGAACCAGACTCCCAACCCCTTTATCTCTAAAATTTCTGGATGATGGTACAACCCTTAATTGATTTTATCACATTAATACTGTTTTCTGAGGCCATTTCTAATTTCACCTTGCTACAAGTGTTTACCCTGCTTATAAGTGTTAGAGAAATAGAAACAGAGATGTGCTTAGGAAAAGGAACAGGAAGAAGAGAAAGGTAAGTGGGCAGGGAGAAACCGGGGGGCAGTGGTCCAAGTTACAAGCCCAGCTTCAGGTTATGCCAAGAGTCTGAGATAGTGAGCCCTTGTAGATCGCCAACTCGGGGTTCCCCAGGGTGCAGAGTCTAAGCCCCAGCCTTCTTCTTCACCAGAGCCCCTAAAGGTGGGGACGGACTTGCGGCAGGATGGAACCAGGTCGTGGCCCCCAGGAATACCCAGCTGAGGATGTGGAGGCCACACGTGTGCAGAGTACAAGCAGCAGAAGATAACAGGAAATCAAGAAGCAAGGTCAGGGTAGGTAGTGAACAAGCATAGACTTAAACGAAGCTGGGGTTGATACATGGGTAGTCAGGCACAGGATACACAAGAGACAAGTGACCAGGAGCTCAGAGAACTGTGAAGTTGTTTAGGCAAGGCGTGTTGCACTGAGCATGTGTATATGTAGCGCTTACCCCCCGCAGGAGCCGCTTGAATATTTATGCCCGGATCTCCCACTGGTCAATCCATAGCCAGCTACACAGTATTTTCACACAGCCAGATGCACACACTCTTCTGCTTGTTGTCTCCAATAACCAGTCTAGGGGATGTGTTTTTATGTTTTATTTGGAGAACTTGGATAGGAGAATGGAATTGGTAGGATACTCCAAATTAAGTATGCAGAAGTGAGGGCAACTCTCTCAATAGAACTGTGTAGCAGATTATCTGTAGGACCATACAGCGCCTGTATGGACTGAACAAGTCCCTTTGTAGCAGAAGGAAGTCAGTGAACTTTGTCTCTTCAAGACACCAGCAAGTGTCCGCTTTAGCTCACACACCCAGTATGCTGACTTCTAAGACCAAGAGGGGGATTTCAGCAACACACATAGTTTCAGAGATCCCTTTAAGGGGTCTGTACTCACAAGGCCCTGGTCACAGGTCACCTTCCTCCGTGATACCAGACAGAATCCGTGGACATCCTCCTTCAGTCTGCTTGCAAAGACCTATGGGTTGTGATTTTGGTGTTTCAGGCCCTTAGGTCAACCACCTGAGGACACATGGCAGCCTGTGTTGGGGAGAGGCAGCAGCCCCCTTCCCACCTGGATCTCTCTCAGAAGGAGACTGAACCATGAGCCCATGTGCTCTTCAGATTTAAATACAGGTACCCAGCATTCCCTAGGGTACATCCCCTTATAAATTGGCCAGGGCTGTATCAACAGCCATGCTCTCATCTGCCAGGTTTCCACCCACTGTGCAATATGCCTCATTACTATTGGACTAATGTGAAACTTTCAGGCAAGCATGAGCAAACTTCCCTAAACTACGAACCTTGCTAGAAGGCATAAATTGGGATAAAATCTTAGGAACAAAGAACACAGAGGAGAGATGGGTTTGCTTTAAGAGCATATTAAATAAGGGCTATAATATATAAAGAGTCCTGTGAGCCTCCACTAATCCAAAATGCCTTAATTATCAAAAATCAGCTGCAAGCGTTAAACATGCCTCATATATCATGCAAATGTGGATAATTAAATATATATGCTGCGCTTTTCAAAGTCATACACTATACCAGTGTAAAAAGAAACATAAAAAACCTCCAATAGTGAAAAAAAACCCGTCTTTCCTAACAGTGGAAAGTGACAATAGTGCAATAAATGAACACATATATTAAAAATAAATATAAATATTACACATATATTAAAAATAAAATATGTGTATATAAAAGCATAAACAATTATGATAATAGATATAAAGTGCTACTGTGCAAAGAGGTGTAATTCCCACTTTTATGATCCTGTATAGATTATCAGTGACCCACTAATGCATAAAAAGTGCTCCTGTGCATGTGCCTACCATCCAGTATTATATAGTATATCAATATTGCATTGTTGGGTTGTTCAAAGAAGTGCTCCTGTACAAGTGTATGGTATCCAAAAAGAGTCTATCCAGATGTAATAAAGTTCATGCGATTATAAAGTTCATGCGATTAAAAAACCGCTAAGTGCAATAAAGTTCATGCGATTATAAAATCCAGAACATGCCATGGTGTTCCTCACTCTGGTGCTCCCCTTAGGTATTTAAATGCTCACCTCAGAGCGTGCGACCTTGCAACTAAGCACAGTCAAAACGCGCATATGAACCACCTCTGGGCTCTTGTAGTTACACTGGAATCCTGTATATATTTATTTATATTAAAAAAAGGGCATTAGCTAATGCATCCCATGCATTTAAAAGAGTGAACAAAAGCCCTGGATGGCTTAACTCCAATGTAAAAATGCATATAAAAGCAAAGGAGAAGGCCTTCAAAAAATACGAGGTTGAGGGATCATCTTCAGCATTCAGACTTTATAAAGAATGCAACAAGAAATGTAAGGGTGCAATAAGGACGGCTAAGATAGAACATGAAAGACACATAGCGGAGGAGAGCAAAAAAAAATCCCAAGAATTTCTTTAACCACTTCAATACCAGGCACTTATACACCTTCCTGCCCAGGCCAATTTTTAGCTTTCAGCGCTGTCGCAATTTGCGTGGTCATGCTACATTGTACCCAAACTAATTTTTAGCATTCCCACAAATAGAGCTTTCCTTTGGTGGTATTTGATCACCCCTGTGATTTTTATTTTTTGAGTAACAAATAAAAAAAGACCGTAAATTTAAAAAAAAAAAGTTTTTCTTTGTTTCTGTTAAATTTTTTTGTAAATAAGTCCATTTTCTTCTTTAATGTTGGGCACTGATTTGGCTACACTGACAGGCACTGATAAGGCGGCACTGATAGGTGGCACTGGTATGCGGCACTGATGGGCACTCATAGGTGGCACTGATGGGCACTCATAGGCGGCACTGATGGGCACTCATAGGTGGCACTGATGGGTACTTATGGGTGGCACTGATAGGTGGCACGGATGGGCACTGATGGGCACTGATAGGTGGGCACCCATGGCCACTGATAGGTGGCACTGATGACACTGATGGGTGGCATTGCTGGGCATCACTGAATTTTTTTGTTTTCATAATGGTGCCAGTCAGTGCCCATTTGTGGGCACTGATTGGCATAGATTGGGCATATGTTGACACATGTGGATGGCCATGGGGGCTGTACCTGGCTATCCACATGTTATGTGCTTCCCTGGTGGTCCTGGAGGCTTCCCTAGAGGTCCAGTGTGGGCATCCAAGCGGGGGCTGTGCTGATAAACAATCAGCACAGATCCCCCTGTCAGGAGAGCCACCGATCGGCTCTCCTCTACTCGCGTCTTTCAGACGCAAGTGAGGAAAAGCAGATCAATGGCTCTTCCTGTTTAAATCGTGATCAGCCCTGATTGGACACAGCTGATCACGTGGTAAAGAGCCTCCGTCGGAGGCTCTTTACCGAGATCAGTGTAGCGGTGTGTCAGTCTGAAACACTGCACCACCGATCGCCGCGATGCGCGCCTCCAAGGGCACCCGGTGGCTGTTATCCTGCAGGACATCATATGATGCCCAGTCAGGATAACTGAACCACCGCCCAACCGTCATTCTGCTATAGGCCGGTCGGGAAGTGGTTAAGTATGTAAACAGTAAAAAAAGGAGGACAGACCGTATTGGCCCCCATAAAGAACGAGGAAGGACATCTGGTTACAAAGGATGGGGAGATGGCGAAGGTATTGAATTCATTCTTCTCCTCAGTCTTGACGAGGGAATCGGGGGGCTTCAGTAACCAAAACTGCAGTGTTTATCCTCATGACACATCACAGGAAGCACCTCCATGGTTAACAGAAGACAGAATTAAAATTAGACTTGGGAAACTTAACATTAATAAAACACCGGGACCAGATGGTTTGCACCCGTCCTGTTATCCTGCAGGACGTCATATGACGCCCAGTCAGGATAACTGAACCACCGCCAGACCGTCATTCTGCTATAGGCCGGGCGGGAAGTGGTTAAATATGGAAACAGTAAAAAAAGGGAGGACAGACCATATTGGCCCCTTAAAGAATGAGAAAGGACATCTGGTTACAAAGGATGGGGAGATGGCGAAGGTATTGAATTTATTCTTTTCCTCAGTCTTCACGAGGGAAACGGGGGGCTTCAGTAACCAAAACTGCAGTGTTTATCCTCATGATACATCACAGGAAGCACCTCCATGGTTAACAGAAGACAGAATTTAAATTAGACTTGGGAAACTTAACATTAATAAATCACCAGGACCAGATGGCTTGCACCCGAAAGTACTTAGGGAACTCAGTCAAGTAATTTCCAGACCATTGTTCCTAATTTTTACTGACAGTCTACTGACTGGAATGGTACCAGCTGATTGGAGAAAAGCCAGTGTAGCACCAATATTTAAAAAGGGCCCAAAATACATCCCGGGGAATTACAGACCAGTTAGCCTAACATCAATAGTATGTAAACTCTTGGAGGGGATGATAAGGGACTTTATACAAGATTTTAGTAATGAAAACAGTATCACTAGTAGTAATCAGCATGGATTCATGAAGAATCGTTCTTGCCAAACCAATCTATTAACCTTCTATGAGGAGGTGAGTTGCCATCTAGATAAAGGAAGGCCCGTAGACGTGGTGTATCTGGATTTTGCAAAAGCATTTGACACAGTCCCCCATAAACGTTTACTGTACGAAATAATGTCCGTTGGCATGGACCATAGGGTGAGTACAAGGATTGAAAACTGGCTACAAGGGTGAGTTCAGAGGGTGGTGATAAATGGGGAGTGCTCTGAATGGTCAGGGGTGGGTAGTGGGGTCCCCCAGGGTTCTGTGCTGGGACCAATCCTGTTTAATTTGTTCATAAACGACCTGGAGGATGGGGTAAACAGTTCAATCTCTGTATTTGCAGACGATACTAAGCTAAGCAGGGCAATAACTTCTCCGCAGGATGTGGAATTCTCTTCCACAGGCGGTGGTCTTAGCGGAGAGCATCGATAGTTTCAAGAAACCATTAGGTAAGCACCTGAACGACCACAACATACAGAGATATACAAGGTAATACTGACATATAATCATACACATAGGTTGGGCTTGATGGACTTGTGTCTCTTTTCAACCTCACCTACTATGTAACTATGTAACGATGTAGCAGCATCAGAGCACACGGAGCAGACTATATCAAACAATCACAGCATTCTGTTAAGCAGACGGCACATAAATGCGCGTAGCTGTCTTCCTGTTAAGCAGCGAAACCAAAAAACTATATACACTCACTAGCACCTACCTAGGAGGATGCTACATCTACATAGGGAAGCACACAAGAAGGTGACCTGGGATGTAATAAAAGGGAAAAGGAAAATCCACAGTGGAGCAGGCGACCCTCAAAGGTGAATAGAGAAGCCAAATACCACATGTGAAATGGAGTCACAGATCTAGCAGAACCCTGCAGCTAGGAGATAAGAATTTGACAAACAGAAATCTGCAGGCTAGACCGTGACAGCTGTAAGATTGGTGCCGTGGGTGTGGCTGGGCCCATGTAACCTAAGGGGCCATAAATCATAAAGTGACACTAAACTCTGGTTTAAAAAGAAAAAAAATCTATCAAAGTATGTATTCCTGATGACATGCTACTTTTTTGGGGGGACACTACTTCCTTACTAAAGGTCATGTCCATTATTTCAGATTTTGGCCGTTATTCTGGCCTTACTATCAATTGGACCAAATCCATTCTGATGTTGTTGGATGACGCACCTGGACAGTCAGCCTCGCTCTCTTGCCCTATCACTCCTTTAAACGCCGGGGCATTCAAATATCTCCCGTGCCTACCGCGCTACTGTAGCCTAAATGTCTACCTGCTGCTTACCCGATTCAGGGATAAGATAAATGTTTGGTACAAACTCAAAATGTCCCTTGGATTTATCCTTGACCCTGTTTATACCTCATGTAGCCTTCCAATGCTGCTTACTACGGTGGCCAGCTATAGATGGGGGCAGCGATGTCTTTTTTGTATCACTGTTGTGTACCTCCCCTGTGGGGACAATTATAAGTTAGTGTTAGGTACCACAGATACCAGGGTGCCGTGGCGAGGCTCTGTGGCTTACGCATGCATTTGCAAATGCGTGCAGACTAAACCTCTGCTTTTAACGCATACTGTTAGACAGGTTTAATTGGTTGTCTGTGAGCTGGTCTGTAAGTAAGTTTGTTTTTTTCCCTTGGATTTATCCTTGGCCCTGTTTATACCTCATGTAGCCTTCCAATGCTGCTTACTGCGATGGCCAGCTATAGATGGGGGCAGTGGCGTCTTTTTTGTATCACTGTCGTGTATATTGGTCAGGCAACGCACTGACAGCTTCACAGCCATTGAGCTACATGCTGAGTGTTCAGTGTGCCCCTGTACCTTTTTAAGAAGGGGTGGCTCCCCTTCAGTCCACCTGCCCTCACCTATCCATCAGAATGCATGTGCCCCAACTGTAGGGACACTTATAAGTTAGTGTTAGGTCCCACAGATACCAGGGTGCCGTGGCGAGGCTCTGTGGCTTACGCATGCATTTTCAAATGACTAAACCCCTGCTTTTAACGCATACTGTTAGACAGGTTTAATTGGTTGTCTGCGAGCTGGTCAGTAAGAAAGCTTGGTTTTTTTCCCTTGGAATTATCCTTGGCCCTGTTTATACATCAAAATGTCCCTAGCAGTAAAAACCAACCTCATTAAAATGATTCTCATCCCTAAATTCCTTTACATACTTCATAACACACCAGTGGTAGTCCCATTGAAGGTATTTCGAGTAGTGAAATCTCTTTTCAGATTGCTGTTGTGGAATACCCGACCTCCTAGGGTTAAACAGTATCCTAAAGATGGGGGAGGCCTTGCGCTTCCCACCCCCTGGGTATATTATCTGGCTACGCAGTTGCAAGACTTGAATGAAACTATGACCTCCAATCCTGTTCGACCATCGCAGTGTTGCCAACCTACCAGATTGAAATTTACTGACACAACACTGGCATTACTGGCACAGCCAAATTTTTATTGGCATTTCCAAAAGTTACAAAATTACAGTTTTAAGTGCAAATTTGAGTATTTAGGCTACAAACAAATACAATATGCAATTAGCAATATGATTTAGTGAAGATAATAAGGCAAAAAACATATCTTATTTTATTTTCAATATAGTACATAAGTAGCTCAGGGACAGGACTCAGGAGGGCAAGAAATTAGAATGGGCGGCACACACACATAAAATGGACTCTTACAGTGACACTGACAGCAGTGTGCACCAGCACAGATGATGATGAGACCTCACTGACACAACACGTCCCCTCCTGAGTCACAGTGAAAGTCTCTCTCCAAGCCAAGTGGTCCCTCCAGTCCACTCCAGTCTACACAGCACGGACGGTCCTGGTCCCAACCTGCCTTGCTCCTGTACCTCATGTGCGGACATGAGGCTCTGTTTACATCGTGATCAGCCCTGATTGGACACAGGTGATCACGTGGCAACCTTTTACTTTTATAATAAAAATTAGTGCAGCACTAAAATCATTGAATGGATAATATCAAAAAAATCTCGCCAAAAGTAAATATTGACATAATAAAATGGTGAAAATGAAAACAGTGGGGTATTAACTCCAAACATAGTATTCTGTGTTCTGGTGTGCCATTAAATATATATTGTAGTATTAAGACCAATCAAAATAAAAATATAAAATAAATGCATCAAATACAAAATAAGTGTATTCACATAAACAAGTGAAAATATTATTCCTCAACTATGGGTAAATACACTCCAAATATATATAACTTAGGATCAATATAATGATGTGAATCTAATAATCATAAGTGAAGACATATAAAACATATGTGATGAAAATTTAAATAAGTCCCATTGATCTTGCAAAAAGGAAAATTAGCCAGTGAATGATGCAGCAAACAAATGGTGAAAAAGAATCCCTCATCCAGTGAGACGGGACACCCGAAGTGAGTAAGTATTCTCCTTACCAGCTGAAAAGACCAATATGTTGGTCTCACGGAGCCCAGGGAATTCGGTCTCCCAAAAACCTATAGGATATCCAGGGCTGCTGAATCTATCAATCGGTGTCACTCAAAACATAAAAGCAGAGAGGGCTCCCATAGTGTAGCATTTGAGTAAATTTTATTAAGCTCAAAAGACTTGCACTTACAAAAAAGCAGCTGAATGGGCGTGATCACATACAAGCATGACAGTGGATCCGAACGTCAGCGTCTCCCGAGGCTTCCTTCGCTCACTGTACGCTACCAAACCTTTTACTTTTACTGACATTTACTCACAGGAAGAAATTACCTGTTTTTTACTGGCTGCCAGTAAAAATACTGACTGGACCATCGGCTAGACTCCTGCTTATAGGCACTGGGGCAGAGTCTATCCCAGAGAGTCTGGAGGCTCAGTTGTTCCAGAAACCTAATAAACAAATGCTCACCTATGTGATGCTTCAAAAGGTGTGGAACAAGTCTAAACAGTTGCAACATGTAAAGGGGTTTACTATGTACAGTCCGATCTGGGGCAATAAAGCGTATGAGGAACAGGCTAAACTCCAACAGGGGCCTAGGAGGCAGTCTCAAGGGGCAACACACCTCTCGCATATTTTCCACAATGGGAAACTACTCTCATTTTCTGAATTGCAGAATAGGTTTGCATTACCCTCCAGCATGACATTTTATTACTTGCAACTACAGCATGCTGTCATAGTGCAGTGAGGAGCTGTAGAATGGGCACAATCTCATACCCCGATTTTCCATTTGCTCCAAACGGCCACAGAGACCAAAGGCTTTATTTAGCAATGCTATCATATGCTGTTCATGGAATTTCTCAGTGACAATCCCATAAAAGCAGTGGGAGGGAGACCTGGGTCCCATGTCGGGTGACCAGTGGGAGGAAGCCCTCCAGTCTGTCACTGCTTGCTCCTTAAATATCTCGCAAAAAGTATCCCAACTATATATTTTACTCAGGGCTCATTATACTCCCGTAAAACTTCACAGAATGGGTATACTATCTGACCTGCTGTGTGGTAAATGTAATATAGTGCCTGGTGACCTTGTTCATCTCCTCCGGCGATGCCCTAAACTCCATAGATATTGGAAAGGGGTTCTTGCCACACTCAATCGTGTTTTTCAGATGGATATTCCTCTGGATCTGATGTGCTGCATACTAGGTGCCCTAAAGGGGTGATCCCGGAGGAGATGATGAGGGTTGCTTTCTCTCAGGCCTTATTTCAAGCTGGAAAAACTATTCTTATGGGGTGGAAATCGGACACCCCACCATCTGTCAGATCTTGGATACAACACAGGGGAAATACCCTCCTCCTTGAACTGTATATTTACCAGCAGAAGGGGAGGCCTGGCAAATTTGAAAAACTGTGGGCCCAAAGGCTTGATACTCCGGGACTGAGTCCTAATTAGCTGATTAAGATGAGACTTTTGCAATGTTTTTGAGGTTGAAGGTTCACAAGGCCATTGATTAAATGGAGGGTATTCAAGTGTCTTTTACAATGGAAAGGTGTGATGTATTTCCTGTATATTCGCTTTAAATGTAGCTGCTTTAGACTGAAGGTGTATATCGATGGCTCATCGCCTCAGTGACCTCCCTTCTCTGGTTTCTTGCTAAGAAATGTCTGATATTGTAATGTATATGACTACAAGGCGAATTGGACTGTACTCTGATGGTACATGTTTGGTATTCTGCTTTTGGCAATAAATCCTTTTTTGAAAAAAAAAAAAAAAGTATGTATAACTAACCCCAAAAAATATTCTATTGCTTCCATCCTTCTCCAAATTTCCATATCCCTTTGTTTTTGCTGCTGTGATCTGACTGTATTGGATCAATGCAAAGTTTTATCTTTTATCTTGTAAGCGCATTTTTTATTGTGGTGAAAGTTTGGAAATAAAATCTGTACAGGATTACACTATGTGCGGTATTCTTTTTCCTTTATGGGTGTGATGAGAACGATCTAGGAGATTGCTGATTCAAGGCTTGTCTCACTAGACCTTGTGGTGAGTGTATTATAGGGGTGAAGTACACGCGGTGTAATGGTGACTTCATTAGAATTGTTTCCTCCTGTTTCTTCACCTTGAAGAACTGTTTCTTAATGTTCCTTTGTGCATTCACTTGTATATTCTGTTGCTAGTGGGCACATTCATTATTTTTTATGTATGGACTTGATATTTTAGTATATGAATTTTAAGTATACAGTACTTTGCTGTACTGAGAGAGCGCTTTTAATGCTAGATTGATTTAGTGTACTGCTTGTTCCAAATAAATGTGAGGGGGAACAGGAGAGGTTTGGGAAGGAGGCAGAAAATTGTGCAGTGCCAAAAGCCACACAGTCAAATAAGGATGCCTTTTCTTTTAATACATTGTTAATATTTACCTGTATTTTGTTAAAGATTAAAGTGTTGCTAAACCAGGACCCTGGATTCACTATATCTGGTCTCCCACAGTACACAGTACATGAAATGCAATTATTTTAGTAAATATAAACGGCTAAATACCTTTTTCTCATGGGCAGTATATAGCAGTCTTGTGACTTCTATCAGTGTCCAGCCGAGCGCTGGTTAAAGCTTGGAGGAGTTTTCATTTTCCTCTGACTGTCCTATGAGGCTTCACGACCCATGACTTTCTCTTTGGCAGTGCTGATTGGCCCTGTACTGATCACATGCACCCACCCCAAAAAAAAAACATATCTCTAGCAATACACACCGAACTGAGCATGTGCACAGTGCCTCCAAGGCTCTGTACTATCAGCAGATGGATTGAGGGCTTGAGGACTGTGGAAGAAGGGAATAATTAGAGAAGAACAATCTTTTTACACAATGCAGATGATTAAAGGGGTTGTAAACCCTCGTGCATTAACGTAAAAAAACTTCTGACAGTGACCGGCCCCCCAGCCCCCCCCCGTTTTACTCACCTGATCCCTCGATGGAGAGGCGCTATACCTCTCTGGAGTTCTTGGCTCTTGATTGGATAGATTGATAGCAGCGATTGGCTCCCACTGCTGTCAATCAAATCCAATAATGCGGGCACAGAGAGGCGGGGCTGAGTCCTACATTCTGCATCTATGGATGCAAATGCTGGACTCGGGAGCGCGCCCGCAAGGTAACCCCCCAGGAGATCGTTTCTCCTAGGGGTTTACACGATGCAGGGAGGAGCTGATAGTGCCGCCGGGGGGACCCCAGAAGAGGTAGATCGGGGCCACTCTGTGCAAAATGAACTGCACAATGGAGGTATGACATTTGTTATTTAAAAAAAAAACAAAAAACTAAGCTTTACAGTCACTTTAACCCCCTTAGTTTCACAGTGAGTATAACAAGCATGCTTACTGCATATACATACTGATTTTGAGTTTAGTGACACTTTAGGCTTGACTCATATAATCCTCCTGAAGAAGCAACACTTTGTCGCGAAACATCTGGAGAACAGCCCCAGCTCCTTTCTCATGTCCAGTTTCCTCTGGAATTCTCCTCTTGGTTGCTGTTCAGCCAATAACACTATCTTAGGGAAAGTAATGCAGAATAAGAGAGGCCTGTATTATAATGTTGCACTTTGTGGTAATTAGGGATAGGCTGAATGGACCCCTGTTTGGTTTGCACCAGAACTTTTGAACAACGTGAAAGTTTGGATCCGAATAACGAACCCCAGTAAAGTCAATGGGACTCGAATGTCAAAAATCAAAAGTGCCCATTTTGAAAGCTTATATGCAAGTAATTGGGCATTCAATGGTTATAGGGGTCCGGGTCTTGCCCTGGGGAACCTGTATTAGTAAAAAAAAAGTTTGTGAAAAAGTTCATTTTTAAATGAGCAGTGATTTTTTGATTTTTAAAGTGAAAGCATAAAAATGAAAAATTCCTTCCAATATAGTGCCTGGGATGTCCCCTTAGTCTACCTGTAAAGTGGCAGATCTGTACCATGTCTAGAATCTGCTGCAGCAATAATTGCATTTATAAAGCCAAAAAAAATGACATTTTCCCTGCAAACTGCCTTTATTTTGCTCAGCAACAGCTGGGGAGCCAGTGTGTATGATGAGGCCACAATGTAGTTCACTGGGAACAAGATTAGAGATTTTTTGGATACATTCTGGCGTCACTTTAACTTTGTATAGAAGTAATGGGTGCGTAAAAATTGGTCTTTGGGTGTCAGTGGCGGCTTCCCACCGTAACCCTACAGAGGTAATCTTGATGAAAGCAAGAATTGGTCTTGCTGTAAAAAATTACAACGATATGCACCTGTCAAACAGGTGCAGAAAAATTACTCTTTGGGTGTCGGGGGCACCTTCCCACCGTAACCCTATAGAGGTACTCTTGATGAAAGCAAGAATTGACAGTGCTGTAAAAAATTGCAATGATATGCACCTGTCAAACAGATGGTGAAAAAATGGTCTTTGGGTGTTTAATTGTGCCCATGAAACCTATACCAAAAACATTTTTCGAGATGAAATGATTGAACACACACCCATGCTAGGCAGCCTTTAAGTCCTGCAGAGATTCCACATCCCAAAAAGACTTAATCAGTGACATCGGCATCAGGGGCTTCATAGCTGGTAATCCAGGACTGATTCATTTTTATAAAAGTCAAAGGGTCCATAGAGTCTGTGGACAGACGCGTTCTCTGAAAGCATGCTGGATGTAGGGTAGCCCAACAACTCAATAGCATACTGGGCAAGTTCTGGCCAGTGGTCTATTCTCATGACCCAGTAAGTCAGTGGATTGTTAGCTGGAAAGCTCTCCATCTCTGTTTTGGCCCTGAGGTAATCGTCCACCATGTGACGCTGCCAATGGAATGTGGAAGCTGACAGCCCTGGGTGGTGAGGAATAAAAAAATTCTGAAATGCCTCACTTAGGCGGACGCCTTCTCCAACGCTCCTCTCTTGACCAACAGAAGGCTCAAAACTACGTTTTCCCAAGGCGTCTTTCAGGACAGCATCTGAGAGATAGTGACTCCTCCCACCGGACCACAATCAACACCTTCTTCCTCCAAATCTTTAAAGGGAGGCATCTCCCTACCATCATCAGTTTTTTGTGTTTCCTCTGGCCCGGAGGGAACATCGGTGAGGGGGAGCCATGATCTCTCAGGTGCTCCTGGGGGACAGGTTTCTTTACCTCATTTTTTTCCTCCTTTTTATTAGGACCTCAGCCCTCCCGGTCTACCCAGGCTTTGCAGCGGTAACAATACAGGCTCCTCTTTCCGCTTGGTGCTCGGGGAGAGCTGCATTAAGATCCGGCCAGCCCTCCCTACTCTGGTAAAGCGACGTCTGTGCGTGCAGCGCCGCCATGTTTTTTGGTGGCCGAGAAGTGTCTCGGGCGTACCGGAAGTGATGTCATTTAAGGGCGGGTCACCCAGTCGGCGCCCGGCATCATTTCCGGCGCCAGACACGGGGAAAAGGCAGGGCTGATGCTGGCATCTATTTCAGCTTCCTTTGCAGTGGCACTATGGGAGTCCGTAAGCGGAGCACTAAGCCATGAGTGAAGTGCTGTACGGCCACAATGGAAGACTCAGCGGGCTCTACAGCGGTGGGGAGAGGCACAGGCACCAGCAAGGCCCAGGTAGGGGGCAGCTTAAATCTGACCATTTCTTTACTTGGGATTCTGGTCCTCTCCTTTTTTTTCCCCGGGGGCGGGGACCTTTCTGAGCACTTTGGGTTTCCATTTTCTGCTTAAAAGTACACCTGGGGGTGGTCCACAAGCAGGGACTAGGTCTCAGCAAAGGCCTCCTGGTTTTTTCCCCTTTTGTTTTTCTCTCTTAGGCCAAAAGCTCTGATACAGGGAAAAGAAAATGCCCCCTCTTGCAAGACCAAAATTAGTTAAAGAGGAGTCAGCTTCAGTTTGTGATGACTTAGTTGCCTCAGTCAAAAAGGAGCTGTATGCCACGATTCAGTCATTTTGTGACTCATTGGCTAATCCAACGGCTAGTCAGCCCTCCACATCCGAGTCCTCCCAGGTGTCGCTTACTACACCGGAGAACCTTTCGGAAGGCCCTTCTACCAGGCAATCTCCCGTTCCTTCCAGTCAAGGTTCAGAAGAGGAGGAGAATGAAGGGACGGTAGCCCCATCTAAATTTAGATTGTCCCGGAAGAAGTTGATGGATTACTTATAGCCATACATGTGAATTTAGGCCTAAGTGAAGAAAAAAAAGAACTAACACTACATGACCCCATGTATGCGGGTCTTCGTGAAGCTAAAGTTTGGACTTTCCCGGTTCATTCTGTCATTTCAGACTCAATAAAAAGAAAAGTTTTTTTCTTAAGAGCTTACAAGAGACGTTTTCCGTTTCAGGAAGATCCCTCGGCTGTATGGAACAAAGTTCCCAGACTGGATGCGGCTTTCTCCCAAGTCTCTAGATCCACTGACCTGGCCTTTGAGGACATGGGGGTTCTAAATGACCCAATGGATAAACATATAGATCTCTTGCTCAAGAGGGCTTGGCAGTTGTTCATGAGCAATTTACAGCCAGATATGGCTACAACATGTGTAGCTAAGGATTGGAGTACTGGGTTAACCAGCTAAAAGCTCATATAGTAGCGGATTTACCCAAACAGGGAATTTTAGATTCCTTCTCCACCTTGTCCTCTGCAGTAGCCTACATAGCGGATGCTTCAGCCGAAGCAATTAAAATGTCAGCTAGATCTGCTGCCAGTGTCTTGCTGAGGAAGTTCCCCCGGCGGGTAAGGGCCCCCCTCTACTGCGCAGGCGCAGCGCTTGCACAGTGTGAACGACTAAGGAGCCGCCGAAAATAGCCGAACATGAAAAACTTCAATCAGCTGTACACGGCGCCTGCGCCCTGGGTCCAGGTTCAAGCCCCACCATCCAAGTGAACCTAGAGGGAGAATAAAAACGTGCTGAGCGAAGCGAGGCCGTGCCCGAAGCGTGGCGAGCGAAGGAAGCCCGCGAGGGGCCCTCTTACAGGCGCCCTGTACAGCTGATTTACAACTATTTGGCTTCAGCTATTTCCGCCGGCTCCTACTGCACAGGCACAGCGCCTGCACAGTAGAGGTAGGTCCTTATCCGCCGAGGGGAACTTTCTCGGCAGAACACCCTAACAAATTCGACAAGAAGAGCATTATGGATGAAAACTTGGCCAGGTGATGTGGCTTCAAAGAGCAAGTTTTGTGGATTTTCGTTTCCAAGGGACCTTCTCTTTGGCCCTGATTTAGATACCATTCTGGACAGGACTGACGATAGGAAGAAGTCCTTCCTGGTAACAAAGAAGCAACCCCCAAAGAGCTTTTCTTGACATCAAAAAGCTGAAGAGCAGGACAATAAGTCCCAAGGGAAAAGAAAAAAATGGTCCGCACAGAAAGCTAAAAACAGGAGCAGAATCCTTTTCCATCCTCCTACGCAGGCTGCAAAATCTCAATGACTCGACCCTGCGGGTAGGAGGAAGTCTGAAAAACTTCCTTCTAGAGTGGTCAGCCATTACATCAAATTTATACTGACCACCCTTGCTCAAGGCTATGCGAAACAGTTTATGGAACTTCCCCCAAGAAGATTTCTTGTGACAAATATCCCAAAAGATCCAATAAAAGACCTGGCCATGAAGTCTTCATTAAGGGAACTGATGCAGCCAGGCGTAGTGATCCAAGTGCCCCCAGAAGAGCAGCAGCAGGGGTTTTACTCCCACGTTTTCTTGGTAAAAAAGCCATCGGGAAAGTTCAGATTGATCCTCAATTTAAAACCTCTAAACAAATCTGTCCTGTACAGAAAGCATGGTGTTGATGCTGCAAACCAACCAGCCAATAACAATAAGGCAGGTTATGTTGGCATTAGGAGTACTGACCTCAACAATGCCGGCTGTTCAGTGGGCAAGGCTGCATTTCAGGTGTCTAGAAACGTTTCTCCTGAGGGCATGGGATCACAGCTTAAGATCCCTGAGCATACAAGTAAAGATTCCATCTCAAGTGAAGAGGTCACTTTGGTGGTGGAGGAGTCAGAAGATCCCATCAAAAGGCCAAAATTGGACCTTTCCAGTCGAAAAGAGACACCAGCTCTTGGGGATGGGGGGGCCCACCTAGAGGAATACTTCACCCAGGAAAGTTGGTCTAAGAGGGAGGCGACAAGGTCCTCAAATTGGAGAGAATTAAAGGCAATTTCCTTATCTCTACTGATATTTGCACAGGATCTCCAGTCTCACCATGTTTAAGTTTTGGCGGACAACGCCACGGCTGTGGCTTATCTAAACAGACAAGGGGGCACAAGGAGCAGGTCCTTGCTGGCATTGGCAACATAAATCCTGCTGTGGGCAGAAAGGCACTTGCTATCCCTGTCAGCAATCCACGTAAAGGGGACTCTGAACAGAGTAGCCGATTTTCTGAGCAGGTATCCCATTCAGGTAGCAGAGTGGTCTCTAAATCCAGAGATCTTCGCAAAAATTACCAGCATGTGGGGGCTGCCGGAGGTGGACCTGTTTGCCTCAAGGGAGAATGCACAAGTTCCTCTGTTTTTTCCTTGAACAACCTCGACGGGTCACTGGGCACAGATGCTCTAGCGCATCCATGGAGATTTCACCTTTGCTATGCTTTCCCCCCGTTTCAATTAATTCCGCTGGTATTAAGAAAGATTCAAGGGGAAAAGGTACCAGTCATCCTAATCACACCATTTTGGACAAAAAGGACCGGGTTCTCAACTGTCTTGGGAATGGCGACCAAGCCATGCTGGCATCCACCTCTCAGGCAGGATCTGCTAATCCAAGGTCTGGTAAATCATCCAGAAGTGGTCAGCCTGTCCCTCGCAGCCTGGTATCTGAAGAGCAGCTCCTAAAAAGCAAAGGATTTTCTGACCGTTTAATTAAAACGTTACTATCAAGTAGAAAAAGAGTAACGAGAGCCATCTACACAAAGGTCTGGAAGGTCTATAATTCATGGTGCGATTCTTCTACCCAACATCCAGGGAGCCTTGTTTCCATCTTGGAATTCTTGCAAGATGGGGCAGTTAAGAGACTAGCAGTCAGTACCTTGAAAGTAAAGGTTGCTGTACTTACAGTATTTTTAGAAAAATCTTTAGCCTCTGAACCACCGGTAGTCAGATTTTTTTAGAGCTCTTACAAGATCCAAACCAGTATCGGTCAAGAGCTTTCCCAAATGGAATCTGTCAGTAGTCCTACAGGCCCTAGCAAAGAGTCCATATGAGCCTCTGGAAGAAATATCTCTCAGGTGCCTTACTCTTAAAACCGTGTTTCTGGTCGCTATTACTTCAGCATGTAGGATCAGTGAGCTAAATGCTCTGTCAATTAAGGAGCCTTACCTGTCAGTGTTCCCAGATAGAGTTATTCAAGTTCTTACCCAAAGTGGTTTCGATACATAATTGTTCCCAAGACATTGTTCTCGCAACCTTCTGTGCTAACCCATCGGGGGAGAAGGAGACCCTTTTTCATATGTTAGACGTAAAAAGGATTTTGTTATGTTACCTAGAAATAACAAAAGACTTTAGGCGAACAGATTCAATAGATTCATTATTTGTTCTTTTTTCGGACAAGAAGAAAAGTTGCCAGGCTTCTAAAAGTTCCTTAGCCAGATGGCTGAAATTATCCATTCTGGAGGCATAATCACATGCAGTTTGTCTTCACCAATGGGAATTTGTGCACACTCAACCAGAGCGCTTGCGGCCACTTGGGCAGAGAGAGCTGGTGCCACCCCTGAACAAATTTGCAAGTCGGCAATCTGCTCAAGTTTCCACACCTTTGTGAGACACTATAGGCTGGACCTCACATCTGCCAGCGATCAGGCATTTGGTAGGAAGGTCCTGCAGGCTATTGTCCCGCCCTAAGGGGGTAAGTCTCTGTTATCCTCTCAGGTGTTGTCCTGAAAGACGCCTTGGGAAAATTCAAGTTAGACTTACGGGTAACTTTCAGGACAGCAACGACCCGCCCTATTATTTTTATGTACTTTGCTGTGACTAACATATGTGCTTATGTGTTCCAGCTGGGGCCGGAGGTTTCTCTTCTACAACTGAAAATGGTAGGAAGGTGCCTCCCTTTAAAGATTTGTTTCCTGTGGTCCAGTGGGAGGAGTCACTATCTCTCAGGTGCTGTCCTGAAAAACTTCTGGAAAACAAGTTACCAGTGAGTCTAACTTGAATTTTCCACGACACTGGAACCTACTGGAGTCAGGAAAAACGTTCAATAAAATCCTCTTTAACGTGTCCTCAAGAGATTTTATCTTCTGCACTCTCTGTGGGGACGGGATGAGTTCTGAGACCTTCCCCTATAACGGTGGTCAAGGAGGGTTGCCAACCAGTAATCATCCTTTTCCTTTATGCCACATATTCTTGGGTCCTTTCGCAGGCTTTGAAGCATGAGGTTGCCCATGCGCCTCAAATTTTCCGAGGCTTGAGAAGCAGACTCCTTGGGGGTCACTCAGGATGACAGCATCTGGAACTTCCTCCTCCCAACCAAGTACTACTCCCAAGGGTCCTGGGGTTGGAAAGCTATCGCTTACAGATTGACGCATGTCTTCCTCTTCTTCGAAGCCTATGAAAGTGCCAGAATCTTCCTCCTCATCCTCCTCCCCTCTCTCCTTCTGTGTGTTCTGTGACATAGGAATGATGGTGTCTGGATAAAGTGGGCCTTGAGAGGAAAGGAAGTCCTCCTCTTCCTCCTGCTGCTATTCCTCCAGTGCCCTGTCCATAATGCCATGCAAAGTCTACTCCAGCAGGAACACAACAGGTATTGTGTCAATGATGCATGCACTGTCACTGCTCACCATCCTTGTGGCCTCCTTAAATGGTGACAATACAGTGCATGCATCCTTAATGATCAGCCATTGGCGTGGGGAAAAAAGCAGAGGCGGCCTGAGCCTGTTGTCGTGCTGTACTGGCACAGGTACTTGTTGACAGCCCTATGCTGCATGTATAGCCGCTGCAGCATTCCCAAAGTTGAGTTCCACCTGGTGGGCTTGTCACAAATCAGGTGGTTTATGGGTAGGTGGAATTCCTGCTGAATTTCAGCCAACCGAGCACTGGCTGTGTATGACCGCCTGAAATGGCTTCAGACTCTTCTGGCCTGCTTAGGTACATCTTGCAATCCTGGGTACGTACTTAGGAAATGCTGCACCACCAAATTGATGTGCCAACTTTCCCTGTCTAAGGGCAGACAGGAGGTTTCAGCCATTATCAGACACCACCATTTCTGGCTCCATCTGGCGTGGTGTGAACCACCTCTGGACCTGTCCCTGCAGAGCTGCAAGAATCTCTGCTCCGGTGTGGTTCCTGTCTCTTAAACACACCAACTGAAGCACTGCATAGCACCTTTTAGCCTGACTCTGGGAATAACCCTTTGAAAGCTAAGGGGGTACCTGATGTTCATAGGACAATTCTGCAGAGGAGGGTATGGAGGTGGCAGAGGAGGAGGAGAAGGAGGGGGTAGAGCTCACAGGTCTGGCATCATCACCACCAGCTGTATGGAGATGTGGGGGCACAAAAAGCTGCAGCACCGAGCCCTGTCCTGCATACTTTCGAGTTGTAAGCAACCCAGTGTGCTGTAAACGAAATATATCATCCCTGCCCATGCTTGCTGGACCACGTGTCAGCAGTAAGGTGGATTTTACGGCTGACTGCCTTGCCCAATGATGCATTCCCTTCCACGTGATGGTAGAGAGATGGAACGGCCTTACGTGAAAAGTAGTAGCGACTGGGAACCTGCCATTGTGGTACAGCACATTGTGCGAATCCATGGAAGGGGGCAAAATAAGCCAGGCTGAAAGGCAGAAGTTGGAGAGCCAACAGATTTTACAAGCTTACATTCAGACTCTGGGCATGTGGGTGGCAGGGACTGTATTTTTTTTCCCGCTGCAGCAGATGGGGCAGAGAAATTTTCCGGCTACAGTCTACAGCTAGTGGTGTGCTGCTGGCAGATGTGCTGCTGGGATCTGGGACACCCAGTGCTATCCCATCATCCCTGTCAGTGGAGGCTGCTGAAAGGTATAGTAATGACTCGGTTTTGCTGGGGTAAGTGGGTAAGGAGGAGGAGGAGTGACAGATTTGTGCCCCTTTTGTGTGGCTTTTAGGTGCTCTTGCCAATGGGCTGGGTGGTTGGACATTAAATGCCTTGTTAAGCATGTGGTACCCAAATGGTTGGTGTTTTTGCCACGTTTGATGTGTCTGAGACACGGTTTGCAGATAGCAACAGAGTGATCTGCTGCAGATATACTGAAAAAGGCTCAGAGAGCTGAGCTTTGGGGGAGTGGGTCGGGAGATAACAGCTGCAGAATGTGATGGAATAGAGTGGCTGCTCTCTACTCTTTCTTGATGTCGGCCTCCTTGGGGTTGTGCCGCCTCATCTTCAGTTTCCTCCTCTGCTCTATCTGGCACCCAAGTCGCATCAGTGACCTCATCATCATTATCATCTCCATCTCCTCCATCCTCATCAGTACCACTGGAGACAGCTTGGCAATATGCTGCGGCTTGGGAAACATGAATGCCAATTTGTCTACCAGTGTTCATCCCTCTCGCTAGGCTCATGTCTGTCATCCTCAACCTCAGAACCAACTTCTGAATCCAGTAATGGCTGGTGATCATCAAGGATCAAGTGGCTGATGCTGTGGTCAAATAACTCAGCTGACTCCTCAATGGCTGATGTTGGGGCTATGGCAGGAATAGGTGTGGACAAGGGGGCAGGTTTTTCCACTCTGGCAACTGCAGGGGACTGCACACTTGTCTCTGCTTGCGTGACAGAGGATGAGGAGGATGAGGAAGGTTTAGTAAGCCAGTCCAACACCTCCTCTGCTTACTGTGACTGGATAGCATGGACAAACTCACTAAACTGAGGAAATTATGCCCTGCCTGAGGACTGACCACCACGTCCACCTTTGCCTGTGGACACATTTGTTGCTGGCCCCCTAGTGCCAAGGGAACGTCTGACTTTCCTTGTTGTCCTTCCAGACAATATTGGGAGGGAGGGGGCGGTGCTGATAAGCAAATGTAAAGAAGAAGTTGAAATTTGTCTGTAGATGCACTTTAATCAATGTAAAGAGGTGTTTGGTGCACTTTAATTTTAGTACTCACACTACACAGACACACTCCATGGATGCACTATAATATCCTTCAATATAATGGGCCAAATGTACAGTGGTGCACAGAACTATATGGATTTAAACTGGCAGTAATGCACATAGAACGATATGGCGTTAAACTGGCAGTAACACACACAAAACGATATGGCGTTAAACTGGCAGTATCGCACACAGAACTATATGGCGTTAAACTGGCAGCAGCGCACGCAAAACTATATGGCATTAAACTGGCAGTAACGCACAAAAAAATAAATGGCGTTAAACTGGCAGTAACGCACAAAACTATATGGCGTTAAACTGGCAGTAATGCACACAAAACTATATGGCTTTAAACTGGCAGTAGCACACACAAAACTATATGGAGTTAAACTGGCAGTAATGCACGCAGAACTATATGGCGTTAAACTGGCAGTAAGGCACGCAAACCTATATGGCGATAAACTGGCAATAACGGACACAAAACTATATGGCGTTAAACTGGCAGCAATGCACGCAAAACTATATGGCGTTGAACTGGCAGTAACGCACACAGAAGTAAATGGCGTTAAACTGGCAGTAACGCACAAAACTACATGTCATTAAACTGGCAGTAACACACACAGAACTATATGCGTTAAACTGGCAGTATTGCACACAGAACTATATGGCGTTAAACTGGCAGTAACGCATGCAAAACTATCTGGAGTTAAACTGTCAGTAATTCACACAGAACTATATGGCGTTAAACTGGCAGTAACACACGCAAAACGATATGGCGTTAAACTGTCAGTAACGCACACAGAATTATATGGCGTTAAACTGGCAGTAACGCACAACGAAGTAAATGGTGTTAAACTGGAAGTAACGCACACAGAAGTAAATGGCGTTAAACTGGCAGTAATGCACACAGAAGTAAATGGCGTTAAACTTGCAGTAACGCAATCAAATAGACGGTTTTCAACCGTCACTACACTGATGCTATCTGAACTGTTCCTACTCTAGCTATACACTAATGTCAAGATTACTGACATGGTCTCCCTACACTACACTGAAACTATATGAGCTGTCCCTACTCTACACTAATGTATGTATGAATGACACGGTCTCACTACACTACAGTGAAACTATCTGAGCTTTCTCTAGTCTAGCTGCACACTATGCAAAGCTGAATGATGGTCCTCCTCACTACACTCACACTATCCCTAGACTGACACTAAACTAACATTCTACACTAACAATTGAAGCAAAATAGCACAGTATAGCACGCTAACTAACTAATAGCACTGAACAGAGCCCTGCTCTATCTCTCTCCAAGGCAAATTCACACTGAAAATGGCTGCCATTGAAAAAATACTTTTATACTGTGGGGCGGGAATGAGCCATGATTGGATAAAGTCATGATGACAGTGTCCAATCATGACTCTGACAGTTTTCTGTGTCCTGATTGGCTGAAGCTTTCCCTGCTTCAGCCAATCAGGGCTTGCAATGCACTGTTCAGTGCCGCAATGCAGTGTGGTTTGTTCGAGGGGCTGAACAAACGGTCGAATGACCCGTTTGTTCGGCTGTTCGCTGAACAGCCGAACAATGAAAGTTCAGCCCGAACTTATGCTTGGGCCGAACCGTTCGCCCATCCCTAGTGATAATGCCTTTTCGTATGTTTTTAATATGTCTCTAATATATACTATGTAACTATGAATGTATTGTATAAGCTTTTTGTCCTTTCGGTATCGAGATAGTCCTGGTTTTGGTTTTTAGTTCTCCATTTTTTCTTTGCTATGGATTAGAGATAAGAGGAAGCCAAACAGGGTGAGTTGCTAATATTTTCACTAATAATTTCATGTCTGTATCTAGTAGAGAGATCGGGCAAAATTTTGTAGATGTCAGAAGAGCCCTTGTTAGGTTTTGGATGCATAACTATATTTACAGACAAGGGGGAGGGGTGCAAAATACTTACTTTAAAAAAAAAGAGGTCACTGAATTTTTTTTTAATACAGATTGGAAAATCTATCTGGGCCAGGAACTTTGTTACTTTTGAGAGATTTATTATCTGGAGTGACTTCCTGAATGGTGATGTCAGTATCTAATTGCTTCTTATGTTCCACAGATATCTCGGGGAAAGCTACATTTTGAAATAACATGTCCCCAAGAAGCAGTAAGAGAATTACGTTTTGTCTATAATTGAGGTCACTGAAATATTTTGCAATCTTCAAGGGGTTTGCCATCAACGTACTCTCTGGATGATGCAAAGAGGGTACGAGGGTCTGGGGAGAATAGAAACTGGTTTATTGGTGCAGGCTAGGCTGAGAAATAATTTATTTTATCACAATTATTTTTGCTTATACATTTAGGAAAAGATTAAGTTCCGTTCTAACAGACTTTACCTGTGTTTGAAGGGCACATGATGGAGAATTTTTCCAGGCACTTTCCAGGTCCAGAACTTGGGGTGAAATGGAGCCTATTTCAGCCTCATGTTGTTTCTTACAGGCTGTAGCTAGACTATTAAAGAACCTCTTTTGGTGTGACTTTGTGTGCTTCCCATAGGGAAGCAGCTCATATGGTTTTTAAACTTGAGATCAGCTTTCGGTTAGAACCTTAGGCAACAAATAAAATCAGTTGGTGAACCAATCACTAATGGTGTTTGAAAAAAGGCCAAAATGCTTTTCAGCAAGAGGACTATGTCCAAAGTCATAGTCCAAAGCTTACATGCACATTTTTATATTTGAGTAGAATGTAACTTTAACATGGAAAAAATGGGAAATGATGTGATATTCAGTAAATGATGGACAGGTTACAGAGAGGTGAGAACCAAAATAAAAAAGTTGAAGCCAAAAACTGAAATAAAAATAAATGTAATGAGTCATGATATATACATCTCAGTAAACCTCTATCCTTAGCATTTGGTTCAAAAAGGATACATAATAACATTCCAAGGGTAGACCAAGGTGCATATTAGTAAATATAAATATATATTGTCGACTTCACACATCCAGAAACCACCTTGAGGATGTGTCATCGTATTCCAGACAGGTTGGCATCAGTATACATGGTATTAATGTACAGGAGTTAGGAAAACATAACAGGGGAGAGTTGGTAAAGAGAGTAACACACAATTATACCCAGTGGAAGTATATATTATCATGCCAACTTTTGATTCTCAAAGGGCACCGTCAGACATCCAGTTGTCTACAGTCTTTGTACTTTTAAACTGTATCTTAGGGAAAAAAGTTAGTTGTCACCACAGCTTTCTTTGAGTTTGTCGCATGGGACTAATATGCCATGAAAAAACACAAATGGGAGGAAGCACATAATAAGTTAACTGTTACATTAGCTGCTAAATAAATACTTGGGGTTTGAAGATAAACAGTGTATTTTCATTCTGAATTTGTATGGAACCAGAGTCTCACCAATCAGTAGAACTTTCCTTCCCAGGTGCATGCTGTGCATCTGGCAGAGCTCACATCTTGCTCTAGCGATGTAAAGGGTTAACTACAATCCATAATGGAATTGCCATTGTCACATTTACCTAAACTAAATTTTAACGTAACTATTTTCACATGTTTACCTATTGTGCCATATTTTAAATGTTCACATATCATTTTGCAGTTTTGTAGGTTCTATAATGGGCTACCTGCATGTCAAAGAGTGTACATAAACTTCTTATGACGTATCTTGTTGACCAGTGGGGAACAGTGACAGCTGTAGCCAGCACCACAGTGCAGAGACCAAAGATGGGATGCTTTCTACTGTATATACGATACATTTAGATACTCGGCTAATGTACCCCATTTTTTGCCATTTGGCTTAAAGTGGTTCTTTGTCCTGTTTGAAAAAAATTAAAAGTCAGCTCTGTGAGTGAGGTGGTACAGAATCGAAAGGCATACACCAATCAGCCATAACTTTATGACCACTGACAGGTTACGTGAAAAACATTGATTATCCCATTACAATGGCATCTGAAAGTCGTGGGATATATTAGGCAGCACGTAAACATGTTGTCCCTGAAGTTGATATGTTAAAAGCAGAAATAAAAAGGGCATCACAGTTGGTTGTGTATGGGGCTGTGTAGCCACAGACTGGCCAGGGTGTCCAATACTGACCTGTAGCCACAGCCAAATGTGCCTACAATGGGCACATGAGCATCAGAACTGGATCACGGAGCAATGGTAGAAGGTTTTTGGGTCTGATGAATCACATTTTCTTTTACATCACGTAGATGGCCCGGAGAAGAGATGGTGCCAGGATGCAGTATGGAAAGAAGACAAGCTGGCAGAGGCAGTGTGATGCTTTGGTTAATGTTGTGCTGGAAAACCTTGGGTCCTGCCATTTATGTGGATGTTACCTGATACATACCGCCTACCTAAACATTGTTGGTGAATACATACACTCCTTCATGGAAATGGTATTCCCTGATGGCAGTTCAGCAAGACAATGCGCCCTGCCGCACAGCAAAAATAGTTCAAGAATGGTTTGAGGAACAGTTTGAGGTGTTGCCTTGGCCTCCAAATTCCCCAGATCTCAATCCAATTAAGCATCCGTGAGATTTGCTTATGTAGCATGGCCCCCTTGGGGACTGCTTGGATTTACCTGATCATCTGCATCGCCATGACCCTGTGAACATTCCAACCCACCTGACACTTTGGGTTCAGACATCATTGCAACACCTTTAAGTAATAAGACAACACTCAATATGTTTATATTCTGTTAACGTTTACTGGAATACTTCTGTGGAGATATGGTTGTAAAAAATAGGTAATGGTTCAACTGAGCTTGGGATAACAGCACAAACTCAATTGAGTGACACCTCAGGAAAATGCCGGTAAAGGCAGTTGGCAACAGCAGATTATTATATACACAGCAGAGGTTAGGTATCAATTCTGACCATACTTCTAGAAAGAGGAACTCAGGCCGGCCTGTTTAACCTTTAATCCTAATGAGAGATTAAGCTAAACATGGATGGTGTAAGGGCCCTTTAAGTAACAATGACAGAATGTCCCCGTTGCAGATCTGATTGTCTTCACTGGCTGTCGGAGCTCATTAATTGTATCTAATAAAGTGTAGTAACAGAGTGGTAGTATATCTGATAAAGACTGTAGCTAAAGATGCTTATGTACAGTGTTCAAATAAAGGTGCAATGAAGTGTTCCCAAAGTAAAGCTGTCTGTGCACAGTGTCCCAGTGAAACAACAAAGGAAAGGTTTGCAAAGATGGGCAATGGCCCTCTCACCAATGACCAGACCATTTCGATGTCTTCCAGCTAGCGAATCCCAGATGGACATCCTCGCTACGGACCCGCTTGTGACGATCACCCGTTATGGAGCACGAAGTGTGGGTTGCTGCATTGTAGAGGTGGTGCTGGTTAGATTTCCGATGAACAGCAGGCAACGCTGGACCCCCTCTTGGCCAGGTCAGATGACTGTAGACCGTGTGGTAGGCCATGACCTCACTTTCCCTGCATGGAGAGATCCCTCTCACACAAGGCCCAGGAGGAAGAGAGCGTGGGGCGGATCTCTGGTCTCCTTTATAGCTCTTCCCAGCAATCTCTCTGGTGATAGCAAGGATCCCTGGGATATGTAGTCCGGGTGTACAGCCAGGCAGGTGAACTGCCATCTGACGGAACTACTAGTCCCACAATCCCTTTTGGTTGGGATCATGAATATTATGTCAGTCCAGTAACCATGGGCACTAGAGGGACAATACGACATAACGATAGGGCAGGAAATAGCTGTTCATTGCAATTGTAGTCCATATTGCTACACTTAAAAAACAGGCTCCATGAAGGTCCCACTTCGCAACGTACTGCTAGTGATTGCTTGGTGCTAAATACCACAGCATACCTTCATAGGTCTAGTGGAGTCTATGCCTCGACGGGTCAGGGCTGTTTTGGCAGCAAAAGGGGGACCTGCTCAATATTAATTGGGTAGTCATAAAGTTATGGCTGATTGGTGTATATTGCTCACTAGTCACAGAGTGGGGACAATGATGGGCTGCAGTTCCAGTGAGTTCCAAGCAGTAAGTCATGACCAAGAGGAAGATATTACTTTTAGTTTGCAGCCAAGCAATTCAGATGATGATCCGGTCTGTAGTATTCCCACAAATAGATTGGAACGCCAGAGTCGACTCGCTAGAGGCCCTTTTCAACAAAATTGAGCATGTTTCTGGGAACTAAAATAGGGAATATTCAAAGACATTTTCAGAGTGACTGGTATGAAAAATATAGGTGGCTTGAATACAGTCCAGCAAAGGATGCAACATTAAGTTTCTATTGCTGTTTCTTCTCTTGTAATGATGAAACGCACAAAGATCATGCAGATCCAGCATTTATTGAAAAGGGATTCAGAAACTGGCACAGGGCTAATGAATGTTTTAAAACTCGCCAACTTTTAAAATCTCACATGCTAAGTACTTCTGCATGGTCAAGCTTTAATGAAGTAAAACCTATTGATGTTTTTATTGGATAAAAGTAAGCAGGCTTACCTATCCAAAAAAAGAAGAAAAACAGAATTGTTATGAAGCAACTGATTGACATTATTTGATGTTTAGCAATAGGTGACAGACCATTCAGAGGTCACAATGAAAAAACTGACAGCCATGGGAAAGTTCTATTTCATCTACTTAAAAAATATGATCCTGTCACAGAAAGACATTTGCAAAAATCTCTTTGAAATACTACTTCTGAGTAATCGCATCTGAAATTATTTAATTACATCCTTATATAATTACATAGTTACATATAGTAATGTGCAAAAAAAAAGAAAAAACTATTTGAATAGTTCCAAGAAAGGAGAGGAAATTGGAACTTTAGATGAGGCCCGCCATAACAAATAATCAAAATAGAATAGGTGCATATATGTATATATAAATAAATTGTTTATTATTACAATCTAAAATTCATACCAAACTCTTGAAAAAACATTTGTAACTAATAAATTGGTAGTCACATGGCTAACACTTAAAATATAATGCTCATAGCATGCAATACAATTAATGAGTTGTCAGACATGAATAATGAAATTAATACATAAAAATTATATACCTAATGGAACCAGATGTATCTTGGCATCTAATAGCACTCGACGCGTTTCATGGTGTTTCAGCCACTCATCAAGAGTGTAATATGGCAATATACTGTAAAGATGGATAAATAAATATCAATTATTAACCGCTTGCTGATCGCCGCACACAGATGTACGTCGGCAGTATGGCACAGGCAGGCAAATGAGCGTACCTGTAAGTCCCTTTAAATTTGCCGCCTATCGGGCATGTGCGCGCGTTTACCACCTGCTGCAGGAGCGTGCCCGCGGGTCCTGGGAACTCGATGTTTACCGGCGGCCCGCAATTGTGGTGTGGAGAGGCAGAACGGGGAGATGCCTATGTAAACAAGACATTTCCCTGTTCTGCCTTGCGACATGACAGAGATTCACTGCTCCCTGTTATCGGGAGCAGTGATTGCTGTCATGTCAGTGGTAGCCCATCCCCCTTACAGTTAGAACACCTCCCTAGGAAACACCTAACCCCTTGATCACCCCCTAGTGTTTAACCCCTTCCCTGCCAGTGTCATTTACACAGTAATCAGTGCATTTTTATAGCACTGACTGCTGTATAAATGACAATGGTCCCAAAATAGCGTCAAAAGTGTCCGATGTGTCCGCCATAATGTCGCAGTCATGATAAAAATCGCAGATTGCCACCATTACTAATAAAAAAAATAATAAAAATGCCATAAATCCATCCCCTATTTGTAGACGCTATAACTTTTGCACAAACTAATCATTATACGCTTATTGCGATTCTTTTTTTTTTTTTTACCAAAAATATGTAGAAGAACACATATTGGCCTAAACTGGGAAAGAAATTTGTTTTTATTTATATATTTTTTGGGGATATTTTTTATAGCAAAAAGTAAAAAATATTGCTTTTTTTTCAAAATTATCGCTCTTTTTTTGTTTATAGTACAACAAATAAAAACCACAGATGTGATCAAATACCACCAAAAGAAAGCTCTATTTGTGGGAAAAAAAGGATATCATTTTTGTTTGGGTACAACATGGCACGACCACGCAATTGTCAGCTAAAGCGACACAGTGCTGAATCGCAAAAAATGCTCTGGTCGGGAAGGGGGTAAAATCTTCCGGGGCTGAAGTGGTTAATAGTGCCCTCTAAAAAAGGGGAGAAAATGTATTTCGCAGAAAGTGGCGACAGATCAGTAACTTACAAGTCTGCCACAAGGCTGGGCCCAGCCTCTGCATGGGAACTTGTGGGTATCTCAGGTAAAGTGTTTTACCCAGGGTTGAGGCGGGAAAACCCTCCAAGGACCAAGGAGAACAGCCAAAGGGAGGCCGGATGGCCACAGCTCAGTCCAATTGTGTTATGTGTGCACATATCATGCATAGTGTCCTACAGAGAATATATAAAAAAAGTGAATGAACGAGTGGAGATGTTCTCCTTGGTCCTTGGAGGATTTTCCCACCTCAACCCCGGGTAAAACACCTTACCTGAGATCTCCACAAGTTCCCATGCAGAGGCTGGGCCCAGCCTTGTGGCAGAGTTGTAAGTTACTGATCTGTCGCCACTTTCTGGGAAAATACATTTTCTCCCCTTTTTTAGAGGGCACTATTAATAATTGATATTTATTTATCCATCTTTACAGTATATTTCCGTATTACACTCTTGATGAGTGGCTTAATTGCCATGAAACGGGTTGAGTGCTATTAGATGCCAAGATCCATCTGGTTCCATTATGTATATAAATTTTATGTATTCATTTTCTTATTCATGTCTATGATGTCAATTCCTTAATTGTATTGCATGTATTGAGCATTATATCTTAAGTGTAAATCATGTGACTACCAATTTATTCGGTACAAATGGTTTTTCGAGAGTTTAGTATGAATTTTAGATTGTAATAATAAACAATTTATTGGTCATCAGTGATCTCTGTATGCTTTGATGGAGCAGCTACTATGTCTGGATGCACTGTAGATGTTCAGATGAAATGTGAGGAAAAAAATTGTGAAAGAATCTATGTACACTGTGATGCCTATTGTTTGAACCTTGTCCTAGTAGATGATTGCACTTCAAGTAAACCGAACAGTGTTTAAAATTTTTTGGCATTATTCAGACTCTGTATGCCTTCATGGAGGTAAGTACTGTGCAGCATGCAGCATACTGTAATAAAGAAGATTGAACAAGAAGTAGGATATCAGTTGAAATCTTTAAAGTCACTATCTAACACAAGGTGGGCATGCAGAGCAGAAGTAGTGGCAGCAGTAAAACAAAACTTTTCTGTTATTCTACAGGCTTTAAATGAAATTGATGAAACAAGTCCTTTAGCTGATGCTAAAGTAAAGAGCAAGAGGCCTTATTTGTGAATTAAGTTCTTTCTGTTTCAAAGTATTTATTGGTTTTATGCCACAATGTAAGAAATCAGAAGCAAGCATATAGGTTGCCCATGCAGGGGCTAAAGAATGATCAGGTATTCCAGAAGAATCCAAAGGAATACAAGCAGAGCAATCATAGTTAAACCTTCATGGAATTGGGATGATATTGAAGGATAACTAATGCAAAATGGAAAGAAAAAGGAAAAAAAAGGAAGGGTACGGCCTACTCAAACATTCCAGGGTGGTTCAACCCCAAGGGAAGACTTCTGTAAGAACGAGAAAAAAGAACCAAAAACAAGGTAGGAGGGAGTAAGGGAAAGTCCAAGTCTAGAGAAGGAAAGAGAAAAAGGAAGGGAAAAAAGAACTGAGACTCAGGTATGCTGTCGGAAGCAGTCAGAGAAGGCACCAAAAAAAAAAAAAAGGTTGAAGCGAGGGAAACTCATAGGAATTCCAAAGACTTTGAGAAATTTAGGATGTGAGTCATTCACGATGCTAGACATGCTATCTGTTCATGGAGCATCAAGACAGTCATACGTGACTTCACCCCTTGAATGGCAACGTGCGGAGTCATTCAGGCTGGACTATGGTCCATTTAGCAGAAATAAAAAGATAAATAGCTAGCTTCTGCTGGGGTGCATATAGGCTGGGAATCGGGCAATGCAATAGGGCAAACTTTGCATCCCTGTGGACCGTTATATGAAAGAGGGTCTGGAGCAGGCCGAAAACCTTGGAGCAGGACCCCACCAGTCTCGGGCAGGACCACCAGATATGCAGGACATCTCCCCTTTGCCCACAGTTGAGAAAGCATATGTCTTTAATCCCTGGGTAAGCATGGGCGACCCAGGCAGGGACCAAGTACCACCTGAAAAGAACCTTATACACGGCTTCGAGTGTATTTGTATTAGAAGAACATTTTTCAACTGATTTCCAAGCCTTACTCCTGTCCTGTAGATCTTTTGGGGATTGGAGGTCCCGCTCTTGCAAATGTATCTTTCCTCTTCACATGATTCACCCTATTCTCCAAATAGTGGTAAAAGTTAACAAGACTTTGCAAGCATCAAATATCAGCTTGATTACTGCAAAAGCAGTGGTAAAAAGTTTGCACAACTCCTTTGGCTCCACGAGAAATGACCCAGAATATTTTCAGTCTATTTTCAAAGACTGTGAGAACATCTGTACAGAAAATAACACATATCTATTCCTTCAGCTAGGAAAAGAAAAACATCTGTTCTTGTTAATGAGACAGCACATTCCCAACATCACTATGATACAATAGAGGAACAGGAGAGAATAACTTAATTTTATCCACTGCTGGATTCAATGATAACTGGTATTGATTTTCACAGGAGTCTTGTGATAATAAATGTAAGGTGTCAGTTGATGAATTGGAAGCAGGAATCACATTGATCAGGGATTATGATGGACCTGTTCCTAAAGGTTGCACCACAAACACCATCACAGAGTGGCTTGATTGGCTTAAGAAATCAGATTGTTCATCCACATTTCCAACTGTGTTTAATATTTTACATTCTTACCTGTAACAAGCTGCTCATGCAAAAGAGCCTTTTCAAAACTAGCACATGTAAAAAACAAACCGAGAAGTATGATGTTGTACACTGAGCAAGAATTGGCTTGGTCGGCTAATTATAATGAGATTATTGAAGAATTTAAAGTGATTGTAAAGCTTAGTTTTTTTTTTTAAATAACAAACATGTTATACTTACCTCCTCTGTGCAAGGATTTTGCACAAAGCGGCACCAATCCTCCTTTTCTGGGGTCCCCCCGTGGCACTCCTGGCTCCTCTTCTTCTTTAGTGCCCCCCATGGAGAGCCGCTTTCCATTGGGGCACTTGTGTGGGCACGCTCTTGGGTCCTGCTGCTGTGTCCATTGACACAGACAGCAGGACTTGGACCCGCCCCCTGTGTCACTGGATTTGATTGAGAGCAGCGGGAGTGGGTTTACAACCCCTTTAAGTCCATAACACCTTCTGTGCGATGTCCTCTTCTCTAGAACATTTAGAGAAGGAAGCAATAATAATCTGTGAGTATATAGAAAGTGCAGTCATGAAATAACAAAAGTGCATCTGACAAAAACAATCAATACAAAATCATTAACACATGCAAAGTGCATATTGTGCAAAAAATGTCCATAACATAACAAAACAAAACAAAAACAAGACATTGTCCCTCAAGTGTATATTTGATAGATGAATAGCTTGATCTTAAGTGTGGAAAAAAAAAAAAAAAAAAAAAAAAAATATATATATATATATATATATATATATATATATATATATTGTCCAAACCACCAACAGATCACCTCACTTGTGCTCCCCCCCGATAGGTATAGTTTCACCTCTAGGAGTGAGACCCCCCAACTAAGCAAGGTCAAACAGCGCCTGTGAGCCACCCTAGGACTCAATGAGATATCCAATAAAGCTGGCTCCTCAACTTCTCCCGTAGCCTCCTCCTCAGTATAAGAGCAACAGAGTATATGTTCCATTAGTGCTTGAATTGTTATAAAAACGAATAAATGTTTATTTAAAATATTTTTTTAAAACTATAGTTGTAGTGATTTAATAATACGTGTGGTATAGTGGTATCGTGGGTATGATAATTAAATAGTAAGTACTCTTCCGCAATTCTTCCAGAGAGATGCACTTTATTGACTTCCAACACAGAACAAAGTCCAAAGTCCACAGTCCTAGGTCTGTGTGTTCATACACAGACAAGCCTCACTAAAACTATAGACTGAACATCATGTTATATTTAGTAGACGCTGAATGGCTGAGCAATTTGATTGGCCGTTTCAATTTAGGTCTTTGATATACTCTAGTCTTTCAGACAGACAACTCCCAGCCGTGAACAGCTGTAGTCATAAACCGCCCCAATTTGCACTCCCGCATATCAACATCAACAAGTCCTTAGATATGTGTAATTAGATTAACAGATACCACCTGAACACCCTTTTGAGCCCTTGGAATACCTACATTCCTAATCTGTATTCTTGCATATTAATATCAACAAGTCCCCCTGATATATTAGCCCCCCCCCAGGAGGGAACCTCCGCTATGCCAACCCAAAACACTCCTTGATTACCCCCTCAAGTCTAATTACCATCAATAAATACTTCTTCTATGGTCCTTTAAACAATGTACCCTTTGAAATGTTCAATTAGGTTAACAGCCCATACCTCACACCCCTAGGTAGACTTGCATAGGACTAAAACATCAAAGGGTCTTCAGCTGTTATCTTAAAATTGAGTTGGCTTGGACAAATCGACCATTGTCAACTCAATTCTTACCTGGTTAATATTGACTGTATGTGTACATACATATAATAATGTCCCACATAAATCTGTGAACATATTACAACATATACCCCCACTTGGGTCGGTTCTAACTACTAGAACTGACCCATAAATCAAACAACAAAAAATATCATTACGATTTGAGGTACTGGATGCTTTACAATGGCTCATATAAAATATGAAGTTGAAACTGGTTACATCTCTCTTCGCCAGCCTCTAAAATATCCCCATGAAACAGTTATTAGATAATATAACTTTTAGACCATGACTAGAAAAGGATTTGTTAAACATCAGTGGCCCATATAGCTGTTAGGCCTTATTGTATTACATCAAGATCTTGAATATTGCACAAAGACGAGCTGATGTCTCAGTCCATTCTTCGGTCTGACTTCATCACATCTCTCACCATCTCACTAAAAAGTAAACTTGGTATGCTCTGGGAGCTCCAATCCACATAAGTCCAGGATTCTCTCCAGGCTCAAGCTTTTCATTTTAAAAGATGCTTTTATGCAAACACTCTACTTTCATCTTTATAGTAAGAAGAACTATCAATGTACCAGCACTCACTTTCAAGGTAGAAAAGGTTTGGATATGGCAGTAAAAACTGTGCTGCAAACTATTTCCTTGCACTTGACATTCATGAGTCCATCTTTGTTGATTGCCAGTCACAATCTGCTTTTGTAATTTGCTGTAGGCCGACCCCTCATTGCCTTCAATAGAGCAGTTACTTGGATCATTCAGTCCATAATTACACCTGAATGGTATACCAACATATACCCCCACACGATGGTTCAGATAGAGTCAGCTTGACATCAGTGTTTATCAGATCTTCTATCCAGACAAAGCGGCAGTGGAAATTCTTGCCAGTATCTTCACCATGAAAGATAGAAAGGTATTTTTCATCCATATATGTCATAGCCTTTAGCATATTATAAACAACTGATTCAACAAAGTTTCAAATCATGACTAGAGTGATGAATTTCACTCACCCCTCTTATAAATTTAGGAAAACCACCCAACATACTAAAATTTATGCTATGCCAAGCCATTGTGCAGCATCTCACCTTAGATGTCAAATATATTGATCAATACGCATTATGTAATATGTACAGATGTCATGAAAATTATTTTAGGTTTAAATGCTTCTCTTTGGTTTTAAGATACAGTTCAAGAAATAAAACAAACAAAATAAAAAATGAAAAGCAAAAAAGTGAGAAAAATTAAAAATTAGGGTGTTGAAGAAAAAGGAAAAAGGTCCTTGTATAGAGATATATTGTCTATTCAGCGTTTCTCCCCCACTAGACAGCAATTTCAGATACTTCTAGTGCTTCTGCTATTCACATGCAAACCAGCATCTCCAGACGTACCTGAAAGACAAAACTCTCCAACAAAACTGATTAGCAAGGTCCTTAAACGTTGTTTAAAGTTAAAACAAAACACTATTTACACATATACAGTTTAAAGCTAATTCCCCCCCACTGCTAGAGAAGTGTCATCTGCATTCAAAAACACATCTGGAGAATGTACATCTTGTACATTCATGACACCCTGTACCCCCTTCAACTGCTCTAATAATTTATCACGTTCCCCTCTCATCTTGTCATACTCAATCTTCAGGTGGTCATATTTCTGTTTTAACTGAGAAAACGGTATCCAAGTCTTGGACCTTTTCTTATTATTATTTTGTTCAGCTGTTTTTCATATTAATATCACCTATGTTTGACCCGGTGTGTCCTCTCTGGGTGTTATCATAGGATATTATCTTCTGATCTTTATGTTCAGTATTTGTCCTAAACAATGTGGCTAAATCAATTTTGACAGCCTGCTCATTTGACTTTCTCCATAAATGGTCTGCTCTCAACAATATGTCTTTTAAATCATGAGGATTTGGGGTAACTAATAAAATATTTTGGTTGATATCTTCATGCAACGCATCTAGAAACATACTCATATGTATCAAGCCACCACGCTCAAATGCAAGATTATTACCGACCAATAATTCCATAATAGTTGCTATCCTGTGTGACAATTCATATGGAGATTCATTTTGCATCTGTTGGATCCTCCCATGAATGGTAACATCAGAACGTACATCATACAAAACACATAATAATTCCAGTAATATGTCCCTTGTCCTAAGAGGCTGAATACAGATCTGTTTAATTCTCATCCAAAGACCACTTCCTAAAGAATGTTGCAAAACTCTTTCTAAGTCAGATGGGTTGAGATTAAATCCAAGATTTGATGCATGTCTGCATTCCTGAGATCTCTTAATTTTAATCTCTCATTTTCCTCTAATAATTCATAACAACGTTTAGATTTCTCAAGTAAAGATTCCCCAATGGTAACTGCATGCAATTTTAAATTTACTGTCTCAGTGTCTGATTGGTTTTGTAACCTCTCACAAACATTGTTGCTATTATCAACTGCCTTCTGTAACTGGGTAATTTCCTCAACCTTATCCTTCAAAGAACTTTCTATTGTTAAACAGCAAGATAATAAGCCCTGTATAATACAACCTTTTCTTTTACTTTCTGAAATTTTGCTATCAAAAACATTTTCTCTAAAAATTCCTTCATCATCGTCCATGTCTGCTTACATTTTTCTGGAATTTCATAAGGACCGCCATGGCGCTTAATACATTTTAATACCCATCTGTTAACTTTATCAGAACTGACACTAGCTTCACACTGAGTAAGCATTTTGACTATATTACTAATAATTTTAAAAAAAGGAAATATTTTACTCACCGCATTAGTTACTCCTTCAGCTTCCAGGTCTTCTGGTACATGACACAGTCCAAACCCAACCCAAAACACTCCTTGATTACCCCCTCAAGTCTAATTACCATCAATAAATACTTCTTCTATGGTCCTTTAAACAATGTACCCTTTGAAATGTTCAATTAGGTTAACAGCCCATACCTCACACCCCTAGGTAGACTTGCATAAGACTAATGCCCCGTACACACGGTCGGACTTTGTTCGGACATTCCGACAACAAAATCCTAGGATTTTTTCTGTTGGATGTTGGCTCAAACTTGTCTTGCATACACACGGTCACACAAAGTTGTCGGAAAATCCGATCGTTCTAAACGCGGTGACGTAAAACACGTACGTCGGGACTATAAACGGGGCAGATGAAATAGCTTTCATCTCTTTATTTATTCTGAGCATGCGTGGCACTTTGTCCGTCGGATTTGTGTACACACAATCGGAATTTCCGACAACGGATTTTGTTGTCGGAAAATTTTATCTCCTGCTGTCCAACTTTGTATGTCGCAAAATCCGATGGAAAATGTCCGATGGAGCCCACACACGGTCGGAATTTCCGACAACACGCTCCGATCGGACATTTTCCATCGGAAAATCCGACCGTGTGTACGGGGCAAAACACATCAAAGGGTCTTCAGCTGTTATCTTAAAATTGAGTTGGCTTGGACAAATCGACCATTGTCAACTCAATTCTGGCCTGGTTAATATTGACTGTATGTGTACATACATATAATAATGTCCCACATAAATCTGTGAACATATTACAACAATAGTAACATTGAGGGTCTACATTTAATCCATTATGGGAGGATGCCATTACGGGGTTTTTGGTTCTATATATATTTTACATATATTTTAATTTATATTAGAAAAATGATTTATGTACTTTAACATTGTATATTATAGTGTTTTATTTCTAATAACATTTTTTTGTGGCTTAGGGGCGCACATCTATTGCCATCACTGTCCTATTTGACAGTTATCAGCCGGATTGGAAATTTGTTGCAATTCATAGGAATCGTTGCTGTGTCGATTCGGATGTTGGTTATATATAGATTTAGACCACAAGAAAATGGCACTGGTTTGAGCTACAATAAAATGGAGTCCGATTCAATATAAATAGATAAGATCCATCCCGTCCAATAGAAATCCCCCTGAGAAAGACATGTGACCATGTGTCGACACGCTTAGGGGAGGGGCTAGGGCGGTGAAGGCACTCAGGCCCTACAAAGATTTAGGAGCTTATCAAGATTTTGGGATGTGCGGCTCTGTGTCACACAGTTAAGTCTAAAGATTTCTATAGTGTGGTGCGCTGGAAGCACCTACACCATGTGAGTACCCTGTATATTTTAAATAAACATTTATCCATTTTTAAAACAATTGAAGCGCTTTTGGAGTCTTTTTCTCTGCATATACTCTGTTGCTGTTATACTGAGGAGGAGACTAGGGGAGAAGTTGAGGAGCCAGCTGTGTTGGATATCACATTGAGTCCTAGGGTGTTTTACAGGTGCTGTTTGACCCTGCTTAAATTTGGGGTCGCACTCCTAGAGGTGAGCCTAAACCCATCGGGGGGGGGGGGAGCTTGAGTGAGGTGATCTGTTGGTGGTTTGGATAATATATATATATTTTTCACAATTAAGATCAAGCTGTTCATTAATCAAATATTCACAATTTCTTGTTTTTGTTTTGTTTTGTTATGGACTTTTTTGCACAATATGCACTTTGCATGTGTTAATGGTTTTATATTGATTGTTTTTGTCATATGCACTTTTGTTATTTCATATTAGCACTGCACTTTATATATATTAATTGATTTTCACATGTATATGGGGATGTGATCAGTGTTAGCAGCTAATCTTCCATTAGTTATCACATATATATAGATATATTTTTTTTTCGCAGCATATACACTAAATTGTTTGTTGGTGTATTGGGTAGCTCGCAAGATTTTTTCTTTTAAAATAATCTGTAGTGTGCTAACCACTTTACTGATGCCAATTTGATGTCTAAATACATATTTCTGTTTTATTATTATTATTGCCGATTTTCAGTGCGTTCTATCAGTTCGTTCTGAGCAGCCGACCGTTTTCTAGCCATGTTGCGGTTACGTTCTCGTCGCAGAGTTCGTGCTGTTGTTGGGCTTGGTGTTGGAGTTCTTGCTTTGACCCAAGTCCAGTCAATGAACAGGGGGAGGAGAAGTTCATGGACCAAGAATTGGTTACTTAATCGTGACCAATTCTCTCATATGTCTTTGCTGCGGTAGCTCCAGGAGAATAATCCTGTTGATTTCAGGAATTATCTTTGGATGATAGACCCTGTTTTTCACCGTCTTTTGGCTTTGCTTACCCCCTATATTACCAAGCAGGACACCTGCAAGCGGCAAGCCATCACTCCTGAGCAAAGGCTCGTCGCCACCTTGCGGTACTTGGCGACGGGGAGAAGTCTCCAGGATATTGAGTTTACGACTGGGATCTCCCCCCAGGCTCTGGGAATCATTATTCGAGAGACCTGTTCTGCCATCATACAGGTCCTGCAGAAGGACTATATTAAGGTAAGTTTTATCCTTTAACATCACATTCTATGTATTTAATGTTTGCTAATGTATTGTATTCATTTCATCATTCCATAATTACCATGATTGTAATATGCTGTGAATGTCCACTTTGTCCTCATGCATGCTGTAAGCTTTTAATGCGCCTTTTTTGTCCTTCATCCATATTTGCCTTCACTAACCTCCCCAGCGTGCTATCCTGGGCCCATACACACCTAGCCTAGTAACTTAACAATGTATTTTGTTAGCTCCATTGTAATGCTTAAACACCCCCTAAAATGTGTACAAATGTTATTATTGTCCTTAAATTCATGCAGAGTGCAAGAGGCTTTTTTTAGGGGGCCAAAACTCATTTGGAACCCTCCCTCCCCCCCAACTGCTAAGTCATCCGATAACAATACTCTATCTGCTGACTTTGCCAAACCCATACACACTATACTTACCTCTTGTGTTCAGATGTATGGATGAATTCACCAAAGCATGTAGTGCAAGTGCCTGCCTGAATACTTTCAAATGGTACTGTTTCAAGTTTTGTTCTCCTATTATCCTGATAGGTAATTGCAGAATGTAAAAATGTGCTTCAACTTGGACAGTGTGTATTCATATTTTTGGATTATGACACTTCTTTCCTGTCAATAGTGTAAGTAAGGAGGGGCTGGCCAAAGTAACACACATTATTTATGCATTCATCTCTCAATGAAGTAGAGACGGTTACCTGTCCAAAACACCCCCCCCCCCACCCTAAAATTTTTACAATGGACCATCAGAGGTGGTGAGGAATCTGGTAAGTGGATCTTATATTTTTTACTTTAAATACTCATTTAAATAAATGTTATACTTATGTTGGCCAAGAATGTTTGTGTCTAATCTGCTTGCAATGTTATGTGCAAAAGTACTAATTGTTTTTTTCTTGTTTGACTCCACAGTTTCCTTCCAACCCACAGAAATGGCAGACTGTGGCCTCTCAATTTGCCCAGCAGTGGGACTTTCCCAACTGTGGTGGTGCGATAGATGAGAAACACGTCCCGATCGTCCCACCCCCAACTCGGGGTCTTACAACTACAAGGGGTACAGTAGTATTGTGTTGTTGGCGGTAGTGTCAGCGACTTATGAGTTTTTGTATCTGGACGTGGGGAAGAATGGCCGTATGTTGGATGGAGGATTCATCACCCAGACTGAATTCTACAGGTGTCTCCAGAATGGCAGCTTGGGATTGCCTCCTCCAGTGGATAACGTGGCAGGCCTCCCATTTGTCTTTGTGGCAGAAGAGGCCTTTGCGCTGGGAGAGCATTTGATGAGGCCGTTCCCCATGAGAACCATGACCCTGGACTAGAGGGTATTTAATTACCGGCTGGCCCATGCCAAAAGAGTGGTGGAAAATGCCTTTGGCATAATGGCCAGCCGGTTCCATCTTTTTTTAACGGCCATAAATATGGCCGAATACAAACCGAACCATATAATTTTATGCTGCTGCATTTTACATAATTTTATGCGGAAAAATGCAGCCAACTATCTGGCCTCAGCTACGACAGGCCGGCTCACCGGAAGAAATAATGACGGCACTTGAAGCTGGCTGTCCTGGCTTGCCCCCCCAAAGCGCCCCTGAAGTACGGGAAAGTTATCTGGAGTATTTTGTGAGTAGGGGGGGCAATTGATATGCCAGAAAATCTGTAAGCTAATTCTAATAATTTTTTTGTGAAAAACTAAACTCTTATTTCATTTGATTTGCTGCTTGTGTTTATTATCTGTCTCCTAGGTTCTCCAATGGCCTTTTATTTTTGGCAATCTTCTTCAATAGTGCAAACGTAACCTATTTGATACATGGGGTAACAATCTCTTCTTCAGCTATTATGTTCTGTTTTGCTATGGGTCTACTACACACACACAATTTTTGGTTGTTAATGTATGTAATGAATTAATGATAAAAATAATCATCCTTTTAAACTCCATGAATTATTTGCTTGTAGTCCCTAAAATGGCCTGATTTTGGTAAATTTAACAGCACAGTGGGGGTTATTTACTAAAGACAACTCCACTTTGCACTACTGAAAGTGCACTGAAAGTGGACTTGTAGTGCAAAGTGGATTTTCCTTTAGTAAATATCTCCTATTGTCCCTGTAACTACACCAACTTACTAAAAAATGGTATTGAGCATTTAAAGAAGAAGTCACACATTGTTGTGTATAAAACATTTTACTCCAAGCACATTCATATGTGCTATATAAAAGGGTTTTTAAACAACCCAACATCTTTGGTGTATAACATGTATGTTTGACATTTGCCTTTTTTGTGGCTAAACAGGCATGTTTTAAAACATAACATCCACATCCCCAACTCATGAACTTACAAAGTTCAACTTTGATAGTGAAGGCCAAATGAGGCCAAATGAGACATTAGTATGTCAAAACTGTGAAGATTTTGCTTTCGTCAGATGGGGTGATCTCACCCCTGTAAAAGTCAAATTTTGAAGATGCACACAAATTGGCACTCAAAATGTGGATTTCCATCATGGCCCCATGCCTAAAATTTGGGTCTTTTCCCTGTATCTATTTTGATAAAGCCACAAAACACACAGTGTGTTAACATGTGCTATCTGCCATCATGGGATATCAATGTACGCGCTTTGTGGGTGCAACCCCTTGCTTGCAACTAAAGGAGGTGAGAGGAAGGGGTTGCACCCCCGAAACACGTGCATTGATCCCCCATGATGTGAGCTAGCACATGTTGACACACTGGGCCTTATTTCAGAAAGGACAATCCACTTTGCCCTACAAGTGCACATTCAGGTGCACTTCCATTGCACTTGTAGTGCAAAGTGGTTTGGCTTTTTTGAAATGAGCCACAGTGCGTCAACATGTGTTAGATCCCATCGTGGGGGATCAATGGACGTGTTTCGGGGGTGCAACCCCTTCCTTTCACCTACTTTAGTTGCGAGGAAAGGGTTGCACCCACAAAACGCGTATATTGATATCCCATGATGGTAGATAGCACATGTTGACACACTGTGTGCATCTTCAAAATTTGGCTTTGCAATGACTTTAAAACTTTTAAAAAAAGAAAAACAATATCGACAACATTTATATTTTTTGGTGGTTTTAGATTTTGGCTAGAACATCAATGATGTTGGTCAGTCTTTTTTCAACATCATTGATGTTTTGCTTGACCTTCTCTAAATCCCCATTGCACACCATTATTTCGCTGATGAGGACTTGTGCACTTGCACTGTTGAAGTGAGTTTCTTCTTCCACAACATCTACATCACCTAAAAATAAAAAAACACACCATGTATTATAAATATGCAGGCATACATCTGTTGTGGTCACCATTTTGACCACTTCCTGAAGCTCGGAATCCACATCCTCATGTTGTGTGCTGAGTTATTCCCCTTCTTCAGGAGCGTGGGGTTCTTGGTGTCCTCAGATGTCCCGATTCTTTTCTCCCCTATGTGAATAAAAAAAGGTATACTTAGCAGACAGATATTTGAGGCGAGAAATAGTAATATAAAACATTGCTTGGAAGTGTTGTCAAATTGTCTGTTTTGGCAGAGTTCCAAGTTGAAGACATGATTTTTTCCCTTTCAAAAGCTGGAATAACTATCTGTTTTTTTAAAGTTTCACACATGGAGAGACCCCTAGTATCCACTGGAGCACCTGCATGGGACAACATAAAAAGGTTGTTCTGGTGTCCCACACTGGTGCTCCTGCTTCCAGATGTGTAAACAGCTGCTGAGTGTCCTCTCCTTACACTGAATCAAGTTTGCATTTCATTATAGTTACAAACACATCTAGACAGCAATGTAATAAACTTATTTTAATAAAAATAGGCATGAACAAATGTAGTTAACCTGCATCTGACAAAAACGTTGTAATAGTGGTCGAATGAACAATGTTTAATATGAACGATTACTGTGCCCACGAACCTCAGACTTGGCATTTTAAACTGTACAACAGTAAAGAAAAGCACGTGTACCAGCACGAAAGTAATAATAATAATAGGAACACACGACATTATACTTACTTTTTTGAAGCACTTTTCTAAACCTTCTATACTGAACGTACTCTCTCAATTTAAGGTCTGACCAGCGTTTCCTCAGTTGCTCCTTGGATCGTCGTACCCCAAAAGTCCTGTGAAGACTTCTCACAACTTTAGTCATGATCTTGGCCTTTCTCACATTTGGGTTTCTGTACGGTCCATGATTCCCATCATAGTCTGCCCTCTTCAAGATGTCCACCATCTCCACCATCTCTACAAAGGACATATTTGAGGCCTTATATCTCGTCCTGGATGTGGAACTTCCTTGCTCCAAGATTTCCTCGTCCTCGTCATTGCTGCTCTCTGCAGGCACCAGCTGTGTCTCCGCTATGTGCGCTACCACTGCCCCGAAAGAGAAGAGGCGGGGAATACACTAGAAAGGACGGGCGGAGTTTCTACGCATGCGCAGTGTATATAAAGCATAACACGCGGGCGTCGTACATACGATCTGTGAGTGGAGGACGGAGGATCATAAGAGTGCCGATCATTCAAACGAAGGTACAATTGTAACTTGGGGCATCAGTGGTTAGTTGCCTATACTGCTTATAGATTGAGGCCTATATTGGGACAAGATTGGGAGAGTGTAGCCTGACATTAGGATTTGTCTTGTGTTGTTTCTTGCAGCTAAAATGGTGGATAAATTCACTGACCTGGATTTCCTGCCCAAATTCCTCGACATGTACAGGGAGCTGCCATGTCTCTGGCAAGTGACATGCAGAGAATACTCCAACAAGCAAAAGAGGAAGGCAGCGCTGGAGAAACTGTTGGAATTGGTGAAGCCTCTGTATCCCACGGCAGACATCAACTATTTGAAGGCCAAAATTGGTAGCCTGAGGAGCACATATAATAGGGAGCGCAAGAAGGTCCAGCATTCCATGAGATCCGGAACAGCAGCAGATGATGTATATGTACCCAGGCTGTGGTACTACGACAGACTGTGTTTTTTGTCAGACCAGAGTGAACCCAGGCCATCGCTATCTACACTTCCATCAACACTTCCTTCCACACTTCCTTCCACATCAGCTGAGACTCATGAAGTCCAACCTGGGCCTTCCACCCAGGAAGAAGATGTGGAGGAGCCCAGCTTGAGCCAGGTATAGCATTGTTAAACATATTTAATGTCAAAAATTGAATGACAACTATATGCTATTATTGATCACTAATTTCAGAGTTAACAAAGTGGTTTACATATTAATAACCAAAAATTATTGGGATAAGAATAAAAAATGCTGGGGTCAGAATGATAGTCTTTTCTATTTGTTAACATTCAATTTGCAACAGTCATGAGAGATTTCAAAATCTGACGAATGTGCTATCTCCATTACGAACGCTAGTTTTACAAGACCGAGCACTTCTGGCTCGTACTTGATTCCGAGCATGCGTGAACTTTTGTGCGCGGACTTGTGTACACATGATCAGACTTTCCGACAACAAAGTTTTGTTGGCAAAAGATTTGAGAACCTGCTATCAAACACTTGTTGGCGGAAAGTCCGACAGCAAATGTTCGATGGAGCATACACACGGTCAGACTTTTTGACAACAAGCTCACATCCAATATTTCCCGTTGGAAAATCCGATCGTGTGTGTGCGGCATTAGAGGGAAGGTCAAGAGATACAAGAGGTAATGAAAAACCTTAAAGCGTAGTTCCACCCAAAAATTTAACTTTCCCTTTAAGTGCAGGTGACCCCCTGACATGCCACATTTGGCATGTCAGTTTTTTTTGGGGTGGGGGCGGCGAATACCCTCTTTTTAGAAGGACCCAGCTCCCAATTTCTCCCGGGGCACCGCAGGGCCGAAAGCAAGTTCACCTCTCACCCCTCCCTCTCGGCAATCATCTGGGACACGTCACAGGTCCCAGATGATTACCCGGCCAGTCACAGTGTGCAGAGTGGCTTGCACATGTGCAGTGCGTGTCCGGCTGTGAAGCCACAGACGGGCACCCACAGTGACAATGCCAACATTGCAGAGAGGAGGGGGAGAGGAGCAGGGCTTCGTACGCCCGCATCGCTGGACCATGAGACAGGTGAGTGTCCGAATAATAAAAGTCAGCAGCTACACTTTTTGTAGCTGCTGACTTTTATATGGGTGGAACTCTGCTTTAAGGCTTTACAACCACCTTAAGGAGGTTTAGTGATTTAGAATTGTTTTTAACACAAAAAACCCAGTACTGAAAACTACTAGTACTGGTAGGTTGTTTGTAAATGAAAGTAAGTTAAATTACTCATATACTTGGAGACATAAAATATAGTGCCTTAAAAAAGTACTTATACCCCTTGAAATTTTCCACATTTTGTCATGTTACAACCAAAAGTGTAAATGTATGTTATTGGGGTTGTATGTGATAGAGCAACACAATGTGGCACATAATTGTGAAGTAAAAGGAAAATGATAAATGGTTTTCATATTTTTTTGTTACAAATAAATATCTGAAAAGTATGGCGTGCAATTGTATTCAGCCCCCTTTACTCTGATACCCTGTCAGAAACCATGAACTAGATCAAGACAGAAGTACAGTAAAATCACACTTGTTTATTAATAAAAATAAAAAGGTAAATAGAGTAAACGTAGTCAAAGCATAGCCAGAGTCCAGTAACCGGATCGGGTAGTCAGCCAAGCCAGAGTTCAGTAACCAGATCGGGTAATCAGCCAGGCCAGAAGTCAGGGATCCAAGTGGAGGAACAGCAAGCAGGATAAGGAGTCAGAAGGGATCTCTGCAAAGCCAGTCTTTAAACAGGAACGCAGGAGATGGTTTCTTGTGATGTAACCAAGGCGAAGGCAGGAATGAAGTGAGCTGGAGATCTTTAAGTAGGCGGGACTGATGAGCAGATCCACAACAGCTGATTAACTGTGGAGAAAGATGAGAGCTGGCAATTAGCCGACAGTTGAGCGGCCAGCTCAGAAAAGAAAGGGCTGAGCTAGCCCTGACAGTACCCCCCTCCTCAATGACCCCTCCCCCTCGGAGGACCACTGGGCTTGAGGGGAAAACATCTATGGAAATCACGGAGGAGGGCAGGAGCATGTACATCTGAGAATGAGACCCAGGAGCGTTCCTCTGGACCGTACCCCTTCCAATGCACTAGGTACTGTCTGAGCCCACGGAACCTACGGGAATCAACAATGGATTGTACCTCATACTCCTCATGGTTCTCAACCTGTATAGGGTGAGGACGTGGCACCAAGGTGGTAAAGCGGTTGCAGACCAACTGTTTCAATAAGGAGACATGAAACACATTTGAGATGCGCATACTAGGAAGAAGGTCCAACATGTAAGCCACTGGGTTAATCCTGCGAAGGATAAGCAAAGGCCCAATAAACCGAGGTGCAAACTTCAGTGAGGGAACATGAAGTCGAGGGTTGCGAGATGACAGCCAGACCCTGTCCCCAACCTGGTAGGAAGGCGCAGGCAGGCGTCTGCGGTCAGCATGGAGTCTGTACCTATCATTAGCATGACGCAAAGCCTCCTGGACTTGTGCCCAAGTGGAACGAAAACCACAGAGATGCTCCTCTAACGCAGGAATACTCTGCGGAACAAACGAGTCAGGCAACATGGAAGGTTGGAAACCATAATTCGCCATAAACGGAGACAATCGGGAAGCAGAATTCAAGGTACTGTTGTGAGCAAACTCTGCCCATAGTAATAGGTCTGACCAGTTGTTGTGATGGTCAGAAATATAGCAACGTAGGAATTGCTCCAAGGACTGATTGGCTCGTTCTGTGGCCCCATTAGACTGCGGGTGATACGCAGAGGAGAAAGCAAGCTGAATTCCCAGCTGTGCACAAAAGGCTCCCCAGAACCGGGACACAAACTGACTACCCCTGTCCGAGACAATCACCTTGGGTAGCCCATGTAAGCGAAAGATCTCCCGAGCAAAAATGGAAGCCAGTTCCTTAGAAGTGGGCAACTTCTTAAGTGGAATACAATGACACATCTTTGAGAACCGGTCAACCACCATAAGGATAACTGTGTTGCCTTGGGAGTTGGGCAACTCCACAATGAAATCCATAGACAGGTGGGTCCAGGGCCTCTCTCTATTGGGTATGGGTTGTAGGAGGCCCACTGGAAGGTGTCGTGGAGTCTTACCTTGAACACACACGGAACAGGCAGCTACGAAGGCAGTTACATCAGCACGTAGACCAGGCCACCAGAATTGTTCGGAAATGGCCCAAACGAGTTGATTCTTACCAGGGTGGCCAGCTGCCTTGGGAGAATGGTAAGTCTGGAGCACGGCAGTACAGAGACGCTCTGGGACAAAGCAGTGGTCACAAGGTTTCTCAGGAGGAGCAACGACCTGAGCAGCAAGAATTTTGTCACCCAAAGGAGAAGTAAGACTGGTGCGAACCGTTGTCAGAATACGATCAGGTGGAATTATACTCCAACTTGGAACCGACTCCAACTTGGAAGTGGAGGAAAATTGTCGTGACAAGGCATCAGCCCTTACATTCTTAGTACCGGGTAAGAAGAGACAATGTAATTGAAACTTGACAAGAAAAGAGCCCATCGCGCCCTTCTGGGAGAGAGGCGTTTAGCTTTAGACAAGAATGTGAGATTCTTATGGTCAGTAAGAATGAGAACAGGTAAAGTGGTACCTTCGAGGAGATGTCTACATTCTTTCAGGGCTAAAATGATTGGCCAACAGCTCTCTGTCACCAATCTTGTAACTGCACTCGGCAGGTGACAATTTCTTGGAAAAGTAGCATAGCATAGCATGCATAGCACTCTCAGAGGTAGGACATTGAGACAGAAGGGCGCCAACATCAGTCTCAGAAGCATCAACCTCAAGGATAAAAGGTAACGTAGGATTATATCGGTCAGGGGCTTGACCAGAGGCGAGGAGTTACGAATAAACTTCCGATAATAGGTGGCAAAACCTAGGAAACGCTGCAGAGGATGTAACCCCACGGGTCAAGGCCACTGTAGGACTGCCGAAAGTTTCTCTGGGTCCATCGAAAAACCAGCAGTGGAAATGACATAGCCCAGGAATTTAACCTGTTCCCGATGGAACTCACACTTCTCTAGCTTACCATAGGGATTGTTCTCTCTTAATTTCTGAAGCACATGACAGACATCTGTGTGGTGGCTCTCCAGGGACTTGGAAAATGTGAGGAAATCATCGAGATAAACCACCACACATAACTGCAACAAATCTTGGAGGACATCGTTAATAATTTCCTGGAAAACTGCCGGGGCGTTACAAAGGCCAAAAGGCATTACGAGATATTCATAATGGCCTGTTCTGGTATTAAACGCAGTTTTCAACTCGTCACCCTCCTTAATCCTCGTGAGATTGTAAGCCTCTCAGTTCAAGCTTAGTGAAAACCGTTGCTACCTTGAGGCGGTCAAATAATTCTGTAATTAACGGGATTGGGTAGGCATTCTTAATCGTGAAATGATTGAAACCCCTATAATCAATACAACGTCTCAGTTCACCGCTTCTCTTCTTCACAAAGAAGAAACCAGCACCAACCCCCGAGAAAGTGCATCTGCAACATACTCCTCCATGGCTTTATCCTCAAAGACCGACAAAGGGTAAACCTGGCCACGAGGGGGAATGGCACCAGGTTGAAGGTCAATTGCGCAATCATACGGCCGGTGTGGAGGCAAACTACCGGCTTGACCTTTGTCAAAGACATCGCTAAAATCATGGTACTCCTCTGGCAGGGAGGAGGGTGAAGAGGTACACAGGACCTTGGCTACCATTCGGAAGCATGTTTCACTGCATTGAGAGAACCTCAGCACAGAGCCAATCAAAAGAGGGGTTGTGCCTCTGTAACCAAGGATAACCAATAACCAGCGTAAACTTAGGATATGAAATCACTTGGAATTGGATGATTTCATGGTAAATAGCCCCTACGGCCATGGACAATGGAACAGTCTCATGAGTCACATGGGCAGGCTGTAGAGGTCACCCGTCAAGAGCCTCAATGGCAAGTTGAGTGTCATGCAGCTGCAGTGGAATCGAGTGCTTTGATACAAAGGCAGCATCAATGAACAGGCCTGCAGCCCCAGAGTTGATTAGAGCCTGTATCTCGATAGACGACTTAGCCCAAGAAAAGATGAGCGAAACCAGGGGCTTATCCTTCTGGATAACTGGGGACGACACAACACCACCTAAGGTCTGTCCATGACAGGACCTCAAGGTTCGGGGGTTCCCAGGACGGGTAGGACAAGACTTCAAAAAGTGACCTGCCTGGCCACAATAAAGGCACAGACTCTCCCTCCTCCTAAAGGCTCTCTTTCGCAGAGAGAAGCGTGAAGCCCAAGTGCATGGGTTCATCTTCACTGACCGACTTGGTACCAGAAGGCATGGGAGGTGAGGGAGGCACAGGTGGGACTGCAAAGCTTGGAGGCAAATGTACAGGAGGCTTCCACAAGTGCTCCTTAAAAGAAAGTCTTTCTCTGAGTCTGGAGTCAATGAGGGTGGCAAACGAGATCAAGCTCTCCAGCTCAGTGGGTATATCTCGGGCTGTTCTCTCATCCTTGATGGAATCCAAGAGACCATGAGAAAAAGCAGCCACAAGGGCCTCATTGTTCCAAGCAACCTCTGCTGCCAGAGTACGGAACTCAATGGCGTAGTCGGCAACAGTTCTCGTACTCTGTTTGATGGACATGAGGTACTTGGCAGCAGAAGCGGAGCATGTGGGAACGTCAAATACCCTTTTAAAAGGAGGCCACAAACTATGGGTAACTCAGGTTTTTGCGTCTCCCATAGAGGGTTAGCCCAGGCCAAGGCTCTCTCAGAAAGCAAAGATATCACGAACCCTACTTTGCTTCTGTCCATGGGAAACGCCTGGGGCAGCATCTCAAAGTATATCTCAGCTTGGTTGAGAAACCCTCTGCATTGAACTGGATCGCCCCCAAATCCCTGGGGAAGTGGGGCGGAACCAGACATACCACTTATAGAGGTAATACTCAAGGCGGGTGCCTGAACAGAGACTGGCGCAGCAGCAGGGATGGCCTGCAACTCTGGTTGTACCGGAGCAGCCACAGTGGGGGATTCTAGGTGAGCCGTGCTACTCAGGAGCGTTTGTAACGCCATGGCAAACTGATCCATGCGGTGATCTTGCTCATCCAATCTGGAAAAAATATTACCAACAAGTGGATTGAATGTATCTTCTGAATTCATGGCCTTTGCCTACTGTCAGAAACCACGAACCAGACCGAGACAGAAGTACAGTAAAATCACACTTGTTTATTAATAAAAATAAAAAGGTAAATAGAGTAAGCATAGTCAAAGCATAGCCAGAGTCCAGTAACCGGATAAGGTATTCAGCCAAGCCAGTGTTCAGTAATCAGATTGGGTAATCAGCCAAGCCAGAGTTCAGTAACCAGATCGGGTAATCAGTAGGCCAGAAGTCAGGGATCCAAGTAGTCCAAAAAGGTTTTAATGAAAAGAAGTCACATCACAAAGGAAGGTGCAACATTTCGGGGCCAAGCAGGACCCCTTGACATGCCGGACGAAGGGGTCCTGCGCGGCCCCGAAACGTTGCACCTTTCTTTGTGATGTGACTTCTTTTCATTAAAACCTTTTTGAACGACTTATTGCTGATCCATGGTTTGCTGGCGAATATGTACGTATGTTTGATGCTTCCAGGACCCAACTGGTAATCGCTGCAGCATCCACCATTTTATGAACCATTTTAACCAGGAACGTGTGCGATAGGAATATTGAACAGACAGGGATCCAAGTAGAGGAACAGCAAGCAAGATAAGGAGGCAGAAGGGATGTCAGCAAAGCCAGTCTTTAAACAGGAACGCAGGAGATGGTTTCTTGTGATGTGACCAAGGCGAAGGCAGGAATGAAGTGAGCTGGAGATCTTTAAGTAGGCGGGACTGACAAGCAGATCCACAACATCTGGTTAACTGTGGAGAGAGATGAGAACTGGCAATTAGCCAACAGCTGAGCGGACAGTTCAGAGAAGGAAGGGCTGAGCCAGCCCTGAGATACCCCTAACTAAAATCAAGTGGAACCAATTGCCTTCAGAAGTCACCTAATTAGTGGATAGAGTCCACCTGTGTTATTTAATCTCAGTATAAATACAGCTGTTCTGTGAAGCTCTCAGAGGTTTGTTAGGGAACCTTAGAGCACAAACAGCATCATGAAGGCCAAGGAACACACCAGACAGCTCAGGGATAAAGTTGTGGAAAAGTTTAAAGCAGGGTTAGGTTATAAAAAAATATCCCAAGCTTTCAACATCTCATAAAGCACTGTTCAATCCATCATCCAAAAATGGAAAGCGTATGGCACAACTGCAAACCTACCAAGACATGGCCGTCCACCTAAACTGACAGGCCGGGCATGGAGAGCATTAATCAGGGAAGCAGCCAAGAGACCCATGGTAACTCTGAAGGAGCTACAGACATCCACAGTTCAGGTGGGAAAATCTGTCCACAGGACAACTAGTAGTCGTGTACTCAAAAAATCTGGCCTTTATGGAAGAGTGGCAAGAAGAAAGCTATTGTTGAAGGAAAACCATAAGAAGTCCAGTTTGCAGTTTGCAAGAAGTCATGTGGGGAACACAGCAAACATTTGGAAGATGGTGCTCTAGTCAGATGAGACCAAAATTGAACTTTTTGGCCTAAAAGCAAAACGCTATATGTGGCGGAAAACTAACACTGCACATCACCCTGAACACACCATCCCCACCGTGAAACATGGTTTCGGCAGCATCATGTTGTGGGGATGCTTTTCTTCAGTGGGAACAGGGAAGCTGGTCAGAGTTGATGGGAAGATAAATGGCGCCAAATACGGGGCAATCTTAGAAGAAAACTTGTTAGAGTCTGCAAAAGACTTGAGACTGGGTCAGAGGTTCACCTTCCAGCATGGCAACATCCCTAAACATACAGCCAGAGCTACAACAGAATGGTTTAGATCAAAGCATATTCATGTGTTAGAATGGCCCAGTCAAAGTCCAGACCTAAATCCAGTTGAGAATCTGTAGTAAGACTTGAAAATTGCTGTTCACAGACACTCTCCATCCAATCTGACAGAGCTTGAGCTATTTTGCAAAGAATAATGGGCAAAAATTTTACTCTCTAGAAGTGCAAAGCTGGTAGAAACACCCCCAAAAAGACTTGCAGCTGTAATTGCAGCAAAAGATGGTTATACAAAGTATTGACTCGGGGCTTAATACAAATGCACGCCACACTTTTCACATATTTATTTGTAAAAAATTTTGAAAACCATGTATCGTTTTCCTTCCACTTCACAATTATGTGTCACTTTACATTTTTGGTTTTAACATGAAAAAATGTGTAAAATTTCAATGGGTATGAATACTTTTTCAGGGCACTGTATATTAGTATTGTAATCAGTAAAATTGCATACAAAGCATTATAGGTTTCACAGATTATATTTTTCAAACAGTATATCACTCCTAACGGATATAACAAATATTTGTGCAGATTGTTGATGTACTAATCTATACATCTTCCTATATAAATGATTAATGGTTTCCTCCATCCATTTCCATTCCTAGGATAGCCAAATATTTTTGCTGTAGTTCATTGTGGGTGTTTTTAGGATAAGATAAATATCATAAGTAGAAATTTGCTGAGTGTGGGAGATGGAGGAAATGTATGAGGAATTTTTAAAATGCGCCTTTGTGTAGGATCAGAATGACCTTAGCTATCTTAATGGCCAAGAGTTTTACAGTGCTTCTCCAGGGTCTTGCAGATTTGTACATTTTTGTCAGAGTTCAAGATAATTTCTGAGATTAGAAGACAAGTTCATATAAAATAATTTTTTAGATCTCATTTGCTGGGTAATTTGGGCATATGGCCAAAGGTTCTTTTGGTGGTATTTGATCACCTTTGCGTTTTTTATTTATTTTTTGCTATAAACAAAAAAAGACTTTCTGCTATATACCATACCCAATAAAATATTTGTAAAAATCTAATTTCTTCATAAATTTAGGCCGATATGTATTCTGCTACATATTTTTGGTAAAAAATCTCCAATAAACGTATATTGATTGGTTTACGCAAAAGTAATAGTGTCTACAAAATAGGGGAAAGATTTATGGCATTTTTATTATTATTATTTTTTTTTACTAGTAATGGTGGTGATCAGTGATTTTTAGCAGGACTTCAACATGCGGTGGACAGATTGGACACCTAGCTGACATTTTTTATGCTTTTTTTGGGAACCAGTGACATTACAGTAATCAGTGCTAAAAATATGCACTGACATTGTACTAATGACACTGGCAAGGAAGGGGTTACCATCAGGGGCGATCAAAGGGTTAAATGTGTTCCCTCAGTGTGTGTCTGTGTGTGGGGGATGGGCTGCCTGGGACAACACACAGATCCATCTTCCTGCATAGCAGGAAGACAAAATCCTGTGTCACCCCCTGTCAGAACGGAGATCTGCCTTGTTTACTTTGGCAGATCCCCGTTCTGTCTCTGCGGGGAGCGATCTCAGGCGGACATCGAGTGAGCCGGACCCGCTGATTGGCTTCCCTGCTGGCGTGCCCACAGAACCTTGTGCAGGAACCGACGTACACCTACGGTGATTCACGCAGCCGAGCCGACTTGCTGCAGTATAACTTTGGCGGCTGGTCTGCAATGCATTAAAGAGGACTACAAATTTAAAATGCTATTTAATTCATTTTCAGCATTCAACGCAAATTCACTCATCCTTCCATGTCTCCGTGCTTTCTTTTGTTGAGATATCACTTTGAAAAACATTCCCCCTGGCATTTCTGGCCGTGGTCATCTTGAGTAAGGGCAGATGACTCATATAGCAGTTACTTACAGGAATACATCTGCCCTTAGCTCAGGCATGAAGATAGAAGGGTTTGCTAAGCTAGGAAAAGGACTCCTGGGATGTATGACATCACTTCGGCCTAAGTCAGAAATCAGAAAGCAAAGAAATTAATGAAAAACGTAACCACTTGCCGACCGCCTACCGCATATATACTGCGGCAGAGCGGCACGGGCAGGCAAAATCACGTACCCGTACGTGATCTGCCTCCCGCGGGCGGGGGGTCCGATCGGACCCCCCCCCGGTGCCATCGGCGGTCGGCATCTGACTGGGAGCGTCGGGAGGCGAGGGGGAGACCATCCGATCGTGGCCCCCCCCTCGCGATCGCTCCCAGCCAATGGGAATCCTCCTCTGCCTGTGTGTCGTTTCACACAGGCAGAGGATGTGATGTCATCTCTCCTCGGTCTGGCAGTTTCCGTTCCAGCGCCGAGGGGAGATGACATGTAAGTGCACACAACACTCACACACACAGTAGAACATGCCAGGCATACTTTACACCCCCGATCCCCCCCCGATCGCCCCCCGATCCCCCCCCAATCACCCCCCCCCCCCTGTCACAAACTTACATTAGCAGTATTTTTTTTTTTTTTTTTTTTCTGATTACTGCTGTGTCAGTTTGTGACAGTTAGTGTTAGGGCAGTGAGTATTACCCCCCTTTAGGTCTAGGATACCCCCCTAACCCCCCCTAATAAAGTTTTAACCCCTTGATCACCCCCTGTCACCAGTGTCGCTAAGCGATCATTTTTCTGATCGCTGTATTAGTGTCGCTGGTGACGCTAGTTAGGGACGTAAATATTTAGGTTCGCCGTCAGTGTTTTATAGCGACAGGGACCCCCATATACTATCTAATAAATGTTTTAACCCCTTGATTGCCCCCTAGTTAACCCTTTCACCACTGATCACCGTATAACCGTTACGGGTGACGCTGGTTAGTTCGTTTATTTTTTATAGTGTCAGGGCACCCGCCGTTTATTACCGAATAAAGGTTTAGCCCCCCGATCGCCCGGCGGTGATATGCGTCGCCCCAGGCAGCGTCAGATTAGCGCCAGTACCGCGAACACCCACGCACGCAGCATACACCTCCCTTAGTGGTATAGTATCTGATCGGATCAATATCTGATCCGATCAAATCTATACTAGCGTCCCCAGCAGTTTAGGGTTCCCGAAAACGCAGTGTTAGCGGGATCAGCCCAGATACCCGCTAGCACCTGCGTTTTGCCCCTCCGCCCAGCCCAGCCCAGCCCACCCAAGTGCAGTATCGATCGATCACTGTCACTTACAAAACACTAAACGCATAACTGCAGCGTTCGCAGAGTCAGGCCTGATCCCTGCGATCGCTAACAGTTTTTTTGGTAGCGTTTTGGTGAACTGGCAAGCACCAGCCCCAGGCAGCGTCAGGTTAGCGCCAGTACCGCTAACACCCACGCACGCACCGTACACCTCCCTTAGTGGTATAGTATCTGAACGCATCAATATCTGATCCGATCAGATCTATACTAGCGTCCCCAGCAGTTTAGGGTTCCCAAAAACGCAGTGTTAGCGGGATCAGCCCAGATACCTGCTAGCACCTGCGTTTTGCCCCTCCGCCCAGCCCAGCCCACCCAAGTGCAGTATCGATCGATCACTGTCACTTACAAAACACTAAATGCATAACTGCAGCGTTCGCAGAGTCAGGCCTGATCCCTGCGATCGCTAACAGTTTTTTTGGTAGCGTTTTGGTGAACTGGCAAGCACCAGCCCCAGGCAGCGTCAGATTAGCGCCAGTACCGCTAACACCCACGCACGCACCGTACACCTCCCTTAGTGGTATAGTATCTGATCGCATCAATATCTGATCCGATCAGATCTATACTAGCGTCACCAGCAGTTTAGGGTTCCCAAAAACGCAGTGTTAGCGGGATCAGCCCAGATACCTGCTAGCACCTGCGTTTTGCCCCTCCGCCCGGCCCGGCCCAGCCCACCCAAGTGCAGTATCGATCGATCACTGTCACTTACAAAACACTAAACGCATAACTGCAGCGTTCGCAGAGTCAGGCCTGATCCCTGTGATCGCTAACAGTTTTTTTTGTAGCGTTTTGGTGAACTGGCAAGCGCCAGTGGCCTAGTACACCCCGGTCGTAGCCAAACCAGCACTGCAGTAACACTTGGTGACGTGGCGAGTCCCATAAGTGCAGTTCAAGCTGGTGAGGTGGCAAGCACAAGTAGTGTCCCGCTGCCACCAAAAAGACAAACACAGGCCCGTCGTGCCCATAATGCCCTTCCTGCTGCATTCGCCAATCCTAATTGGGAACCCACCGCTTCTGCAGCACCCGTACTTCCCCCATTCACATCCCCAACCAAATGCAGTCGGCTGCATGAGAGGCATTTTTATGTCCTCCCGAGTACCCCTACCCAACGAACCCCCCCAAAAAAGATGTCGTGTCTGCAGCTAGCGCGGATATAGGCGTGACACCCGCTATTATTGTCCCTCCTGTCCTGATAATCCTGGTCTTTGCATTGGTGAATGTTTTGAACACTACCATGCACTAGTTGAGTTTTAGCGTAGGGTACAGCATTGCACAGACTAGGCACACTTTCACAGGGTCTCCCGAGATGCCATCGCATTTTGAGAGACCCGAACCTGGAACCGGTTACAGTTATAAAAGTTAGTTACAAAAAAAAGTGTAAAAAAAAAAAAAAAACACAAACAAAAATATAAAATAAAAATAGTTGTCGTTTTATTGTTCTCTCTCTCTCTATTCTCTCTCTATTGTTCTGCTCTTTTTTACTGTATTCTATTCTGCAATGTTTTATTGTTGTTATGTTTTATCACGTTTGCTTTTCAGGTATGTAATTATTTATACTTTACCGTTTACTGTGCTTTATTGTTAACCATTTTTTTGTCTTCAGGTATGCCATTCACGACTTTGAGTGGTTATACCAGAATGATGCCTGCAGGTTTAGGTATCATCTTGGTATCATTCTTTTCAGCCAGCGGTCGGCTTTCATGTAAAAGCAATCCTAGTGGCTAATTAGCCTCTAGACTGCTTTTACAAGCAGTGGGAGGGAATGCCCCCCCCCCCAACATCTTCCGTGTTTTTCTCTGGCTCTCCTGTCTCAACAGGGAACCTGAAAATGCAGCCGGTGATTCAGCCAGCTGACCATAGAGCTGATCAGAGACCAGAGTGGCTCCAAACATCTCTATGACCTAAGAAACCGGAAGCTACAAGCATTTTATGACGTAGATTTCGCCGGATGTAAACAGCGCCATTGGGAAATTGGGAAAGCATTTTATCACACCGATCTTGGTGTGATCAGATGCTTTGAGGGCAGAGGAGAAATCTAGGGTCTAATAGACCCCAATTTTTGCAAAAAAGAGTACCTGTCACTACCTATTGCTATCATAGGGGATATTTACATTCCCTGAGATAACAATAAAAATGATTTAAAAAAAAAAAATGAAAGGAACAGTTTAAAAATAAGATAAAAAAACAATAATAATAAAGAGAAAAAAAAAAAAAAAAAAAAAAAGCACCCCTGTCCCCCCTGCTCTCGCGCTAAGGTGAACGCAAGCGTTGGTCTGGCGTCAAATGTAAACAGCAATTGCACCATGCATGTGAGGTATCGCCGCGAAGGTCAGATCGAGGGCAGTAAGTTTAGCAGTAGACCTCCTCTGTAAATCTAAAGTGGTAACCTGTAAAGGCTTTTAAAGGCTTTTAAAAATGTATTTAGTTTGTCGCCACTGCACGTTTGTGCGCAATTTTAAAGCATGTCATGTTTGGTATCCATGTACTCAGCCTAAGATCATCTTTTTTATTTCATCAAACATTTGGGCAATATAGTGTGTTTTAGTGCATTAAAATGTAAAAAAGTGTGTTTTTTCCCCAAAAAATGCGTTTGAAAAATCGCTGCGCAAATACTGTGTGAAAAAAAAAAATGAAACACCCACCATTTTAATCTGTAGGGCATTTGCTTTAAAAAAAATATATAATGTTTGGGGGTTCAAAGTAATTTTCTTGCAAAAAAAAATTATTTTTTTATGTAAACAATAAGTGTCAGAAAGGGCTATGTCTTCAAGTGCTTAGAAGAGTGGGTGATGTGTGACATAAGCTTCTAGATGTTGTGCATAAAATGCCAGGACAGTTCAAAACCCCCCCAAATGACCCCATTTTGGAAAGTAGACACCCCAAGCTATTTGCTGAGAGGCATGTCGAGTCCATGGAATAATTTATATTGTGACACAAGTTGCGGGAAAGAGACAATTTTTTATTTTTTTTATTTTTTTTTGCGCAAAGTTGTCACTAAATGATATATTGCTCAAACATGCCATGGGAATATGTGAAATTACACCCCAAAATACATTCTGTTGCTTCTCCTGAGTACGGGGATACCACATGTGTGGGACTTTTTGGGAGCCTAGCCGCGTACGGGACCCCGAAAACCAAGCACCGCCTTCAGGCTTTCTAAGGCCGTAAATTTTTGATTTCACTCTTCACTGCCTATCACAGTTTCGGAGGCCATGGAATGCCCAGGTGGCACAAAACCCCCCCAAATGACCCCATTTTGGAAAGTAGACACCCCAAGCTATTTGATGAGAGGTATAGTGAGTATTTTGCAGACCTCACTTTTTGTCACAAAGTTTTGAAAATTGAAAAAAGAAAAAAAAAAATTTTTTTTCTCGTCTTTCTTTATTTTCAAAAACAAATGAGAGCTGCAAAATACTCACCATGCCTCTCAGCAAATAGCTTGGGGTGTCTACTTTCCAAAATGGGGTCATTTGGGGGGGGTTTGTGCCACCTGGGCATTCCATGGCCTCCGAAACTGTGATAGGCAGTGAGGAGTAAAATCAAAAATGTACGCCCTTAGAAATCCTGAAGGCGGTGCTTGGTTTTCGGGGTCCCGTACGCGGCTAGGCTCCTAAAAAGTCCCACACATGTGGTATCCCCGTACTCAGGAGAAGCAGCTAAATGTATTTTGGGGTGCAATTCCACATATGCCCATGGCCTGTGTGAGCAATATATCATTTAGTGTCAACTTTGTGCAAAAAAAAAAAAAAAAAAAAAAAATTTGTCACTTTCCCGCAACTTGTGTCAAAATATAAAACATTCCATGGACTCAACATGCCTCAAAGCAAATAGCTTGGGGTGTCTACTTTCCAAAATGGGGTCATTTGGGGGGGTTTTATGTCATCTGGGCATTTTATGGCCTTCAAAACTGTGATAGGTAGTGAGGAGTAAAATCAAAAATGTACGCCCTTAGAAATCCTGAAGGCATTGCTTGGTTTTCGGGGCCCCGTACGCGGCTAGGCTCCCAAAAAGTCCCACACATGTGGTATCCCCGTACTCAGGAGAAGCAGCTAAATGTATTTTGGGGTGCAATTCCACATATGCCCATGGCCTGTGTGAGCAATATATCATTTAGTGACAACTTTTTGTAATTTTTTTTTTTTTTTTTTTTTTTTGTCATTATTCAATCACTTGGGACAAAAAAAATAAATATTCAATGGGCTCAACATGCCTCTCAGCAAATTCCTTGGGGTGTCTACTTTCCAAAATGGGGTCATTTGTGGGGGTTTTGTACTGCCCTGCCATTTTAGCACCTCAAGAAACGACATAGGCAGTCATAAATTAAAGGCTGTGTAAATTCCAGAAAATGTACCCTAGTTTGTAGACGCTATAACTTTTGCGCAAACCAATAAATATACACTTATTGACATTTTTTTTACCAAAGACATGTGGCCGAATACATTTTGGCCTAAATGTATGACTAAAATTGAGTTTATTGGATTTTTTTTAGAACAAAAAGTAGAAAATATCATTTTTTTTCAAAATTTTCGGTCTTTTTCCGTGTATAGCGCAAAAAATAAAAATGGCAGAGGTGATCAAATACCATCAAAAGAAAGCTCTATTTGTGGGAAGAAAAGGACGCAAATTTCGTTTGGGTACAGCATTGCATGACCGCGCAATTAGCAGTTAAAGCGACGCAGTGCCGAATTGTAAAAAGTGCTCTGGTCAGGAAGGGGGTAAAACCTTCCGGGGCTGAAGTGGTTAAAACAAGTAAATATAATATACTTTCCCATCTATTTACTAAAGCTAGCAGCAAAAGGATTAAAATAGTTACTGTTGATTAAGAATTTAGTTCCGCTTTAAGGCAGCAGTTGAAGGATATTACTTTAAGCAACCGTTTAAGATTTCTGCTTTTTGTCATGTGTCAGGAATCTCAAGCTAGTCATGCTTTTTTTCCTTGTCAAAAGAAGTTTATTGAGTATACAATATTATAAAGATACATAAAGTAAGTTTACAAGGATCTATAAAGTAAGCTCATTGTTTTACAGTAGGGTTTATATAGGTAAATATCATGAAATTTCAAATATTAAACATTGGGTTCACGTAAACCTAAATTAAAGATATATATCATTTCCTTAGTTACTTTTGTAGGTATTTAAATGATTTATACCTACTATACATATTGTTTACAGGTAGAGTGTATATAGGTCAAATAAATTCTGATAATGAGCTTTAATCGTAAGGTGGAGAAAAGGAAAGAGAAAGAAGAAAAAGGGTAGAAAGGCAGAGGTATGGTCCACAAGGTTGTCCCGCTCGTCAGTTTATTATTCTTTTTAGTTCTCTTTGAAGCATTAGAATGGGTGTCTCTGTAAGTCATTTAATCTGTTACCATGGCAACAGGACAGAGTCATTGAAATTTGACAGGAACTGTTGTTTTATCCAAGGATGCCAAAGTTTTTCAAATTTTGGAATTTGATTTTGATCGATGGCTACCATCTTAGCATGGGACATTGTATTATTCATTCTGTGAATTGTTTCTGCTAGTACCAATGTAGGAGATTTCCATGCCTTGGCCACTGTTTGTTTTGCAGCCGTTATTAGTTGGATCATAAGTTTGAATTGAGAGAGTGTTAACCATTCCGGTTTTAGATTAAGTAAAGTTATATATGGATCTGGTTGTATTATTTTTTTAAATATTTTAGATGCAATCACGAAGACTTCCTTCCAGAAGGTTTGGATTACTGGGCACGTCCACCATATGTGTAAATGTGTGCCTATTTCTGGGCATGCTCGAAAACAAAGAACTGAGGTATTAGGTGAATATTTTGCCACTCTAGCGGGTACAAGGTACCAGCGAGTTAGGACTTTATAATTTGTCCCCAGTGCTAAGATGTTGGGTGAAAATGACTTAGATGTGAGCCATATGTTAGACCAGTCCGTGTCTTCTAAAGTTCGTCCCAGGTCCTCCTCCCACCTCTGAAAGTAAGAGGGTCTATTAAGATTTACTACTCCATATAATTGATTATAAAGTGATGAAATTGTACCTTTAGCAAATGGATCTTTTGTACAGATTGATTCAAAAATGGATAGTTGGGATAATGGTGTATCCCCCTTTAGGAATGGTGTATAGAAATTTTTGATTTGGAGATATCTAAATATCTCAGAGTTTGGTAGATCATTTTTTTCTCTAAGCGATGGGAATGAAAGGAATGATTTAGATGCTATGAAGTCATTTAGTGTCTGAATGCCTGATGTTGTCCAAGCTTTAAAAGAATTTGGGTAGATCCATGCCGGATAAAAGGCCGGATTTCTGATAAAAGAAAGGAGAGGATTGTGTGGAGATTGTAAATGATATTTGGTTTTTAGTTTATCCCAGAGAGATAAAAAGTATTTAGTTATGGGATTATGAATTTTAAAGCGGTCTTTAGGATCAAGCCATAACAAGTTTGATATTAATAGAGGGTCATTTTCTGAAGCCTGTATAAATACCCATAATGGGATTTCCTGTTTTGCATGGTAATTGGACAGACTGGCCAAATGTGCTGCTCTGTAGTAGTTAGTAAAATTAGGGTATCCCAGGCCTCCTTTATTTTTGGGAAGATGTAGTGTGTGTATAGGTATACGTGGTTTAGAAGAGCCCCATATAAACGAAGTTGCTCTTTTTTGTACTATTCTCAAAAAATAGGAAGGAATTGGAATAGGGAGGACTCTGAATAGATAAAGCAATTTGGGTAGAATAGTCATTTTGATTGCATTAATCTTCCCTATCCAGGATAAAGGAAGTTGCGACCATTGTTTTATTAGATTTGTGATCTGTCTTAATACAGGAGGATAATTGGTTGAGAATAAGTCAGAATGAGATGCTGTTAAATGAATTCCAAGATATGGGATTGATTTTTCTGCCCATGTGAATGGGAGTGCAGCCCTAGCCGGGATCAATTCCATGTTTGTGAGCGAAATATTAAGCACTAGGCATTTCTTAGGATTAATCATAAGGCCGGATAGGGCTGCAAATCCATCAAGAGCTGGTATTAAGTTAGGACCAGAGACCTGTGGTGATGATAGAAAAAGTAATATATCGTCTGCAAATATACATAATTTGTGTGTAATACCTCCTACTTCAATGCCAGTTATAGTTTGGTTGTTTTGATGTATTGGACCATAGGTTCGAGTATAAGGGCATATAATAAGGGAGATAATGGGCAACCCTGTCGGGTACCTCTTTCGATCTTAAAGGCATCAGATTTGTATCCAGCATTTTTTATATAGGCTTTGGGTTTATTATATAATGCTTTGATCCATGTTAAAAAGTGGGGTCCAAAACCTGATTTTTGTAATGAATATTGCATATATTGCCAGGATACTGTGTCAAATGCCCTCTTAATATCGAGAGATAGAAAACATAAAGGGATTTTCCGTTTTTTAGCAATATGTGCCAATAACACTGCCCTGCGTATATTATCGCCTGCCTGTCTATTTGGCATGAAGCCTACTTGATCTCTATGTATTAATTTTCCTATAATGCTATTGGGGCGTTTTGCTATTATTTTTGCTAATAATTTAATATCAAGGTTTAACAGAGAGATAGGCCGATAATTCACACAGGAAGTATCATCAGAAAGGGGTTTTGGGATCATACAAACAATTGCCATTAGTGTTTCTTGCCGAAAAGAATGTCCTTCTAGAAGTTTGTTAAAAGTTTCAGTGAGAATGGGAGAGAGTATTTCTGAGAATGTTTTATAGTATAAAGCCGAGTAGCCATCTGGGCCTGGTCTTTTGTTAAGTTTTAGGTCTTTTATGGCGTTAGCAACTTCATCTATAGTTATAGGCTCATCCAAACTGCTTTTTTGATTCTGAGACAACTCAGGTAAGGTTATTTTTGAGAAGAAGGATTCAGCCTCTGTAGGATTAAATTCATTGTTTGTCTTGTATAAAGTTGCGAGATGTGAGTGAAATTTATGGACTATTTTAACTGGATTACAAGTATAAACATTTTTTGATAATTTCAAACGTATTGGTTTGAAAGATTTGTTAGTTGAATTTAATGCCCGAGCCAAATATGTACCTGGTTTGTTTGTATTCATGTAGAAATTGTGTTTGGAGCGTTTGAGGGATTTATCAACTGACTCAGTGAGAAATAGATCGTATTCCAATCTAGATTTTTCCAGATGAGATTTTGTACTCTGAGATGGATTATCTTGGAATGATATGTAGGCTGCATTAAAATTGAGTTCTAGTTTTTTTGCTAGATTTTTGCGTTCCCGTTTAAATAGTGCCATTTGTCTTTGTATTGTACCACGCAAGACAGGCTTATGAGCTTCCCACAGTGTTATTGGGGAAATGTCTGTTGTATTATTAATTGATATGTATTCCTTTAAAGCTTGTTCAATGGCCATCTGATGTAGTGGGTGTTTGAGCATTATGTCCGGTAAGTACCACGTTGGGTCATGCGCTTTTGGTATGCCTGAGGCTATAGTAGTGTATACTGCATTATGGTCAGACCACAGAATCGGAATTATATCTGATGCAATAATGTCTGGTATCATTCCTATTGTTAGAAAAATATGATCTATTCTGGTGAAGGTTTGATGAGGGTGCGAGAAATAAGTGAATTTCTTTTTCATTGGGTTACTTTCTCTCCACGAATTTACCAGATTGTATTTGGAAAGAAGTTGAGAAAAAGGTAATCTAGAGGTTATTTTGGATGGTGTAAAAGGTGATTTATCTAGAAATGGGAGGAGGACCTGGTTCGAATCCCCGCACATTATCACTGTTCCTATTTTGTGTGTATTAATCACTTGTAATATATGTGAGAGGAATGGTGTAGGTTGTTTGTTAGGAGCGTAGTAGGAAATCACCGTGATTGCTGTATCCATTATATAACCCATGAGTATCAGGTATCTACCTTCTGGGTCTTTCATTTCTGATGATAAGGTGAATGGTGTGGATCGGTGAAATGCAATTAGAGTACCCCTTTGTTTGGTACAGGCAGAAGCCGTGTAAATTTGTTGATAAAAAGGAGAAATATATTTTGGATTAGAATCTTTGGTGAAGTGTGTTTCTTGGAGGCATACTATGTGAGCCTTCTTGTTATGGAAAGTACGGAAGGCTTTGGTCCTTTTTTGAGGGACATTTATTCCCTGAACATTCAGGGAAAGTATATTCAGTGGTGCCATGGCAACAGATCAAATAGTTTTGACTTACTTTTTGTTATGCAGAGCTGACTGCGCAGATCAACCTGTGTGGACTGAAGAGATGAAAAGATAGAAAAGAAACCAGTGAATTCTGGAGTAAAGAGTAAACAAAAAACATATGAGATTAGATGATACATTGTATAAATTATTTTTTGCAAGTAATCACAATTTACCCGTGAAAGAGAATAAATATCTCTCTCAGGGGAATAAGTGCCTTCGTCACACTCCCACATAATATGGTTGGGAGAATGAGGAGGGCTAATGGGGGTACACGGATCTTCCGCTTACTGGAGAGAAGTGCTATGTCAAAAGACATCAAAATGATTCATTAACCACTTGAGCCCCGGACCATTATGCTGCCTAAGGACCAGAGGTCTTTTTCCAATTTGGCACTGCGTCGCTTTAACTGCTAATTGCGCAGTCATGCAATGCTGTACCCAAACGAAATTTGCGTCCTTTTCTTCCCACAAATAGAGCTTTCTTTTGATGGTATTTGATCACCTCTGCCGTTTTTATTTTTTGCGCTATAAACGGAAAAAGACCGAAAATTTTGAAAAAAAATGATATTTTCTACTTTTTGTTATAAAAAAAATCCAATAAACTCAATTTTAGTCATACATTTAGGCCAAAATTTATTCGGCCACATGTCTTTGGTAAAAAAAAAGTTAATAAGCGTATATTTATTGGTTTGCGCAAAAGTTATAGCGTCTACAAACTAGGGTACATTTTCTGGAATTTACACAGCTTTTAGTTTATGACTGCCTATGTCATTTCATGAGGTGCTAAAATGGCAGGGCAGTACAAAACCCCCCCAAATGACCCCATTTTGGAAAGTAGACACCCCAAGGAAATTGCTGAGAGGCATGTAGAACCCATTGAATATTTATTTTTTTTGTCCCAAGTGATTGAATAATGACAAAAAAAAAAAAAAAAAAAAATATTTACAAAAAGTTGTCACTAAATGATATATTGCTCACACAGGCCATGGGCCTATGTGGAATTGCACCCCAAAATACATTCAGCTGCTTCTCCTGAGTATGGGGATACCACATGTGTGGGACTTTTTGGGAGCCTAGCCACGTACGGGGCCCCGAAAACCAATCACCGCCTTCAGGATTTCTAAGGGCATAAATTTTTGATTTCATTCCTCACTACCTATCACAGTTTTGAAGGCCATAAAATGCCCAGATGGCACAAAACCCCCCCAAATGACCCCATTTTGGAAAGTAGACACTCCAAGCTATTTGCTGAGAGGCATGTTGAGTCCATGGAATACTTTCTTTTTTGACACAAGTTGCGGGAAAGTGACGATTTTTTTTTTTTTTGCACAAAGTTGTCACTAAATGATATATTTCTCACACAGGCCATGGGCATATGTGGAATTGCACCCCAAAATACATTTAGCTGCTTCTCCTGAGTATGGGGATACCACATGTGTGGGACTTTTTGGGAGCCTAGCCGCATACGGGGCCCCGAAAACCAAGCACCGCCTTCAGGATTTCTAAGGGCATAATGTTGTGATTTGACTCCTCACTACCTATCACAGTTTTGAAGGCCATAAAATGCCAAGATGGCACAAAACCCCCCCAAATGACCCCATTTTGGAAAGTAGACACCCCAAACTATTTGCTGAGAGGCATGTTGAGTCCATGGAATATTTTATATTTTGACACAAGTTGCGGGAAAGTAACACTTTTTTTTTTTTTTTTTTTTTTTTTGCACAAAGTTGTCACTAAATGATATATTGCTCAAACATGCCATGGGCATATGTGGAATTACACCCCAAAATACATTCTGCTGCTTCTCCTGAGTATGGGGATACCACATGTTTAGGACTTTTTGGGAGCCTAGCCGCGTACGGGGCCCCGAAAACCAATCACCGCCTTCAGGATTTCTAAGGGCATAAATTTTTGATTTCATTCCTCACTACCTATCACAGTTTTGAAGGCCATAAAATGCCCAGATGGCACAAAACCCCCCCAAATGACCCCATTTTGGAAAGTAGACACTCCAAGCTATTTGCTGAGAGGCATGTTGAGTCCATGGAATACTTTCTTTTTTGACACAAGTTGCGGGAAAGTGACAATTTTTTTTTTTTTTGCACAAAGTTGTCACTAAATGATATATTTCTCACACAGGCCATGGGCATATGTGGAATTGCACCCCAAAATACATTTAGCTGCTTCTCCTGAGTATGGGGATACCACATGTGTGGGACTTTTTGGGAGCCTAGCCGCATACGGGGCCCCGAAAACCAAGCACCGCCTTCAGGATTTCCAAGGGCATAATGTTGTGATTTGACTCCTCACTACCTATCACAGTTTTGAAGGCCATAAAATGCCAAGATGGCACAAAACCCCCCCAAATGACCCCATTTTGGAAAGTAGACACCCCAAGCTATTTGCTGAGAGGCATGTTGAGTCCATGGAATATTTTATTTTTTGACACAAGTTGCGGGAAAGTGACAATTTTTTTTTTTTTTTTTTTTTTTTTGCACAAAGTTGTCACTAAATGATATATTGCTCAAACATGCCATGGGCATATGTGGAATTACACCCCAAAATATATTCTGCTGCTTCTCCTGAGTATGGGGATACCACATGTGTGGGACTTTTTGGGAGCCTAGCCGCATACGGGGCCCCGAAAACCAAGCACCGGCTTCAGGATTTCTAAGGGCGTTAAGTTGTGATTCCACTCCTCACTACCTATCACAGTTTTGAAGGCCATAAAATGCCAAGATGGCAAAAACCCCCCCCAAATGACCCCATTTTGGAAAGTAGACACCCCAAGCTATTTGCTGAGAGGCATGGTGAGTATTTTGCAGCTCTCATTTGTTTTTGAAAATGAAGAAAGACAAGAAAAATGTATTTTTTTTTTCTTTTTTCAATTTTCGAAAGTTTGTGACAAAAAGTGAGGTCTGCAAAATACTCACTATACCTCTCAGCAAATAGCTTGGGGTGTCTATTTTCCAAAATGGGGTCATTTGGGGGGGGGTTGTGCCATCTGGGCATTCCATGGCCTCCGAAACTGTGCTAGGCAGTGAAGAGTGAAATCAAAAATTTACGCCCTTAGAAAGCCTGAAGGCGGGGCTTGGTTTTCGGGGTCCCGTGCGCGGCTAGGCTCCCAAAAAGTCCCACACATGTGGTATCCCCATACTCAGGAGAAGCAACAGAATGTATTTTGGGGTATAATTTCACATATTCCCATGGCATGTTTGAGCAATATATCATTTAGTGACATCTTTGTGCAAAAAAAAAAAAAAAAAAAAAAAAGATTTGTCTCTTTCCCGCAACTTGTGTCACAATATAAAATATTCCATGGACTCGACATGCCTCTCAGCAAATAGCTTGGGGTGTCTACTTTCCAAAATGGGGTCATTTGGGGGGGGTTTGAACTGTCCTGGCATTTTATGCACAACATTTAGAAGCTTATGTCACACATCACCCACTCTTCTAACCACTTGAAGACAAAGCCCTTTCTGACACTTTTTGATTACATGAAAAAAATAATTTTTTTTTGCAAGAAAATTACTTTGAACCCCCAAACATTATATATTTTTTTTAAAGCAAATGCCCTACAGATTAAAATGGTGGGTGTTTCATATTTTTTTTTCACACAGTATTTGCGCAGCGATTTTTCAAACGCATTTTTGGGGGAAAAAACACACTTTTTAAAATTTTAATGCACTAAAACACACTATATTGCCCAAATGTTTGATGAAATAAAAAAGATGATCTTAGGCCGAGTACATGGATACCAAACATGACATGCTTTAAAATTGCGCACAAACGCGCAGCGGCGACAAAATAAATACATTTTTAAAAGCCTTTAAAAGCCTTTACAGGTTACCACTTTAGATTTACAGAGGAGGTCTACTGCTAAAATTACTGCCCTCGTTCTGTCCTTCGCGGTGATACCTCACATGCATGGTGCAATTGCTGTTTACATTTGACGCCAGACCGACGCTTGCGTTCGCCTTTGCGCGAGAGCAGGGGGGGACAGGGGTGCTTTTTTTTTTTTTTTTTTTTTTCTTTATTATTTTTTTGCTTTTTTATCTTATTTTTAAACTGTTCCTTTCATTTTTATTTTTTTTTAATTAATTTTATTGTTATCTCAGGGAATGTAAATATCCCCTATGATAGCAATAGGTAGTGACAGGTACTCTTTTTTTTAAAAATTGGGCTCTATTAGACCCTAGATCTCTCCTCTGCCCTCAAAGCATCTGACCACACCAAGATCGGTGTGATAAAATGCTTTCCCAATTTCCCAATGGCGCTGTTTACATTCGGCGAAATCTAAGTCATGAAATGCTCGTAGCTTCCGGTTTCTTAGGCCATAGAGATGTTTGGAGCCATTCTGGTCTCTGATCAGCTCTATGGTCAGCTGGCTGAATCACCGGCTGCATTCTCAGGTTCCCTGTTGGGACAGGAAAGCCAGAGAAAAACATGGAAGACGGTGGGGGAGGGGGGGCATTCCCTCCCACTGCTTGCAAAAGCAGTCTAGAGGCTAATTAGCCGCTAGGATTGCTTTTACATGAAAGCCGACCGCTGGCTGAAAAGAATGATACCAAGATGATACCTAAACCTGCAGGCATCATTCTGGTATAACCACTCAAAGTCCAGCAACATACCAGTACGTTGCTGGTCCTTGTTAGGCATATATTGTAAACTTTTTTTTCATGCAGCCTGTGGGCTGAACGAAAAAAAGATATTGATCGGTGGGTATGCCCACCATTAGAATACCTCCCTTCATCCACCCACTTCTAATGATGGGCATACATGCACCATTTATATATGCCGAAGCATGGGGGCATCCTCCCGCAAAAGGCAGGAGCAAATCGCTCCTCCACCCACTACTGCCCCCACGCTTCGGCATATATGCTGAAGTATGTACCTGTGGTGGTGAAATCACCTCCGACAGCGTTGGAGTCACGGCTTTATATATCGTGGGAGCAAACGCTGTTGCTGTCAAGATAAATAAATCCGCGCTGCAACTGAATGGCGTACCTGCTAAGCAAATGATGGTTAACAATAAAACAAAGCAACATTACAGTATAACAGTAAGACTTACCATACCTGCAAAGCAAATACAAAAAAAAAAATAGTAAAAAATAAAACATTTAACGCAACCTGTGCCTAAAATATATATATGCCGAAGCATGGGGGCATCCTCCCGCAAAAGGCAGGAGCAAATCGCTCCTCCACCCACTTCTGCCCCCACGCTTCGGCATATATGCTGAAGTATGTAACTGTGGTGGTGAAATCACCTCCGACAGCGTTGGAGTCACGGCTTTATATATCGTGGGAGCAAACGCTGTTGCTGTCAAGATAAATAAATCCGCGCTGCAACTGAATGGCGTACCTGCTAAGCAAATGATGGTTAACAATAAAACAAAGCAACATTACAGTATAACAGTAAGACTTACCATACCTGCAAAGCAAATACAAAAAAAAAAATAGTAAAAAATAAAACATTTAACGCAACCTGTGCCTAAAATATATATATGCCGAAGCATGGGGGCATCCTCCCGCAAAAGGCAGGAGCAAATCGCTCCTCCACCCACTTCTGCCCCCACGCTTCGGCATATATGCTGAAGTATGTAACTGTGGTGGTGAAATCACCTCCGACAGCGTTGGAGTCACGGCTTTATATATCGTGGGAGCAAACGCTGTTGCTGTCAAGATAAATAAATCCGCGCTGCAACTGAATGGCGCACCTGAAAACAATAAAATGGTTACCAACAAAACACAGTAAACGGTAAAGTATGAAAAATCTGAAAAGGAAACATGGTAAAACATAATAACAATAAAACATTGCAGAATAGAATAGAGTAAAAAAGAGAAGAACAATAGAGAGAGAATAGAGAGAGAGAGAACAATAAAACAACAACTATTTTTGGTTTTTTTATTTTATATTTTTTTTTGTGTTTTTATTTTTTTTAATTTTTTTTTAATTTTTTTTTTTTTACACTTTTTTTTAGTAACTTTTAACTTTTGTAACTTTTGTTCCAGGTTTGGGTCTCTCAAAATGCAATGGCATCTTGGGAGACCCTGTGTTAGTGTGCCTAGTCTGTGCAGTGCTGAACCCTACGCTAATACTCAACTAATGTATGGTAGCGTTCAAAGCATTCACCCATGCAAAGACCAGGATTGCCAGGACAGGAGGGACAATAAGACCGGGTGTCACGCCTAAATCCGCGCTTGCTGCAGACACGACATCTTTTTTGGGGGGCTCGTTGGGTAGGGGTACTCGGGATGGCATAAGGAAAATGCCGCTCATGCAGCCGGCTTACTGCATTTGGTTGGGGAAGGTGAGGTAGAGCACCGTCTGGAAACAGAAGGGCTCTGACGATCTCTTCCTGGAATTTAAGGAAGGATCCAGTCTGTCCTGAAGCTCTGTATAGCACATGAGCATTCAGCAAAGCCAATTGAAATAAGTATACAGACACTTTTTTGTACCAGCGTCTGGCCTTACGGGCAACTAAGTACGGCGCCAACAACTGGTCGTTGAGGTCCACCCCTCCCATATTAAGGTTGTATTCGTGGACACAGAGGGGTTTCTCCACAACACCAGTCGCCGTAGAAATTTGGGTCGTCGTGTCTGCATGAAGGGAGGTGAGAACGAAAACATTCTTCTTATCCCTCCACTTCATAGCGAGCAAATTATTATACTTCAAGCAGGCTCTCTCCCCCAGCCTAAGACGGGAATCTACAAGCCGCTGGGGAAAGCCCCGGCGATTAGGTCGCACGGTGCCACATGCTCCAATCTGCTGATCAAACAAGTGACTAAAAAGTGGCACGCTCGTATAATAATTGTCCACGTACAAGTGGTACCCCTTTCCGAATAAGGGTGACACCAAGTCCCACACTATCTTGCCAGCGCTTCCTATGTAGTCAGGGCAGTTTGTCGGCTCTACGTGACTATCTTTTCCCTCGTAAACCATAAATCTACATGTATAGCCTGTGGCCCTGTCACAGAGCTTATACATCTTGACCCCGTATCTGGCACGCTTGCTGGGAAGGTACTGTTTGAAGGACAAGCGGCCAGAAAACTTAATCAGGGACTCATCAACGCAGACAACTTGATGGGGGGTAAACAAGTCTGCAAAACGTTGGTTGAAGTGGTTTACGAGGGGCCGAATTTTGTAGAGCCGATCGTATGCAGGGTCTCCACGAGGACGACAGAGTTCATTGTCGTTGAAGTGCATGAACCGCAAAATCTGCTCGTATCGTGCCCTGGCCATGGAAGCAGAGAACAAGGGTGAATGGTAAATTGGGTCAGTGGACCAATATGACCGCAACTTACTCTTTTTATTCAACCCCATGAGGAGGGAAAGGCCCAGAAAGGTCTTAAATTCGGAGACCGTAATTGGTCTCCAATCTCTGGCAAGGGTGGACTGGGGCATAGTGGCGATGTATTGACCAGCGTATAAATTGCTTTGGTCCACAATAGATCTATAGAGATCTTCGGTGAAAAACAGTGAATAAAAATCCAGTGGCATAAAGTCAACTGTTTCCACCTGAATTCCGGGTTGGCCAGTGAAAGGGGGAAGTACGGGTGCTGCAGAAGTGGAAGGTTCCCAATTCGGATTGGCCAATGCAGCAGGAAGGGCACTATGGGCACGACGGGCCTGTCTTTGTCTTCTTGGTGGCAGCGGGACACTACTAGTGCTTGCCACCTCGCCAGCTTGAACTGCACTTATGGGACTCGCCACGTCACCACGTGATACTGCAGTGCTGGATGTACGACCAGGGTGTACTAGGCCGCTGGTGCTTGCCAGTTCACCAGAAGGAGTAGCGGCGCTAGTACTGCTCTGCTCCATACGAGAGCCCTGCGGTTCTTGCACTTCAAGGACAGAAGAAGATTGGGGTCTGGTACGCCTGACCCTAGCAGGGACCACAACTCTGTCGTCAGAGCTATCTGTCATGGAGCCGCTGTCCTCTACAGGATCGTATTCTGAGCCTGAACTTGACAGACGAGTGACTTCCTCTTCACTATCTGTCATACTCAGAAACGTGTAGGCCTCTTCACTAGTGTACCTTCTATTTGCCATTTTGGGCTCTAAATTTAGGGGTACACTAGTGAGACTCACAGGCAAAAAAGCTCCTGACTGTTGGCGACTGTATCAAAACGCTACCAAAAAACTGTTAGCGATCGCAGGGATCAGGCCTGACTCTGCGAACGCTGCAGTTATGTGTGCTTAGTGTTTTGTAAGTGTCAGTGATCGATCGATACTGCACTTGGGTGGGCTGGGCAGGGCTGGGCCGAGGAGCAAAACGCAGGTGCTAGCAGGTATCTGGGCTGATCCCGCTAACACTGCGTTTCAGGGAACCCTAAACTGCTGGGGAGTATAGATCTGATCGGATCAGATATCGATCCGTTCAGATACTATAGCACTAAGGGAGGTGTATGCTGCGTGCGTGGGTTTTAGCTGTACTGGCGCTAACCTGACGCTGCCTGGGGCGACGCAGACCTTATCAGATCCTAAAAACTATAAATCTATCACCGCCGGGCAATTAGGGGGTTAAACCTTTATAGGGTAATAAACGGCGGGTGCCCTAAAACTATAATAAACTATAATAAACTGTAATAAACTGTAATAAACTACAGAAAACAAACTAGCTAACCAGCGTCACCCGTAACACTTATACGGTGATCGCTGGTGAAAGGGTTAACTAGGGGGCAATCAGGGGGTTAAAACCTTTAGCAGGTAGTATATGGGGGTCCCTGTCGCTATAAAACACTGACAGCGAACCTATATACTTACCTCCCTAACTAGCGTCACCTGTGTCACTAATACAGCGATCAGAAAAACGATCGCTTAGCGACACTGGTGACGGGGGGTAATCAAGGGGTTAACTTTTATTAGGGGGGGTTAGGGGGGTACCCTGGACCTAAGGGGGGGTACCCTAGACCTAAAGGGGGCTAACCTAACTGCCCTAAAACTTTTAACTGACACAAACTGACACCAATGCAAAAAAAAAAAAAAATGCTATTGGTGTCAGAGTGACAGTGGGTACAGGGGGGTGATCAGGGGGTGATCGGGGGGTGATGGGGGGTGACAAGTGTGCCTGGCGTGTTCTACTGAATGTGTAGTGTTGTGCAGACTTACTTGGATGTCTTCTCTCCTCGGCGCGGCGACGAAAAGACCGGCTCAAGGAGAGATGACATCACTTCCTTTCCCTCTGTTTACATTACAGAGGGAAGGAAGCATTTTCATTCGCCGGGAGCGATCGGGAGGGGGTGGCCAACAATGGATGGCCGCCCCCTCACCTCTCATTGCCCGGGAAGAAATGGCGACCGCCTCGGGCACCGGGGGGGGGGACCGATCGGACCCCCCACCCGCGGAAGGCAAATCACGTACATGTACGTGATTTTGCCTGTCCGTGCCACCTTGCCGACGTACATCGGCGTGAGGCGGTCGTCAAGTGGTTAATTGGAGTGCAGAATATGGTTTTTGTTGAAATTATTTATTCCAGGGTGGTTGTATATGGTTAGTCTTGCCCTAGGCTAAATAATTCAGTTAGAAAGGTACTGTTAATAACTTTGGTATTGATGAAGATAGTTTGAATTATTTTGGGATTTTAACCCTTTTAGAGTAAACAATTACATATTTTATTCATATGTAACTGTTTAGATATGTTAACTCATAAAATTGAGGTTGTATTGCTTCAAATTAGAATAAACAAAAACATAGTTCTAGGAACTAGTTAGGTAATAATATATTTGTTTTAAGAAAAGAAAGAAAAAGCTTCCATTACTTCTGGATTATTGAACATATTTGTCCTAAAGAGTAATAAATCTATTGTTATTACCCCAAAATATATAACTGAACAAGAATTTCCTTATTTCACTTATATATTCTAAGGCTGTATGAATCAGAAGTAATAAGAAATATAACTGGAATGTAACATGATCCCACACAGTGTGTGACTATCAGAATGCAGTTACATTCAGTTATAAATACAGTTTTTTTATAGAGAACCATCTCTTAGTATAATAAATGAAGAGATATCAGGAATTAGGATGTCAGTCCATTGAATCTTCTTGGTCCATGGATGATGTGGCATAACGGCCACTTTTGTGAGAATGATGATTCCCATTTTGTTCTGAAATTTTCTGGGTGCTGCCTGAAGGTGAAGATGATGCCATTCTTCTGCGTGTGGGAGAGTTGCTGCTTGTGGGTTCTGTCAGATTTAATTTTAAAAGGGTTTGTTGTAGTTCATCTGCTGATCTGCTTCTGTAAATTGTACCTTGGTAGTTAAATCTGACTGAAAAGGGGAAGCCCCATTGATACATAATGTTCTGGCGTTGCAGTTCCATTAGTTGGGGTTTCATAGATCGTCTTTTAGTAATAGTAAGTTGGGATAGGTCAGCAAAAATTTGATAATTGTGTCCTTGAAAATTAAGTTCCTTTTTTTCTCTTGCAGCAATTAGTATTTGTTCTTTCGTTCTGTAATAATGAAATTTTGTGATTATATCACGTGGGGGTCCATCTTTCTTTTTGGCTGTGAGGGCTCTGTGTACTCTGTCCAGTTCTAAACGTTCAATAGGGATATCTGGCTTTAGTTCTTGTAATAGAGCAGTAATAGTAGATTGCAGGTCTGTCACAGTTTCAGGTATTCCCCTTATGCGCAAGTTTGAACGTCTGGCTCTATTTTCGTAATCTTCGAGCTTAGTTTGAAGTATTAAATTCTCTTCTTTTAATTGTTCCAATTTTGTTATATTTTCTTGGGTTGTAATTTCAATTTCATCCATTTTTATTTCTAAGGCTGCGGTGCGGTTTCCCAGCTCTCTTATTTCTTTGGTTAGGCTTTTTGTTATTTGGTCTGAGGTTTGTTTTAAAGCCTTATGAAGCATCTTTTCAAATTGTAATAATATTACTGGGGATGCTGAGGAGGCTTGTGGAGTAGTTTGTGAGAGGATTTGTTCTGTATCTGACTCAAATGGAGAGTCTTGCTGTGACATTTTCTGTCTGTGAGAGCGCCCTGATGCTGTATATTGTGAGGTGACTGGAGCTGCTTTAGTTGCAGTGAGTGCCTGTGAGCTCTTTGTGAGGTGATTTTTATTTCTGCCACGGCTTCCTCCCAGTACCATATTTGCTGCCCAAACTTTCACAGTTTGTTCCCTGGGGCAAAAAGGTTCAAATGGATACCTTTTGAGCCTGCAGGCTCCGCTTTGTCCTTCTCTTCTCTCCTCAGCGGTGCGGAGCTCTAACAATGCATGTCTGCTCCGCTAGACTCCGCCCATATCCCCCGTCATGCTTTTTTTCATGCATGTGAGCAAACAGGCATGCGCACATGCAAGCAGATGCTGGCACCCAGCGGCCTTAAAACTGGGGCCTGCCTACTACCTTTGCTGGAAGGTCTTCAGTTTTACCCTTGTGACTTGTGTTCCTAAAAGCCTGTTAGTGACTTGACTTCGTCTGACGTTTCTCTGGATTGCACTTATCTGCATATGTCTGCTGCTGATCAACGTTACTGACCTTGGCCTTGACTTTGATTCTGCCTGCTGATTTTGTAACTCTCTGCCAGCACGTTGACGACCCCTGCATCACTGACTTGGACTCTAATTGTGATTCTGTACCTATCCTGTATGGCTGACTCCTCGCTTCTGCTCATCAAAACTCAGCACCTCTAAGTTTAGGTTGCTGACCCAACTTGTACCCAATGTGCCATTTTGCTGCCCTAGCAGTCCCTGTCACCACCACCAGGGATGCTTGGACAGGAATTGTGCAAGAGGCTACGCTTGTCATCTCGAACTCCACTAACTAGGGGTCCAGATGCATGTAAAAAACATGTCACATAAACATCAAATATGATATTACATATATTGTACGGGATGTGCCAACATGTTTTGAGATAGTCTCCGCTTCCTCTGGGCTTAGTTCTCCACATGTGAGAAAAAAAAATGGATATATACATTTGATTGTATGAAATGACTAATTCTGTCTTGTTTGTTTATACACTAGATGTTTTTTGACTCACATTTGGAGAACTAAGCCTTGAGGAAGCGATGACTACCACAAAACAAGTTGGCAGATCCCGTACAATATATGTGATATCGTATTTGATGTCTATGTGATGTGTTTTTTACATGCATCTGGGCCCCTAGTTGGCCTCTTCGCACTTTTTTAATGAATATTATATGTACTAAGTAATAAACCTTTTTATCTTTATAACAATGACTGATGTATATATATGATTTATCGCAACTATGGGGATCACCATTTAAAAGCCCGTTTTTTTACATGCTTTTCCTTTCTCTTGTAGATTAACTATTGCCTTGTGGACTTACTGCTATGTGGACTCTTGCTTTGCTAAGGATTACTTGTATGGACCTTGCTAATACATTCAGGTATGGCTACCTCAAGGGTCACTTAGAGAGCTGTCTACAGGAATGTATTCTGAAGTCTTGGAGAAATGTTTATGTATTTACTTAAACTACTTTAGTAAAGAACTTTATTGTTCAGTTTAACTGCCTAGTCTAAAGTCCTTAAAGGAGTGCGTGCATGCTGTACCAAAGAACATGAATTACAACTGGGAAGAGAAGGTTACAGGAGATACAGTACAGGGCCTGATGAGCAGAATGCTATCCAGAGGAGGCTATAATGCCATTGCTAAGGACTACCATATTTGTGTATTTTGCTAAAGCAATCAACCAACCAGGAAATTGATGACATGGCAGAGGTGACTGATACTCTAGTAGTGAAGGGGTGTTGTCCTTGGCCCCTTCACTAGTGGCTGGTCCCCACATACTGGGACCGACCTCACAGCACAGCATACCTAGGGACCTATCCTGGAATCACGGGAGAAAGATATTTGGAGGGGCCCTGTGAAGGAGAAAAAGCACAGAGTTATGAAAAAGTGAATTTCCTGTGTCCTTCAGTAGCATACTGTACAGGCATTGCCACTGAGAGTGAGGTGATGGGATTACTGAGTTGGTAGAGAAATGCTGCACATCTGGGAAAGTGGTGTTCTCTAATAGGGATGAGCCGAACACCCCGCGGTTCGGTTTGCATCAGAACTTGTGAACAGGCAAAAAAATGTGTACGAACACGCAAAAACCGTTAAAGTCTATGGGACACGAACATGAAAAATCAAAAGTGTTCATTTTAAAGGCTTATATGCAAGTTATTGCCATAAAAAGTGTTTGGGGACCCGGGTCCTGCCCCAGGGGACATGTATCAATGCAAAAAAAGTTTTAAAAATGACCGTTTTGTCAAGAACAGTGATTTTAATAATGCTTAAAGCGGGGTTCCACCCAAATTTTGAACAATATCTGTATGTATTCTCTTCCTTGCCTAGATGCTGACATGCCGTTTAAAAAAATTTAAATCGCCGTAATTACCTTTTATTTTTCTATTCTTCTTTGCACTTCCTGGTTCTCCTCCCGTGGGAATAGGCGTGTTTCTAGCCTCTCCTAGACTCCTGGGAGCTAGTCTCAGGCTTCCCAGGATGCCACTGAGCATGTGCAGGAACGAGCGGTGAATGCTGGGAGCACAGCATTCACCACATCCAGGAAATAAATGCTTGTGGGCTTCAAATGCCCACAATGAAGATGGAAACCGCCTGCAGTGAATAATATAAGTTATTCTTTCCGACGAAATCTGACACAGGCGGACATATTACACACAATATGTGAGTATGTAATGCTGAGAAGAAAAGTTTGTGAATGAACTTAAAAAAAAAAAAGCGATAGATAGGTGGACCCCCGCTTTAAAGTGAAACAATAAAAATTAAATATTCCTTTAAATATCGTGCCTTGGGGTGTCCTTAGTATGCCTGTAAAAGTAGCACATCTTTCCCGTGTTTAGAACAGTACCACAGCAAAATGATATTTCTAAAGGAAAAAATGTCATTTAAACTGCTTGCATCTGTAATGTATTGTCGGGTCCCGGCAATAAAGATAAAAATCATTGAAAAAGACGGCATGGGTTCCCCCTCCCAAGTCCATTACCATTTCCTTTGGTTTTGGTTTGGATATTAAGGGGAACCCCGTACCAAAATAAAAAAAAATTGGCGTAGGGGTCCCCCCAAAATCTATACCAGGCCCTTCAGGTCTGGTATGGATTTTAAGGGGAACCCCGAGCCAAATTTTTTTTAAAAATGGCGTAGGGGTCCCCCCAAAATTCATACCAAACCCCTATGCGAGCACGCAACCTGGCATGCCGCAGGAAAAGGGGGGGACTGGAGAGCGCCCCCCTCCTGAACCATACCAGGCCACATGCCCTCAACATGGTCCCCCCAAAACACCTTGTCCCCATGTTGATGGGGACAAGAGCCTCATCCCCACAACCCTTGCCTGGTGGTTGTGGGGTTCTGCGGGTGGGGGGCTTATCGGAATCTGGAAGCCCCCTTTAACAAGGGGACCGCCCCCCTACGTGAATGGATATCGGGTACATCGTATCTCTACACATTCACCAAAAAAAGTGTCAAAATTGTAAAAATGACAGTAGACAATTTGGGTGACCCCACCCCCTCTAATGCCCTCAGCTATATAACAGCTGTCAATGCAGAAAGTCTACAGTCAGCGGGAGCCTCCCATGGAGGCAGAGTTTTTTGCGTTTTTCTTTCTCTCAGTCCATCGGACACTGTTTTCGAAGATGAATGGACATCACGGGACACTTTTTTATTTTATTTTTTAATAAAAGGACTTGTCCAAAATGGTTTACTGTAATTTTTATCATTTTGACACTTTTTTGGTGAATGTGTAGGGGTACAATGTACCCGATACCCATTCACATAGGGGGGGGGGAATCTGGGGGTCCCCTTGTTAAAGGGGGCTTCCAGATTCCAATAAGTTCCCCTCTCGCAGACCCCCACAACCACTGGGCAAGGGTTGTTGGGATGAGCCCCTGTTCCCCATCAACATGGGGACAAGGTGTTTTGGGAAGACCCTAAAGCATCCTCCCCATGTTGAGGACATGTGGCCTGGTACGGTTCAGGAGGGGGGGCACTCTCTCGTCCACCCCCCCTTTTCCTGTGGCCTGCCAGGTTGCGTGCTTGGATAAGGGTATGGATTTTGGGGGGAACCCCTACGTCATTTTTTTGGCTTCGGGGTTCCCCTTAAAATCCATACCAGACCTGAAGGGCCTGGTATGAATTTTGGGAGGACCCCTACACCATTTTTCAAATTTTTGGCGTGGGGTTCCCCTTAATATTCATACCAGACCCTTCAGGTCTGGTATGGATTTTGGGGGGAACCCCACGCAATTTTTAAAAAAAAATTTGGTGCGGGGTTCCCCTTAATATTCATACCAGACCCAAAGGGCCTGTTAATAGACTGGGGGATGGGGAAATGTCTGTTTTTTCAATGATTTTTATCTATATTGCCGGGGTCCGGCATTACATTACAGCTCCAAGCAGTTTTAAATGACATGTTTTCCTTTACAAATGTCATTTTGCTGCTCTCATTCATAAAACTATGTACGGCTGCCGTGTAAGCAGCCTTACATAATGTGGGGCGTGGACTCAACCCCCTGAGCCATGATTGGCTAAAGGCACCCTGCCTTTGGCCAATCATGGCTTTCACAGCAGAGCACGCTGTGATTGGCCAGAGCATGCAGGTCAGGTGCATGCTTTGGCCAATCAGCAGCCGTCAATGCACTGTGATCTTGCAGTGCGTTGATGATCTCGCCGTTCATTATGGCACGTTCCGCGGGTGCTCGAATTTCCCGCGAGCGCCCCAAATTGTGCCGTATTAGGCGAATGGGCGAACACCCGATGTTTGAGTCAAACTTACATTCGCTGCTCATCACTATTCTCTAACAGAAGTTGTGTCTGAATTGCTTAGTCTTAATAGGGCGTACACACGGTCGGACTTTATTCGGACATTCCGACAAGAAAATCCTAGGATTTTTTCCGACGGATGTTGGCTCAAACTTGTTTTGTCTACACACGGTCGCACAAAGTTGTCGGAATTTCCGATCGCCAACCACGCGGTCACGTACACCACGTACGACGAGACTGGAAAAGGCCGGTTCAGAACCAAGCACGGCACCCTTTGAGCTCCTTTTGCTAATCTCGTGTTAGTAAAAGTTTGGTGAGAGACGATTCGCGCTTTTTCAGACTCGTGGCTTTCAGATCGTTTTCTGCCATTCAGTTTGTGCTTGTGGGTTTGTATCTGCTCTTCAGTGCGTGCAAGCAAGTTCCGCGTGACTTTAATTAGTCATTGTATTCTTGTTCGTTCGTTACTGTTTTTCAGGTCGTTTTTCACAGGCCTTGCTGTTCTTCAGTGCATTCTGTTACTTCGTTCTGAGCAGCCGACCGTTTTCTAGCCATGTTGCGTATGCGTACTCCTCGTAGAGTTCGTGCTGTGTGTGGACTTGGTGTTGGGGTCCTGACCTTGACACAAGTCCAGTCCATGAACAGGGTGGGGAGGAGTTCATGGACCAAGAATTGGTTGCTTCAGCGTGACCAGTTCTCTCATATGCCTTTGCTCCGTGAGATCCGTGAGAATAATCCTAATGATTTCAGGAACTTTCTCAGGATGATGGACCCCGTGTTTTACCGTCTGTTGGCTTTGCTGACCCCTTATATTAGCAGGCAGGATACCTGCATGAGGCAAGCCATCACTCCGGAGCAGAGGCTCGTCGCTACCCTGCGGTATTTGGCGACAGGGAGAAGTCTGCAGGACTTAAAGTTCTCAACAGGCATCTCCCCCAGGCTCTGGGTATCATCATCCCAGAGACCTGTTCTGCCATCATCCAGGTCCTGCAGAAGGAGTATATGAAGGTAAGATTTTTATCCTTTAATATCACATTTTATTGTATTGAATGTTTGCTAATATATTGTATTTCTTTCCTCATTCCCTAATTACCATGATTGTAATATGCTGTGAATGTCCCCTTTGTTCTCATGCATGCTGGATTTTTATGTAATTATTATTTTAGGTCCTTCATACATATTTGCCCTTCAATAACCTCCCCAGCATGGTGTCTCCTGGCCCTATATTCACCTCATGTAGTCACTTAACAATGTATTTTTTCAGCTCCATAGTAGTGCTTTACCCCAAACACCCCCTAAAATGTTTAGAAATGTTATTTTTGCTTTAACTTCAGGCAGAGTGGCAGAGGCTTTTTTTTGGTGGTGTCCCCAAATAATTTTTAGTAACTCTCCCTCCCCCAACTGCTAAGTCAGCTGATCCCAATTCTCTATCCTCAATCATCTATCTGCTGACTTTGCCAAACCCATACACACTATACCCATCTCTTTACTGGTCAGATTTATGGATGAATTCCCCAAAGCATGTAGTGCAAGGGCCTGCCTGTATACTTTCAAATGGTACTGTTTAAAGTTTTTGGATCCTATTATTATCTTGATAGGTAATAGCAGAATGTCCAAATGTCCTTAAATGTGTACAGTGTGTATTTATATCGTTGTATTATGACACTTCTTACCTGTCCAGTGGGCTGCCAATAGTGTAACTAAGGAGGGGCTGTTCCAAGTAATACCCATTATTTAGGCATTCATCTCTCAATGAAGTGAAGAGGGTTACCTGTCCAAGATTTCCACACACCCCCTATAATGTTAGAAATGGCCCATGAGAGGGGGGGAGGGGGAATATGATAGGTGTACCTTATACTTTGGCGCTGTTAAATTCCCCTTAATAAATGCTATCTGGAGGTTGACCCAGAATGTTTGTGTCTAATCTGCTTGCCATGTTTCTGATCAAAAATAGTAATGTTTATTGTTTTTTCCTCAACAGTTTCCTTCCACGCCACAGGAATGGCAGACTGTGGCCTCCCACTTTGCCGAGCGGTGGGACTTTTCTAACTGCGGAGGGGCAATTGATGGGAAACACGTCCACATCGTCCCACCACCCAACTCGGGGTCATACTATTTCAACTATAAGGGGTTCAATAGTATAGTGATGTTGGCGGTGGTGTCGGCTACTTACGACTTCCTGTATGTGGACGTGGGGAAGAATGGCCGGATGTCCGATGGTGGAGTCACCGCCCAAACGGAGTTTTTACAGGCGTCTCCAGAATGGCAGCTTGGACTTGCCAGCTCCAGAGGACAATGTGGAAGGACTCCCATTCGTGTTCATTGCTGATGAAGCGTTTGCGCTGGGGGACCACCTGATGGGGCCATTCCCAATGAGGACCCTCACCCCGGAACAGAGGGTTTTTAATCACCGGCTGGCCAGAGCCCGAAGAGTGGTGGAGAACACATTTGGAATCCTGGCCAGCCGGTTCCGCCTATTTCTGACACCCATCCATATGGCGGAGTATAAACTGAACCATATTATACTTGCGTGCTGTGTTCTCCATAACTTTTTAAGGAAACATTCGCCAACTATGCTGGCTCAGTTGGGCCTGAGGCCGGAATGATACATCAAACCACACTGACGGCGCTTGAAAGTGGCCATCCTGGCTTGCCCTCCCTGAGTGCCCGTGATGTCCGGTTACGCTACCTGGAGTTCTTTGCGGGTAGGGGGGCCATCAATATGCCAGCAAATATGTGAAGCCTTTTTATAATAAAAAAACAAAAAGAAATTCTTTGTGGACATTTAATGCTTGTGTTTGTTTTAGCTGACCCTGACAGAAATGTTTTGAGTGCAGAAAATGGTGTGATTGTGTAACCTTATACAAAGCACTGTTGGCTGTTATTTACTAAATGCAAAAAAACATTTCACTACAAGTGCACTTGCAACTGCACTGAACCTGCACTTGTAGTGCAAAGTGGTTTTGCCCTTAGGAAATAACCCCCATTTTCGCTGAAAACAGCAATTACATCACCCCAAAAGTGTTGTAGTGTTGAGACAATAATCCACACATTCTTGATTAACCAACTTTTTTATACCTGCACAATCACATGTGCATTTACCAAAGGTTTTTTAAAACAAACCAACATGTTTGTTGTATAACAATTTTTGGGGTGGCATTATCAAAAATAGAAATGTCCATTTACGATAAAACAGGCCTGTGTAAAACCAACAAGAAAGACAAAAAACTTGAACTTACAAAGTTCACATTAGGTAAAACCTGAAGGCAATATCAGACATCAGTATTTAGGAACTGTGTTTGATATTGCGTTCAGATGGGGGGAAATCACCCCTGGAAAAGCCAAATTTGGAAGATGCACACCAATTTACGAATGTCAACATGTGCTAGCTGCCATCACGGGGGATCAAGGGACGTGTTTTGGGGGAGCAAGCCCTTCCTCACCGCTACTTTATAATTGAGGAAGGGGTTGCACCCCCAAAACGCGTCCATTGATCTCCCGTGATGGCAGATAGCACATGTTGGCACACTGTATGCATCCTCCAAATTTGGCTTATCAAAACATTGCAAAAAGATTTAAAACATTGGACCACAATAAAACAAGTGATTTTGTGGGGTTTTAAATTCGCCCCAAAATATCAATGATGTTATTATTTTTTTGAATCACATCATTAATTTTTATCTGGGTGTTTTGCAATTCGACATTACACCCCATGATCTCCCCGATCAGGATCTGGGCACTTTCCGAAAGGATCTCGATCCCTCACATCACGATCACCTAAAAAGAGCGAAACCAAACAAAAACAGGTATCAAAAATCTGCCACCATCCATCTCTTTTACCTGAGTCTGTGGTCGCAGACACTCACCTGTTGTGGTGCCAATTTCCACCACATCTTCTTCTTCCTCCTGCTCAGCTTGGGTTGGGGGTATTTCACCTTCTTCCATAGGTGGGGGGTCTGTGGTCTCCTCGGATGAGGGGTGTCCTCCGAGTCTTTTCTCCCCTATGTAAAACAAAAATGGTATAATTAGCACACAGATATTTGATGGCAGAACTAGAAATAGGAAACATTGCTTGGAAGTGGGGTACAATTGTCAATTTTAGCCGAGTTCCAAGATGTCTTTTTTGTATTGCCCTTTGTCAAGCTGCAATACTTTACCTGTTTTGTACAAGCTTCACAGATGGAGACCCCCCTATAGTATACACTGGAGCACTTGTGTGGCCCCCCTAATAAAAATGGTGTTCTTGTGTCCCACACTAGTGCTCCAGTGTCCAGATGTGAAAACAGCTGCTCAGTGTCCTCTCCTTACACAGAATCTAGTTTGCATTTCATTCTAGTAACAAATCCATCTAGACAAACAAATATTTGGCATTCAAGTAGGCCCTAAAAAATGTGGGAAAATGCATATGGCCTGAACAATGGTGTTTTAGAGGCCGAAAGAAAAATGTTTGATACGAACGAATAATGGGCCCATGAACATTAAAGTTGCCCTTTTAAACTGTACAATTAAGAAAAGCATATGGAGCAGCACGAACGGAATAAAGACAGAAAGAATAGGAACACAGAACAACTACTTACTTTTTTGCAGCACTCTCCGGATCTTTCGGTACTGCTCTGGCTCTCTTAATTTCAGGTCCGACCACCGCTTCCTGAGCTGATCTTTCAATCGTCGTACCCCGAAATTCCTGTGCAGACTTTTGACCACTTTCGCCATGATCTTGGCCTTTCTGATATTGGGGTTGGGGTAAGGCCCATACTTTCCGTCATAGTCGGCCTACTTCATGATGTCGACCATCTCCAACATCTCCCTAAAGGACATATTTGTGGCCTTAAAAAGTCTCCTTCTGGATCAGGACGTGTCCGGATCCGGGCTTTCCTCCTCCTCGTTCCTGTAATTATCACGCACCTGCTGTGACTCCGCCATGTGCTCTTCCCCCACTGCGCCAAACTAAAAGGGGCGGGGAATAGAATAGAAAGAACGTCAGGGGCAGGCGGAGTTACACGCATGCGCAGTGTATATAAAGCGTAACACGCGTGCGTATTACGTACGATCTGTGAGCGGAGGAAGGAGCATTGGACGCCCCGACCGTAAGAACGAAGGTAAGAGACAAACTTGTGCCTATACTGCTTCTACATTGAGGCCTATATTGTAACAAGATTAGGAGAGTTTTATCTGACATTAGGCTTTGTTTTGTGTTGTGCCTTGCAGTGAACATGGATATGTTACTGAAAGACAATGACTTCATGTCAGTATTCCTAGATATGTTAAGGGAGCTGCCATGTCTGTGGGAGATTAACCACCCCCATTACAAGAACCAACCATAGAGGAAGGCAGCACTGGAGCAATTGTGTGAAATTGTGAAGCAGGTGATCCCCACGGCAGACATCACTTATTTAAAGATCTTAATTGGTGGCCTGAGGAGTACATATCTAAGGGAGCGCAAGAAAGTCCTGGATTCACAGAGATCCGGAGCAGCAGATGACATCTATGTCCCCAGGATGGTATACTACGACAGGCTGCATTTTCTGGCAGGCCAGACTGAACCCAGGCCATCCCTCTCCAGTCTTCCTTCCACGCTTCCTTCCCCCCCGGCTGAGGCTTTTGACGCCCAACCTGGGCCTTCCAGGCCGCATGTGGAGGATCCCAGATTGAGCCAGGTATAGCATTCCTCTAAATATTTCTGCTTGTCCAGTCAATGATGTTAACTAGATGTTAGTTGGGAGTACTAATTGAGGATTGTGATTGATGAAGCAAAAACTAAAACCATGTCCCTTTTTCATACATAGGGAAGTCTCAGCCAGGAGGTGGCCGGGCCGGGCCGAGCCGGCTGGCTGATCTGCAGGCCCCTCCACTCCCTCTGGAAAGAGAAAGTGGCAGGAGGAGGAGTGCCCTAGAGGAGGCTGGCAGAGGACTCTTTTGGAGGGCTACAGAGGTCCTGGGAGCACCACACACCATGGAGGAGGACATTGCTGCCACCATTGCCTATAAAATGCAGAGGATGGAGGAGGGCCAACAAGCCATGTGTGAGTCGCTCATATTGGAGGCTCTTAACAAAGGTATAAGGGGCAAAATTACAGCTCAGACACACCTTTGCGATGGTCCTCCTCCTCCTCCTGCAGGTCCTCCTCCTCCTTCTCCTCCAGGTCCTTCCAGTCCTCCTCCTCCTCCGGGTCCTACTCCTCCTCCTGCCACATCTCCAACAGCACAGCCCGGAAGGAAGCGTGGAAGGAAGACCAGAAAGTGAGGACCCTGGATCCAGTCTGGTCGGCCAAAAAATGCAGCCTCTTGTGGTACCACAGCCTGGGGACACACATGTCATCTGCTGCTATCTGGATCTCTGCGAATTCTGGACCAGACTGCCCTCCCTTACATATGGACTCCTCAGGCCACCAATTTTGATGTTCAAGAATTGATGTCTGCCGTAGGGGTCCCAGGCTTCGCTAATTTCTCATGTTGATCCAGTGTTGCCTTCCTCTTTGTTTGGTTCTGATCCCTTAATAAAGGATTTTTGTTTTGAATTATACTCTCCTATGTGTTTTACTTCAAAAAGGACAGTTTGTTTGTGAGGATTCAGGTACATTTCAAATATACAATGTGAAATGAACAAGGGACACCAACAACAAACAATCTCCTTGAAATTAAATAATACAAGATATCAATGGTGTTGGGGTAACTTGACACACAAAACACACACCAAAATATTCTGGAGTAAAAATAAAAATAACATTGAACAAAGATCAGCCTTGGAAAAAATACAAACATTAAATCTAAAAAAAAAAGGCTTAAAATCCCAAAGAAAAAATAAATAAAAAAAACCAAACATTGTCAGATGTGACAACTAATAACAATATATTCAGGGAATCCCAATAAAAAAACAAAAATAAAACTTTGTGAGAAGTGTGTGTGAATATGAGCTTGCTCGCTTCTAAGTCTGGAGATCTTTCTTTTTTTTTTATCCAAAAAATATGTTTATTAAATATCAAGCATCCTACATTGCCAGCTTTACGTTACAGTGCAAAACACAACGAAAATAAATTTGCCAATGACTTTACAACACATTAACCAAGTAGATACAAGAACATCTGCAATTAACACATTATCCGACATTGAGCCCAAGTTATCTATCCATAATCAGATCCACTGGGGCAAGCCCCGGGACAGACATCCAACCATGGTGCCCATAATCGCTCATATTTAAGTGTACTGCCTCTATGTTGGTAAATAAGCTTCTCTATTCTTAACACCTCACCAAGATTGTTAACTCATTCTTCTATTGTTGGGGGATCCTCAGATTTCCAATGAACCATAATCAGTTTCTGTGCCTGGAATGCATTCAGCATGCTCTCGGATCCAATGAGAGAGATACTTTAAATACTGAGATGACTTTAGTCCCCACTCCCAACCAATACAAGTGTAGTTTTGGGCATCTCCATAAAAGATGAATAAGGTCACCCTGATCGCGCTTACAGCGTGTACACATAGACTGATTGCAAATTCATCAATTGGAGTCTATGAGGAGTGTAATCCACCCGCAATAGTATGTACAGTTGAGTCAGTCTTTGCGTTACGTTCAAGGAACAGGTACCCACAACCTGAAAGGCCTCTTCCCATTGCTCCTGCTCCAGATGACCAACATCTCGCTCCCATCTCTCCCTCAATCTCAAGGGATGCCGCTTCAAAAAAGACTGTAAGAGCATGGCGTAACTTTGTGATATAAAGCCCTTAGATGAGTTAGCTAGCATCCCTAATAAGACTGAATATAGGGGTCGGGGATAGCTGCCATTCTGAGGAATTACTTTGTGCTCTGTAGATAGTAAAAATGCACAGAAGATGGTAAATTATACTTATTCTGCAAAGCAGCAAATGACAAGAGTGCCCCATTGTGAAATATATGCTTAAGATGTGTCACCCCATATTCTTTCCACTTTGCTCCAGACTGTAGTTTAGCCAACTCCATATAGGTGTCATTTAGCCAGATGGGGCTGAATTCAGTGTATCCAGTTACCTTCTGAAGGTATTTAGTTTTGTTCCACACCTTCTGAATGAGGTTATATGTTGGATACCGTTTTTTGTGTTTTTTCGAAAGCCTGAGCTTCCAGCACCCATGGAATAGGACCCCTACGAGTAGTGTATAGCATCACTGCCTGGGAGGAGCTACATCACATGCCCTCTTCTCGGGGGGGGGGGGGGGGGGCGTTCGGTCCTCCCAGATTAGGGTACGAAAAAGGGCGTTAACTATTCTGAAAATCTTTAAAGGAATTACCATGGTGGCATTATGTAGGAAGTAAAGAAGTTGTGGCATATGTATCATCTTAGTTAAGTTCACCTCCCTGCCACAGATAAACGGAGGGTATTATATGTTTTGATTCTATTTCTAAATGGTTGAAGAAGGGGAGAAATATTCAATCGACAAAAATCTTGAGGACAGGAGGTAATGTATATCCCCAAATATTTGAATGAGGTGGTAATGGGTATAGGGCAAGCAGGTATGGGGCGGCACAGTGGTGTAGTGGGTAGCACTCTCACCTAGCAGTATAAAGGGTCGCTGGTTTGAATCCCAACCATGACACTACCTGCCTGGAGTTTGCATGTTCTCCCTGTGCCTGCGTGGGTTTTCTCCAGGTACTCCGGTTTCCTCCCACGCTCCAAAGACATGCTGTTAGGTTAATTGGCTTCTGTCCAAAATTGGCCCTAGTATATGAATGTGAGTTTGGGGCCTTGGATTGTGGGCTCCTTCAGGATAGGGTGCGATGTATGTGTAGATTGCTGCATAAATTGACAGCACTATATGGGTACCTTAAATAAATAGGGATAATTGTAGACAAGCAACCACACTCACTCAGGTTGAACTGGATGAACTGGTGTCTTTATTCAATCTTACTAACTATGTAGCTTTACCAAAAGCCCTAATAACAGCCTGCAGTTGGCTATAGAGAAGTCATACCCACAATATATAATTTGGTTTGAACCCGAATTTCTCTAGTACAGCCCATAAATATGTCCAGATAATAACAATGGTTTCCAAACTGCGGCCCTTTCCATGCTTTTTTCCAGCCCTTGGGACACTTTTCCTGCCACTGATACAATACACTATTTCTTCCCACTGACACAACAAATTGGCATCATTCCTATTACTAACATCAATAACGGGGCACTATTTCTCTCATTGACACCAATGATGGAGCACTATTTCTCCCACTGACACCAACATTGGGGCACTATTCCCCCTACTGACACCAGCGATAGTGCACTATTCCTCCCCCTAATGCCAAAGTTGCACTGTTTACTCCCACTGATGCCAGTACAATCTCTACTCCCACTAGCCACAGTCAGGCCCTCCTTAGGTCTGAAGGACAGTAAACTGGCCCTTTGCGTAGAAAGTTTGTAGACCCCTGGTCTGTGCCATCAAAAGCCTTTGTTGCGTCCAATAATAACAGCGACCACTTCCTACATTGTCAGCTGGAGACTGTATGTTTAGGAACAATCATCTTAAATTAATGGCAGTAGACTTGTTTGGCATGAAGCCGGCTTGATCGGAATGCACAATAGACGTGATAACCCCATTCAGTCGGATTGCTAACAACTTTGCAAAGACCTTCACGTTGCACTGCAACAACTAGATCGGCAGATAAGATTCCGGATCAGCTGGGTCTTTACCTGGTTTTAGGAGCATAATGATATTTGCTTTAGACATAGAAGGGGGCATAACTCCCCGCTCCCGTGACATGTTGAAAACCCTCAGCAGGCGCGGCAGCAATACCTCAGAATATTGCTTGTATATTTCCATGGGGATCCCATCCTCCCCAGGCGCCTTGCAGTTAGGAAAGGAGCTAACTGCCTCCAGGAGTTGGAGACCTGTCTTAATGTTGATTTCACATGACCTCAAGCTCATGCTTAAAGTGGTTGTAAACCTCAGTTATGAAAACAGAACAAAGCACATACAGTATATTAATTTCTCTTGCATGTAGGTTTGTACTGCATATATGCTGTGTTTAAAAATGCACCTGACTGCATCTGTTGTACATGAGCCCTTAGAGATAGGGTACAGAAAATTGTGCAAAATAATTCAGGGGGATGACCTTAGGGAATTGTAGCACCCTCTAGTGTGCTACTAGTGTTAGGGCAGGCAAATCTATGTTATGACTCATGATTAACTTGTGAGTCTAAAATGCTTACTGCAGGTCAGGATGGATGACTCACAGATGCAGCTCTCTGGTACCTTCCCCTGCATCTGGAAGTTTGGAGAAACTTCTAGAGGTTAGTGGACAGAGGCCTGATCTGCATACTTGAGGAAACTTGGCCAATCCCCAGGCAGAAGGGTCAGCCTTTAAATATGGAAGAGCCATGCCAGCAGGGGAGTCGAGTTGAAGATAGAGTGCTTAGGAGACTGTTAGTGGCCTCGGAGGGTATCCCCATATCTAGGGGGGATGGGCTCTGCCTCCAGGCTGGGCTCAGTAAGATCCTGACAGCAGTGCAGTTTGAAAGGAATCTTGCTGTCAGGGCCTGGATTTGATCCTGGAAGCTCTGCTGTGTACGGCAATGTCTCTTGCTGACCCACCTGGAATTCTGGACAGTTCCCTGATCAATTCCTCAAATGATCCTGTCTTGAAACGTGTTTATCTTGAACCCTGAACTCTTTGCTCCTCCCATGAACTTCCTGATTTAAGCCATGTCTCTGCACTTCCTGTTCGGCCCTTTTGACTCTTGACTTCCTGGCTGCCGTCCATATTTTGCTACTACTTGTTGTCGACCCTTGGCTTGTTCCTTGACTATGCTTCCTCCTGGACACAAAACAAGGCGAGGAAAGTGCACACTATCTACATGCCCCTGCTGAGATAGTTAGCTATATCCAATATAGTAACAAAATATAGGTGTCTTGCGAGCCACAGATGGACTAATGCCTCTAAGGAGTAAACTATTTAAGCTGCAAGCACTGAACCACGTTTCATTGCGTGTAGATAGATAAAAAATAGTAAATGTGCCCGCACTAGTATAGTGTCACATATAAAATATATAAAAAATATTTTCACATATAAAACACATGTAATGTGATAAATAAAACCATACAGGTAAAATATAATGCAAATAACTATAAATGATAAACCACCAAGTGCATATAAAGGTGCAATCGTGGTAGTAACTAATAAAAGTGCAACGTGCTAAAATATAAATATCAAAACACTTTCCAGTGACAAATGAGTGTTTATCCCAATTAATAAATACAAATCACAAAAAACGTGAATAAATAGTGTCCATAAAATGAATAAACATCATGCTTCTTCTGATGGGTGTATGAATCACAACACGTGAAAACTGTGCTCTCCCGTGACACCCCACATGTGCTTGCACTCACCTTCAGTCCTGTGACACAGTAATTAAACTGTGTCAAAATAAGCATTGGGGCCACTCCTAGGCTCACTCAGGATACAATGATGCAAAGACACTCCTCCCAGGTGAAACTGCTAGGCTCACTCAGGTTACAATGGTGCAAAAACACTCCTCTCAGGTAAAACCAAGATCCAAAATCATAGAAAAAACAAACAGAGGGACTCCATAGTGCAATATAGCCAGGACATTTATTAAAGAATAAGCCCTCCAAGAGGGTACTCACATTGGATGGGTGCTAGAGTGCACCAGACTGTACAGGTAAAATAATAAGCAGCTGATCGTATGGCGTGCGGTATGGCATGTGCAATCCTCCTCCTCTGCTGACAGCTCCGTCCTACCCCTCCCCGACGCATATTCGGCACAGGGGTTTCGTGCCTTTCTCTGGGGCACGAAAGAGGAAGGCACGAAACCCCTGTGCCGAATACGCGTCGGGGAGGGGTAGGACGGAGCTGTCAGCAGAGGAGGAGGATTGCACATGCCATACCGCACGTCATACGATCAGCTGCTTATTATTTTACCTGTACAGTCTGGTGCACTCTAGCACCCATCCAATGTGAGTACCCTCTTGGAGGGCTTATTCTTTAATAAATGTCCTGGCTATATTGCACTATGGATTCCCTCTGTTTGTTTTTTCTATGATTTTGGATCTTGGTTTTACCTGAGAGGAGTGTTTTTGCACCATTGTAACCTGAGTGAGCCTAGCAGTTTCACCTGGGAGGAGTGTCTTTGCATCATTGTATCCTGAGTGAGCCTAGGAGTGGCCCCAATGCTTATTTTGACACCGTTTAATTACTGTGTCACAGGACTGAAGGTGAGCGCAAGCACATGTGGGGTGTCACGGGAGAGCACAGTTTTCACGTGTTGTGATTCATACACCCATCAGAAGAAGCATGATGTTTATTCATTTTATGGACACTATTTATTCACGTTTTTTGTGATTTGTATTTATTAATTGGGATAAACACTCATTTGTCACTGGAAAGTGTTTTGATATTTATATTTTAGCACGTTGCACTTTTATTAGTTACTACCACGATTGCACCTTTATATGCACTTGGTGGTTTATCATTTATAGTTATTTGCATTATATTTTACCTGTATGGTTTTATTTATCACATTACATGTGTTTTATATGTGAAAATATTTTTTATATATTTTATATGTGACACTATACTAGCGCGGGCACATTTACTGTTTTTTATCCAATATAGTAAGTCTGATTCTCTAACAAACCTACAAAGTTTTCTCTGCCTAAATGCATATTCTCGTTGCTGACGCTGGTTGCATTTGCTTTAATTTCAGCTTTCTAACTGCTGATTGAACTTTCTCATCCTACTGTGATTTGCATGTGTTTGCATTTCAATTTAAGGTACCGGCTTGGTGTTCCTTCCTATGCTCGCAGTTGTTAAGCGCATGATTTTTATCGTTAACAGTATGTTTATGTGTTAGTTGTGTGTCTCTAAAGATATTATATCTCATTTTAGATAGAGATATATTTCCTTCTCTGTCTCATCTGTGAACCTTGGCCGTGTCCTGAGGAAGCCTAAGGGTGAAACGCGTAGACATACAAGGGCTCACTGCACAATAATCATAGATGCTTTATGTTACAACTGTCATTTTGTTTTTTAGATATTTGTATTTTTCAATAAATTTAGATTTTTTATACTGCTATATCTTCTCCACTGTTTCTAAAAAGTCCGCCTCCCTGGTAATGCTCAGTACTACCTTATTTTGTATCCTCTATGCTTCCTCCTGATCCCAACCTGCAACTACTCGTTACTAGGGATGGGCGAATGGTTTGGCCCAAGCATGAGTTTGGGCCGAACTTTGTCTGTTTGGCCATTCTCCGAACAACCAAATTATGGAGTTGTTTGACCGTTTGATCGGCCCGCCAAATGACCACAATGCATTGTGCAGCCGCAAGTTTAACGCCATATATTTAATTCCGTTACTGCAAGTTTAACGCCAAATACTTTATTGCGTTACCGCAAGTTTAACGCCATATAGTTCTGTGCGTTACTGCAAGTTTAACGCTGTATATTTCATTGCGTTACTGCAAGTTTAACACCATATAGTTCTGTGCGTTATTGTAAGTTTGATGCAGTATATTATAGTGTATCCGTGAAGTGTGTCTGTGTAGTGAATACTCAAATTAAAGTGCACCAAATACCTCTTTCCATTGATTAAAGTGCATCCACGTACATATTTAGACATCTTTATTACATTTTGTTAATAAGCACCCCCCACTCCCCCCATCATGTCTGGGAGGACAGCAAGGAGAGGCAGACGATGGAGGAGATGATGATGATGAGGTCACTGATTTGACTTGGGTGTCAGATAGAACAGAGGAGGAAAGTGAGGGTGAGGCACAACCCCAATGAGGCAGCCATCATAGAAGTGTAGAGAGCAGCCACCCTATGCCATCACATTGTGGAGCTGTTATCCCCCGGCCCACTTTCCACAACTCAGCTGCCTGGGCCTTTTTTAGTACATGTGCAGCCAATCGCACTGTTGCTATTTTCAAATTTTGTCTCAAGCACATCAAGCGTGGCAAAAACAACAATCATTTGGGTACCACATGCTTGACAAGGCATTTAACCTCCCACCACTCAGCCCATTGGCAAGAGCACCTAAAAGCCACACAAAAGGGGCACAAATCTGTCCCTCCTCCTTACTCACCTCAGTCTATCCCGGCTATACCTCATGACTAGGGATGAGACGAACACCCCCTGGTTCGGTTCTTACCAGAACCTGCGAACGGACCGAAAATTCGCACGAACGTTAGAACCCCATTGACATCTATGGGACTCGAACGTTCGAAATCAAAAGTGCTCATTTTAAAGGCTAATTTGCATGGTATTGTCCTAAATAGGGTTTGGGGACCCGGTCCTGCCCCAGGGGACATGTATCAATGCAAAAAAAACTTTTAAAAACGGTTGTTTCTTTGGGAGCAGTGATTTTAATGATGCTTAAAGTAAAAAAAAAAAAAAGTGAAATATTCCTTTAAATATCGTACCTGGGGGGTGTCTATAGTATGCCTGTCGGGTCCTGGCCATATGGATCAAAATCAGTGAGACAAACGGCATGGGTACCCCCCAGTCCATTACCAGGCCCTTTGGGTCTTGTATGGATATTAAGGGGAACCCTGCACCCAAATTAAAAAAGGAAACAGCAGTATACAGGCTCTGTACTCTGAACAGCAGTATACAGGCGGTGCAAACAAGATAGGGACTGTAGATTTGTTGTTAAGTAGAATCTGTTTGTAATTTTGAACTGGAACATTTTTAACGTGTTTAGCTCCAGCCAAAAAATCTATTTTAAGCTTTTTGGAAAACATACTGAAGGGTTATCACCCCTGTGACATTTGTTTTGCTGCCTGTGCTCCTCTTCAGAATATTTCACCTCACTTTTTGTCCCAATGACAAATGTTTTTTGAAAATTTGTTTTTTTTTGTGAAACAAGGATTGGTGATAAAGCATCAGTGGAAAGGAGAAATGTTTTTCCCATATTAACTCTTACAGGAGAGAATTTCCCTTCCTAGGGGTAGATTTCATCTCACTTCCTGTTGTCTCCTTCTGTTTGCAAGTAGGAGTCATTTGTAAGTTGGATGTTTGAAACTAGGGGCCTGCCCTATATACTCAGCAGAAATTTGGGCCTTAGGTGTTGTTGTGGCCACAACACTGTAAGCCCTCACAGGGCCCTGCTGTGAAATATTAGATCAAGAATTGTAATTACATGCTCCTGTTGAAAAGGGACAGAAAAATTGGGCCTTTGGTGGTGGTGGGGCTAGTGCCACAACACTAAGTCCTCACTCGCTCTTGGTGGGCGCAGAAACAGGCCCTGCTGTGAAATATTAGATCAAGAATTGTAATTACATGCCCCTGTTGAACAGAGGCTGAAAAATTGGGCCTTAGGCACTGGTGCTGGTGCCACAACACTGCAACCCCTCACAGATACTCTAGTTGGAACGCAGAAACGAGCCCTGCTGCAAAGTATTGCATCAAAAATTGTAATTACACGCCCCTGTTAAACACTGTGCAGAGGTCGCACTACACTAACTTGTAGTTTTAGCTGAACACCGTGAGCAGGGCGCACTACACTAACTTGTAGTTTTAGCTGAACACTGTGCAGAGGTCGCACTACACTAACTTGTAGTTTTAGCTGAACAATGTGCAGAGGTCTCACTACACTAACTTGTAGTTTTAGCTGAACACTGTGAGCAGGATGCACTACACTAACTTGTAGCTTTAGCTGAACACTGTGCTGAGGTCTCACTACACTAACTTGTAGATTTAGCTGAACACTGTGCGGAGGTCGCACTACACTAACTTGTAGTTTTAGCTGAACACTGTGCAGAGGTTGCACTACACTAACTTGTAGTTTTAGCTGAACACTGTGCAGAGGTTGCACTACACTGACTTGTAGCTTTAGCTGAACACTGTGCTGAGGTCTCACTACACTAACTTGTAGATTTAGCTGAACACTGTGCGGAGGTCGCACTACACTAACTTGTAGTTTTAGCTGAACACTGTGCAGAGGTTGCACTACACTAACTTGTAGTCTTAGCTGAACACTGTGAGCAGGATGCACTACACTAACTTGTAGCTTTAGCTGAACACTGTGCTGAGGTCTCACTACACTAACTTGTAGATTTAGCTGAACACTGTGCGGTGGTTGCACTACACTAACTTGTAGTTTTAGCTGAACACTGTGCAGAGGTTGCACTACACTAACTTGTAGTTTTAGCTGAACACTGTGAGCAGGACGCACTACACTAACTTGTAGCTTTAGCTGAACACTGTGCAGAGTTCTCACTACACTAACTTGTAGTTTTAGCAGAACACTCTGAGCAGGACGCACTACACTAACTTGTAGCTTTAGCTGAAAACTGTGCAGAGGTCTCACTACACTAACTTGTAGCTTTAGCTGAACACTGTGCAGAGGTCTCACTACACTAACTTGTAACTTTAGCTGAACACTGTGCAGAGGTCTCACTACACTAACTTGTAGCTTTAGCTGAACACTGTGCAGAGGTCGCACTACACTAACTTGTAGTTTTAGCTGAATACTGTGCAGAGGTCGCACTACACTAACTTGTAGTTTTAGCTGAACACTGTGCAGAGGTCGCACTACACTAACTTGTAGTTTTAGCTGAACACTGTGAGCAGGACGCACTACACTAACTTGTAGCTTTAGCTGAACACTGTGCAGAGGTCTCACTACACTAACTTGTAGTTTTAGCTGAACACCGTGAGCAGGATGCACTACACTAACTTGTAGCTTTAGCTGAACACTGTGCAGAGTTCTCACTACACTAACTTGTAGTTTTAGCTGAACACTGTGAGCAGGACGCACTACACTAACTTGTAGCTTTAGCTGAACACTGTGCAGAGGTCTCACTACACTAACTTGTAGTTTTAGCTGAACACTGTGAGCAGGATGCACTACACTAACTTGTAGCTTTAGCTGAACACTGTGCAGAGTTCTCACTACACTAACTTGTAGTTTTAGCTGAACACTGTGAGCAGGATGCACTACACCAACTTGTAGCTTTAGCTGAACACTGTGCAGAGGTCTCACTACACTAACTTGTAGTTTTAGCTAAACAATGTGCAGAGGTCTCACTACACTAACTTGTAGCTTTAGCTGAACACTGTGCAGAGGTCTCACTACACTAACTTGTAGTTTTAGCTGAACACTGTGAGCAGGACGCACTACACTAACTTGTAGCTTTAGCTGAACACTGTGCAGAGGTCTCACTACACTAACTTGTAGTTTTAGCTGAACACTGTGCAGAGGTCACACTAAACTAACTTGTAGCTTTAACTGAACACTGTGAGGAGGACGCACTACACTAACTGTAAATAGTCTAGCTGCCTGACTGTGGTACTAATAGGATCAAAAGAACACCAGCAATTTTCTTCAGGTAGCTGTAAATACTGTAACAAGACAAGCCTGCCTGTCAGTAGGAAGATAACAGGAACGGATCTAGCTAAACTGAATACAGTGTATATATACAACACCTGGGATACATATATATACACACAATACACTGTAAGTGCTGCTAACTCACTGACTGTCCTGCCTAATCTAGCTAACTCAAATGAAATGACACTGTCTCTCTCTCTCTCTAAGCACGCTGGAACACACTACACAGGGCCGCCATGCAGGCGGCCTTATATAGTGTGGGACGTGTTCTAAACCCCCTGAGCCATAATTGGCCAAAGCCACCCTGGCTTTGGCCAATTACAGCTCTCTCTACTGACGGCCCTGTGATTGGCCAAGCATGCGGGTCATAGTGCATGCTTGGCCAATCATCAGCCAGCAATGCACTGCGATGCCGCAGTAAATTATGGGCCATGACGCGCCACACGAATTTGGCGCGATCGGCCCATATCGTTCGCAATTCGGCGAACGATCGAACAGACGATGTTCAAGTCGAACATGTGTTCGACTTGAACGCGAAGCTCATCCCTACTCATGACCTCTCAGCAGCCTCCACTGACAGGGATGAGGGTATACCGCAGGGTGTCTCAGGTCTTTGCAGCACATCTGCCAGCAGCACACTACCAGCTGAAGACTAAAGCCGGCAAATTTCTGTGCCCCATCTGCTGCAGCTGAAAAAAAATACAGTCCCTGCCACCCACATGCCCAGCGTCTATTTGCCAGCTTCTCAAAGCTGCTGGCTCTACAACTTCTGCCTTTCCGCCTGGTGGATTCTGTCCCCTTTTGTGAATTTGCAAAATGTCCTGTACCACAATGGCAGGTTCCCAGTCACTATTTCTTTTCATGTAAGGCCATTCCAGCTCTCTACCATCACATGGAAGAGAATGTTGTGGCATCTTTGGCAAGGCAGTCAGCCGCAAAGTCCACGTTACTGCTGACATGTGGTTCTGCAAGCATGGGCAGGGATGATATATTTCGTTCGCAGCACACTGGGTAACTCTGCTTGCAACTTGGAAGGATGCAGGACAAGCTCAGTGCTGCAGCTTGTTGTTCCCCCAAGTCTCCATACAGCTGGTGATGATGCGAGATTTGTCAGCTTTACCCCCTCCTCCTCCTCATCTATTCCATCCTCTGCTGAATTATCCTATGAACCTCAAGTACCCCCTAAGCATTCAAAAGGCTATTCAATGAGTCAGCTTAAAAGGTACCGTGCAGTGCTTCAGCTGGTGTGTCTAGGGGACAGGAACCACACCAGAGCAGAGATTCTTGCAGCTTTGCAGGGACAGGCCCAGAGGTGATTCAGGCCACGCCAGCTGAAGCCAGGAATGGTGGTGTGTGATAATGGCACAAAGCTCCTGTCCGCCTTTAACCACTTCAATAGATGGGGATAGTGTAAAGCTAAAAATATATTAGACAAGACTGGAACCACCCAGTACTGAAAGAAAGATGAATGAGGAAAGGATACAATGTTGAAAAAGGCTGCAAGAGAGAGTGAAAAGGTAGATGCGTGGAATGAAGGTGTGACTAAATAAAGTGCAAGAAAAAAGGTGTGCACTAAATAAAGAGTGAAGATGAGAACAAAAGAGTAAACAAAGGAAGGTGACACTACAGTGCACTCTACAAAGCAACCTTGGAATATTTACCTAAAAGGTTAATAACAAATTTAGCTCATCCGTGTGGGGTGAGGGAAAAATATATGTAGCTAGACCTGAGGGACGCACATCAAACGTCCATTATCATGAGCAGTTGAACTGAAAGGACCTGAAGGCCAAATGGTATAGAGATAAGAATATTACAAGGAATCAATAAAGTACACTCAGTGGACAAGGGGTAGAGTCCAGTGAGCGCCCATAGGTACCAAATGTTTACTTACTTTTAAGACAAACGAAGTACAGGTCTGTCCAGAATGATCGCTACATTGGATCTGAATTAGATCCATATGAGCCCGGCTATATATGCCACCCCGCCAACTAAGAAGGAATTTGATTGGTTCTGGTCACGGACAGTGCACCTCCCCTTCCCCCCAACAGATAGGGAAACCTCCCGAATGAAGCCAGAAATGGACCGCCTAAATGGCGGCCCCATGTGGTCTCCCCGGCGTTCTGGAAGGGAAGAGACCACCAACGAGTGTCATCACCTTCACCGCAAATCTGCGTGACGTCGCACCGCGCACGCCGAGAGAAACGCGGCAGGCCAAAGGGCGCCTGGAGTGATCACGGGACGCCACCGCCAGGAGTTTGCTACCCCCCAGCGACTAATCTGTAGAAGGCCTCCTAGGGAGCGCAAAAAAGGGGGGACATGAAGGCAAGGAATGCAATAGTCCCTCTGCTGGGAGGCCCGAGAATGTCCAATGGGAGCCGCCACCCTCAAACGTGCAGGAGCCAGGGGCCCACGCCAAACACAGCTGGAACCTATAACACCAAAAGGCACAGAAAGTTAAATCAGGAGGATTTAAAAAGTACATATTTGTATTAAAACAGTAATGCATTTTTAGGAATTAAAATCAGCATAAATCATAGAACACGAGCATATAGATATTTCTGCATTCAATAAACAGTAAGAGGTCTTGGCTAGTAAGGTGAAAAAACACAAAGACTAAAGAGTCCCAAAGATTGGTTAAAGATTATTGTGTTTTGCCCGATACAAAGCCCTTCAGAAAGGGGGGTGAACGCGGTGGACTCATTCAGGCCTGAAGCCTGAAGATCCACCTCTGTTCTCGCTGAAGGAGGGACTTGTTCCAATTACCGCCTCTGGCCTAAATATATATTCGGTTAAGGGCAACGAAGGAAACCTTAGGCATCTTGTAATTGTGTCTGGATACCGTGTGTCTCCCAAGAGGTAGGTACTGGTTTCCAATTTGCATACTGTAAGTGTGCTGTGCATTATGGCACCGAAACTCCTGTGGTTTTGCCTATATAATATGCATTGCATTCGCAATGCATCATATAAACTAGGCCACGTGTCTGACAATTAGCGAAATGGAGAGGTGAAAACACCTCACCATTCAGCAATAGAAATGTATTATATCCATTCTAATGAGAGGACAATGGTAGCAGTGACCGCACAGAAAGGACCCTCGTGCAGGACAGTGCTCTTTTACCGATTCCCCCAAAATTCACTTGTGACTAGTCTGTCTTTAATTGACATAGCCCTTCTGAAAGTAATCAAAGAAACATTTGAAACAAATTTCTGAATTTTTAAGTCATCAGTTAAGATTGACCAGTGACGTTGGATTATTTCTCTAATTTGTTTGTTTTTTAGAGAAATGCACGATTACCCGAGTTGTATTACAGTCTAAGGTCTGTTTCACCTGGGATTTGAAAAGGAGATCATTGCGGGACTTGGTGGCCGCTTTGTTGAAGGCCCTGCGTAGGCAGGACTGACTATATCCCCTTTCCAAAAGTCTATCTTGCAATTTGCCTGCTTCCTCCTTGAAGAAGTTGTCATCAGACCAATTCTCAGGAGGCGCAGGTATTGTCCAAACGGTACAAGAGGGGTAGGATGGAAACTGTCGGCATGCAGCACAGTGTTTCCGACCGTCTCTTTCCTAAACAGTGTGCTGCGTAGTTTGCCCACGAGGTGCAGAAAACACGCACATCGAGAAAAGTGATTGTGCTTGTACCATGTAGGATGGTGAGTTTTAGATTTAGATTGTCAACGTTGATTCGTTTAAAAAATTGCATCAATTTTGACTCTTTACCTGGACTTTAGGGTAATGTTGAAGTATGGCTAAGATTACCTACCAGGTTCCCCAGGAAGTGATGAAAATCTTGTAGTTTTGACCAACCTAACCGTATTTAAGGAACTGCTTAAAATATAGGTTGGTAAAGTATTCTTTGAATTTGTTATATTAGGCATCAGATTTAAAGATTCCCAACTATGGAACAAAATGGATCCCTGGGAGTAAATGTAAGAAAATTAAATTTAAAGGTCAATGGGCTAGGTATAGAGAAATATTTCCATTGTTTCAGCTGATTGATTAGGGCACCTTTATATGCCTTGATCCTATTATTTAATCTTTGATGTATATCTACAGTATATTATATGTAAAGTGTTATTGCTTTGTTTGTTTTCTTTTTTTGTTTTTTTTGTTTGTATCGTTCATATATATTTTTTTAAATTTACAGAAGATAAAAAAAAACCATAAAAAATAAAAAAGAACATTCTTTCTTATTCGGATACATGTCCTATTCTAGTTTAGTCTTGTCCCTGGAATATGTAGACTAGAGTGAGCCTTGGTAAAAGTGGACACTGGAACTGTCCAGACTCTACTAGCATGTGCCAGTGCAGCAGATATAGACCATGTTACCAACCCAATGTTGCCTCAGGCTTAAAGTGACAGGACAATATAATACAAGGCAAAAGGTACACCTTGTTAATCCAGACATGTTTTTATGCATTTACAGATATGATAAATAATCCGGATCTGCAAAAAAAAAAAAAAGTTTTTTTTCTTTTCCCTATCACTCAGCGTAAAAATGGTTGTTTAAAAACTCAAAGCGCTACCCTTCCAATCAGATTTCATAATTTTTAAAGAACACATATAGGCACAATACAAATATTTATTAAAAATGTATCAAAAAAATATTTTAACTATGAAGGTTTGAAACATTTTTAAAACAACAGTTATGTTTCACCACTGATATCTCAGTTTTTGGTGGATGATAAAGAGCTAAAACTTTCAGTTGGCATGCTTGCACAATGCTGTTACTATTAGGGCTTGTTTACAAGCTACTGCAAAGCAGTGCACCCTGTACTTAGGCAGCAGCCACAATGCTTTGGATTACAGTGCAGCAAACATTATCCCTACTTGCGCGTTCAGTGGTGCGGTACCACCCACGGATCGTGACTCATTGTCATGGTCTCGGGTCTGGTTTGGAGGCCAGTGGCTGTAGCAGTAGAGTGGTTCAGTAATCAACTGGATAAATACACAAGCAGATCCCCCTAATGATGACACAGGCACACCCATGGGGTCCAAGCACTAGCCAGTCTTCAACAGATGGCGTAGATGGGTTTTGCTGTATGCTAATGCCAGGTCAAGACTCTCTGGATTGCCCCATCAGGAAGATAGCAAGCAGGGGTTCTGAGAATAAAGCAGATGGGGAACAAGCTGAAATGTAGTACATGAACAAGCCAAGGGTCGACAATGAGTGGTAGCAATGCAAGATATCAGCTGGAGAGAGCACAATAATCTGGTAACCGGAGGTGCAAAGACATGGCTTTAATAGGAAGTTCAGGGGAGGAGGAAAGAGTTCCAGGTTCAACTGAGACAAGGTATAAAGCAGGAATGTCCACGACACCAGAGAGAGAGCTGACCAACATTTCACGGGGCACAGCAAGAAGAGACAAAGTCAGAAGTTGCAGACATCTCAGGTTCAAATCTGGGTACTGACACTCATTAAACTGGATAGGTGCACCCTGCAAACCAGGCGGTGAGGAGATGATACAAAGCCTACTCACTGCCTGGCAAGTGCTCTCTACGTAGCAATCCAAATGGAGATTGCAATTTAACCACTTGACCACTGGGCACTTAAACCCCCTTCCTAACCAGACCAATTTTCAGCTTTAGGTGCTCTCAGTCATGCTCTCAATTACTCAGTCATGCAACACTGTACCCATATGAAATTTTCGTCCTTTTTTTCACACAAATAGAGCTTTCTTTTGGTGGTATTTGATCACCTCTGGGTTTTATATTTTCTGTGCTATAAATGAAAATAAGACCAAACATTTTGTAAAAAAATGAATTTTTCTTCATTTCTATTATAAAATTTTGCAAATAAGTAATTTTTCTAAATACATTTGGGCCAAAATTTATACTGCTACATATCTTTGGTAAAAATAACCCAAATTAGTAGATATTATTTAGTCTGTGTGAAAGTTATAGAGTCTACAAGCTATGGTGCCAATTACTGAAAATTGATCACATCTGATCACACCTGATGTACTGAGGCCTATCTCATTTCTTGAGACCCTAACAAGCCAGGAAAGTACAAATACCCACAAAACGACACCTTTTTAGAAAGTAGACATTCCAAGGTATTTAGTAAGAGGCATGGTGAGTTTTTTGAAAGTCATTTTTTCCCACAATTCTTTGCAAAATTACGATTTTTTTTATTTTTTATTTTTTTTCATACCAAATTGTCAATATAACAGGTTATTTCTCTCACATGGCATGTACATTCCACAAATGACACCCCAAAATATATTACACTTTTGAAGGCCCTGGAGCACCAGGACAATGGAAACGCCCACAAAGTGACCCCATTTTGGAAAATGAGTCTTTTGAATGGTTCATTTTTTACCAGAAGTTTTTGGAAAATGTGGTAAAAAAATGAAAACGCATTTTTTTTTTACACAAAGTTGTCCATTTCTAAGATATTTCCAACACATAGCATGTACATAGCAAAAATGACACCCCAAAATATATTCTGCTACTCCTCCTGAGTATGGCGATACCACATGTGTGAGACTTTTACACAGCCTGGCCACATACAGAGGCCTGACATTGAAGTAGCACATTCAGGCGTTCTAGGAGCATAAATTACATATCTAATCTCTCAACCACCTATTACACTTTTGAAGGCCCTAGAGCACCAGGACAATGGAAACGCCCACAAAGTGACCCCATTTTGGAAAGCAAACACCCCAATGTATAATCTATGAGGCATAATGAGTCTTTTGAACGGTTCATTTTTTTTCAGAAGTTTTTGGAAAATGTGGAAAAAAAATGAAAACGCATTTTTTTTACACAAAGTTGTCCATTTCTAAGATATTTCCAACACATAGCATCTACATAGCAAAAATGACACCCCAAAATATATTCTGCTACTCCTCCTGAGTATGGCGATACCACATGTGTGAGACTTTTACACAGCCTGGCCACAAACAGAGGCCCGACATTGAAGTAGCACATTCAGGAGTTCTAGGAGCATAAATTACACATCTAATTTCCTTACAATCTAATACATTTTTGAAGGCCCTTCATATTTCTAACACATAGCATGAACATACCAAGAATTACACCCTAAAATACATTCTTCTGAGCAAAGGGTAAACAAAAGATTACCTGTGGTTTTAGTAGTGCAGTTGTCACAGGAGGAGAGCCCTGATCTAGGCAGCAGGCAGGGACGTGGTCAGCGACAGTGAATGGAATTGTCCAAGGCAGCAGGCAGGAATATTGTCCATAGTAAGTACAGGCAGGGATACTGTCCATATACAGTCCAGGGTCAGTGCAAGTAGAGACATTGCCAGCAGTGCCAAAATATTGGTCCTGGTAGTAAGCAGGAACATGGTCCAAGTAGCAGGCCAGGAAAGAATGGGGACAGGGGTAGAGGCTTCTCCCACCCAAATCTCTTTGAAGCCTCCGAGTCTCCAGACCCTAATCGTGAATGAGAAAACGAAAAAATTAGTTTTCTTCATCCGGAAAAACAATTCTGGAGCCCCTCACATGTGAGACCCCTGTGTTCCCACTAGCATAGCAGGGTAAAAGATCAATCCAAGAGGCAGGCAAAAAACGTGGTCAAACAGTCCAGGGTCAGTTCCAGAGCAGGCAGAGGTAGGTACAGTTTAGCGTTAGGCAGAAGCGTGGTCGTGTAACAGGCCAGGGTCAGTTCCAGAGCAGGCAGAGGTAGGTACAGTTTAGCGTTAAACAGAAGCGTGGTCGTTTAGCAGGCCAGGGTCAGTTCCGGAGAAGGCAGAGGTAGGTACAGTTTAGCATTAGGCAGAAGCGTGGTTGTTTAGCAAGCCAGGGTCAGTTCCGGAGAAGGCAGGGGTATGTACAGTGGCATAAAGGGGTGTGGCGGTAAATGACAATTACGTTTACCATACTTCCCTAATAATGTAGAGAAGTATGGTCATGGCGGAAACATTCATCAATACAAAGGCCTGGTTGGGAAGGACAATCAGGACAATAATACACTGTGTCTCTTCTAGTTCCTCCTTTGGTGCACACCCGGCATTTCTTCTGATGTTTCCGGCCTGTTTCATGATCGGGGAGTCTTTTAGGAAAGTGGCGTTCGTGGAGTCTGCTCACTGAATCCGAGCGAATGCTTTCTGGTGCGCCTTCAGGGTACAAAAGGGTGGAGATAATTTGTTCTTGGTACCGAAGACAAGATACGGGGCTCTCTGTAGATTTACGGTAAATAACAAAACTATTGTAAATGGCCAAACTGAAAAGATATATAGAGACTTTTTTATACCAAAAGCGGCTTTTTCTTGTGGGAAGGAAGGGTTCGATCATCTGATCATTGAAGTCGACACCCCCCATAAACAAATTATAGTCATGGACACATTTCCGTTTCTGGATTGGGCCGTTTCTTTGGGGGATTTCCACGTAGGTGTCGTTGTGGATAGTTGTGAGCATGTGGACGTTTCGTCTGTCCCTCCACCTGAGAGCCAATATCTCTTCATTCCGTAAAGAAGCCATCTCCCCTTGTCGTAGTCTTTCAGTAATGAGTCTTTGTGGGAATCCCTTCCTATTGGCTCGCACTGTACCACACGCTGGAGTGTCCTTGCGGTAAAGATTGCGGAAGAGGGGCAAGCTTGTATAGTAGTCATCCACATAAAGGTGGTAACCCTTTCCAAGGAGTGGATATACAAGCTCCCAAACAACCTTTCCGCTGGCTCCTATTTACTCCGGACATTCAGGGGGATGCAGTTGGGTGTCCTTCCCTTCATACACCCAGAAGGCGTAGATATACCCCGTTTCTCGGTCACATAGCTTGTAGAGCTTAACCCCATATCGGGCCCTTTTGCTGGGGATAAACTGCTTGAACCCAAGCCTACCTGTGAAGTGGACCAATGACTCATTCACGGAGATATTTTGGTCGGGGATGAATAACTGGGGGAATTTCTCAGAGAAAAAATTTAGAAGTGGCCGAATTTTAAATAATTTGTCATGTGATGGGTCATTTCAGGGAGGGCACTGGGTGTTGTCATTGTAATGGAGGAAACGCATTATCATGAGGTAGCTTGATCTTCGCATAATGGATGAATAGATTGGCATATGGTGGATGGGGTTAGTGGACCAATAGGAGTATAATTCATTTTTTTTTTGTGAGTACCATATTAAATGTTAGACCTAAAAAAAATTTAAATTCCTCCACTGTCAATGCTCTCCACTCATCGGGACGGGCATAACTTGAACCAGGGTTGCTTGTTATAAATGGTTGTGCATAGAGGTTGCATTGGGCCACGATGGAGGATAATAGGTCTTGGGTAAAAATTAAATTAAAAAAATCAATAGGGGAAAAATTCTCTGTGTTCACCCGAACACCTGGCTGGGCGGTGAAAGGGGGGATGTTTGCAGCTCTTGAATTAGGGGGAAGCCACAGAGGGTTTTCAAGGGCATAGGGAAGGCTGGCATGGGTCCTAACGCTTTGGGTCCCAGATGACACCCCGCTAGTTCTTGGCCTTTGCTGCAGTGGTACTTCATTTCTTCTGGATGGCACTGTGCTACAGGTGGGTAGCACTGAGCTGCTAGTTGATGCCACTGCATTTCTGGTGGATGGCACGGAGCTGCTGGTTGATGCCACAGCACTACTTGTGGTAGCCTGCTCCTCCACGCCAGAGCGCCTTCGTTTGACGGGCACACTTTGCTCTTCCTCCGATTCTGTATCAGACCCACTGCTTACAACGGGTTCATATTCTGAACCAGAATCAGATGCAGACTCAGAGAGCTCCCCGCTGCTCTCGTCTCGTCAAGCTAAGCTGTTGGTATGCCTCCTCAGCAGAAAAAACTTTTTTTGCCATACTGGTGACTGTGGGCTGTGGTAGGGACACTTGGACAGATATGGCTGCACTGATGGGTGCTGATGAGGCTGGTCTAATGAGGCTGCACTGCTGGATGCTGAAAAGGCTGCACTGCTGGGTACTGATGAGGGTGCACTGCTGGGTACTGATGAGGGTGTACTGCTGGCTACTGATGAGGGTGCACTGCTGGCTACTGATGAGGGTGCACTGCTGGCTACTGATGAGGGTGCACTGCTGGCTACTGATGAGGGTGCACTGCTGGGTACTGATAAGGTTGCACTGATGTACACTAATGCACCACACTGAGGATGCACTGATTATTTGGCACTGATGTGCACTGATAAGGTAGCACTGATGAGCACTCACTTATGGGCACTAATGTGCACTATTGGGTACTGTAGTGGCACCGATGAGCGCTGTAGTGGCACTGATGAGCGATGTAGTGGCGCAGATGAGCGCTGTAGTGGTGCAGATGAGCACTCTAGTGACGTTGATGTGGTACTGATGGCACAAATGAGCACTGTATTGGCAATAATGTAGCACTGATAAGCACTGTAGTGGCCTGATGTAGCACTGATGGAGCACTGGTGTGGCACCTATGTGGCACTAATGGAGCACTGATGTGGCACTCTAGTGGCACTGGTGGGCACTGGTGGCACCGATGGGCACTGTAGTGCACAGGTGGCACTGATGGGCACTGGTGGCACCGATGTGGCACTGGTGGCACAGATGAGCACTGTAGTGGAACTGGGCACTGGTTTGGCACTAACGGAGCACTGACGTGGCACTGGTGGCACAGATGGGCACTGAAGTGGCAGAGGTGGCACTGATGGGCACTGGTGGCACTGATGTGGCACTGATGAGCACTATAGTGGCACTGATGTCACAGATGAGCACTGTAGTGGCACTGATGGACACTTTAGTGGCACTGATGGGTACTTTAGTTGCACTGATGGGTACTGTAGTGGCACTGGTGGTACAGATGGGTACTGTAGTGGCATTGATGGGTAGTGTAGTGGCACTGGTGGCACAGATGAGCACTGCAGTGGCACTGATGGACACTTTAGGACACTTTAGTGGCACTGATGGATAGTGAATTGGCACTGATGGCACTGTGGGGCACAGATTAGCACTGTTGTGGCACTTGTATGGCACTGTATGGTACTGCTGGGCACTGTTGTACTTTTCACTCACGGTTTTTCACTCGATCTCCCTTCTCTCCTCTCACGCTGTATCGGTGTGAGGAGAGAAGAGAGCTGGGACCTTTGCATGACCCCAGTTTGTTTACATTGTGATCGCTCCCTCATTGGAGGGAGCGATCACATGGTAAAGGGCCGCTGTCATTGGCCCTATACCACGATCGGTGTTGCACCGGGTCCCATGAACCCGGCGGGCATGGACACTTCAGTGCGCGCGCCCCACCGGGGGCGCGCGGAGCGAGAGTTCCGGAGGACGTCCATGGACACCCACCCAGAACAAGCCGACCACGCTGTAGCCGTCTTTCGGCTATGGCCCGGTCGGCATGTGGTTAAGAAAGCAATACTAGTGTAAACTAACACTTACAGAGTGATCCCAATCTTTCTAACAGATTTTTAATTAATTTAATGATGAGTAAATGAAAATAATATTATAGCAAAAAAGGCTAGAATTGCTTATTTAAAGTGCAAAGTAAACAGCCTATCTGCTTTTAATAAATCAATCCAATAATCTCATATCAAGGCCCACTCATACCAGAATCAACTCTCCTCCTAAAAATGTCTTATCTTCAGTTGAATTGACAGTTCATTTTTTTTAAGCAGTGACAACCCTCCTCCAGCTGCTATAGTGTTTGACATCATCTTTACAAGTCATGTTTTTATTACCGTTCCTCTGGTAAGAGACAACCAGGCCTCTTGAATACATCCAGATGAGCTTGAATTGCCAACCAGCAATGGAAGAGGGACCTTTAGAGTCAGTGGTGATGGAACTCCAGGGTCATCAAGGCTTCAAGAGAGTCTTCTTCTTATAAATGGTTACCCATCCCGAGACAATGGCCCGTGAAAAATAAAAAGGGGCCACATAGAATAATTCTCCTCTGCCGCCAGTTCCTCTGGAGGAGGATTATGCTATGTGGCCCCTTTTTATTTTTCATGGGCCATTGTCTCGGGATGGGTAACTATTTATAAGGAGAAGACTCTCTTGAAGCCTTGATGACTCTGGAGTTCCATCACCACTGACTTTAAAGGTCCCTCCTCCATTGCTGGTTGGCAATACAAGCTCATCTGACTCATAGAATGTATGTTCTTCTGAGTCCTATCTTTCTGGTAAGCCTGCATTTCACTTGGGTGGTGGTATCATCACATTGGTATTTTGAGCTCTCATTCATCGTATTGGCTACTCACGTGGTGAATTGGACCGACTCATTCTAAATATGAACTATGAATAATTATTATACATGAGAGACACTTGGAGATTACTAGTGACTTTATCATTTCACTTTAAAACAAATTGCTTCACTTTATTCATTATATGTACAAAATTCTTTGTTTATATGGTCACTTGGCACAATAGCGCTACACTTTGATATATTTGTTATTTGGAGCAAAATATTCTGTTTGCTGTGTGAGCTGCTAAATTACTGAGCAAGCGCAGGGTCTAAATTTTTTGGTTTTTGTTTGAAAACCCTTTGCTGACTAACAACATAAGGAACTATTTATATATACCTCTATCCTTAAAAAATAACCTACATTTCAATGCCCTTACCCTCAATTTTTTAATTTGTTGGTTAATACTGTGAACACTTGTGTTTGATAATAAAGGTCTTTTCCTTTGTTATAAAAGGGAGGAAGGAATGTTTTTTTCCAACTAGCATACATTAATACTAATGAAGTTGCTGAAGTTATAAATAAAAGTTGCTGCTTATGAACTCCATATAATGCTAAGATACCTCACACTCTTTTCTTGCAGACAGTTTGTAATAGTGTCATTGTCTGCTTCAAACCAACCTGCACTTAACCACGCAGACTCCTTGGTTCCACATATCCAAGCAGTGATCTTCATACTACTCTACGGCTTCTTTTGCTATCCAATGACCGTACGGCAGCAACCGTCACGCTATTTGGAGGTGTACATACTATCAAGTTCATCTACTCAGTAGGTGATCTCCCAATTCTGGTCTCAATGATGCTCCTGCCTCATGCCCTTTGCCCATGATGTATATGATGTGTGTTTTCCCCTCCCCCTTTTTTTTTCAATATTATTATCCTTCTATTTTTCTGTTTACATTTTTAGAATATGCTATGGTAACTCTGCCTCACCTTAAACGCCCCTGATGAAGGGACCCCAAGCGTCCTGAAACGCGTCGCACTGAATGTCTACAATTACCACGCATTAACGATATAGTTTTTGTATACTTGTTGTTGTTTTTAACCTACCTGATTTTTGGTGGTGTTTGCACCTGAATAATTTTATATTTTCTCTTGTATATCAATAAAATTTAACTTTTAATTAGACCCCCTTTTCCCTTGTTGCCTGAAAAGTCCTATCATTTATCTGGGGGATATTTTCTCCTTTACATATTGTATCTGGGATTGGCAACCTCTAGACCCCCTTTTTCTCAGTGGATCTCTTTAAGCATTTAGATTTGGAACATGTTTCAAATCTTTACGTCGGAACTCCGCTAGACCCAGTTCCTATAGAGAAATCTGCTCGTCTGTATGCTAGTCTGACAGACGAAAACCAATGCTAGGGCAGCTATTGGCTACTGGCTATCAACTTCTATACTTTAGTCCGGTCCTACTTCATCATGTACGAATCCATCGGTGTGATCGTGTGTAGGCAAGTCCGTTCATTCGAAAGTCCGTCGGAAGTCTGTCAAAAGTCTGTTGAAAGTCCGTCGGAAAGACTGTTGGACCTTTGTTGCTGAAAAGTCCGCCCATGTGTCTATCTGCAGTCCTCTCTTTTCTACATCTGTTCAAATTGCTGAATTTACAAAGCTTGTCTGAGAGTTCAGAAAAATCGAGGTGGAGAGCTGAAGTCACATGCTGCAGAGCTCAGTGAGGAGAGCTCTCAGAGCTGATTGGAGGAAAGAGTCACACCCTCCTCCACACAGAACACAGGGACAAAGCTGAGGCTATCAATTAGCTGGAGGTCCCTCCCTGTCACCATTTTTATCTTGGTGTCAGAAAAACTTGTCGGAAGTGATTCACGTTGATAGCAGAGTATTCCTCTGCTATCAGCGTGAATCACTTCTGACAAGTTTTCCTGACAGCAGACAGAAATGACACTTAGCGCTCTTAATTGAGGCAAGCACACACTATAGGGGCTTATGCTTTGTTCATATAACATGTCTGAGGTTTACAACCACTTTAACCGCTTGTTGACCACGCACTGTACATATATTATGAATCACGTATATATGATTTGTCACAGCACATGCCGATCTGGCACCTGGTGATTGGCTCTGAGTCTAATGGAACACAGCTCTGTGAGTGTAAATAGCCCATAGCTGTGCTCAGTGACAGGGGATCAAGTCATTGCCAAGCAGGGGAGGAAAACAACTAGATCACTGTTATAATGGCACTGGTGATGCCAGTGGCAGTTAGTTCCCACAAACTGTAAGTTAGTATCACATTGCATGCCATCCCACTATAAGTTGCTGATCACCGCCATTATAAGTATAAAATAAATAAATGCATAAATATAAATTCAAGTGTATATATACACAATAGTTTGTAGACACTATACCTTTCACACAGACCAATCAAGAAACACTTATTGGGATTTTTTTTACCAAAGACATGTAGCAGAATATATAAGACATGTGCAATTCGTTTAGTTCCGAATTAGTTTTTTAACAAATTTTGACAAATTCGTTAATTACGAAATTTCGGAAATTCCAAATTTTTCAATTTCCGAAATTATGAATTTCCGAATTTCAAACTTCCGAATTTTGAATTTCCGAATTTCCTAATTTTGGGATTTCCGAATTTCCGAATTTATGAATTTTCGGATTTTCAATTCAAAATTTCGAAAATTCAAAAATCCGAAAAAAGAAAGAAAGTCAGTAGAATTCGAAATAATAACTAACTATTAAATTATAGGTATTGGAATTTTCTTTCAAATTTGGCTGTTTGTGAATGCAATGAGTACGAATTTATCCAAAGTTACGAATTATCTGAAATAACGAATGCCGCATCTAAACGAATGGAACGTAACAATCTAATAATAATAAATAACAATAATAATAATAAAACATTTTTATTATTATTATTTATTATTAATTTGTTCCATTTCATTTGTTTAGATGTGGCATTCGTTATTTCGGATAATTCGTAACTTCAGATAAATTTGTATTCGTTACGTGCACAAACAGCCAAATTTGAAAGGAAATTCCAATACCTATAATTTAATAGTTAGTTATTATTTCGAATTTTACTTCTTTTCTTTTTTTTCAGATTTTCAAATTTTCGGATTTTCGAATTTTTGAATTTCCGAATTCCGAAAATCCAAAAATTTGGAAATCCAGAATTGGAAAATTTGGTAATTCGAAATTTTGGAAATCCGAAAATTCGAAATGCGGAAATTCGAAAATTCAGAAATTCAAACATTCAGAAATCCAAAAATTCAAAATTCAGAAATTTGGAAATTCAAACATTCAGAACTCCGAAAATTTGAAATTCGGAAATTCGAAATTCGAACATTCAGAAATCCAAAAATTAGAAATTCGGAAATTTGGAAATTCAGAAATTCGAACATTCGGAAATCCGAAAATTCAAAAATTCGGAAATCTGAAAATTCGGAAATTTGAAAATCCAAATTTTCGGATTTCCCAATTCCAAATTTCCGAAAAAAGCAATAAAACGAATGAGATGAAAATGAACAAATTTTTTGTCAGTGCACAAGTCTAGAATACATTTTGCACAAACCTTATTAGGAGAGTTGATTTTTTTTTTTTTTTGTTATGGAATAAGTTTTATAACAGACATTTTTTTCCCAAATGTTTGTTTATAGCGCAAAAAAATAAAATAAATAAATAAATGAATAAAAAACCCATTGGTGATCAAATGCCACCAAATTAAAGCTCTATTTGTGGGAAAATAATGAAATAAATTTAATTTGTGTACAGCGTTGTATGGCCACGCAATTGAAGCAAAAAAAAAAGGTCTGGTCATAAAGGGGGTTAAATCTTCAGGAAGTCAAGTGGTTAAGAAAGCCACTTTAGTAAACTGCTGCTGCTTGCAGGTTAGCTGTGCCTGTGGTTGCCTTGTAGAGCTCCGCAATAATGATATGACAGTACTGTACAGTACAGAGGCTTTGTACTCATTCAGAAAAACAAAATTTCTAGGAGCGAAAGTCCTGCTTCTGGCCACAACACTGTATACTGTATACTGATGCTACATACAGTTTATCCAACGTTCACAGCAGGTGAATCTGTTAGTGAAGCTGATAGCTTTTTTTGGACCAGCTTGGTCTTAACTAACTACAGTACTTTAAAGTGACAAAAAATGGAGTTTGGATTTAATGCAGCTTGGGAACAAATTATATTATAAACCTTATACTGTATATTACAACCAAGTTTTAGGGCATAGTGTATACTAAAAATGTCATGTATTTTAAAAAATAACATCAGCATTTGTTCATTTACTGTGTGGACTTATTTGAATTTTTTTATGTGTCTGGCTTTGTTTATTCTGTAGTCAAGTGTCTAATTCCATATTTTGGACAGATGCCAGTTCTCACCAGGCACCACTGTGCTATCAGACTCATGGAAAGATTGTTTCGTGCAAAGGAGTATCAAATCAACAATTAAACCATTACTTGTTCCTGTTTGGAGATATATTTGTCTAATTTCTGCTCCATGCAATCAACTGTCCTCAGCGCCCCCAGAGGTCTCAGGAGTGATTATAAGGCTCCATGCTCACTGGAGCTCATAAACGGCCGTTCTGAACGTCGGATTGCTGGCAGGAATGCGCTGCTTTAAAAACGTGATTTTATCAGCATTTTGCATTGCCTTTAATGCACGTTTAGTGGCGCTAGCTTTCAGCCGCGTTTCTCTGCTCCCTATGGGAGCCTATTGATTTGAATAGAAGTCGCACCAGAGGTCGGATCATCATGATCCGACTTGCGGTGCGTCTTCTGTGCTGAGGATGAAGGGGAACCCCTGCCAAAATGAAAAACAAAAAATTGGCATGGGGTTCCCCCCTCAGACAATACCACAAAAAAAAGAGGACAGAAATGGGACTTTGTATGAGCTAAAAAAAAACAAAAACTAAGAAACATACCCGCTAAGCTCATACACTTCATACCACTATTCATTACTTCACTCATTCACAAATATAGGCTCATTTCATTACTTCAACACATTCATTTCACATGGTTTCATTTTCCTACCCTTGCAGAGCAGTGTGGACTGTTAAGCATACACAAGAATCACATGGTCGTGACATGGTCACCTGGTCTTCACCTGGCTGCTGTCTCTGGATGGGATTCCTCACTTCAGCCCTGGGGGGAGATGATCATCCTTGTCCTTCTTCTTCCCTTGGATTTAAGGCTGGGTGTCACCATTTGGCCATACTCTAAGTTACACACCTTTATTTTGAGAGATTGTTCTCTGTTTAAAGAATATCCTATACTTATAGATATCACTGATTTCATTTCAGAGCATTTTACTCCAGATGATTAGCCTGAGCCATGAAACGTGCACTGAATTATATCGAACTGATGCTTAAATTAAATTTTGGCTCACCATGAAAAATCGATCATGTTCATTGAACTTTTATGAATGAATGAGTGTCCTTTTGTAACTATAATGCTTATTATGTTTTATCTTACTCTGTATAACTATTACATATTCATGCAAATGTATTATATTAGATTGTGTCCTGTATTACAGATTGACACCTTCTATAATGTGATTTGTCATTAATAAACAATTTTATAAATGAACTGAATAAGGTATGCATTCAGTGACTTGCCTCATATAAAGTCCCATTTCTGTCCTCTTTTTGTTGTATACATATCAGGGATGGAGGCTTGTCATTGCTACAATTAGGTTGTGTTAGGTCGCATCCACTATGTATCCTCAGACAATACCAGGCCCTTCAGTCTGGTATGGATTTTAAAAGGAACCCCCTTCGTCGAAAAAACTGTGTGGGGGTCCCCCCAAAATCCATACCAAACCCTTATCCGAGCACGCAGCCCGGCCGGTCAGGAAAGGGGGTGGGGACGAGCGAGCGCCCCCTCACTCCTGAACCGTACCAGGCCGCATGCCCTCAACATGGGGGTAGGTGATTTGGGGCAGGGGGCGCTGCACCCCCCACCCCAAAGCAACTTGTCCCCATGTTGATATGGACAAGGGCCTCTTCCCGACAACCCTGGCCCTTGGTTGTTAGGGTCTGCGGGCGAGGGGCTTATTGGAATCTGGGAGCCCCCTTTAATAAGGGGCCCCCAGATCCCAGCCCCCCACCCTATGTGAATGTGTATGGGGTACATCGTAGCCCTACCCATTCACCTGGAAAAAAAAGTGTAAAAAATAAAACACACTACACAGGTTTTTAAAGTAATTTATTAGGCAGCTCCGGGGTCTCTTCTGCCTTTGGGGGTCTCTTCCTTGTTCTCCGCGCTCTCCGGCCTTTTCTCCTGCTCTCCAGTGTATTCTGCCAGGCTCCTCCGCTATCTTCTGCTCTTTTGCCTGTTCTTCTCCGTCGTCTTCTTCCCTCTGCTCTTCTTCCGATATTGACACAATGCTCTCTCCCGCTGTAATGTCGGGTGTGCGGTGCGCAACGACTTATATTGGCATGGGGCGCAGTCACCAGGTGATGTCATCAGGTGACCCCACCCCCTTATGAGGTCACCGTCCCATCATGCCCCGGGTAGTGACGTCATAAGGGGGCGGGGTCACCGGGTTTGGTATGGCATTTGGGGGGACTCCCACTGTGTTTTTTCAGTGAAGGGGAGTTTCCCTTAAAATCTATACCAGACCGAAGGGCCTGGTAGTGTCCGAGGGGGAAACCCCACGCCAATTTTTTTTTTCATTTTGGCGGGGGTTCCCCTTCATCCTCAGCACACAAGTCGCACTGCAAGTCAGATCATGATGATCCGTCTTCTGGTGCGACTTCTATTCAAATCAATGGGCTCCCATAGAGAACCATTGATTTTGAATAGAGGCAGAGAAACGCCGAACGAGGCTTAACGTTCTTTTTACAGCGTTAACCCTCGTTTAACACCTTTTACCGGTGTCTGGTGTTTCCAGTACTGCTCTTGAACGCGATTTGATTGGGTTCAGAAAACAGCCCATAAACTCCACTGCTGATAAACATCCAAAAACGTCCATATATGCATGGACACATAGGATAACATAGAGTGGAGTTTATGGGCTTTTAAAAAAAAACGCCCAAACTCCAAAAAAAAAAAGCCGTTTATGAGCGTCTTCTGCACTAGTACTTTTACAACCATAGCAAGACTACCTCAACGGAATATTCCTATAAAAACAATTGCATAATGTCCACTTTTATGTCTGCCTGGAAAGAGTCCAGTACTTTTCTGCCTTGCAATTCATTTCTGAGGAAAAATGTACAGCACAGGAAATATCTCATTGTTTAGAAAAAGTCAATAACTTTGTTATGTATATTATTATTTTTATACACATAAACAAGATTGCATTGGGTTCAACAACCTCACCCAAGACACTGCAAAAAGTAGGGATGATATTGGTACATGTGCTAACTAGGAATGGGAAGAACGAACCCCTGTTTGGTTCGGAACAGAACTTCCGAACACCGCGAATGTTCGGACCCGAATAACGAACCCCATTAAAGTCAATGGGACCCGAACGTCAAATATCAAAAGTGCCCATTTTGAAGGCTTAAATGCAAGTAATTAGGCATACAATGGTTATAGGGGTCCGGGTCCTGCCCTGGGGGACATGGATCAATAAAAAAAAAGTTTGTGAAAAACATCATTTTTAAATGAGCAGTGATTTTTTATTTTTAAAGTGAAAGCCTAAAAATGAAAAATTCCAATATAGTGCTGGGGGGGGGGGGGGGGGGGGTCCCCTTATGCCGCGTACACACGACTGGACTTTACGGCATACTTGGTCCGGCGAACTGGAGTCCGTCGGACAATTCCATCATGTGTGAGCTCCAGCGGACTTTTTTTCCAAAAAAAAGTTTGACGGACCTAGAAATGAAACATGTTCTTTTTGACGGACTCGAGTCCGGTCGACAAAGTCCGCTCGTCTGTATGCTAGTCCGACGGACAAAAAACAACGCTAGGGCAGCTATTGGCTACTGGCTATGAACTTCCTTGTTTCAGTCCGGTCGTACGTCATCACGTATGAATCCATCGGACTTTGGTTGATTGTGTGTAGGCAAGTCCGTTCATTCGGAAAGTCCATCGTAAAGTCAGTCGAAAAGTCCGCAGGAAAATGTATGCCGTAAAGTCCGGTCGTGTGTACGTGGCATTAGTCTAACTGTAAAGTGGCAGATCTGTACCATGTCTAGAATCTGCTGCACAATAATTGAATTTATAAAGCCAAAAAAATGACATTTTTCCTGCAAGCTGCCTTTATTTTGCTCAGCAACAGCTGGGGAGCCAGTGTGTATGATGAGGCCAGAATGTAGTGTACTGGGAACAAGATTAGAGATTTTTTGGATACATTCTGGTTTTACTTTGACTTTGTATAGAAGTAACGGGTGCATAAAAATTGGTCTTTGGGTGTCGGTGGCGCCTTCCCACCGTAACCCTTTAGAGGTACCCTTGATGAAAGCAAGAATTGGCCTTGCTGTAAAAAATTGCAATGATATACACCTGTCAAACCGGTGCAGAAAAATTACTCTTTGGGTGTTGGGGGCACCTTCCCACTGTAACCCTATTAAGGTGCTCTTGATGAAGGCAAAAAAAATTGCAATGATGTATATGGTTGGTGTTTTTGCCACATTACACTCCTTTTTCCAGGTAATCCTTTCTGGCTTCCCCCACAAACTTTCTCCCTTTTCTCTTTTTCGTGCCATTTTTTTCCCCTATCATCTTGCACTGATCCTACAATTTGTCATTCTTCCCTGTCTCTGACCGCCACATGCACTAGTATACTTTTCCTACCAGTCACACTGTATATATTTATACGGTTTATTTATATTTACCATATATCCCCTCCTCTTATAGATGGCCACCACGTGGATCACACCAATTTTGAAACTCATGGGGTTGCATCCCTGGGGACTAGTGTCTGTTACTGGATTTCCACCGTTGTGTTTCTGGGATAGTCCACCTCCCTGGGGCTGATGTTTCTTCGGCCGGCCCCCAGCCCTCCATGCCTATGCCCAAACTTATAGGATTATCTGTAAGTAATTCTGAGAATCGGGTTATACCCCCTTTTCCCTCCCCCCCCCTCCTCTCCCTCTACATAGACCTATTATATATTTTCTTTCAACATATATATTTTTAATATTTATAGACACGTACCTCATATTTGCTCCTGAAGAGTGGCAGTCGCCACGAAACGCGTCGAGCCAATAGATGTCCTTTCGTCAATACTATATTATTATCATTTTACTACCTTATACACCCACTGGACTGTACCAATCAATAACGGCTATAACTATTTATCACTTCAGTGAATTTGGTTATCTACAATGTTTACAGTATGAACCAATTATGTTGTCTTACTATGGGATTGTGAGTCAATAGTTGCCCCCTTATGTCCACAATTGCATCATTACCTTATCTTACATATCAATTCGATTTTTCTAATTAACCAAGATTACTATCAATCATCATAGAGACCTGTCTTTTATGAATCTGTTTTCTACATATTTATAGTATGTACCAATCATGTTATTGATTGTATTTTTGCTATATCATATGTACAATTGGAGACTTGTCTCTAATGAATTCGGGTTTTTATAGTATCTAGTATGAATTATGTTTTGATTTTTACTTCTGTCATAATTTACATACCATTAAACCATTTAATGCCAATTGATGTTATGTGATGCTTCTATGCAACGTTTTTGGTTCTATTATATTTTGGGTACTTGCCATATTCATTGCTACCGTGGTATCTCCTGGGGTGCACGTTTCATATAAAGTCCCACTTTTTTTCTTTTTTTGTTGAAATCTGTACGTAGATGCACTTTAATCAATGTGAAGAGGTGTTTGTTGCTCTTTAATTTGAGTACTCACACTAAACAGACACACTCCATGGATACAATATAATATACTGCAATATAATGCGCCAAACGTACAGTGATGCACAGAACTAAATGGCGTTAAACTGGCAGTAACGCACAAAACTATATGGCGTTAACCTGTAGTAACGCACACAGAACTATATGGTGTTAAACTGGCAGTAACGCACGCAAACCAATATGGCGTTAAACTGCCAGTAACGCACGCAAAACAATATGTCGTTAAACAGGCAGTAACGCACGCAAAACTATATGGCATTAAACTGGCAGTAACGCATGCAAAACTATATGGCGTTAAACTGGCAGTAACGCATGTAAAACGATATGACGTTAAATTGGCAGAAACGCACGCAAAACTATATGGCGTTAAACTGGCAGTAGCACAATCAAATAGACGGTGTTCAACCGTAACTACACTGAAGCTATCTGAACTGTCCCTACTCTAGCAATATACTAATGTCAAGATTACGGACACGGTCTCACTACACTACACTGAAACTATCTGAGCTGTCCCTACTCTAGCTGCACACTATGAAAAGCTGAATGATGGTCCTCCTCTCTACACTCACACTATCCCTAGACTGACACTAAACTAATATTCTACACTGACAATTGAAGCAAAATAGCACAGTATAGCACACTAACTAATAGCACTGAACAGAGCCCTGTTCTATCTCTCTCCACACCAAAATCACAATGAAAATGGTTGCCATTTTTTTGTTTTCAGGTACGCCATTCAGCTGCAGCGCGGATTTATTTATCTTGACAGCAACAGCGTTTGCTCCCACGATACATAAAGCCGTGACTCCAGCGCTGTCGGAGGTGATATATGCCGAATCATCGGGGCAGCAGGGGCGGAGGAGCGATTTGCTCCTAACTTTTGGGGTGGATGCCCCCATGCTTCGGCATATATAAATGGTGCATGTATGCCTATCATTAGAAGTGGGTGGATGAAGGGAGGTATTCTAATGGTGGGCATACCCATCAATCAATCTCTTTTTTTCGTTCAGCCCACAGGCTGTATGAAAAAAAAAAAAATTACAATATATGCCCAAAAAAGACCAGCAACGTACTGGTATGTTGCTGGACTTTGAGTGGTTATACCAGAATGATGCCTGCAGGTTTAGGTATCATTCTTTTCAGCCAGTGGTCGGCTTTCATGTAAAAGCAATCCTAGCTGCTAATTAGCCTCTAGACTGCTTTTACAAGCAGTGGGAGGGAATGTCCCCCCCTCCCACCTTCTTCCATGTTTTTCTCTGGCTCTCCTGTCCCAACAGGGAACCTGAGAATGCAGCCGGTGATTCGGCCAGCTGACCATAGAGCTGATTAAAGACCAGAATGGCTCCAATCATCTCCATGGCCTAAGAAACCAGAAGCTACTAGCATTTCATGACTTAGATTTTGCCAAATGTAATCAGAGCCATTGGGAAATTGGGAAAGCATTTTATCACACTGATCTTGGTGTGGTCAGATGCTTTGAGGGCAGAGGAGAGATCTAGGGTCTAATAGACCCCATTTTTTTCAACAAAGAGTACCTGCCACTACCTATTTCTATCATAGGGGATATTTACATTTCCTGACATAACAATAAAATGATAAAAAAAAATGAAAGGAACAGTTTAAAAATAAAATAAAAAAGCAAAAAAAAGCAAAAAAAAAAAAAGCACCCCTGTCCCCCCCCCCCTGCTCTTGCGCAAAGACGAATGCAAGCGTTGGTCTGGCGTCAAATGTAAACAGCAATTGCACCATGCATGTGAGGTATCACCACGAGGGTCAGATCGAGGGCAGTAATTTTAGCAAATTTAAAGCATGTAATGTTTGGTATCCATGTACTCCGCCTAAGATCATCTTTTTTATTTTATCAAACATTTGGGCAATATAATGTGTTTTAGTGCATTAAAATTAAAAAAAGTGTGTTTTTTTCCCAAAAATGCGTTTGAAAAATCGCTGCACAAATACTGTGTGAAAAAAAAATGAAACACCCACCATTTTAATCTGTAGGGCCTTTGCTTTAAAAAAAATATATAATGTTTGGGGGTTCAAAGTAATTTTCTTGCAAAAAAAATAATTTTTTCATGTAAACAAATAGTGTCAGAAAGGGCTTTGTCTTCAAGTGGTTAGAAGAGTGGGTGATGTGTGACATAAGCTTCTAAATGTTGTGCATAAAATGCCAGGACAGTTCAAAACCCCCCAAATTACCCCATTTTGGAAAGTAGACACCCCAAGCTATTTGCTGAGAGGCATGTCGAGTCCATGGAATATTTTATATTGTGACACAAGTTGCTTCTCCTGAGTACGGGGATACCACACGTGTGAGACTTTTTGGGAGCCTAGCCACATATGGGACCCCAAAAACCAAGCACTGCCTTCAGGGTTTCTAAGGGTGTAAATTTTGGTTTCACTCCTCACTGCCTATCACAGTTTTGGAGGCCATGGAATGCCCAGATTGCACAACCCCCCCCCCCCAATGACCCCATTTTGGAAAGTAGACACCCCAAGCTATTTGCTGAGAGGTATGGTGAGTATTTTGCAGACCTCGCTTTTTGTCACAAAGTTTTGAAAATTGAAAAAAGAAAAAAAAGATACATTTTTCTTTTCTTACTTCATTTTCAAAAACAAATGAGAGCATGCCTCTCAGCAAATAGCTTGGGGTGTCTAATTTCCAAAATGGGGTCATTTGGGGGGGTTTGTGCCATCTTGGCATTTTATGGCCTTCAAAACTGTGATAGGTAGTGAGGAGTGAAATCAAAAATTTACGCCCTTAGAAATCCTGAAGGCGGTGATTGATTTTCGGGGCCCCGTACGCAGCTAGGCTCCAAAAAAGTCCCACACATGTGGTATCCCCATACTCAGGAGAAGCAGAAGAATGTATTTTGGGGTGTAATTCTGCCCATGGCATGTTTGAGCAATATATCATTTAGTGACAACTTTGTGCAAAAAAAAAAAAAAAAAGTTTGTCATTGTCCCGCAACTTGTGGCAAAATATAAAATATTCCATGGACTCAACAACATGCCTCTCAGCAAATAGCTTGGGGTGTCTACTTTCCAAAATGGGGTCAATTGGGGGGGGTGAACTGTCCTGGCATTTTATGGCCTTCAAATCTGTGATAGGTAGTGAGGAGTGAAATCAAAAATTTACGCCTTTAAAAATCCTGAAGGCGGTGCTTGGTTTTTGGGGCCCCGTACGCGGCCAGGCTCCCAAAAAGTCCCACACATGTGTAATCCCCATACTCAGAAGAAGCAGCTAAATGTATTTTGGGGTGCAATTCCACATATGCCCATGGCCTGTGTGAGCAATATATCATTTAGTGACAACTTTTTATAATTCTTTTTTTTTGTCATTATTCAATCACTTGGGACAAAAAAAATTAATATTCAATGGGCTCAACATGCCTCTCAGCAATTTCCTTGGGGTGTCTACTTTCCAAAATGGGGTCATTTGGGGGGGGGGGGGGTTGTACTGCTCTGCCATTTTAGCACCTCAAGAATTGAGATAGGCAGTCATAAACTAAAAGCTGTGTAAATTCCAGAAAATGTACCCTAGTTTGTAGACGCTATAACTTTCGCGCAAACCAATAAATATATGCTTATTGACATTTTTTTTTACCAAACACATGTGGATGAATACATTTTGGACTAAATTTATGACTAAAATTGAGTTTATTGGATTTTTTTATAACAAAAGTAGAAAATATCGTTTTTTTTCAAAATTTTCGGTCTTTTTCCATTTATAGCGCAAAAAATAAAAACCGCAGAGGTGATCAAATGCCATCAAAAGAAAGCTCTATTTGTGGGAACAAAAGGACTTAAATTTGGTTTGGGTACAGCATTGCATGACCGCGCAATTAGCAGTTAAAGTGGCGCAGTGCCAAATTGTAAAAAGTGCTCTGGTCAGGAAGGGGGTAAATCCTTCCGGGGCTGAAGTGGTTAATTGGGTTATGGGTTTACTGCAGGTCAGGGCTGGATGACTCATACAGGTACGTCTCTGGTGCCGCTCCCTGGTCCTTGGAGGGTGGAGGCCAGGAGGGTTGATCTGCATACTAAGGCATGCCATACACAATGTAAATTTGTTTCCTAGTGGAGAGAGAGTATCACCGCTCCAGGTGGGTCAGATCAAGGTAAAAGGCATCTCCTTCAGCCTAGAAGTCCAGGTGCTGGTAATGCTATGGCAGTTAGACATCAAAGAAATTCTGAATAGCCATACTCCAAAATATCCAACACGTAAGCTTTATTCCACTTTGTTGTGACCTGTAATTTGGATGACACCTTATTGAATAAAGGCAAATATATTGGAGTGCGGCTGTCCAGAATTTCTTTGATGTCTAAATTTGTTTCCTGCAACCACGAGTTGGCTGACAGGGGGGTCTCTACCTTGTACTGGAGCTTGGGCTGGCAGATGCACAGAAAAAAACTCCTCCATGCTCTGTGTAATAGAACACTGCAAGTGAAGAGAAGACTGTGATAATGAACCAGATAGGCAACCAAAGATGATCCTACTACACACCCAATGTGAGTAATGCTTACCAGATGTAAATGACTGCTGAATTACAGGTGGTCAAACAGGGCACAGGGAAAAAGGATCTCCCTCAAACCATAAGTGGTTCACTCCGCTCACATAGCTCAAGCGATACTCAAAAACAAAAACAGAAAGGCGCATCCATAGTGCAGTATGAAAAAAAAAACTATTTATTGGTATAGTTAAAGGGTGCACTTATGAGAATCAGGATAAAATCAGCATAAAAAACAATCCAGATACATGACAGAAGTTTGCGGTGTTCCTACGGGCTTCCCTCCAGGCTCACTCGTACAACGACCACATAGAGATGGATCACGTGATGATGTCACCATCATAGACCCCTTCCTATGCGTTTCGTCAAAAAGAACGTCATTTGGGGATAGACCGGAGTGACATATCATCACATGTGTCGACTATATATAGGACAGCGGCGCCATGTTCACTGTTGGCCACTGTCTTCCCATAATAAATGACACAGTATGAATTAATGCCATTAGTAGAGGAAAAAAGCCTGCATAAAAACAAAAGATTACTGCCATCTAGTGGGATAGAAAAAATACATATATAATAACATTATGTGTGGGGTATAGGCATATACCCAGGAGTAACAACATTCTGCTTCAGGACAGATTTGCTCCCCTTTCTAACCATGGGGAAGATAGATATGAGGATGAATATGTCATCACTAGACACCCCAATCAGTCCGGGGTGGGGGCATCTCCCATACCAGAGAAGAGGGGGTCAGGATTCCTCCTCATATTTTAGGAGGGATGGACAACCACATTTTTTTCCCTATGGGCAATACCAAAGCCAAAAGGGGATATGAAGAAAGAGAAGTACCAGAGGGGGGAGGAAAGAAAAGAAAGTATTAAATATGAGTGGAATTTTTAATTTGAGTTTGGTTCACCTGTCACAAGAGGAGCAGAAAGTTCTCAGTCAAGGACTAAAGTTCACACCACCTTGTAAGCTTAACAAATTTGAGACCTTATTTGTTCGCAAAAATGACCATTAAAAGATATATTATTGCTAACTCCATCAGTAATCAAGTTTCAACACATATGTTTTCATTGTATATTGAAATTTAGCTACTGGTCATAATTATTTTTGGTTTGGGGGCAACTTTTATTTACAAAATCATTACAAAATGGTTTCGCTATGGGTGCTAAATTGACACCGAGCCTAGTGAATGTATTTATGGCTCGCTGGGAGAGGGAGGTTATCGGGGATACCCCGCCCAGAGAATTAAGTCTCTGGAGGAGGCACATTGATTATGTCCTTCTCCTCTGGGAAGGTGACTTATCTTCCCTTGAGGTGTTCTTTGGGAATCTGAATCAAAATGATAGGGGAATCTCTTTAAAGTATGAGGCTAGTAGTTTTCAGATACACTTCCTGGATCTAAATGTCCAGGTTAGAGAAGGTCAACTAATTACTACAACCTATTTCTAGGAAACAGATCGTAATGCTTATATCCCCCTGTCAAGTTGTCACCATGCATTCTGGTTAAATGTAGTTCCCAAAAGTCAATTTCGACGCATCAGACACAATTGCACAGACATCTTGGATTTTTACCAGCAGGCCACTGTTCTGAAATCTAGATTTTTTGAGAAGGGCTACTCTGAAGAAACTATTGATGATACCATCACTTTGGTTGCGAATATGGATAGGGGGGCCATGTTACGCTGGGAGACAGTGGCTACTGAGAGGTCTGTTGATAACAGATTTGGATGGTCCTTGATTACCAGTTATTCTAATCAGCATTTTTCTAATAGAAAAATAGTCAAGAAACATTGGGGTAAGATAAGGTGCTTGGCCCCATACTTCCTAACCACCCTATTATAGTATATAAAGGTGCTCCAGCCTTGCGATATAAGATTGCTCTCAATATTATTAATTCCCCAAAAACTCTTTCAGGCTATGTAAGGCTTTTTCCCTTGTAGAAAGGGGAATATTTGTCAAATCAACTCCTTTAGAGGGAGAAGGTGCTTATCTTTTTAGTTAACACAAACGCAAAAAAATTATGATATCAATGCATTTATTACATGTACTTCAAAACATGTTGTCTACATGATCCAATGTCCGTGTTCTAAGCAGTACATTGGACGCACTAAACATGCATTTCATGTACATTTGGTTGAACAAGTTGGCAATATTAAACAAGGTTTTAAAGAACATAATTTATCTAGACATTATGCTAGACATCATGGCAGGAATCCAGCGGGTACTTTTTTTTTAACCTTAGACAAGGCTTTGCCCTATTGGAGGGGAATTAATATGATCAGAGCTATGTCTAGGCTGGATGTATATAAATGTGCCGTGCTACTCCTAACCAACAATCAATACAACCTAAACTGTAAAGTAATCTGGATGATATATGTAACATAAAACAGTGAATTACAAAATAATCCAATCTAATATAAAGTGCTCGTAAAATAATGATCCAATCTTAATGTAAAGTGCTCGTGCTCCGTGAATCACACACAGTCCATAATGATATGAATATAATCAACACAGTCCATATAAACGCGTAAGGCGTGGCCTCTTGGTATGCATACGTCCTTTTTTACTTCTGTCTTTTGTCCTGCACTTCCGGTTTCGGCAGACGGCTGTGGAACGCAAGCCGCTCACACTGCACTGTCTGCGGCTTCTCACATGGAGCCAGCCGGCAGAGTGCTATTTGTTTTTAGCCTTTGAGTTTTTTATTTTATTCATTTCTTTTTGTTGTTAACTTGAGTTTAATAAATATATTCGGAATCACACTATGAGGCTCTTCTCTTCTCCCTGCACATGGTAATTGTTCCGGATGGATGCCTTTTGAAAGCGATTTGGAAACTAGGTGGTGAGGGGGACACCAACCGCTTGGATCATCGGATTTTCTACATGCTCATTACCCCTGCAGGGGTTGGGCGCTCCGGTGAGTGGGGGCACTAGAGGGGACTCCACACAGGACAGTATATACTCATTGGGACGGACTTACCCGCAACCTTTGAAGATACACCAGCTTGCTGCATAAGAACTGTTTATTTACACTGAACGATAGAATTATTATTCACGGCTATTTTTATATACATTTTTTGAAATAATTTTTTCTGGTTGCCTGGACTTTTATTTTCTTTTTGGTTCTTTTTAACTTTTTTGATTCTCTTTGTGCACTAAGATTGCTTGCACACTACATGCCGATTGTCCTGTTGTTTTTTTTTTTTTTTTTTTTTTTTTTTTTTAGTTCATATATATTTTCACATTTTTTTCAACACTATTCAGCTTCAGTAGTACACATATTAATTTTCAGTGGGCAACTCGGTGTTTTGTCCTCTCTTTTAGGTACACCCACCCATACCTTTCATTGTACACATATATATTCTTTGTGTTTTTCACACACACACCTGATTGATCATTCACCTTTGGTATTGCTTGGAGTTCTATTTACTAATTCTAGTATTATTTTCAAAAAATTTTTTTTATTTTGGGTAGTCTGCACATTTTTTTGACTATTTTCAGCACATATATCTATTTTCCAATAATAATTTACATTGTGTTACACATCTTACCCACCTAGTATTGGGGTGTTATGTTTTCCTTTTGTTAGGAGTTTGTATAGTTTATTATCATTCTTTATCAGTGAACAGCGCCAATCCCCTATTTCTTCAGATTACATAAAGTGATAAGGTGTCTTCAAGCAATGTGCTCCTCCCCCTTCAGTTGTACCCTCACCTTAAGGGTTTAAAAGATAAGCCAAAAGATGTTTTCAGCAGATATCCTGGACCATCCTTCTATCTCCTATAAGTATACTGGCTGCTGTGTGCTGGTACTCCTCCCTGGTCACCTCCTGCTCCTGATAATAGCCCAGCTTTAAGGGGATACCATTTTTATCCTGGTCACTTCCAATAAGCCTCCTCCCATATGCCACATAGGAAGAATAATAGAGGCATACAATAGTGTGATACCATCTAAAAAATGTTTAATCTTAAAAAACGCTCAAAGTTCATACAACTCACATTTACATAGTAACAGAATGCTTCTAAAGTGCTGTAATGCTGTGGTGGTGAGGGGGAGATAGGGTCACCTAAATCCCGGATCTGTAGCCCCGGTTTCTCAGCGTTCAATCTATCCTCTGCCTCCTCTCCAGATCACTTCCTGCTTTCCACACGTCAGACAATCAGGCTCCTCCTACCGGTTTTGTGACAAATCTCATGACTTCCTCTGTAGCCCCTGCTGTATTAATGTATTGGAAACTCTGATCGCCGCCATTTTGTCATAGCCCCCTGTTATAATCTAATATTGACGGCGATCTGTTTATATTACACCCTAAGGTGTATGTATTCTATAGCAAATTGATTCCTCTTATAGATGTAAATAGAGAGGGGAATACTATAACTATTAGAGACCCGCTGGATTTTTGATATGAAAATCGAAATGTCGACTGGAACATAAATTGTTTTATTAATAATGACTTTATTATTTTGTCATTTATTTTAGAGTTTTTTTGTTTTTTGATTATTTTTAACTGATATAAAATGTGTTTTGTACTGCGGTGTTCCTGTGGATTTAGCTTCCCTAGACCTAGAGGTCTCTGGTTTGTCTCTGTTTTTATTAAAATGTGTATTTTTTTTCTATCCCACTAGATGGCAGTAATCTTTTGTTCTTATGCAAGCTTTTTGTCTCTACTAATGGCATTTATTCATACTGTGTCATTTACTGTGGGCAGACAGTGGCCAGCAATTAAGATGGTGCCGCTGTCCTACAGTATCTCACAAAAGTACACACCTCATATTTTTGTAAATATTTTATTATATCTTTTCATGTAACAACACTGAAGAAATTACAGTTTGCTACAATGTAAAGTAGTGAGTGTACAGCTTGTATAACAGTGTAAATTTGCCGTTCCCTCAAAATAACTCAACACACAGCCATTAATGTCTAAACTGCTGGCAACAAAAGTGAGTACACTTTGGACCCAATTTGGACATTTTCACTTAGGGATGTACTCACTTTTGTTGCCAGCGGTTTAGACATTAATAGCTGTGTGAGTTAATTTGAGTGGACAGCAAATTTACACTGTTATACAAGTTGTACACTCACTACTTTAAGTTGTAGCAAAGTGTCATTTCTTCAGCGTTGTCCCATGAAAAGATATAATAAATATTTACAAAAATGTGAGGGGTGTACTCTCTTTTGTGAGATACTGTATATATATATAGTTGACACACGTGATGATACGTTAATCCAGCCTATCCCCAGATGACATTCTTTGTGACAAATCGTGTACAGTGGGGCCTATGACGGTGACGTCATCACGTGATCCATCTCTGAGTGGTCGATGTATATTGTACGAGTGAGTCCGGAGGGAAGCCCATAGGAACGCTGCAAACTTCTATCATGTATCTGGATTGTTTTTTATGCTGATTTTATCCCTGATTCTCATAAGTGCGATCTTTAATTAAACCAATAAATTGTTTTTTTGCATACTGCACTATGGAAGCGCCTTTCTGTTTTTGTTTCTGAGTATAACTGGAGCTACTGTATGTGAGCGGAGTAAGCCACTTATAGTTTGAGGGAGACCTTATTTCCCTGTGCCCTGTTTGACCTACTGTAATTCAGCGGTCATTTATATCTAGTAAGCAGTTTGCATTACTCACATTGGGTGTGGAGTAGGATTGTCTCTGGTTGCCTATCTGGTTCATTATCACAGTCTTCTCTTCACTTGCGGTGTTCTATCACACGGAGCACGGAGGAGGTTTTTTCTGTGCATCTGCTCCTAAGGACAATTTCTCTTAAGCTCATATGTCTTTTCAAACTTCATGAGTTTATAATTTCACAAACTGTTTCTAGCCCGTGAGTGCTTCTGCTCCCAGCAAACAAGTGACTCAAGTCCAGAGCATGCTTCGCTTAGCAGCAGTTAGGAGCACTGTGCAGCCAGCATTTTAGGCCTCTGAGTCCTCAAACGACCGTCCAGAGCAGCACTGTGCATTACAGGCCTCCCGACCTTGCCACAGAAAATGAAAGAGAATTTGAACCAGCATTTTGCTTCATTCTTAGATCCAACTGATGAAATGTTCTCGCCACTTGCAGCAGCTGCTTGTTTTGTCAACCCTACTGTTAGTGAAATGCTTGTTGTTGTGGCGGCTGAGAATATTCAGGAACTGCTTAAAAACGCAGAGGAGTATGCCGTAAGAAAATAATCATTGCCCCACACACAAGATGAAAAATTGTCTGAAGATGATGTGGAACAGGAGAATATAGCAATGCCCTGTGTTATAAACACGTGAATTACTGATAGTTACATAGTTAGTCAGGTTGAAAAAAGACACAAGTCCATCAAGTTCAACCAAGAAAAAAATAAATAAATAAAATCCCATATACACAAACCTATACCCACAGTTTATCCAGAGGAAAGCGAAAAACCCCAGCAAAGCATGCTCCAATTTTCTACAGCAGGGGAAAAAATTCCATAAGCCGCGTACACACGAGCGGAATGTCCGACAGAAAAAGTCCGACGGAAGTTTATCATCGTTTATTCCGATTGTGTGTGTGCCTCATCTGACTTTTATTTTTCGAAAATTCTGACGGACATAGAAATAGAACATGTTCTAAATATTTCCGACGGAACCAATTCCTATCGGGAAAAACGCTCGTCTGTATGCTGTTCCGACGGACCAAAAACGACGCTTGCTCTGAAGCAAGTACGAGACAGAAGCTATAGGCTACTGGCTATTGAACATCCTTTTTCTAGTCCCGTCGTACATGCTGTACATCACCGTGTTCTGGACGGTTGGACTTTGGTCAGACCGTGTCGAGGCAAGACCGCTTGAATGGAATTCCGTCGGAGTTCTGTCGGAGAAACCTTCGGAGTTTATACCGATGGCAAAAACTGGTCGTGTGCACGCGGCATTACTGATCCCTTGAGAGGCAATCGGATTTTCCTTGATCATCTTTACCTATAAATGTTAGTACCCAGTTATATTGTGTACATTTAAGAAAGAATCCAGGCCTTTTTTAAAGCAATCTACTGAGCTTGCCATAACCACCTCTGGAGGAATTCTATTCCACATTCTCACAGCTCTTACTATGAAGAAATCTTTCTGTATTTGGAGATGAAATCTTTTTTCCTCTAGATGTAAAGAGTGCCCCCTTGTCCTCTGTGATGACCTTAAAGTGAATAAATCAACACCAAGTTCACAATATGGATCACTTATTTATTTGTACGTTGATCATATCCCCCCTTAATCTCCTCTTCTCAAGAGGGAATAGATTCAGTTCCTCTAATCTTTCCTCATAGCTGAGCTCCTCCATGCCTCTTATCAGTTTGGTTGCCCTTCTCTCCACTTTTTCCAGTTCCCCCATATCCTTTTGAAAACTGGTGCCCAAAACTGAACTGCATATTCCAGATGAGGTTTTACTAATGATTTTGTACAGGGGCAAAATGATATCTCTCTCTCTGGAGTCCATACCTCTCTTGATACAAGAAAGGACTTTGCTTGCTTTGGAAACCACAGCTTGGCATTGCATGCGTATTCTTAGCCCCCAAGTGCATTACTTTACATTTATCAACATTAAACCTCATTTGCCACTTAGTTGCCCAATTAGACAGTGCATTAAGGTCAGCTTGTAAGTTGGAGACATCCTGTAAGAACGTTATTCCACTGCATAGCTTGGTGTCATCTGCAAAGACAGAAATGTTACTTTTAATCCCAGACCCTATATAATTTATAAAGGTTTTAAAAAGTAGGGGCCCCAGCACTGAACCTTAGGGTACACCACTGATAACCTTAGACCATTCAGAGTAAGAGTCAGTAACTACTACTCTCTGAATTCTGTCTTTTAGACAATTTTCTATCCATTTACAAACTGATCTTTCCAAGCCTGTAGACTTTACCTTACACATGAGCCACGTGTGGGGAACTGTGTCAAAGGCTTTTGCAAAGTCCAGGTATACCACATCCACAGCCACCCCTCTGTCCAATTATTTACCTCCTTATAAAAAGAAATCAGGTTTGTTTGACAACTTCTGTCTTTCATGATTCCATGCTGTCTGTTGCTTAAAATATTTTTTTCCAACAGGAGCTCGTCTATGTGGTCTTTTATTAAACTCTCCAGTATCTTCCCGACTATAGAAGTTAACTAACAGGTCTATAGTTACTTGGTAAAAACTTTGATACCTTTTTAATTATGGGCAACACATTGGCCCTGCGCCAATCCAGTGGTACTATTTTCTTGTCAAAAGATTTTATTAAGTGTACAAGGGAATACATAACGAATATAATGAGTGAACATATTGTAGTAAAGGAAAGAAGATAAAATTACAGGTTAATAATAATACAGTGTGTGTTAGAATATTATTCCAAATTCATAATTCGGCACTTATAGGTGTTATATTATAATCATGGCAAGCTTGCAAAACATATTTGGTTTTATGATTAATCATGATAAATAGAGTATGTGTGAATGACCTTGATCAATAGATTTGACATGATTCTTCTTCTAAAGCTGAGCATTGCTGGATTTTTCTGGTGTAGCCAATTTGAGTATGACATTTAAAGTTTCTTGGTATAGAATGTCATGAGAAGACAAAAATAGACACGTGTCCACGTAGCTAAAGGAATATACATTGTGGATTATATACTGTTAAGTTAAGTTAGTTTGTAGTTCCAGTCATATTGATAAGTACTACTACAGAGTTACTTAATGTAAAGTTGATAATATGTGTTCATATTATATAGATGTTTGGTTATACGACATTACATGATCAGCATATTACTTCAAATATGGAGTGTTACATGTGGGCTTGTCAATCGTATGCCATATATGACTGTGAGTGCATACTGAAGCTAGCAGAAATGAATATGTGCCATACAAGGTTCTAAATTGGTGTGAGGTTATGACGTTCACACGTTCACATGTAACATATAAAGCCAATGCTTCCATATTGAAGAACACACAGAGACACAGACAGACACACATACACAGACACACACACAGCTACTAGGATAGATACTGACATGTTTACAAGACACTTTGATAAGTTGGGACAGCTGTCAATTCTGCCAGAAGACTAAGAACGTCATTTCCTGTTTCTTCTTGAAGGACACACACAGCATGGAGAAAGACAGCAGCCATGAAGCATACATGCTTTCATAAGCTATTACAGCTTTATAACTTTTTTTTCCTATTTCATATATTTTTACCTACATTGAACTGAACTATTATATTTTTTACATTGTATTTATGATGCCAATTGTGTGACAATAAACTCACACTTTGTTTTAAGTCAGTTTTGCTATCAATGCTATTCATCCTGAAGCGCCTCTGAGATACAAGAATATTTAGATATTAATAATATTCTTCATTTTGGCGAGCCAGACAGTTCCGTCATTTCTCTATTTTTTACGGAAATCTCGATCCTTGCTGAGGGGGGAGAGATTAGCGCAGTTTTGCGAATATTCAAGTCTCGAGAAAAAAGACGGTTCAGAACCTATCAACCAAGAGGCGTTTGTGTGCATCAGATGTGGACAACAGTCCAGCAACAGACGGTTGAAGACGAGAAATTCTTCTAAATACGGTGAGTAAAAGTTATGGAATTTATTGATGAAATAGCTAGAGACAGCAAGCTAGAGTTTAAAGATGTGTCTTTATACCCAAATGACAGTCACTTGTGGAGATATATGTACAATGAATGCTTAAATGCCAATACACAGATTGATAAATCCAGGTTCACTGTACATAAATTACGTAAAAAGATAGCTAATATCTTAAGCTTAGTGAGAATATTTAACAAAATGATTATTAATGTTGATTTACCTGCTAAAAATGTGTGTACATTACAGCAGACAGAATGTAACATTGTACAGAACACAGGGAAACATGAAAATGTGTCCCAAGATTCTCTAAGTTGTTCAAACTGTGAGATTTTTTGTAATTATATAGAGAATCTTGAGGAACAAATTGACTCCAAAACAAATCTTTTGGAAAAACTTCAGAATGACAGTAGATTGACACAGATTGCTGTAATAACTACAGATGACAAAAAGACTGAATCCAAATGTAAGCAACAATCCTCTTATATTCCGGAAAGTACGGATATGGAGAATGTTGACGCTACTGATGAAAAAGAAATGAAACATAAAAACTTATTATGTAGAACTGCAAAACTAAAGTTGCAAATACATGACCAACTTATGAAAGTTTTAAAAGACTTTCCTATTTATGACACTGAGGCAACTGTATTTTCCAATTGGGATTTATTTGAAATGTTTGCGGATCGTTTTAATCTGTCAAATGATCAACGCAATTACATATTTCAGTTGTGGGTTCCTGTTAATTTCGCTAAACGAATTAACACACCTGTTATTGATGACGAAGGTCAGGAAAAACAAAATGACGCGACAGATAGACTGCGACAATTATTGCTATGTATGACCGGTGAGCAAATACCGACCATAGAAATGTTAGATCTTTTACAGACTACTGCAGAAGAAAGTCCAATTGACTTTAGAATGAAATTTTGCAAAGTTTATGAAATGATATTTGGAGTAGATGATGACAATGACCCAGGTTTAAAAATAGCTTTCATAAAAAAATTTAAATACCTTGACCCAACTTCAGTAGCCATAGCGCAGGAACGTCAAAATTTAAATGATATAGTCAGTTTCATTGATAAAATTAGAAGACAATTGAATCAAAGCAAACTGACACATGAGATAGCTATAATTCAATGTGACAAAAATAGTGAGGCTGCAGACATGTCAGAAACGACAGGTCTTAGCAGGAATGACAAGGACAGGTGCAGACAAGTGAGGCAAGGAGAGCCTATCACGTGTCTTTACTGTCATAGATCTGGCCATATGAGAAAACATTGCTGTAAATTTAAGAGAGACTCACAAATAAAAACTAAAGATATGGAGAATGAAAAATCAGCTTTTGTACAACCTGTTTTTTCATGTCAAGATAAAATTTTGACTGAATTGCCTTATGCCACTGAAGTCAAACAGATCAGTAATTTGACTGTTAACAGCAGTTCAGACAAGACTGTCACTGAAAGAGAGGGTTTATTGCCATTGCCAAAAATAGAATCACATCGGGATTCAATTTCTCTGCCATTACAATATGTAGCACCAATTATTTTAGATGAAAATGGTAGGCCATATATACAATGTTTGCTGAATGGTAAAAACATTAATTGTCTCATTGACAGTGGATCTGAGATTAGCCTTACCAAAGAAAACATACCTGTGAAACCAAATTCTCCTATGTGTAATATAGTGGGTTTTAATAATACAGGTAATTCCACTGCTAGACGGGTATCTGATGTAACATTTGAAGTACCTGGATTAGTGAAAACTAACATTAACATTTGGGTATGTCCCAAAGCAGAGAATATACTCGGCATTGATGTAATCAATGAACAAAAATGGGTGATCGATTTGGCTAATAAAAGTATTTGGAAAGATCCATCTAGGCCCAAATCAGTGCTTATTGATCCCTCTGTATACAGTAAAGTTGGTTCCATTACCAATATGTCTACAGAACAAAAATGGCCTGATGTTGATGGTAATTGTGCTCTAAAGGAAGTGGTACAAAGTTTTCCAAGTTTGTGGTCAAAGTTCAAAAATGACATTGGAACTTTGAAAAATACTGAATTGAATATTGAGGGAAAAGATCCAGAACCCCTTAATCAGTATGAGTTACCACTAGAATCAGTTGGTCCACTTTCTGCCATTATTCAGGAGTTTGTACAACTTGGAATTGTAAAGAAAGCTAAATCAGTGGTAAATAACTGTATTTGGCCTATAAAAAATACTGATAATTCATATTCTTTATCAGTTGACTTAAGGACATTGAATAAACATATCACAAATAACCCAGTTCTTCCTGATAAATCTAACTTAAAGTTAAATTTGAATGCCGAGGACAAAGTGTTCTCTGTATTAAAAATTATGAATAGCCATTTTTCCCTTCCGTTAACGAATAGCAGCCAGTACAAACTCGCATTCACATTCAGAAAAGAGACTTATACGTTCACTCGATTAATACCTGGCCTAGGTATTGGTGATGGTATAGTTCATGAATCTATAGCAAAAATACTTTCAAAATTTTCTAGGCCAGACTGTATTTGTCAGTATGTGGATACGATTCTGCTGAGTACTCAGAATATCGATGAACATATGGCTCTTTTGTCTGAGTTGTTTATGATGTTACAGGCTGAAGGTTTAAAATTAAATACGGCAAAAGTCCAGCTCATGAAAAGTCAAGTGAAATACCTTCACATGCAAATTAGTCAAGGAAAGAGACAACTGTTGCAAGAAACAGTTAGAGAGATCACTGCAATCCCACCTCCAACAACTCATAAGGCATTGTGTCAATTTTTGCATAAAATAAATCATTGCAAAGAATTTGTACACTGTTTCGCAGAAAAAGTTAATCCACTATATAATCTTTTGAGAAATAAAGGTAATATAGTTGACCAATGGGGTCCAAATGAGAAAAATGCTTTTGAAATGTTGAAAAAAGATTTGCAGAATGCTCCAGCATTAAGTACAATAGAGGTTTGTTCTGAAGCATCTTTTGTTTTGAAAACTCATGTATCTGAGAATGCCGTCTCAGTAACGTTGTCTCAATTACAAGAAGGTAAGGAGAAAATAATTGCCTATTTCTCCAGAGTTTTATCATTTTTAGAAAAAACTTTTGAGTCAGGTGTAAAGCAACTGCTAAGTGTTTACTATGCAATTAAAGCTACAGAGAGCATAGTGAAATCAAACAAAATCATTGTACAGACACCTGACTGCTCACTAAAAGGTATTTTTGAGAAAGATAGTTTTAAAGAATGTCGTAAAACATATCCTCTATGGTTCAGAGCTTTATCATCCAAACACATTCAGATAGATATAAAAGGAAGACATCTTCAGGAATGTACACCAGCACATGTTTATACAGCTGTATCTGAGGAGTCTTTATCTCAGGTTTCCAGCATAAGAACAGAGAAGGACATAGAGCCAGTACTTGTTACTACAGAACAGTCTAACACTAGAGTAAGAAATTAAAATGTGCTGAGTGTAGCGCTAAATGTGTAAATAAGTCCAAATCATTCATGGAGGGCCCACAAAACCAGTGAGAAAGTGTGGTTCAAAGTTGCATATAAATAAACACAATCAAAAATAAACTAAGTGTCATACACTGTCATATAAATTGATAATATTAAACCAGTGAAAAAACAAAGTGAAAAACAGTGATGTAAAGGTGAAGAAATAACAAAATGTCCATAAATGTTGAAAATTATGATCTAAATGAAACTCCTCATCCACCACCCAAAAGTCTCTGAAGGTGAAATGATAGGGACAACGATGAAGAAATTTTTCTGCCGAGTGAATAAATAAAGCACCAAATAAATCGTCTAGATGAGTGTCAGGACCACCACCAAAGCATCAGAGGAGGCTTACCGGAACCTGGTGACTTGATAAGACATACGTCTTACAAGTCCCAGAGAGCTTGTTTAGCCACCAAGGCTGGCAAATTGATCCTCAGATGTCCTCAACTTCAAATGGAGGGGGGGGAGGGATAGAAACCCGTCACAGCTTCAGCCGTCCAGACTTATCAACAGGCCAACCGGATAATATTACACGCCATGGGGAAAGAAAGCTCACATGGCATGATATCGTTTAAAAATGTAATTTATTAAAACATTAAAAAAGGAACACTCACATGTTAGGAGATCAGAATAAGCTCAAGACTGTATCGTAATCGCGGTGATCGTAGGGAGTCCACCCTAACACTAGAGTAAGAGCTTCAACACAGAATACAGTTACGCACATTTCTAATCTTTTAGAGATGAGAACAAAGGCATAGTCCATTGTCATCTCTGGGTGGTACAAAACTTTTCTTTTGTTTGTGAAAACAGAGATTTGTATCATGACCAAAGGAGGTGTTGCGTCCTGTCATACCTAAACTTCACAGTACATATGATTTATAGTTTAGGCCATCTTAGACAGGATAGGACAGTACATTGTCATACAGAAGTTCTCTTTGAAGAAAAATATAGGATAGTGTTATTTTACATATAGTTTAACAAATTCACAAAGTTATTGTCTCATAATGTTTTAACATTTGTTGGAAAAAAGTTACAAGAATTTAAAGAAAATATTTTATGCCCGATTAATGATACTGCATTTCTTTTACAGAAATGGCATCTAAAATCAAATAAATATGGAAGATAACAAGCTCATATGAAGAGCAAAGAGAATATCAGGAAAATTCAAAGTTAAAGAAGGAATCCTCTAGGGAAGAATATTGGACAAAAGATTTATATTTATGACTGTTTTATCTTATTCAACAAGGTTTTTCTAGTCTAACAGAACTTGAAGAAGAAACTTTAAAGACATTTCATGAAGAAAAATTAATCAGAAGAAACTTTATCTACTATAGATAAACAATTTGGGACTCAAACATTTGTCCACATATACATTTTTTGATAATCCGATTATTCTGATATTAATGTTCATATTAAGTTAGGATTATCATTATTATTTTTATTTATTTTTCATTGTTCATATATTGAATATTTTTAGGTAACAACTGCACACTCATTCTAGTTTATAGAACATCTTTTGTTCATAACTTAAGAAACATATCACTCTTAATAGAAATATGGAAATATATTATTGCATAATTTATTTTAATAATAATAATTATTGTTATTATTATTAATAATTATAGATATGAGTCATCATTATGTTTTACATTTTTAAATTCTATATCATTATTTTAAGATTTTGAATAGATAGATCTAAGAGGAGTTAAAGTAAAGAGAAGAGCGATTAGAAGGAAAGTTATTTCTAGCTGCTTCAGTTCTGAGGAATATTGTGTTCAATCATTTGATACAAGGATGTGTAAATGTGACACGAATGATGTTTTGAATGTATTAGAATATTTTGATATGATTAATCATAATTCAGGGGGGATTGTTAGAATATTATTCCAAATTCATAATTCGGCACTTATAGGTGTTATATTATAATCATGGCAAGCTTGCAAAACATATTTGGTTTTATGATTAATCATGATAAATAGAGTATGTGTGAATGACCTTGATCAATAGATTTGACATGATTCTTCTTCTAAAGCTGAGCATTGCTGGATTTTTCTGGTGTAGCCAATTTGAGTATGACATTTAAAGTTTCTTGGTATAGAATGTCATGAGAAGACAAAAATAGACACGTGTCCACGTAGCTAAAGGAATATACATTGTGGATTATATACTGTTAAGTTAAGTTAGTTTGTAGTTCCAGTCATATTAATAAGTACTACTACAGAGTTACTTAATGTAAAGTTGATAATATGTGTTCATATTATATAGATGTTTGGTTATACGACATTACATGATCAGCATATTACTTCAAATATGGAGTGTTACATGTGGGCTTGTCAATCGTATGCCATATATGACTGTGAGTGCATACTGAAGCTAGCAGAAATGAATATGTGCCATACAAGGTTCTAAATTGGTGTGAGGTTATGACGTTCACACGTTCACATGTAACATATAAAGCCAATGCTTCCATATTGAAGAACACACAGAGACACAGACAGACACACACACACAGACACACACACAGCTACTAGGATAGATACTGACATGTTTACAAGACACTTTGATAAGTTGGGACAGCTGTCAATTCTGCCAGAAGACTAAGAACGTCATTTCCTGTTTCTTCTTGAAGGACACACACAGCATGGAGAAAGACAGCAGCCATGAAGCATACATGCTTTCATAAGCTATTACAGCTTTATAACTTTTTTTTCCTATTTCATATATTTTTACCTACATTGAACTGAACTATTATATTTTTTACATTGTATTTATGATGCCAATTGTGTGACAATAAACTCACACTTTGTTTTAAGTCAGTTTTGCTATCAATGCTATTCATCCTGAAGCGCCTCTGAGATACAAGAATATTTAGATATTAATAATATTCTTTAGTGTGTAAATAGAGATAATTGGGTATAACCTGGAGGAGGTATTGAAGAGCTATAGAGGAGCTGTTAGAGAGTATGTTTAATTCTTAAATTATAATTGTGTTCACAGCATAGGCTGTGTCAAAGATGTCTAAAGAGGAATATACTCTATTAGGAAAAAGAGTTTCAAAAGCAGAAAATGAGTTAGGAAGAAGAGAAAGGAGAGCGAGTGAAACATAGAAGAAAGGGGGTCCACAGGGTTGGTTCGAGAACCATCATGAAAGTTTGTGTGTTCATTGTAGATCAGCTTAAGTCTTCCCAATTCAGCTACCATGGCAGTAGAACAGTCTTATCAAAGATAGATGGCAAATAATGTGTTATCCATGGGTGCCCTAATTTTTTAAATTTGGGAAGCAGAGCATTATCAATAGCCACCATTTTGGCATGAATCATGGTATTAGTCATCCTTTTCTTCGTCTCAGCCACTACCAATGTCAGGGACCTCCATGCCTTTGCCAAAGTTTGCTTAGCAACCTTTAGAAGTTGGACAAATAGTTTAAATTGAATCAAGATTAAACATCCTAGTTTCAGATTAAGTAGGGCAGTAGCAGGATCAGGCTGTACTTGCAAACCAAACTTCTTGGAAGCCATTTTAAAAATGTCTTTCCAAAAGGCTTGTGCTATTGGACATGTCCACCAAATGTGCAAGTGTGTGCCCAAATCCGAGCAACCACGATAACACTGTGCGGAACAGGTTGGTACATATTTGGCTACCCTAGCTGATTTGGTTGTTGACCAGATTTGATTCCAGTCTGTGATGTTGAGCGTTCGTCCCAGGTCTGCCTCCCATTTCTGGACATAAGAAGGCTTATCCAGGTCAGGTTTAACTATCAATTAAGAGTAAAGAGAGGAAATTAGGCCTTTTGTTGTTCCTACAAATAGATTCAAAGTCAGTAGAGTGGGTTCGAGGAGTATCAGAGCTTTTAAGAGGAGTGAAAAAGTTTTTAATTTGCAGGTACCTGAATAATTCTGATTGAGGTAAGCCATAGGTTTCACAAAGGGTTGGGAAGAGGATAAAAGATTATTAGTGACAATTTTATGCATAGTCAAGATTTCCCGGGATGACCAGGCTCGAAAGGACTTGGGAGCAGTTCAAGCAGGATAAAAAGAGGGGTTTTTAGAAAGGAGAGAAGAGGATTATGTGGAGATTGTAACCGGTGTTTGGATTTGAAACTGTCCCAAAGGGAAATAAAGTGTTTGGTGATGGGGTTTCGTAAACCTTTACAGTCTTTAGGATGAAGCCAAAGCAGGTTAGAGATCGTTACGGGATCACATTCAGTAGCTTCAATTGACACCTATAAGGGGGTTTCCTGTCTTGCGTGGCATTTAGATAAGCTAGCAATGTGTGCTGCCCTGTAGTATGTTGCAAAGTTGGGGAAGCCTAAGCCTCCATTTATTTTGGAAAGATAAAGTGTGTGCAAAGGTATACGTGGTTTGGATGCCCCCATATATATGATGTTGCTTTTTTCTGTATTAGTCATAAGTAATAGGCAGGAATTGAAATTGGTAAAACCCTAAATAAATACAGCAACTTAGGCAGGATCGTCATTTTTATTGCGTTAAGATGAATCCCTAGATATGGGATTGATTTTTCCGCCCAGGTAAACGGAAGTCCTATTTTTGCTGAATTTAGTTCCAGGTTAGATAGGGATATATTTAGTGCTAAGCATTTTTTAGGGTTAATTGATAGGCCAGAAAAATCAGCAAACCTATGGAGGATGGGAAGGAGGTTGGGGCCTGAGACCTGTGAAGATGATAGAAATAGAAGGATATCGTCTGCAAACAGACAAAGTTTATGTTGACATCCTCATAACTCTATTCCGGTTATTGTGGGATCTGATCTGATCTAAAGAGGAAGCGGTTCTATGAAGAGGGCAATTAAAAGGGGAGAGACTGGACATCCTTGTCTTGTGCCTTTTTCTATATTGAAGGAGTCAGATTTATAACCTGCATACTTAAAGTGTGCTTTTGGTTTATTATACAATGCAGTGATCCAAGTTATAAAGTTAGGGCCAAAACCCCATTTCTGAAGTGAGTATTGTAAATAGGGCCAGGAGATGGAATCAAAGGCTTTCGCGACATCAAGGGATATAAAGCAAGAAGGGATGCGGCGGGTTTTAGCAATGTGTGCCAAAAGAACCACTCTACGTAAATTATCGCCTGCTTGGCGTGTAGGCATGAAGCCTACCTGATCACGATGTATAAGATTTCCTATGATTGCATTGAGGCGGGTCGATAGAATTTTTCCTAATAGTTTGATATCTAAGTTTAACAAGGAAATGGGGCGGTAGTTTGTACAGGATGTGTCATCAGAATGAGGCTTAGGAATCATACAAATGGTTGCCGTCAATGATGCCTGTCAATGATACCTTTACTGTTCATTTAGATTGATCATTGCTTTCATTAGCACATTTTTATTTTTCATTTTTATTTTATTTTTTTCACTTTTTATTTGTTATATTTATTTTAGCGCTACTATTTACTCCACTTATCTGTAGAGGTTTAAACTCAGTCACATATTTGTTACATATAAAGTGGCAGCTATAGTTTATTTAAATTATACTTTTTTCACTTATTCAGAAGCGCAGTGGAGGTATCACAGGGTGTAGGGCGTTTGCTTGTGAACTATCAGGTGTGCAATGATTCCTGTCTGAGCCTGGATTCACACATGTGCGGTGCGAATTGAATCTCAGGTTTCACTGGGAAGATAAAAATCAGTTGTTCAGAGGTTCCTCTGCATTTTAGGGGGAGGGAAGGTGTAGTGAGGAGAAGGAGAAAATCCATGCTCAGAACGCAATGCATCTTCGAATCAGATACGTTCCCATAGAAGATAATGGGCTTGTAATTCACACCGCAATGCCCAGAAAACGCACACGTTTTTTGTGCAATGCGCAATGCGAATGCAACGCACATATGTGAACCAGATGCATTCATATGAATGTATTTTAAAATGGATGCGGTGTAAGCCGCATCTAATTCGCATAGGTGTGAATGGGGGCTCAAGGATTTACCTTCTAGTAAGACATTAAAGGCTTCGGCCAAAATAGGGGAGAGGATGTCTGAAAAAGTGCAATAGTATAAGGCAGAATAACCCTCAGGGCCTGGTCTTTTGTTCATTTTTAATTCTTCAATTGCTTTTGTTACATCATTCACAGTGATGAGTGCTTCGAGTAGAGTCCTTTGGGTATTAGACATCTCAGGTAGGGTGATATCTGAGAAGAAGGTGTCAGCCTCAATGGGATTAAATTTGTTTGTTGCCGAATATAGGGAGGCTAGGTGGGAGCGGAATTTATGAACAATTTTAGTAGGGTTACTAGTGTATGTGTCATTGGACGATTTAAGTCCAATCGGCTTAAAAGATTTGTTTATTGACTTAAGTACGCGTGCCAGAAAAGTACCAGACTTATTGGATTTCATATAAAAGGCATGTTGAGAACGGTTTAAGTATTTGTCAGCGGATTCTGTGAGGAATAAGTCATATTCCAGACGGGCTTTTTCTAGGCGACTTTTTGTAAATGGCGTAGGATTATCTTTAAAAGCTATAAAGGAAGAAAACTCAGTTTCTAATTTTTTTGCAAGATTCCTACGCTCCCATTTGAATAATGCAAATTGCTGTTGTAAGGTACCACGCAGCACGGCTTTATGTGCTTCCCACAGTGTTATTGAGGAAATGTCAGGACTTGTGTTGTGTGCTAAGTATTCTTTTAGTGCCTGTTCGATTGTTAAACTATGCGATGGGTGTTTAAGTAATATATCTGGGAGGTACAAAGTAGGATCGTGCATTTTGGGAATAGTGGAAGCGATAGTAGTAAAGACTACGTTATGATCAGACAATGGGATGGGGATTATATTTGATGTAAGCAATTCTGGAATCATATCTATTGTTAGAAATATGTGGTCAATGCGAGTGAATGTTTGGTGTGGATATGAGTAATAAGTGTATTTCCTTTTAGTCGGATTACATTCTCTCCAAGAGTCAACCAATTTGTGCTTAGAAAGAAGCTGGGAGAGAGACAGATTTCGAAGGGGAATGTATGGTGATTTGTTCAGAAATGGGACGAGGATCTGATTAGAATCCCCACACACTACAAGTGTTCCCATCTTATGTGTAGACACTACTTGTAGAAGATGGGAGAGAAAAGGTATGGGCTGTTTGTTGGGTGCATAGTATGAGACGACAGTAACTGCTGTGTCCATTATGTGTCCCAGAAGAATTAAATATCGCCCTTCAGGGTCTTTGATTTCAGAATGAAGTGTAAATGGGATGATGAAGTTGAAGGTTATGAGTGTTCCACGTTGTTTGGTAGTGGCTGAAGCTGTGAATATTTGCGGATAAAAGGAGCTTACAAATTTAGGCGTAGAGTTCACTGTGAAGTGTGTTTCTTGTAGACACACTATGTGCGCTTTTTTTGCATGAAACGAGCGGAAAGCTTTAGTGCGTTTCTGCAGTATATTGAGACCCTGAACATTCAGGGGGAAAATGTTTAAAGGTGCCATGATAGCTGAGCTAGGAAACGGGACGACCTGTGTGGACATGAAGAAAAGCAAGAAGAAAGGAGATCCAGGATAGACTGGAGTGAAGAAAAAATAAGAAACATATGAAACAATAAAGTATACTTTTAAAATAGAATTGTAAAAAGATTAAAAAATTACCCGTGATAGGGGGTACAACTCCCCATCAGGGGATAGAGGGCCTACGCCGACCATCCACATAATATGAGTGGGAAGCCGAGGGAGGAGAGGTGGGGCACACAGATCTTCCGCATGTGGGAGAACCGCTCAAAAAAAACCATCATGAAGATGTATAATTATAGCCTGCCGGGTACAATAATGTTGCTCCAAATGTTCCGTATCTTCTTAAAAAAAGGGGGAATAAATAGGAGATACATATGGTAGGTACCAACTGTAAGTTTAATCTAACAAATATAGAGATGGGGATAAGCCGTGGAGGGAGTTAGGGTGGGAATAAAGGAAATTGGAAGTTAGAAAGGGAAATGTGGACATTTGGAGCTATAACAAACCCAAGACTTTGTTGGTCAATCTAACTGCTATAAACTTACTGAGAAAACATTTGGAATGTAATTTGGGATATCACATAGACTGGCTGGGTACCTGTGCCTGAATATGATCAATCCAACCTGCAAATAAAAACCTGAATTAAAGGGATATACAGTCAGGTCCATAAGGTAGGGTATTTACATCCAAATCAGGTGAACGGTGTAAGAATTACAACAGTTTGTATATGTGCCTCCCACTTTTTAAGGGACCAAAAGTAATGGAAAAGATTAACAATCATCCATCAAACTTTCACTTTTTAATACTTGGTTGCAAATTCTTTGCAGTCAATTACAGCCTGAAGTCTGGAATGCATAGACATCACCAGACGCTGGGTTTCATCACTGGTGATGCTCTGCCAGGCCTCTACTGTAACTGTCTTCAGTTCCTGCTTGTTTTTGGAGCATTTTCCCTTCAGTTTTATCTTCAGCAAGTGAAATGCATGCTCAATCGGATTCAGGTCAGGTGATTGACTTGGCCATTGCATAACATTCCACTTCTTTCCCTTAAAAAACTCTTTGGTTGCTTTTGCAGTATGCTTCGGGTCATTGTCCATCTGCACTGTGAAGCACCGTCCAATGAGTTCTGAAGCATGCTATGTGCAGATAATTTTGCCCGAAACACTTCAGAATTCATCCTGCTGCTTTTGTCAGCAGTCACATCATCACTAAACACAAGAGAACCAGTTCCATTGGCAGCCATACATGCCCACACCATGACACTACCACCACCATGCTTCACTGATGAGGTGGTATGCTTTGGATCATGATAAGTTCCTTTCCTTCTCCATACACTTCTCTTCCCATCACTCTGGTACAAGTTGATCTTGGTCTCATCTGTTCATAGGATGTTGTTCCAGAACTGTGAAGGCTTTTTTAGATGTTGTTTGGCAAACTCTAATCTGGCCTTCCTGTTTTTGAGGCTCACCAATGGTTTACATCTTGTGGTGAACCCTCTGTATTCACTCTGGTGAAGTCTTCTCTTGATTGTTGACATTGACACACATACACCTACCTCCTGGAGAGTGTTCTTGATCTGGCCAACTGTTGTGAAGGGTATTTTCTTCACCGGGGAAAGAATTCTTCAGTCGTCCACCACAGTTGTTTTCCGTGTTCTTCCAGGTCTTTTGGTGTTGCTGAGCTCACCGGTGCGTTCTTTCTCTTTAAGGATGTTCCAAACAGTTGATTTGGCCACACCTAATGTTTTTGCTATCTCTCTGATGGGTTTGTTTTGTTTTTTCAGCCTAATTATTATTATTATTATTATTATACAGGATTTATATAGCGCCAACAGTTTACGTAGCGCTTTACAACTTGAGGGTAGACAGTAGAAATACAATACACTTTGATACAGTAGGAATTAGAGGGCCCTGCTCCTTAGAGCTTACAATCTAAGAGGGAAGGTCAAGAGATACAAGAGGTAATAACTGTGGGTGATGTGCTGATTGAGAAGATAAGTGTACAGTTGTTAGGTGGGGGCCAGATAGGCTTCTCTGACGAGATGAGTTTTCAGGGATCGTCTGAAAGTGGATAAAGTAGGAGAAAATCGGACGGATTGGGGTAGAGCATTCCAGAGGATGGGGGGGGCTCTGGAGAAGTCCTGAAGGCGAGCATGGGATGAGGTGACAAGGGAGTTTGAGAGCAGGAGGTCTTGGGAGGAGCGAAGAGAACGATTAGGTTGGTATTTTGTGACTAGGTTAGAGATGTAGCTGGGGGCCAGGTTGTGGATGGCTTTGTAAGTTATAGTTAGTATCTTGAATTTAATTCGGTGACTGAGTGGCAGCCAATGGAGGGATTGGCAGAGGGGTGTAGCAGACGCTGAGCGGTTTGTGTGGTGGATGAGCCTGGCAGCAGCGTTCATGATGGACTGAAGTGGGGATAGCCTATTTAGAGGTAAACCAATGAGGAGGGAGTTGCAGTAGTCGAGGCGGGAGATGACCAGGGAGTGGATTATAAGATTTGTGGTGACATTGGTTAGGAAGGGGCGTATCTTGGAGACGTTGCGGAGATTGAGGCGGCAAGCTTTGGATAGTGATAGAATGTGGGGTCGAAAGGTTAGTTCAGAGTTCAGGATTACACCTAGGACCCTGGCGTGGGGAGATGGGTTGATAATTGAGCCGTTGATATTGACAGGGAAAGCAGGGGAAGTGGCACCTGAGGGAGGAAATATCATGAGCTCGGTTTTGGATAGGTTGAGTTTGAGGAAGTGATGTGACATCCAGGCTGATATGTTTGCTAGTAAGTTGGTAATGCGTGAGGAGACAGATGGAGAGAGCTGGGGGGTGGAGAGATAGAGTTGGGTGTCATCAGCGTAGAGATGATATTTAAAGCCGTGGGAGGCAATCAACTGACCCAAGGAGGTGGTGTAGATTGAGAAAAGGAGAGGTCCAAGAACAGAACCTTGGGGACCCCAACGGAAAAAGGAAGAGGAGAGGAGGAAGTAGAGTTGTAAGTGACACTGAAGGAGCGGTGTAATAGGTAGGATGAAAACCAGCGAAGAGTACAGTCACGGAGACCAAATGAGTGGAGTTTTTTGAGTAGGAGGGGGTGGTCCACTGTGTCAAAGACAGCAGAGAGATCCAGGAGAAGTAGTACAGAATAGTGTCCATTGGCTTTAGCCATTAGTAGGTCATTTGAGAGTTTAAGGAGAGCAGTTTCCGTGGAGTGTTGAGGGCGAAAACCGGACTGGAGGGGATCAAGAAGTTTATTCATGGTCAGATGGTCGCTTAGTCGATTGTAGACCAGTCTTTCAAGAAGTTTGGAGGAGAAGGAGAGTAAGGAGATGGGACGTAAGTTGTTGAGATTGGTGGGATCCAGTGAGGGCTTTTTTAGTATGGGGATGATTAGCGCATATTTTAGAGAGTTTGGGAAGATGCCACAAGAGAGGGAGAGGTTGAAAATGTGAGTTAGAGAGTGTAGAATCGAGTCAGAGGGTGAGCGTAGCATTTGCGAGGGAACAGGATCCAGGGGGCAAGTGGTTAGATCGGTGCTAGATAAAAGTTTAGCAACCTCAGTAATAGTAGCAGGGTTGAATGAGGGAAGTAATGATTGTATCTGTGGACATGGGGTGTTGCATGGGGGAGGTTTTTGCGCATTGGTGATCTCCTCATGAATTGTATCAATCTTAGTTTTGAAGTGATTGGCAATCTCCTGGGCAGTGAGTGAGTTGGTGGGTGGAGGCAGTGGAGGACAGAGTAGAGTGTTGAAGGTAGAGAAGAGTTGACGTGGACTGGATGAGAAGATGTTAATGAGTGTGAGTAATGATGGCTTGCTTCACTGATAGTGACAGCTCTTTGGATCTCATATTGAGAGTTGACAGCAACAGATTCCAAATGCAAATAGCACACTTGCAATGAACTCTGGACCTTTTATCTGCTCCTTGTAAATGGGATAATGAGGGAATAACACACACCTGGCCATGGAACAGCTGAGCAGCCAATTGTCCCATTACTTTTGGTCCCTTAAAAAGTGGGAGGCACATATACAAACTGTTGTAATTCCTACACCATTCACTTGATTTGGATGTAAATACCCTTAAATTAAAACTGAAAGTCTGCAGTTAAAGCACATCTTGTTTGTTTTGTTTCAAATCCATTGTGGTGGTGTATAGAGCCAAAAAGATTAGAATTGTGTCTATGTCCCAGAATTTATGGACCTGATTGTATCTGAAATCTGGGTCTAAGCAATTATCCTGGTCCCGGACTTCATACATTTAAGTGAGGACTTAAATATTATAACAGAAAAAACAGATATAATAAACTGTGTCCCAATGCATTGGTGGTAGAGAACCCTCCATCAAATTAGTATTCAGCTATTGGGAATAATAAGGTAGCATAAACTGCATGTAAAGAAAAGGAAAATGAGTCAAACAAAGCAGAGATCCCTCAAAAATTGCTTCTAGATTGTGGTTATGGAGAGGAGGATTATAGGAGTGTCCTGTCAGTCCATGGAATATTCTTGATCTCTCTTATGGGATTGATGATTTCCATTTTTCTCTTGGAACTGAGATGAGTTGCATAGAGAGGAGGAGGAAGCTGTTCTTCTACGTGAGGTAGAAGCGGTGGGTAGGTTATCTACCAGATGTAGGTCTTGAAGGGCCTGCTGAAGTTCTTCTGGCGACCTGCAGGTGTGTCTGGAGCCCTGGTGGCTGAAGCGAATGGAGAACGGGAAACCCCATTGGTAGGTGATGTTATGTCGCTGCAGTTCCATAAGCTGGGGTTTCATTGCGCGCCTTTTGGATATGGTTAATTGGGAAAGATCCGCAAAGTGCTGATAATTGTGACCCTGAAATGTTAAGGCATCCTTCTCTCTGGCTGCAGCCAGAAGCTGCTCTTTCGTTCGATAATAATGAAACTTAGCAATAATATCGCGTGAAGGGCCATCTGTTTTTTTTTGGCATAAGGGCTCTGTGGACTCTGTCCATTTCCAGGTGTTCAAGTGGTAAACTCAAATTTAGCTCTTGAAATAGCGCTGTTCGGCATTGTCGGAAGTGCCCGCCCAATTTTTGTGGCAACCTAGCCCTCGGCGCAGCCCACTGACTCCTGGGAAATGATGATACATATCTCCCAGGAGCAGTAGTGAGTGGAGGCACAGAGGGAAATGACGTCAGGAGCCCAGGCGCTGAAGGAGGCAGATTTCGAGGGACCACATAGCAACAGGCATAAAAAGGTAAGTAAAAAAAAAAATTTCTCCAAATGTTTTTTTTTTATTTATTTCATGCACATTAATGACATTTTTTTTTGGGTGGAACTCCACTTTAATAGAAGAGAACAGTGGACCAGTCATGAAAAATCACAGAAAGTGGAATAAACACCATCCACATCTAAGCAGCCAGTCTTTCGGTTTCTTTCTAAATGCTGCAGAAGACCCAGGCAGAGGATCAAAAAATATAAAGAAGAGCTTTTGCACCATGTTGCCACCATCACTGGGGACACCGGAACAGATTTTTGGCTGTCAAAGAGGGACACTTTTTATCACCAGCTAAAACCTTTTGAATTAGACCTTCTGGCTATGCCAACTTCTCAAGCCTTTGCAGAGAGGTTATTCAGTGAGACAAGTAACCTCTCTAGAAGCCGGCGGAATAGAGCAAGGGTCACGTTGGCACAAAATGCTTTCCTTAAAATGAATCAAAATAAAAAGTGTTTTATTCTCCAGATATTTCTAACATAAGAAGCCTAATACTTGTGGGTTTTGCTTATTGTGATAGGAAAAAATAATAATTCTATAAATCAATAACAGTTCTAATTATCAATTAGATAAATTCATAGGAAAAACGCGCAGAATACAAATGCCATTAGTATGTGGAACTATAAGGGCTCGTTCACACCATACATGCAGGAAAACTGATGGGAAACTGATGTGTTGATGTGTGATGGACATCAGTTTCCATCGGTTTTCTTGCGTGTTATTTACAGTATGTGCCCTATTCACACCAATGTTGATGCCATGTCAGTTTTTTTTCCCCCATGCATAAAAAATCTGCACGTGATTCCAGTTTTGTGTTGTGAAAAGGGCACATAGAGAACAATTTTTTTTTCTTGACCTTTCAGAATGTGTGCATAAAAACTGACATCTCTGCACCATGGTGTGAACAAGGCTTAACAACCACCACTTTTTATCAACTCCTCTCTCTCTTATCATTGACAAATTTGACAATAGAGGTATATATCACACTAATGAAAAAGAAAAATATATCAGTAACTGTCAAATAGGGTAATATGTATGTATGTATGTATGTATGTATGTATGTATGTATGTATGTATGTATGTATGTATATATATATATATATATATATATAGGGAAACATTCGCTTTAGACATCACATATCTTCTTTTTCAGTGTGGATGTTAACAGCGTTAAAAAGGTACCTATTCAGGAGATAAAACTATAATTCTTGAGTATACCATCCTGTTCTGGTCACCAGTCCTCAGGAGGGGCTGGAGGACCTCAGTTATGAGAAATGACTACAAAACACTAAATGTATTCTCCCTGGAGAAGAGAAGATATCATCACAATATACAAATGTGTAAATGGTGATTCTAGCATAGGGAGAAAATGATTCAATCTTAGGTCTCGTAAGAATAAACACAATCAAGAGAAGTGGATTAACCTTAAACAACATAAGGGGTTCTTTATTGTTAAATTGGTCCTGGGAGTGTAGATAGATAGTTTAAAAAACGTTTAGATGGGCATCATAAATATACCCACACACTCACTCATGTTGAACTGGATGGACTGGTGTCTTTATTCAACCTTACCACCTATGTAACTATGTAACAGGTCCATAGATGGACTGACACTTGCCTGAGCCAGCTGTTTTTGGCCAGATCAGTGAATGATCTCATGACTATGGGGTCTGGTAGACTCTTGGTGGCTGGCTGCTCTTGGGGAAAACACAGACCGAAGTAGTAAGAATATTTATCCTGATTGTTGCTGGAACCATTTCCTTCCACCACTTTCCCATGATCTGCATTGACATGCGAGGCAGGCAGAGCCAACCCTGCAGGTGTATAGAGCAGGAGCAGCACTAGCTGGCCTGAGAGCAACTCGGCTCTGCCTGCACATCTGACTACTCTTAAAGTGTACGACCACCATATCCTGCAAGATCACTAATTATCAGAAAAGGGCCACAAACACATTAGAATGTTCAGCAAACTGGTCTAAAAAACAGCCCTTAGATATTGTGGCTGCATTAGTTTTCTCTTGTTCAGGCAATTTTTCCTTTATATTCACCTGGTGATCCTGTTAGTAACACACTTCTTGTCCTAAGGTGAAAATGATCATTGACCATACTGTATCTTGTACTGTATAGAAAAGTACCCTTATTATTCTAGGATACGACTACAGAACACCTCCCTCTCTCCACTTCATTATAACATGGGGGTGGTGTTCTTCTTAAGGTGACAACAATACTCCTCTATGGTGAGTAAGCATTGTCATCCAACAAACCAAAAAGAAGCAAATTAGAGAGAGCCATTGTTAAAGTGTATGTTCAAAATGTAAAAATGGAAATGGAAAATCATGTATTCATTTCCAAATTGTATTTCAAATATTTTTAGCCTACTTCTGAAAATCTGAATGATTTTTACTGTAAGTATGTAGTCACTACATGGCAAATGAGGTTCAATGTAGAAAAATGTAAAATAGTGCATTTGGGTTTCAAAAATATGAATGCAATCTATACACTGGGGGGAGAACCTCTGGGGGAATCTAGGATGGAAAAGGACCTGGGGGTCCTAGTAGATGATAGGCTCAACAATGGCATGCAATGCCAAGCTGCTGCTCACAAAGCAAACAGAATATTGCATACATTAAAAAGGGGATTAATTACAGAGATAAAACAATAATTGTCTCTACAAGACAGGACTGGCCTACCGGGATACCGGGAAATATCCCGGTAGGCCGGCTGCCCTGGGGCCGCTTTGAGCGGCGGCTGCAGTGCTCCCCTCCCTCACTCTGTCCTCCGGCTCCTCCTCTTGTATGGCACGGAGCTCGGTCTGAGTGTAAGGCGGGGCTGTAACAAGGTCCGGCCCCCTAGACCGGCTTGTGTGATAGTCTTCTAGATGAAAAACTGATTGAATCAGTGTTCCACCTATCACACAAGCTGGTCTAGGGGGGCGGGACCTTGTTACAGCGCCGCCTTACACACAAAGACCCAGCTTCATCCGTTCCATACATCGGCCGCTGTGTGTGATCCCAGAAATGGTGAGGCTGCAATTGATAGGCACAGGGGCAGCAATGGCTGTCACACAGAGGCTGCAATGGTGGGCACACAAAGACTGTAATGGCTGGCACACAGAGGCTGCAATGGCTGGCACACAGAGGCTGCAATGGCGGGCACACAGAGGCTGCAATGGCGGGCACACAGAGGCTGCAATGGCGGGCACACAGAGGCTGCAATGGCGGGCACACAGAGGCTGCAATGGCGGGCACACAGAGGCTGCAATGGCGGGCACACAGAGGCTGCAATGGCGGGCACACAGAGGCTGCAATGGCGGGCACACAGAGGCTGCAATGGCGGGCACACAGAGGCTGCAATGGCGGGCACACAGAGGCTGCAATGGCGGGCACACAGAGGCTGCAATGGCTGGCACACAGAGGCTGCAATGGCTGGCACACAGAGGCTGCAATGGCGGGCACACAGAGGCTGCAATGGCGGGCACACAGAGGCTGCAATGGTGGGCACACAGAGGCTGCAATGGCTGGCACACAGAGGCTGTAATGGCGGGCACACAGAGGCTGAAATAGCTGCACACAGAGGCTGCAATGGTGGGAACACAGAGGCTGCAATGGCTGGCACACAGAGGCTGCAATGGTGGGCACACAGAAGCTGCAATGGTGGGCACACAGAAGCTGCAATGGTGGGCACACAAGCTGCAATGGTGGGCACACAGAGGCTGCAATGGCTGGCACACAGCACACAGAGGCTGCAATGGTGGGCACACAGAGGCTGCAATGGCTTGCACACAGAGGCTGCAATGGCTGGCACACAGAGGCTGCAATGGCTGGCACACAGAGGCTGCAATGGCGGGCACACAGAGGCTGCAATGGCGGGCACACAGAGGCTGCAATGGCGGGCACACAGAGGCTGCAATGGCGGGCACACAGAGGCTGCAATGGTGGGCACACAGAGGCTGCAATGGCTGGCACACAGAGGCTGCAATGGCTGGCACACAGAGGCTGTAATGGCGGGCACACAGAGGCTGTAATGGCGGGCACACAGAGGCTGAAATAGCTGCACACAGAGGCTGCAATGGTGGGAACACAGAGGCTGCAATGGCTGGCACACAGAGGCTGCAATGGTGGGCACACAGAAGCTGCAATGGTGGGCACACAGAGGCTGCAATGGCTGGCACACAGCACACAGAGGCTGCAATGGTGGGCACACAGAGGCTGCAATGGCTTGCACACAGAGGCTGCAATGGTGGGCACACAGAGGCTGCAATGGCGGGCACACAGAGGCTGCAATGGCTGGCACACAGAGGCTGCAATGGCTGGCACACAGAGGCTGCAATGGTGGGCACACAGAGGCTGCAATGGCTGGCGCACAGAGGCTGTAATGGCGGGCACACAGAGGCTGTAATGGCGGGCACACAGAGGCTGTAATGGCGGGCACACAGAGGCTGTAATGGCGGGCACACAGAGGCTGTAATGGCGGGCACACAGAGGCTGAAATAGCTGCACACAGAGGCTGCAATGGTGGGAACACAGAGGCTGCAATGGCTGGCACACAGAGGCTGCAATGGTGGGCACACAGAAGCTGCAATGGTGGGCACACAGAGGCTGCAATGGCTGGCACACAGCACACAGAGGCTGCAATGGTGGGCACACAGAGGCTGCAATGGCTTGCACACAGAGGCTGCAATGGTGGGCACACAGAGGCTGCAATGGTGGGCACACAGAGGCTGCAATGGCGGGCACACAGAGGCTGCAATGGCGGGCACACAGAGGCTGCAATGGTAGGCACACAGAGGCTGCAATGGGTGGCACACAGAGGCTGCAATGGGTGGCACACAGAGGCTGCAATGGTGGGCAAACAGAGGCTGCAATGGGTGGCACACAGAGGCTGCAATGGGTGGCACACAGAGGCTGCAATGGGTGGCACACAGAGGCTGCAATGGTGGGCACACAGAGGCTGCAATGGGTGGCACACAGAGGCTGCAATGGTGGGCATACAGAGGCTGTAATTGTGGGCATACAGAGGCTGCAATGGCTGGCACACAGAGGCTGCATTTATGTATGGGCACAGCAAGGCTGCATTGATGGGCACAGCGAGGCTACAATTATGGGCACAGTGAGGCTGCAATTATGGGCACAGTGAGGCTGCATTGATGGACACCATAAAGCTGCATTTGATGGGCACCATAAAGCTGCATTTGATGGGCACAGTGAGGCTAAAATGATGGGCACAGTGAGGCTGCATTTGATGGGCACTGATGAGGCTGCATTGATCTCTTGTGCCATGTCTGCAGTCTCTGGCCATCTCTTGATACATCTACTGTATCATGCTTGCAGCCTCTGACTATCTCTTGTATCCTGTCCTCAGTCTCTAGCCATCTCTTGTATCATGTTGTCAGTCTCTAGCCATCTCTGGTATCATGGACTCAGTGTCTAGCCATCTCTTGTATCATGTCCTCAGTCTCTAACCATCTCTTGTATCATGTCCACAGTCTCTAGCCATCTCTTGTGTCATGTCCTCAGTCTCTAGCCATCTCTTGTATCATGTCCTCAGTCTCTAACCATCTCTTGTACCATGTTCGCAACCTCTGACCATCTCTTGTCTTATATCATGTCTGCAGTCTCTGAGGGGGAGTTTGGAGAGGAGTCAAGCATGGGAGTGCCGCCAGGATGGGGGTCATGGGAGAAGTAAAACGTGTGGATTGTGGAGAGGAGACTATAGGATAAAACCATGTTTCCCATGGGAAACACATGATACACATCAGGGAGATCTGCTGAATCACCAACTTGACATGGCATGAACTGTTTGATCCAGTTTGAAGACTTTGCAAATTCAAATGCCTTTTGACTCCTAAACAAGTATCGCAACAAATGTTGTACATTCAACGATGATATACAAGGAATAGCATCAGTGGCGGTAGCTGAGATTTTGGCTGCTCTCAGGATCACAAACAATAGACTTTCTGACCACAAGTTTGTCTTTCAAGGTGCTGGTGAGACAGATTTTCCATGAGGGTCTCGGATACTCCAGTTTCCAATCACGGAGGATCCCCAAGGTTTCATCCTCATTGTCAGCTGACAATACAAGCCTGTTTGACTCATTTACATTTGACTGATTTACATTGAAGCAAAGTGTCCTTTCTTCAGTGTTGTCACATGTAAAAATATAATAAAATATTTACAAAAATGTGACGGGTGTACTCACTTTTGTGAGATACTGTTTACTGTACGTCCTGGACAGCAAGTGCTTATAGCATAAGCCGGTGATTGGCTTTCATGTAAAAGATACCTGAGCAGCTTTACAGCTGCCTGATCACTGTTACTCTGCTGCGGAGCCTACCACCGCCCCCACCACTGTTCCAGGGCAGGGCTGTCTTTAATATTGATTGGACCCAGGGCAAACATTTTCTTGAGCTCTCCACATGTCTGCACACCATGGACTGGGGTGGTGAAGGGACCCATCAATAGACAGAAAACTCCTAGGGATCCTAGAATCCTAGAACTCCTGGGATCAGTAGCAGTGCTGTGTGTGGGGGGGGGGGGGAGGGTGTGATCAATGGCAATGCTTATTTTTTTTACCGACTACCAATATAAAGAGAAGTTTCAACACTGGCCAGCAATGTAATAGGGGTTTACAATGACTACTAATGTAATAGAAGCATTCACAGTAACCACCAATGTAAGGAGGGGGACCTTCACACTTGCCACTAGTGTGAATGGAAGGATTGTACACCAAGCCCCAATGTAATGAGAAGATTTACAATGACCACCAATGTAAAGGGGATTTACATTGACCACTAATGTAACTGAGACATTTAGCCTGTATTTACATTTGTGTGTGTCAGGAACGCATGCAAAATCGCTTTCCTCAAACCACAGAAACGTGCTGCTCTTTCGCAGATACACAGCAGTGCCATTCATTGCTAATGACACCCTCACGCATCTGCTGACATGTGCTGTGCAACCGTGTGATTTTGAAAAAGCGTTAGGGAAGTTCTTCTGCATTTCTAACGCATAGAGCAGCCCATTGAAATAATTGGACTGCCCTACACGCGACCTACATCTTTATACACCCTGTCGGTACACCTTTTCATCCTAAAACCCCTGCTAACCTCTGCACCCCAAACTTCCCCCATCCTCTCCACTCAAACTCTCCACCCCTTTAACTCTACCTGCCTCCTCTGCTCATCTTTGCACCCACCTTCCTTACCTCTATGCATCCCTTCCCTCATCCCTTGCATCCCTTTATGCACTACCCTCCCCCCCACTAATTTACTTACCTTTGCAGAACAGGCTGATGTTACGCTAAATGACCACAGTTGCAGGCAGGACTTTCAAACATGCCCCTTTATCTCCCCAGTGGGCAGCATTCAGTATAGGTGATGGTGGAGAAGACTTCAGGGGGGCATGATATACATATGAATGCCACCTCTATTTACGAATAAATGCTGCCAACCCGTGGCTATTTATGTATGATTGCAGCCGCTATTTACATATCAATGCTGGTTATTTACATAGTGCACAGATTTAAATATTGACATGCTTGGTATCTATTAACTCAACACAACATCATCTTTTATATTTTAGCCAAAATTTGGGTATCATGTTGTGTTTGGGTGCACTAGAATGCATTTAGGTGTATATTTTCCTGGAATTTACATTTGACAAATAGCTGCGCAAATATCCTTCAACATAAATAATTGCCCTGGCCAACCTTTTATTCACCAGGGCCTATGCTTTCAGGAAAATATACAGTGGGGATGGAAAGTATTCAGACCCCCTTAAATTTTCCACTCTTTGTTATATTGCAGCCATTTGCTAAAATCATTTAAGTTCATTTTTTTCCTCATTAATGTACACACAGCACCCCATATTGACAGAAAAACAATTGTTGAAATTGTTGACATTTTTGCAGATTTATTAAAAAAGAAAAACTAAAATATCACATGGTCCTAAGTATCAGACCCTTTACTGTGACACTCATATATTTAACTGTTGTCAACTGTGTTGTCCATTTCTTCTGATCATCCTTGAGATGGTTCTACACCTTCATTTGAGTCCAGCTGTGTTTGATTATACTGATTGGACTTGATTAGGAAAGCCACAAACCTGTCTATATAAGACCTTACAGCTCACAGTGCATGCCAGAGCAAATGAGAATCATGAGGTCAAAGGAACTGCCTGAAGAGCTCAGAGACAGAATTGTGGCAAGGCACAGAACTGGCCAAGGTTACAAAAAAATTTCTGCTGCACTTAAGGTTCCTAAGAGCACAGTGACCTCCATAATCCTTAAATGGAAGACGTTTAGGATGACCAGAACCCTTCCTAGAGATGGTCGTCCGGCCAAACTGAGCTATCCAAGGAGAAGAGCCTTGGTGAGAGAGGTAAAGAAGAACCCAAAGATAACTGTGGCTGAGCTCCAGTGATGCAGTCGGGAGATGGGAGAAAATTGTAGAAAGTCAACCATCACTGCAGCCCTCCACCAGTCGGGGCTGTATGGCAGAGTGGCCCGACGGAAGCCTCTTCTCAGTGCAAGACACATGAAAGCCTGCATGGACTTTTCTAAAAAAAAAACACCTGAAGGACTCCAAGATGGTGAGAAATAAGATTCTCTGGTCTGATGAGACCAAGATAGAACTTTTTGGCCTTAATTCTAAGCGGTATGTGTGGAGAAAACCAGGCACTGCTCATCACCTGTCCAATACAGTCCCAACAGTGAAGCATGGTGGTGGCAGCATCATGCTGTGGGGGTGTTTTTCAGCTGCAGGGACAGGACGTTTGGTTGCAATCGAATGAAAGATGAATGCGGCCAAGTACAGGGATATCCTGGACGAAAACCTTCTCCAAAGTGCTCAGGACCTCAGACTGGGCCGAAGGTTTACCTTCCAAGAAGACAATGACCCTAAGCACACAGCTAAAATAACGAAGGAGTGGCTTCAAAACAACTCTGTGACTGTTCTTGAATGGCCCAGGCAGAGCCCTGACTTAAACCAATTGAGCATCTCTGGAGAGACCTAAAAATGGCTGCCCACCAATGTTTACCATCCAACCTGACAGAACTGGAGAAGATCTGCAAGAAGGAATGGCAGAGAATCCCCAAATCCAGGTGTGAAAAACTTGTTGCATCTTTCTCAAAAAGACTCATGGCTGTATTAGATCAAAAGGGTGCTTCTACTAAATACTGAGCAAAGGGTCTGAATACTTAGGACCATGTGATATTTCAGTTTTTCTTTTTTAATAAATCTGCAAAAATGTCAACAATTCTGAGTTTTTCTGTCAATATGGGGTGCTGTGTGTACATTAATAGGGGAAAAAATGAACTTAAATGATTTTAGCAAATTGCTGCAATATAACAAAGATTGAAATATTTAAGGGGGTCTGAATACTTTCTGCCCCCACTGTATATCAAAAATGTCTTTGCACTAAATGCCTGGTGCCTAGCCTGGAACACCAGGGCCACATATGGGCCATTGGCACCTTTTGTGCAGCCCTCAGGACCCGTGCAGAAACAAATCTGTGTTTCCCTATTGCACTTTTATAGTGTTGTCTTGCACCCTCATGTAATATGTCTGACTGTGTCCTGAAGCATGGCCCCAGCTCCCAAAAACTTCTATAGCAAGTCTCTGACAGTATCCTGTAGCATGTTCACAGTGTCTCCTGTAGCATATTCACAGTCTCTGACCACCTCTTGTATCATTTCTGCAAAATCTCTGACTATCTGTTATAATATGTCCAAACTCCCTAACCATCTCGTGTATTATGTTCACAGTCTGTGACCATCTCTTGTTTCATACCCATAGTCTTTGACTATATTCTGTTGTGTGTCTCTGGTCTCTGATAATGAATATTCACTAAATTTTATATGTGGCCCTTGACATCGGGGACCCACATACAGTATATAAGAAACTTGAACTAAGATTTCCTCTAAACAATGGGAGAATGCCTGTATAATGACTCATAAATGCTCTTTAAGCACAAAATATCAGGAGATCTCTTACAAAATACTCACCCAATGGTATATTACACCACATAAAGCCAGGAGATGGTCCCCTACGACCTCAGACACCTGCTGGCGTTGCGGGGCAGATGTAGGTAACTTTCTGCACATATGGTGGGAATGCCCACCACTACATGTTTTTTGGGAAACAGTAATAAAATGGACTAAAATCATAACAGATTCTAAAATTGAATTCAATGCTGCCACTTGCCTAATAAACGTAAATGAACTCTCCATAAGCAGATACAAAAAGTCCCTCTCTAGGCATCTACTACTAGCTGCTAAAACACTTATACCCCTCCATTGGAAGACCACACACATTCCAAATATTAAAGATTGGTTAGAAAGAATAAACTATATATACAAAATGGAAGAGATCGCCGCTATGAAGAAAGAAAATAGCACAAATTTCATTCGTACCTGGCAACCATGGTTATTATTTGTTCACTTCTGTATTTAACACACTCACTAACGAATACCTCTTAAGTAACAGATGGCTACTCCATTATAAGATTGCTCCTTACCACATTTTGATCCAACACTACTTAAGCCTCCCTTTAATGTTGGTTAATGACTATATCATCTTATGTACTTAATTGTCACATTTCTCAAATGCCGCCTTTCACTATAGTGAGATTATTATTATTATTATTATTTACTACTGTACTCCTTATCCCTGCCCCCCCCCCCTTCTTCTTCCCTTTCTAACCTCCCTCCCTCCTCTTCTGTTCCCTCTATTCCTACCCCCCCCCCCCCTCTATACCTCAACCATTTCCTTCCCTGAAAAGAAAAAAAAAAAAAAAAAAAAAAAAAAGAAAGTTTATAAATATATTCATAAACTTCAAAAGTTACTTACTCAGCCACATGACGAAATTTCATATGCAAGCAACAGATATCAAATGTAATTCCTTTAAAGTATAGATAATTGTTTTGCTTTCTAAATTGTATTGTATGCAGTTAATTGTAACATCACAAGCTTTAATAAACCTTGGATTGTGAAAAAAAAAAAAAAGAAACTTGACCACCACTGCACTAGATAGTTGTTGGTGAATCTAATGAAGATTGTACAAAAAATACACAATCAGATTGGTATGTGTGTGGTCAGTTAAGATCAGATCAATGCAGCACAGTCAAAAAGCATTGCATTTGAGATTAGTATGCCTAATAATTATTTATTTATCCTCACCCATGCATATATAAATGTGTCCCTGCTGAGAAATTTTCTTCACAGGCTGACAGAGAACATCTATTACAGCTGTTGATATATCATATCATATTCTATATTACAAAGAACAATCACATCAAAACCTCACTTAAAGGGGCTGTATTGGTTCATTTTTTTTTTTAAATAACAAACATGTTATACTTACCTCCACTGTGCAGTTCGTTTTGCACAGAGTGGCCCCGATCCTCCTGTTCTGGGGTCTCCGGTGGCTGTCTTGGCTCCTCCCCGCAATAGCTAACCCCCCTCTGGGAAGCTCTATCCCGAGGGGGTTTGCTTGCGGGCGCGCTCTCTGTCATACACGCTGCGTCCATGGACACAGCGTATATGACTAGGTCCCGCCCCCCCGGCGGCCGCGTCATTGGATGTGATTGACAGCAGCGCGAGCCAATGGCTATGCTGCTATCAATCTATCCTATCTATCCAATCAACGGCCAGACTCTGTGGAGAAGAGGACGCCGGGGGACGCGCACAGCAGGCGAACGGGCTCAGGTAAGTAAATCGGGAGGTTGTCATTGCCAGGTGTTTTTTCACCTTAATGCATGGGATGCTCTAAGGCAGTGGTTCTCAACTCCGGTCCTCAGGACCCACTAACAGCCCAGAATTTAAGTATTACCTTGGGGAAATGCAGACTAGAATACTGCAATCACTGAGCAGCAAATGATATCACCTGTGATGTATTTCAGTTATCTTGCAAACCTGGCCTGTTGGTGGGTCCCGAGGACAGGAGTTGAGAACCACTGCTCTAAGGTGAAAAAACAAAACCTTTACAACCCCTTTAACTTGCATATTCTATCTTATAGGTACCTAAAATAAAGGCAACCCATGATAAAAGGATATAAACAGCATAGATTGTGAAAGTCAAGATTTCCAGTACAGCTGTGCCAATGGACAATAGGCCACCAGGGATGTCTGTTTACAAACAGAACACATCTGTTTTAACTATTCGAAACAATGGGACACTTACCATGCCAAAGGTGATATTGATCAAGGGCTGATAACAGAGAAAATCCTTCCGAAACAAATGTTCCTTTTCAAGCAGCTGCTGATAACCTATTTGTTTCAGAAAGGCCAAGTGCAAAATAATAACAGCCTGTTATGGAGAGATTAATAAAACACTTTGAGTCAGTTTGAGCACTTTCACAGAAAGGAAGAAAACAGTATAGCAGTGGGTAGGTCAGCGTGTTCCGTGCATCCAGATGCTCTGTCTGAGGGAAACATTGAACTTGCAGATAAATTTTAATCTGAAAGAAAAACAAGAGTTAAAGCTGAACTCCGGGATTAGGAAGTATTGTCCAAATATAAGTGTAGTGGTACCCCGTAGGGGCTGCTGGTGATTGTGGTCCATCTTCCACCCTGCACAGCCAGGCACATGGATTTCCAGACACACTTCAGTCAAGAAACATTCCTTGTACTTTATTTTGTTTTATTGAGGGGATATAACTTGGATGAGGATAGGGTGCAGTTGCAATAAAAAGTATGTGAACCCTTTTAAAATGATATGGATTTCTGCACAAATTAGTCATAAAATGTGATCTGATCTTCATCTAAGTCACAACAATAGACAATCACAGTCTGCTTAAACTAATAGCACACAAAGAGTTAAATGTTACCATGTTTTTATTGAACACACCATGTAAACATTCACAGTGCAGGTGGAAAAAGTATGTGAACCCTTGGATTTAATAACTGGTTGAACCTCCTTTGGCAGCAATAACTTCAACCAAATGTTTCCTGTAGTTGCAGATCAGACGTGCACAACAGTCAGGAGTAATTCTTGACCATTCCTCTTTACAGAACTGTTTCAGTTCAGCAATATTCTTGGGATGTCTGGTGTGAATCACTTTCTTGAGGTCATGCCACAGCATCTCAATCGGGTTGAGGTCAGGACTCTGACTAGGCCACTCCAGAAGGCGTATTTTCTTCTGTTTAAGCCATTCTGTTGTTGATTTACTTCTATGCTTTGGGTCGTTGTCCTGTTGCAACACCCATCTTCTGTTGAGCTTCAGCTGGTGGACAGATGGCCTTAAGTTCTCCTACAAAATGTCTTGATAAACTTGGGAATTCATTTTTCCCTTGATGATAGCAATCCCTTCAGGCCCTGATGCAGCAAAGCAGCCCCAAACCATGATACCCCCACCACCATACTTCACACTTGGGATGAGGTTTTGATGTTGGTGTGCTGTGCCTCTTTTTCTCCACACATAGTGCTGTGTGTTTCTTCCAATTAACTCAACTTTGGTTTCATCTGTCCACAGAATATTTTGCCAGTACTGCAATGTTTTTTTTGGACAGCAGTGGCTTCCTCTGTGGTATCCTCCCATGAAATCCATTCTTGTTTAGTGTTTTACTAATCGTAGATTCGCTAACAGGGATGTTAGCATATGCCAGAGACTTTTGTAAGTCTTTAGCTGACACTCTAGGATTCTTCTTCACCTCATTGAGCAGTCTGCGCTGTGCTCTTGCAGTCATCTTTATAGGATGCCCACTCCTAGGGAGAGTAGCAGCAGTGCTGAACTTTCTCCATTCATAGACAATTTGTTTTACCGTGGATGATGAACAGCAAGGCTTTTGGAGATACTTTTAGAACCCTTTCCAGCTTTATGCAAGTCAACAATTCTTAATCATAGGTCTTCTGAGAGCTCTTTTGTGCGAGGCATCATTCACATTAGGCAATGCTTCTTGTGAAAAGCAAACCCAGAACTGGTGTGTGTTTTTTATAGGGCAGGACAGCTGTAACCAACACCTCCAATTTCATCTCATTGATTGGACTCCAGTTGGCTGACACCTCACTCCAATTAGCTCTTGGAGATCTCATTAGTCTAGGGGTTCACATACTTTTTCCACCTGCACTGTGAATGTTTACATGGTGTGTTCAATAAAAACATGGTAACATTTAATTCTTTGTGTGTTATTAGTTTAAGCAGACTGCGATTGTCTATTGTTGTGACTTAGATGAAGATCAGATCACATTTTATGACCAATTTGTGCAGAAATGCATATCATTCCGAAAGGGTTCACATACTTTTTATTGCAACTGTACATTTGGGATGCCCACTTGATTGAAGATAAGAAATTAGGGACTGAAATGATATGCCCCACCGGTATATACAACCTCTTCTCTTCACCTTCAGCACATACACTTACTTGCAGACTATCAATCCCAGGACCAGGTAGCACTGAATTTAAGGCCTGACACTGGCTCAGCCAGGCCCATGCAAATGCCCTTTGCAGGTAGGGACCGTGGGCCCCTATGGTGTAGCAAATATGGTAGTAGTTCTTAGTGCTAGCACCTCTTCAGGCCCTGCCAGCCCTCCTGGCTGCATCTGCCCCTTTCCACTGCCCGTGCCACCACTGTCCTCCTAACGGGCTCTGCACCCATCCCAAACTGCTCCATCCCAGTCCTCTCAGGCATGCCTCCCAGTCCTCCTGACTGTGTGTCACTCATCAGCCCTCCTGGCTGTTTCTTGATCCTCCTAGAGACTTGCCTGGCAGTGTTCTCCTGCTGTCCTCTTTGCTCCCAGTGCCTCCTGGCCAGGACACCTCAGTGATTCTAGGAAGGCCCTGCCCGCACATGAGCCCAGGCCCAAGGTCACCCCCCAGACTGGAGAGTTCCCTCAAAGGCCACAACAGCCTAACACTCCATCTCCAGCTTCCACCCGAACAACTCCTCTCCAGCTGGGCTGACCCTGAGTATTTGAGGGAGCCCATCCCCTGCCAATCTAAGTTAGGGATTGGCCAGGGTCTTCAGAATACTCCAGGCAGCTCCACCTTAAGTCCCTTCCCATCTTTCTATAAGATTCCAGTACATTCTAGAAATAGGGGAGAAGGTCTCAGTGATGCTGCCTGTGAGTCATCCAGCTCTCCTTGGATCTCTGCCCAACCCAGGACAAAAACTGCCAGCCAAGCCTGCATAAATTTACCTGCAATAGAAAAAGCCTATTTAGACTTCTAGCACTAGAGGGTGCTACACAAGAATAATGTATACTCTTCCTTGAATCTTGGTGTGCTTTGTGTATTTCCTCCAGATCTGTGCAGTAATCCAATGTAATACTTTGCTTCCTGTATTAAAAACTTGTCATGGCTGCTCTCCCCCCTTGTGCAAGATGAGTGATCTTGTATACGCCCTCTCCTGTAGTTACTGCAGGTAGCCTATAGTGGGTGGAGCCTGCTGGGCCCCTCCCCCAGCTCAGTTCTCTGCACAGGCTATAGGCAGGACAGTGTGAATGTAGGGTGACCACATTTCCAAACTGCCATTCAGGGCCACCCCCCCCCCCAAAAAAAAGATGATTTTTGACATCTTTTTTGCCGATTTTTGGGGCAGGGGCGTATCATGAAATCAGCGGGCTCGTGTGCAAGATCAAAAGTGGGCCCTAGGCATCAAGAAGAACAACAATATGGCACACAAAGCGCATCGTGGTAAACAGTGGACATGTCTTAACCGGTAAAACTGCGGCAGGTTGGCTCCCCTCCGTGAAACCACGTAACTGTACGTGGGCTTGCGGGGTCCAGATAGCAGGCGCGCACGTGCCACTGCACAGCGGGGATGCCAATGCTCGTGGTCAACGGTCGCGATGACCGCGCAATTGTCAGTTAATCGACGCAGTGCTGAGACGTAAAAAGTGCTCTGGTCAGGAAGGGGGTAAATTCTTCCGGTGCTGAAGTGGTTAAATTGCGCTAAATATTGGCTTAAAGGGGGTGTTGGTAAAGAGAGTCTGAGATGACTTATATAGTGCAGAATGTGGTAATGTTAAATAGGGAATGCAGAGTGTATGGTGGTGAGTAGTATGTACAGGAGAGGAGTGCGGAGTGTATGGCGGTGGGTAATATGTACAGAAGAGGATTATGGAGTGTATGGAGGTAGGTAATATGTACAGGAGAGGAGTATAGAGTGTATGGAGGTGGGTAATAAGTACAGGAGAGGAGTGCGGAATGTATGGCGGTGGGTAGTATGTACAGGAGAGGAGTGCGGAGTGTATGGAGGTGGGTGATATGTACAGAAGAGAAGTATAGAGTGTATGGAGGTGGGTAATATGTACAGGAGAGGAGTGCAATAACACCTCCTGATAGTCTGTCAGCCACTGCTATACCACCTTGGTAGTGGGGCACTCCGAAGGATGTAAGGGGGCACTCTGGAGGAAGTAAAGGGGCACTCTGGAGGCACTAAGGGGGCACCCTGGAGGTTGTAAGGGGGGATGTAAGGGGGCACTCCGGTCGTAATAACTTAGTCAGAGCCCCTTACATCCTCCAGGGAGCCCCCTTAGTGCCTCCTTACATCCTCTGGAGTGCACCTTACATCCTCCTCCAGAGTGCCCCCTTACAGTCCCCTCCAGAGTGCCCCCTTAGATCCCCCTCCAGAGTACCCCTTAGTACTACTTAAGTGCCCTAAGGGGCACGCTGGAAAAAGTAAAGGGGCACTCTGGAGAAAGTAAAGGGGCACTCTGGAGAAAGTAAGGGGAGGAAGTAAGGGAGGTGATAGTACCTCCAGAGTGCCCCCTGCAGAGATTCCTGAGGAGTGATGGCAATTAATCCATGCCAGGTCAATGTTAGGAAAAGCAGAGCACACCACCCACCTCATGGTTGCCCTATTCCAGTCCTGCTTGCTCTCTCCCTGCCACAGCCCTGACATAAGCCCGTTCCAGCCTGTGGTGTATGTCCCCATGTTATCTGTACCTGAATTACTGCAGTTCCTTGTAGTAGGTGTCACTCACTTCCTGCAGCACCGTCTTTGCGGTGAAGTGCAGGAAGGAGTGGGGAGGAGAAGATCTGGGACTGGAGTCTGGAAACTGCATGAGATGCTCCTCTTCAGTCAGCCTGACAGACTCTGCCACTTCTGCTTTCTCATGCCATCGCCGGACCCTCCACCTGTAACTTGAGTAGTAGCCGCAGTCGGGCACATCCATTCCTAGCTGACAGCGGATGGGCTGACAACACAGCAGGGCGTGTGGGTTGACACTTGAGAGTGAAGATTACACCAGACCAGTCCCTGCTAAATGCCGCTGGGCGCTGGAGGAGGAGGGGCGGGGTGGGTGCAGAGAGTTGTGCAGCACTAAGCGCGGGCTTTGCTCCTGGCCTGTCTGACTCTGATAGTCTGTGACATTACTGGTTGCTAGATGCCAGGCAGGGCCGGCCCTAGCAACCAGTCCAGGAAATGTAGGGTGGCTGCACTGGCTGACAGGCTGAGTCCTCGATTTCATTCCGGGATACTGTATTGTCCCGGAATTAAGGTGCCCGGGACCTGGGACATACATGGGAATTGTGGGATAGCCCTGGGCAATCCGGAACACGTGGGCACCCTATGTGAACGTCAATACTATTTTTACAAGGTAATATCTGGGTTTGTTACTGTTCACCTTCACCATAACAGGAGTGAGCTCTCAAATACAGAGCTACTCCATCAGGAGATAGAAAGAGCATGTGAGGGGGTTTGAATCAGAGAAAGAGCTTGCTACTGTGGCACAGTGCATTAATTACAATGCATTTCACACAAGGGTGCTGAATTCAACTGGAATTTACCATTTTCCCCAAATCCAGATTTATTAATTCATTAATTGTTTGCCAAGCAGAGTGAATTGGCAATCAGCAGTGAAAATCTGCATGCTGTGGATTGGCCTGCAAGCAGCCTTTTAAAAAAAAAACTGTCAACATAGTAATATGGGCAATACTGAAAAATGAAGATAAAAATGGCATCAATAATTTAATATATAGTATATGTGCATAAGAACTAATTGTGCAGCTGTCCCTTTAATTGTAAAGAACACTTATGGAAAATAAAAACATAAGAAAGGATTCGGCGCTACTCTTCATCAAGTAAAAACAAATGTTTGGATTATTAAAAATCAAAAACTCCTATATACACCATTGTATATCAAATAAGCAATGAGTCCATCAATAACCCTCCAATCACTGTGCTTTATAATAGAAATGTGACTTCCATTTGGGTGCTCCACTAAAGAAGATTATATAAAATATAGTGTAGTATTATATTCAAATCAGGGGATGCATTTACATAATAAGGTGCTTATGTGAGCACCAACACAGACAACCTCAAGGTGGTGACAGCACTACTGCTCGTATGGAGCCGATGTGCATTCCAAACAACCCAAAGTTACGTGGAGTATCCAACCGAAAGTGATGTCAATAGTGGTGACAGTGCAGCCTCAATGCATTTTGCAATATGTGTGTCATCAGGATGCCCATATACAGCTGAGGGCAGGGCCAACATGCCTCAAGAGACTCCAATGCATTTCACAGAAAGGTCCTAAATTTCACTGAGATTTCAGTGAACCAAAACCTTCTAGTCTCCCTCATCTATATTTACTAGTTCATGCGTGAATTGTTTGCCCGGCAGAGTAAATTGGCAGTCAGTGGTGAAAGTCTGCAGTGGATCATCCGGAGAATAGCCCTTAAAAAATAGCAAGAGATATGACCTATTATTGCCACAGTGACATGCCTCCATCCCTAAATGACTTTATATATAAAAGGAAACAGTGGTCATGGGACTTTGAAAGAGGCATGTCACTACCCAGAGTCAAAATAACATGAAGTAAATGGTGTAGAAAGTTTAATACAATCCAAGAATATATCTACATAATCGCAGAAAAACACAGTACATGATAATGAATCGCAAAAAAAAGTCATAAAAACCAGCTGACATATAAAAAGCACATATAAGAACACATAAATAGATATTGTAGTAATGCATGATGGTATATGTACAATAATGACACAACCAAAAATAGTTATAATTTGTAAGAACCCGACTGTCTTGTCATCCTGGAAAAATCGCAATGGAACTCGGCGCGTTTCGTGGAACATCTCCACTCATGAGGAGTACAGTATAAGGAATGTCTATAATAGTGAAAAAGTAAAAAATATATAATATAATAGTATACGGTCAAAATGATTGAGGAATAAAAGACATGATCTAGGAGAGACTAGCAGTCTGGTACTTACCAGTCAGCTGGAAATTAGCCTGGTTCCCAAAAGGGAGGGAGAGAAAGGGGGTGAAAGCAATGTCTGATCCGGGGGTGAGGCAGGAATGACCCATCCATACCAAAGGAACAGCCAGGTCAGAAAACAGCATGGACTAGTGGGATGCTCGCGTACACACTAATCTAAAAATAAATATATATATATATATTATACACACATGTGTGATATATAAAGTAAAAATATAAATATGTGTATGTATGTAAAAAAACATACCAAAGTGTAAGTGTATATATAAATGTATAAATAAAGTGTGCAAGTGTCTAAAAATTATGTCTAACAAAAAAAAACAAGGGGGAATATAATAAATCGACTCTGGGTAGTGACATGCCTCTTTCCATGACCACTGTTTCCTTTTACATATAAAGTAATTTAGGGATGGAGGCATGTCACGGTGGCGATAATAGGTCATATGTCTTGCTATTTGCCAATATTTGGGTGGAAGACACCCTGGTCCTTCATTGATCTATTACGCCACCTATTTTTTAATTTATTTTTGCTTCCCTTCTTTTTTATTACCATATCATATCTATATATATTGTTTACCAACATCACTAAGTTTGTCATTCTTAGTTTTGTTTTGCTGTTCACCTTCCAGCAATCCCAGCTGGTGAGTGGGGGGTCATATTGCCTCTGTCTGGTTTCCGGAGCTGCGGCACTGTCTCCCCTCCTCATCCCCGTCGGGGTGTGGGCGGGCAGTTCTATCCCGCACATTGGTGCTATGCACACGCTGTCTGCCCGTGACATCTATCGACGCCGGGATGTCTTTCGTCCATCTCATGCCGACCGGTGGGTGTGTGGGGATCCACATCCGGCTCATGTGCAGAAGGTGGTCCTGTCCCCACTCCCTTGCGCTCATTGGCTAATGGCATAGCACTGGCGGGGTCCCGCCCTGTATCTCGGGTACACCGTCTGGGCTGGTCAGTATATGTCTCACTATACCCGAGGGGCATTACAACAACTGCAGTCTATTCCATGGAATCACACCTGAAAGATTTACTTCGGGACCCTAGGTGACCCCACCCATACACTCTTGTTTATGTTTTTGCTTTTTTTGCACTAGGCTATTTTTTTTAGTGAATTTTCTTTTCAGTACTTATCACATTAGGTATATTTTTTATCGTGCCAGCAACCTGATTTCTTGACCCAATCTTCTTTCCGGGTTCTGGGTCTTCCTGTCCTGACTGGCTGGGAAGCCGGAAGCCGATTTGCTGGTATTGCAGGGTCACAAACAAAGTATTCAGGCACTGTACAGTAGATACTCAAGTGATAGAAAATGTGGAACAATACTAAATGAACCCCGCAGCTGAGAGGAAAACATCAACACTAAAGATGGTGCTCAGACATGAACAACCAACCACAAAGTTCCTCAATGGATAGCGCTGAGGGATAATATGAGTCTGTGCAGCCAAAACTTAGTACTCATAAGTCTGATGGCTGGTATTTGTAGTCCCACAAGGATGGATGACCACAAAAAGTTGACCAATAAATTTTATTTTATACAAGTAATGATCATAAAAAAGGACTCTTTTTAAAAGCAGATTGGTCTATATTGATAACAATACCAAAATTGCTATTGCCCCAAAGTAGTATAACAACAAGGCTGGATCCACATTCCATGTAGAGAACAGATCCTGGAGAGGGTAAGAGAGATAATCCGCCTGGGTAGAGTCACTCAGTCCCCATGGTGGTAAACTAAATCATATTCTGCTGAGGTAGTGTTGTGGAGCGCACGATGTGCTCCAATCCTGGAATGCAGGGATGCTGATGTCAGCAGCTTTGTGTGTTGGCATCGTGAACCGATGTGATGTCAGCTATCAGAAAGCCACGAGTCTGCTTATTATCCTAGGGCTGGTGGATGATGACACGTGCCAATATGCATAACTAGATGACAATATTAATCAAATATGCAAAATATAAAAAACGCACAGAGTGCAAATAAACATACTTAATACAATATAAATATATATATGAGCATGTAAAAAGTGCTAAGTGCCAAAAACAATACAAAAGGTAATTAAGTGTCACACAGTTCATGTGTAAAAAAAAAAAAAAAAAAAAGTCCTCAATGGAACCAAAATATATAGTTCACTATGAAGTCCTGTAAAAGATATAAAGGTGCCTAAATGTGATGTCCACTGGTGATACAATCAAACTTGCTAGTAACTCTCAAAGTGGCACAGACCATGCAATGGTGCGATTCGGTGACCCCAAAGGTAATGCGCTCACCTCAGAGCGCGTGACCAAGTCACTAGACAAATTCAAACCACGCTTGTGAACCACCCGGGTTCCATGAAGATCACAGGATCCCAGGCTCCAATGCAGTAAAAGGTATATATAGATGGGAAGAAAAAACTACATAGTATAATACCATTTTAAAATTTATTAAAAAATAGAGATACTCTCCCCAAAAGGTGTACTTACAATGTATAGGTGCGTCAGTGCACCGCTCTAAGCATGGCAAATATGATAATTTTTCGTGAGGGTATGGTGTGAATAGTATTGGGGGAGTTGACCTTTAAATATCAGATTCTTTTTCGATACAGAGACCATTTGCTCACAGTTGTCAACTAGAAGATGAGAATAAAAAACTTGTATCTCAAACAAGTACTGTCTTTGAAAAAAAGACAGTACATGTTTGGAAGGACTGGGAATGGCCCTGCAACCCATCTTGGTATGGTCTTGGTATAGTCAATTTATTTACATAAACGTGTAAAACTTTCCACTCAGTAAAAAAGTGTATAAGGGTGCAAACACAAGTATAACATTGCAATGAATAGAACAGGGGTGCCCAAACTGCGGCCCAGGGGCCAGATGGGGCCCCTTGGTTGCTCATATCCGGCCCTTAGGGAACTATTCATCCCACAGATATGATAGACTATTCTGACACCAAAAATGGAGCATAATTCTTGCCACTGACATCAATAATGGGGCACTATTCCTTCCCCTAATACCAAAGATGGGGCACTGTTTACTCCCACTGAGGCCAGAAAAATTTTATATTCCCGCTGGCCACAAACCAGCCCCTCTAAATTCTGAAGAACAGTAAACTGGCCCTTTGTTTAGAAAGTTTGGAGACCCCTGAAATAGAAGAAGCAGTACTCACTTATACCCGGTAACAAGGTAATACATTAAATACAACAAATGTTTTACAGAAAAGAGTAATAGAAACATTACATCAATGGAACATGTGTTCCGTAGCATAACATAGTTAGTAAAGGAACGGATGCACATATCATGAAACTTTAACTTGGCCAAAGTGGTGTGTGAACAAACTTGTTCATCTTCTTAAAATAAAAATATCCACCCTATATGTAATAATGGTAAATAACACTATGCTTTCATACCAATATACTAGTGAATAATAAATCCAATTTGTGAACTTGTGAATATATAAACTCCTGTGAAATGAAAAGTCCAATGAACATAAATCCAAAGTGAAAATCTTGTGCAAAACTCCAGTGCATCATCTTCAAAGGATTAAACCTCTTACCAGAAGCACATGACCCCCTACCTACCGAGGTCATAAACATTTTGAGGGACAGTGATTTTGAGGGACAGTGGATCAAAGTCCCTCTGTCCCTCTTTCCTCCTCATTTGTCCCTCATTTTGGTCTGATCTATATAGTTGTATATAAAATGCACTATTTATATTTGAAAAAGTGTTTCACAGTGCTAAACCTTTCATCCAATTTCTAAATTGCTGCATATGTAAATTTCAAATAAAGGAATAGTAGTGGTAAAAAAAAAAAAAACACTTGTGGGTTTAAATAATTTTTTTTGGTATAATTCTCCATAAAGGGGGTGTGACAGGGGTATGTGTGCTATGCTTACATACTTTTGCTAATAAATGTCCCTCGTTCTGATCTCAGAAAGTTGAAATTCTAAGAAATTATGTTTGCAATAGATCACACCCATTATTAGAAGGAAAAAAAAGAACAAAATGATAGCAAGCTTACCCCATTCCTTAACTACCCACACATCCACTCAGTAATTCCTCCTTTATTTTCTATTATTTTTACTTTAGTTCTCATACAATTAAATTAAGTTGTAAAACGGAGCTCACTTATGCAAACATAATTTATGTGCCATCTTTGAATTGACACTACATTAATATGGATAAGATATGGATAAGTGAGTACACAAGTTCTGCGAGTGCACGGGGTCTGCGAGTGCACGTAGGCTGCGAGTGCACATGGTCTCCGAGTGCACGTAGGCTGCGAGTGCACGTGGTCTCCGAGTGCACGTGGTCTCCGAGTGCACGTAGGCTGCAAGCGCACGTAGGTCTGCGAATGCACATTAGGTTGCGAGTGCACGTGGTCTTCGAGTGCACGTAGGCTGCGAGTGCACGTAGGTCTGCGAGTGCACATGGTCTGCGAGTGCACGTGGTCTGCGAGTGCACGTGGTCTGCGAGTGCACGTGGTCTGCGAGTGCACGTGGTCTGCGAGTGCACATAGACTGCGAGTGCACATAGACTGCGAGTGCACATGGGCGGCGAATACCTGTGTATTGTCTTGTTGAGTACCTGTGTATTGTATTGATGAATATTAGTGTCAGGAAGCTGGTTGTTAGGTAATTTGGACAGGGTATAATCCTCAATCTCCAATAAATTAGTAGGTACAATGCCCGGCGGGTGTGGAGATGTGACTCGGTGTACATCTTGCAGCATGTATGCGTTCCTTGATCATCCGATCGAGGGCTAATACTGCTGTGCAAAATGTAAGCACATTGTTTCCCTGGAAGCCCAGGTTCTGAATCTAGGGAAGCAAATGTCAGCACTGAGAAGACCCTCCATACTAAAGAAGAGCCGGAAACGTACCCGGCAGGTGTGGGCAGGGGCCAGCACAGAGGCAGGTGGAGACAAAGAGGTGCAGCACTAGAAATGAGTAGATAGGCGACAGTCAGGAAGGATTGAGGAGGAAGTGCCAGGAAGGCCAATCCTGGGCTGGAGCCTCCCAATAAGTACGCCCCATTGAGTGACATTGGTGAAAACGGTCAGGGACCAGCACTGCTGGAGCTGAGGGACTCTCCTAGCTGCCAGGGGAAGAACTCCTCCAGTGAGAGTGGGAGGGGGGAAGCGAAGGGAAAGTATAGACAGATTCTGGGGGTAGGGGACTCAATTCTAAGAAGGACAGAGAGGGAAATTGACAAAGACCTGAAGCGCCAAACTGTATGCTGTCTACCGGGCGGTCAGGCACATCATGGATCTGATGGACAGATTACTGGGAGGGGCTGGGGAAGACCTGGCTGTCATGGTGCACGTTGACAAGCTCTTCGAGGGGATGATAAGGGACTATATACAAGATTTTAGTAAAGGGAACGGTTTTATTAGCAGTAATCAGGGTGGATTTGTGAAGAATCTTTCTTGCCAAACCAATCTATTAACCTTCTATGAAGAGGTGAGTTGCCATCTAGATAAAGGAAGGCCCGTAGACGTGGTGTATCTGGATTTTGCAAAAGCATTTGACACATTCCCCATAAACGTTTTCTGTACAAAATAAGGTCCGTTGGAATGGACCATAGGGTGAGTACATGGATTGAAAACTGGCTACAAGGGCGAGTTCAGAGGGAGGTGATAAATGGGGAGTACCGGAATGGTCAGGGGTGGGTGGTGGGGTCCCCCAGGGTTCTGTGCTGGGACCAATCCTATTTAATTTGTTCATAAACGACCTGGAGGATGGGGTAAACAGTTTAATCTCTGTATTTGCAGAAGATAATAAGCTAAGCAGGGCAATAACTTCTCCACAGGATGTGAAAACCTTGCAAAAAGATCTGAACAAATTAATGGGGTGGGCAACTACATGGAAAATGAGGTTTAATGAAGAAAAATGTAAAATGCATTTGGGTGCCAAAAATGTGAATGGAATCTACTCACTAGGGAGTAAATCTCTGGGGGAATCTAGGATGGAAAAGGACCTGGGGGTCCTACTAGATGATAGGCTCAGCAAGCTGCTGCTAACAAAGCAAACATAATATTGGCATGCAATAAAAAGGGGATTAACCCCCGGGATAAAGCGATAATTCTCCCGCTCTACAAGACTTTGGTCCGGCCTCACGTGGAGTGTGCTGTCCAGTTCTGGGCACCAGTCCTCAAGAAGGATGTAATGGAAATGGAGCGAGTACAAAGAAGGGCAACAAAGCTAATAAAGGGTCTGGAGGATATTAGTTATGAGGAAAGGTTGCGAGCACTGAACTTATTCTCTCTGGAGAAGAGACGCTTGAGAGGGGATATGATTTCAGTTTACAAATACAATACTGGTGACCCCACAATAGGGATAAAACTTTTTTGCGGAAGGGAGTTTAATAAGACACGTGGCCACTCACTCAAATTAGAAGAAAAGAGGTTTAACCTTAAACTGCGTAGAGTGTTCTTTACTGTAAGAGCGGCAAGGATGTGGAATTCCCTTCCACAGGCGATGGTCTCAGTGGGGGGGCATCGATAGTTTCTAAAAACAGATAGATGAGCACCTGAACGACTGCAACATACAGGGATATGCAATGTAATACTGACATATAATCACACACATAGGTTGGACTTGATGGTCTTTTTTCAACCTCACTATGTAACTATAATAATATGTAAAACTCCTAAATGTAGTAACTATCTCTTAAACATACTAAGAATGCATTATACAGTTGAAGAATGTATTTAATTATTGAATCCAAGCTCATTCTAGTTTTCTTTTACAATGGAATGTTGTATGCTATTATTCTGTTCACTCAATAAAATTTATGAAACAAACAAAAAAAGAAAGTCAAGAGATATGCACATGTTAAAAGCATCCTTAAGATGGAAAGGACTAGCCTGAATTGGATCCCAGCACAGTCCACAATTACATCAGCAATGAATATGGGCAGCATAAATCATAGGGAGAAACAAACTGATCAGATAGTGTAATACTGTAAAACCACTACATTTATATCAATAAACAAGGTACTCACAAGCCAAAGGAGTAAAACAAGCATAAAGTCTGCTCTAGTGCATTCAGCTGACCTGGTAACCCCCCCTACATGAACACCAGTGCTACTTACTTTACCCCAACTAAGCATCAGTGCCCCCTACTGTCCAATGCCTGGACATTTTTCCTTCCATGGACACTAAAGACAGAAATATTATTTTCACACTATTATTGGTGGGCACATTTTCCCCACTGACTTTTGAGTTTTTTTCCTCCCATTGACTACGAACTCTGGGTAATTTTCTACTTCCACTGGCCATTGTTTCCTCCTACTACACCGGGTAATTTTTTTCCCCGACTACCATAACTGGGCATTCTTCCTCTCACTGTTTCCCAGGGACCACTGACCACTGGGCATTTTTACCCCCCACTGAACACAGTTGAGTGGTATGAGTTTGTGATCGGATGTGTTTCTTTCTTTAATTGCACTCTTCTCTGGTCATTCTTCTTCACTTTTATTTATAACCACTGTCCTCCTGTACATAAACATTCTCTTACACTTCAATTCATGCCCACTCTCTTTCCGTCTGTAATAGTAATAAAATGCTGACAGAGGCTCTAATCCTTATTCATTCAATTCGCACATATGTGAAACCGGCTTCAAAGTGCTGAATTTATAAAGTTTGTCTGAGTTGTTAGAAAAAAGGGGCAGAGAGCTGAAGTTACAGTGAGGAGAGCTCTGAGAGCTGATTGGAGGGAAGGGACACACCCCCCATCACACAGCACAGGGGAACAGAGCTAAGACTGTCTATCGGCTGGAAGTCTCTCCCTTGCCTTTTTTCTCTTAGTGTCAGGAAAACTTGTCACAAGTGATTCACACTGATAGCAGAGGAACACAGCAGCAGACAAAAATGACCCTTAGTGCTCTTAAACGAGACAATTACAGACAATAGAGGGATATGCTTTGTTCATATTTCATGTCTGAAGTTTACAACAACTTTAAAGAAATGTTTTGTCTAAAAATTCTATAACTAGAGTGACCCTTACATTAGTCTGTTATGAAAACTGTAGCTTAGTCCATAGTATACAGCTTAAAATCCTAGCTCCTTCAGTGATACCGTCAGTGCACACATGGTACTTTGATTTTTCTCTATGGAACAATGTTTCCCATAGTCATGATTATAATACCATCTTTCTGTAGCGAAGAGACCCTAGGGAGCCACTGAAAATATTTGGGTTCACCTACCTGTCCCATGGCTACCTATCTTGTGTCTGGAATAAACAGCTCGCTGAAAAACCTCTGACGATAATCAGGATCCAGTCACTAGGGTCCTTCTACCATTTATTGCAATACTAAAACTAGAGAGATGGTTCAGGGGTGTAGGATACCAAAAAACACACAAAATAGGGGGAGAAACTTCAGCAGTAGGACCTATGAGAGTGACCTCTAAAACAGATGCTGATGGACATAGGACAGCCAGAAAAATTGGTGACCCATTGAGAACAAGTCACCATGCTCCGATTCTTACTTCTGTCTTTTTGCAAGCAGAAAAAAAAAAAATCATGAGTCCCTGGGCAACGATTCCTAAACCAAGGTTCAGATGGTAGCTTTTACCCTTCTTCTCTGTAACCCTCTTCAGGCAAGAGTATCTCTGTTCCCTTCTAAAAGTATCTCTGTTCAGTCCAGTCCAGCAAATGCTTCAAAAAAAGGGCTTGGTATCCATCGCATGCAGCACATGGCTTATACTTAAGCCAGGCCCCGACAGCAGTTCTTCACACATGTCTCCTGCCAGTGAGGGTGAGAGTTCTGTAAAGGTGGTTCCACTCATTTATCATCTTCTCAGACCATACCTCAGTCTAAACAACACCATTAGGGATTGCCGAAGTCAGATAAATATTCACGGCCTAGTAGTTAATCCCTCCCATGCTGATTACTGGGGCCTCCTTCAAGAAACAGGCTGAAGCAATCAACCCACCGGGCTTAGGGAAAACCTTCAGAGCTTAGAAAAGGTAAATATGAGCTCAGGCTGGTTACAGCCTACCAGTGACATGTTCTAAATTTACTAGACACACAACTACATAGTGAGGGCCGCTACATTTATAAAACCCTCTGCATTCTGCCAGCTATCTGAAAAATCTTTAAAAGTACTCTTAAGACATATCCTTTCTTGGCATTGATTCATCTTTTTTTTTTCCACCACCCAACTTTAATTCCTGCCATCGATACTGTATTCCATAACACCGGATACAAAATATAAAATTTCCTTAATTTGTTGGGATCTCATTGCTATAGTCCCTGTATAGCTAATTTTGTATAGCTCTATGTAAAATGCTATTGTTAAACATAAAGCAATAATGATAATTGTAACAGCAATTACAGCGGTTTCAAGACCTCCCAGACCCCACAGCATATAAGATGTTTTTTGATCTGAATGGCTCAATACAGACAGGTATACAGTAAAACATTTTGTGACATGATAAGACAAAAGAAACATGGATTGAAATATAATTCTTTTTTAGCTACTATACATAATTTTCCTTTAAGGTGATGGGAAATTGTAGACATAAATAGATGCAGTCTTTTTTTTCCCTTGTAGTATTTCATAGTAAATGATGCAGAAGTAAAAAAATGTTTTCCAGTCATATGACCTTTCCTCAATTTATCTGTGAGTGATAAGGTACAGATGCCTTGTAAGTAAGTCCAGGGCCTAGCGGTGGCAACTTCCTGCCAGCAACCAACTCATTTCCTGTTGCCTCTCACTATCCCAAGTATTAACCAGTTTGGCATGGAGGGAGTTTTATTGTTCCAGGAAATGGTGTTGCTTGAGATGAAAGATAACCAAGTCACGAGAAAACCTTGTCTACTGATGCTAAAAATGAACTGCAAAACAGCTTTTGTCTTGTAGTGAAACAAGTGGTCTGGTTGCATATGAAGGCCAAGTAGCTTGTTTATTGTGTAGGTTAACAATTATATTTAAACAGCAACTCCATCAAAAACAAATTTTCCTATTTTGATTGAAGTGGTACTCAGGTCTATCTCTTGGTTTACTTCTCCTGGTCTTACTACTATCCAAAACCAAGTGGAAAGATGCCCCTAACCATTAGTTACTACTCTGTATGTATATATAGTGAAATTAGCACTGATTGTCATGGTCATGGTCCACATGGTCCATGGGACCATGTGGTAAAAGGCACTGGGAGGGTCAGTTCTGACAGAGAAGGAGAGTCTGATGATAGACCTGTGTGGAACCAGTCTTGCTGGGCCTGTGTGTGGTTGTCCTGACCAGCTACAAAGTTGTGTTATATATATCTAGTAGATAATATATATATTAGCAATTACTGGTACTTATTACAGGTATTTATATAGTATTCTGATTATGCAGGCTTTACACATACTGTATATATTGTAAATTCACATCATTCCTTTCTCCTCAATAGGGATGGGCCAAATGGACCCCTGTTCGGTTCGCACCAGAACTTTTGAACATTGCGAATAAAGAACCCCAATAAAGTCAATGGGACCCGATCATCAAAAATCAAAAGTGCCCATTTTGAAGGCTTATATGCAAGTAATTGGGCAAACAATGGTTATAGGGGTCCGGGTTATGCCCTGGGGGACATGTATCAATACAAAAAAAGTTTGAAAAACGTCATTTTTAAATGAGCAGTGATTTTTTGATTTTTAAAGCATAAAAATGAAAAACTCCTTCCAATATAGTGCCTGGATGTCTCCTTACTCTACATATAAAGTGTCTGGTCTGTTCCAGGTCTAGAATCTGCTGTAGCAATAATTGCATTTATTAAGCCAAAAAAAATATGAAATTTTCCCTGCAAGCTGCCTTTATTTTGCTCAGTAACAGCTGTCATACAGGTGCAGAAAAATTGGTGTTTGGGTGTCGGTGGCACCTTCCCACCGTAACCCTATAGAGGTACTCTTGATGAAAGCAAGAATTGGTCTTGCTGTAAAAAATTGCAATGATATGCACATGTCAAACAGGTGCAGAAAAATTACTCTTTGAGTGTCGGGGGCGCCTTCCCACCGTAACTCTATAGAAGTACTCTCAATGAAGACAAAAAGAATTGCAATGATATGCACCTGTCAAACAGGTTCTGAAAAATTGGTCTTTGGGTGTTAATTGTGCCCATGAAACCTATACCAAAAACATTCTTCCAGATGAAATGATTAAACACCCTCAAAGCTAGGCAGCCTTGAAGTCCTGCAGAGATTCAACATCCCAAAAAGACTTAATCAGTGACATTGGCATCAGGGGCTTCATAGCTGGTAAATTAGGACTGATTCATTTTGATAAAAGTCAAACGGTCCACGGAGTCTGTGGACAGACACGTTCTATGATCAGTAACGAAGCAAACCTCCTGCAGCACTGAATGCCTGTTGTGAAAGCACACTGGATGCAGGGCAGCCCAACAACTCAATAGCATACTGAGCAAGTTCTGGCCAGGGGTCTATTCTCATGACCCAGTAAGTCAGTGGATCTTCAGCTGGAAAGCTCTCCATCTCTGTTTTGCTCCGAGTTAATTGTCCACTATGTGATGCAGACGCTGTCGATGGAATGTGGAAGCTGACAGCCCTGGGCGGTGAGGACTAAAAATTTTTTGAAATGCCTCACTTAGGCGAACGCTTTCTCCAACGCTCCTCTCTTGACCAACAGAAGACTCAAAACAATGTTTTCCATGACACTGTAACCTACTGGAGTCAGGAAAAACGTTCAATAAAATCCTCTTTAACGTGTCCTCAAGAGATTTTATCTTCTGCACTCTCTGTTGGGATGGGATGAGTTTTGAGACCTTTCCATTATAATGGTGGTCAAGGAGGGTTGCCAACCAGTAATCATCGTTCTCCTTTATGCCACGTATTCTTGGGTCCTTTCGCAGGCTTTGAAGCATGAGGTTGCCCATGCGCCTTAAATTTGCTGAAGCTTGAGAAGCAGATTCTTCGGGGTCACTCAGGATCACAGCATCTGGAACTTCCTCCTCCCAGCCACATACTACTCCCAAAGGTCATGGGGTTGGAAAGCCATTGCTTACAGATTGACGCATGTCTTTCTCTTCTTTGAAGCCTATGAAAGTGCCAGAATCCTCCTCCTCATCCTCCTCCCCTCTCTCCACCTGTGTGTTCTGTGACATAGGAACACACTAGTTAATGTTGATTTATTTATTTGAATATAATTTAATGTCACTGGATATTTTACATGATAGATTAATAGCTCTGCACTTATATTTTTTATTTTATTTTATATGTTGTATGGTGAGGTGAATTCACTGGAAGTGTACAGCAGCTGTGGAGTACTAATTAGTAAACTTTATAGTTTATTTATAGCACATAACACTTTAGGTAGGTGGCGCTAATTGTCTTTTATACATGATAGGAATGATGGTGTCTGGATAAAGTGGCCCTTGAGAAGAAAGGAAGTCCTCCTCTTCCTTCTGCTGCTCTGCCTCCAGTGAATCTAATAAAATACTCCGCGCTGCCTAAAATATTAGCAGCTAACGCAACAAACAGAAATTTTGTTCAAATCAACAAGTGCATCAAGTGTAGCGCTAAAGTGCCAAACTAAGTGACTGTGGTTATGTTATAAACATAAATAGCATAATAAATTTATACACATATATATATATATATATATATATATATATATAAATGACACGTGATGAAAAATTGTGTGGAAAAGAAATCAAAAGCAAATGAAATTAATTAAAATAAATTAAGAAATAAAGTCTGTAAGAGTCTTCAAAGATCCACAGTGTGAAGTGATTGATAACATTCCATAGTGAAGTGAGATGGTCTTGATCACCATGCATGAAACCAATATGGTAGATGGAAAATAAGAACACCAGTGTGATGATGCCACCACCAGGATAAGTGTAGGCTTGCCAGAAAGTTTGAACTCAAAAGAACGTACGTTCTATGAGTCAAACCAGCTTGTATTGTCAGCCGACAATGGGGGTGGAACCTTGGGAGTCCTCAGTAATTGGAGCCTAGAGTTTCTGAAACCTGAGCTGGACTGCAACCGAGCAGGAACAACTGCCAATGGTGAGTAAGAACCACTTGAGTGTGCAAAGAACGTTATTTGTTGTAGAGAGCACAGTCACCACAACTATTGAACTTGTGACCGTTCACTCCAGCATCCAGCACAGAACAGTCAGCTCTGTGAGTTGATATTGCTGTGTGTGTATAAGTGGTGGGTCGGGACGTGGCTCATATCCCATGACCACGTCCTGTTGTGATGAAACGAAGTAGGGAGGAGGAGCAACATCCCGACGACACCGCGATTCGAGTACCCGGAAGTTACGGGTTGTTTTGGAGCCGACCGGCTTTCTTTGTACGCCTATATACTACTGACCTTTGTGAGTGTATTTCCCGATTTTTTTATTCAATAAATGTAAGGTTTTATGCTATGTGGAGCTGTTTATTTCTTTTATGGTGACATATCGAACCATCCTGGTGCGGTCGGTTGAGGTGGTACTTGCAGACCGGATGACATCCAGTGCCTGTCACACAGATCCCGGGCTGGGGTTGCAGCCATCCGCCCAGTAAGGTCTCCTATAACTAAGAGACCAATGGTTTTTGGTAAGAGGCAGCAGTTTTTGAAGGTGGAGGTTTACCAACGCACCCTATTCACTGCAGCAAGATTATCAACATTCACTTGTCACCTGGGGATATTCTTCATCTATTTCATTTTTATTTATTTTTTATTTTTTCTGTATTTGAGTTATATATAGCATATGGACTATTACCAATATTGTTCTGTGTACAAACCAGGGACAATATCTGCACCTCTAAAAGATTTGTTCACATTATATACTGAATAATTTCTATATATATATTTTTTATTCATGACTGTCATGGTTTTTTGAGGTATTCATTTGTCACAGTGATTTTTTGTTTGACATATTCTGTCACGGAGTTTTCAGGCATCAATCTGCTGCCTGTATCACGTCACAATATTGTTTCATTTTCTGCAGACATAGGAATAATACTTGTGTCTCACTACTTTAATTTTTTATCACTAAATTAAATTGCACAGTGATTATCACTCTTATTCATATCCCTCTATGAGGTTATAGGCACTTGGTTTTTGCCATTTCTCACATTTTTAGCGCGACTTTCTTATTATTAATACATATTTAGGAAAAGCTGCACCACCAAATTGAGGACATGTCAACTTTCCATGTCTAAGGGCAGACAGGAGGTTTGAGCAATTATCGCACACCACTATTCCTGGCTCCAGCTGGCATGGTGTGAACCACCTCTGGGCCTGTCCCTGCAGAGCTGCAAGAATCTCTGCTCCGGTGTGGTTCCTGTCCCCTAAATACATCAGCTGAAGCACTGCATGGCAACTTTTAGCCTGACTCTGGGAAAAGCCCTTTGAACGCTTAGGGGGTACCTGATGTTCATAGGACAATTCTGCAGAGGAGTGCATGGAGGTGGCGGAGGATGTTCTGCTAGGACCTGGGACACCCTGTGCTATATTATCATCCTTGTCAGTGGAGGCTGCTGAGAGGTAATGACTTGGTATAGCAGGGACAGACTGAAGTGGATAAGGAGGAGGGACAGATTTGTGCCCCTTTTGTGTGGCTTTTAGGTGCTCTTGCCAACGGGCTGAGTGGTTGGACGTTAAATGCCTTGTTAAGCATATGGCACCCAAATGGCTGCTGTTTTGCCACGTTTGATGTGACTGAGACACAATTTGCAGATAGCAACAGTGCGATCTGCTGCAGATGTGATGAAAAAGGCCCAGACAGCTGAGCTTTGGGGAGTGGGCTGGGAGATAACAGCTGCAGAATATGATGGAATAGGGTGGCTGCTCTCTACTCTTTCTTGATGTCAGCCTCCTTGGGGTTGTGACCCCTCACCTTCAGTTTCCTCCTCTGCTCTATCTGGCACCCAAGGCGCATCAGTGACCTAATCATCATCATCATCATCTCCATCTCACCCCTCATCATCATTACCACTGGAGACAACTTGGCAATACGCTGCGGCTGGGGGAACATGAATGCCAATTTGTCTACTAGTGTTCTCTCATCTCTCTAGGCTCATGTTCCTGTCATCCTCAACCTCAGAACCAACTTCTGAATCCAGTAATGGCTGGTGATCATCAAGGATCAGGTGGCTGATGCTGTGGTCAAATAACTCAGCTGACTCCTCAATGGCTGATGTTGGGGCTATGGCAGGAATAGGTGTGGACAAGGGAGCAGGTTTTTCCACTCTGGCAACTGCAGGGGACTGCACACTTGTCTCTGCTTGCGTGACAGAGGATGTGGAGGATGAGGAAGGTTTAGTAAGCCAGTCCACCACCTCCTCTGTATGCTGTGGCTGGATAGCATGGGCAAACCCATTAAACAGAGGAAATGATGCCCTGCCTGAGGACTGACCACCACGTTCACCTTTGCCTGTGGACACATTTGTTGCTGGCCCCCTTACAGTGCCAAGGGATTGTCTGCCTCTCCTTGTTGTCCTCCCAGATATTATTGGGAGAGAGGGGGCGGTGCTTATAAGCAAATGTAAAAAGTTGACTGTAATGCACACAAAACTATATGGCGTTATACTGGCAGTAATGCACACAGAACTATATGGTGTTAAACTGGCAGTAATTCACGCAGAAAGAAATGGCGTTATACTTGCAGTAACGCACAAAACCATATGGCGTTAAGCTGGCAGTAACGCACATAGAACTATATGGCGTTAAACTAGGAGTAACGCACACAAAACTATATGGCATTAAACTGGCAGTAACACACACAAAACTATATGGCGTTAAACTAGCGGTAACGCACACAAAACTATATGGCGTTAAACTGGCAGTAACGCACACAAAACTATATGGCGTTAAACTGGCAGTAACGCACACAAAGCGATATGGCGTTAAACTGGCAGGAATGCACACAGAAGTAAATGGCATTAAACTGGCAGTAACGCAATCAAATAGAAGGTGTTCAACCATCACTACACTGAAACTATCTGAGCTGTCCCTACTCTACACTAATGTATATATGAATTACATGGTCTCACTACACTACAGTGAAACTATCTAAGCTGCAAAAATGACAAATTGAGTGAAATGTGCAGCGCTTATGTGATCATATAAACCATAACAAATAATATGAGTACAAAAAACGTGAATAATAAATTATGTGCTCAAAAATACTCCAAGCAGTCCTCTATTATGACATGTGATGTCTCTAAACAGAGGAACTTGGACGTGTGATGTCCAAAAAAGAAAAAAAGTCAGTGACAAGCTTCAATCATGTGTGATGATAATCCTCAACCACATGTGGATATAATATAGTGACAGTCTTTAACTTCAAATATGTATGATGTAATAACAGTTGATAGTAGATCCACCACCAAAGACACCAGAAGCTGCTTACCAGAGGGATTGAACTCAAATAGGTGTACACCTAGTGAGTCAATCAAGCTTTGTGGTATAATATACCAAGGGGATCAGATGCTCTATCCAGATATGACCTCCAGATGACCTCCGAACAGGTGTAAGGTATGGATGGACTCAGTAGATATAGGCAGTCAGCCCCATCATTAAAAGAAAGGGGAAGGCATATAGCGTAACTTTGTATGGAAATTTTAATACATAAAAAGCAAAGGCAATACACTCACATTTTTAGCAGTAAAATCAAGCGCTTGTATAAAAAAAAAAAAGACAGTGGTCTCAGCATATCCTCCCGACGCGTATCGATTTAGAAGTCTTCATCTGGGGTGCTGGACCACTGTACTGGCTGAGTATTTATGGATACTGGTTACCCCCATAACAAGTGGCAGCTCCGTCTGATTGAAAGTGCAAATTATGGATATTACTTCCTGGTGTCAGAGAGGTTACCTGGTTGGGCGTCGGTGCGCGCCAGGGCGCGTTGGTGCGCGCGTTCCTGTGCGTGCTGGGGCGCGTGCTTCTGGGGGCACTGGTGCGTCTAATCTGGCTGGCCGCGTTGTGCATGGTGGTGCTGGTGTGCGCGCCGGGGCGCGCTCGGGCGCGTGCGCGGGCGTCTGTGCGTATCGGCGCGCGCACGACTGCGGCGTTTGGCGCCAATCAGCCTATTTAGGTCTGCTGTTATCTCTGATCGGTGCTGCCTGATCAACAGCTCTGTGCCTAGTTCCTGTTTCCTGTTTCCTGTGTTCCTGAGTTCCTGATCTGTTGACGACCCGGCTTGTCTTTGGATTCTTCTGACCTCCGCCTGCATCTGACCCCGGCTTGTTTTGACCTCGCTTCTGCCTGCTCCTCCTGTACCTCTGCTGCCCACCTGTTGCCAAACCCCGCCTGTGCATTGACCTGTCTTTAGCTCCTGCTCAGCATCCGTTGTCTGTGCCTCTGACTATCACCTGCTGTCTGAAGACTGCTAGCTTCCGAAATACGGACTCCTGCACAGGCTCTCATACCACTCCGCACTGGTGTGCTTCCTGTCTGCTCTACCAGGGGCCGCAAGTTGGATACGTAAGGGAGCCTACCCTCTGCCCAAGTGGACTCTCTGGTCTGGTAAGTGAGAGACCTGACAGTATCAGGCAGCCATGACCGAGTCCGGGCAGGGGGCCTCCCCCATGGATGAACTCTGTAGGCACCTAGCGGGCCTCACCCAGGCAGTCAAAAGCCTACAAGAAGGCTATACCAGATTAGAGGGACAAGTCCAGGCCCTCTCAGCATCTCCTCAAGGAGCAGCGTCTGCCGGCCCTTCCGCAGCACCCTCTGTAGTAATGCTCCCCCCGAAGCCCAGGGTACCCACACCTGAAAAGTTCTCTGGAGACTGTTGCAAGTACCGGGCATTCCGCAGCGCATGTGAGCTGTATTTTGCCTTACAACCCCGCACGTTTTCTCTGGAAGCCACAAAGGTGGGGTTCGTCATATCACTACTGACCGGCGAGCCTCAAACTTGGGCTCACCGTTTACTGGAGCAAAAATCCAGATCTCTGGATTCCTTGGATGACCTCTTCCTAGCAATGTCTCAGCTATACGAGGACCCCCAACTAACGGCTACTGCTGAAGCCGCCTTGCACTCCCTGCAGCAAGGTCGCAGAGCGGCCGAAGACTACGCCGTAGAGTTCAGACGTTGGAGCTCTGATACAGAGTGGAATCACGCTGCCTTGCGTCACCAATATCGGTTGGGGTTATCTGATCCCCTCAAAGATGAACTGGCACGTGTTGGGATACCTCAGACCCTGGATGAGCTCATAAACTTGTCAATCCAGATTGACCGCCGTCTGAGAGAGAGACGTTCAGAGAGGTCCGTTAGTCACCCACGTCCCACTTGGATGTTGCCCAGGGTTCCTAGTGCTCCGATTCAAGTTCCTCCCGCCTCTTCTGCTCCAGCCACAGAAGCTCCAGAATCCATGCAGCTCGGTCTGCTCCGTCCATCCCTGACCCCAGAAGAAAAGATGCGCAGACGTACGCTCAATTTGTGTCTGTACTGCGGAGAACAAGGACATTTTGTGAGGGCCTGCCCCAACAAGAGACGTAAGTGCCTGCCGTCCTCTTCTTTATGTGTACCTGTCTTACCCAGATCTGGTAACCATTTGACACTTTCTGTTATGTTACAGCTTCCTGGAAGGAACATCCCAGTGCCGGTCATTATTGACTCAGGAGCATGCAGCGGCTTCATTGACCGAACCTTTGTTGATAACCATAGTATTCCTCTCCAACCCAAGGCCCAGGGACTTGCAGTATTCTTAGCAGACGGTTCCACCCTCAGCTCCGGACCAGTTACCCAGGAGACCGTTCCCTTACTGGCCACTATTGGCCCGGAACATCAGGAATAGGGATGAGCCGAACACCCCCCGGTTCGGTTCGCACCAGAACCTGCGAACGGACCGAAAGTTCGCACGAACGTTAGAACCCCATTGACGTCTATGGGACTCGAACGTTCGAAATCAAAAGTGCTCATTTTAAAGGCTAATTTGCATGGTATTGTCCTAAAAAGGGTTTGGGGACCCGGGTCCTACCCCAGGGAACATGTATCAATGGAAAAAAAACTTTTAAAAACGGCCGTTTTTTCGGGAGCAGTGATTTTAATGATGCTTAAAGTAAAAAAAAAAAAAAGTGAAATATTCCTTTAAATATCGTACCTGGGGGGTGTCTATAGTATGCCTGTAAAGTGGCGCGTGTTTCCCGTGTTTAGAACAGTCCCTGCACCAAATGTCATTTTTTTAAGGAAAAAATCTCATTTAAAACTGCTTGCGGGTTTAATGTAATGTCCGGTCCTGGCAATATGGATGAAAATCAGTGAGACAAACACCATGGGTACCCCCCAGTCCATTACCAGGCCTTTTGGGTCTTGTATGGATATTAAGGGGAACCCTGCATCCAAATTAAAATAAGGAAAGGTGTGGGGCCACCAGGCTCTATATACTCTGAACAGTAGTATACAGGCGGTGCAAACAAGACAGGGACTGTAGGTTTGTTGTTAAGTAGAATCTGTTTGTCATTTTGAATGGGTACATTTTTAACGTGTTTAGCTTCAGCCAAAAAATCCTTTTTAAGCTTTTTGGAAAACATAGGGAAGGGTTATCACCCCTGTGACATTTGTTTTGCTGTCTTTCCTCCTCTTTAGAAGATTTCACCTCACTTTTTGTCCCAATGACAAATGCTTTTTGAGAATTTGGGTTTTTTTTGTGGAACAAGGATTGGAAAGCATCAGTGGAAAGGAGAAATATTATATTTTCCCATATTAACTCTTACTGGAGAGTTTCCCTTCCTAGGGGTAGATTTCATCTCACTTCCTGTTGTCTCCTTCCGTTTGCAAGTAGGAGTCGTTTGTAAGTTAGATGTTTGAAAGTAGGGGCCTGCCCTATATACTCAGCAGAAATTTGGGCCTTAGTTGTTGTTGTGGCCACAACACTGTAAGCCCTCACAGGGCCCTGCTGTGAAAATATTAGATCAAGAATTGTAATTACATGCCCCTGTTGAACAGGGGCAGAAAAACTGGGCCTTTGGTGGTGGTGGTGGTGCTGATGCCACAACACTGTAAGTCCTCACTCGCTCTTGGTGGGTACAGAAATGGGTAAGAAACAGCAAAAAAGTGTAGCGCTAAATCATATCATAGATGACAATGGATGGGTAGAAATACTTAAATAAAAGATCTATCCCTGGGCAGGGAGTCCTGATAGGGATGTTATGACTAAAAGGTGACCATAGTTAGTCCACAGGTAGACATGTTGTCCACAGGTGAATCCAATGTCCCAAAAGGCAGATCAGCTCACTCCCACCGGAAGAAAAAAAGGCTTACCAGATGTGGTGGACCCGACAGGGCATACGCCGAATCGGGTCGGATAAGGCTTGGGTGGTAAGTGGCTGTAGATGTCTGTGATATCGTGGTTTGCTGGATTCCTCCAACTGGTCCCCAAGTCCTGGAAGATGTGGGGTGTCCCAAGAATGGATGGTTCTGTGGATCGTATAAGTCCAAAATATACAGCGCTGTGACAAAGTGGCGACAATGGGGTCCTACCCATATACTGGTTGCAGAAATGGGCCCTGCTGTGAAATATTAGATCAAGAATTGTAATTACATGCCCCTGTTGAACAGGGGCAGAAAAATTGGGCCTTTGGTGGTGGTGGTGGTGGTGCTGGTGCCACAACACTGCAACCCCTCACAGACACTCTAGTTGGAACGCAGGAACGAGCCCTGCTGCAAAGTATTGCATCAAAAATTGTAATTACACGCCCCTGTTAAACAGGGGCTGAAAAATTGTGCCTTAGGCACTGGTGGTGGCGCCCAGAACCAAAAATGTTCTTACAAGCTATCAGCGTGATGATTGAGGGGGAAGAGGATAATTACTCAGGGATAGTCACTCAGCATCAGCATAGGCAGTCTTTGAAGGGATCTGAGATTTCAAAAAAAATTATTCGGTTACATCAGCATCAGGTGCTTGGTAGCTGGTGGTGATCCAAGACTGATTCATTTTTATGAAGGTCAGTCGATCGACAGAGTCGGTGGACAGACGCACCCTGTGATCGGTTACCACGACTCCAGCAGCACTGAATGTGCGTTCCGAAAGAACGCTGGATGCAGGACAGGCCAGTAGCTCAATTGCATACTGTGCAAGCTATGGCCAGTGATCCATCCTCAAGACCCAGTAACCCAAAGGATTTTCGGTGGGAAAGGTGTCCAAGTCTGATCTTGCCCCTAGGTATTCCTGCACCATGTAAAACAGACGCTGGCGATGGTTGCTGGAACCGATCATACCTTGGGGCTGCGGACCAAAAAATTGTCTGAACGCATCGGTCAGACGGCCACCTTCTTCACCGCTCCTTCTTTGACTGACCGAAGCCTCAGCAACACGTTGTCCAGAAACAGGAGTTTGTAACCTCCCAGTCTCTGGGAACGCGTTGCACAGACCTTTCTGCAAGGCCTCCCGAAGATGTTTCATCCTCTGCTCCCTCTGCGATGGCAAGATAAGGTCCGCAACCTTACCCTTGTAACGTGGATCAAGGAGGGTTGCCAGCCAGTATTGGTCCTTCTCCTTGATACCACGAATACGAGGATCCTTCCGCAGGCTTTGCAGGATCAGGGAGGCCATGCAGCGTAGGTTTGCTGAGGCATTCGGTCCAGAGTCCTCTGGGTCACTAAGGACGACATGGTCCGCAGCCACCTCCTCCCAGCCACGTATAAGTCCATGTGTTTCTTGGGACTGATCCCTTAAAGACTGCTGCTGATGCTGAGTGCCAGGCTCCACCTCCATACTGACACAATCTTCCTCCTCCTCCTCCTCCTCCTCTTCCTGTGTGATCGGCGGGCACGCAGGAACACTGTCTGGATAAAGGGGGCCTTGAGAGCTAAGGAAGTCCTCCTCTTCCTGCCTCTGTTCTGCCTCAAGTGCCCTGTCCATTATTCCACGCAGCGTGTGCTCCAACAGGTGGACAAGGGGGACAGTGTCACTGATGCATGCACTGTCACTGCTCACCATCCTCGTGGCCTCCTCAAATAATGACAGGACAGTGCATGCATCCCTGATCATGGCCCACTGGCGTGGGGAAAAAAACCAAGCTCCCCTGACCCTGTCCTGGTGCCATAGTCGCACAGGTACTCATTGATGGCCCTCTGCTGTGTGTGCAGCCGCTGCAGCATGGCCAACGTTGAGTTCCACCTGGTGGGCATGTCACAGATTAGGCGGTTCTTGGGCAGGTTAAACTCCTTTTGGAGGTCCGTCAGCCGAGCACTGGCATTATATGACCGGCGGAAATGCACACAGACTTTCCTGGCCTGCCTCAGGACATCCTGTAAGCCCGGGTACCTGCCCAAGAACCGCTGCACCACCAAGTTAAGGACGTGAGCCAAACAGGGCACATGGGTCATTTGTCCCTGTCGAAGGGCAGAGAGGAGGTTGGTGCCATTGTCGCAAACCACCATTCCTGCCTTAAGTTGAAAACAAGGAAAAGGGGCGCCACTGAATATGTATCAAATGAAATTTATTAATAAAAATAACATCCACTCACATGTGAGACTGAAGAGTAGATCTCAGGTACATCTTGTGACACACAATGGAGGGAAGGACTACAAATGTCAGCAAGTCCAATAGCACTGGCATCACCTCTGATGGGCTAAAGATGAGTTGCGCTGAGTCAAAAGTAGTTTATGGGCACACCACGGACAGGAGAGCAGAAGAGCCGTCTGGGGTAGTGTGGGTTCCAAGAGTAGAGGATATGAGGGCGTCCAGCCTGTTGCTGTGTGTGTATAGCGAAAGTCCCAGCAAGTCGTCCGGCATCCGTGATGGTATGGAGAGCACGGCCGTGTGGTCGGAGCCAGAACGAGGCTAGGATCGCAAACACTGCGGCGCCGGGCTGTGACGTCACTCCTGTGCGACGCGTTTCCGAGATAGCTCGCTATCGATGGAGAGGATAGCGGCACTCCTTTGTCAAGCATAGGGCAATGATGTAAAGCAGAGGTATTATATAGTCCATGGGGAGGAGGGGCCTTAACAAGGAACATTCAATACAAATTAAAAACGTTAACAAAAGAAAAATAATAACGGACATCCAGTGGACATATAATAAAAAACATGTATGTTAAGCAACATATGGGCCATAGAAAAAAGTAATAATAATGACAGGTGGGAGATGCAGGATGAGAAGGCTGCCGACAATAAAACGAAAATGCATTGAAGGGATCTTCCCCATCTAAAGGGTAAATAGATAAGCATGAACAATCTTAATTCATAGATAGAAAATAAAAAATAATAATGATAAGGAATGATAAATAGTGACAATATGAACTGAAACTAAAGCTGGATGATGATCATGATAATAATGAAATGATGAACTAAAATATTAGGTGGAAAACTAATATGGAATATGTCAGTATTATTGTGGTCAATAATTAAAGATGGGTGGTAGTAGTAGTGGCTCAGGAATGGTAATAGTACCACACACAGTATCAACATGTATAAGCAGCACAATCTATGGAGCAAAAAATAGGTATATGATCTTCAAAAAATTAAAATTAAAAAATTAAAATTTATTTAAAATTTAATATTTAATATGCGCATAAAAAACGCTGACGTCTATATAGAACAAATATATAAAGGGTATCCAGTCTTTAGAGCACTTGTAATAGGATATAGAGAAAATGATAGAATTAATATTATAAAATGAATTTATACTAAAAAATATATACATAAAAATATATATATATATATATATATATATATATATATATATATATATATTTTATCATAAAACAGTGGAGATTTCTATACTCTCGTTGAGGCCACCAGGCGAAAGAACGTCGAGAGTATAGATCCAAAAGGTTTCCCTGGCGCAAAGCCTTTTGAAACGTTCTGCTGCAGTAAGGCATTCTGGAATTTGTTCAATGACCCGCACACGGAGGCCAGTGGTGGATTTATTATGGAATTCTGCATAATGTCGCGGCACACTGTGCATGTCCTTCCCTCCCTCTATAAGTCAACGATGTTGTCCGAATCGCTGTCTCAAAGGGCAGATGGTTCGGCCCACGTAAATGAGACCGCAAGGGCAGGTGAGGGCATACACCACAAAATTGGAAGAACAGTTATAAAAATGGTCCAGCTGGTACGTTTTGCCCTTACAAGAAAAAGATTTCTGTCCATGTGTAATATAGGGACAGGTTTTGCACAGCACCTTTTTGCATTGAAACATGCCAACTAGAGGTATGGGAGTGATAGAGTGGTTGGTGAGCTGACTAGATGGCAAAGAAGGTAGTTTGCTGGGAGCGATTTTGTTCTTTAAGTTGGGGGCTTTTCGATATGTGACTCTAGGTTTGGTGGGAATGATAGTATTCAGAAGGGGATCCTGTAATAAAATATCCCAATGTTTTCTCATTATTTTTTCCATTTTCTTGTGTTGAAAATGGAAGGTGGTAATGAATCGCATGGAGTGATCAGTTTCACCTTTTTCTGGTCTCAGAGGCTTGCCCTTGGAGTAATAGGTGCATGCCTCATCGACCAAATCGTTGGGGTAGGATTTTTCTGCAAATTTTTTCTTAAGAGAAACACTGGATGCAACATAGTCCGTGTCGAGGGTACAGTTCTGTCTGAGGCGACAGAACTGCCCTTTTGGTATATTTCTAATCCACTTGGGGTAGTGGCAACTATGGAAGTGTAAATAAGAGTTGCCAGCCGTGGGCTTGGTATAATTTCGAGCTATGATATTTCCCTCTTTGTGGCCCAATTCCAGGTCCAAAAAAACTAGAGTCATTGGGTCAAGAATATGAGTAAACGCAAGTCCATATGGATTACGATTACAATGTTCCGCAAAGAGGGAAATTGAGTCAACAGGGCCATCCCAGATCACGATAACATCGTCGATGTATCGCCCAAAGAAAACGATATTAGCTGAATACGGGTTATTGTGCCAGATGTAATTCTTCTCCCCAATAGCCCATAGCCAGGTTGGCATAGGAAGGGGCGAAGTTGGCTCCCATGGCGGTTCCCTGCAGCTGTAAGAAGAAATCGCCATTAAAATCAAAATAATTGTGACACAGGCAAAAATCTGTGGCTTCCAAAATAAATTTGGCCTGCCTGGCATTAAGCATGGGGTCTTGGGCTAAAAAGAATTCTAGTGCTAGAAGTCCAAATTGGTGTGGAATAGAAGTATATAAGGACGTGACTTAATGCCAGGCAGGCCAAATTTATTTTGGAAGCTATGGGCTATTGGGAGAAGAATTACATCTGGCACAATAACCCGTATTCAGCTAATATCGTTTTCTTTGGGCGATACATCGACGATATTATCGTGATCTGGGATGGCCCTGTTGACTCAATTTCCCTCTTTGCGGAACATTGTAATCGTAATCCATATGGACTTGCGTTTACTCATGTTCTTGACCCAATGACTCTAGTTTTTTTGGACCTGGTATTGGGCCACAAAGAGGGAAATATCATAGCTCGAAATTATACCAAGCCCACGGCTGGCAACTCTTATTTACACTTGCATAGTTGCCACTACCCCAAGTGGATTAGAAATATACCAAAAGGGCAGTTCTGTCGCCTCAGACAGAACTGTACCCTCGACACCGACTATGTTGCATCCAGTGTTTCTCTTAAGAAAAAATTTGCAGAAAAATCCTACCCCAACGATTTGGTCGATGAGGCATGCACCTATTACTCCAAGGGCAAGCCTCTGAGACCAGAAAAAGGTGAAACTGATCACTCCATGCGATTCATTACCACCTTCCATTTTCAACACAAGAAAATGGAAAAAATAATGAGAAAACATTGGGATATGTTATTACAGGATCCCCTTCTGAATACTATCATTCCCACCAAACCTAGAGTCACATATCGAAAAGCCCCCAACTTAAAGAACAAAATCGCTCCCAGCAAACTACCTTCTTTGCCATCTAGTCAGCTCACCAACCACTCTATCACTCTCATACCTCTAGTTGGCATGTTTCAATGCAAAAAGGTGCTGTGCAAAACCTGTCCCTATATTACACATGGACAGAAATCTTTTTCTTGTAAGGGCAAAACGTACCAGCTGGACCATTTTTATAACTGTTCTTCCAATTTTGTGGTGTATGCCCTCACCTGCCCTTGCGGTCTCATTTACGTGGGCCGAACCATCTGCCCTTTGAGACAGCGATTCGGACAACATCGTTGACTTATAGAGGGAGGGAAGGACATGCACAGTGTGCCGCGACATTATGCAGAATTCCATAATAAATCCACCACTGGCCTCCGTGTGTGGGTCATTGAACAAATTCCAGAATGCCTTACTGCAGCAGAACGTTTCAAAAGGCTTTGCGCCAGGGAAACCTTTTGGATCTATACTCTCGACGTTCTTTCGCCTGGTGGCCTCAACGAGAGTATAGAAATCTCCACTGTTTTATGATAAAATATATATATATATATATATATATATATTTTTATGTATATATTTTTTAGTATAAATTCATTTTATAATATTAATTCTATCATTTTCTCTATATCCTATTACAAGTGCTCTAAAGACTGGATACCCTTTATATATTTGTTCTATATAGACGTCAGCGTTTTTTATGCGCATATTAAATATTAAATTTTAAATAAATTTTAATTTTTTAATTTTAATTTTTTGAAGATCATATACCTATTTTTTGCTCCATAGATTGTGCTGCTTATACATGTTGATACTGTGTGTGGTACTATTACCATTCCTGAGCCACTACTACTACCACCCATCTTTAATTATTGACCACAATAATACTGACATATTCCATATTAGTTTTCCACCTAATATTTTAGTTCATCATTTCATTATTATCATGATCATCATCCAGCTTTAGTTTCAGTTCATATTGTCACTATTTATCATTCCTTATCATTATTATTTTTTATTTTCTATCTATGAATTAAGATTGTTCATGCTTATCTATTTACCCTTTAGATGGGGAAGATCCCTTCAATGCATTTTCGTTTTATTGTCGGCAGCCTTCTCATCCTGCATCTCCCACCTGTCATTATTATTACTTTTTTCTATGGCCCATATGTTGCTTAACATACATGTTTTTTATTATATGTCCACTGGATGTCCGTTATTTTTCTTTTGTTAACGTTTTTAATTTGTATTGAATGTTCCTTGTTAAGGCCCCTCCTCCCCATGGACTATATAATACCTCTGCTTTACATCATTGCCCTATGCTTGACAAAGGAGTGCCGCTATCCTCTCCATCGATAGCGAGCTATCTCGGAAACGCGTCGCACAGGAGTGACGTCACAGCCCGGCGCCGCAGTGTTTGCGATCCTAGCCTCGTTCTGGCTCCGACCACACGGCCGTGCTCTCCATACCATCACGGATGCCGGACGACTTTCTGGGACTTTCGCTTTACACACACAGCAACAGGCTGGACGCCCTCATATCCTCTACTCTTGGAACCCACACTACCCCAGACGGCTCTTCTGCTCTCCTGTCCGTGGTGTGCCCATAAACTACTTTTGACTCAGCGCAACTCATCTTTAGCCCATCAGAGGTGATGCCAGTGCTATTGGACTTGCTGACATTTGTAGTCCTTCCCTCCATTGTGTGTCACAAGATGTACCTGAGATCTACTCTTCAGTCTCACATGTGAGTGGATGTTATTTTTATTAATAAATTTCATTTGATACATATTCAGTGGCGCCCCTTTTCCTTGTTTTTATCTTAGCACATTGGATCTGGCTTCGGTTCCTTTCGGTGGCTGCCTTGAATGACTCTTATTATACCTACATATACAGTTTATATATATGTTTGTATGGACCCTGCCTTTGTGCGTATAGGCAACAGTATATAAGGTATATGGTATTGCGCCTTCTTCTACTTGTTTATCCTGCCTTAAGTTGGCGTGGCGTCAACCACCTCTGAACCTGCCCCTGCAGAGCTGACAGTACCTCTGCCCCAGTGTGGCTCCTGTCCCCCAAGCACACCAGCTCAAGCACCGCATGGCATCTTTTGGCCTGCGTACTTGCGTAGCCCCTTGAACGGCTACGGAGCACCGCTGGTTTCCGAGGACAAAGCACAGGAAGAGGCCATGGAGGAAGAAGAAGAGGAGGGGGTGGAGGAGAGAGGTGTGTCACATTTATTAGCATTTTGGAGGCGTGGTGGCGGAACAACCTCCAACACTATTGCACCTTGTCCTGCATCCTTCCCAGCAGAGTCACCCAATGCGCCGTGAAACTTAGGTAACGTCCCTGTCCATGCCTGCTGGACCATGAGTCAGCGGTAATATGCACCTTACCGCTGACCGCCCTGTCCAGCGAGGCATGGACATTGCCTTCCACATGCCGGTAGAGAGCCGGAATCGCCTTCCGTGAGAAAAAGTGGCGTTTGGGTACCTGCCACTGAGGAACCGCATATTCCACAAACTCACGGAAGGGGGCAGGGTCTACCAACTGAAAAGGCAGCAGTTGAAGTGCTAGCAATTTTGCCATGCTAGCATTCAACCGCTGGGCATGTGGATGGCTGGGAGCAAAATTCTTTCGGCGGTGCAGCAGCTGGGGCAGGGAAATTTGCCTGGTACAATCAGACGTCAGTGTACCAAAAGCAGATTGCCCACAAGTACTTGGCTGTGACACACCTAATTCTACACCTTCATTCCTCTCAGTGCAGGTCTCAGAGAGGACTGAAGGTCTAGTGGGGTTGGAAATCTCAGCTGATGAGGAGCAAGGAGAGGTCCTCTTTGTTCTTTGGTGTGGGTCTTTTAGATACGCTTGCCAACGAACTGCATGGCAGGTCAACATATGTCTGGTCAAGCATGTGGTACCCAAGCGGGAGATGTTTTGGCCACGCGAGATACGCTTGAGACATATGTTGTAAATAGCAGCGGTGCGATCTGATGCACTCGTCTCAAAAAAGTTCCACACCAAAGAACTTTTTGAATAACGTGCAGAGACTGCAGCGCCCTGCACATGTGGAGCTTTGGGGTGTGATGCAGTCAATGTGCTGCCTTTAGGCTGGCCCCTGGAGGGCATCCTGCCTCGTTGGTGGTGTGCCGCCTCCTCCTCCTCTCTCCTGTCAGGCACCCACGTTGAGTCAGTGACCTCATCATCCCCTCCCTCCTCATCACTGGAGCAAACCTGGCAGTATGCTGCAGCAGGGGGAGCATGACTGCCAGATTGCTGTCCTTCTTGGGCACCCCCTCTGTCCGTGCTCATGTTACTGCCTTCATCGAGCTCAGTATCATCATCAGAGCCTTCCAAACGCTGGGCATCCTCCTGGAGCATGTACCCAACACTGTGGTCAAACAGTTCGAGGGACTCCTCAGGAGGACATGGTGGGGCTAGGGAAGGAGTCACTGATGACATTGAGCTGAGGGAAGAGGCCGCTGCTTTGCCAGACAAAGTACCCTGGGCATGGGTGAGAGAGGATGAGGACGGCTTGGTCATTCACTCGACCAAGTATTCCGCATGTATCGGCTCAACACGGCCAGCTGCCGAAAAAAAGGCCAAGCGTGTCCCACGGCCACGTGCTGATGAGGATGCACCATCTCCACGACCAGCACTAGACACAGAGCCTGCTTGCCCTCTCTTATTGGCTTGTGACTGTCTGCCTCTCCTTCTTGGCCTTCCAGACATACTAATGGCCTGTAGCTGCACTAAGCTGGGAGAGATATATAGATATATATATATATATATAATCTCAGGTAGCTGTATTTACTGTAACAAGACAAGCCTGCCTGTCAGTAAGAAGATAACAGGAATGGATCTAGCTGAACACTGTGAGGTGGACGCACCCCACTAACTTGTAGGTTTAGCTGAACACTGTGAGCAGGACGCACCCCACTAACTTGTAGTTTTAGCTGAACACTGTGAGCAGGACGCACTGCACTAACTGTAAATAGGTCTAGCTGCCTGACTGTGGTACTAATAGGATCAAAAGAACACCAGTAATTTTCTTCAGGTAGCTGTAAATACTGTTAGAAGACAAGCCTGCCTGTCAGTAGGAAGATAACAGGAACGGATCTAGCTAAACTGAATACAGTGTATATATATATATATATATATATATATATATATATATATATATATATATATATATATATATATGCGCAACACCTGGGATGCATATATATACACACAATACACTGTAAGTGCAGCTAACTGACTGACTGTCCTGCCTAATCTAGCTAACTCAAATGAAATGACACTGTCTCTCTCTCTCTCTCTCTCTCTCAGCACACCGGAACACACTGCACAGGGCCGCCGTGCAGGCGGCCTTATATAGTGTGGGGCGTGTACTAAATCCCCTGAGCCATAATTGGCCAAAGCCTCCTTGGCTTTGGCCAATTACGGCTCTCGGTTCAGGCGGCGCTGTGATTGGCCAAGCATGCGGGTCATAGTGCATGCTTGGCCAATCATCAGCCAGCAATGCACTGCGATGCCGCAGTGAATTATGGGCCGTGACGCGCCACACGAATTTGGCGAGAACGGCCCATATCGTTCGCAATTCGGCGAACGACCGAACAGCCGATGTTCGAGTCGAACATGGGTTCGACTCAAACACGAAGCTCATCCCTAATCAGGAACTCTTACGCCTGGATGTCATCTCCTCTCCCCTCTTTCCAATTATCCTAGGAATGCCTTGTCTGCAAGCTCACAATCCCAGCATCGACTGGTCCACAGGAAAGATTCAGTTTCTCTCCAATTACTGCAAACAACACTGTCTACTGGGAACACCCATTACACCATCTCAGTGCCTTTGCTTAGACTCTGATACCAAGCTTTACCAATCCCTTCCCGAGCCCTACCGGGATTTCCTGGATGTGTTCAGCAAGAAGGGGGCAGAGACTCTCCTGGTACACAGGCCCTATGACTGCCCAATAGAACTCTTACCCGGAACTGAAGTTCCCTTTGGAAGTATTTTTCCTTTAACTGAGCAGGAGCTGGGCACCCTGAAAACCTATATCGATGAAAACCTAAAGAAGGGATTCATTCGCCCCTCCACATCTCCTGCAGGTGCGGGCATCTTCTTCGTTGAGAAGAAGGATCACTCCCTACATCCCTGCATCGACTACCGGGAATTAAATAAAATTACCATAAAAAACAGATATCCGCTACCCTTAGTACCTGAACTGTTTCAAAGATTGGGGTCCGCTACAGTTTACCAAGTTGGATCTCCGCGGAGCCTACAATTTGATCCGCATAAGAGAGGGGGATGAGTGGAAGACGGCTTTTCGTACTCGATTCAGGCACTTCGAGTACCTCGTCATGCCCTTTGGCCTGTGTAACGCGCCAGCCACCTTCCAACACTTCGTTAATGATGTCTTCCGTGACTTTCTGGACCTGTACGTCATAGTCTATCTGGACGATATTCTGTTTTTATCCGCTTCCCTGATCGACCACCGCAGACATGTACGAAACATACTTACCCAACTCAGGCAACATGGGCTTTATGCCAAACTCGGAAAATGTGAGTTTGAGCTCCAATCTATTCAGTTTCTAGGCCTGGTCATCTCTCCCGAGGGTATCAAGATGGACCCTCAAAAAGTATCTGCTATCCTGGATTGGCCTGCACCTGTAGATAAGAAAGGAGTACAGCGCTTTATTGGCTTCGCCAATTTCTACAGGAAGTTCATCAAAGGATTTTCTTCGATAATAACCCCCATCACTGAACTCATCAGACAAGGGACCCGGTTTTGCTGGACTCCTAAGGCGCAGCTGGCCTTTGAAGAACTCAAGGCTTTATTTACCTCAGCCACCATTCTTAAACATCCCAATCCAGCCCTACCTTTCATATTGGAAGTTGACGCATCCGAAATTGCGGTAGGAGCTGTGCTCTCGCAAAGACAAGGCGCCAAAGCTCTCCTGTACCCTGTGGGGTTTTTCTCACGTAAACGTTCATCTTCAGAAAGGAGTTACGACATGGGAGATCGGGAACTTCTAGCCATCAAAGCAGCTTTAGAAGAATGGCGTTATCTTCTGGAGGGTGCTGCTCACCCCATTTTGGTCTACACAGACCATAAAAATTTAGAATACCTGAGAACGGCTAAGAGACTAAAACCTCTGCAGGCCAGATGGGCACTTTTTTTTTTGCAATTCCGATTCCACATTACCTACAGACCCGTATCCAAGAATGTCAAGTCTGACACACTCTCTCGCATGTTCCACGACTCAGAAAAAGCCCTACCTCCAGACACCATCCTCCCTTCTGGGAATTTCCTGCTGCTTCAAGAAGATCTTGTCTCTCAAATTAGACGGGCCTCTATGGGAATGACACCACCTGCTGAAGCTCGTGCCAAAGATGGGCTGTTTTGGTATGAAAACAAAATTATGGTCCCTGAGGAGCTAAAAGTACAGGTGTTAGAACTTTGCCATGATCACAAGTTGGCTGGACACTTTGGCTCATGAAAAACAATCGATCTAGTACAACGTACCTTCTGGTGGCCTCATCTTGTTAAAGATTGCAAGGAGTATGTTGATTCTTGTAATACCTGTGCCAGAAGCAAGAATAGCCGGGCAAGGACGTGGGGTCTGTTAAAACCTTTACCGGTCCCAGAGAGGCCGTGGACCATGATTTCAATGGACTTCATCGTTGAACTTCCCCCATCAGAAGGGTTTTCTTCCATCTTTGTTGTGGTAGATAGGCTGTCTAAGATGGCCCATTTCCTTCCCATGAAGGGTACCCCTCGGCTATGGAAACAGCTACTATCTTTATCAGAGAAATTATCAGATTACATGGAGTGCCAACGAACATAGTTTCTGACCATGGTGCCCAGTTCACCTCCAGATTCTGGAAAGCCCTCTGCGGCTCCTTGGAAATTGAATTAGCATTCTCCTCGGCCTATCATCCCCAGTCAAATGGGCAAACTGAAAGGACGAATCAGACCTTGGAACAATATCTCCACTGTTTTTCTGCATTCTCCCAGGATGATTGGGCCTCCCTGCTCCCTATCGCAGAGTTCTCTTACAATAATTCATTGCACTCAGCTACCAATCAAACACCATTCTGTGCTAATTACGGCTTCCATCTGTCCTTTTTGCCTGGGTCAATACCAGAGTGCTCCGTCCCTGCAGTGTCTGAAACTTTGGATTTCTTTTCAACAAACAATAAACTACTACAGGACACCATGGCCAAGGCTCAGGATTGACCATAATCTTGTCTGTTACATCACCCAGTTTGAACCTGAGTCTACCTGAAAACATCTGCTGCCCAGAAACAGTGTGCTCTCAAGAGGGCACATATGCATATGCATACAAGGATGCATATGCATCCTTATTATTTCAACCAGCTAGATGCATGGTCTGTTAACGGAAACAGCACCCAGCAAATATTAACATAAGCCTCCAAAGCCCAATTAATGGCAAGACACTTTCACTGGACTACAAAAAGCCTGCTTCAAAGTTTAAAAAGTTTCTTTAAACTTTAGACTCCCTTTGATCATATGTAGTTCTTGCCTTTTGTCAGGTTGGTTTAGGATGTTGCTACAGTGGCAAAATTTGGGATGAATCCACTATCATACCCAACAATACCCAGAAATGTTCTGACTTGGTGAATTTGGGGTTTTATTAGGCCCCACCCAATGGTTATATTGATACAGTTATACAAGATACTGGTCTTCTTCTAACTCTAACATTTTTATAAATTGCAGTTAAGCGAGCCAGTGATGTCACTTCCCAGTACCGCGGAAACTGGACGTGAGGTGGGAAACACCATTTTGAGATTGGGAATACTGCTCTTTTTGTTTTTAATTTGTGTAAGTGCATAAGTCTAGCTAAAAAAGCATTTAAACAGACACATATGGGGTAGCACTATGAAATCTGTCCCCTTCTTTTGAACTATACCTGCAGTGGAGACAGAAAAGATTGGTCTCTTAAAAAGGACCCCACAAGGCAAGTGGCCACCAATAGCCGGTGGTGGAGTTGCATTAACATTCTGATTAAGCGCCAGTGACTTAAGGAGATTAAGGTGCGGAGACATTGCACACAGTGGTGGATTGATACTTTGGGCTTGCAGGCACTATACAAAAAGCAATTTGTGGAAGATTTAATGCTTTATGTCATTGAATAAGCACATTTATTTATTTGCACTTCTATCGTGTTTTTTAGGACTTCCACTTTTTGATGCATATGTATTTTATGTCACCTAGGATGGTTAATGGTTATATTATGTATATGATTAATGTGCATTTGAAACACAATTTTTGAATAGTTTGATTTAAAGGAACAGTGCTCCATTATTTTTGGTTTTCTTTTATATAGTAGTGTGTGAGTGGGAACAGCGGTTCCAGAGTACATAGTCTTAGCAACACAGTTTCTTTATTAGTTAGCAATATTTGTATTCATTGTTTTCACTCATTTAGTTCTTAAGTGAGAGCACACACATAGCAGCGCACGAGCACACACACCAGGTTCTATTAGCTTATACCAGTGCTTCTCAACTCCAGTCCTCAAGGCGCCCCAACAGGTCATGTTTTCAGGCCTTCCATTATTTTGCACAGGTGATTTGATCAGTTTCACTGCCTTAGTAATTACCACAGCTGTTTCATATAAGGGAAATCCTGAAAACATGACATGTTGGGGCGCCTTGAGGACTGGAGTTGAAAAACACTGGCTTATACTGCAACTTAAGTGACTTTTCCAGTCTGTGCTCAAAAATAACCATATCACTTAGATACATTGCTGTGAAGTGTTGATGAGGCCTAAGAATATTTTCCATCATTTGCTGAAATGTCCCAAGGGCTCCTAGTCCAAAGAGAATTTAGGAATATAAACACTGTGGGGTAGAGAATCCCATCTTTTCTTTTGCTTCCTCCGTCAGGGAAACCTGCCAATATCACCTACTCAGGGGTGTTCACAAACCTGGCCAGACATAATGGAGTTGATTTACTAAAACTGGAGAGTGCAAAATCTGGTGCAGCTCTGCATAGAAACCAATCAGCTTCCAGGTTTTTTGTCAAAGTTTAATTGAACAAGCTGAAGTTAGAAGCTGATTGGCTACCATACACAGCTGCACCTGATTTTGCACTCTCCAGTTTTAGTAAATCAACCCCACTCCCTCAATCAGTTAATCAACCCAGGACTTTGGGTAAGCATGAAACTTTAAAATCTTGTTCAGTTTATGGAAGTCATTGCAAAATCTCAATAAACCAGCCTCTCTATGACTTAAGGAATCAAGTTTACATTACATAGTTACATAGTAGGTGAGGTTGAAAAAAGATACAAGTCCATCAAGTCCAACCTATGTGTGTGATTATATGTCAGTATTACATTGTATATCCCTGTATGATGTGGTGGTTCAGGTGCTTATCTAATAGTTTCAAAAAACTATCGATGCTCCCCACTGAAACCGTCACCCGTGGAAGGGAATTCCACATCCTTGCCGCTCTTACAGTAAAGAACCCTCTACGCAGTTTAAGGTAAACCTCATTTATTCTAATTTTGATGAGAGGCCACGTGTCTTATTAAACTCCCTTCTGCAAAAAAGTTTTATCCCTATTGTGGGGTCACCAGTGTGGTATTTGTAAATTGAAATCATATCCCCTCTCAAGCGTCTCTTCTCCAGAGAGAATAAGTTCAGTGCTCGCAACCTTTCTTCATAACTAATATCCTCCAGGCCCTTTATTAGCTTTGTTGACTTTCTCTGTACTCGCTCCATTTCCAGTACATCCTTCCTGAGAACTGGTGCCCTGAACTCGTCAGCATACTCCAAGTGAGGCCGGACCAGAGTCTTGTAGAATTGGAGAATTATCGCTTTATCTCGAGTTAATCCCATTTTTAATGCATTCCAGTATTCTGTTTGCTTTGTTAGCAGCAGCTTGGCATTGCATGCCATTGCTGAGCCTGCCATCTACTAGGACTGCCAGGTCCTTTTCCATCCTTGATTCCCCCAGAGGTTCTCCCCCAGTGAATAGATTGTATTCATATTTTTGCCTCCCAAATGCATTATTTTACATTTTTCCCACATTAAACCTCATTTGCCGTGTAGTTGCCCACCCAATTAATTTTTTCAGATCTTCTTGCAAGCTTTCCACATCCTGCGGAGAAATGATTGCCCTGCTTAGCTTAGTATCATCCGCAAATACAGAGATTGAACTGTTTACCCCATCCTCCAGGTTGTGGAAGAACCTCATACTTTTATGAACAAATTAAACAGAATTGGTCCCAGCACACAACCCTGGGGGACCCCACTACTCACCCCTGACCATTCCGACTATTCCTCATTTATCACTACCCTCTGAACTCGCCCTTGTAGTCAGTTTTCAATCCATGTACTCACCCTATGGTCCATGCCAACGGACCTTACTTTGTACAGTAAACGTTTATGGAGAATTGTGTCAAATGCTTTTGCAAAATCCAGATACACCACGTCTATGGGCCTTCCTTTATCTAGATGGCAGCTCATCTCCTCATAGAAGGTTAATAGATTGGTTTGGCAAGAACGATTCTTCGTGAATCCATGCTGATTACTGCTAATGATACAGTTTTCATTACTAAAATCTTGTATATAGTCCCTTATCATCCCCTCCAAGAGCTTGCATACTATTGATGTTAGGCTAACTGGTCTGTAATTCCCAGGGATGTATTTTGGCCCTTTTTTAAATATTGGTGCTACATTGGCTTTTCTCCAATCAGCCGGTACCATTCCAGACAGTAGACTGTCAGTAAAAAATAGGAACAATGGTCTGGCAATTGCTTGACTGAGTTCCCTAAGGACCCTCGGGTGCAAGCCATCTGGTCCTGGTGACTTATTAATGTTAAGTTTTCCAAGCCTCTCTCTATTTCTGTCCTCTGTTAGCCATGAGGATAAACACTGTTTTGGTTACTGCAGCCCCCCCGATTCCCTCGTAAAGACTGAGGAGAAGATTAAATTCAATACTTTCGCTATCTCCCCATCCTTTATAACCAGATTTCCTTCCTAATTCTTTATGGGGCCAATGTGTTCCTCTCTTTTTTACTGTTAATATATTTAAAGAATTTCTTGGGATTTTTTTTGCTCTCCTCCGCTATGTGTCTTTCGTGTTCTATCTTAGCAGCCCTAATTGCACCCATACATTTCTTGTTGCATTCTTTGTAAAGTCTGAACGCTGATGATGGCCCCTCAGCCTTGCATTTTTTTGAAGGCCTTCTCCTTTGCTTTTATATGAATTTTTACATTGGAGTTAAGCCATCCAGGACTTGTGTTAGCTCTTTTAAATGTATTTCCCAATGGGATGTGCTGGCTCATGCCCTTATTTAATATGCTCTTAAAGCAAATCTTAAAATCTTAAAACCCATCTCTCCTTCGTGTTCTTTGTTCCATGGATTCTATCCCAATTTATATCTTCTAGCAAGGTTTGTAGTTTAGGGAAGTTGGCTCTATTGAAATTCAGTGTCTTTATATTCCCCTTGTATTTCCTATTTGTGTGATTTATACTGAAGCGAATTGACCTGTGATCGCTGTTTCCTAAATTGCCCCCATGAAATTGTCCTGCAAGACATTTAGGAACTGGCGAGCCTTAGATGAATGCGCGGTTCCTTCCGCCCAGTCTATGTATGGATAATTAAAATCCCCCATTATGATGACACTTCCCATCCTTGCTGCTAATCCAAATTGTGATAGGGTCCGTCTCCCCCTCCTCCCTCAGGTTAGGGGGCCTATAGCATACTCCCAGTATTATTTTCCCCTTAGTTTTATCCCTTTGGAGCTCTACCCATAAGGATCTATCTCAACTTCTGGACCTTCCCCCCCCATCGCCTAGTTTTAAAGCCCCTCTAACTTTTCGGCCATCTTCTCTCCCAGCAGATCTGCACCTTTCCATTTTGGTGCAGTCCGTCCCTTCTATAGAACTGGTGACCGACTGAGAAGTTGGCCCAGTCTCCAAGAACCCAAACCCCTCCTTACTACACCAGCTCCTCAGCCACTTGTTTACTTCCCTGATCTCCCTCTGCCTTTCTGATGTGGCTCGAGGTACCGGTAGTATTTCTGAGAATACTACCTTGGAGGTCCTTTTCCTCAATTTAGCTCCTAAGTCCTTAAAATCGTTCTTTAGAACACTCCATCTGCTTCTTGCTTTTTTTTTTTTTTTTTTTTTTTTTGCCACTTCAGCAAAATATTTTCAGGGACCATGTTATCAACTTTTCAGTTCTAGCTTGTCCCAGTATGCATTCACATCATTGTGGCTTTTTTTTTTTTCCCACTGGGTTGTAAATAATTTACACTTATTAATACACATATCCAAAAAGAGCGGAAACGTCCCCTTCCCACGTGACCCACCTAGGCTGACCACAGCCATCCCTCACCCTGCCCCCCACCCCTTCCCCCCCTCCATGACTCCCATGTATCCCTTTCCTTCCCAACTCCTACCCCTACGCCCTTATCTCCAGTTTTAGTTCGGACCCTGTATTTCACTTTTACACCTATTAATAAGACTCGTCTAGTTTATCTATTTATGGCCAGGGAAGCTTTTTATGTTCCCCACAGCTCTGCTGCTCGGAGTGAGTACCTGAAATTAACCTATTCCTTCCATATCTCCTCGAAGATTTCCATCTCTGTCCCTTCACTATACTTCAAGTATTCAAGACGATAGATCTCATTTATCTTGCCGAACCACTCCCGCACCGTAGGTCTCCTTTTATCTTGCCAATACCTAGGGATGAGACTTTTGGCAGCATTTAGGAGGTGAGGTAATAACGACTTCAGATATGCCTTCGTGGGAGGTTTCCTGCCATGATGTAGAAACACCCAAGGATCCATAGGGATATCTATCTTTAAAATCTCACTAATGATTTGCCCAATCTCCTCCCAAAATTCTGCAATTACCCGGCACTGCCACCATATATGCGCCATAGTCCCAATTCCTCCACAGCCTCTCCAACATAACTATGACCTTCTCTCCAGAATTCTATGTGCTCTATCTGGGGTAATATACATCCTTGCGAGGATCTTATAGTTCATTTCTGAGAGCTTGCAGTTAACTGAGGTGGCATTCACCCTTTTCAGAATCGTCCCCGCCTCCTGTCCACCAATCTTGATACCCAGCTCTTCCTCCCACTTCTCAACGAATCTCGGGCCCCCCACCCCTCCCAATTCGTTGAGCGCTCTATAGGTCTTAGAAATACTCCCCTTCCCTTTTTTCTCGACACATAGTTTCTCCAGGGGGAGTAGGTACTCTGTCAACCTGATTGGTTGCGGGAGTGAGTCGACAAAATGTTTCAGCTGACAATATCGCCAGGAATCTATTACCAACCATTCGTTTTTGGCTTTTAGTTCTTCAACTGTACACATCTTTCCCTGTTTCATGATGTCTTTTAGTTGCAAATCCTCCTTCATAATCCACCTCCCAAACAACTCTTCTTTCCCTGGTGCAAAGTAATCTGTATTTTTTAAAAGGGATTAACGGTGAATTGAACTCCCAGTGCTCCTTTTTGTGCAAATTATCCCAAATATTGAGTGTATGTTTTGTTATGTACATTGTTTCAGTGCTCAATTTTCTATACTGTGGTGGGATCCAAACCATCTTGCCCAAATCTTCTTCACTCATTTTTTTCTCTATTTTCACCCATTGTTTTTCTTCATTATTTTTTACCCAGTCTAATAAACGTGTTAAAGCAATCGCCAAATAATATTTTCTAATATCAGGTGCCCCCCACCCCCCCTTCTTCTTGTCCTTTATTAATTGACAGGAGAAGACCTGGGGCCCCACAATCTTGAATTCTTTGGGCTACCAGTAGTGTTTTGATGGCATTATTCCTCCCCTCTCTACCTGGTACAAAGCCCAGGACTACGGGTGATACACAGAGGAGAAAGCAAACTGAATTCCCAACTGTGCACAAAAGGCTCACCAGAACCAGGACACAAACTGACTACCCCTGTCCGAGACAATCACCTTGGGTAAATATGCAATGGAATTTAAAATTGTGCTGGGTGATATCCAATCACCCCCCGTGACAAAATTAAATTGTGGCGCTCTCTCTACAACAATTTATCTCCTTCAGTGAGAGATACAAAATCTATTGACTAAATCTAAACCACACCCTAGTGATGGTGTGTATCAAAATACTAAACGACTGTACAACAGGTATTAAAATATCTGCTGATACCCTCACAATGTGTTCATTGTAAGAGGTAAGTGAAAACAACAATAGTGACACCAACAATAACTAACGTGACTTAGTGTTAATATTAATCAGATATTGCTATATGAGTTCCTATATAGTAAATAGGTATACAATCTATATATAAGTGCAAAAACCCAATACAAACAATAGTGTCCGTGATAGTAATCAAAAACAAAAATTGTGCAACGGCAAGTCCTTCTGCTGTAAGCATGTGAATACTTCTACTCGAAATCTTCCACCACACCTTCGTGCTCAGTGACCACTCTCCCTATGGACAGTCACTCACCAGCTCCTCATGCCTTCACTTTCGTGAGAGGCTAACAAGGCATAGATGACTGCTGCTACTGGCAAGGGTCAAGCCATGTCCATCCAGGAGGTACGTTCCATATAGAAAAAAAGACTTCTGATAGTGTAATACCGTAAACGCTTTAATAACTCACACTGCAAATTACACTACAAAAGTTCCACTCACATTGTGTAAAACAACAAACAGCACAGCACAGCAAACTCCACAGCAATCTGCCCGATTGAATATGAAACCACAGCTGAGATAAACCTCCTGAGGGGTATGCGGTCACAGCGGACCCTCTATTCGCCAGCGCTCAAAGTGTCTCTCACCCTCTCGTCGCTTGCTTCATAGATGGGTATAGCTGTCCTCCCCACTAGGTAAACTGAACCGCCAGCTTCTTCCTGTCACTAGTACGTGGTGTTCCTCTTCTTACGGCCACGCCCCCGACATGTTTCGATACGCCTGTACCTTAATCATGGGATAGGCCGTTTTGGACATCCATCACCCCTTATATTCCCTCCCATTGTTAGTATGGCTGAGGACGCACCAGTGCGCATGCGCGCCTCCATATTCGACGGCCAATCGAATGTTCCCCATCGGAGATAAGGGCACCCTAGTGCGCGTGCGCCTCTCTCTCCCCAGCGCCTGCGCTCTACGAGTGTCCCCGTGACCGCAAAACCCCGCTGATTTGTATAACACAGCTCATATTAGGGCTGCATATTCTAGCGCTGTAACTTAGGTTCTCCCAGCCAGCATAGATGATGGGTTCCCAACGCTATTTGGGAACCCATCATCTATGCTGGCTGGGAGAACCTAAGTTACAGCGCTAGAATATGCAGCCCTAATATGAGCTGTGTTATACAAATCAGCGGGGTTTTGCGGTCACGGGGACACTCGTAGAGCGCAGGCGCTGGGGAGAGAGAGGCGCACGCGCACTAGGGTGCCCTTATCTCCGATGGGGAACATTCGATTGGCCGTCGAATATGGAGGCGCGCATGCGCACTGGTGCGTCCTCAGCCATACTAACAATGGGAGGGAATATAAGGGGTGATGGATGTCCAAAACGGCCTATCCCATGATTAAGGTACAGGCGTATCGAAACATGTCGGGGGCGTGGCCGTAAGAAGAGGAACACCACGTACTAGTGACAGGAAGAAGCTGGCGGTTCAGTTTACCTAGTGGGGAGGACAGCTATACCCATCTATGAAGCAAGCGACGAGAGGGTGAGAGACACTTTGAGCGCTGGCGAATAGAGGGTCCGCTGTGACCGCATACCCCTCAGGAGGTTTATCTCAGCTGTGGTTTCATATTCAATCGGGCAGATTGCTGTGGAGTTTGCTGTGCTGTGCTGTTTGTTGTTTTACACAATGTGAGTGGAACTTTTGTAGTGTAATTTGCAGTGTGAGTTATTAAAGCGTTTACGGTATTACACTATCAGAAGTCTTTTTTTCTATATGGAACGTACCTCCTGGATGGACATGGCTTGACCCTTGCCAGTAGCAGCAGTCATCTATGCCTTGTTAGCCTCTCACGAAAGTGAAGGCATGAGGAGCTGGTGAGTGACTGTCCATAGGGAGAGTGGTCACTGAGCACGAAGGTGTGGTGGAAGATTTCGAGTAGAAGTATTCACATGCTTACAGCAGAAGGACTTGCCGTTGCACAATTTTTGTTTTTGATTACTATCACGGACACTATTGTTTGTATTGGGTTTTTGCACTTATATATAGATTGTATACCTATTTACTATATAGGAACTCATATAGCAATATCTGATTAATATTAACACTAAGTCACGTTAGTTATTGTTGGTGTCACTATTGTTGTTTTCACTTACCTCTTACAATGAACACATTGTGAGGGTATCAGCAGATATTTTAATACCTGTTGTACAGTCGTTTAGTATTTTGATACACACCATCACTAGGGTGTGGTTTAGATTTAGTCAATAGATTTTGTATCTCTCACTGAAGGAGATAAATTGTTGTAGAGAGAGCGCCACAATTTAATTTTGTCACGGGGGGTGATTGGATATCACCCAGCACAATTTTAAATTCCATTGCATATTTGTCTTACATATTAAGTGGCAGCTATAGGTAGGTGTCAGTTCACCGGAGGTGTAACACTATCTGGGTGAAACATCCTAGGCGCTGTGGGGGTTGACCTAGTAGGGGTAGGTTTACATCTAGGAATAACCGTCCAGTTACAATCACCTTGGGTAGCCAATGTAAGCGAAAGATCTCCCTAGCAAATATGGAAGCCAGTTCCTTAGAAGAAGTGGGCAACTTCTTAAGTGGAATACAATGGGACATTTTCGAGAAATGGTCAACCACCAAAAGGATAACTGTGTTGCCCTGGGAGTTGGGCAACTCCACAATGAAATCCATATAGACAGGTGGGTCCAGGGCCTCTCTCCATTGGGTATGGGTTGTAGGAGGCCCACTGGAAGGTGTCGTGGAGTCTTACTCTGAGCACACACGGAACAGGTAGCTATGAAGGTGGTCACATTTGCACGTAGACTAGGCCACCAGAATTGATTCTTCCCAGGGTGGCCAGCAGCCTTGGGAGAATGGTAAGTCTCGAGCACAGCAGTACGGAGACTCTCTGGGACAAAGCAGCGGTCACAAGGTTTCTCGGGAGGAGCATGGACCTGAGCGGCAAGAATTTTGTCACCCAAAGGATAAGTGAAACTGGTGCGAACCGTAGCTAGGATATGATCAGGAAGAATCACAGGAACTGGAACCAACTCCATCTTGGAAGTGGAGGAAAATTGCTGTGACAAAGCGTCAGCCCTTACATTCTTAGTTAGTACCGGTTAAGAATGAGACAATGTAATTGAAACTAGACAAGAAAAGAGTCCATCGCACCCTTCTGGGAGAGAGGCATTTAGCCTCAGATAAGAATGTGAAATTCTTATGGTCAGTAAGAATGAGAACCGGCACAGTGGTACCTTCAAGGAGATGTCTCCATTCTTTCAGGGCTAAAATGATCACTAACAGGTCTCTGTCACCAATCTCATAATTGCACTCCGCAGGTGAAAATTTCTTGGAAAAGTAGCCACAATGATGCATATGCCTCTCAGAGGTAGGACGTTGAGACAGAAGGGCGCCGACTCCAGTGTCAGAAGCATCAACCTCAAAGATAAAAAGTAACGTAGGATCAGGATTTGCCAATACAGGAGCAGAAACAAAGGCAGCCTTGAAACTCTCAAAGACCTTAATGGACTCTGGAGACCAACTCTGTGGGTTACCATCCTTTCTGGTCATATTAGTCAGGGGCTTGACCAGAGACGAATAAAACGTACGATAATAGTTAGCAAAGCCAAGAAAACGCTGCAGAGGACGTAAACCCACAGGTCGTGGCCACTGTGGGACTGCTGAAAGTTTCTCTAGGTCCATTGAAAAACCAGCAGTGGAAATGACATAACCTAGGAATTTAACCTCTTCACGATGGAATTCGCTCTTCTCCAATTTGCAATAGAGATTGTTCTCTTAGTTTCTGAAGCAAACAACATGCATCTGTGTGGTGGCTCTCCAGGGACTTGGAAAATATGAGGATATCGTTGAGATAAACCACCACACATAACTGCAACAAATCTCGGAGGACATTGTTAATAAATTCCTGGAAAACTGCCGGGGCATTACAAAGGCCAAAAGGCATTACGAGGTACTCATAATGGCCTCTTCTGGTATTAAAAGCATCTTTACACTCATCGCCCTCCTTAATCCCCTCTCAAATCAAGCTTTGGGAAAACGGTTGCTCCCTTGATGCAGTCAAATAACTCCGTAATCAACGGAATCGTATAGGCATTCTTAATCGTGAAACGATTCAGACCCCTATAATCAATACAAGGTCTCAGTTCACCACTCTTCTTCACAAAGAAGAAACCAGTACCAGATGAGGATTTGCGGATGAAACCTCGAGAAAGTGTCTGCAACATACTCCTCCATGGCCCTATCCTCCAAGACCGACAAAGGGTAAACCTGGTCACGAGGGGGTATGGCACCAGATTAAAGGTCAATTGCGCAATCATACGACCGGTGTGGAGGCAAAAAAATACCTGCTTGACCTTTGTCAAAGACATCGCTAAAATCGCAGTACTCCTCCGGCAGGGAGGAGAGTGAAGAGGTGCACAAGACCTTGGCTACCTTCCGGAAGCATGACTTACTGCATTGTGGCGACCAGGAGAGAACCTCAGCATGGAGCCAATCAAAAGAGGGGTTGTGCCTCTGTAACCAAGGATAACCAATAACCAGTGGAAACTTAGGTGAGGAAATAACTTGGAATTGGATTATCTCATGGTGAAGAGCCCCTACGGCCATGGACAACTGAACAGTCTCATGAGTCACATGGGCAGGCTGTAGAGGTCTCCCGTCAAGAGACTCAATGGCAAGTAGTGTGCAGCGGAATCGAGTGCTTCGATACAAAGGCAGCATCAATGAACAGGCCTGCAGACCCAGAGTTGATTAGAGCCTGTATCTCGACCGACGACTCAGCCCAAGAAAGGGTAACCAAAACCAGGGGCTTATCCTTCTGGATAACTTGGTACGAAACAATGCCACCTAAGGTCTGTCCGTGACAGGACCTCAAGATTCGGGCGTTCCCTGTATGGGTAGGACAAGAATTCAAAAAATGACCTGCCTGCCCCCAATAAAGGCACAATCTCTCCCTCCTCCTAAGGGTTCTCTCATCCACAGAGAGACGCGTAAAGCCCGAGTGCAAGGGTTAATTTTCACAGACCGACTCTGTACCAGGAGGCATGGGAGGTAAGGGAGGCAAGGGTGGGACTGCAAAGTTCGGAGACAAATGTACAGGAGGCTTCCGTAAGCGCTCCTTACAAGGAAGTCTTTCTCTGAGTCTGGAGTCAATGGGGATGGCAAACGTGATCAACTTCTCCAGCTCAGTGGGTATATCTCGGGCTGCTATCTCATCCTTGATGGTATCCGAGAGACCATGAGAAAAAGCAGCCACCAGGGCCTCATTGTTCCAAGCAACCTCTGCTACCAGAGTACGGAATTCAATGGCGTAATTGGGAACAGTTCTCATACTCTGATGGACATGAGGCACTTGGCAGCAGAAGTGGAGCGTGCAGAAATGTCAAATACCCTTTTAAAAGAAGCCACAAACTCTGGGTAACTCAAGACAACAGGTTTTTGCGTCTCCCATAGAGGGTTTGCCCAGGCCAAGGCTCTCTTAGAGAACAAAGATATCACGAAACCTACTTTGCTTCTTTCCGTGGGGCAGCATCTCAAAGTATATCTCAACCTGGTTGATTAACCCTCTGCATTGGACTGGATCGCCCCCAAGTTGCTGGGGAAGCGGAACGGAACCAGACATACCTCTTATAGAGGTGACTGCGCAGAGACTGGAGCAGCAGCAGGGACAGCCACAGTGGGAGATTCCAGGTGAGCCGTGCAACGCCATGACCAGGGCCGCTATCAGGGGGGTACAGCCCACACTCATGTAAGGGGCCCGGTCATCCCAAGGGGCCGGATGTCCCTGGCGACTCGGGCCCCAAGGTATTTCCACCCGCTGCCTGACAGCCACTTTCGGGTCACTCCGCCACACTTCCTGGTTGCCGGGGTAACGCCAAGCTCACTCCTCACAGCGCCGCTGATTAGACTCCTTGAGAGGCACTTCTGCTGGGATTGGTGGAGGGAGAGGTGGGCAGAAAAGTTTCCGCCCAGCTCCCCCTCCACTAATCGCAGCAGAAGTGCATCCGGAGGCTTTTAATCTGCGGCGCCTGTGAGCTTGGCGTTGCCCCGGCAACCAGAAAGTGCGGCGGAGTGACCGAAAGTATGGAGGGTCTCACAGGAAGAGGACTGAAAGGGGGCTCCTGCTGGTCTTATCTGATGTTCTCCTCCTGCCGCTCCCCCCAGTGCCTGATTTCCTTCACATCACAAGTGGTAGAGCTGCAGACATTGAGGAGATCGAGTGGCAGGAGGAGAAGACAGAGATTGCTGCTTACATTCCACGGAGCTCATCCCTGCAGCAGATGGAGGAGATGGGGAGCAGAGTGCTGAGGAGGGATCAGAGGTGATTGGCAGGAAGAGCTCTCCCTGACACGCCCCTCCAGTCATCAACATGCAATGACAGGGCTCCTTTCTACCCCTTTCTGCATCGATGTCCTGGCTCCTCTCCACTACAGATGCTGGTGAGTAGCTTTGTCTGTACACACATGTACTAACTGGAAAGTTAATGTTAGGCCCCTTTCACACAGCGCTTTACCGTCAATTTTGTGGCTCTATTCAGCCGCTAGCGGGGTGCTGTTAACCCCCGCTAGCGGCAGAGAAAGGGTTAGAACCACCTGCAAAATGCCGCTGCAGCAGCGGTTTGCCGGCAGTTCGGCTGCGCTGCCCATTGATTTCAATGGGCAGGGGCGCTTTAGGAGCGGTGTATGCACCGCTCCTAATGCGCTGCATAGATGCTGCTGGCAGGACTTTCTTTCCGTTCTGCTAGCGCACCACTCCAGTGTGAAAGCCCTCGGGGCTTTCAAATTGTAGAGACAGCAGTGGCTCTTTCAGGGCGCTTTGCAGGCACTATTTTTAGCGTTATAGCGCCTGCAAAGCACCTCAGTGTGAAAGGGGTCTTACAGGTAATGTCCGAATTACTTTGATTTCACAATTTATGTATCCCCCCCCCCCCCGGCCAGGTAACTTTTCATGTGGAATCTGTCCTGTTAGGCTACTTTCACTACTTTCATGCCGGTTAGGCATTTTAAAGGCGTTTTTAGTGCTAAAAAAAAAAAGCACCTGTAAACTGCCTTCTCTGCAGCCCCAGTCTGAAAGCCTGAGTGCTTTCACACTGGAGCGGTGCGCTTGCAGGACAGGAAAAAAAAATTCCTGCAAGCAGCATCTTTGTGGTGGTGCCGGAGCGGTGAATACAACGCTCCTAAACCGCCCCTGCCATTGAAAACAATGGGCAGCGCTGCCGAAGCGCCTGCAAAGCCATTCAGGAGCGGCGCTTTGCGGGCGCTTTTAACCCTTTTTTGCCCGCTACCGGGGGTTAAAAGCAAAAGCGCCCTGCTAGCAGCCGAAAAGTACAGCTAAAATTATATCGGATTATAATCGGATTTTTGGACGAATGCATTTTTTTTTTAACGAAACGAAATAAATGAAAATGAATTTCGGGAGTAACTAAATAAGTTTCTTTTTCGGACGAAAACGAAATTTCGAAACAAAATATTTCAGTGTGCACATGTCTAATAATTGGATGGTTTCAAAGTTATAAATATAAAAAAACCCAAAAAGGGCAATGCAGGACCAGCAGCTTTAACAGTCGGTCGTTACCGGAAACATAAAACAGAATACTCCCATAGCGTAAAACCGTATGATAAAAGGGGGTTTTATTAAAATAAAAGAATCGCACTTACAATTTTGTAGAAAACATGAAGCGTAAGGGATATCAAACAAAGCGGCGGTGTCTCCGTGTGCCGCGAATCACTTCCTATGGGAGGAGCTTATGACAGTGACGTCATCACGTTCTCGGATGGGCTTACGAGCATAGGAAGTGATTTGCGAGATTCCCAGGGGGGAAGGCTTCCCCTGCCCCCCACCAGGGGAACACTATGGCTCTGTGGGAGAGATTCCCCTGTCAACATGGTCTGCGTTGATAGTGGAATCAAGCGATTTTCTTTCCATGCAACCTGGCAACCCATGGGTGCAGGAAAGAAAATTGCTCCATCTATGGCCGGCTGAACAGAGCAACTAGTTCCGCTTAGTACACTCACCAAGGCCATTCCAAAACTAAGAGAATGAATGCAATGCGCTTGACCTTGATCCTTCAAAGAAGACGGCATGGCGAGAGCGGGACATATGCTGCAGCTCCTTCAGGTCTAGTGTCCTGGAAACAAACCTGTCCAGCTTCTTATTAAACTGAGTTGCTAGTAAATCCACATCTGTCATTCGCCAACGCAGACAAATATCTCAGAATACTCTGTGATGCAGAGACCATTCCCCAGGGTACAAATATTGTCAGCTGTAAAAATCTGTTTTAGTTTTCCACCCCAAAAATGTGTACTGCTGAAATTGCTGGAACATGAAATTCTGCCCAGGACAGGATAGACTCTACCTTTGTCTCCACACTCTTAGTGCCCACTTGATGACTGATGTAAACTGCAGCTTTGGTATTGTCCTACTAAACTTAGATCCGATAAGCATAAAAACAAAACCCGCCACTTTTCCAGCCCAGGAGGGGGAAGGAGGGGAAGGGAGGAGAGAGAAAGTGGGAGGGAAATTGTTTATGGAAGTGCACCTACTCAGATGTGGGTCATATCCTATTCCTAATGTAACCCTCTAAGGGTGAGGGTTTCAAATTTAAAAATCCAATAAACTTCTCTCTTACAGAGAAGAAAGAAGCATTCTCCCCCCCTGGGGGGGGGGGGGGGGTGTCCACTCGTTCTTCAATCTGTATTTTGAGGGACAGAGTGTCTGAGGCATGAGAGAACCTAAAATGTTTGGCAATGTTCGTGTCTTTATTGGAATTGATATTTGAGATGTGGCTCTGTAGTCTGTCACAAAGGCATCTTGTGCATCTTCGACCCACATGTTGAATAATGCAGTGAGTGCGTGTGATCAAATATATCACATATCTTGTTTGGCAATTAACTAACTGTTTGATTTTATAAGTATTGGCATTCAAACTAGATGTTTGAAAATGAGGGTCTCCAATATACCAACAGCTTGGGCACCGAGTTGCATTACATTTAAAGAAACCAACAGTATGTAGCTCCAGCAGTATGTAGATCCAATTACCAGTCACTAGGGAGGTCCAGTGATGTAACACACTGATTGCTTGTAATTCTAAAATGTTGATTGGAAGCTTGAGTCTTCCTGATACTAAAAACCCTGAACATACATTTGGTCTAGAACTCTGCCCCAACCCAGAAGACTGGCATTCGTTTTGACAGTCTTCTAATGTAAGGAAGAATAAACCTGTCCTTCAACAATGCCGGGGACAGAAGGCATCAAGACAGATAGATCTTAATTAAAGGATGTGACCTTTTGTCCAGAGAAAGATTTAAGGTGTACCATGCTATAAAACTATTGAGCTTCAAGATTTTGGAGTGGGTTTGAGTAAATTGGACAGATTTGAAGGTGGAATCCCAGCACTCAAATGCAGGTCCACAAAGAAGTTTTTCTGAGTATCAGAATACTAGGATACCGCTGAGATGAAGCAGGCCAAAAACTAGTGCAAGGACCTTTGTGAACACTTGCACAGCTGAAGGCAAAGTGCCACAAACTGATAGTGATTGTCACCCATAGCAAAGCGAATACAGCGCTGACAATCTGGAAACACTTAAATGTATAAATATGCATCCTTTATATAGATGAATGGTAAGAGGTTCCTATTATGAAGGGAAGCAATAACTAATCAAATAGATTTAATCCAAACTTTTGAGGATCTACAAAGGCATTGAGAGCCTTTTTAAATCCAAGATAGGACAAATGTCTTCTTTGGAAATTGAAACTGAACAGTTTTGAATAAAAACGTTGAAACCTTTTGCTTGGAGGAATAAGAATGATAACACTCTTGTTCAGCAGTCCCTGAATGGCTGAAAGATGGTCTGTTTGATGCTGCTGAGACATGGGAAATAAAAAATATAGGTGGAGGATGGGATGGGTAAAACTCTATTTGGTAACCTTTGGATACAACCTCCCACACCCATGTGTCTGCAATGTGAGCTTCCCAAAATCTCTACAAAAGCGTTAGGCAACCTCCACCTTGGAGCTGGTAGGAACAGACTTTCTTGTGGAGGCAGTTTTTCCATGCGTTTTGATCAAATAGTAAGGCAAGGAAGCACCCAGAGCCCAAGGGGTGGAAGAAGACTTGTGAGTCCATGAAATTGAACTTTACCTGAAGGAACAAAAATAATCTTTTTATGCAGGATAGGCAGGTGTCAACCTAAATCATTGACCTGTTACAGCCTCTACCATTTCATTCAGCCAAAAAATCTGAAAACATGGACTCCCGCTAGGAGTAGTCACAACAAAGCTTTATTGTACTGTTTCTCTGCTGAACAACAATTAAGCCAGAGCACCCAGCTGATTTGGAGAGAAGAAAGGGTTACCCAAGATATAATCCCTTTAGCATCCATTGCTACATCACACATAAAGCTCAGCACAATCATCGTTTGGTCAGCACAAACAGCTGCTGTTTCCCTGCATAGCAATTAGACCAGTCAGCCTGGGGGAAGAGTACAGAGGTGAGAATGGGTTGAACAGCAGATTCCACCAAGGAGTTAATGGAGTGAGTATTTGTTTCCAGCTTCTTGTCAGTTGGGTCCTTCAAGGATGGAGTGTCTTCTATAAAAATGATCAGAGCTTTAAGGCAAAACACAGGTGAGTTGACTACAGGAGAAAAAGAACATTTCCTGACAAAATCGTTTGCATAGGACAAAGCGCCAGGAACTGTTTAGGGGCAAGGAATTGTTTGTCTTGGTGTTTCAAATCTTTCTTGATGAAAGCATCAAATAGTGGATCATGAAGAAACACCTTGGTTGAGAGCTATGAGAACCGAGCCTAGTCACCATGGTAGAGGAAGAGACTGTAAAATCCTCTAATTTTTAAGTTTTTAATTTAAAAATATTAATAATCAGTTTCCCTATAATGTGGTAAGAAAACTGCTGACTGAAATTCAGCTGGTAGGGATTCCTCTTCAAAGGAAGAGAGGGACAGAGCATCCATCAATGAGTACACCACAGAGCACTTGAGCACAAAGGCAGTAAGCAGCAGTTACATGGAAAGGAAAAAGGTATTTAAAGGCTTTTCCTAGCAAAAGTACAGTACAGAACTAGTACAGAACTATTAACCTAAGTTTAAAATATAGTACAAAAATGGCAGATGGGATTTTTTTTAGGCACCCAAAACCAACAATATAAAACCATTGAATATTTTTTTTAAGGCTAATATATTTAAAAATACATATAAATGTAAATATTAACACTATAGTCTAGTACAGTATACAAACATCACCCAAAATTATTACAGTTAACCCCAATGCATTTCAATCCAAATGATCTTCATCAGGGGGATAGATAAGGGTGCTAAGGTCTGCAACATAGATACATACATGTCAAAATTATATACAAAGAATACACACACCATATTTGTATTACATCATAAGATATAAAAAATAGACTTACAAAATCTAGAGCTGGAGTGGATGTGAATCCTAGCCAGAAAAGTATCCACAGAAACTAAGGAGCACAAAGGATGCTAAGAAAGGAGGGGCTTGCTACTAGCAAGCTCAGACAAATATACATTCAAGATGACATAGTTCTATAAAATGTATATTTCTTTGATATTTATGTAGTCAAAAAAAATCAGACAGAAAAAACATAAGATGGATAAAAAAAAAAGCTGTAATTTTTAGAGACACAGAACTCTGCAGGGCTGAAATTGTTGGCATATATCTATCATATGGCTATTTGAGCTAAATAAACAGGAGGTAATATCAAAACATAGGCAAATAGGTTGTACCTTTAATGATGGGTAGGGGAGGCGATATGCATCAGATGAGCCATCCAACCAAATAATGGCATAAATAAATGCTGGGTCATCAAAAAAAACATCTCCATAGTCTATAATGGAAGTGACAAACAAGTTGCCAGACAAAGATGCATAAGAGTAGACTGACTCAAAATTTTTAAATGTACCAGAAAAAGATAGTAGCTTACCCTATGCTAATGTTGCTGAAAACTAGCTCTCAATTCAGTGGTATAATGCTGCAACAATCAGGGCCGAATTAAGAACATCATGGGCCTGGTGCTGAGGATTATGGTGGGGCTTTTTATAAAAAAATAAAAAATTGCAATTTTTTGTTATATTAAATTAGAGAGAGGGAGGATAAGAGAGAGAGGGGGGGATGATAGAGAGAGCAAGGATGCAAATGAGTATGTGTGGAAATGACAGCAACACAGCCCGGCCAAGGCAAGTGACCGAAGGCACAGAACCCGGAAGGAAGACAGAGTGAAGATGGAACAAAAAAGTGTCCCCATTCTAGAGCTGGTATCATTGAGGATATTCAATATAATTTTAAAGAACTGTTTTTGTGTGTTAGAGGCATAGGGGAGGAGTATGGATGGTATAAAAGTGGGAAGTATTTGCAGGTGAGGGAGAGGAATGTTGGGGTATAACAGTGGGCACTATGTACAGGAGAGGAGTGTGGAGGGTATGCCAGTGGGCAGTATGTACAGGAGAGGAGTGTGGAGGGTATGATGGGGATGTATGTACAGGAGAAGAGTGTGGAGGGTATGATGGGGGCAGTATGTACAGGAGAGGAGTGTGGAAGGTATTATGAGGGCAGTATGTACAGGAGAGGAGTGTGGAAAAAAGATTGTTGGCAGTATGTACAGGAGAGGAGTGTGGAGGGTATGACAGTTGGCAGTATGTACAGGAAAGGAGTGTGGAAGGTATCACGGTGGGCAGTTTGTACAGGAGAGGAATGCGGAGGATATGACAGTGAGCAGTATGCACAGGAGAGGAGTGTGGAGGGTTTGACATTGGGCAGTATGTACAGGAGAGGAGTGTGGAGGGTATGACCGTGGGCAGTATGTACAGGAGAGGAGTGCGGAGGGTATGACCGTGGGCAGTATGTACAGGAGAGGAGTGTGGAGGGTATGACAGTAAGCAGTAAGTACAGGAGAGGAGTGTGGAAGGTATGACAGCAGACACTATGTACGGGTGAGGAGGATGAAGGAATCTGGGAAGAAAAAATATAAAAGGTTTGTGGAAGAATGTTTAAGGACTGCGTAGTGGTTAAGCGGGCCATACATGAATTGAAATTAAGCCAATTAAGCAGAGACCAGCCATAGTCGTATGTATGGGCTAGCTGGTTGTACACAAGTCAATTGTCTATTAATCGACTTGAGTACAACCAGCCTGTCAGGTTTTTCCCAAAACAATCAGTGCTGCCAGCTATAGTTGCAACACTGATCATTGTATACTGTGGGTAAGGAAGGTCCCCAACTGGCAGAACACAACACTGCGGGAGTGATACCCATATCCACAGGTCAGCAGGTGAGAGGGTGTGTGGGGAGGTTGGGGAGAGAGGTCTGTCAGCAGGGGGGTGTGAGGTGGTCATGGAGGGATATCAATCAGCGGATCAGCGGGTGGGGGGGAGTAACTGGGAGTGATATCTTTTGGAGTAGGGTCTGTCATCTGCAGGTTGGGAAATGGTCATCTGTGATATAAGTTGAAGGGAGGGAGCTAACATGGGAAGTGGCTGGGGAGTGACCTGGTTGGTGGTGAGTGTGAAATGGATGATGTGTTTCAAGTTTTTCACATTTACAATAATGCTTACTGCCCTCTAAAAAGTGATCTGTGGTGTATTGCTTTTCAACAAGTGATATAGCAGCAGCTGACAGGCATTCATGAGGTGCTACTGCCGCCGCCTTTTTTTTTTTTTTTTTTTTTTTACATTGCTGAATGGCAGTTTTACATCATTGGACTATGCTGCTACTGTGAGCGAGTTTGACAGGCGTTGCTGCCTGTCAAACTCTGCAGGTTCCAAGCTATCCATTGAGCTCAATGCCTCTAACAAGAAGTGAGGAGAGGTACTGTGAGCTCATCCTCTCAGTCTGCTGCAAACAGAGTGTGCCAGCTTGTATTTAAACTGGCCACTCTGTATGTAGCTTCTGATAGGCTGCGCAAGGAGCCCTGTATCTCCAGGACCATAGGTGATAGGATCCCCAAATTTCTGACCAGTAGTGGGGTAGACCTTCAGCTACCTACCCTCTAAATTTGGGCTCTATGTGACCCCTGGTCGCTGAGCCACGACTCTCGAAGTCAATCTATTTCTTTTTTTTAAATGGGCCTATCTTAAGGTAAGGGGCCTGGAGCTGCAGCTCCAATAACCCTATGTTAATCCGGTCCTAGCAACAATAGAGCCAGACGCAAATCCTCCATGTAATACAAGAGAGGTAACCATGTGACTGCACTCAGCCAGTTAATCAGCCAAAAAATCATCTAATAAGGGGAAATTACCCCCTATTTTGGGTGATAGATAAAGTCAAATGCAGCCCAGCAGAGGCCAGAAAACTGATCCAGCTACACCACGAGGTGCCTTCGCTTTCGTTTGGAAGATTGCTTGCTGGCATCTAACACACACAGAAAACAAACCAGAAGGAGTGCTAAAGCTTTCCAAATGCCCAAGGTGACAGATAGGGTTGCAAAAAGCTGGTTAAAATCCCCTGCTCCATCCAGAAAAACTGGGCGTGCAGGGGCTGTGCATGCCAGGTGCTATCCAGCCTCCACAAAAACCCTGGATAAAGAAAACCCATCCACTTCATTACAAAAATATTGATACAAATATATAATAGTGATTATACCAGACAATAAATTGTAAAACACACAATATAAAAAGATACATAGGAGAGGGTACAACCAAAAAGGGTTAACAATTCAAATCTTTCCAAATGTTCTCTGATGATTTTAGGAGCAATTGGGAAGAAAATCTAAACACCTGTATGAAACAATGATGGCAATGCTTTTTACAGTAAAAGATTATAAGTCACAAATGGAAATCATAGATAACGAGATTCAGCGGATTCAGTCTTCTCTGAATCCCCTTCAATCCCATATTAGGTTTGCTAAATATAAACTGAAATGAAAAAAATATTTAGAGATGTACAACAAAAATAACTTCATTAAGAAAGACAAAAAAAATTGGTGGGGCAAATGTGCCTTCCTGGAAGGCAAAGCTTATAATTGGAATTTTTCTAAAGGAAGGCAGTTATCCAAGAAATGATGGGCAGCACAGTGGTGTAGTGGGTAGCACTCTACCTTGGAATAAAAAGGGTTGCTGGTTTGAATCCCAACCACAACACTACCTGCCTGGAGTTTGCATGTTCTCCCTGTGCCTGCGTTGGTTTCTTCCCACACTCCAAAGACATGCTGGTATGCTAACTGGCCCTAGAATATGAATGTGAGTTGGGGACCTTGGGTTGTGGGCTCCTTGAGTGTAGGGACCGATGTGAGTGTACAATGTATGTGTGGAGCACTGCATAAATTGATGGCGCTATATGGACACCTTAAATAAATAATAATATAATAGATGAGCATCTTAATGAGACACAATGTACAGGGACAATTGTAGACATACACCCACACTCACTCAGGTTGAACTAGATGGACTGGTGTCTCTATTCCAACTTACTAACTATGTATCAACAATACATTCACATGTGCATCAAGCTTTTTCATCTTTTTTTCAGATTCTTCTGTTTCCTCTCAGCTTTCACACAAAGGTCCGAAGTCCAAAAAAATTTGTAAAAGACAGCGCCTACTCGAAATTCAAGGGCGATGTAGCATTGTTGCCACACCATCACAGGTAGCTGCCTTAGGTGGACTTTACTGACAAGTTTAACAGGTATAATAAGGCTTACCTGTTTGCAGCGGCTGCTGATGCTCAAAAATTTGAGGGGGGGGGGGGCGCAAACAAACTGAAAAATGAAACTGTTAGTTTTGCATGACTGTAAATAGCCATTTATCAGGTGATTATGTATCATTACTATCAATAATATTATTCTTGCAGCCTCACTGTGCCCGTCAATTGCAGCCTCACTGTGCCCGTCAAATGCAGCCTCACTGTGCCCGTCAAATGCAGCCTCACTGTGCCCGTCAAATGCAGCCTCACTGTGCCCGTCAAATGCAGCCTCACTGTCCCCGTCAAATGCAGCCTCACTGTCCCCGTCAAATGCAGCCTCACTGTCCCCGTCAAATGCAGCCTCACTGTCCCCGTCAAATGCAGCCTCACTGTCCCCGTCAAATGCAGCCTCCCTGTTCCCGTCAAATGCAGCCTCACTGTCCCCGTCAAATGCAGCCTCGCTGTGCACATCAATTGCAGCCTCGCTGTGCCCGTCAAACGCAGTCTCACTGTGCCCGTCAAATTCAGTCTCACTGTGCCCGTTATGAGGGGTTCCCACTATGGGGCTCAGTACATTCTCTGCACTCATTTAAGGTGGCTGTAGAATATATGATTCCTTTTTTAATTTCATTCCTTCTACAGCCACCTTTAAATGAGTACACAGAATGTACCGAGCTGCTGAACTGTTAAAAGAGATGAAAAGTAATGTGGGATGGAAAGGGTGTCAGGCAGTGATTGGAATGGCCAGATCTGACACCGGAGGCTGCAGGATGTGAGGTGAGAGCAAACAAACCGCAGAAAATGAAGGAGTTGGGAGTGGTGGAGGATCGGCATGATTGGGATGATGTAGACTTGCATTACATGGAGAGAGGGGAAAGTAAAGTTGGAGGTGAAAGGTGCTGCTGTAGCAGGAGTCAGGACAGGGAAAATAAAGCAGGTGCTCTCTCTGTCCCCCCCCCCCCCCAATCCTGGCCCTGCATGTACTGTTCCATGACTTCTCTGTGTGCTTCCAGTGATCCCTCCGTGTGTACTGCTGGCTGCTGAGTCTGTCACAGGGAGATGGACGGAGGATATGGACTGCTGCCTTTGCCTCTGCATGCTGCATGTGTGCCCTGAGCCTGCCACCATTCTTCTTCTTCTACTGCCGATTCCCTCAGCACTTACTTGCTGAAGGAGGCAGGCAGTGTGAGACGAGTCACTCCTCCGCCAGCAGCACAGAGACTGAGAAAGCCGGGACTTTAATCTTAATATCGGCAAATGCAAACCCTTGTGTTTCACCACTATGGGACTGGAACAAGTCGACCAGTGAAACCGGAAGTGAAGCGGTTCTGCTAAAAACACCACCCTACGTCCTCCACGGCCCTGCCAATCATAAACCACCACACAAAGAATAAGGCCCCTTTCACACTGGGGTGGGAGGTGTGTCAGCGGTAAAGCGCCACTATTTTTAGTGGTGTTTTACCGTCGTTTTAGCGGCGGTATTCGACCGCTCCAGTGTGAAAGCCCTTGGGCTTTCACACTGGAGACACAGCAGCGGCTGTTTCAGGTCGGTTTGCAGGCGCTATATTTAAACGCAATAGCGCCTGCAAAATGACCCAGTGTGAAAGGGGTCTAATTGTACAGTGGGAGTGTTTGGGCGCACAACTCTGCTCCCCGAGGAAACTCTAAAGGCAGCCAATCAAGCTTCCCAGCTGCAATCACATGATTGCAGAAAGTCATACTTCCCATAGACACCTGTGTGTCATTAGCTTTGGGGGGGGGGGGGGGTGCGCCCCTGTGCCCCCTATTGACAGGCTGCCAACGCCTGTAGGTACAGTAAATATTTCCTAAACTTGCAACATTTCTAAGACATTAATATTGGCTGCAGACGATGATGTCACTTTAGCAGGCGCAGTGCGCTGTGCATTCGGGGCACACTAAGCGTACTCTGCATGCAGAATGCTGTGACATGATTGTGACTCCTGTGCTCATCCATTCAAATGGCCAGAGAGTGCTAACCTGGAAGGAAGACTGGATGAAGATGAAAGCATCAGAAGCGGTAGCAGTGCACCACTGCAGGGCTCCGTTTGTAAGGTACTAGTATACAGTGTATACTAGCACATTATGGCACAAACCTGCAAGGGGCTATATAAAAAAAAAAAAAAAAAAAAAGAAGATTTTTCATACAGAAATACAACAAAGCGATAGGGGTTGCAACTGTGTCACTATTTTCTTAGTGGACAGGGGTCAGTGGCCAATTGCTCAACCAAAGTTGACAACTTTAGTACATAGATGGGTAGATAGCTAGACCTGCAGTTCGTACAGTCAAAGTAACTAGCAAATCATTTTGCTGTCAGAATTGTTACTGATAACAGGATCCAGCAAACAGGGAAATACACATATACAGTAAATGTATGTATTACCCTAGTAATGGATGAGAAGCTCTAATGTTAAATGTAGACTCTTTTGCGACGTGTGCAAATGATTCTGGGAAATGTAGAGAATGCAGCCACGACAAGGACTCTGGTCTGCCGGCCTTTGAATTCCATACTTTAGAAATAAAAAAGGAAGTTGACTTGAAAAATACCAGCCAGAGAGATCCCATTTGGCAGCCATAAAGAATTTAGTCCCACTGCATGCCAATATAAAAGGATTCACCTATTCACGTGCTACTTCTAAGCACAGAAAGTCTCCAGTATCCTTGCCTGGGGACTGTGCATGAGGAATGCTGTCTGGAATGTATCTGACAACATACTACAAATATGTGTAAGTTGTCTGGGACCAGGATTCCCCTTAAATTTGAACTATGGGAAAAAAATGTATTTTAAAACCAGCGCTAAGTAAGTTAGCCCTAATAAATGTTATACTATGTGCGGATGGCTGCTGCTTAGTGTTCATATCTAGCTACAAACTGGATCCTCTCTCCTTGCTCATTCACAAAAAGCCTTGTTTTTTCTTTTCATGGAATACAAGGCATATCTGAGTAGGGATAATAGGCTGTTAGTATTATATTATGATATCAGAATAGCTAAGATTTCAGTGAAGTTTGAAAATACATTCATCCCCAATGCCTGTACATATACAATATGAATGAGGGTTTTTTTGTGTGTGTTTTTGTGCTTTGGCTGTTTGATCAGAATAAGCAAATACTTAGTATGCATAGTCTAGGCAAAGGTTCACTTTAAAATAGTTTTGGGAGACAAATGCACCCAACCTGTTCCAAGGCGGTTAACAAAAGTGTCAACATTTTAAACTAATCTCTCAACTATTTTTGTAGGAATTGAAATGTTCTTGGCTAAGCCTTGTTACACGTGGTATGTGCCATGAATAATATATTTTTATGTCTTTGACAATGCTTTGTCCTTTGTAAGCTCAAACATTTTTTTTAATAAAAATATATTAAACAAAACAAAAAAAGTTTCAAAATTCAAAAAAGTTTCAAAACTGTAAAATAAACCTTTCCAAATTTGAAATGATCAACGTTAACATTCCTGCTCAACAACGTGCAACCATTGCCTCAAACTTTTCCTTCAAATTGGTGACAGGAAAATTGAAAAATCTGGGAGTTAATGTCACTCTAGTATATAAATGTGGAAAGTAAACAAAGATAGGTGCTAGCCTTACAAATATACAAGTGTTTCAAAGAAAAAAATAAATTTCAAATCAAATAATTGCATTACATCAATATATTACACTTTTGCATGTGCATACGATTATAATAACATTAAATGTCCCAAATATGTGTGTATGTTTCCAATCACTTTGCCAGTGAAAAATATAACAGGGTGGCAGTCTCTTCTTATACACAATGTGCTCCACCACTTTCACACTCATCAGACCTATGCAGCCAACAAAGCATAAACTCTATCACAGGAACTGGACACTTACTAATTTAGGAAGTACTGATCATGCCCACATGCCATCACACAGACACTTTTTCCTCCCTTTTATTCTCTCCTTCATCCTATCCACTCCTGCCCCAAACCACCCCCATTTCAAGACCTTTCCATTACCCTTCCACATTTGACTCTCCTCTCTCCCACTCCCCTTTCCCCTCCAACCTCCATCCCCTTACCCTCCTTTTTAACATGGAAAACCAAAGGCCCCTTCTGGGATAGAAGACCACATAACACCATACAAAGTCAGAAGATATTAAAGAGGCTGACATTACCCTACTTCTTGACACAGAATCTGGCTCCAAAATGTGGCGTTTCAGATGTCAGTTGTCAGAAACCATGAACCAGACCAAGACAGAAGTACAGTTAAAACACACTTTTTTATTAATAAAAATAAAAAGGTAAATAGAGTAAGCATAGTCAAAGCATAGCCAGAGTCCAGTAACCTGATCAGATAATCAGCCAAGCCAGAGTTCAGTAACCAGATCGGGTAATCAGCCAGGCCAGAAGTCAGGGATCCAAGTGGAAGAACAGCAAGCAGGATAAGGAGCCCGAAGGGATGTCAGTAAGCCAATCTTTAAACAGGAATGCAGGAGATGGTTTCTTGTGATGTGACCAAGGTGAAGGCAGGAAAGAAGTGAGCTGGACGTCTTTAAGTAGGCGGGACTGACGAGCAGATTCACAACAGCTGGTTAACTGTGTAGAGAGAAGAGAGCTGGCAATTAGCCGAAAGCTGAGCGGCCAGCTCAGAGAAGAAAGGGCTGAGCCAGCCCTGACAGTACCCCCTCCTCAACGACCCCTCCCCCTCGGAGGACAACCGGGCTTGAGGGGAAAGTGTTTATGGAAATCACGGAGGAGGGCAGGGGCATGTACGTCCGAGGATGAGACCCAGGAGCGTACCTCTGACCCGTACCCCTTCCAATGCACCAGGTACTGTATGCCCCACGGACCCAATGGGAGTCAACAATGGATTGTACCTCATACTCCTCATGGTTCTCAACCTGTATAGGGTGAGGACGTGGCACTGAGGTGGTAAAGCGGTTGCAGACCAAGGGTTTCAATTAGGAGACATGAAACACATTAGAGATGCGCATACTAGGAGGAAGGTCCAACACGTAAGCCACTGGGTTAATCCTGCGAAGGATACGGAAAGGCCCAATAAACTGAGGTGCGAACTTCAGTGAGGGAACATGAAGTCGGAGGTTGTGAGATGACAGCCAGACCCTGTCCCTAATCTGGTAGGAAGGCGCAGGCAGGCGTCTGCGGTCAGCATGGAGTCTGTACCTATCATCATTAGCATGACGCAAAGCCTCCTGGACTTGTGCCCAAGTGGAACGAAGACCACGGAGATGCTCCTCTAGCACAGGAATACTCTGCGGAACAAACGAGTCAGGCAACATGGAAGATTGGAAACCATAATTCGCCTTAAACTGAGACAATCGGGAAGCAGAATTCAAGGCAATGTTATGAGCAAACTCTGCCCATGGTAATAGGTCTGACCAGTTGTTGTGATGGTCAGAAATATAGCAACGTAGGAATTGCTCCAAGGACTGATTGGCTCGTTCTGTAGCCCCATTAGACTGCGGGTGATACGCAGAGGAGAAAGCAAACTGGATTCCCAGCTGTGCACAAATGGCTCGCCAGAACCGGGACACAAACTGTCTACCCCTGTCCGAGACAATCACCTTGGGTAGCCCATGTAAGCGAAAGATCTCCTGAGCAAAAATGGAAGCCAGTTCCTTAGAAGTGGGCAACTTTTTAAGTGGAATACAATGACACATCTTTGTGAACCGGTCAACCACCATAAGGATAACCATGTTGCCTTGGGAGTTGGGCAACTCCACAATGATATCCATAGACAGGTGGGTCCAGGGCCTCTCTCCATTGGGTATGGGTTGTAGGAGGCCCACTGGAAGGTGTTGTGGAGCAAACACGGAACAGGCAGTTACGAAGGCAGTTACATCAGCACGTAGACTAGGCCACCAGAATTGTTGCAAAATGCCAGAAATGAGTTGATTCTTCCCAGGGTGGCCAGCTGCCTTGGGAGAATGGTAAGTCTGGAGCACGGCAGTACGGAGACACTCTGGGACAAAGCAGCGGTCACAAGGTTTCTCAGGAGGAGCATCGACCTAAGCAGCAAGAATTTTGTCACCCAAAAGGAGAAGTAAGACTGGTGCGAACCGCAGCCAGAATACGATCAGGAGGAATCATAAGAACCGGAACCGACTCCAACTTGGAAGTGAAGGAAAATTGTGGTGACAAGGCGTCAGCCCTTACATTCTTAGTACCGGGTAAAAATGAGACAATGTAATTGAAGCTTGACAAGAAAAGAGCCCATTGTGCCCTTCTGGAAGAGAGGCGTTTAGCCTCAGACAAGAATGTGAGATTCTTATGGTCAGTAAGAATGAGAACCGGCACAGTGGTACCTTCGAGGAGATGTCTCCATTCTTTTAGGGCTAAAATGACCGCCAACAGCTTTCTGTCACCAATCTCTTAATTGCAATCCACAGGTGACAATTTTTTGGAAAAGTAGCCACAAGGATGCATAGCACGCTCAGGAGGTAGGGCGTTGAGACAGAAGAGCGTCAACACCAGTCTCAGAAGCATTAACCTCAAGGATAAAAGGTAACGTTTTATCATGATGTGCCAACACAGGAGCAGCCTTGAGACTTTCAAATGCCTGAATGGATTCCGGAGACCAACTCTCTGGGTTACCGTTCTTTCTGGTCAGATCGGTCAGGGGCTTGACCAGAGACGAGAAGTTACGAATAAACTTCTGATAATAGTTGTCAAAACCCAGGAAACGCTGCAGAGGACGCAACCCCACGGGTCGAGGCCACTGTAGGACTGCCGAAAGTTTCTCTGGGTCCATCAAAAAACCAGCAGTGGAAATGACATAGCCCAGGAATTTAACCTGTTCCCGATGGAACTCACACTTCTCCAGTTTACAATAGAGAATGTTCTCTCTTAATTTCTGAAGCACATGACAGACATCTGTGTGGTGGCTCTCCAGGGACTTGGAAAATATGAGGATATCATTGAGATAAACCACCACACAAAACTGCAACAAATCTCAGAGGACATCATTAATAAATTCCTGGAAAACTGCCGGGGCATTACAAAGGCCAAAAGGCATTACGAGGTACTCATAATGGCCTGTTCTGGTATTAAACCAGTTTTCCACTCGTCGCCCTCTTAATCCTCACAAGATTGTAAGCCCCTCTCAGATCAAGCTTAGTGAAAACCGTTGCTCCCTTGAGGCAGTCAAATAACTCTGTAATCAATGGGATTGGGTAGGCATTCTTAATCATGAAACGATTGAGAACCCTATAATCAATGTAAGGTCTCAGTTCACCGCTCTTCTTCATAAAGAAGAAACCAGCACCAGCAGGAGATGAGGATTTACAGATGAAACCTTGAAAAAGTGCGTCTGCAACATACTCCTCCATGGCTTTATCCTCCAAGACCGACAAAGGGTAAACCCGACCACGAGGAGGAGTGGCACCAGGTTGAAGGTCAATTGCGCAATCATACGGCCGGTGTGGAGGCAAACTACCGGCTTGACCTTTGTCAAAGACATCGCTAAAATCACGGTACTCCTCTGGCAGGGAGGAGAGTGAAGAGGTACACAGGACCTTGGCTACCTTCTGGAAGCATGTCTCATGGCATTGTGGTGACAGGAGAGAACCTCAGCACGGAGCCAATCAAAAGAGGGGTTGTGCCTCTGTAACCAAGGATAACCAATAACCAGCGGAAACTTAGGAGATTAAATCACTTGGAATTGGATTATCTCATGGTCAAGAGCCCCTACGGCCATGGAAAATGGAACCGTCTCACGAGTCACATGGGCAGGCAGTAGAGGTCTCCCGTCAAGAGCCTCAATGGCAAGTGGAGTGTCACGCAGCTGCAGTGGATTCGAGTGCTTTGATACAAAGGCAGCATCAATGAACAGGCCTGCAGAGTCGATTAGAGCCTGTATCTCGATAGACGACTTAGCCCAAGAAAGGTTGACTGAAACCAGGGGCTTATCCTTCTGGATAACTGGGGACAACACAACACCACCTAAGGTCTGTCCATGACAGCACCTCAAGGTTCGGGTGTTCTGGACGGGAAAAGGTGACCTGCCTGACCACAATAAAAGGCACAATTTCTCCCTCCTCCTAAAGGCTCTCTCATCCGCAGAGAGACGTGTGAAGCCCAAGTGCATGGGTTCATCTTCACTGACCGACTCGGTACCAGGAGGCATGGGAGGTGAGGGAGGCACGGGTGGGACTGCAAAGCTCGGAGGCAAACATACAGGGGGCTTCCACAAGCGCTCCTTAAAAGAAAGTCTTTCTGTGAGTCTGGAGTCAATGAGGATGGCAAATGAAATCAAGCTCCCCAGCTCAGTGGGTATATCTCGGGCTGCTATCTCATCCTTGATGGAATCCGAGAGACCATGGGAAAAAGCAGCCACAAAGGCCTCATTGTTCCAAGCAACCTCTGCTGCCAGAGTACAGAACTCAATGGCGTAGTTGGCAACAGTTCTCATACTCTGTTTGATGGACATGAGGCACTTGGCAGCAGAAGCGGAGCATGGGGGAACATCAAATACCCTTTTAAAGGAGGCCACAAACTCAGGGAAACTCAAGACAACAGGCTTTTGCGTCTCCCATAGCGGGTTAGCCCAGGCCAAGACTCTCTCAGAAAGCAAAGATATCACGAACCCTACTTTGCTTCTGTCCGTGGGAAACGCCTGGGGCAGCATCTTAAAATATATCTCAACTTGGTTGAGAAATCCTCTGCATTGAAGTGGATCGCCCCCAAATCGCTGGGGAAGCGGGGCAGAACCAGACATACCTTTAATAGAGGTAATACTCAAGGCGGGTGCCTGCACAGAGAATGGCACAGCAGCAGGGATGGCCTGCAACTTAGGTTGTACCGGAGCAGCCACAGTGGGGGATTCCGGGTGAGCCGTGTGACTCAGGAGCATTTGTAACTCAATGGCAAACTGATCCATGCAGTGATCTTGCTCATCCAATCTGGAAAAAATATTACCATCAAGTAGATTGACTGTATCTTCTGAATTCATGGACTTCGCCTACTGTCAGAAACCATGAACCAGACCAAGACAGAAGAACAGTTAAATCACACTTGTTTATTAATAAAAATAAAAAAGGTAAATAAAGTAAGCGTAGTCAAAGCATAGCCAGTGTCCAGTAACCGGATCGGGTAGTCAGCCAAGCCAGAGTTCAGTAACCAGATCGGGTAATCAGCCAGGCCAGAAGTCAGGGATCCAAGTGGAAGAACAGCAAGCAGGATAAGGAGCCAGAAGGGATGTCTGCAAGCCAGTCTTTAAACAGAAATGCAGGAGATGGTTTCTTGTGATGTGACCAAGGCGAAGGCAGGAAAGAAGTGAGCTGGACGTCTTTAAGTAGGCGGGACTGACGAGCAGATCCACAACAGCTGGTTAACTGTGGAGAGAGAAGAGAGCTGGCAATTAGCAGACAGCTGAGTGGCCAACTCAGAGAAGGAAGGGCTGAGCCAGCTCGGACATCAGTTGAAGGACCTTTTGTTACACAATATGCTGGAAAGACATGTAAAACCTAATATGTTGTTGTGGTCTCTCTGCCACCCTTAATAATCCACATAGATATTTTATTGAGTAAACCGAAACAGGAACTTTAAATGTTAACTAGAGTGGGAATTGGTGAAGGAAAAACTTGTCCATGCTTTAATATAGTTTTATACTAAGCACAAGGAAAGTACTATACCCATGCATTGTTATGGTTGGCCATTTGTTGACCATATACTTTTCATTATTGCCAGTTTGTTTTTTGGCTGCAAATCGTAACTGTTGCCTTTTTTTGTTCCCTGCATTATAACTGACTGTTTGTTGCCTGCACATTGTAATACTTGATTGTTTGTAACCTGCATATTGAGGCAGTTGCTCATTTTTTGAGGTTTGTTTAGAGGACCGTACTATTATAACTTAAAGTGATTGTAAACCTTCTCATATACCCAGTGAAGTGAATAGCTTCAGGTGATACACAGAGATTAAACAAAACCCCCTACATAAGTTTTACTTGTTTATTTGCAGCCATCTCTTCTCTACATCCATTCAAAAGTGCAGATTTGTGATAAAATCCTCCTTCAACTGTAATAAGCAGAGAGGAGGGAGTGGAGAGCTGTAGTTACAGTGTGTGGGAGCTGATTGGAGGAAAGGGACACGCCCCCTTGCAAATACTGCACAGGAACGAAGGAAAAATACAGAGCTGTGTTCTGAATAGACAAGCTGTGTGCTGAGCTCTCTCTCCCTTCACAAATGTATCTTATGTGTTTGAAAAACTTGTCAGATCCGACTCATGCTGATAACAGAGGAACGAAGCACCAGAGAGAAATGACACTTAGAGCTTTGGAGACTAGTAAACACTACAGATATATGTGCTTTGTTCAGATTTCATGACTGAGGTTTACAACCACTTTAATCCCCTGCAGGACTGTTATTATCGCAATGCTGTTACCAACATGCTTTTCTGCAGCAAACTACATTCTTACACATTTGGACTTGATTTATTTATGTTAAACACTTTACTAGCATAGTTAAATATACAGCATGAAGTAAAGAAAATTTAAATTGTCTCAGTTTCTTTTGTAGCCATTATTAGTATTCTTTTAATTTCATGAATATCGCTGAACTTTATTTCGGAGCACTATGTATCCCGGGAGGCTGGGGACAGAGAAGGGCTACATCATCGTTACCTAGGTAAGTAAGTTACATCATGAAGCAAAAAAGGTATTCGCAAATGGGAAGGGGCAGGAAAGTTAACATTTAGTGAAAGGCCTGTTTTAACAATTCATACACTGTATACAGCAGGGATATGCAATTAGCGGACTTCCAGCTGTTGCAGGACTACAAGTCCCATGAGGCATAGCAAGACTCTGACAGCCACATGCATGACACCCAGAGGCAAAGGCATGATGGGACTTGTAGTTTTGCAACAGTTGGAGGTCCGCTAATTGCATATCCCTGGTATACAGTATACACCAATCAGCAATAACATTTTGACAATCCCCATAATCCCCCGTCGAGGCATGGACTCCACTAGACCGCTAAAGGTATGCTGAGGTATTTGGTACCAAGCGATCAGTAGAAGATCCTTTAAGTCCTGTAACTTGCAAGTTGGGGTCTCCATGGATCAGACTTGTTTTTCCAGCAAATCCCACAGATGCTCGATTGGACTGAGATCTGAAGTTAGTTAGAAGTCAACACTTCTAACTAGCTGTGTTTCTAAAACCATTTTTGATTTTATCAGAGCAGGCCATCTTTGTTCCAGTTCTGATGCTCATGTGCCCATTATAGGGACTTTTGGCTGTGGGCACGGGTCAGCATGGGCTATGCAGCCCCATATGCAACAAACTGCAATTTATTGTGTGCTTTGACAACTTTATCAGAACCAGTATTCATTTTTTCAGCAATTTGAGCTACAGTACCTTTTCTATTGGATCAGACTACACAGACTTTGCTCCCCAAGTGTATTATTGAGTATTGGGCGTTCTTGACCCTATCACTGGTTTGCCAGTTTTCCTTCCTTGGACCACTTTTGGTCGGTCCTGACCACTGCAGACTGCGAACGTCCCACAAGAGCTGCAGTTTTGGAGTTGCTCTGACCCAGTCATTCAGACATTACAATTTAGCCCTTGTTAAAGTGACCTAATCATTTATGCTTACCAATTTCTTGCTTTCAATACATCAACTTCAGGGAAAACATGTTCACATGCTAGCTAATATATCCCACCCAATTCCAGGTGCCACCACAATGAGATAATCAATGTTATTCACTCTGTCAGTGGTCATAATTATATGGCTGATTGGTTTGTTTTAATAGCTTACCTGGAATTCAGCTTTAAACTCTTCCAATTACCTTGTGACAAGCCCTGCTACCCATAATCATAGCTCATTTTGATAGTACCAACAGTTGGAAATTCATTATATGGATTTAAAGTATAACTAAAGGCAAAACTTTGTTTTAAGTTTTCAATAGTTTGTGGGCAACTATATGGCAAATGAGGTTTAATGGAGATATGTAAAATAATGCACTTGGGGGCTAAGAACATAAATGCAAACTACTCACTGTTGGAGAACGCCTGGGAGAGTCAAGGATGGAGAAAGATCTGGGGGGCTGAGCAATAGCATGCAATGTCAAGCTGCAGCTACCAAAGGCGGCAGAATATTAGCATGCATAAAAAAGGGGATATAGTCCAGGGATAAAACTATAATCCTGCCACTTTATAAAACTCTGGTCCGGCCACATCTGGAGTATTCCATTCAGTTTTGGTCACCAGTACTCAGAAGGGATGTGCAGGAGCTGGAGAGAGTCCAAAGAAGAGCAACTAAATTTTATAAGGGGACTGGAGGACCTCAAATACGAGTAGCGACTACAAGCACTACATTTATTCTCGCTGGAGAAGAGACGCTTGAGAGGGGGCATAGTATCGATTTACAAATTACTCAATGGGGATACCAGCATTGGAAAAAAGCTATTCAGTCTCATGGGGTGTTAGAGGACACAGGGTCACACAATGAGATCGGAGGAGAAGCAGTTTAACCTTAAACTGCGCAGGAGGTTTTTCACTGTCAGGGCAGTAAGAATGTGGAACTCTTTCACAATTGGTGGTGGGGATTATTGATATTTTTAAAAGACTCTTGGACATGCATCTTAAAGAACACAATATACAGGGATATGGGAAAAGGTTATTGACACTGACACACGTATACCTACACAGGTTGAACTAGATGGACTATTGTCTTTATTCAACCTTATGTAGCAATGTGAACTACATCCTCCGGTATTTCTATGCATCGCATGTCCCTCTAGTGCCCAGTGTTTTAACTGATATCATGTTTGTGAGCCAAACTAAAGGGATTGAGGGATGACTAGTTCCTCAGATTGATAATTGCTTCGCATGACTCTATACCTGGACTACATATCCCAGGGATCCTTGCTACCATCGGAGAGATTGCTGGGAGACATGTTTGCATCCTTGCCTATACGACTCACCGCTGCTGGTGTGTGGGTCCACAACTCATGGTAAGAGTACCTACCCCTCCCCTGGGTGGTGGAAGCACAGTCCAAGGTTCCGTCTGATTTTAAATATTTGAATATCATCATCTACAACCTTTTGGGGTACATTAATATATCTTTTACTCTTCCAAAGATTCCCTTTGTGGATTATCCCCTGAAATTCCATTTATGTGGACATATCACTTTATAACATTGTGTTTTTGTTTTTTTGAACACTAATGTATACACGTGCACTTTGGATAATACTTCATATGCTCACATTCAGTTGAGTCGGCTGTTATAGCGATATCCTATTTAAGTTGTTTGGTTTTGTTTTGAATCTATATTTGGAATTGGTTTGAATTCCCTTTTCTACATTTGTCCCGTTTACCCTTATCATCAAGAGTGGAAGTGAAAAAAAAATAATTTAAATTTATTTGGTTGTCACCAAAACAGGAAGAGAGGGGAAATCGCCCAACAGGGACACTAGTTTTGGTGACCCCGGTGACAACCACTGTTTTGTCTATGGGACAGTGAGTGAAATCTTCCCAATGGGACACAGATGATAAAAAAAATTATAGTAGTTAAAGAGGAGTTCCAGCCACAAACATCTTTTTTTTTTTTAAGTCAGCAGCTACAAACACTGTAGCTGCTGACTTTTAATAAGGACCCTTACCTGTCCAGGGAGCTCATGCTGTCGCCCCCCCCCCGATGCCGATCTGTCCATCGGATCGGGTGCAGACGCCGCCATTCTCCACTGCCGATTTCCTACTGCGCATGCGCGAGTCGCACAGTGCTTTGTGAATGGCCAGCTTGTCTTCTGGGACACACACAGGTCCCAGAAGACAGCGGGGGGGGGGGCTCGCTGCACAAGAGGACATGACATTCTGCTCCGCAGCCTGGCTGGACCGGAAGTACACTTAGTACTTCACAAAATGTGAGTTAGAAAAAAAAAAAAAATAGTTAGCCAAAAACAAGTGGTGGAGGGGTCGTCTTTCCGTTAAGACAAAGTTCTAAAAGTGGGTGGAACTCCACTTTAAAGCGGAGGTCCGCTGAAAAAAAAATATTAAAAGCCAGCAGCTACAAATACTGCAGCTGCTGACTTTTAATAGATGGACACTTACCTGTCCAGGGAGCCCGCAATGTCGGCAGCCGAAGCGGATCTGTCTGTCGGCTCTCGACGGCTGGCACCGCCATCCTCAGTAAGGGAATAAGGAAGTGAAGCCGTGCGGCTTCACTTCCTGGTTCCCTACTGCGCATGCACGAGTCGCGCTGCGCGTCCTCTCTGGTCCCTACTGTGTCTCACAGAATACAGCGGTGGAGGACAGTGTAGGCGCCGGAAGTGGCGTAGGTCACCGCAAGCGCCGCGGTGATCTATGTCAGGAAGTGGGAGCAAATACCTGTATTAGAGAGGTATCTGCTCCCTCCTGAAAGGTACCAAATGTGACAACGGAGGGGGGGAGGAATCCAAAAAGTGAAAGTTCCATTTTTGGGTGGAACTCCACTTTAAAACCCTCACTTACTCTACCCAAGATAAAAATAATGGTTTGCATTGCCTCTATTTGCCCTGTGCCACCACTAGAGGGCAACTTTGAAAGCATCTTGAAGATCTTCACCTTCCCAATAGGAATGGCTCTGCTGACTTGCTCTGCTTTTGTAATGGTCTCCCACTGTGAGAGTGAGCAATAAACAGCATATCAGGATATTATGCAAGTGCGGGATATTTTGTCACCTGCATCCAGCCCCCTATCTTTACAGCTCGTCAGCTTTCGTCTCAGTTATTTCCTTTGGTTCCTTTATAACATTATTGTTACGCTGTATACATTTAAGAAAAAAAGTGTTTTTTCCTGTTAAGTCATGTGCAGCTGGTGGCAGTTGGTGGGGAGGGGGGTGGGGGGGGGGGATCCAAGAACTGCCAGAATGTCACAAGATGATTATACAACCTTCCTTCTTTTGCAGTCCCCCGAGGTGTGACTGTGTTCTAGTATGCTAACAAAGTCATTATTTTAGATGTTTAAACTCTACAGTGGGGATCACATGGCAAGCAAAATAATGGAGCTGAAATTCAGGAGAAAAAAAATGGCTCAATTTCATTTTACAAGAAGATATATCATTATATCATACCTTTTTTAAAAAAAAAAAGTTTTTTTTTAGAGTTCTAGGAACTCTAATATGCACTATTTGCATGAAAGCCAGTCATCTAATTCAAGCGAAATGCAAATTCAGGAAGACAGACATCATTTCTGTGGAAATTACACTTGTACAGTCACCATAATTTCAGGGACATCTGGAATTTTTTTTTAAAGAATAATTACAGGTATGGTATATATTTTTATATAGTATAGTAGCTTGACCAACATAACTATGTATATACCATACCTGGCTGATGCCCCTGGAAGTTAAAAATTACTGAAGGAGAAACTACTACTCCAGTGATTTCCACTTGCTTCCAGGTCCCATGCTGAGCGGCCGGCCTGCTGCATTCTGAATACAGGAGGTCAGCCACTTAGCACGGGCGCCATTCAAAGAGTGATTGCATTGAATGAATGAATGCAAATCCTTCTCTTGTTGGATGAGGTGGAGAGTGTGACATCACTGTCCCACCTCTCCACCTTCTCCTCCTGCCACACCCTTAGATCAGAGTTTTCTGATGAAAATATGACAAATTAAAATTGGACCTAAAAGAGATCCAGGCCCAGACTTTCTAAGACTGGGACCACAAAGGATTCAGCTTTTTGTGGAAGGGCTGGGAAACCTTTGGCCTGGGGAGCAAACACAAACAACTAGACCTCGCATGGTAAAAACTAATTTCTGCAGTAAAACTAAAGGGTATCATGCAAAGTGTGCCATGGTGTAGTGCTGCATCAGTTGGTGGGAATGGTGAAAGAGGGGTGTTCCTAAAGGACATAGCTTATTATTGCATAACCTTTTCACATCTTCCAGCATCAGCTTCCTTTGCAGTTCATGGAATTCAAGCAACTGATGTGTCTGAACCACAAGATAAGTAGGTGGTAGAAGACTTCCCACTACCAAATGCTGTGACTGCAGGTCTAAACAGAGAGCTGGTAGCTATAAAATGCTAAATGTGTGTCAATGACTGTGGGTCTAGTCTAATGCTCAACTTCTGAAGGTGATATATCTCCACTCAGGGCCACCAGCTGAACATATCGTATTAGTACTGGCCAAGGGAGCAAATCCTGCCCTTCAGTTCACTCCTCCATTGGTCTCTATGCTTGCTGATTCCCGTTTTGTTCTTCATACGTATTTAATTTACCTATGTAAATTTTGCACACATTTGTAATGCATTTTTCATATCCACCTTTAATGATTCCACAAAACTCAGTTGAGTTATCTCAACTGAAAGAGGAAGTAAAGTCCCGTTTTTTTGTTGTTGTTTCTATTTGTAACCTGCAAAAGTAAAAAGGTATAATGTACTAGTATGCATTGCATACTAGCACATTATGTTAAACTTACCTGCAAACAAAGCCCTCGTCAACCCCGCTGGAGGCCGCATCCATCTTCACCTGTCTTACTTCCGGATCCGCAAACTCTGGCTGTGTGACTGTGTTAGGTCACCTTTTCATTTTTTTCTGAAACAGTGAACTTAAACTTCAAAGCTTTAAGTATAATAAGACAGGATACCATGTCCAATTATGAAGAGGGGACCAAGGGAAACCAAAACCCACACCAAAAAAATAAAAAAATAAAAAAAATGAGCTCTTTACAAAAATTCTTTAAATGAGTTTATTGCTCATTTAAAATGTATATAAACCCAAAGCATGTATTTTTCATTTTAGAAAGTGTAAGGAAGGCTTAAAGCCCCTATCTGGTTACTTATTGTATTGTCTTGTCCTGCTGCAAAGATTTCCCTTCACCTCCTGTCCCATGGATGCAACAGAAAATGAAGGGAAATCTTTTTTAGTGACAATAGTCACCTTGACAAATATAGGGGTGAATCGCCCCAGTTGGGACACAATTAGCAACAAACATTGGAAAAATGTTCGGACTATTCCCCAGTCCATCCAAAACTTTAAAAAAAAAACTGTACATACACTGTAGGGATAATCGATAAAGCCATAAAAAACAAAAAAAATGGCCTTTGGGCATCTGTTCAAAACCTTTTTTAACACCGATACCACTACATGCATATTCCCACCCTATATAGAGCTGTTTTTGTCTTCTCAAGACACTGAGAGCTCATTTACACCAGATGCAGCTGGATACATTTTTAAGTGCTGAATAAACGCATACTTACCAACTGTCACGAATTTCCCAGGACATTCCCGGTATTTAGCCCCTTTTCCCGGATTTAGCCATTCCTGGGAAATGTCCCGGGAAATTCTTATTTTACCGATTTTGTTTTTTTTCGCCGCCGCCAGAGGTCTGTGGCCGACGGAGACAATGTCTACACTGGCCGCCATTTTCCTGAAGACCAAATTACTGTTTAGCAATGGCTGCTAATAGAATTTGAGCTATGGCACCGCCCACCTCCCACCCCGCTGCCATCTGTCTGTGACCTGATGTGGGAAGGGGCAGGGGTGGGCGGCACCGCAGCTCAATTGCTATTGGCAGCCACCCGGCTATTTTGTCCCAATCTATTTAGTAATGGCAGCGGAGAGAGTCTCTACTGCTGGGAATGCCTGATGTAAAGGAAAAGGGGGGCTCCATTGGGGGATGCCTGGTGTAAGGACAGGACTCTGCTGGCAATGTCTGATGTAAGGGGGGCAACCCGCTGGCAATGTCTGATGTAAGGGGGCACTCCGCTGGCAATGTCTGATGTAAGGGGGGCACTCCGCTGGCAATGTCTTATGTAAGGGGGGCACTCCGCTGGCAATGTCTGATGTAAGGGGGGCACTCCGCTGGCAATGTCTGATGTAAGGGGGGAGTCAGCTGGAAATGCCTGATGTAAGGAAGAAGGACTCCACTGGGGACACCTGATGGCATCTGGTGGCAGGCGACGTGGCAGGTGACACGCTCAGGGCTTCCACTGATTCTGCATTATGGTGAGTTACATAATTTCATTCTATATTACAATGTAATAATAGAAATAATGCATTTCAATCATCCTGACACCATAACAACCTTGGTGCCGGGATGATTGAAGCGCCAACACCAGGTGTTTGGAGTATCTTTATCTGCTAATTTGTTAAACTTTCTGGAATACACATACACACAATACACTATTGTTGTGTAGGATCTGGGCCTGCTGTCACTCCATCCCTCTTTCTTTCTCGCTTTTTCTTTCGCTCTTTTTCTCTCCCTCTTTCTTGCTTTCTCCTTCCATCCCCCATTCATCATATACCACACCCCTTCCCAGCCACGCCCATTTAAGACATGACCACTATTCCACTCAAACCACGCCCATTTTTCACCGCAGCGAGCTTTATGCGCTGCATTTTTCTGTTATAATATGCCCCGCCTACAAAAGAATGCCACACCCCCTAATTATAGCAAGGCTCCGCCTATATGCAGAAAAGTGTCCCGGATTTTTTTTTGCAATGTTGGCAACTATGTAAACGTAGTACAACTAGTTCACTTTCCCAACAGAGTTAACTTGCAGAGCCCCAGCAGTACAAGAAGCCCCTGCTCCATTGTATGCATACACGGTCTTCTGATTTCATCTCTGCAGATTGCCCTGATCCTAATGTAGCTAAATTAGACATTTATGTAGGCACAAATATGTTGGAGCCCTATTTGTAGATAAAGCAAAACTTTTCTTTTTTTTAGTTTTAGATAGAGTGGGATTAGAACCCCTGTTAGGTTTGTATTGGTGCCTGTGCCCCCACTGGGGAAATTCACCTTCTCTATGTGTCCTTTTAATGGATAGCACTAAGAGTAAAAGTGAAAGAAAACCTTCATGAGTTTTGGCTGTAATTTCCCTAGTAGAGCAAAACTTAAGATTGTTAGCTCCATCTAGTGGCTCAAGTGCAACATACTTTCCTATTGAGGTTTTATACTGTATTTTGACCACTAGATGGAGCTAACAATCATAGGGATTACACTATTAGGAAAAATACAGACACAATTTGTGCAGGATGCATTAAGGTGTGTGACATTTGTCCCAAGAATGTATTATAAATAGACCCCTGAGTTTTTTGAATGATACTGCAATGTCATCACCCAGATTGTATACATGCTTCAGTGTCATTTAAAAAAATCCAGGCTGTGATGGCAGTGCAACATCAGCCAAGCCTGGGTTCTTTTATATGAGAAAGCGCACAAGCGGGCAAAGATATGACCACAATGCTGGGGCACCTAGACTTCCAGGGGGTGATAGCAAGTGATTTTATACGCTTATTGGAGGAAAAAAAAATACGGCCACAGTGCATGGATAAATAACAAGTATACTGTATAATCAAATGATATTAAAACCTTGTTTCTCTGTAAATGTTCTCACTGCATGTGCCGAGTGCTCCTGCTTTGCACTAACACAAAATACTTTCTTATTGAAGTTTTATAGAAAACTATAGTGCATTTTGACCACTGGATAGACCTAAGGATCATGGAGATTACATGATTAGAGAAATTATGGCCAAAATATGTGCAGCTTGCACGCATTAGTGTGACATTTAAAATGATGTCAAGATCGAGAACACGGGGACATGACCTCAAACCAGCAGGAAGAAAGGTTAAAACTAATCTTAGAAAGTAACATTTTACCAAGTAGTTGATGCTTGGGCTAGACTTCCAGTAGAGGTAGTGAGTCAGTCAACATTAAGTCGATTTAAAACATGCTTGGGAGAAATATAGATCTATACTCTGACAAAAAAAAACAAAAAAACAAAAACAACAAAATTAACAAAAGAAAAAAGGGGGGCATACTCAGTGGACCACTAAGAGCCCTTTCACACTGAGAGCGTGGGGGGCGTTGGCGGTAAAGCGCCGCTAAAACTAGCAGCGCTTTACCGCCGTTTTAGAGGAGCTTTTCAGCCGCTAGCGGGGCGATTTTAACTCCCGCTAGCGGCCGAATAAGGCAGCTTTCACACTGAGACGCTTTACAGGCACTATAGCGCTAAAAAAGTGCCTGCAAAGCACCTGTAAAGAGCCTCTCCTCTCACTCCAGTGTGAAAGCCCGAGTGCTTTCACACTGGAGCGGTGCACTGGCAGGACGCTTAAAAGAGTCCTGCAAGCAGCATCTTTGAGGCGCTGTAGGAGCGGTGTATACATCGCTCCTACAGTGCCCCTGCCCCCCACTAGCGGGGGTTAAAAGCGCCCCACTAGCGCCCGAAAAGCTCCGCAAAAACTACTGGAAAGCACCGCTAAAATTGATTGATTTCAATGGGCAGGACTTTTTTTGACGTCCTGCCAGTGCAGCGCCCCAGTGTGAAAGCCCTCGGGGCTTTCACACTGGGATTGCAGATGAGGCATTTTTCAAGGCACTTTACAGGTGCTATTTTCCAGTGTGAAAGGGGCCTCAGTTTTTTTGCTGTTGTCGCTCTTCTATGTTTCAATGCTTTTGCTATATTGCTCCTTTTCTAAATACAAGTTGTAACCTGGGGGACAGGTAGCAGGTACAAAGCTCCCTGGGATGAACAGCCTTTCAGGCACAGATACCAAATCCAGTGAAATAGTGACAAACAGTGCGGTGTTTATTTGTGATATATACAAGTCTATATACAGGTGCTGTACAGTGTTCCAAAAAAAAAAAAAAAAAAAAAACCAAATAGGAACAAAAATAGCCAAAACAAAACCTAGCCGTGTCTCGGCACTAACTAAACAATATTTACAGATCCTAACTACCAGGCTGAGCAAGCCTACAGCTTGTCAGCTTCCACATACCTTTTTGCTCTCCTACACAGAAGTTGTGTGAGTATCCCAGGCCAAGAGCAAAGGCTGTCTGCTCAGGTGAGCTTAAAATAGCCTGGGGGAGAGGACCAAGACCTGAACCGGACCATGGATCAGAGATCCCTGAACCTGTATGATGTATAAACCCTGAACAGGACTTTTCCTGGCTCTCTCTGGGACGCTCTGCTACATATCCCCCCTTGTTTCAACCCCAGGGTTGGAACACCTGTAGCCCAACAGGAGTGACCCCGGGACAGGGCATCTACATTCCCCATCTCAACACCTGGCCTGTGTTTTACAGTGAATGAGTAATCCTGTAGAGCCAAAAACCACCGGTTCACCCGTCTATTAGTCTCCTTCTTTTGGGCCATCCATTTCAGAGGAGCATGGTCAGTTATTAACTCGAACTGGCGCCCTAACAAATAGTACCTGAGTGCGTCCACGGCCCACTTTATGGCTAAACACTCCTTTTCAATGACTGCATACCTTTGCTCATGGTCATTGAGCTTTCTGCTTAGGTACACCACAGGGTGTTCTTCCCCATTGTGTACCTGTGATAGTACTGCCCCGATACCAACATCAGACGCATGCGTCTAAACCAAAAAATCTTTGGAGAAATCGGGGGAGTACAGTACTGGTTGTGCACAAAGCCTTCTTCAGGACTTGGAAAGATTCCTCTGCTACTGAGGACCATTTCACCATTACAGAGCCTTTCCCTTTCGTAAGGTCTGTCAGTGGGGCAGCTATAGTTGCAAAATTTGGGATAAATCTTCTATAATACCCCGCAATGCCAAGAAAGGCCCTGACCTGCTCCTTGTTTGCAGGACGTGGCCATTCCTGGATGGCTTCTATTTTATTCACTTGAGGTTTTATGACACCACGCCCAATAGTGTAGCCCAAATACTTGGCTTCCTCTAGACCAATGGCACATTTTTTTGGATTTGCTGTAAAACCTTTGTAGAGGGAATCAAGGACAGCCTGGACACGGGGCAAGTGAGACTCCCAGTCAGTGCTATGCACCACTATGTCATCTAGATATGCTGCTGCATATTGTCGGTGGGGTCTTAGAGTCCTGTCCATGGCCCTCTGAAATGTCGCTGGGGCATTTTGCAACCCAAAAGGCTTTTTTGTATTGAAAGGAACCCTCCGGGGTCACAAATGCGGTCTTCTCTTTGGCGCTACCAGTCAGGGGTATTTGCCAATAACCTTTTGTCAAGTCCAAAGTGGTCAGATAGCGAGCCTTGCCAAGTCGGTATATAAGTTCGTCCACTCTGGGCATTGGGTACATGTCAAACTTTGTCACTGCATTAAGCTTCCTGAAGTCATTACAGAACCTCCAAGTGCCATCCGGTTTTGGGACTAACACGATGGGGCTAGACCAGTCACTATTGGATTCCTCAATGACATCTAGCTCCAACATTCTTTTAACTTCCTCGCTGATGTCCTTTCTCCTCGCTTCAGGAATTCGGTATGGTTTGAGCTTGACACGGACCCCAGGTTCCGTAACAATATCATGCTGAACTGCTGAAGTCGTGCCAGGTAACTCTGAAAAATGTCTCTCTATTTCTTATCAGGAATTCTCTAGTTTTCTGCTTTTGGGAATATGACAGGGTGTCTGGAATCGTGACCTCGGGGATCAGAAGGGACTCAGCACCCTTAGGCGTTACCGGGAGGGACCTCGCAGTTAACGTTAGTCTATCCTTCCAGGGCTTTAACAGGTTTATATGGCAAATTCCTTTTCCCTGGTTGATATATTTTGTAATTGACCTCCCCAACTCTTTCAATTACTTCAAAGGGACCCTGCCACTTAGCCAGGAACTTGCTCTCAACAGTGGGAACTAACACCAGGACCCTGTCACCAGGTGAGAAAACACGGAGTTGGGCCCCCCTGTTGTAAATCCTCTGTTGGGCTGCTTGGGCCTGCAGTAAGTGTTCTTTTACCATCTGCATGAGTGCTGCAATCCTGTCCTGTCTAAGAGTCCCCGAGGGTGTCTCCCATAAAGCAACTCAAATGGAGAGTACCCCGTGGAGGACTGGGGAACCTCTCTGATGGCAAACATCAAGTATGGTATCAGGAAGTCCCAGTTTTTCCCATCCCTGTCAACAACCTTTTTTAACATGCTCTTTAATGTCTTATTGAAGCGTTCCACCAAGCCGTCCATTTGAGGATGGTACACCGAGGTTCACAATTGCGACACCTTAAATAACTTGCACAGCTCTCTAGTTATTCGTGACATAAATGGGGTGCCCTGGTCTGTAAGGACTTCTTTAGTGATTCCAACATGACTGAACACCATAAACAGCTCTTTGGCAATGTTTTTAGCAGACGCGGTGCGTAAGGGAAAGGCCTCCGGGGTAACGGGTAGCATAATCCATGATTAGAAGGATATGCTGATGACCTCGGGCAGACTTGGGTAGTGGACCCACAAGGTCCATGGCAATCCTCTCAAAGGGCACTTCAATAATGGGCAAGGGCACTAAAGGACTTCGGAAGTGTTGTAGTGGGGCCGACATCTGACACAGGACAGAATTGACAATAATTCTCAATAGCCTTCTGTATCCCGGGCCAATAAAACCTGCGCAACACCCTTTCAGTAGTTTTCTCAACCCCTAAATGACCTCCTAGCAAGTGCCCATGGGCAAGTTCCAATACCACCCGTCTGTATGGCTTTGGGACCACCAACTGTTCAAACACTTTTTTTTTTTTTTTTTTTTTTTTTTTTTTTTTACATACACGATACAGTAAATCCTCATTGCTGCTAAAATAAGGAAAACAGAGCCTGTCCCCTGATTTGACAGGTACATCATTAATCACCATTACATTTTCCCAGGCCCTGGCAAGAGTTGGGTCTTTTCTCTACTCGGTACCAAAATTTTCCTTGTGTACATTAAGGTCAGCAAACTCCAACGTAGGCTCAGATTCAGCAGATGGCTGTCCAGCTCCACTGGTTGTGGGGACCTCCTCAGGCTCCTCCAGCTCTCCTGCCATAACTGAGAAAGGAAAACCCGGGGAGCCCTGAGAAGAGTCCCCTGAACCCACATTGTCAGTAGCGGCCAGGAGTTCTGGCTCTGTCACTGAGTCAGCTACTGCGACCAGGTCGGGACGATCCCACAGTTCCCAAAACTTAGGGAAGTCCCTACCAATGATGGCCTCGTGCACCAAGTGGGGCACAAGTCCGACCAAATGGGTCACCGTACCTAAGCCAGTTTTAATCTGAACAGTGTTGAAAAAAGGAGGGGTGAGGAGGCGCCAACTGTGGTAGCTTGTTTATGCAAAAAAGTACTAGTTACTTACCGGTAACTGTCTTTCTAGGAAATCTTCCAGGACGGCACACCTGAGAGATGAGAGGCTCCTCCCGACAGGAAACACAATCAATCAACAGCTGTTTTAAGTCCACATCCTTCCCCTTGATCCTCAGTTTGTAGAGAAGTAACTCCTGAACCTGTTTCACAAGGGAAATCATTCCTCATAGGTACTCACCTTCTAGTGTTCTAAAATTTTCCCTCCTCCAACGGGTGGGAAGTAGGCCTGCCGTCCTGGAAGATTTCCTAGAAAGACAGTTACCGGTAAGTAACTAGTACTTTTCTCAAGTCATCTTCCAGGACGGCACACCTGAGAGGATAATCAAGTAGCTCAGGCCTACCATTAGGGTGGGACCACTGCAAGACCCTCTTGGCGAACCTTGGTTCTGCAGTGAGCTTTACCTTCACTCCATATGCTTGATGAAGGTATCTTAGCTGGATCATGCGGCTGATCTGCCGGTCTACTCCACCGATGTCCCTGCCTTCTCTGCTTCGGATGCAGGATCTAGGTGGAGTGGGCTCTTAAAGATGGAATCAGAAAACATGTTAAACTTGTAGATTATCAATGTTGCCTGTCACACATTTAACAACAATGGCCTATTCTGCCTATAGGTGCTGCTTAGAACCACTAAAAAGATTAATCGGAGAGCTGTGTTGTAAGACAAGGACACTACATTGATCAATAAGGGAGCCTGTCTTAACACAACCCTGTCCAGGGAAATAAAACTGCCAAAAGGGGGGCCCCTGACAGACAACCTTTTTTGTTCATTTTTATCTTTACGTCAGCAAAGACTGAAGGGAAACCTACTTAAGGGAAATAGATTAACAAAAACTTAACCCCTGGGTTTAAGGCATGCCCAATCTATAGTTTTACTTATGCCTGAGAGCCTACTCAGGAGATTAACATCCGTAGCAGGAGGAGAACACTCATACTGCTACATCTAGTTTTGCTAGAAGGGCAAAATGAAGGCCATGCACCGAGCTGTAACCTATTTGGTCGGGTATACATCTTTATACTTCATCTTCAGGCCATAAAACTCCTCTGAACCGAACTTCCTAAGTTCTTATTACAGGGCGACTCATTATCGCCTTCCTCCAGTGACCCATAACTCTACCGGGCTTCAACCCTAGGAAATGGCTCTGGCATCCCTGAAAGTAAGGGGTCGAGGCTTTCTGACATGTGACATTTGCAGCCAGAACTCCTGGCCCTTCCACGGAAGAGAAGGCTGAAATACAAAAGGTGATACATGTATTATTAATATCACAAATAAAAAGAAAAAAAAAAAATCATAGATTGTGGACATAGCACAATAGATTTAAACAGAAAGGACACAAACAGACAAAAATGTTGTGTATCTGAGTGTGACTAGCTAAACCAACATATCAAACATGGGAAGAGACCCAAATCTGAACCTCACAGTCTGGTTTTCTGATGTGCGGCCAATATGTAAACATTAAGACACAAAACACACCTTAAATGCTGCGCATTTCTGAAGTGCAGCTAGCTAGGTCATAACTGGTAAATACAAAAAGGACGGGAACCCCCTTTTACAATGGTGTTTTACTGATGTACAGCAAAACAAGGCCTTAAAGAGAAGACAGAAAGACCCAAACTTCTATGTTGCGTATTTATGACGAACCACCAAGTACAGTTATAAGACAATCCTTTCTGTTATGCAGTTCTGTAGTGCAGTTACATAGAACCAACACAGAAAGAACACAAGCAACCTACAGCATTGGGTTTTTCTGAAGTGCCATAAGGTAAGGCAATATAAAACAGAAAGCACCAACAAGCTTCAATGTTGAGTATTTCTGCTGTGCAGCAACATAAAAACAAAGAAACAACAGACAGCCTTTACAGCTGCGATCTTTCTGGTCTACTGCAAAATAAGGCAATAACTCCACAATGAGTATCCCTGCTGTGTAGCAAAACCTCAACAGGAGGGACAGATAAGCTTAGGGTTCCCACACCCGTGCGACCCAACCTGCCACTTGGGACTGCAAGACGCCTGAGAAGTCATATACTATGGCTTCCAAAGGGTACCATTCGTGACTGTGCGACTCCAGGTCGCAGCGTCTCCAGCAGTCCCTGCTTACGGAACCACAGACCTCAAGATTACACAGGTCGCAGGAAAAGCAGTTTTCAGGTCGAACAAACAAGGGGTCCCCATGCTGTGGCTCCCTGGAGGAGTGCAGCCAACAACCCCCTACTGTGTATACCTAAGAAACAGCAAGGAAGATCAATGAGAAACACCACTTACTGCTGTGCCTTTCTGATATACAGACGATAAGGCAGTAAATATAGGACATACAGGACACAAACAATGTTCAATCTTTGTGTATGTCTGATGTGTAGCATATACCAATACTGAGCAGAGATGCCATCACGCTCAATGTGTCTCCCTGCTGAGCAGCAAAAACAAAATCAGAAAAAGACAAACAACCTTCACTGTTGTGTCCTTTCTGATATGCAGCCAATAAGGCAGTAAATGTAAGACATAAAGGACAGACAACCTTCAATCTTGTATGTGTCTGATGTGCAACAACAATTTTGAATAGAGATAGCACATCCATATTCAAGTCATTTGGCATGCGACTCAACATGTCAAATCGCATGCCTAAAATAGGCAGCCATTGCCGTTAATAGCACTGTCTGAATCAGTACGGGCCACTTTGTGGTGCTGCACTGATTACCAATGGCAGTATGTGTACTACCCCAGGCACAGGTTCAATTTTGTATTTTCCAACCAAATCAGGACCATCCATCTTCACTGCTGCCTTTCTGATAAGCAACCAATAAGGCAGTAATACAGGACCCACAGACAGACCTCAGTCGTGTATATCTCTGATGTGCAACAATCTAACAATTCTAAATAGAGATAGCACATCCATCTTCAAGCGATTTGGCATGCGACTCAACATGTCAAATCGCATGCCTAAAATCGGCAGCCATTGCCGTTAATAGCACTGTCTGAATCAGCACGACGCCACTTTGTGGTGCTGTACCGATTACCAAAGGCAGTATATGTACTACCCCTGGCCCAGGTTCAATTTGTACTTCTGTTATGGAGCCCGACAAATCAGGACCATCAATCTTTCCTGCTGCCTTTCTGATAAGCAACCAATAAGGCAGTAATACAGGACACAAAGCCCCCACAGACAGACCTCAAACTTGTGTAGGTCTGATGTGCAGCAATATAACACTTATGAGCAGAGATGTCTTTACCAGACTCAATGATGTGCGTTTCTGCCGTGCGGCACAAAAACCAGAAAGTACAGACCACCTTCCCTGTTGTATTTTTCTGATCTGTAGCCAAACAAAGCAGTACCTTTAGGACATAAAGGACACCCAACAAGCTTCATTGCAGTGCATTTCTGATGTACAGCAATATACCCCTTATGAGCAGAGATGTCACAAATCTCCATGTGTATTTCTGCTGTGCCACCAAACACCCCAGCAAGGACAAACCTTCACTACTGAGGTCTACTGGTGAGCAGCCAAGGAGTCATGGTGTATCCCTTTATGAAATAACCAAACAGGGGCAATTTATTTCATAGGCCTAGCCTGGGCTGTAGATACTAACCCTTCACCACCAGTGAAGGAACCAATCCTAAAATGGTTGGACACCTTACTATAGTAGCTGTTGTCCTACCTTACCTCCGTAGATTGAGCAAACGCTAGCCAGCTCATACACAGGTGGGGCTGATTAGTAACTAAAGTCTCAATGAGCCCAGCCCTAGAGACCAATTTAAGACCCCTAGAAAGGGTGGTTACCAATTTAGCCTGGAGGTAAATAGCCACCTGCATGCCTTAAACAAGCAATCATATAGCCATCTAGCTCTTGCATATGTTTGCACAGAAAATCCTTATTCAGAGGATATAGGAAAACGATTTATGGTAAATCGCTTTTAGATCTGTCACTGAGTGGACTGTAGCCCAAACCAACAAAAAGGTTTTTCTTACCCCCTGCATTAAAATATAACCACAATGTAAGAGTGGAGTGGGAGGTTGGAGCTTATGAAAAGTTACCCATAGCCAGCAACCCCCAAAAGGAGGATCTTTCACAAGGGAACCCCTACTGTGCCACACAGAAGCTTGGTCCCTGCCACATTGTTGAAGGTTAGGTCAGCTTTTAAGCATCTTGGAGCAATTTCAGATTCCTAGCAGCTGGGCTAATAGGGCCAGATAACCTAGTGCACCTGCTGAGCAAGGGAGCTTACTCCTGAATCCTTCAACCATTGCACCATTAGTAATTTGTTCAGTGGTATACCTGGCCAGTAAGGAACTCTTTGTTCTACCAGGTCACCCCCTTTGCTATATTCAGCCCTACTAATGTACCACAACCGGGTATGTAGGGAGAGGCTGGCAACCTACTATTGTGATAACCACAGTGTCTCTGCTATAAGAGGGAGCTGTGGCTGGTGGTTTTTAGCAGTAGCTTCTGGGCTGTTTTGTTATGCAGACCCCAGGCCCTGCACTGCACCACTCAGTAAATATAGGTGGAAGGGGAAAAAAAATGCCTTACCTACCTCTTTCCCATCTGAGGTGGTTTAGGCACCATTCGATCCTCTGCACCACTTGTCCACCATACAGCATCATTGATGTAAGAGGGAGCTGTGGCTGGTGTTCTTAGCAAAAGCTTCTGGGCTATTTGAATCCAGACCCCAGGGGAGATGATCTCAAATGCCCAGAAACCATCTGGCTGGGATTGGGGATTTTTGACTCACCATTGTCGTCTTCCCCCTTTTGCCACAGCCACCGGGCTTGCTTTTCCATCCTTATGGTCCACACACAAGGAGGATAGCCGCCAAAGTGCCCCCCCCTCCAACTGCTGTCCCTTTAGGGAGCTGCAAGGTTAGGCTGTGTCCTGCACTGTACCAGTCAGTATATACACATGGGGGGGGGGGGCAATGCCATACGTTCCTCATTCCCATCTGGAGGTGGTTTAGGCAGACAATTACCATAGTGAATTGGTGCCTCCTCGAAAGGAGGATGTGGGCGCCTGCTCCTGCTGACTCTCAGCCTTCCCTTCTGGGTAAGAACGCGGGTCGTTCAGGCGGTGCCCTCCCCAGCAGCCCACGCGAGCTACCAGGGGCCCAGAAGTCAGGGGATACGATCCCCCTGGAAAGAACCGATGGCCAGCACCCCCGTCTGAACGGACGCCCGGACAGGTAAGGGGGGGGAGACAGGATAAGGGCCCCTGAAGTTCTGGGGACACCACTGTACCCAGGGGCCTTCAGCTATCAGGGGGGGCTTTCCCAGTTTTTGCTGCCCCCCCTGAAGAAAGGATAGGGGAACCCCCCGGGAAGGATAAATATATCCGGCCAGACCCAGAGGCTTCCCAGGCATTTGGTCCGGCTCCCAGGGGGAGACCACCAGCCCCAGGCTTCGGTCATTTGGAAAAAAAACAAGCAGTTTTGCTGTGTAGGGAGAAACACAATCAAAAACTGAGGATCAAGGGGAAGGGTGTGGACTTAAAACAGCTGTTGATTGATTGTGTTTCCTGTCGGGAGGAGCCTCTCATCTCTCAGGTGTGCCGTCCTGGAAGATGACTTGAGATATAAAAGTTAGTGTAACAATTACACTTACTGGTTCGCAGGGTGGAGGTGTTTCTTTGAGATGGAAAAGTGTCCTGGGATGTGCTGTTATCTTGTTTCCGGCTCAGATTTCATTCCTTCAGGCATCTGGGTGTGAAGTCTGTACAAAGGCTGAACTGCTGCATCCAGTGCATGGAAAGCTCCACGCTGACCACTCTGGAGTGCAGAAGAGGAAATGACGTCACTGATGCACCGAGCGCGTAGCCTGTACTATCCCTGCATTATCCCCAACACCAGCCTGGACGTTTGCCGTGCATCAGTGACGTCATTTCCTCTTCTGCACTCCAGAGTGGTCAGCGTGGAGCTTTCCATGCACTGGATGCAGCAGTTCAGCCTTTGTACAGACTTCACACCCAGATGCCTGAAGGAATGAAATCTGAGCCGGAAACAAGATAACAGCACATCCCAGGACACTTTTCCATCTCAAAGAAACACCTCCACCCTGCGAACCAGTAAGTGTAATTGTTACACTAACTTTTATTTTTGCATAAACAAGCTACCACAGTTGGCGCCTCCACACCCCTCCTTTTTTCAACATTGATTATCAACAGAGGTAATGGACACCCTCTGAGGATGGCTGCCTCCTCATTCTAGAATTTACCTGCCTTATTTTAATGTGCTATTATAGCTACCATTGTACTATTTACCTTAGACAGCACATGTTGCGGAGCGCCGGAAAACCCCCCCTTTTGTTAATCTGAACAGTGGCTATAGGATACTCGCGGGTATCCCCATGTACACAGATCACAGCAACATTTTTAGCATGCAAATTCACAGTTTCAACCATCTCAGCTGTAACCAAAGTCACTAGACTTCCAGAGTCCAGCAAGGCCGTAATAGGCTTATTATTAACAGTCATTTGGCACATGTGTTTTCCCATACTTGGTGCTGCAGCGCATGAAACAGCAGCAAACATAGACTGCCTTCTAATAGATAGATCACACTGCATTGGTTCATCTGTCAATGGACAGTTTGCTGCAACATGTCCCAGTTCTTGACAACGAAAACACCTGATGTTTCCCCAGTTTGGTTTGCTGACAGGCAGTAGCTTCCCTTGTTTGGGACGCCAAACTTCAGTCCTGGCACCAAAAATCCCCCCCCCCCCCCATTTCCTTGCCATGCTTACCACCCACTTCCCCTGGAACAGTCTTACCTGTTGCCTGGGGAGACCGTGGCTTTGGGCGGAAAGTCCGTGCGGCTGTAGGGGTGGTGACCAGGTTCTCTGCAGCAAAGTACCTTTCAACAAGTTCCACGAGGTTGTCCGCCGAGTTGGGGTCTCCTTGACTCACCCACTTCTGCAGGGGAACTGGTCCATAACCACACGCTCCACTATTTGTGGCCCAGACAGGGACTCCTGCTGTAGCCATTTTTGCACCAAGTGAATTAGGTCAAACATTTGCCATCTTGGGGGCCTCTCGTCTTGGAAGAACCAGCTGTGGACCCGCTGTGCTCGAACTGCCAAGGTGACACAAAATCGCGCCAGGATTTCCCACTTGACCTTTTCATAGTCTCCTGCTTCTGCTGACTCCAAATCATAGTAGGCCTTCTGCGATTCTCCAGACAGCAAGGGGGCGACCAGTCCTGCCCACTGGGTTTTGAGCAACCTTCCCTCTCAGCGGTCCGTTCAAACGTTAAGAGAATGGCCTCTGGATTATCATCTGCAGTCATCTTAGAAAGAAAGCGACCCACGTGAATGGCTGAGGGCTTGTCTCCAACAACATTAATTTTAGCAGGTGACCACTGTGCTAGCGTCTCCACAACCGCAGCCAGGGTTTTCCTATCCTCTTTTGCATCAGTGCCTAGCTGTTCAAACAGCCTCTGCGATAGCTCCTGTACAGCACCAATCTGTTGGCACAGCACCTTGGTTTGCTCCTGTGCGATAGCGTTTGTTTGCTGCTGTGTAGCATTTGCTTGTTGCTGTGCAGCATTGGATTGTTGCTGTGCAGCATTGGATATCACCAATTGTTTTAGGATTTCCTCCATGTTTAGTCACTCTAGGTACTGGCCTTTTAAGTAGTAACTTACTACAGCTGGTCGCAGTCTCCACCATATGTAACCTGGGGGACAGGTAGTGGGTACAAAGCTCCCTGGGATGAGCAGTCTTTCAGGCACATATACCAAATCCAGTGAAATAGTGATAAACAGTGCGGTATTTATTTGTGATATATACAAGTCTATATACAGGTGCTGTACAGTGTTCCAAAAAAAACAAATAGGAACAAAAATAGCCAAAACAAAACCTAGCCGTGTCTCGGCACTAACTAAACAATATTTACAGATCCTAACTACCAGGCTGAGCAAGCCTACAGCTTGTCAGCTTCCACATACCTTTTTGCTCTCCTACACAGAAGTAGTCTGAGTATCCCAGGCCAAGAGCAAAGGCTGTCTTGCTCAGGTGAGCTTAAATTAGCCTGGGGGAGAGGACCAAGACCTGAACTGGACCATGGATCAGAGATCCCTGAACCTGTATGAGAGGAGCCTGGGAGATGTATAAACCCCGAACAGGACTTTTCCTGGCTCTCTCTGGGACGCTCTGCTACAAAGTCTATGGACTGTCTGACTTACTAAAAAACAACGCACTCCCTGTGTGGCTGATGAGCAGGCATGAGCTCAGGTATGTTCAGACATGATACAAAAAAAACACACAAGGAAAAATGCACCTACAAAGGCTACCAGTTCAAAAAATATATATATTTATTGGACATAATATATCAATATTGTGTGAGTGGGGGGTTTCCCTGTGCCACATTGATACAATATTGTTATATATTATCCAATAAATGTATATATTTTTTGAATTAGTATCCTTTGTAGGTGCATTTTTCCTTGTTTTTTTTTTGCATGGTATAATATTGGAAGTACCTCCCCTCAGTATTAGGGTACAGGCACCATTTAAAACATCCACTCCCAGGATTCATACGCTTTGGAATGTTAAAAAAGTATGTTCCGAAACGAGTCTGAATCTGGCTGAGTTATCCCACCAGGAAGCTGTCAATGCCGACAGCCAGTCATAAGCAGCAGATACATTCCTAGCCCCGCAGTGGGATAGCACAGGCGGGTTCAGACTCGTGGCTGAACCTACCTGAGCTCATCCCTACTGATGAGATGACATGGGAGAAATTCCACTGAACCGCTGACAGCTCCTTTTAGTGGTAATCTATACATTTCTAAATTGTACAACAAAAATGCAGATGAGAAAATATAATGAAATGTGACTTCAAAACCTAAAGTGGTACTAAACTCAAAACTTACCAATATATACTGTAGATGTGATTGCTGCATTAGTACCTTTTTTAAGCTTTGTTCCCTATGTTTTCACCTGGGGATTTGGCCAGTAACACACCTCTTGTATTAGGGTGCCTACACTCTGAATGAAGGCACACAGGGGGGACCTTTGGACAGCAGCATTGTTAATCTGGGGGGAGGGGAGTGTTAGATGCACTAGCCAGGGGCGTTTCTAGGTCTACAATAGATTTGGGGCTAAAGCCCATAGCAGCGTGGTAAAGAAAGTCATACGCTTGGGTGGGCATACACATGTATATACAGTAATATACGTGTGTGTGTATATATCCCCAGAGAGCCCCCCATTTACGTCAGGGTCCCTAGGGAGCCCCCCGTTACATCAGGGTCCCCAGAGGGCCCCCCTTAAATCAGGGTCCCCAGAGAGCCCCCCTTACATCAGGGTCCCCAGAGAGCCTCCTCCTTACACCAGAGTCCCCAGAGAGCCTCCCCCTTGCATCAGGGTCCCCAGAAAGCCTCTCACTTACATCAGGGCCCCAGAGAGCCCCCCTTACATTATAATGCCCAGAGAGCCTCCCCCTTAAATCAGGGTCCCCAGAGAGCCTCCCCTCCCCTTGGGGACCCCTGCAGAGACTCGGGGGTATGGGCCCCAGATTCGGGGCTATAGCCCAAAAAGCCACCCCCTAGCGACGCCACTGGCACTAGCAGATTTACTGTATATACACTAACATTCCAAAGCTGAATTCCACCTCTCACTAATAACTGTAAGCAGTTACAACAACAGTTTTTCCCTTTTGGGATAAGGGTTTTACATAAATAAATACAGCTGACCATTGTAAGCACCCCTGTCAGTAGAAAATTGTTTTGTCTCAACCCCGTAACTGCTATATCTGCAGGACAGCTTGATCTGTTGAAAAATAACAGACTTACTGTCAGGGTGACCAGGTAAAAATAAAGGATAGAAAGCCTAAAAAAGCCAACACATCCAAAAATTGGTAAAGTGCAGTACAATAAATTCTATAATATTACCGAAGCACTACTAATATGTGCTCACTGAAAATACCCTTGATTTCTCTTTAAAAGGCAAGGCTATGTCTCAGACTGTTAAATCACAAAATGCCAGCAAATGATGGATTTTTTTCCATATATAATTTGTCTGCATACCGGACGTGTCAGTATTCCTTGCACAGGGGAAGGTCATATGGATAAGTCTATAGCTGAACCTTATCTTTCTGATCTGAGATGTTCTACAGTTTTTTTGTATGACACACAAGTTTGGCGAAAGCAGAAATGTCATAGTCCTGTTTAGGAAGTGTATCCTATGAATAGCCAAGTCTATCCTAAATGTTTCCGTCAACATCCTACAGACCTTGAAAGAGGAGAAAAAAAAAATCCCAGAAATAGAAAAAGAGAACATTGCTCTATTCTCCGCTTTATGCCTCTGGATGCTAAATAGGGCACATAGGATAGAACAAAGGGAACAATTCAAGCTGACAAAGTTTTCTGGTCTTTGGGGAACAATACTGGGGAACCATAATATTTCCACCATGCCACAAGCAGCAGGAAGGCTGTTTTGTTGTAAGTATTCTTCGGGATAACAGAATTGTGAATGAGTAGTGTCACTAAAATGACTACTACGCCACAAACATTTGTAATGTAAAAAACTAAAGAATATGCTTTCCACATCATTCATGAACAATCCGGGGAATAGTGTTGACCTATAACAGCCTTTCTCAACCTTTTTAACCTGGAAGGATGCATAAAAAAACCCATCCATTGGGGGTCAGCTAGAACATTACCCTTTTCATTGGCCGGAATGCCAGACAGCTATAGAGATCATTAATATTACGCAACTAGTTCTGCCAAGTGACATTGCCCCTAGAACTATATCCATATCCCCCTCCAGAACTATACAGGCACCATCAAATAAGGGGTCAATCAGCCCATAGCTCAAGGAACCTCTGGAGGGGAAACTTGGTTAAGAATGGCCATTTTATACCCTGGGCAAACTGTCAACTGATTAAAGAGGTGCTCCAGGCTCCTGCAGAAAAAAATTACTGTAGCTGCTGACTTTTAATATTAGAACACTTACCTGTCCCGGAATCCAGCGGTGTCTTTACCCAAGCCGATTATTCAATTGGCTATCGGGTGTTGCCGCCGCCATCTTTACTATTTGAAACTGGCAGTGTAGCCTTGCGGTTTCACAGCTAGCTCCTTACTACGCATGCACGAAGCGTGCTGCGCTCTCTGATTGGGGCGGAAGGGAAGGAGGAGGGGGGCTGACTTCCAGCTGAATTTGCCCAAAAAGGTGCCAAAAGGAGGCAGGGGTAGAGCTCCGCTTTGATGTGAAGTTTTCAGCGAGTTCCCATTTTGATGCATCATTGTAAAGTAACATAGTTGGTAAGGTTGAAAAAAGACAGCAGTCCATCAAGTTCAATCTATGGTGTGTGTGTGTGTGTGTGTGGATGTATGTGTTTATGTAAATAGTACATTGTATATCCCTGTATGTTGTGATCGTTAAGGTGGCCATCTAATGGTTTTTGTAAACTATTGATGCTCTCTGCTGATACCACTGCTTGTGGAAGAGAATTCCACATCCTTACCGCTCTGACAGTAAAGAACCTTCTATGCAATTTAAGGTTAAACTGCTTCTCTTCCAATTTTAGTAAATGACTGGGTGTCTTTTTAAATTCCCTTTCACTGAAAAGTTTTTTTCCCTATGCTAGTGTAGCGGTATCTCCCTAGGGGCTGCTGGTTGTTGGACTTCGTCTGTCACCCTTCCCAGCCCTTCCCAGCCCAGAACACACTTCTCAGTCACTCAGTAGACAGGAAACAGTGCATGCGCTTTGTTTTTTTTTTTATGTTTAATTGGGGGAATTAAACCTGGATGGGGATGTGGGAGATATGGAATGCCCAGTAGATCAAAAAGACAAAGTAGGGGCTAAGAACTATATACATCTTCACTATATACACCATCCTTTCTTCCTCAAACTTGTTTGCTGACTATTACTCCCAGGACCAACTAGCCCTGAGATGCAGGCCTGACACTGGCTCCGCTAGACCTTAGCAAATGCCCTTTGCAGGCAGGGACCGTGGGCCCCTCTGGTATAGCAAAAATGGTGGTAGTCCTAGTGCTAGCTGTCCCATGTGGCTACTGATACCAGCACCACATCTTCAGGCCCTGCCAGCCCTACTGGCTGCAGCTGCCTCTCTCCACTGCCCATGTCACAAGCCAACTCCACTGGCTCTGCACCCATCCCAGACTGCACTCTCCCAGTCCTCTCAGGCATACCTCCCAGTTCTCCTGACTGTGTGAACACTTACCAGCCCTCCTGGCTGCAACTTGTGGTTCCTCCTGGAGACTTGCCTGGCAGTGCTCTCCTGCTGTCCTCTCCTTGCTCCAGGGCCTCCTGTCCAGGACACCTCTGTGTGTTGTAAGAAGGTCCTGTCCTCCCCAGGCCCAGGGTCGCCCCACCCCCCAGACTAGGGAGCTCCTTCAAAGGCCATGACAGACTAGCATGCTATCTCCAGCTTCCACCTGAACCAACTCCTCCCCTGCTGGGCTGAAGCTGAGTATTTAAGGAGGCCTGCCCCCCGCCGATCCAGGTTGGGGATTGGTCAGGGCTCCTCAGAATACTCCAGGTAGCTCCACATTACTTCTCCTCCTATCTTTCCAGAAGGTTCCAGTACATTCTGGGAAAAAGTGGGAGGTCACAGTGATGCTACCTATGAGTCACCCAGCTCTGCCTGAGTCACTCCCAACCCAGATCAAAACAGTCAGGTGAGTTGCATTGTTGGGGGGGATTTTTTCTCAGAGCACAGATGGCCCAACTTGGCCAGGGCGGTACAGGTGCTGGGGGGGCCTCTGCTGCTACTGCCACAGGGGTGGTTTCATATTTCAGGGGGTATGTTTACATTTCGGGTTTTAATTGTTGTTTTAATTGGTTCGGTCCCACTTTGACACTAAGTTCTACTGCTTTCACAGATGTTCATGGTTTTCAGCATGGTTACATTCCAGGATACGGCCAGCAGGGCACTCCATTTTCCAGGTAAAGGGGTCATGAGCACTTATGTCTTCACGGCATACATAGAGTAGAGGAATCCTGGTCCTAGATAAGTCGCATACATGTCGCACGTATTTGTACTAAGTGGTAGTTTTGTATGCTTATGTCCCTTTTCCATAGTTGGTTTTCTACACATCAACAGGACTCAAAGGGGGTTATTTACTAAAGGCAAATCCACTTTGCACTACAAGTGCAAACTACAAGTGCAAAGTGCACTTGAAATTGCACTGAAAGTGCACTTGGAAGTGCAGTCGCTGTAGATCCGAGGGGGACATGCAAGGAAAATAAAAAAACAGCATTTTAGCTTGCACATGATTGTATAATAAAATCAGCAGAGCAGAGCTTCCCCTTATTTCAGATCTACCCCTCAGATTTCAGATTGCAGTTTTAGCCATTTTTCAGGTAGGTATCGTTTGCTTCCTCATGACGGATTTTCGGGGGTGGTTATTTTCATTTCTCAAACCCGACTCGTTGGTATATATGCGTTGTTTCTAAGTAGTAGCTTTGTGGTTTTTGTTTTCTTTCCATAGTGGTGTTACTATGTTTCAACAGATTCTCTGAGTTTATTTTGTTTTGTTTTTCTTCCTGGTTCAGTTCATTCCAAGTTGGTTTTCTGTTTCCCATTTCACGGTACATGTCGTTTCTTACACCTTGGGTCTCACAGTCATACATCACTGTAGCATTCACCCATCATGTCTATGGGTGTCAAACGGATTGAGGTGATCATTTTTAATTGGCTTGTACAGTGGCAAGTCTCCTCATCCGTTCTACGCTGCTTACGTTAGATTTTCTCACGCAGAGACATTTAACTATCTCATTTGGCTGGGCACGTTTCAGGCTGCTCGGGCTTGAGTTCAAGTTTGGGTGCCCTACTAGGCCTTAGGGATGTCACGAAGCAGACACGTTAGTCTTTTCTACACATACTTCCCGGCATTTGGTTCTCATGTTAATTTCTGTTTTCACATTTATGTTAGCATCATATCTTCACGATTAGGTCATGGCGTCACCACTGCAGCACTACCTATCACGTATATAGGTACGTACAGATTGAGATGGTCGTTTCTAATTGGCTTCTATGGTGGCAAGTCTCCTCATCTATTCTCACACAACACACACTATGATCATTACATTACTTACATCTATAGCCTGAAACGTTTTAAGGTTTCAAAGGCCTGAGTTCCCGTTGTTATTTTGCCTGATACGCCACAGGTAACTCAGCCTGGTAAGTTCACAAAGCTGGTATGTTTTCAGTCCTGCACAGACGATCCTTCGTCATTTCACTGAAAAAAGAAAAAAAAAAGAAAAGAGGTGGGGGGGGGGGGGGGGGGGGCAGCCAATTGGTCAAAGGTAGGTGATGGGTATGGTTGATTTACTTTTCTTGGTTTACGACAGTGTTGTTCTTGATTTTATGCAGGTTATGTCACAGGCAGCGGACATTAAGAACTTTGTATCCATCCCTCCTTCTCCAGCTAGGGGGTTTGGAACATGGTGACACACCCTCCTTAGGAACCTGGACCATCCCAAGACTCATGGCTGAACTGCAGCACAGGGGCATTTCATACCCGGCTTTAGTGCGCAAGGCTGAGCTGTTCAGGTTACAGTTCCCCTGTGCTTCAGGCTCTAACACAGAGCGATTTACCCTTCGGACTGTCGCCTCATCCCTCTCTCAAATTGATGCTACCCTGAGTTCCCTGGCAACTTCCTGCCAAGAATTGCGTGCAAGGGTTGAGGTTTTGGAGACTCAGCGGAACCCAGTGTCAGGATCGTCTACCGCTCCAGGGACATCAACAGGTCCCGGGACCCCCTTGGTACCAAGCCCTGTACCTGTAGGCCCAGGTAATAGCATGGGTGTTCCTCCCATTACCCTGGCTCATTTTTTCCCTGTGAATAACAGGAAGGACATTCTGGAGGGCAAAGATGCTAATTTAGCACCCTGTTAATAGCTGCCCATGATGTTGCCGATAATAGATTGTACGCTTGCGGTGAGGTTTTGGTGGTGGTTAAGACCAGGGATCATAGGCTCAGCCGCAAGCTCTCCATCCCAGCATTTGTCCTGGCTTTTAGTTTGTTCAGAGATGTCATTTGCTCTGCGATTTCACTCAGGAGGGAAGAGCTGGACCTTTACCTTTATATAGTGGTAGAATTTGGTCAGAAGTATGGGGGGGTCAAATTTTTACGTCTATGATCGTTCATTTTCTGCCAGGGCCGCAGCCTGTTTTGCTCAATACCAAGTGGTGACGGTTTGGAGTAACATAGACACGGAATTGTTTTGCCGGAATTTCGCTGGGCTTAGATCGCCAGTTTGTGCTACTTGCCAATCGTCCACTCACACTGCTTACTGGTGCCCCAATTCGGAACTCCCCGCACTACCAGGGACATTCAGGGCTTCAGGCAATGCACTCCCGACCCCAGTCCATCCCGCACCTTGTGACAAGTTGGGCCGGCCCATTCATTTTCTAGGCAAATCACAGATCTGTAACAATTTCAACTCTGGTTCATGCAATTATAGCTAGTGCCGCCTTCTACATATCTGTACCAGTTGTTTCAGGGCTCACCCCAAGTCAGCCTGTACACTGAGACAGAACAAGTCCATGTAACTAAGCCGCATTAACGTACCTTGCAATACAGTGCACTGGGGCCCTGTCTACACAATCACGCATGAAAATAAAAATGCAAATTATCAATAAGGCTATATTTATTGGTACTTCCAACAAAATCAGTGTTTAAACATTATAATATAACACGACCTTGAAAAGCAAGAAACTGAAAAACAAGAAATTACAGATTGAAATGATTGATGGGCACAGTGGCTGCGTTTGATGGGCACAGTGGCAGCGTTTAATGGCACAGTGGCTGCATTTGATGGCACAGTGGCAGCTTTGATGGGCACAGTGGCTGTGTTTGGTGGGCACAGTGGCAGCACTTGATGGCACAGTGGCTGTGTTTGGTGGGCACAGTGGCAGCACTTGATGGGCACAGTGGCTGCGTTTGATGGGACAGTGGCTGCGTTTGATGGGCACAGTGGCTGCGTTTGATGGGCACAGTGGCTGTGTTTGATGGGCACAGTGGCTGCGTTTGATGGCACAGTGGGAGCGTTTGATGGGCACAGTGGCTGTGTTTGATGGGCACAGTGGCTGCGTTTGATGGCACAGTGGGAGCGTTTGATGGGCACAGTGGCTGTGTTTGATGGGCACAGTGGCAGCATTTTATGGGCACAGAGGTTGTGTTTGATGGGAACAGTGGCTGCGTTTAATGGCACAGTGGCTGCATTTGATGGGCACAGTGGCAGTGTTTGATGGGCACAGTGGCAGTGTTTGATGGGCACATTGGCAGCTTTGATGGCGGGAGTAGGGGGCTGAGATGTGGTCAGATAGTGATGTTTATCATTACAAAAAAAAACTATTGTGCTCATCTACCAATATAAACAATACAGAATTTGTATGTAAAGAAAACATCCTCCTGTTATAAGATGTAAATATCCATATAATCCAACCCCTAGCACTCTGTGTATGTCCAGATAATGTGAAATTTATTTATGCCAATTCATTTAACCCTGTGTTAGCCAAGCTCTGAGTCTGCACCATCAGAAGTGTAAACTCATCACATAAACACAGAGTTACATGAATGGTCATAAATGACCTTCACTTTATCTGTACAGAGTGATTGGGGGATGTTATATAGATAGAGCTGTGTGCCAGTTTGGGAGATATCTGTCACATTCAGCTGTCTCTTCATTCTCCTCCTCTTCTTATCACTGCAATACCTACAAGACAAATCCTACAGAAACTTTTGCAGCTTTTCTTCCGCAGAGACTTTACTCAGTAAAAAAATGATCTCACCTCCTCGCTGTGGTGTGAGCAGATATCCCGGCCAGCAGTAGCTACAGTGAGCTCCGCCCCCTCAGCACACCGCACTGGTGATTGGAAGAAGGGGGAGGGAGGGGGTGGAGTCAGAGATCTCACAGTGCAGGAGACCAAGGGAGAGAAGAGGTGCTTTGGAGGTTCTAAATACAAACACTGCTGGCACAGTGTATGTATTTAGAAGCTGCTGTCCCCACAGTGACAAGTGTACCCCCCTCCCATCCACTTACTCTGGGCCCTCCATGCAAATGGGGCCCCCGGGCAACTGCCCTGTGTGCCCAATTGAAAAAACGGCCCTGGGATGAAGTTATGTCTATTCCGGGGTTCACAGAGATGTCAGTTTTGTTCGAAATCTACCTGATAGTTGCGGCAGCACAGGTGTGGGGTCATTTGTGGGCAGGTCAGACTGCTTTTTTTCCACAGATAATCAAGCCACGTCAGAAATTGTCAACAAGGGCAGATCCAGGTCTTTACTTATCATGTCTTATGTGCGTAGGCTCATTTGGCTGTCCATCCAATTTAACTTCCGCATACACTGCAGGTTCATCAATGGTGTAGAGAATGTAGCGGCAGATGCTCTGTCCCGGTTTAAATACCCATTGTTTTTCTGGCAGGTCGCAGACGCTTGCGCCACTCCATCCCCACATTTTCTTCAACTAATGATAGACTAGATGCCCACTGGGCCGTCGCGGCAGCCTTGATCGACAAATCATTGTCGATGAACACCAGGAAAGTGTACATCACAGCCTGGAATGTTTTCCAGGCCATTCAGTCATGGTATCCTAGGTTTGATGGTTACAGCATTCAGTATTTACCAGCTTTCACTGCCTTTTGCCACTCTCAGCTTAAACTGGCCCATGGCATCATTAGGACATATCTAGTGGCATACAGCACTTTTTGTCTTTACGGGACCCCAGCAGGCCATCAATTTTTTCGGCACAACCCATCAAGGCTATACTGAAAGGGATTCAGAGGAGTAGGCCTCCTGCTATATTTAGCAGGCTTCCCATCACGGGGCACATATTTTGGGGAATGTCTGATTTATTTGCCAGGTCTCCCTTCAGGTTGCTACCTAGCTTAGTGCTCAAGGCAGCCATGTATCTGGCCTTTTTAATGGTTTCTTGAGGCCTGGGGAGTTTACATGTTCTGGGCCAGGATCCAGTATACTTTTGGGCAATCAGCTAGTCAGGTAGTCACCCCGACTACTTTCAGTTGTGTCTGCATACTTGCAAGATGCAGCAGACAGAAGTCGGCTTTGCTTGCAGCAACTTGGCATGTCATGCAATTGCTGAGCCTGTCGTCCACTAGGACCCCCAGGTCCTTTTCCCTACTAGATTCCCCCAGAGGTTCTCTCCTAGCGAGTAACTTTTGTTCGTATGTTTATCCCATCCTCTATATCGTTTATGAATAAATGAAACAGAATAGGTCCCGGGACAGATCCTTGAGGGACCCCACTTGCTACACCGGACCATTCCAAGTACTCGCTATTTATCAACACCCTTTGGACCCGCCCCAAAGCCAGTTTTCAATCCAGGTACTCACCCCATGGTCCATGCCGACAGACCTCAGTTTGTAAAGTAAATGTTTGTGGGGAACTGTATCAAATGCCTTTGCAAAATCCAGATACAGCACATCCACAGGCCTTCCTTTATCTAGATAAAGGAAGGCCTGTGGATGTGGTGTATCTGGATTTTGGCAGGTCACTCCTTCATAGAATGTTAATAGATTGATCTGGCAAGAACGATTCTTTATGAATCCATGCTGATAACCACTAAGGACCTAGGTTCCTTAAGGACCCTCAGATGTAATCCATCTGGTCTTGGTGACTTATTTATGTTAAGTTTTTCAAGTCTATTTTTGATACTGTCTTCTGTTAGAATGCACCCTCATGGCTATGACATTTTATTAACATTACAGTCTTGGCTACAATATTCCCAGTTTCTTTTGTGAAAACTGAGAAGAATGCATTTAAAACCTTTGCCTTCTCTTTGTAACCAAATTCCCTTCATCATCCCTTATCCCTTATGGAGCCAATATGTTCTAGCCTCACTTTCTTAGGGTACTTTCACACAGAGGCGCTTTTCAGGCGCTTTAGCGCTTAAAATAGCTCCTGTAAAGTGCCTGAAAAGTGCCTCTCATGCCTCCCCAGTGTGAAAGCCCGAGTGCTTTCACACTTTCACACTAAAGTCCTGCAAGCAGCATCTTTGGGGCAGTTTGGAAGCAGTGTATGTACTGCTCCCTAAATGCCTTGCCCATTGAAATGAATGGGCAGGGCTGCCAAAGCGCCTGCAAAGTGCTTCAGCAGAGCTGCAACACGGGTGCTTTTAAACGGGTTAAAGGTTAAAAGCATACCGCTAGCAGCCGAAAAATGCTGCTAAAATTACATTAAAGTGCTGCTAAATCTAGCCGCCGATTTACCGCCAACGCCGGGGAGCTTTCAGTGTGAAAGTAGCCTTAATGTTGATATATTTAAAGAATTTCTTGTTTTTTATTTTACTTTGATTTGCTATGTGCCTTTCTTTGAATATTTTAGCTGCCCTGATTGCGCTCTTACATTTCTTGTTGTATTATTTTGTATTGTTGAAATGCTGACAATGACCCCTGAGCTTGAGAAAGGAGCTCGCACTACAGACATCCCCCTAGTGCGTATGCTCGGAAACGCGTTGCGATTTTGTCTGTGATGCCGTCACACCACATGCTGTGTTCCATTGCTTCCCTGTAATCTACCAGCTGCTCTCCAAGCCTTGCTTTGGACTTCCCTGTAATCCACCAGCTGCTCTCCAAGCCTCGCTTTGGACTTCCCTGTAGTCTACCAGCTGCTCTCCAAGCCTCGCTTTGGACTCTGCACATATGCTGGAAGATTCCTGCTGGTCAGGGCGCCGTCCATGAAAAGGATTTACAGGACGTGACCCCCTCTGCTGGAAGCTGTGAGGGAGATTGATGTAACTAGACTAACCTGTGCCTGAGTAATGAAACCTAAATGTGTTTTTAATGCAATTTGTCTATCAAAACTATGCACTCTTAACTAAGAGGCGCCTGCTTCCTGTTTGTTTTCTCTCTACATGTTTGGAGTCTGCTTCGGCTCCCCCTGCAAGGCTGCCCTGCCTGCAGAGATCGTTTTCTCACACAGAGCTTAACAGCTCAAGGGACATTTATATGGACTCTAATCTCATGCTATATACTATCACCTGCGCCACTATCCATTGTATTTCCTTGTATTTTTTAACCGCTTGCTGATCGCCCCACGTACATATATTGAAAAGCAGCAGCTCCTACAGGCCAAATCAAGTACCCGTACATGATTGCCTCTTCCAGGTTTGCAGCACGCATGCGCACCACCGGTGATCGGCTCCTGCTGTGATTGGGCCCCCTGATCGTTCACGAGAGAGGCAAAACGTTTGTCTGCCTATGTAATCAAGGCAGATCGCTGTTCTGCTAGTAGGGGAAACAGAGATCCTGTGTTTCTGCTAAGCTCTTCTCACAGCCAAATCACCCCCCCCCCCCCTACAGTTAGAAAGCACTCCCTTTGATTGCCCCCTGATGTTAATCCTATCCCTGCCAGCGTCATTAGTACAGTGACAGTGCATTTTTTTAGGCTGATTTACCCAGCCTGTGGACTGCCCCGTCCATGAGATCGCAGCACTCCCCCTCCCCTCTGCTACCTTAATCGCACAACATGAGAAATGTGACAGGTCCAGACAAAGGGTGGGGCTTTTGGCGTTAAAAAGCGGGTGATTGGTTACTAGCAGCGGGGCGGTTCCAGCAATCAATCACCTGCCTTTCACTTGAAAAGTCCCGCCCTTTGTTAGGACCTGTCATGCTTTGCGTCTTGTGTGAATAAGGTAGGGGAAGGGAGTGCTGTGATCTCATGGAAGGGGCAGTGTAATACCGCTGGAGCGATCTGTTATGTGAGGCTTTGTTATGAGTGGATCTATCATGGGGGGCTTTGTGATGGGGGGAGTCTGTGATGGGGGGGCTTTGTGATGGGGGGGCTTTGTGATGGAGGATGTATGATGGGGGCTTTGTGATGGGGGATCTGTGATGGGGGGCTCTGTGATGGGGATAACTGTGATGGGAGCTTTGTGATGGGTGGCTTTGTGATGGGTGGCTTTGTGATGCGGGGATCTGTGATGGGGGGGCTTTGTGATTGGGGGGGTCTGTGATGGGGGATCTGTGAATGGGAGGGAGTCTGTGATGGGGGGCTTTGTGATAGGGGAGTCTGTAATGGGGGGCTTTGTAATGAGGGAATCTGTGGGGGGGGGCTCTGTGATGGAGAAGAGTCTGTGATGGGGGGGATCTGTGATAGGGGACTCTGTGATGGAGTATAGGAGAGAAATCTGTGATGGAGAGGAGTCTGTGATGGGGGCTCTGTGATGGAGAGGAGTCCATGATGGGGGGATCTGTGATGGGTGGCACTGTGATAGAGAGGAGTCTGTGATTGGGGCTCTGTGATAGAGCGGAGTCTGTAATGGAGAGGAGTCTGTAATGGAGGGAATTGTGAAGGTAGATGAATCTATAATGGAGAGGATTCTGTGATGGGGGGATCTGTGATGGAGAGGAGTCTATGATGGGGGGATCTGTGATGGGTGGCTCTGTGATAGAGAGGAGTCTGTGATTGGGGCTCTGTGATAGAGAGGAGTCTGTGATGGAGAGGAGTCTGTGATGGAGGGAATTGTGATGGTAGAGAAATCTATGATGGAGAGGATGCTGTGATGTTGGGATCTATGTTGGAGAGGAGTCTATGATGGAGAGGAGTCTATGATGGAGAGGAGTCTGTGATGGAGAGGGGTCTGTGATGGAGAGGGGTCTGTGATGGAGAGGGGTCTGTGATGGAAAGGGGTCTGTGATGGAAAAGGGTCGTTCATATTTTTTTTCAAACTATAGTCCGGCCCCCAACAGTCTGAGGGACCGTGAATTGGCCCCCTGTTTAAAAAGTTTGAGGACCCCAGCACTAGATAAATATGAGTCATTTCATTTTCAAGACAATGAGGACAAAGAGGATCCTGATATCTTAATCAAGAAATTTGATGAGATATGCTTACCACAACGTAATGTGATAATAGACAGACAAGCATTTAACAATATGTCTCAGAAACCTGATGAAGGAATACAATACTATGTAGCCACACAGAGACTGCTGGCTAAAAAGTATGATTTTGGTGCACTAACAGATGAATTGATACGTGACAGGATTCTATGTGGTATCTACAGACAGGTCCATAAATATTGAGACATCAACACAATTCTAATCTTTTTGGCCCTATACACCTCCACAATGGATTTGAAATGAAACTAACAAGATGTGCTTTAACTGCAGACTTTCAGCTTTAATTTGAGGGTATTTACATCCAAATCAGGTGAACGGTGTAGGAATTATAACAGTTTGTATATGTGTCTCCCACTTTTTAAGGGACCAAAAGTAATGGGACAGATTAACAATCATCCATTAAACTTTCACTTTGTAATACTTGGTTGCAAATCCTTTGCAGTCAATTACAGCCTAAAGTCTGGAACGCATAAATATCACCAGACGCTGGGTTTCATCACTGGTGATGCTCTGCCAGGCCTTTACTGTAATTGTCTTCAGTTCCTGCTTGTTCTTGGGGCATTTTCCCTTCAGTTTTGTCATCAGCAATTGAAATGCATGCCCAATCGGATTCAGGTCAGGTGATTGACTTGGTAAATTGCATAACATTCCACTTCTTTCCCTTAAAAATCTCTTTGGTTGCTTTTGCAGTATGCTTCGGGTCATTGTCCATCTGCACTATTAAGCGCTGTCCAATGAGTTCTGAAGCATTTTGCTGAATATGAGCATATAATATTGCCCGAAACACTTCAGAATTCATCTTGCTGCTTTTGTCAGCAGTCACATTATCAATAAATACAAGAGAACCAGTTCCATTGGCAGCCATACATGCCCACGCCATGACACTACCACCACCATGCTTCACTGCTGAGGTGGTATGCTTTGGATCACGAGCAGTTCCTTTCCTTCTCCATACTCTTCTCTTCCCATCACTCTGGTACAAGTTGATCATCTGTCCTTAGGATGTTGTTCCAGAACTGTGAAGGCTTTTTTAGATGTTTGGCAAACTCTAATCTGGCCTTCCTGTTTTTGAGGCTCACCAATGGTTTACATCTTGTGGTGAACCCTCTGTATTCACTCTGGTAAAGTCTTCTCTTGATTGTTGACTTTGACACACATACACCTACCTCCTGGAGAGTGTTCTTGATCTGGCCAACTGTTGTGAAGGGTGTTTTCTTCACCAGGGAAAGAATTCTTCGGTCATCCACCACAGTTGTTTTCTGTGGTCTTCCGGGATTTTTGGTGTTGTTGAGCTCACCGGTGCGTTCTTTCTATTTAAGCATGTTCCAAACAGTTGATTTGGCCACACCTAATGCTTTTGATATCTCTCTGATGGGTTTGTTTTGTTTTTTCAGCCTATGATGGCTTGCTTCACTGATAGTGACAGGTCTTTGGATCTCATATTGAGAGTTGACAGGAACAGATTCCAAATGCAAATAGCACACTTGAAATTAACTCTGGACCTTTTATCTGCTCCTTGTAAATGGGATAATGAGGGAATGACACACACCTGGCCATGGAACAGCTGAGCAGCCAATTGTCCCATTACATTTGGTCCCCTTAAAAGTGGGAGGCACATATAGAAACTGTTGTAATTCCTACACTGTTCACCTGATTTGGATGTAAATACCCTCAAATTAAAGCTGAAAGTGTGCAGTTAAAGCACATCTTGTTCGTTTCATTTCAAATCCATTGTGGTGTCATTGTAGAGCCAAAAAGTTTAGAATTGTGTTGATGTCCCAATATTTATGGACCTGACTGTACAATGATGCAGTTCGTGCTCAGTTGTTAAGGGAGAAAGATTTGAAACTAGAATCAGCCATCAGAATATGTATATTATTTGAACATTCTGAAAGGGCCACTAAGGAACTAAAAAGAGAGGCAGACGTGTTTGTGGTGCAACAGAAGAAAAGGCAATACCGCAACTGTGGTAGTGAACATGCAACAAGCGTCCGGCTTTTAACAAAAGGTAACTAAACAACAAAATGTGCAGAGAATTAATGAAGTGGAAAGTGATGATCACCAAAATTGTTTTCATTGTGAAAGTGTGGACTTAATTGCAAATAAGGGAGAAATATTCACCACCTTCTCAATAGTATGCAACAAACATGTTGAGTTGAAAATTGACACTGGTGCCAAATGCAATGTCATGTTCTTATTCACATTGCACAGCTTTGACCCCAAAGCTGAAATTGCTCAGTCAAATAAAGTAAACCTGATAGCTTATGGTGGTCAAACAATTCAGACACTGGTGGGCACTTCTACCTTGGATCTATCAGGAGACAAGCTGCTATTCCACATTGTGGATAGAAATGTTAAGAGCCTGCTATGCTTACCAGAACGAATGCGCTTAAATCTAGTCCAACTTAGTTCAGAAGCACGTGCTGTACTACAACAACAGGCTCCTGAGATGACCGAATATGTGGACATATTTTGTGCTGGCACTGTTGGTAAGCTTCCCGTCATGTATCACATGCACCTAGATGAACCGGTACAGCCTACTGTGTGTGCCCCTCGAAGGATCCCACTGGCTATAAAAGACAAAGTCTTGCAAGAGTTGGAAAGAATGACTAGACTGGGCATCATTGCACCAGTGTAGAAGGCTACCCCTTGGGTGTCTGCCATGGCAGCAGTAGTCAAGAAAGGTGGCACTGTCCACATATGCATTGATCCTGTGCACCTTAATAAGGCTCTCCTGAGGCCCCTGCACACAGCATCTGCGCACATCCAGCGAAATGATGCTAAAGCTTCAACACTACCACCTGAATGTAATTTATAAACGAGGCCATGAACTATTTGTTGCAGATGCTCTTTTACGTTCACACCTCCCCACTTCTGATTCAATCAGTTTTTATTGGATTATTTTCATTGACATACATAGGTAACAATGTGAACATTGTTTGTCATATAGCAGGTTGATGTACATAAAAGAATAACGTTAGATACAAAAATTGTGAACTAACAAAGTAACAAGGAATTTGAACCATGTAAGACTACTACAGCATTCTTTTCGTTATAACTGTCAAGGTCACGGTGCCCCTCCCTCTCCCAGACAACCCTAAATGGGTGTACTTTTGTGTCTCGAGAGGAGAGAAGAACCACCTTGTAATAAATTAGTATGAGCTTTAACTCTCATAATAACTCCTCCCCACTTCTGATAACTCTAGAGCTATTTAGGATTATGATGTGTTGGCTCTGGATGGGGTGTTGTCATCCAGAAGGATTCAGGAACTAAAGTAAGAAACACAGGCAGATGCAACCTGTCAGCACCACATCAACATCATTCTCAATGGGTGGCCTGGCTCCTTTAAGGAAATCCGACATGACATCTGACCATTGTACTCTACGAGGGATGAATTGACAGTGTAAGAGAACTGCTGTGACACGTCGTGTGCACACATGTGCGCACAGGCGACCGCAGATTTCCATATGCGCTAATGCGCATGCGCAAAGGAATATGCGCACTCACTGGACCACATTCACAATCCCAATTGGCACCAGACGGCCTATTTAACCACTTGCCCACACGACACTTAAACCCCCTTCCTAACCAGACCAATTTTCAGCTTTCAGTGCTCTCACATTTTGTAAAAAAATGCAATTTTCTTAGTTTCCGCTATAAAATTTTGCAAATGATTATTTTTTCTTCTTAAATTTTGGCCAAAGTTTATACTGCTACATATCTTTGGTAAATATAACCCAAATCAGTGTAAATTTTTTGGTCTGTGTGAAGGTTAGCATCTACAAGCTATGGTGCCAATCATTGAAAACTGATCACACCTGATCAGAGGCGGCTCTTTAATTAGGCAAATTAGGCAGCCGCTTAAGGCCTCACACTCACAGGGGCCTCACGGCCCCCTAATCTGCCTGTGGTCGGGGGAAGTGGTCTCAGCATGGCGGCTTGGGGACCCTTAGTCTCATAACTCCTGGCCAGCTCCCCTGCAGCTTGCCACACATTGCTGCTGGTACCTCGGATGCCCAGAAAAACAGACCGCTGATCTGGCCACACTGGTTGCAGCATGGAAAGCTTCCTGCAGCCAGCGGCGTTTTCCAAAATGGCGCCACAGCGGCATCATGCGGCTGTCAACACAGAAGGAGAGATAGCCGCTCCTGGGGATGATCACACCATGCTGCCCTACTCTCCTATTAACAGCAAACTTTCCCCTGCCTTCCGCGAACTGTCAGTTTCCAGGAGGAGAACAAAGTCAGCCCGAGGCATGTTTTCCCCCCAGCTTCCAGGAGGAGGACATAGTCAGCCCAAGGCATGTTTTCCCCCCAGCTTCAGACCTTCACACATATATGAGCAGCTGGACTGAACACACTGCTACAGGGTACAGTGAGTAAGCCCACCACCTCACCACAATGACTGGAGCTTCCATTTAGTTCAGATTCTGCACATAAATTATGCAGACAGGGACATGGGGGCAAGGCACAGGGCTAGGGATCTCTCTCTTTCTCCCTTCCTCTCCCCCCTCCTTCCTCTCTTGATGGGCACAGTGACGCTGATTGATGGGCGCAGTGATGCTGATTGATGGGCACAGTGAGGCTGCTTTCTGATGGGCACAGTGATGCTGATTGACGGGCGCAGTAAGGCTGCTTTCTGACGGGCGCAGTGATGCAGATTGATGGGCGCAGTGACGCAGATTGATGGGCACAGTGATGCTGATTGATTGGCACAGTGAGGCTGCTTTCTGATGGGCACAATGACGCAGATTGATGGGAACAGTGACGCTGATTGATGGGCACCATGAGGCTGCTTTCTGACAGGCACAGTGACGCTGATTGATGGGCACAGTGAGGCTGCATTTTGATGGGCACAGTGAGGCTACATTTTGATAGGCACGGTGACACTGATTGATGGGCACAGTGATGCTGATTGATGGGCACAGTGGCGCTGATTGATGGGCACAGTGAGGTTGCTTTTTGATGGACACTTTGACGCTGATGGGAACAGTCAGGCTGTTTTCTGATGGGCACAGTGACGCTGACTGATGGGCACAGTGAGGCTGCATTTGATGGGCACAGTGACTCTGATTGATGGGCACAGTGAGGCTGATTTCTGATGGGCACGGTGATACTGATTGATGGGCACAGTGAGGCTGCTTTCTAATGGGCACAGTGAGGCTGCCTTCTGATGGGCACAGTGAGGATGTTATTTATGGGCACAGTGAGGTTGTTATTGATGGCCACAGTGAGGTTGTTATTGATGGGCACAGTGAGGTTGTTATTGATGGGCACAGTGAGGCTGTAGTTGATGGGCACAGTGAGGCTGAATATGATGTGCACAGTGAGGCTGCAATAGATGGGCACAGTGAGGCTGCATTTTCCAGGCATGGTAAGTCTGCATTTGATGGGCACACTGGCAGTAATTAATGGGAACAGTGGCTGCAATTGCTTTGTACAGTGAGGCAAAATTGATGGGCACAGTGGCTGCAATTGATGGGCACAGTGGCTACAATTGATGGGAACAGTGGGGCTACAATTGATGGGCACAGTGAGGCTACAATTTATGGGCACAGTGGATGCAATTGATGGGCACAGTGGCTGCAATTGATGGACACAGTGAGGCTGCAATTGAATTTTCCAGTTTGTTGCGACCCCCCAAAAAACTTTGGCCTCTGGCTCTAATCATGTGCTTCAAAACCCCCCATTGGAATCCATGCATCTGTCACCCTGTGTGTAGATAGGGGGGGGCGGAGCCCCTGCACCCCAAATGGACGAGCCGCCACTGGTTGTCACCTTGCTTGGTCCCCGATGTTGTATTGTATGCATATTTCTGACAGGTGAGGAGGGTTACATAGTTACATAGTTAGTCAGGTTGAAAAAAGACACAAGTCCATCCAGTCCAACCATAAAAAAACAAAAAAAACAAAAAACGTACAATCCAATATACCCAATACTATACCCACTGTTGATCCAGAGGAAGGCAAAAAACCCCAGCAGAGCATGCTCCAATTTGCTACAGCAGGGGAAAAAATTCCTTCCTGATCCCAGAGAGGCAATCGGATTTTCCCTGGATCAACTTTACCTATAAATGTCAGTACCCAGTTATATTATGTACATTTAGGAAAGTATCCAGGCCTTTCTTAAAGCAATCTACTGAGCTGGCCAGAACCACCTCTGGAGGGAGTCTATTCCACATTTTCACAGCTCTTACTGTGAAGAAACCTTTCCGTATTTGGAGATGAAATCTCTTTTCCTCCAGTCGTAAAGAGTGCCCCCTTGTCCTCTGTGTTGACCGTAAAGTGAATAACTCAACACCAAGTTCACTATATGGACCCCTTATATATTTAAACATGTTGATCATATCCCCCCTTATTCTCCTCTTCTCAAGAGTGAACAAATTCAGTTCCTCTAATCTTTCCTCATAGCTGAGCTCCCCCATGCCTCTTATCAGTTTGGTTGCCCTTCTCTGCACTTTCTCCAGTTCCCCGATATCCTTTTTGAGAACTGGTGTCCAAAACTGAACTGCATATTCCAGATGAGGTCTTACTAATGATTTGAACAGGGGCAAAATGATATCTCTCTCTCTGGAGTCCATACCTCTCTTAATACAAGAAAGAACTTTGCTCGCTTTGGAAACCGCAGCTTGGCATTGCATGCTATTATTGAGCTTATGATCTACCAAAACCCCCAGATCCTTCTACACTACAGATTCCCCCAGTTGTACTCCCCCTAGCATGTATGATGCATGCATATTCTTAGCCCCCAAGTGCATAACTTTACATTTCTCAACATTAAACCTCATCTGCCACATAGTCGCCCAATTAGACAGTGCATTGAGGTCGGCTTGTAAATTGGAGACATCCTGTAAGGACATTATTCCACTGCATAGCTTGGTGTCATCTGCAAAGACAGAAATGTTACTTTTGATCCCAGACCCAATATCATTTGTAAAGATATTAAAGAGTAAGGGTCCCAGCACTGAACCTTGGGGTACACCACTGATAACCTTAGACCATTCAGAGTAAGAATCATTAACCATTACTCTCTGAATTCTGTCTTTTAGCCAGTTTTCTATCCATTTACAAACTGATATTTCCAAGCCTGTAGACTTTAACTTACATATGAGCCGTGTGTGCGGAACTGTATCAAACGCTTTTGCAAAATCCAAATAAACCACGTCCACAGCCACCCCTCTGTCCAAGGTTTTACTTACCTCTTCATAAAAAGAAATCAGGTTTGTCTGACAACTTCTGTCTTTCATGAACTCATGCTGTCTGTTGCTTAAAATGTTTTTTTCCAGCAAGAACTCGTCTATGTGGTCTTTTATTAAACGCTCCAGTATCTTCCCGACTATAGAAGTTAAACTAACAGGTCTATAGTTACTTGGTAAAGACTTTGATCCCTTTTTAAATATAGGCACCACGTTCGCCCTGCGCCAATCCAGCGGTACTATTCCCGTCATTAATGAGTCCCTAAAAATTAGATACAATGGCTTTGAAATTACAGAGCTCAATTCTTTTAGGATCCGTGGGTGGATGCCATCAGGTCCAGGTGCTTTATCCACCTTTATTCTGTCTAAATATTTCTGGACCATATCCCTTTTGAGCTATTGTGGATCATTGGGGGCTGTGTCAATACCACCCCCATTATGGACATGAACTTCCCCATGCTCTTTTGTATACACAGAGCTGAAGAAAGTATTTAATAAATTAGCCTTCTCCTTGTCCCCAGTCACCCACTCTAGATTATTTTGTAAAGGGCCTACATGCTCAGACCTGACCTTTTTACTATTAATATATTTGAAGAATTTTTTGGGGTTTGTCCTACTATTTTTTGCGATCTGTCGTTCATTTTGAATTTTTGCACCCTTGATTTCCTTTTTACATATTCTGTTAAATTCTTTGTAGCATTTAAATGACACTAGTGTTCCTTCATTTTTATATTTTTTAAAAGCTCTTTTCTTATTGTTTATAGCTTTTCTAACTTTGACCGTGAGCCACATAGGTTTTCTTTTTAGCCTTTTAAACTTATTGCCCATGGGAATATACTTTGCAGTGAGGTCCCAAACAGTCTTTTGGAAGAATTCCCATTTCTGTTCTGTGTTTATCGCTGCCAATATTCCCTCCCAGTCTAAGTCCTCGAGAGCAGCCCTCATCCTTGGAAAATTTGCTCTCTTGAAGTTAAGTGTTTTTGTCAAGGACAAATACTCACCGAGGCCGAGATGCCGAGAGCGGCTCGCCCTTTCGACCACGCGCACCCAGACCCCCAAAATGGGTACAGAGGGCTGGAGGCACGCGGAGGCACGGGCTTCCGGTAGGGTGGTTGGTACCAAAGGCTGGAAGCGGGTGTCTTGGGATCCGCAGGATACAGGGCTGAGAACACAAGCAGAGGTTAGAGAACAACAGGTGGTAATCAGGGTATCACTAGATCCAGCAGAGCGGTGGTAAAGCAGGCCAGGGTCCGGTACACAGATTAGGCAGGTATAATCAAGACAGTCCAGCAGAGTAGTGGTTAAACAGGCCAGGGATTTGGTACACAGGTCAGGCAGGTTATTGACAGGATAGTCCAGCAGAGTAATGGTTAAACAAGCCAGGGATTTGGTACACAGGTCAGGCAGGTTATTGACAGGATAGTCCAGCAGAGTAATGGTTAAACAAGCCAGGGGGTTTGGTACACAGATCAGGCAATCAGTACAGGGCAATCCGGGAGAGTAGTAGTTAAACAGGCTAGCAGAGGTTCGGTACACAGATCAGGCAATCAGTACAGGGCAATCCGGGAGAGTAGTAGTTAAACAGGCTAGCAGAGGTTCGGTACACAGATCAGGCAATATCACAGGAAACACAGGCTCAGGGACAGGGAAAGCTGACGACAAACCAGCAACCCGACTGGGTGCTGGAGTCGTCAGATAAAGCCTCCCTGCCCGGCGAGCGCGTCAGTGTGACGCGCTACCGGGCACCCGCACGGGCTACGGCGCGCACACGGGGACCGCCGTGCACCTGCGCGCGCCGCACCATCAGGCCGCGGACGGGTGTGCGCGAAGCGCTCATCCCGTGCGCATGCGCACCGGAGCCTGGCGAGCAGAGGCGCTCCCTGGCTCCTGACAGTGCGGACACTGGACGCCAAGGCTGGCCATCAATTCCGGATGATCTTGATGAAACGTTTGAATTAACTGTGGGGCGTGCAGATTCCTGGTGGGCTCCCAGGAGTTATCTTCGGGGGGATACCCCTTCCATTGAATAAGGTATTGTAGCTGCCTGCCCCTCTTTCTACAACCAAGAATGGATTCCACTTCGAATTCATTCTCGCCATCGATTCTGACTGGCGGAGGAGGAGGTTCCTTTCTTCCCGGAAAAGGGCTGGGCACCACAGGCTTCAATAGTGACACATGAAAAACGGGGTGAATCCGGTATGTCTTGGGAAGTGTCAACTCCACAGCCACAGGGTTGATGATCCTCCTGACTTGAAAAGGCCCAATGAATTTAGGCCCGAGTTTTCGAGATGGCAGAGGTAATCTCAGATTAACGGTGGACAGCCAGACCTCGTCTCCTACGTCGAATCTTGGGTTTGCCTTTCTGCCCCGGTCGTACTGTTTCTTGTAGTCCTCCTGGGCTTTGTGTAGTGTGTCTTGAATTCTCTGAAAATTGGATTGCAACGACGTTATCCTATCCTGGACTGCTGGGACTGCTGTTTCGGGGATATTGTTAGCGAAGGACGTGGGATGGAACCCGCAATTGGTCCAGAAAGGAGTCTGGTTGGTAGAGGCATGGATTGAGTTGTTGTACGCAAATTCAGCGTAGGAGAGGAGGCTTGCCCAATCATCCTGAGAGCCCGAGCAGAAGCAGCGGAGGTATTGCTCTAGCGTCTGGTTGGTCCTCTCCGTCTGACCATTACTTTGGGGATGGTAAGCTGAAGAGAGACAAATGTTGATACCCAGAGCCTTGCACAGTTCCCTCCAGAATTTGGACGTGAATTGGACGCCTCTGTCCGACACGATGCTCCTTGGTACCCCATGGAGCCTAACAACCTCCTTTAGAAAGATGTTGGCCGTGTCTACGGCAGAGGGAGTACCCCTCATGGGCAGGAAGTGGGCCATTTTGGAAAGGCGGTCAACAACAACAAGGATGGTGGAAAAATTCTCTGAGCAAGGTAGGTCAACGATGAAATCCATGGACACATCAACCCATGGTCGTTCTGGAATGGGCAAAGGTCTGAGCAGACCCCAGGATTTGGTGTTTTGGCCCTTGTTTCTCTGGCAAAGGGAACAGGACAAAACAAATCTCTCCTGCGCTCAGGTGTCCAGGAACTGAACATGTGGTGCGACCACCTATAACAAGGTATTGCCTAGCGTCTTGCAGCCCTCCTCTGAACAATGGGTATTCATGCTAAAAAAAACAGAAAAAGAAGGAGGGCGCACTAACCTAGTGCATTACCACTATTAAACTTTATTGCAGCATAAAAACAGCAAAGATTATACTCACAAACGAGCTATCGAAGCCAGCTTTAAAAAGGGCGCAAATGCGCTGTTCTAAGGATCGACACACCAGGACCTATTGCCAAGAGGATCAGACCGGTGCAAATGGCCAATGGCTAACGCGTTTCAGGGGAGCACCCCCTTCTTCAGAGCCTGAACGGGCAATGGCTAGTCTCTCGAAATTGCCTCTCTATAGATATATATATATATGTGTGTGTGCATAAATACCTGTGTTTGCCACACCCAATTGGTAGCGACGCCCCCTCACAACCAGCAACACCTACCCATTTGGGCTTACTCTCCCTACACCCCTACCTCTATGTGCAAGCCCCATTTGCAGCCAGAAGATAGTACTGATAAAAACAAGCGACAGGCCTCGCTCTATGTTGCCTGTAGCAAAATCAGTATGGACCAAAAAAAAAAAAAAAAGGGGGGGGGGGTGATGGTGGGGGGGGGGGGGGGGGGGCGCCGACCACACATACCTTTCATCCCACAGACAGCTCCATAGGTAGCCCCATACCGTGGACAAACCGCAGTAAATACTACGGGACTTCTCTGGCTCCCAGGAGCCATATGAACACTGCACACAGCGTGTGGAACGCATGCCGCCCGAAGGACCAGGAAGTGCGGGCGTTCCTGCGTTCCACCCGCAACTTCCGGCCGATCGTGACGTCAGTTCCCCTTCTACAAGCGTCAGAGGACGCTGCGTGCAGGGGACACGGCCCGGAAGCGCGGGTGTGTTTGCGTTCCACCCGCTGCTTCCGGCCGTCATGGAGCTGCCTGTGAGTGGCCAGGAAAGTCGGTGCGCGCGCATCCCCGTTGGTCCGCGCGCCTCCCACCAATAGCTCCTAGGCTGATAATGCCTGCACAGTACGGCAGCATTCAAATTACAGCCACAGGCAGCTCGCAGCCCAAATCTCTCTATAAGGACCATTCATGGGATGAGAATAGAGGGTAAAGATGTAATTGGTAGACGGCACATATATATGGTAAAAAAAATAGAGATTAATCTCAAATGGAGAGGTTGGTGAGGGGATCAAAATCGATACCAAATGAAATTACTAATAGATAATATTCCGTTGGTGTGATCCGCAGAGGTATCCTTACCAAGGTGCAATAGGTTAATACAACACATAATATATGTATGGTTCATAAATTTGAAACACAGTAAATTAAACAGCATATAATATATATATTTTTCCATAAAATATAGTATCTTAAAACGGTCAAAACATGAAAATCCATAGCAAAATTAAAATCAAAAAGAGATCCGTGCACTATGGTACCTAAATAATACTGATCAAAAAAATTATATAATAACAATAAATAGAAGATCTAAAAACAAATGCTCATCGGCCTAAAACATTAGTAACACCGTTAAAAAACAGTAATAGAGAATACCGGCTAAGAGACTACGCACCACTCTATATAGATACAAATATAATAAATATAGTAAAATAAATAACCTATGGCAGGATATAACATACTATGTCAAATGGCCATAGTGACCGTCCCCCCAGCAAATGCCGTGGAGGATACCTCTGCGGACTAGCGTACCAAAAACGAGAGAGACCATTGCCCGTTTGCACCTAATGGAAAATGAACACTATACCCCAATGGCGGTGAAGTACATAAAATGACATGGACTACATATTGTTATCAAATTAGCTACTGTCTAAACACCAACCACAGCCTGGTAACTAGCTTCTACACATAGAACTGAAAACTGTATGACTACTACTACATCTGAAAAACCTATCTGCCCCAAATCCTGGTCACTACACCTAGTGTACCCCATATGACCCAAAACTGAGCCCCAACCTGCACATTGGTGGCAATACGCACACTTGAAAGGTCAAACCCCAATTGACCTGGCTAGTGCCACCAATGACTCGGGGGCTTTATCGGGAACTGAAGGAGTTAGACAACATTGTGCAGTTCGATTTCCTCGTTCAGGCCTTTTGGGGCCAGAGTTCCTAGGGAAAAAATCCAGAAGGCCTCTCTATTACATAGCATTTGATGTTTTTTGCCGCTATCCAAGTCGCTCGGCATCGCTTCTATACCGAACACTTTGAGGCCGTCTGTGCTGCTACTATGGGTTTCTTTGAAGTGTTTTGTTATTGAATAGTTGTCCTTCTCCGTAAGGATACTACTCCTGTGCTCATTCATTCTGGTCCTCATAGGTCTTGACGTCCGTCCTACATAAAGGAGGCCACAAGGACACAGAAGGCCATAGATGACATACGGGGTACCGCAGTTAATGAACTGCTTAATCTTGTGGATCCTACCGTCTGTTCCAACAACTTCTTTCTTTCTATGGCACATATGCACGCAGTTCCCACAAATGTTGCTCCCACATCTGTAACTTCCCTTCTGGTCAAAAATCGTGCTCCAAATACTACTGAGCCCTCCATTTCTTTGTTTTCTCACTCTACTTGGGGCAATAATGCTCCTTAGGTCCTTCGGTCTCCTAAAGGCCAAATTGGGGTGCGAAGGAAGGCTTGTCTTCAAGATAGGGTCTGATTCGAGGATCCTCCAGTTCTTTTTGAGGATTTTTTGTATTGAGAGGGCCTTGTTGTTATACCTAGTGCAAAATCGTACTTGTGGTCGTTCATCCATGTGAGGATTTATCTTTTTTTCTTCCTCTCCAACACGAGTGTTGTCATATAGCACAAGGTATTTTTGGAACGCCTCCTCTATATGCTCCTCTTCGTAACCCTTTTCCTTGAACTTAGTCTTGAGGACAAGGCTTTGTTCTTCATAATCGTGCTTCAGGGTGCAGGTCCGCCTGAGTCTGCAAAACTGACCAAAAGGTACATTCCTAATCCATCTAGGGTGATGGTGGCTCCGGGCGTGGAGATATGAATTACCAGCGCTCGGTTTGAAATGCGCATTTGCGCCCTTTTTAAAGCTGGCTTCGATAGCTCGTTTGTGAGTATAATCTTTGCTGTTTTTATGCTGCAATAAAGTTTAATAGTGGTAATGCACTAGGTTAGTGCGCCCTCCTTCTTTTAAAGGGAACAGGACGCCACATAATCTTTACAATCCCTTCTCCATTCTCCATTCTGGCCACCAAAAAGAGCGAGAAAGGAGTTCAGCCGTCTTCTTATTCCCAAAATGTCCTGCCATCTTGTGGTCATGACACATCTGAAGGGCTAAGGGCCTAGTCACTTGTGGTACAAATATTTTCCCTTTAATCCAGAAAAGATCTTCGTATCTCTTCAGGGAATGCACCGCTGGTTCTGTACATGCGCCTGACGAAGATTTGATGGATGATATTAAGTCTGCCTGAGTTAGCCCGAGGAAATTTTGAGGAGAGAGGATCGTGCTGGGTGTTGGCATTTGAGGGTCTACGGAAAACATCCGTGAAAGAGCATCGGCCTTCCCGTTCTTAGCCCCAGGTCTGTATGCTATATGGAAATTAAAGCGAGAAAAGAAGAGGGCCCAACGGGCTTGGCGGGGCTTTAACGGTCTTGCTGTTCTGAGATACTCTAGATTTTTGTGATCCGTGAAGATCATTACCGGATGGACTGCCCCCTCCAGCAGATACCTCCACTCCTCTAAAGCAAGCTTTATAGCCAGCAGCTCTCTGTCACCCACGTCGTAATTGAGTTCCGGTGGACTGAGTCTTCGAGAAGCGAAAGCTACTGGGTGTAGGATGGCCTTTGGTCCCTGTCTCTGGGAGAGAATTGCTCCAGTTACGATCTCCGATGCGTCCACCTCCAGTATGAAGGGTTGAGTCGGGTCAGGATGACAGAGGATTGGAGCGGAACTGAACAATTCCTTTAGCTTAAGGAAAGCCTCTTGAGCAGCTGCGGACCACCGGAACGAACTATGTTGCCGGGTCAATTGGGTAATGGGTGCCACGATGGCCGAGAATCCAACAATAAATTTCCGATAGAAATTGGCGAACCCAATAAACCTCTGTACCCCTTTTTTATTAGATGGGGCCGGCCACTCCTGAATTGCCTGAATCTTCTGTGGGTCCATTGCAACCCCATTGGTAGAAAGTATGAATCCCAGGAATTGTATAGTTGATTTCTTAAACTCGCATTTTTCAGCTTTTAGGTATAGCTTGTGTTGTTGAAGGATGGCAAGAACCGTTTTAACGTGCCTCTTGTGCGTCTCCAGCGTAGGGGAGAAGATAAGGATATCATCCAGATATACCACAAGGAAGTCGTCTAAATATTGTCGGAATATGTCATTCACTAAATGTTGGAAGGTGGCTGGAGCGTTGCAGAGTCCGAATGGCATCACTAAATACTCAAAGTGCCCGAATCTGGATCTAAAAGCTGTCTTCCATTCGTCTCCAGCCCTGATTCTGACGAGATTGTAGGCCCCTCGGAGGTCAAGTTTCGAGAACACCTTAGCGGACCGGAACCTCTGGAATAACTCGGGAATGAGTGGTAACGGGTACCGGTTCTTAATTGTGATGTTGTTAAGTTGCCGATAGTCTACGCAGGGTCTTAAGGTACCGTCTTTTTTCCCAACGAAAAAGATACCCGCTCCGGCGGGTGAGGATGAAGGGCGGATGAAGCCTTTCTCAAGGTTTTCGTCTATGTACTGCTTTAGAGCCTTCAGCTCGGTTTCCGAAAGAGGAAATATCGTGCCAAATGGAATCTCGGATCCAGGAAGAAGGTCAATTGGACAGTCGTAGGCCCGGTAAGGTGGTAGGCGGTCAGCCATTTGTTTACTGAAAACCTCTTGGAACTCGAGGTACTCGGAGGGGACGTGTTGGAGATTGCCTGGTGGTGCCACCATTGTGGCGCAAACTTTGGAGTCCGGAAGCAGGCAGTGCTGGGAGCAATACTGAGAAGAGAAGGACACTGTCTTGGTACTCCAATGGATTAGTGGATCGTGAGCTTGTAACCATAGTAGGCCAAGTATGATAGGAAAGATTGGTGAGCGAATTAGGTCAAGCCGTAAGAACTCCCGGTGGCCGGAGTCTGTGGTTACTGGAATAGGTTGGGTCTCCTGGGTGATGGGACCAGAGCAGGGAAGGGATCCGTCGGCCAAATGTATTTGTAGATCCTGTTCTTTGGTTTGTAAAGGGATCTTCAACCTGTGTGCCAAGGCGGAATCTATGAAACAACTGCAGGCTCCGGAATCAACGATGGCCTGCAGGCGAGTCTCCCTTTCCGGAAGCTGTAGAGAAACAAACAACATCACATAAGCCTTGGGAATGTTATTGTTTGGAAAGTTCAATACGTTTGACTGAGGGAACTTACTGGGCCTGATCGGACAGCTGCGTAGGAAGTGTCCGGTGCCACCGCAGTAGAGGCATAGGTTAGACTGCCGCCTGCGCTGCTTCTCTTCGGAGGTTAACGGACCTCGGACCAAACCGAGCTGCATTGGTTCGACCTCAGGAGCCGATGCAGTGGTAGCTGAAGGCGAGGTTGAGGATACTGTGGGGTGAGGCCTTGGCGACGCCCAGGCAGGGCGAGGCAACTGAAACCGTTCTGAGCGCCGTTCCCGAAGACGCCGATCGAGCTTCGTGGCTGCTTGAATGAGTTCCTCTAGTGAAGCAGGAGTCTCCATCCTAGCTAACTCATCTTTGAGTAATTCAGACAAGCCTTGACGGTATTGATAACGTAGGGCCGGCTCGTTCCAATTTGTGTCGGCCGCCCACTTACGGAATTCCACAGTATAGTCCTCAATAGGTCTTCTTCCTTGGGACAAATGGTGCAGGATAGCTTCGGCTGTAGCCATACGTTGCGGATCATCGTAGAGCTGGGTCATGCTCTCAAAGAAGGCCTCGATGGTGTTCAGGGCAGGACTGCTCTGTTCCATTAGGCTGTGGGCCCAAGCCTGGGGTTCTTCGGATAGCAGAGAAATCACAAATCCTACCTTGACGATTTCTGAGGAGAAGGTTTTTGGCTGCAGAGCGAAGTAGAGCGAACATGCGTTTTTAAAAGCCCTAAACTTCTTGCGGTCTCCCGAGAACCGTTCAGGTGTAGGGACCCGGGGTTCAGGAAGGGCCATGACCACCGTGGGGTTGGCCGGAGCTTGGGGAAGTGAACCCCCACTGCTGGGTGCAGGAGCTGCGGCTGCGGAAGGTAGTAACCCGGTGATCTGCTGTAGACGGTTATCAATTTGCGTATAACCTTCTTGTAACTTCTGTACAGAGTCAGCGAGGGTAGATACCTGCTGGCACAGGATCTCCAGAGGAGAGCGCGCTCTGTCGGCCTCGGACATCTGGCTGGTTTGTACTGTCAAGGACAAATACTCACCGAGGCCGAGATGCCGAGAGCGGCTCGCCCTTACGACCACGCGCACCCAGACCCCCGAAATGGGTACAGAGGGCTGGAGGCACGCGGAGGCACGGGCTTCCGGTAGGGTGGTTGGTACCAAAGGCTGGAAGCGGGTGTCTTGGGATCCGCAGGATACAGGGCTGAGAACACAAGCAGAGGTTAGAGAACAACAGGTGGTAATCAGGGTATCACTAGATCCAGCAGAGCGGTGGTAAAGCAGGCCAGGGTCCGGTACACAGATTAGGCAGGTATAATCAAGACAGTCCAGCAGAGTAGTGGTTAAACAGGCCAGGGATTTGGTACACAGGTCAGGCAGGTTATTGACAGGATAGTCCAGCAGAGTAATGGTTAAACAAGCCAGGGATTTGGTACACAGGTCAGGCAGGTTATTGACAGGATAGTCCAGCAGAGTAATGGTTAAACAAGCCAGGGGGTTTGGTACACAGATCAGGCAATCAGTACAGGGCAATCCGGGAGAGTAGTAGCTAAACAGGCTAGCAGAGGTTCGGTACACAGATCAGGCAATCAGTACAGGGCAATCCGGGAGAGTAGTAGTTAAACAGGCTAGCAGAGGTTCGGTACACAGATCAGGCAATATCACAGGAAACACAGGCTCAGGGACAGGGAAAGCTGACGACAAACCAGCAACCCGACTGGGTGCTGGAGTCGTCAGATAAAGCCTCCCTGCCCGGCGAGCGCGTCAGTGTGACGCGCTACTGGGCACCCGCACGTGCTACGGCGCGCACACGGGGACTGCCGTGCACCCGCGCGCGCCGCACCATCAGGCCGCGGACGGGTGTGCGGCGAAGCGCTCGTCCCGTGCGCATGCGCACCGGAGCCCGGCGAGCGGAGGCGCTCCCTGGCTCCTGACAGTTTTTATCTTTCCCTGATGTATTTCTTGTTTACAGCTAACATCAAATGAAATCATGTTATGGTCACTGCTACCCAGGTGTTCCTTTATCTGCACATTAGTAATAAGCTCTGCATGGTTTGAGATTACCAGGTCCAACAGAGCTTCATTCCTAGTTGGGGCCTCAATAAACTGGACCATAAAATTGTCCTGTACTAGGTTTATAAATTTTTGCCCTTTAACTGTCCCAGCAGTGCCATTACTCCAGTCAATTTCTGGGTAGTTAAAATCTCCCATTATTATCACTGTCCCAGCCCTTGCAGCCCTTTCCATCTGTGCAAGGAGCTGAGTCTCCACCTCCTCATTAACATTGGGTGGTCTATAACAAACTCCAATGATTAACTTTGAACTACGCCCATCTATATGCAGTTCCACCCATAATGCTTCAGACTCATCACACTCTCCATCAATCAGGTCCTCTTTCACACTTGCTTTGAGATCACTTCTCACATAGAGACAGACCCCGCCACCTTTCCTTTTTACCCTGTCTCTCCGAAAGAGTGCATAACCAGGAATATTAATAGCCCAGTCATGTGAGGATTGAAGCCAAGTTTCAGCAATACCGATTACATCATAGTTCACTTCATGCACCAGAGCTTCCAACTCACCTATTTTGCTTGGCAGACTTCTGGCATTGGTGAACAAACACTTTAATGCATTATTACATTTTGGTCTGGTGTTTTTCATATATTTTTTAGTAGTACAAATGGCACTACAGTTTCCAATGGCTGTTTGCAACATGGGAAATTTCTTGACACCTGCCATAACCCTCCCCCCATCTGTCCCCATTCCACCCTCCATTAATGTCTGACCCCTAACTGACCTGTCTTCTTGATGTAATTCTAGTTCACCCTCCCCCCTCAATCCTAGTTTAAATACTCCTCCAGCCTTCCTATAAACCTCTCCCCCAGCACAGCAGACCCCCTTCCATTCAAGTGCAAACCGTCTTTAGCATATAGGTTGCATCCCAATGAAAAGTCAGCCCAGTGCTCTAGAAGTGGACCCTGGAAGTGGTGCTGATCACCTGTGTGCTGGATCCGTGCATCTTTCTGCAGCCCTTTTTATCGCTTGAATTATTTTTACCATTATGGGAATGAGTGCGGCCTCATGTCTAAGTTTTGCCTAAGGCCTCACAAAGCCTAGAGCCGCCTCTGCACCTGATGTACTGAGGACCTATCTCATTTCTTGAGACCCTATCAAGTCAGGACAATACAAATACCCCCCAAATGACCCATTTGTATAAAGTAGACAGCCCAAGCTATTTAATACGATGCATGGTGAGTTTTTTGAAGTTGTAATTTTTTTCCACAATTCTTTGCAAAATGAAGATTTTTTTTCTTTGTTTTTTTTTTTTTTCCAAAATTGTCATATTAACGGGTTATTTCTCTCACAGAGCATATGCATACCACAAATTACACCCCAAAACCCATCCTGCTACTCCTCCTGAGTATGGCGATACCACATGTGTGAGACTTTTAAACAGCCTGGCCACATAGAGAAGCCCAACATGCAGGGAGCACCATCAGGTGTTCTAGGGACATAAATTACACATTTAATTTCTTGACTACCTATCACACTTTTGAAGGTCCTGGAGCACCAGAACAATGGAAACGCCCAAAAAAGATTTCACTACTATTTCTGGTTGATCGTCTGACCAAGATGCCACATTTTGTACCCTTACAAGGAACCCCTGCTGCCACTGAGACTGCCTCTGTTTTAATTAAGGTTGTAAAATGACATAGTATTCCTGACAGCATTGTCTCCGACCCAGGGGTACAATTTACCACTAGATTCTGGAGGACTTTCTGTGAGGCTTTAAACATTGAGCTTCATCTATCCACAGCATACCACCCCCAAACAAACAGACAGGACAAACCAAACCGTTGAACAGTACTTACAGTGCTTTTATTCCTTTGCACAGGATGATTGGCTGTCACTCCTTCCACTGGCAGAATTTGCATATAACAACTCTATTCATTCAGCCACCAAACAGTCCCCCTTTTATGCTAACTATGGGTATCATCCTTCTTTTTTGCCTGAGTTGTCTGTGGAATCTTCCGTACCTGCTGTACAGATGGATTGAACTTTTTCAACTCCAATAATCAGTTATTCCAGGACACTATCTCTAAGGCCCAGGCAAACAATAAAACTTTGTTTGACGGGAAAAAGAGAGACAACTTGAATCTGGAACTGGGGGACAAGGTCTGGTTGTCTACAGCAAACTTAAAACTAAGCTGTCCCTTGAAGAAACTTGGCCCAAGATATTTGAGGCCTTTTCCGGTCAAAAGAAAAATGAAGGCAGTAGTATTTGAGTTGGTGTTACCAAAGAACCTGAAGATCCACTCTGTATTCCATGTCTCTTTGTTGAAACCAACAGTGCCATATCCCTTTCCAGACTAGGATTCAGAGATCCCTTCTCCGCTACTTATCGAAGGTAATAAGGGATGCGAGGTGAAAGCTGTACTGGACTGTTGAATTAAGAGTGGCCAAAAGCAGTTTCTTATAAAATGGAAGGGCTACGGCCCAGAAGAGAATCCAGCTCCAGATGTGCATGCCCCAAGACTGGTACAAGCTTATTATCAGAGTCATCCAGAAAAAAAGGCCCTGAAGGATATCCGGAGGCTGCCCATAAGGAGGGGGAAATGTAAGAGAACTGCTGTGACACATGGGGTGCACACACGTGCGCACGGCACAGGCGACTGCAAATTCCCATATGTGCCAAAGCGCATGCGCAAAGGAATGTGAGCACTCACGGAGCACGTCCACAATCCCAATTGGCGCCAGACGGCCTATTTAAAGGGTGCCCTGAGTCCTGCTTAATGCTGACTGGTCTTCAACTGTTTCCTGATGCCCTGCTCGAATCCTGCTTGTGACCTGTTGCTGACCTGGTTTTCCACTGACCTGACTTTGGACTCTGTTTATGCTATTGATTCCTGATCCCGGCTTACTCCTGACCTTGCTGCTGTCTGATGTCCTGGTACCCTGCTGCCTGCTCGTTGCTGACTCCGGTTATCCTATAGACCTCGCTTCTGTTCCCTGCTTGGCTCCACGCTACTTTCGAGTGCCTCTGCTGGCTGCCCCCCCATTCCCAGCTCCATTGGACCCAGTGTGTTTCTGTCTCCAGATTACGGGAAGTCCCAGAAAGCCATGTATCCTGAACCTGCAAGCCTGGGGGAGTTCCCTTTTAGCCTCAGGTGATCTACCCAGCATCATCCCAGTTCCTGACCTGATGTTCTGCCTGAATCACTGAGTCTACAACTCCTGCTGCAAGCTTAGCAATCTACACTTACAGGCACCCGTGTTCCTCCTGTCCCTTGGCACCATCTGTTACACTCTCAGTTGGGCCTGGGCTGAAAATACAAGAGAGGCCGACCTCATAATTTCAGTTTACTACCAGGTATGTGACAGTCCCAGTCAGCCACGGATGGAGTCTTAAAGGGAGGCCTCTCCATTAGCGGACATTTGCCGATCGATCTCTGCATTATCATACATTGTGCAGAGTTCACAAGAAAACCTCAACCGCATGGAAGGTAGGCTACCCTACAAGATGGATGCTGCATCCACCTGTACTCCTCCCACGTTCATAAACTCATCTGTTCAGACCGAGTCCGGCCTGTTCCGTGAGGCTACTCCTCCTCCGGAACCCAGAGTGCCTATACCCAAATAATTTTCAGGAGATCGTAAGAAATTCCATACTTTCTGGAACTCCTGTGAACTGTATTTTTCCCTGTTACTCCAAACCTTTTCATCAGAGGACATTAAGGTGGGGTTTATTATCACAATTCTTTTGAACAAACCACTTTTCGGGGCTCATCACCTCCGGGAGCAACATGATCCTGTCTTGGCAGCCACCGACTAGTTCTTCTCAGCCATGTCTCAGCTATACCCTGATTCCTTTTATCAGTCTGATGCCTGTCGAGGACTATGTAACTGACTTTCGTGTATATAGTGCAGACACTCAATGGAACTACTCTGCACTTCGTCATCAGTTTCATCTTGGACTTTCTGACACTTTAAAAGATAAACTTGCCAGAGTGGGGGTACCAGCGCCCCTGGAAGATCTGATTAATCTAGCCATTCAGATCGATTGATGGTTACAGGAAAGACAATAGTAAAGATCTGATGGGACCCTTTCTGTATCTTCAAGGATTGACTCTCTTGTTTCCTCACCTGCTGCTGGGACACCAAGTGCACCCTCCAGAAAGAAGGAACACCACAAATCACCCTTGCTGAGTGTCTTCGACAACAAAGTTCCAATCTGTGCCTTTATTGCGGGGATGCTGGTCACTTCATACAGACTTGTCTAGCAAAATCTTGCAGATCCTTTTTTCATCAGTCCCATATGATGCACCTCCCAGAGAGAGATCAGTTACATGTCTCTCTTTTGACCCTGCTACAATTTTTCGAACAAAGATTGTTTCTGTACCTGAAATCATAGACTCTGGGGCCTACAACTGTTTTGTGGACTCTGCTTTTGTCACCCAACACCAGCTTCCTGTGTGTGCCAGGGATTTCACGTTCACCTGGCTGACGATTCTGGTATTAATTCAGGCCCGGTTATGCAAGAGACTGCACCTATTCTTTGCCAGACTTCTTTAGGTCATCGCAAATTCCTATGTTTGGATGTCATAACTTCTCCCATGTTTCCCGTTATCCTTGGTATACCTTGGTTGAAGGCGCACAACCCTCACATTGACTGGCTTACAGGAGATATCTCTTTTTCATCCAACTACTGCTAGATGCATTGTTTTCCGAAAAAGACTGTTAACACTGCTCCTCTCCTTGGTATCCATCTTGACCTTGAAACTATGAAATTGGTTCCTGTTGCCTATCATGAATACTTGTTTAACAAGAAAAGTGCATATACCCTTCCTCCCCATAGCATTTATGATTGTCCTATCAAACTTTTACCAGGGGCCAAGATCCCATTCGTCAAATCCATTCTATCTCTGAACCTGAACTAGAAGCCTTGCGTAAATATATAGAGGAAAGCCTGAAAAAAGGGTTTATCCAGACATCTACCTCACTGGCAGGTGCCGGTATTTTCTTTGTTGAGAAGAAAGATCATTCCTTGAGGGCTTGTGTGGATTATCGAGATCTTAATAAGATCACTGTCATGAATCGTACCCCCTTCCCCTGATTCCTGAACTTTTTCAGAGATTGCAGGGGTGGGGGCTTGAGTATTCCCCAAACTGGACTTAAGAGATGCATATAACCTAGTCAGGATCAGGGAAGGAGATGAGTGGAAGACAGCTTTCCAGACACGCTCCGGAAATTTTGAGTATTTGGTCATGCCGTTTGGACTCTGTAACGCTCCAGCCACATTCCAGCACCTTGTGAATGATATTGTCCGGGACTATCTTGATTTATTCATCGTTTATTTAGATGACATCCTTATTTTCTTGGAATCTGTGGAACTACATCAAACTCATTTAATGAAGGTATTGGGAAGACTCCGTGAATACTATCTCTATGCGAAGGCTGAAAAATGTGATTTCGAAAGACAGACCATGCAATTTCTGTGACTTGTCATTTCTGCCGATGGTATTTCCATGAACCCCCAGAAGGTCGCGGCTGTCCTGGAGTGGCCTGCCCCTACAGACAGAAAAGCTGTACAGAGGTTTGTGGGGTTTGCTAATTTTTATAGAAAGTTTATCAAGAACTTTTTCTGGCATTATTACTCCCATTACGCAACTGATTAAACAGCATGTTCCCTTCCAATGGACAACAGAAGCTCAAGTAGCTTTTGAACAGTTAAAGGCCTTATTTACTTCAGCTCGCATCCTGAAGCATCCGGTCCACCCTTGGCCTATGTATTTGAGGTAGATACTTCTGGAAAGTGCAGTAGGGGCTTCATTGTCGCAACGTTAAGGTCCTAAATCATTACTTCACCTTGTTCCCTTTTTCTCTTAAAAGCTAAATTCTTCCAAGAGGAACTATGACATTCGGGACCAAGAGCTGTTGGCTACTACGGCCGCACTAGAAGAATGGCGCTATTAGAGGGAGATTCTCACCTGATCCTCGTCTTCACAGACCACAAAAAATCTAGAATACTTGAGAACAGCTAGACGTCTAAGGCCTTGGCAAGCAAGGTGGGCACTTTTTTTTCTCTCTTTTCATGTTTCATGTTACCTATCGCCCTGGATCAAAGAACAGTAAACAGGATGCACTGTCACGCATATTCCATGGCCCTGTAGTATCCTTAGAACCTGACACTATTTTGCCGGCCAAGAATTTCTTACTTCTTCAAGCAGATGTGGTAAATGTGCAGATGTGGTAAATCAGCCACCCTCTCAAGACTTGTTTTTTCAGCTAAGGAATGGCCTTTACTTTCATAATGAGCAAATCTTTATTCCTGAACAATTCAGGGTTGCTATCCTTAACCACTTCAGTACCCGCCCATAGTCATATGACGTCCTGGGATGGGATTTCCCATCCTGGGTGGACGTCATATGACGTCCTGGGATTCCCGGCCATCTAGGGGGCGCGCGCCCGCCGCGTTCCTCGGGACCCGGTGCGTGTGCCCGGCGGCCGCGATGTCCGCCGGGCACCCGCGATTGCCCGTTAACCGGGCCGGCATGTGGATCTGTGTGTGTAAACACACAGATCCACAGCCTGTCAGCTCTGAGGAGAGCGATCTGTGTTCCCAGAACGGAGGAACACTGATCGGTCTCCTCCCCTTGAGCGTCCCCTCCCCCTTCAGTTAGAATCATTCCCTAGGAAACATACTTAACCCCTCCCCGCCCCCTAGTGGTTAACCCCTTCACTGCCTGTCACATTTACACAGTAATCAATGCAATTTTATAGCATTGATCGCTGTATAAATGTGATTGGTCCCAAAAATGTGTCAAAAGTGTCCGATGTGTCCGCCATAATGTCGCAGTCACCAAAAAAAATTGCGATTGCCGCTAAAAAAATAATATTTTTAAATGCCATAAATCTATCCCGTATTTTGTAGACGCTATAACTTTTGCGCAAACCAAGCAATATACGCTTATTGCGATTTTTTTACCAAAAATATGTAGATGAATACGTATCGGCCAAAACTGAGGAAAAAATGTGTTTTTTAAAAAAAAAATTGGGATATTTATTATGGCAAAAAGTAAAAAATATTGTGTTTTTTTCAAAATTGTCGCTCTTCTTTTGTTTATAGCGCAAAAAATAAAAACCGCAGAGGCGATCAAATACCACCAAAAAAAAGCTCTATTTGTGGTGAAAAAAGGACGTCAATTTTTTTTGGGTACAACGTCGCACGACCGCGCAATAGACGTTTAAAATGCGACAGTGCTGAAAACTAAAAATTGGCCTCTGAAGGAAGGGGGTGAAATTGCCCTGTATTGAACCGGTTAAACCATGTCGTGATCACTCCTTGGCGGGCCACTTTGGATTTCACAAGACTGCAGACTTGATCTCCCGTTCCTTCTGGTGGCCAGATTTGATGCAGGATTGCAATAAATATGTGAAATCTTGTCTAACATGCCTTCAAAGTAAATCTGATAGAGCCTGAACTTGGGGACTACTGGAGTCTCTTCCAGTACCTGAGAAACCGTAGAGTATGATTTCTATGGATTTAATTGTAGAACTCCCCCATCTAAAATTTTCATTTTTTTTGTTCTGTTTGATCGTCTGACCAAGATAGCACATTTTGTACCCTTATAAGGAACCCCTTCTTCCATTGAGACTACCTCTGTTTTTCTTAAGGAGATTGTAAAATTACATGGTAGTCCTGACAGCATTGTCTCTGACCGAGGGGTACAATTTACCTCTAGATTCTGGAGGGCTTTATGTGAGATTTTTAAACATTGAGCTTCATCTATCCATAGCATACCACCCCCAAACAAACGGACAGACAGAAAGGACATACCAAACACTTGAACAGTACTTACGGTGCTTTTCTTTCTTTGCACAGGATGATTGGCTGTCACTCCTTCCACTGGTAGAATTTGCATATAACAACTCCATTCATTCAGCCACCAAACAGTCACCCTTTTATGCTAATTATGGGTATTAGCCTTCTTTTTTGCCTCAGTTGTCTGTGGAATCTTCCGTACCTGCTGTACAAGATAGATTGAACTTTTTCAACTCTAATATTCAATTATTACAGGACAATATCTCTAAGACCCAGGCAAACAATAAAAACGTATTTGATAGGAAAAAGAGAGGCAACTAGAATCTGGAATCGGGGGACAAGGTCTGGTTGTCTACAGCAAACCTGAAACTAAGCTGTCTCTCGAAGAAACTTGGCCCAAGAACTTTTCCGGTCAAAAGAAAAATGAATGCAGTAGCATTTCAGTTGGTGTTACCAAAGAACCTGAAGATCCACCCTGTATTCCATGTCTCTTTGTTGAAACCAACAGTGCCCTATCCCTTTCCAGACTGGGATTCAGAGATTCCTTCTCCCCTACTTATCGAAGGTAATGAGGAATATGAGGTGGAAGCTGTACTGGACTGTAGAATTAAGAGTGGCCAAACGCAGTTTCTTATAAAATGGAAGAACTACGGCCCAGAAGAGAATTCTTGGGAACCAGCTCCAGATGTGCATGCCCCAAGACTGGTGCAAGCTTATTATCAGCGTCATCCAGAAAAAAGGGCCCTGAAGGGCATCCGGAGGCTGCCCATAAGGAGGGGGCAATGTAAGAGAACTGCTGTGACATGTCGGGTGCACACGCGCACAGGCAACCGCAGATTCCCATATGCACCAACGCACATGCGCGCACTCACGGTAGCACGTCCCCAATCCCAATTGGTGCCAGACGGCCTATTTAAAGGGTGCCCTGACTCCTGCTCAATGCTGACTGGTCTTCAGCTGTTTCCTGATGCCCTGCTTGAATCCTGATTGTGACCTATTGCTGACCTGGCTTTCCACTGACCTGACTTTGGACTCTGTTTATGCTATTGATTCCTGATCCCGGCTTACTCCTGACCTTGCTGCTGTCTGATGTCCTGGTACCCTGCTGCCCGCTCACTGCTGACTCCGGCTATCCTATAGATCTCAAATAAGTATATGTGAGTCACTGGCGCAAAGCAATTATGTTGTGTTTTAAAATTAAAATTAAAAATCGGTTGCTGCAATCAAGAAAATAACACCAGTGAGTGGAAAAAATAAAAATAAAAATGTTGACCACGCTACCCCAATACCTTAAAGTCAGATACACCACTCTTTGAATCATATGTATAACAAAATTATTAGCAAAAAAATATAAAAAAGTGTATATGTAAATATATAAATTATACAATGATATATGATCGTTCTTTCATCTTATTCATGGTACTAAACAAACCCTAAATATATTCCAGCATAATATCAATATATGCATCCAAAATGTCAAGCTTATAATATCCAATTATTATTATTGTGCAATATGCCAATTTATACAAGGCTTTCGCTGCAAACTGTCCTTAGTTAATATATTACTCTTGTGTTTTTAAATTAATCATCCGTGATTCCTTGTGACAAGTTCACCACTTCAGTGACAACACCACCACCACATGGATTGGCCACTCACCAGATGCTGGTATAAATGTGCCTTTGGTTCATTTAGAAGGGATAACCACTCCACCTGAAACGTCTACTATGGGCATACAGTATTCATTTTCTTAGAAAAATCCTCATAGAAAAACAAGCAGCAATTATTGTGCAGTATATCAATGCTGTTTATTTAAATAGATTAAAAAAAGAGACTATGCACTCACATTTTTTGGTGCCCGTGAGCCGGCACCAAGCTATTCCAGCAGTTTAAAATGGGTGTAGAAATGTCGCTGTAACCTTTCTAAGCCGGCCTGCGGTGCAAGCCTCGTTTTCACCCGGCTTACGGTTCAAACCTCGCTCCCGTTCTGGCCGGAAGTGAGATAGTGACGTAATACGATTCCCCAGCAGCCTCTACGCGTTTCGCAACAATGAGCTTCTTGATGATGCAATCATTGTTGCGAAACGCGTAGAGGTCCAAGGCAATTGCTAAGAGGCATGTTGAGCCCATTGAATATTACATTTTTTGTCTAAAGTGATTAAATAATGATGAAAAAAAAAAAGTTTACAAAAAGTTGTCACTAAATGATATATTGCTCACACATGCCATGGTTATATGTGGAATTGCGCCCCAAAATACATATAGCTGCTTCTCCTGAGTATGGGGATACCACATGTGTGGCACTTTTTAGGAGCCTAGCTGCGTACGGGGCCCTGAAAACCAAGCACCGCCTTCAGGATTTCTAAGAGCGTAAATTTTTGATTTCACTCCTCACTACCTATTACAGTTTTGAAGGCCATAAAATGCCAAGATGGCTTAAAACTCCCCCAAATGACCCCATTTTGGAAAGTAGACACCCCAAGCTATTTGCTGAGAGGCATGTTGAGTCCATGGAATATTTTATATATTTCCACAAGTTGCAGAAAAATGACAAACTTTTTTTTTTTTGCACAAAGTTGTCACTAAACGATATACTGCTCACACAAGCCATGGGCATATGTGGAATTGCACCCCAAAATACATTCTGCTGATTCACCTGAGTACGGGGATACCACGTGTGGGACGTTTTGGGAGCCTAGCCACGTATGGGGCCCCGAAAACCAGAACTGAAATGTGGGTGGGTACAACCCACCCCAGCACCCCCTAAATCTGGGCCCTCTGTGTCTCTCACCTAGCAGCTGAAAGCTGGCAGGAGGGAGAGGGGGAGAAACCAGCTTTGAGTTGCTGGGTGAGAGGCGCTGTCATTCTTTGTTCTCTGCTCCACCGATCCTCCTGCTGTCCAGGCCCCCAGTGTGCCCGGGCCTCCTACAGGAGGGCTGGTGGTCCCCCCCCATCGGTGGCCCTGCTTTACGGCTACCTTCTCTCCCAGCCAAACTGCACCCATCCCATTTAGGTGCAGTCAGTCCCTGCTAAAGAGCCAGTAACCTACTGAGAAGTCAACCCAGTTCTCCAGGAACCTGAACCCCTCCTTTCTACACCAGCTCCTCAGCCACTTGTTAATTTCCCTAATCTCCCGCTGCCTCTCTGGTGTGGCTCGAGGTACCAGTAGTATTTCTACCTTGGAGGTCCTACTCTTCAATTTAGCTCCTAAGTCCCTGATATCATTTTTTAGGATACTTCATCTTCATCTAACTTTGTCATTGGTACCCACATGTACCATGACAGCTGGGTCCTCCTCAGCCCCACCCAATAATCTATTCACCCAATCTGCAATGTGCTGAATCCGAGCGCCCTGTAAACAACATACAGTTTGGCAGAAGTTCCAAACCCAAAATCAATCTATCATAGTTACATTAAAAAAAATAGCATAAATAAATAAATAGAAAGCCTACATATAACCAACCCTATGCCTGCAGTTGATACAGAGGATACATACTGTATCTCATTTCCTCCAGAGGTAAAGAGTGCTTCCTTGTCCTCTGCAATGATCCCAAAGTGAATGGCTCTGCACCAAATTTACTATATGGACCACTTATGGGTTTGGCTCCATCGCCCCTGTTGACCATACAGGTAGCTTAGAGGGAACTCGCCCAGGATGTGGCTTCCTTGAAACAAGAAATATCTGTATTCAAACAGGACACAGCACACCACTCTAAGGCCGAGAATCCATTAGGGAGGGACCCTGAGGAGGACCAGAAGTGCTCGCAGTGTGGCCGCTTTGGACATGTAGCCAGGAACTGTGGTTGGCCTGAATCAAAAAAGTACCCGTGGGCCACCGTTGAACTACTGGCTCCCAGTGCAGAGGGATGACTCCCAGAACCATCAACACAAAGGCCTATCAAATCAGAGGCTTGGTTGTGCCAGGTCCAGTAGTGAACGTCCTTATAAATGGACAAGGGGTCCCATGCTTGATTGACACAGGATCTGAGGTCACGGTCATGGAATATTATTTCTACGCCCAGCGGTTTGAGACGTGGGACCAGCTGGACCCCTCTTGGCTGTACTTTAAGGTGGCTAATAACCTACAATTCTGGTGGAAGGTGTTACATGGGTGAAGATTCAGATAGACAATCAGGTTCTGGAACAAGTAGGAGTTGTGGTGATCCGCGGCCCAGTGAGTTCAGTGGTACCTAATTGTTCTGGGCATAAACGTACTGAAGGACTTGGGCTTACCTCTCTTACTGGCCAAGTTTGAACATTCAGGCTGGCATGCGCGTGGGGCTGTGGTCTACGAGGTGTCTGGCTCAATGTGATCTAGGCCTACTGGAGGGCAGTGAGAACAAGTGAGGGCCTGTGTGAGTTGTTCATACGCCTCCCAAGGAAAAGATATTCCTGGCACCCCCCTCAAGAGGTAGTCAAGTCTCTGCCTATCTGGGCTCACAAGAAATTACAAGGGGCTACAGTAATGGTGGAACCCCGCAAGGACCTAGTGACACCAGGGGAGTGGCTAGTTGCCTGCACCTTATTCAAGGTTCACAAAGGGAAGGTGCTAGTGCAGCTCAACAAGCTGAGAATCCTCCGGATCCCACTTCCTAATCATACCACCATAACAGAGCTCTATGAGGTGCCCCATCACTTTTTTTTACCCGGAGGCCTAGCCGGGGGTGGAAGCCATCTGCGCCCCACTGCGGGCATCCATGACCTTGTTGAACAAATCACAATACAAGCTACTTCTGGAATAGCTGGCCATTTCCTTCCAGGACAATCCTTTACCTCAACAGCGGCTGCTGCACCAACTGCTGGAGAAGCACCTATTGATCTTTGCTACCAGCTACCATATGGGGGATGCTCCACCCATCCAGGAGCAGTACCACCATATTCCCCCAGCCCTGAGCCAAGAGGTCAAGAATTTGCTCTGTAACATGCTACAGAGTGGGTTAGTTCAGGAAAGCCGTAGTCCATGGGCTGCCCTTATGGTCACAGTGCGAAAGAAGGACGAAAGTCTGCGATTCTGTGTGGACTACTGCCTGTACCCATCAGGATGCCAACTCATTACCCAGTTTGGAGGAGTCACTTATGGATCTGGGCCAAGCCAAGTATTTTTCCACTCTTGACTTGGCAAGCAGCTACTGGTAAGTCCCAGTGAGAGTCCAAAACAGTGAAAAAACTGCCTTTATCACATCCCTCGGACTGTTTTTAGAGTTCAATCACATGCCCTTCGGGCTGAGTAATGCACCCAGTATGGTCCAGCACTTGATGAAGATCTGTCTCGGAGATTTCAGCTTCGAGACTGTACTAATCTACCTGGACGATATTATAATTTTCTCCAAAACCTTTGAGGACTACCTGTCTAGCACAGTATGGGTTAAAGCTCAAGCCCAGTAAGTGCCACTTAATGCGACAAAAGATCCAGTACTTTGGGCACAAAGTCCAGGCCATACAGTACAGGATTAACACCCCAAAGATGGTCACTGAGTTGTTGTCAGGGCTAGGCTCAGCTGTCGACTAATTGCCAGCTCCTATCTCTCCACAGTTACTCAGCTGTTGATGATATCCTGCTCGTCAGTTCTGCCTACTTAAGCCGTCCAGTCCAGAGGAGCTCTTCCTTTGCCTTGGGCAACATCACAGAAACTATTGCCTGCGATCCTGTTCAAGACTTGCTGTGCTGGCATCCCTTCTGGTTCCAGATCCTGCTTGCTGTTCCACTACATTGATCCCTGACTTCTGACTTGGCTGACTTTCCGTTCCGGTTACTGAACTTTGGCTATGTTTTGACTATGTTTGTTCTTTTTACTTTTACAATTAAACAAGTGTAATTTAACTGTACCTCTGTCTCAGCCTGATTTCATGGTTTCTGACAGTTGTGCTCTTTTTTGGGGTTGATGGAATACTACCCTAGACTATTCAAAGCCTTTTCAAGTCTATGCAGGTGGGAGTTTACAGGGCCTGAGGGCTGTTCTGGCTCAAGAGCAGGACGGTTGTAAGCTTGCCTACGTGAGCTGCAGTCTGCAAGCCAACCAAGAGAATCCCCATAACTATATCTCCTTTAAACTGAAGTTGTTCGACCTAGTGTGGGCCACTACCAAGAAGTTTGCAGATTATCTCACGGGGGCAGAAATAGACGTCTTCATGGACAACAACCCTCTTGCTTATCTAGAAACAACTAAACTGGGGGCTTTGGAGCAAAGGTGGGTCGCCCGACTGGCACAGTTTAAATACAAGATCCACATGTAAGCCCAGAAAACTTAATGGACATGCGGATGCTCTGTAATGTTAAGCCCTGATATTTGTTGACCACCTCACCAAATTTGCGGTGGTAGTCCCCGCCAAGGACCAGGCGACCCTAACCACAGCTAAATGGTTTTCGGAACACGAGGTCTAACTATATGGCTGTCCCAAACATATATTCCCGAACTTTGAGTCATTGATCTTGTCTGAGCTGTGCCGTCTCAGTTCCTTACCACCCCTTACCACCCGCAGGGCAATGGAGCTTGCAAACCGTTCAATCGCACCCTGTTGGGCATGCTATGGACTCTTGAACAAGGGCACTGAGATCAATAGCACCAACATGTGAGGGCCCTAGCGTGGTCCTAAAACAACAGTACATTAAGCCAAACAAGCGACCCCGCCTTCCTCTGACGTCACGTGATATGGGGGGGTCACTCGTTTATTTCACCATGTTTTCCCGCCCTCAGCTATATAACAGCTGTCATAGAGAAGAAGCGACACTTTGCGAGAGCCTCCAATGGAGGTGGAGGTGTTGCAGCTTTTTTTTTCTTTTTTCAGCTCGTTTGGCGGCATTAGACGGACCTACATCGTGGGATATTTTTATTTTTTAATCTTTTAATAAAGGACTTGTCCCTAAGTGTCTCCTGTCTTTTTTACTATTTTTGACACTTTTTTTGTAAAATGGTAGGGGTGCAATGTACCCTTACCAATTCACAGGGGGGGGCGCTCTCTCGTCCCCCCCTCTTTTCCTGCGGCCTGCCAGGTTGCATGCTCAGGTAAGGGTTTGGTATAGATTTTGGAGGGGACCCCTATATATATTTTTTTTAATTTTGGCACAGGGTTCCCCTTAATTTCCATACCAGACCTGCAGTGCCTGGTATGGATTTTGGGAGGACCCCCATGCAATTTTTAAAATTTTTGGTTCGGGGTTCCCCTTAAAATTCATACCAGACCCAAAGGGCCTGGTAATGGACTGGGGAGGGAACCTATGCCATTTTTTTCAATTAGTTTTATCTATATTGCCGAGACCCGACAATTCATTACAGCCGCGATCAGTTTTAAATTATTTTTTTCCTTTAGAAATGTGATTTTGCTGTGGTACTTTTCTAAACACGGGAAAACTGTGCCTCTTTACAGGCATGCTATAGACACCCCCCAGGCACAATATTTGAAGGAATATTTCATTTTTATTGTTTCACTTTAAGCATTATTAAAATCACTGCTCCTGTAAAAACGGCCGTTTTTATAACTTGTTTTGCATTGATACATGTCCCCTGGGACAGGACCCGGGTCCCCAAACACTTTTTATGGCAATAACTTGCATATAAGCCTTTAAAATGAGCACTTTTCATGTTTGTGTCCCAAAGACTTCAATGGTGTTTGTGTTCGTCCAAATTTTTTGCCTGTTCGCATGTTCTAGTACGAACCGAACTGGGGGGTGTTCAGCTCATCCTTACTCTCTATGTCTTTGATCCATGATTTTTGTTACTGCTTTGGGTACTCCATAACTTCCCCACTGCATCTTTACTGGTTAAGGGGTACTCATCTTGCTCACTTGCTATCCAAAAGGGAACCTGACAAGTTTCCCCACTTTCCATGCTACTGTTGGGTTTGGCCCTTGAGCCCTTAGCAAAAAAAAAATCCATACCTGTACAGATGTACGGGGCTTTGAGTGCAGGGATAAGGAGCACAAATGTGGACCAGGATCAGATGCCAAGGCCTTGTTCTAAGCTGCATTCTAGCTCATTATGCCTTTGCCTTTCAGGTTTTTTTTTTTTTTTTAATTTGGGGGGCGGGAAACAATGCATAGCCATCCACCCTGGTCGGGTCACCTCCCCCCTGGTCGGTCGGTCACCCGGCCACAGCGCTTACCCTGGGCTTCCCTCTGGGCGACCGGCTTCCCCTGTGTCTCCTCTCCTCGTGTCTCCTCCCTCCTCCTCCTGGCAGCCAGTGTAGCTTCTCTTTTGGCCTCCCTCCGGGCGACGAACGGGCGGATAGCTTACCGTGCGTTTCCTCTCCTTGCGTCTCCTCCCTCCTCCTCCTGAGGGCCAGTGTAGCTTCTCATTTCAGCCAATTGGGAAACAATTCTCAGACCCGCTTCCTGATTGGCCACGAGGAAAATTTGTTAGACAGTAGCGAATATTAATTCGCTAATATCACATAACTGGGTGGGCTCAGTGCGCAGTGCTTTGCGCCCCAAGCCCACCCTATTTTGAAGCCTATTAGAGCCTCTGGCTCTAATCATGTGCTTCAAACCCCTGCCCCTATTGGAATCCATGCATCCGGTGTGCCCTGCAAGTAGATTAGGAGGCCGGATGCATGGATGGGGGGGGAGCGCCTGTGTGCCCCTTTTATGAATGAGCCGCCACTGGCATTGACAAAACAATTCCTGATAGAAAAGCACCAGTTGTTCTCAGAGTGCATTTTCTTAATCCTTTAAAATATACCTCAGATATAGTGTCTATGACGCCCATGGAATATTTGTGTAATAATTTTGTTAAGCTTAAAGTGCACATTTCAGCAATATAATCTATTTTTAAGTCTGTTACAGTGAAGCAAGGTTATATGAAGCAGTGGGAGAATGATTTGAGTGAATCTTTGGAATTGGACGAATGGCCTATGTTAGCTTAAAACACCTCACAATCACTTGTAAACACCAATCATTTTACAAATGCAAATTACAAGGTCTTATTGAGATGGTATATGGCCCCTGCAAGGATAGCTTCCTATGTCCAGGAAGGTTCTCCATTGGGCTTTAGAAGCTGTGGACAGGAGGGAACGGCATTTCACATATAGTGGCACTGTCCCAAGGTGAGGCGTTTCTCGATTCGAGTATATCATTTTATCTACTCCCTCACCCAGGTCAATCTGTGCAAATCCCTGAAATGAGCGTTACCATTTAGCCCGGTGGAGAATGCCCTGTGACACTTGAGAAGATTGATTTCCTTTATCTTTGTGATGGCAAAGATCGTTATAGCCAGGTCCTGGAAATCAGCTACCATGCCTTTTGACCTACTCAAGGCTAAGCTGTCTTGGATCATGATAAACGAGTGTGTTTCTACCATTTTGAATGATGAAGTCAAATCACTTGAGAAATCTTGGGGCCCCTGGATTATATTTCTGACTGATGATTCCTGGACTACTTCTGTTTAGGTTGCTCCCCTGGAATAGAGGGTTGGCACACGGTACTTTGTACTCCTCACTTCTTTTTTTCTGTTTATCCCTGTTTTGTATCTCTTTTCTATCTATTTCTTTGGTTACAGAAGGTACTTGTTGGATCTAGTGGGACATCCACTCATTACAAAAGGATGGCAAGATGTTACCCTGAGTATAGTAAGCGAGCTGTAAAGGCTCCGTTATTGCAATTGAAGGTTTATTGTAAAATAGATTCTGGATCCTTTGTCATTTTTTGAGAACAGTTAGAAGTTTGTATTGCTTTTTGGCAGTGATTAGCAACTTAAAGTGTGACTGTGATAGGGTGGCAGGCAATCTGACGTTAAGAGACACTATCTGAGAGTGTCACTAACTCACGCTGACATGGCTAGTGACACTAATGCAGTGATCAGTGATAATACAGTACACTGACACTGTACTAATGACACTGGCTGGGAATGTATGTGCCTAACAATATGTAATGTGTTTACTGTGTGTTGCTTTTAGTTTTCTATCTGTCTGTTTTTTCTCCCTGTTTTGCAGAGAAAAGAAACAGCCAGATTGATGGTCAGTGTACATAGCCCTGTGATTGGATACAGCCGATCAGCACTGCATTTACTGTGACAGCGCGGGCCGGCTATGCAGAATCACATATATACATGATTCTGCATATTCATCACAGCACATGCCGATCACTGGGTCCCGACCCATGATTGACTGCTAGCATTCGGCGATTGGCGGTGGTGTTGAGGGGGGATTGCAGCAGTGGTAGTTGAGGGGACGTGGCAGCAGTGATGTTGAGGGGGATGGCAGCAGTGGTACTTCGGGGGGGGGGGGTGGCAGCGGTGGTGTTGAGGGGGTGGCAGCGGTGGTAGTTGAGGGGACATGGCAGCAGTGATGTTGAGGGGGATGGCAGCAGTGGTGCTTCAGGGTGGGGTGGGAGGGGGTTCCACCCTCTACCACCACCACCTCTGCCTCTTACTGATCCCATCCCCTCACCACCGATCTCATCCCTATCACCCCAATCACCTCTGTTGTAGATTGTTGGCGGGGGGTAGAGATGAGATCTGTGGTGGTGGTGGGGGGATGGAATTCGTAAGAAGCAGAGTTGGTGGAGGTTGGGACTTTATATATTTATTGTCCGCCCCCGCCTCCCTACATTCTCTCAATAACAATATGTAATGTATTGTAAAATAGATTCTCTGGATATGCAGGCCGGGGGCAGTCCAGAGTCTCAGCGCTGCCTTCTCTCCCCTCAGCGGTCAGTAAGCGAAATCCCCCTCCCCATGGCGGAATGAATGGACAGGCGATGGGCCTCAGTATCACAGCTAGAATGGACAGGCAGGCCCCTCCCATGGGCGGGCCCCTCCCACTGACAGATGGGCGGGAGGAGGGCCCCTCACACTGGCAGACAGCGGGCCCCTCACACTGGCAGACGGGCAGGCCCCTCACAATGGCAGACAGGCGAACCACTGCTGTGACCCTGATAATTCCACCACTGTGTAAACAGCACACGGCTGTGTTCAGTGACAGGGGATCTAGTTGGTTATCCATTCCCTGCAAAGCATAGAATGAAAACAACTAGATCCACAGAAAAGCAGGACACAGTACACCCGTAAACACTTGTTAGGCACATTATTAACCCCTTGGTCGCTCCCTAGATGTTAACCTCTTCCTGCCCAGTATCATTAGTACAGTGACAGTGCATATTATTAGCACTGATCATTATAATAATTTCACTGGTGATGTCAGTGGCAGTTAGTTAGTTCCCACAAAGTGTCAGTTAGTGTCAGATTTCACGCTGTCTTGCTATAAGTCACCATTACTAGTAAAAAAAAAAAAAATATTCCATATTTTGTAGATTCTATAACTTTCACACAAACCAATTTACATGCAGTCCCCGGGTTACAAACAAGATTCTGCAGGTTTGTTCTTACGTTAAATTTGTATGCACGGTGGAGCAGGTAAACTTTTTGAATGTAACTCCAGCCCAAAAAAATAATTTTAAGCTTTTTGGATAGCATAGGGAAGGGTCAATATGCCTGTAACATTCGTTTTGCTGTCTGTGTTCCTGTTCAGAAGGCTTCACCTCACTTTCTGTCCCTGTGACAATTGGATTTTGAAAATTTTGGATTGTTGTGGAAACAAGGATTGGTGAATTTCCCTTCCTAGATTTCCTCTAACTTCCTGTTGTCTACCTCTGTTTGTAAGTGTAGCGCTACCCCCACAGGAGTAGCTTGAATATTGTTAGTTCCCTACTCTGCCTCTTCAATCCCAAGAAGAGACTTTACCCCATTGGCACACCTGGCAGTAGTGTAGAGTAAATACCACAATGAAGAACACAGGTTGCGGTGAAATCAGAAAGTAACTTTTACTGTGCGCCTGCTTAAAGAGAATGAAACAAACCGTCACAGTAATATAAGGCAGTAAGCAGGCATAATAAAGTATAACAAAGGACAAAAGTTACAGGAAAAATAAACAGGATCTGGTTTGTCTGCTCTTATGCCGCGTACACACGGTCGGACTTTTCGGCTACAAAAGTCCGACAGCCTGTCCGACAGACTTTTGATGGACTTTTGGCGGACTTGCGGCAGACTTTCTTACAAACGGACTTGCCTACATACGATCACACAAAAGTCTGACGGATTCGTACGTGATGACGTACACCGGACTAAAATAAGGAAGTTGATAGCCAGGAGCCAATAGCTGCCCTAGCGTGGGTTTTTGTCCGTCGGACTAGCACACAGACGAGCGGATTTCTGGGTCCGGCGTAGTTACGACGTAAAGATTTGAAGCATGATTCAAATCTAAAGTCCGTCAAATTTGAGGCTGGAAAAGTCTGCTGAAAGTCCGCTGATAGTCCGGGGAAGCCCACACACGATCGGATTGTCAGCCAGCTTTAGTCCGTCGGCGTCCGTCTGACTTTTGTAGACGAAAAGTCCGACTGTGTGTACGCGGCATTAGGGGACTCCTTTACATGAAATGGCCCTAAAAGCAAAGGTAAACACATGAGAATAAACAAGAACCAGAGAATGTAACATTAACTCCAATATAGAGTACCTGAAAACCTCAATTGAATTGGTCTATATGAGTCCAGGCAGGAGGAGGGTAGAGGAATGACCTTGTTTTGTCAATCAATTCTCTCCCTTCTTCACCACAGCACCACAGGCCCAGCAGGCCTGCTTAACCACAATACCTGACCCAGTGCCCTGAATCAACCCCCAGTGTGGATTAATGTCCTGAACACAGATGGTAAAAAATGGACAGTTTTCATACATTTCCGGGCTGTTGGGGATTTATACCGTCAACAGCCCGGAAATGTATGACTGTATATAATTTTGTGTAAAGATGTGTCGACTTTATATTGTGGAATATATATTGTACTACTTGGCCAGCGCTCTATGTTGTAATGCCAATTGAATTATAACATTACAATTGTTCATGGTTAAATAAAAGCACTTACTGGTTATATATTTTTTTATTATTCTGGATTTCAAGATATTGCTGTCCAAAGCCCCACCGGGGAAACTGTCCATTTTTTACCATTATTGTTTTGGGGTGTGCAGCGCATGCGTCTCTCCCACATGTGTTTTTCTCTTTATGAACACAGATGGGGCTCTTAAGACGTCAGATGAATTTAAGGTAGTGTACTTATCGATCTCCTGTCATGAAGTAAACACAGTACATCCAGGAGGGCTTTGCGTGCAACAAGTATTGTAATCCTATAATGTAGGTACACTACCAGGCAGGGTATACTAAGAAAAGCAGAGCATCAGAGATAATTCAGAGTTCTGGCTTAGGAAGGATTGGGCGGAAACCCTCTCACCGACTGCAGAGGCCAAGGGAGAAGATACTGTGGTGCCAGTCTGTATGAGTGCCCGATTGACAACTCCTCCCAGGAAGATTGCACGCTGATCGGGATGCCTGGGGATGCACTCAGGATCCTCCTTTAGCTCCGGATGCCCGCCGCCAACTCCTTGGCTGTGACAGGCGTGTTCGCCCAGATCTAAGGCCGCAGCACTCTGTTCCTTCATCCAGACCCCTGTCTGCCTCGTGGTAGCTCTGGCTTCCTCCCAGCAAACCCCTAGGGTCAAAATTCCCCCATGCAGCAGTGCTTCCTGAGATGTGTAGTTCTCTGTGGGTCAATTACAATCAAGCAGTCTGTGCTGCAAACTCCATCTCCCAGAATTCCTTAACTCTTCCAGTCCCCCTTTAATAGGTCGACTCGACTCTGCCTATAAAAAACCGGGGAAAGGGCAGAGTGGGCTGTCCTGCCTGTGAACATGTCTGTGAGGAGAAAAAGGGAGGGGGGAAGTCCCTCGTTCAGAGCTGACAAGCTGTGTCTGTGCTCAATGAGAAACCTGGCCAGCTTGGCAACGTACTGAGTATACAGGGCAACCACTACACACCTCCCCAACCAAAGAACCTTTGGTCCTCCAAAGGCGGTAAAATCTTGCACCTGTTACATGCTTTAGAGTTACACACAGAGGAAAACAGGTCAATTCACACAAGAAATCAAACAGTTTGCATTTGCATAAAGACTCGGCAGAGGAACCTCCCACCAAATAGCATAAGAGGGGAGGTTGTCCTGCCTGCATGCTACCTTAATCGGAATGGCCCAGCCAGATGTGCCAGGGAGTGAGCTAGGGTTGTCCTCCACCAAATCAGCAGTGGGAGGATCAGGCGTTTCAAGAGTCCTTTGAGAGGTGAGAACAACCTCCTCAGTGCTTTCACCCAGAGTGCCATATGTTAGCCTTTTTGGAGGGTGAAAAACCCTTCACTTTCGCTGTTCTTTAGGCTCAGGGGTTAGTACACTGGTCTATTCGTTATCAACAGTTGTTTTCTTTTCTTCCTGCTTATCAGGTTCAGCTTCCTCTACAATAAAGAATAGAAAATCTTCAGGATCTGCTGTTAGTAATGAAGATTGAGTGTCTTCTAACGCCTTAAAAGATGGACTTTAAGGCACAAATTCAGGAGCCTCTGGCCTGAGTATCCCAGTGTTGGCCACCTTGGGAGGAGAAGGGGGGTGACAGGCCCTGATATTTAAGACGGCAACAGCCAATCCATTCCCATCTCTTCATCCTCGCTGTTCTCATCTTCTTCAGCAAGGGGCACAGACTGGGATCTGGTCACTGATCGGGATCCCCGAGAGACTGTGGGTGTGGACTGTGGATCCGAATGTGATGGCACATGAACTGCTTCTGATAGGGGCAATAGATGATTATGATGCCAGGTCTTCAGCAGGCCTGTGCTTCCCTCTAGCCGGATCTGATACACTGGGAGTCCTGGCAACTGCCTGCAGACAACATAGGGTTGTGACTTCCAGCTGTCAGCCAACTTGTGCTTTCCAGGTTTCTAAGCAGCACTCTGTCACTCTGTCACCATGCTGTAGGTCCTGCCCTCGCACCCCGTGGTCAAAATTTATTTTGTTTCTCTGTCCTCTGGCATCTGAGGCATCTGAAGTCACTGAGGTATGGTCTAAGGACGTGCCAAAGGCCAACTGGCAGCTGGGTCTCCCGTCCAAACATCAAACGATAGGGGGAGTACCCTGTAGCATAATTTGCAGTGCTGTTATAAGCATGCACGATAGCCGCTATATGCTTGCTCCAGTGTTGCTTTTGTTCTGAAGTTAATGTCCCCCAGCATATCCAGCAGGGTTTGGTTGAATATCTCCGGTTGAGGATCTTCATAAGGATGGTATGGGGTGGTTCTAGACTTCTTGATGCCCAAGAGATCTAAAAGTCTCTTGATTAGACTGCCCTCAAAGTCTCTCCCTTGATCAGAGTGTATACGTTGGGGAAGGCCATAGTGCACAAAGAACTTTTCTACTAAGATCTTGGCCACCGTGGATGCCTGTTCCTTCGTGGGAAATGCTTGGGCATTCCTAGTGAAGTGGTCGGTTACTACCAGGATATTTCCCTGTGCACTCAGATCAGGCTCCAGGCACAGAAAATCAATGCACACCAGCTCCATGGGTCCCTGACTATGAAGATGGCCCATTGGAGAGGCTTGGTGAGGCAAAGTCTTCCTCTGGATAAATCTGATGCAAGAGTGGCAGTAGCCCTCAACTTCAGTCTGCATGCAAGGCCAATAAAAGCTGTCCCTCACCAGATAAAATGTAATTTCATGCTCTAAGAGGCCATGGTTGTCGTGCAGGGCAGTTAATACTGTCTCCCGGTGTTTTTCTGGCAGGAAAAACTGCCATCTTCCTTCAAGGTCATCAGAGGGGCCCATTCGGTAGGCCACCCCTTGATGCAGCTGCAACCGATCCCATTCTCGATGTACTAGACGTCTCCTTTAGGGAGTCAGTGAGGAGAAGGTCAGGACGTGGTGGGCCCTCCAAGGACTTCAATGCTAAGCTACAGAGGGGGTCTTCCAGCTGGTTCCTTTGTAAGTCTTCCTTAGAGAGCTTTGGTAGACCTTCATCCCTGACTTGAGTGACGTTGCAATAATATCTGGGGACACCAGCGGCTGACACTCCAAAGTCTTTGACTCTTGACTTGCCTCCTGCCTGATATACTCTGCCCCTTGACATAAAGCTCGTACCCTCTCAGAGGTCAGCTGTGTCCATTCTGCTGAAAAATCTCAGGAACTGTGAGGCCTTCTTGACAACGCATCTGCGTCTCTGTTCCCGACTCCTGGACGGTACTACAGGCTAAAAGTGAATTCAGACAGGGCAGCCAACCACCGTTGACCGGTGGCGTCCAACTTGGCAGTAGTAAGGAGGTGATTATCAGCACAGCAGTTGCTGTATAAAGAGCGGTGTCTCACGTCTGACCATTTTTATACATGCGCTATTGTTACTACATAAATGTGGATGGAATCAAAATATTAGTATTGATCCTTTTATCTTGTATCATTGCGCAATTATGCATTTCTTTATTTATTTCATGCCAAACATCGCTGATTTTGTGGAGTGGAACAGCAAGCAAGCATAACAGCTTAATATTGGACAGTTTAGTGTGGACTGATCCTGACTATTTATTAGCGGTGTTATATTTGCTCTCATTTGTAATTATGTTTAATTTGTTATTTATTTATTTTATGCTACTATTATTTACTTTGGTACAAACAGTGGGGCAAAAAAGTATTTAGTCAGCCACCAATTGTGCAAGTTCTCCCACTTAAAAAGATGAGAGAGGCCTGTAATTGTCATCATAGGTATACCTCAACTATAAGAGACAAAATGTGGAAATAAATCCAGACAATCACATTTTCTGATCTTTGAAAGAATTTATTTGAAAATTATGGTGGAAAATAAGTATTTGGTTACCTACAAACAAGCAAGATTTCTGGCTCTCACAGACCTGTATCTTCTTCTTTAAGAGGCTCCTCTGTCCTCCACTCATTACCTGTATTAATGGCACCTGTTTGAACTTGTTATCAGTATAAAAGACACCTGTCCACAACCTCAAACAGTCACACTCCAAACTCCACTATGGTGAAGACCAAAGAGCTGTCGAAGGACACCAGAAACAAAATTGTAGGCCTGCACCAGGCTGGGAAGACTGAATCTGCAATAGGCAAGCAGCTTGGTGTGAAGAAATCCACTGTGGGAGCAATAATTAGAAAATAGAAGACATACAAGAGCACTTATAATCTCTCTCGATCTGGGGCTCCACTCAAGATCTCACCCCGTGGGATCAAAATGATCACATAAACGGTGAGCAAAATCCCAGAACCACACGGGGGGACCTAGTGAATGACCTGCAGAGAGCTGGGACCAATCTAACAAAAGCTACCATCAGTACCACACTACGCCGCCAGGGACTCAGATCCTGCAGTGCCAGACGTGTCCCCCTGCTTAAGCCAGTACATGTCCGGGCCCATTTGAGGTTTGCTAGAGAGCATTTGGATGATCCAGAAGAGGATTGGGAGAATGTCATATGGTCAGATGAAACCAAAGTAGAACTGTTTGGTAGAAACACAACTCGTCATGTTTTGAGGAGAGAGAATGCTGAGTTGCAACCAAAGAACACCATACCTACTGTGAAGCATGGGGGTGGCAACATCATGCTTTGGGGCTGTTTCTCTACAAAGGGAACAGGACGACTGATCCGTGTACATGAAACAATGAATGGGGCCATGTATCGTGAGATTTTGAGTGCAAACCTCCTCCCATCAGCAAGGGCATTGAAGATGAAACGTGGCTGGGTCTTTCAGCATGACAATGATCCCAAACACACCACCCGGGCAACGAAGAAGTGGCTTCGTAAGAAGCATTTCAAGGTCCTGGAGTGGCCTAGCCAGTCTCCAGATCTCAACCCCATAGAAAACCTTTGGAGGGAGTTGAAAGTCCGTGTTGCCAGCGACAGCCCCAAATCATCACTGCTCTAGAGGAGATCTGCATGGAGGAATGGGCCAACATACCAGCAACATTGTGTGACAACCTTGTGAAGACTTAAAGAAAACGTTTGACCTCTGTCATTGCCAACAAAGGATATATAACAAAGTATTGAGGTGAACTTTTGATATTGACCAAATACTTATTTTCCACCATAATTTGCAAATAAATTCTTTCAAAAATCAGACAATGTGATTGTCTGGAATTGTTTCCACATTTTGTCTCTCATAGTTGAGGTATACCTATAATGACAATTACAGGCCTCTCTCATCTTTTTAAGTGGGAGAACTTGCACAATTGGTGGCTGACTAAATACTTTTTTGCCCCACTGTATATTGCACATTTAGGGGTATCTGATCCCCTTATTGGATGTGTTTTGAACACAATTTTTAGTGTGCAGCACTTGTTGTTCATTGGTTTTATTCACTTTATATACATTTATTCATATTTAGTAGGGTGGGAGGTTGTTTCTTAGTGCACCAATACATGTATATTTTAATTTCAATCCAAGGGGCAGAGCACTATTTCATTGGTTGCAGCTTTGCAATATTTAGCTCCTTTTTTTACACTTTTTTGCACTTATTTATATCAGTGCTCCAGTAATCTTTTTACACAAGTAGTAAGGATGTAGGTGAGTGGATTATTGTCTGTCTTGATCACGAAGTCTGCCCATACAGATAATCTCTCAACTTTTGATACAGCACTTGATAGTGTCCCCCATAAACGCTTAATTTACAAGCTGAGGTCTGCAGGCTTGGACCATAGGATTTGTGCTTGGGTAAAAAACTGGTTACAGGGACGGGTCCAAAAGGTAACATGTACTCTGGTCTGGAGTGGTGAGTGGGGTACCCCAAGGTTCTGTCTTGGGGCCAATTCTTTTCAACATATTCATAAATCATATAGAGTATAGGATAACTAGTTCAGTCTCAGTTTTTACAGATGACACAAAGATAAGCAGAGTAATAAACTCGCATCAGAACATATACATTTTGCAGAAAGACCTGAATATATTAAAAGAGCGGGCAGACACATGGCAAATGAGGTTTAACGTGGAGAAATGTAAAGTAACACACTCGGGGTCAAAAAACTTAAATAAAAAATATTCACTAGGTGAACAGCTGGGAAAATCAAGGCTAGAGAAGGATCTAGAGGTGCTAATAGATGACAGATTGAACAACAGCATGCAGTGCCAAGCTGCAGCTACCAAAGCAGGCAGAATGTTAGCATGCATAAAAAAGGGATATACACCAGCAACAAAACTATTATTCTGCCACTGTATAAAACTCTGGAAACAAAGGAGAAATTGGAACGGGACTTTGCGTGAGGCATGTCAAAGGATTGTTGTAGGCTTATTGATCAAAACAGATTGAATTAGTCTAGGCCAATGTTTAATCTACGATCCATGGTATTGAAATTACATAAATAGACAATACTTTGAACTGAATAGCGTAATCACCAGGATTTACTTAATATTCATATAAGGTTATTTAATATAATTAATCATTAAACATGATAAAGCAGGTACAGATAATTAGACAGTAAACATGATTGATACAGTTGGTAAAAAATCGATACAAAGAGAATTATCATAAAATATACGAGTTTGTTTGGGCATCAATAAGTTGGTAACTCAACGCGTTTCTTGGCTTTCAACCAATCATCAGGAGTCAGATGCATAGTGACTATAAAATGGGATAATGAGACATTTATTAATATATGGGATCCTCTACATAGAAGGAAAGTAGGTAAGGAGGGAACATCAATTTCAAGGATACTCACTAATCTCCATAGGTTGATAGCAACCACTGAAGTGGAATTTTTCGGTGGTTTGGGTTAACATAGTCTCACCCAGGGTTGAGGCAGAGAGCATCCCCCCCCCCAAAAAAAAAAACCCAGGGAGAAATGGCCGCCAGTGGTATCGGAGCACCCCATCACACAGCCACGTGGGAGTAGGCAACCACGCCGCAGGACTACACCAGATACTGTAGAAAATAAGTATGAAACTTCAGTGGTTGCTATCAACCTATGGAGATTAGTGAGTATCCAGACAGCTTCTCTCCCTCATTTTGGTAAGTGTGCTCCAACTGATACATGAAATCAGAGACCTTCTCTGTGCACCAAAACACATCCTGCAGAATGTTCTGGTAGTCCTGGGCAACACAATCTTGCTTGCTGAGCTTAAAATTGTGGAGGCATCTGAAGCAGGCCCTCTTAAACTTTCTGTGATTCTCTGTTTTTTGTGGGTCTCTGAGATGTCCCATTCATCCAAGGCTTGGGTGGCCTGGTCCAGCCACTATTCAAAGTTGTCCTCCCCTGTAGGCATGGGTCTTCTTCCAGAAAAAGCCCTGAGCTTCCGATACCCAATACCCAGTTTACAGAGTATGTTGGAGTGTCTTTCTGGCATTTTGACATGAAGTCTCCTAAGGCAGCAAAGAACTCACAATCTTGACCAGAGGAGCCATGGAAGGGACTTCCTCCTCTGTGGCTTTAGCTTGACTGGAACTTGCTGAACATGTGTCCTGTGTATTTGGCTGGATCAACCGAAATTCAGTCTTGTTGAGTAGCGGGTATCCTGGACGAGCCCCCACGTGGTGGTTTCCTACTCTGCCTCTTCAACCCCAAGAACAAACTCAACCCCACTGGCACACCTGGCAGTAGTGTAGTGTAAATACCACAGTGAAGAACACAGGTTATGGTGAAATCAGAAAGTAACTTTTACTGTGTGCATGCTTAAAGAGAATAAAACAAACAGTCACAGTAGTATAAGGCAGTAAGCAGGCATAATAAAGTATAACAAAGGACAAAAGTTACAGGAAAAATAAACAGGATCAGGTTTGTCTTCTCTTAGGGGACTCTTTAAATGAAATGACTCCAAAAGCAGAAGTAAAAAACATGAGAATAAAGTTCAGAGAATGTAACATTAACTCCAATATAGAGCACCTGACAACCTCAATTGAATTGGGTTGTATGAGTCCAGGCAGGAGAAAGGTAGAGGAATGACCTTGTTTTGTCTGTCAATCCTCTCCCTTCTTCACCCCAGCACCACAGTCCCAGCAGGCTTGCTTAACCACAATACCTGTCCCAGTGTACTGAATCAACCCCTAGTGTGGATCCACTTGTAAGTGATCAATGTCCTGAACACAGATGGAAAGTATAGATATAATACCGTGCTGCGCCCTAGAAAAAAGCAGCTAACACAGCAGACAGACAATTGCAATACTGATGATAAGAGGAAAAGTGCAGCGCTAAATTTAAAATGAACAGAGATGATTGAGTAAATCTTACAAATAATAAATACAAGTAATGTAGAGCTCTAATGCGATATATGCTCAGTGATTTTGAATGAAGAAATCAACAGAAAAAAATAAAGATTGAGTCCATAGGTGAAGTAAAAAAAACCTAGTGAATCTGGATGGCCCTTGCAGGGACATTCGCCATGTGTTCATAACATCTTTAAGACATCCGAAAATAATAAATAAAAAGTGAATAAATAATAAAACAATATGTGAATATAGTCCACCACCGATAGGATGAAGGCTTACCAGATAGTTTACACTCAAAAGGATATACGTCCTGTGAGTAAAATGGGCTTGTATTGGCAAATGCCAAAATTGGAGACATCTGATCTGCAGACCTTTGACACAGAAGCCAGGTCCTCACACAGTCATTGGGGTAGTAGTCTCCATAGACGGTATTTCATAAGAAAAATGGATGGTTTCTTCCATATGTTCATATATATATCAAGGAAAGGAGAACAAAAGAGGGCCACATAGCTTAATTCCGTATAAAATTAGAGATTTAATAAGGTTAAAAAAACTCACATTTTTGAGAAGAGTAAACAGCCCTTAAGAAATGTGTATGGTGGAAGTGGAGCCTATCTAACGCGTTTCGTCTAAATAGACATCATCTGGGGTGCCAGTCCACTGTAGCTATTCTGATTATATAAGAAATACTACCTCAATAATGTGAAACAGACCCGTGATGCATCATCAATCTTGGAAGTGCAAATCGGCGATCACTTCCTGCAAAACAAAAGATGGCAAATCGGCTTGCGTACCGCGCCTCTCATTGGAATCACATTAAAACTGAAGAGCGCATATGCATCAAGACATGCGCTCCATGCCTCGCTCTAAGGAAAGTGAATAGAAAAACTATATGCGCGTCCAGCCTATCACTGAATGGCAAGGCACACATACAGCTGAAGAACGTCACTTTCTTTAAAAAAACAAAAATGGGAAAGACACGTGTCACGCACCTCATTCGCGCACCTCTCTCACAAGGAGGGACGTACACCAAATTGCCCGCAATGGGAAGGCTCGATGACGCGCGCACCACGCCCCCCCACAGGGAGGAGTGAGGACATAACGTCCAAACATGCCTTAAAGTGCCTGTACTTATAAAATTCAAAAACATATAATAAAAAAGGGGGTGTGCATAACGGTCCAACAATTGTTGATACTAAACCCAAAAACTCCCAAAAGGACAGTAAACGGCCAAAAACCCACAACAGCATGTCCACAGTCTCTGATGGTTAATTTGTGGATAGGTGTAAACCGGCCCCATGTAATAAAAAAACTGGTAAGAACCCATATATTGTTCATTACATATAACTGACCAATCTATCAGCCACATGAAATGCAAGGAGAATAAAAACAAATGCATTTCCGATTGCTCATCGTCAGTAAGTATTTTTGTACTAAGATCAAAAACGCCTTGGCCCATTAGATTCTCCTTCTTTTGGTGGTGTTCAGTTTTGGACAAGGGTCTCAAATTTGCCCCTCTGAAAAAACTCAATAAATTTAATACATTTATCGACTTACAAAAATATATCCGCAAAATTAACATACAATGATATCTAATCTCTAATCCTTGTGAAAATTCGGCCAGAGCTGCCATTTCTGGGACTGTCCATTCTGGATTGTCAAATCCATCTTTGTTTAACCCACCTGTCCCGGCTGCTCTAGCTGTTGGCATCTTCAAGGAGTTGATACTTAAAGATCTAGCCAAACTACCTGTGAAGCGGGCTTACCACCATTCCTTGTCACAATCTGGGCTTAGGTCCTTGTGCGAGAAGAAGGACCTAGTGATTTGCCCTGCTGACAAAGGTGGTAGTATTGTAGTATTAGACTAAACTGACTATGAGATAAAAACGTTTAAGATATTGAACGATCAAGATACATATCAGGAGTTACCTAATAATCCAACCCTTTCATACAAAAGGGAACTACAGGACCTCATCATGAAGGGATATAATCATAATATTTTAAACAAGAAGGAAATAATATTTTTAATCCCACTGGCACCCAGAATACCCACCATTTATTATTTGCCCAAAATCCACAAAGATCCACTACACCCTATTGGAAAGTTTGGATATACAGGGTGATTATATCATGGCTACCGCCAATGTCGCCTTCCTGTATACTAGCATACCCCATCAGCTGGGGATAGATGCAGTTTGACATTTTTTGAGTCAGGAATTGACCCTCACTGATTTCCAGAGTAATTACATTATGAAACTTTTAGAGTTTGCTACTAAACACAAATATTTCTGGTTTGACAACCGTTTTTATCTATAGCAGAGAGGCGTAGCAATGGGAGCTAAATTCGCTCCCAGCCTCGCCAATTTGTTTATGGCCAAAGGGAGGAGGATGTTGTCTATGCCCAAGATACACCATCTTTGGTTTTATGAGCCAGATACATCGACGACATCCCCCTCCTATGGAATGGCACTGAGAATTCTTTGAAACAGTTTTTTGTCTCTCTGAACTCAAATGATAGAGGCATTTCCCTATAATACAAATCCAGTCAAAGTTTCTAGATCTTGAAATTGAAATTAAGGACCTATACAGATGGCTTCATCCCCATCGACAGTTGCCATCAGAGATCTTGGCTTCCCTCTGTACCACGTAGCCAGTTTCTGTGATTATGCAGGAACTGTACGGAAACAGAGACCTTCAAGATGCAAGCCATGGTTCTTAGGCAGAGGTTCCTTGACAAAGGTTATGATTCAGTTGAAGTAGACTCTGAGTTACAGAATATTCTAGATGTCAAGAGGAGTTCTCTATTGGCCGTAAAACCTCGGAGCGAGCCAGATGATAATTATAAATGGTCATGGTGACCTCATTCTCGACACAACATAAACAAATCAAAATGATTATGAATAAACATTGGAATATACATAAGAGTGACCGTATTCTTGGTACTACACTGCCTGACCAAGCTAAGGTCATTTTCAGGGGGGCTCCTTCTCTACAATGTAGAATAGCACCTAACATTAATCATTAATCCACCTATACATCTTTTTTTCACAATTTGATTGTTTTTTTCCATGCAAAAAATGTGGTGTTTGTCAACAAAGTTATTGGGAAGGCGCAAAACAGTAGAGTTTAAATCCTCCATAACTCATCACGTACCATTCCATCAAACATTTTTGCACTTGTGCAACCAAACATGTTGTGTATTTGATCACCTGCCCGTGTGGCCAACAATATGTTGGCCGAACGATTCGAACATTTTCCATCAGAGTCAGCGAATACATTGTCTTGATCAAAAGAGGGACACCAAACATAGTGTGCCTAGACACTACAGACAGTGTCACAACAGAGATCCCAAAGGGACTGAATTCTTAGTCATTGACAGGTACATTCCCTCGTGGAGGGGAGGTGCCATGACCAGATGTGTTTCACGTTTAGAGACCTGGATTTACGAGTTACAGTCCCACTTGCCGCTCGGAATGAACGTGGAGTGGGACATTAACGCATTTATCAATAGGGCGTAATAATTAAAAATCTAAATAATCCAAGGATTTAAAACTAACATTCATGTGGTATTTTGGGCTTTCCTTTTCTTCTCCTTTCTGTTATTTATAATGTTTAATTTTATCATTTTCCAATGATCTGTTTTGCCTTGTGCTGTACAATATGTATAGTTGTTGAGTGTCAGCCCCAATGGACCGTCATAACTTGCATTTAGATTCAATTATATTCATCACATATCCACCTTATTGGTGTTGTATCTTAAATGCATTTGTTTTTATTTTTCTTGCATTTCATGTGGCTGATTGGTCAGTTATATGTAACGAACAATATATGGGTTCTTACCCATTTTTTTTATTACATGGGGCCAGTTTACACCTATCCACAAATTAACCATCAGAGACTGTGGACATGCTGTTGTGGGTTTTGGCCGTTTACTGTCCTTTTTGGGAGTTTTTGGGTTTAGTATCAACAATTGTTGGACCGTTATTCACACCCCCTTTCTTATTATATGTTTGAATTTTATTAGTACAGGCACTTTAAGGCATGTTTGGACGTTATGTCCTCACTCCCCCTGAGGAGGGCGTGGTGCGCACATCATCGTGCCTTCCCATTGTGGGTGATTTGGTGTACGCCTCTCCTTGTGAGAGAGGTGCGTGACGCATGTCTTTCCCATTTTTGTTTTTTTAAAGGAAGTGACGTTCTTTGGCTGTATGTGCGCCTTGCCATTCAGTGATAGGCTGGACGTGCATCTAGTTTTTCCATTCAATTTCCTTTGATCAAGGCGTGGAGCGCGCATCTTCACAAATATGCGCTCTTCAGTTTTAATGTTCCAATGCGAGGCGTGGTATGCACGCCAATTCGCCATCTTTGTTTTACAGGAAGTGATTGCTGATTTGCACTTCCGAGATTGATGACGCATCACGGGTCTATTTCTCATTATTGGGGTCATATTTCTTATATAATCAGAATGGCTACAGTGGACTGGCACCCCAGATGATGTCTATTTAGATGAAACGCGTCAGTACATGCTCCACTGCTGCTATACACATTTCTTAAGTGCTGTTTACTCTTCTAAAAAATGTGAGTTTTTTAACCTTATTAAATTTCTAATTTTTATACAGAATTACGCTATGTGGCCCTTTTTTGTTCTCCTTTCCTAGATATATATATATATATATATATATATATATATATATATATATATATGAACATATGGGAGAAACTATTATTTTTTCTTATGAAATACCCTCTATTGAGACTACTACCCCAATGACTTCCGTGTCAAAGGTCTCCAGATCGGATGTCTCCAATTTTGGCATTTGCCAATACAAGCCTGTTTGACTCACAGGACGTATGTCCTTTTGAGTTCAAACCATCTGGTAAGCCTTCATCCTATCGGTGTTGGACTATATTCACATATTGTTTTATTATTTATTCACCATTTTCGGATGTCTTAAATATGTTATGAACACTTGGCGAATGTCCCTGCAAGAGCAATCCAGATTCACTACGTTTTTCACTTCACCTATCGACTCAATGTTTATTTGTTTTTCTGTTTATTTCTTCATACAAAATCACTGAGCATTTATCGCATTAGAGCTCTACATTACTTGTATTTATAATTTGTAAGATTTACTCAATCATCTCTGTTCATTTTAAATTTAGGGCTGCACTTTTTCCCTTATTATCTGAACACAGATGGGGCCCTTAAGACGTCAGGTGAATTTAAGGCAGTGTACTTATTGATCACCTTTCACGAGGTAGACACAGTACATCCAGGAGGGCTTGGTATTGTAATCCTATAAGGTAGTGTATAAGAGTGTTCACTGCCAGGCAGGGTATAACTAAGAAAAGCAGAGCAACAGAGTTAATTTAGAGTTCTGGCTTAGGAAGGATTGGGCTAAAGCCCTCTCACCGACTCCTGTGTCCTGAGGCCCAGGGAGAAGATACTGTCTGTATAAGTGCCAATTGACACCTCCTCCCATGAACATTGCTGATCAGGATGCCTAGGGATGCAATCGGGATCCTACTTTAGCTCCGGATGCCTGTCGCCGACTCCTTGGCTATGGCAGGCGCAATCCCCCAGATCTAAGGCCACAGCAATGTGTCTCAGTGCACTTTTTACTTCATTTACCATCGCCCCCCCCCCCTCTCAAATGCATTTACATGTGTTTGTATTATGCACGTGTATGTATATGCATGTATGTGTACACGAGTATGTGTGTGTACACTTATGTATGCATAGATTTTTTCATTTGTATGTATTTAGACTACAATCTCATGTTCTGTGCTTCAAAATCCCACTACCTATCATACATTTTTTGTACTGATATGGTAATTTTTATTTCTAATATATTTATATGATATACTTTTTATCATTTTATGAATGCATTTTTCAATGTAAACTTATCTTATGTCTCCAGTCTGTAGTGTACGGTATATATTATTCTTATTTATACCCCATCTAGAACACCTGGGTATGGAACTTGGAATAATCAATTGTCCATCACAGGACACATCCTCCTACTAGCAACACCACCTCTCCCCATGTACACATGTCGGCCTACCTGCCCATACAGACTGTGCTCCAGTTCTCCTGGCTCTGATGAAGAGGTTTTCCTCGAAACGCGTCAGCCTTTCTTAAATACCTGCCTCAATATGGGCACACCCCAATTTTAACTTCCTAGTACTTATTTTGTTACCTGTTTTTCCTTTTTTTTATAATATTATGTAGTATTTGTATGATTTTATATCTATATGACTATATGTCTGTATTCTTTTACATAAATAAACCATACATTTCCTGATGTAAGCGTCTGATCACGCGCCTTCCACCCATTCCTACTAAACAGTCCTTTCCAGACCACCCTTGGTCAGCTAAGGCAGCAGGACACGCTCCATCATCTCCCCCAGTCCTATCTCTGACTACAATACTACCTTTGTTTTACAGCAAACGATCTCACAAGCGCAGGAGTATTTTTCACCATATCTTGTTCACACTTTTGCTAAGGCCACAGCACTCTGTTCCTTCATCCGTACTCCTGTCTCCCTCGTGGTAGCTCTGGCTTCCTCCCAGCAAGTCTCTAGGGTCAAACTTCCCCCATGCAGGAGTGCTTCCTGGGATGTGTAGTTCTCTGTGGGTCAATTACAATCAAGGAGTCTGTGCTGCAAACTCCATCTCCCAGAATTCCTTGTAACACTTTCAGTCCTCCTTTGATAGGCCGACTCGACTCTATGCCTATGAAAAACCAGGGGAAAGGGCAGAGTGGGCTGTCCTGCCTGTGAACATGTCTGTGAGGAGAAAAAGGAAGCGGGAAAGTCCCTTGTTCAGAGCTGACAAGCTGTGTCTGTGCTCAATAAGAAACCTGGCCAGCTTGGCAATGCAGTGAGTATACAGAGCAACCGCTACATAAGTATGAGCCATTTGTAAGTAGGATGTTTGTAACTCGGGGACTACCCTTACACTTTTTGGGATTTTTTTTTACCAAAGTCATGTAGCAGAATACATTTTGGCCAAAATTTATTGAGTTTTTTTATGGGATATCTTTTATAGCAGAAAGTAAAAAAATTGTTTTCTCTCAAAATTGTCGGTCTTTTTTCGTTTATAGCACAAAAAATAAAAAATCTAGTGGTGATCCAATACCACCAAAAGAAGGCTTTATTTGTGGGAAAAAAGTGTTGCATGGCTGCGCAATCGTCAGTTAAAGTAACACAGTGCCAAAAAGCAAAAAATCTTCAGGAGGTCAAGTGGTTAAATAATGTGTCTGGGAGGTGGCACATTATCTGACTGTGACGTGGTGCATCTGTACGATGTATATACAGTAACCTACTATGGCAAAAATTATGTTTACAAAGAAACATAAATTACATTTAACCACTTCGGCTTTAGAGCAATTTTTTCATATTCTTTTTCCATATGTAATAATCTGTATTTTTGGCTATAAACTTAAACTTACTCTTACTTAAAACCCCAGAGCATTATATACATATTCTGAAAGCAGAGGTCTGGTAGAATAAGAAAAATAGTAGTTGCAATTTTTTTATGTTGTATGATATTTTTGCAAGTGTTTATCAAATGCATATTTTCAGGAAAAAATATAAATAAAAGTATTTTAGTGCAAACACAGACAATACAATACCATATGTTTTGGTAAAAAAAGATGGGGTTGCATCAAGAAAATAGTCAACATGTCAAGTCTTAAAATTTGTGTCTGTGATATTGCAAAAATCTATGGTACCCAAAAAACTCCATAGGCGATGCTTTAAACGCCTCTATTACTTTTCAGGTTAGAGATGACTGTGAGCTCTGTGCTAGTATTATTGCACCCACTCCAATGTTTGTGGCGAAAACTCAAATGTGTATAGGTTTTAGGTGTAGTGGTGGGGATTGCAGGCATAAGGGAGACAGGAAGGAGCAGGGGTGTTAGTGCAGTAGTAGTGAGCAGGGTGGATGCAGGGGCAGTGGTGCATCCAGAAGGAGCTGTCAGCTGTAACTCTGGATGCAGTCCTCTCTGCCAGCAGCAGATGTAGGGTGGAGTTTGGTTATGGATGCTGCCATGCTAGAGATTTTAGTGTCTGTGTAAACCTCAGCAGAAGTCAGAGGGTAGAGAGGTGGTGTGAGCTAATGGGGCCAAAAACTAGATGGTCTTGTCCCATTGCAACTCAGTCTCAGCAGCTGTGTGAACCACTTTGGATGTGCTTCTTGCTGGATATGACTGTTGTGAATGGCACTATTCTGTGCATTATCATTGCTATTGTGTTGCACTACATTGAAAAAAAATGGTGCAGGTATATTCTTTTATGCACTGCAGGTCAAAATGTATGGGATGCCTTAACATAACGTGCCTTAGTGTCCAAAAATGCAGCACTAATGCAATGGACAGTCTGAATGGGCCCTAATGCCCTGTACACGGTCGGACATTGATCGGACATTCCGACAAAAAAAATCCATGGATTTTTGCCAACTGATGTTGGCTCAAACTTGTCTTGCATACACACGGTCACACAAAGTTGTCGGAAAATCCGATCGTTCTAAACGTGGTGACGTAAATACACATACGTCGGGACTATTAACGGGGCAGTAGCCAATAGCTTTCGTCTCTTAATTTATTCTGAGCATGCATGGCACTTTGTGCGTCGGATTTGTGTACACACGATCGGAATTTCCGACGGATTTTGTTGTCGGAAAATTTTATAGGAAGCTCTCAAACTTTGTGTGTCGGAAATTCCGATGGAAAATGTGTGATGGAGCCCACACACGGTCGGAATTTCCGACAACAAGGTCCTATCATACATTTTCCGTCGGGAAAATCCGACCGTGTGTACAAGGCATAAGGCTTATGTCAAACTAGCAATCTTGCTGCTGGCAACAATTCCCCAGTGACAGGATTGTTAATGAGGGGAAAGAACATTAAAAAAAGCAATAACCTGCTTCTTTGACATCATTCCCTCAACTGGTGAAGAAAAATGTGAAGCCAGCAAAAGGCAACACTGTAGAAATAGCTGAGTAAGGTTTTTTTTTTTCAGCAATCATGTTTTTAGCAATTTGTCACCAGCAACAGAATCTCAAGTCTCCTAACCCACACTAACAAGATTGCTGAACAAAGCTCCTGCCTGCTGCTATGAAGCCACTCCCTCATTGGACAAAATGCTGCAGAATTCTGCTTACCAGCAAGAAAGCAGCATTGGAATGCTACCTCTCTGGTTCAGAAAGGAAAAGAGTGATGATGTAGGAGTAGCTGAGTGCTCTCTTAGGCTCGGATCACACAATTGCGTTTGCGTTTGAGTTTGATGCGGGTTTCCCTGCATCCAATTTGCATGTCAGGAGACTGACCGGCTCTCAATGGAGCCAGTTCACATAGATCTGGGACAGCTCCGGAGCAAATTGTACAGGAGTCCTGTGCGTCTTCTGGTCCATTTCAGGTCCGAATTCAGCCAAAAATTCTGACCAAAATCGGACCTAAACGGTGAACAGGGACACACCGGACCCCTACTGTGAGCTGCTCCGCAAGGCAGTGTGAACTCAGCCTCCATGATCTTGTCCCCAGCAAATTTCCACCTTGCTCCTTTGCTTGCTGGTGACGTCAGTGTGGTACTGATTGTGTCTGAAAACATGTTTCTGGTGTGTCAATACATTACTGACTGTGTATCTGTGGAAATGTTTGTGTCATAGTGGTTTTGAATCTCTTTTTTGCTAGTTGTATTATTTCAGGAATTCAGTTTTTTAGTACATTTGGGACAGCTCACACGGGGTGAGTTGGTATTGGCAACTTCCAAAGAAATGATGTGCTGGGGTGAAGGCGGCAAAAAATCTGTTCTTGACCACATTGCCAAATTCAGAACTCAAGCTTTCCCACTAGTATTCACATATAGCATGTCCCTCAAATTCTGAAATAACAGGAGGTTTAATTTAGATAAAAGATCTGCTTTAGTTAGAACTGACATTTATCGAAAAGTGCATGTTATTAATGATTAGAATCTTCACTAAAGTACTTTGATGATTAGTACTTACTTGCAAAGGTATTTGGATCCTTTCATACCATACTTCACATAAAAATGAATGCAAATGCATGTGCAGTATTGTGCATTTGAGTTTGTTTTTATGCATGCTGTGTAGCATTTATGTGCATTAATGTGTGTTGTGATGTGAACAAAGCACATAGAAAAGTATTGATTTCTATGTGCACTTGCAGTAGCTGGCATGTATCCAGTGCAAAAAAAAATTCAGGTAACAGAACATGGTGTGAATAGGCTCTTAGGCTACTTTCACATGGGTGTAAGAATTTTACTGATCTTATTACGCATGTTTTTTTCTAGTACAAAAGTTTCTAGATAATTAATAAATACTTGCGTAAAATTCTCTTTTTTTTATGTCCCCAGATGCAGATTTTAGGATTTTGTGTTATAGATCAGAACACAATGCATGTTTTCATACCTGTGTGAATTGAAAACAATGCAGCTGCGTTCAGATCCATAAACAAAAAATGCTGGTAAATGTGTTTTTTATGGCAGTGTGAATTACTGAATTACACTCTTTGAAGACTTAATTGTACCTATTTGTGCTTGATAGTTTCTAAGTTACCTCTAAGCTAATAACTTGTAAAGGCTTTTAAAGCATCGCCTATAGACAATTTTAGGTACAGCAGTTTGTTGTCATACCACAGGCATGAACAATTTTAAATCTTGACATGCCTGGTATCTATTTAATCTATGCAACATTATCTTTTATATTTTGCCAAAAATGTTATTAAATTGTGCTTATGTGCACTAAAATTCATTTAAACTAAAGGCAAAACTTTTTTTTTTCGTTTTGGATAGAGTGGAGAGAGACTAGGTTTTTATTGCTGTCTGTGCCTCTGTTGTCACCAAAACAGGAATAGAGCGGAAATCTATCAAATGGGACAATAATTCTGGTGACTCTGTTGACGACCTAGGACTCCCTCACTTTGGAGGGATTTCCTCTCACTTCCTTTTTTGGCTATAGGACAGGAAGTCAAGGGGAATCTCCCCAATGGGACACAGATGGCAAAAAATACTGACAGTGGCAAAAAAACTGACAGTGGTTACACATATCCCTTAAGTTGGCATACACTAGTAGATTTTTGAATAAACATTTATACGAAAAGTCTTGGTACACTTGGTGACCTAGGTCAAAATTAAATGTGCTTTTAGCACAAGATTTTGGAGTGAATGTATTTTCCTGAACAAAAACGGAAACTGAAATTTGTTTGAGAGAAACTGTGAGAAAAAAATCTCCATCATGCAACTTTGAATTATGTGTCACTGTGGTCAAAAACAAATGATAATTTATCTCCCGGCAATGATTAGAAAATTAAACAAATGTTCAGAAAACAAGTAATTTCAAACAAACGTATACTAGTATATTGTCAGCTTTACTCTATCCAAAATGAAAAAAAAGTTTTGCCTTTCAAGTAGACTTGTAATTTGTACTAGCTTCTATCTCCAATAATGTAATCTATTGATTTCAATATAAGTATATATTTAGTGTTATACAAATCAAAGGTTCTGTAAAAGAGCAGACAACAAGAGCAAATATCAAACATTTTTACATGGTTGGGAGTACCAGACAATAAATCCCCTATTTCCTTGCATTTACCACTAATAGGACTTCTGTTTAGAATGGGCAGGATAATTAAATTATAAAAATGTCTGTAAAGTCCAATTTCCTAATCTTTTCTCACATGTTTTCCTGATGGAATTGTGTCTTTCCTTCCTCTCTTCTACCAGATTGCCTTTCGGAACAAAGGTTGTCCCTTTTTTAGTTTCAGGCATTGTCTTGCGCGTTCTGGTACGGAATGTTTGAATCCCCGTTACTCGCGTGGGTTTGTTTTCACTTGATGAGATTTTCAAGTGTCCTAGTAAGAACAGAAGTATGTGCTTCGTTTTCTGCTATACAAAGAAGTTCAAGCAAAAAATGCAGATTAGTGTCAAGGCCATTGAAAGGTTTAGCTTTTCTATCGGAAATCTGGACTACAGTGGAACATGGAACAAAGGATGGGGAGAGGTTAGAGCGGGATGTGTAAAATGGGCAAAATAACTCAGTAATGCAGGGTTCTAAAAACTGATTTTTTTTCAGGAACATTAGAGAGGAGCTCCACCTTTAAAAAAAATATTAAAAGCCAGCAGCTACAAATACTGCAGCTGCTGACTTTTAATAAATGGACACTTACCTGTCCCAGGGTCCAGCGATGTCGGCAGCCGAAGCCGATCAATCGCTCGGCTCTCAGTTGCCCCCGCCGCCATCCTTGGTCAGGGAATTGGGAAGTGAAGCGCTGCGGCTTCACTGTCCGGTTCCCTACTGCGCATGCGCGAGTCGCGCTGCGCCTCTGCACTGGTCCCCGTTGTGTGCTGGGAACTGTGTGTTTCCCGGCACACAACGGGGGGGGGGGGGGGCGTCATTCTGCGGATATTTTGCGGCTGTCTAAGCCCGGAAGTGGCTGCAGATACCTGTATTAGACAGGTATGTGCACCCCCTCCCCCCTGAAAGGTGCCAATTGTGGCACCGGAGGGGGGGGGGGAATCCGATGAGCGGAAGTTCCACTTTAGGGTGGAACTCCGCTTTAAGAGTAAATTCAGAAAAAAGTTTTGCAGCGGTAAAGGGTTAAAAGTGCCAGGAAGTGAAAAGGAATCTAACCCAAACAGAAATAAAACACCTGCAGAGGTTCCAGTTCTTCTTTATACTACGACGGATTATATTATACCATGAAGGACTATACTATTATATTAATATTACTATTATTATATTTGTTATAGGAGTGTGTATATGGGAGTGTATGATATTATTTATTTATTTTTATGGTTGAACTAGCTGGACTTGTGTCTTTTTTCAACCTGACTAACTATGTAACTATAGCTGATAGCGCTACACTTTTAAATTTTTTTGTTGCTATTGTTACCCTGAGTTTACGGGTGTGTTGGCTGCTGCTCTAGTGCTCTCCCTGTTTTCAGCGCAGTGCTGTACTTACCCCTTTTTAACAGCTCTCAAAAAAACTCAACACACAACCATTAATGTCTAAACCGCTGGCAACAAAAGTGAGTACACCCCTAAGTGAAAATGTCCAAATTGGGCCCAATTAGTCATTTTCCCTTCCCGGTGTCATGTGACTCATTAGTGTTACAAGGTCTCAGGTGTGAGTGTGGATCAATTGTGTTAAATTTGGTGTTATCACTCTCACTCTCTCATACTGGTCACTGGAAGTTCAACATGGCACCTCATGGCAAAGAACACTCTGAGGATCTGAAAAAAAGAATTGTTGCTCTACATAAAGATGGCATAGGACAGTGATGGGGAACCTTGGCACCCCAGATGTTTTGGAACTACATTTCCCATGATGCTCAACTACACTGCAGAATGCATGAGCATCATGCGAAATGTAGTTCCAAAACATCTGGGGTGCCAAGGTTCGCCATCACTGGCCTAGGCTATAGGAAGATTGCCAAGACCCTGAAACTGAGCTGCAGCATGGTGGTCTTGTGCTTGTGTCCTCAACCAAACTGTTTTACATCAAATTGCTGGTGTCATAACTAACATCTGCAGCACCATGGTAGTTGCAGATCAAACAGAAGCAGCATCCTTGGCTGTAAAGATAGGAGGGTTTAATTAAGGCTGTCAGCAGATCAGCCTCTACAAATTCACCAGTGCCTAAAAATGGAGAGCAACTCAGCATGTGTAGTGTATTACTGGATTTTATACAGTATAGGTACTTATTTTCAATGTTTTACATATAGCTATACCTGCAAAAGAGGCAGCAGAAAGTGATCTAGTGGGACCTAATTTCCCTACTAAAGTTCCACTTTGACTATAGTGTCAGATGTGAGGGTAATGGCCTAAGGGTTAGGCTAAAGTGATTCCTAAGATACATAACTGGTAAATATCGGTATTTAAGGGGAAAATGGATGGGGAGAGGGGGTGATAAGTAGGGAATGGGGAAAAAGGGAAGGTAGGAGAGAGATCGTCTCTGCCCTTGTTTAGGGGTGGGAGGCCCTTTGCCCACAGAGTGAGAAAAGGGTACAGGTAAAGGGTCTTTCATATATAGTCAACTGATTATTGTGTAGCTCCAACTGGATTCTGTTCTATCAAAGCTGTGTATCTGTCTGTGATTTGGAAATGATTCCAGCATGCCCAAATGTGTGATAATTTGGCTGTGGAATCACTAGCATTATGGATCAAATCTTCCATCTCCATGATTTTACAGATGCATTTAAGATATTCAGAAATATTTGGGGTTTTTATTATTATTTTTTTATAAATATTTTGTGTGCATGTGCCATTCCAAGGCTAGGCGGTCTCTGGAAAGCCTGTACACGCTCGGCCATTTTCGGAAGGCTGGCGCATGCGCAGTGACATAATGGTGCTAGGCGGCAGCATTTGTCCCAGGGCGACAAAGCACTCGTCTCAGCGGTGGCATGCGCCAGTCTCCACATCACGGCTGCATCGGCCAGGTAAGACCAGACCCCCTCCGCAGCCTCTGTCTGGCTCCTCTCCTGTACCATGTCTGACCAACCACATGTCCTGAGATTAAAATATATAGAGGGGGTGGGAAGGGGACAATGGCACAGAGTCTATAGCAAATGTTCTATAGCAAATTAAAATGCTGATTGGGAAGCTAATAGTTACGGGATCTTTTTGATGTTAATTTTTATAGGTCATGGATATTCAAAAAATTTTCCTCACCAAGGTTTCAGCAGCAGAATCATCACCATCAGTGCAGTATCAGCAGGAAGAATCCCTTACCTCTGAACAAATTATCGATTTTGATGATGATTCCTTAGATGCTGAGGAAGGTTCAAGGTCATCATGTCTAGGAAGCCGTGAAGAACTGCCAGAAAGAGCAGGGAGTAGCTCTGTAAATCTGAGTTTAGAATGTGAGGCTACTGATTTAGGGGATGTTGAAAAGGGGCCAGTACAGCCTAAACTAGCACAATATCTTTATGAATATTTTGGCACACAAAAACGTTCATTTTACTTTCATTGGTTAGAAAAATACAGCTGGTTGGAGTATTCAATACAAAAAAATGCCTCATTCTGTTTTACCTGCAGAAATTTTGGTACAAAACAAGGTCGGTCACACTTATGCCCCGTACATACGGTCGGATTTTCCGATGGAAAATGTCCGATCGGAGCGTGTTATCGGAAATTCCGACCGTGTGTTGGCTCCATTGGACATTTTCCATCGGATTTTTCGACACACAAAGTTTGAGAGCAGGCTATAAAATTTTCCAACGACAAAATCCGATCGCGTCAATTCCAACCGTGTGTGGCCTGTTCCGACGCACAAAGTGCCACACATGCTCAGAGGAAATTCCGACACGGAACAGCTCGGTCTGGTAAACTTAGCGTTCACAATGGATACAGCACTTTAGTCATGCTGCAATGTTAAAAATGGTTTATTACAGCGCACTCTCTTCTTTATAATGTGAGAAGAATGAAGTAGTTTTGCTGCTCATATTCACACAGACTTCTCACAAACTTCTTTCTTTACTATTTATCGGGATTCCCTCAATATATTTTGATTTGTCACATCTGACAACATTATTTTGGTGTTGTATTTTTTTTTTTTTGGTTTTAAGGCAGATTAGTTATTTTTGGTTTGTATATTTTTCAAGGCTGATCTTTGTTTTATTGGATTTTTATTTGGACTCTAGAATATTTTTGTGTGTGTTTTTTGTGTCAAGTTACCACAACACCATTGATATGTTGTTATATTTAATCTGTAGGAGATTGTTTGGTGTTGTTGTCCCTTGTTGATTTCACATTGTATTTTAGAAATGTACCTGAATCGTCACCAACAAACTGTCCTTTTTGAATGAAAACACACATAGGAGAGTATAATTTTCCAAAAAAAAACATTTATTAAGGGCTCACAACTAAACAAAGAGAGAGGCAACGCTGGAGAAACTGCAGAAATGGGTGAAGCCTTGGACCCCCAGGGCACACATCAACTATTTTGAAGCAAAATTGGTGGCCTGTGGAGTCCATATCTAAGGGAGTGCAGTCTGGTCCAGAAGTCCCAGAGATCCTGAAAGCAGCAGATGACATCTGTGTCCCCAGACTGTGGTCATACGAGAGACTGCAGCTTTTGTCAGACCAGACTGAACCCAAGGCCATCACTCTCTGGTCTTCCTTCCACGCGGTGGCTCTGGTGGAGGAGTTGTGGCAGCAGGAGGAAGAGGAGGAGGAGGATGGTCCAACTCAATTACGTCGGTCTTGGGTGTGATTTCGCCACTCACCCCCTTAGTTAGGACTTTATAAATAAGTTGCTCACACAGGAGGTGTTGACCCTCCTGCATGCCCTGCAGTTTTGTGGCAGCCATGCAGGCAAAGGCCTCTTCAGGAGTGGGTAAGGCTCGGAGGGACGCCGAAGCCTCCTGAATTAGCCTGAGTGCTTAATCCTGCATGTGAGTTGCCTTCCTCGCTCTTTTGTATGGAAGGCGGAGGGGAGGAACCTGCGATTCAGTCAGGCTGCGACCAGTCCCAGGCTTCTCTTGGCTGACACTTAGCTCCGCCTCCTTCTGGCTGCAACTTAGCCCCGCCTCCTCCTGGCTGCGGTCTGGCTCCTCCTGGCTGAGGTCTTCCTGTGTATGAAGAAGGGACATAGTTTTAATATTTTTTTCATCAATCACACACAATTTTCATCTCCTCACTGTTGCAAATTGAATGTTAACAAATATAACAGATAATCATTCTGAGCCCAGCATTTTTCATTCTTGTCCCAATTTTGGGTGCCCACTACTGTCTATTGATATGTAAAACACTTTTTTCAATCAGCAATTAGTGATCAATAATAACATCTAATAAACATCATTTATTTATTGACCAGAAATCTGTAGAAGAATTCTATACCTGACTCCAGCTGGGCTCCTCCACTTCTTCCTGGCTGGAAGGCCCAGGTTGGACATCAGAAGCCTCAGCTGGGGTGGAAGGAAGAGTGGAAGCAAGAGTAGAGAGGGATTCCCTGACTTCAGTGTGGTCTGACAGAAATCGCAGTCTCTCATAGTACCACAGCTTTTAAATAGGGGATGGATGCTGTGGGGACCACCGGCTTCACCAACTCGAGCAGTTTCTCCTGCGCTGCCTGCCTCTTTTGTTTATTATTGTATTGGGGGTGTCTGACCTGCCACAGACAGGGCAGCTGCCTGTATTTGTCTATGAACAGGTGGAGGAAATTGTGGTCGTTGAACCCATCCATTTTCTCTGCAAGACACAACACAAAACAAACGCTAATGTCAGGCCAAACTCTCCGAATCTTGTTACAATATAGGCTTACATTTCGAAGCAGTATAGGCCCAAGTTTAGATCTTACCTTCGTTATCACGATCGGCGCCTCCGATGCTCCTTCCTCCGCTCACAGATCATACGTAATACGCACGCGTGTTACGCTTTATTCACACTGCGCATGCGTGTAACTCCGCCCGCCCCTGATGTTCTTTCTAGTCTATTCCCCGCCCCTTTTTGTTCTGTGCAGTGGGGGAAGAGCACATGGCGGAGACACAGCAGGTGCATGCTAATTACAGGAACGAGGAGGAGGAGGAAGAAAGCCCGGAGTCTAAAACGTCCCGATCCAGAAGGAGATTTAATGCCTCAAATATGTCCTTTGTGGAGATGTTGGAGATGGTCGACATCTTGAAGGGGGCCGACTATGATGGGAAGTATGGACCTTACCCCAACCCCAATGTCAGAAAGGCCAAGATCATGGCGAAAGTGGTCAAGAGTCTGCACCGGAATTTCGGGGTACGACGATCGAAAGATCAGCTCAGGAAGCAGTGGTCAGACCTCAAATTACGAGAACATGAGCAGTACAGAAAGATGCGGAGAGTGCTGCAAAAAAGTAAGTAGTTGTGCTGTGTTCCTATTCTTTTTCTGTTTATTACGTTCGTGCTGCTCCATGTGCTTTTCTTAAAAGTGTCCATTTTAAAATGGCAACTTTCATGTTCATGGGCACATTATTCGTTCGTATCAAACATTTGTCTTTCGACCTAGAAAACACCCTTGTTTTGGCCATATGCATTTTGCCACATTTTGGCTTTGTTACTAGAATGAAATGCAAAGGACACTCAGCAGCTGTTTTCACATCTGGACACTGGAGCACTAGTGTGGGACACAAGAACACCATTTTTATTAGGGGGCCACACAGGTGCTCCAGTGTATACTATAGGTGGGGTCTCCATCTGTGAAGCTTGTACCAAACAGGTAAAGTATTGAGGCTTGACAAAGGACACTGAAAATGCTACACCTTGGAACTCTACCAAAATAGACAATTGTACCCCACTTCCAAGTAATGTTTCATATTTACAGTTCTGCCATCAAATATCTGTGTGCTAAGTATACCATTTTTGGTTTACATAGGGGAGAAAAGACTCGGAGGACACCCCTCATCTGAGGAGACCACAGATCCCCCACCTCTGGAAGAAGGGGAAATCCCCCAACACAAGAAGAGCAGGAGGAGGAAGACGTGGTGGACCTAGTCACCACAACAGGTGAGTGTCTGCGACCACAGGCTCAGGTAAGAGATGGATGCCGACATATTTTTTATACCTGTTTTTGTTTGTTTTCTCTCTTTTTAGGTGATCGTGAAAGTGCACAGATCCTGATCGGGGAGATCATGGGGTATAATTTAGTTTTGGAAAAACTCAAGAAAAACATTAATGATGTTATTCAAAAAAATAAGAACATCATTGATGTTTTGGGGCGAGTTTAAAACCCCTCCAAATCCCCTTTTTTTTGTGAGCTACAAAGTTCAAAATGTTTTAGCGATTTTTAGAAAAGCCAAATTTTGAAGAGGCACACAGTGTGTTAACATGTGCTATCTGCCATCACGGGAGATCAATGGACGCGTTTTGGGGGTGCAACCCCTTCCTCAATAATAAAGTAGCTAAGAGGAAGGGGATTCTCCCCCAAAACACGTCCCTTGATCCCCCGTGATGGCAGCTAGCACATGTTGACACTGGGAAATTTGTGTGCATCTTCCAAATTTGGCTTTTCCTGGGGTGACTTCACCCCATCTGAACGCAATATCAAACACAGTTCCTAAATACTCATGTCTGATATTGCCTTCAAGTTCTACCTAATGTGAACTTTGTAAGTTCAAGATTTGTGTCTTTCTTGTTGGTTTTACACATGCCTGTTTTATCTTAAATGGACATTTCTATTTTTGAGAATGACACCCCAAAGATTGTTATACAACAAACATGTTGGTTTGTTTTAAAAACCTTTTCTAAATGCACATGTGATTGTGCAGGTATTAAAATGATTGTTAATCAAGAATGTGTGGATTATTGTCTCAACGCTACAACACTTTTGTGGTGATGTAATTGCAGCTTTCAGTGAAAATGGGGGTTATTTCCTAAGGGCAAATCCTCTTTGCACTACAAGTGCAGTTTCAGTGCAGTTTCAAGTGCCCTTGTAGTGCAAAGTGTCTTTGCCTTTAGCAAATAACACCCAACAGTGCTTTGTATAAGGTTACACAATCACGTCATTTGCAGGACTCCCCACATTTCTGTCAGGGTCAGCTAAAACAAACACAAGCAGTAAATGTCACCAAAGATTTGCTTTTTTTGGATTTTATTTTATCAAGGCTTCACAAATGGTCTGGCATATTGATGGCCCCCCTACCCACAAAGAACTCAAGGTATCGTAACCGGACATCACGGGCACTCAGGGAGGGCAAGCCAGGACGGCCACTTTCAAGCGCCGTTAGGGTTGTTTCATTTATCATTCCAGCCTCAGGCCCAACTGAGCCAGCATAGTTGGCAGAATGTTGGCATAAAAAGTTATGTAGAACACGGCAAGCCAGGATTATATGATTAAGTTTATACTCCGCCATATGGATGGGTGTCAGAAATAGGCGGAACCGGCTGGCCATGATTCCAAACGTGTTCTCCACCACTCTTCTGGCTCTGGCCAGCCGGTAATTAAAAACCCTATGTTCCGGGGTGAGGGTCCTCATCGGGAATGGCTGCAAAAGATGGTCCCCCAGCGCAAAGGCTTCATCCGCAACAAAGACAAATGGGAGTCCTTCCACATTCTCTTCTGGAGGTGGCAAGTCCAAGCTGCCATTCTGGAGACGCCTGTAAAACTTCGTCTGGGTGATGACTCCACCATCGGACATCCGGCCATTCTTCCCCACGTCCACATACAAGAAGTCGTATTTAGCCGACACCACCGCCAACATCACAATACTATTGAACCCTTTGTAATTATAATAGTACGACCCCGAGTTGGGTGGTGGGACGATGTGGACGTGTTTCCCATCAATTGCACCAGTTAGGAAAGTCCCACCGCTGGGCAAAGTGGGAGGCCACAGTCTGCCATTCCTGTGGCGTGGAAGGAAACTGTTGAGGAAAACCAAAAAAAATTTGTATTTTGGCACATAAACATGGAAATCAGATTAGACACAAACATTCTTGGCCAACATCCAGATAAAACATTTATTAAGGGGAATTTTACAACACCAAAGTATAAGGTACACCTATCATATTCCCCCTCCCCCCTCTCATGGGCCATTTCTAACATTATAGGGGGGGGGGATCTTGGTCAGGTAACCCTCTTCACTTCATTGAGAGATGAATGCCTAAATACAGGGTATTACTTTGAACAGCCCCTCCTTAGTTACACTATTGGCAGCCCACTGGACAGGTAAGAAGTGTCATAATACAAAGATATAAATACACATTGTACACATTTGAGCACATTTGGACATTTTGCTATTACCTATCAAGATGATAATAGGATACAAAAACTTTAAACAGTACCATTTGCAAGTATACAGGCAGGCCCTACTACATGCTTTGGGGAATTCATCCATAAATCACACCACTAAAGAGATGGGTATAGTGTGTATGGGTTTGGCCAAGTCAGCAGATAGAGGATTGAGGATAGATAGATAATTGGTATCAGCTGACTTAGCAGTTGGGGGGAGGGAGGGTTAATAAAAATGATTTGGGGACACTACAAAAAATTCCTCTGGCACTTTGCCTGAATTTAAAGCACAAATCACATGTAAAAACATTTTAGGGGGTGTTTGGGGTAAAGCACTACAATGGAGCTGATAGAATACATTGTTAAGTGACTACATGAGGTGAATATAGGGGCAGAAGAGCATGCTGGGGATGTTAGTGAAGGCAAATATGTATGAAGGACAAAAAATAATGACATAAAAATCCAGCATGCATGAGAACAAAGGGGACATTCACAGCATATTCCAATCATAGTAATTAGGGAATGAGGAAAGAAATACAATATATTAGCAAACATTCAATACAATAAAATGTGATATTAAAGGATAAAAATCTTACCTTCATATACTCCTTCTGTAGGACCTGGATGATGCCAGAACAGGTCTCTGGGATAATGATCCCCAGAGCCTGGGGGGAGATGCCTGTTGAGAACTTCAAGTCCTGCAGGCTTCTCCCTGTCGCCAAGTACCGCAGGGTAGCGACGAGCCTCTGCTCCGGAGTGATGGCTTGCCTCATGCAGGTATCCTGCCTGCTGATATAGGGGGTCAGCGAAGCCAACAAACAATGAAATAAGGGGTCCGTCATCCTGAGAAAGTTCCTGAAATCATCAGGATTATTCTCACGGATCTTACGGAGCAAAGCCATATGAGAGAACTGGTCACGCTGTAGCAACCAATTCTTGGTCCATGAACTCCTCCCCACCCTGTTCATGGACTGGACTTGTGTCAAGGTCAGGACCCCAACACCAAGCCCCCCGCATAGCATGAACTCTACGAGGAGTACGTATACGCAACATGGCTAGAAAACAGTCGGCTGTTCAGAACGAAGTAACAGAACGCACTGAAGAACAGCAAGGCCTGTGAAGAGCGACCTGAAAAACAGTAACGAACTAACAAGAACACAATGACTTGCACACACTGAAGAGCAGATACAAACCCACAAGCACACACTGAACCGCAGAAAACGATCTGAAAGCCACGAGTCTGAAAAAGCGCAAATCGTCTCTCACTAAACTTTTACTAACACGAGATTAGCAAAAGGAGCCCAAAGGGTGCCGCGCTTGGTTCTGAACTGGCCTTTTCTAGTCTCGTCGTACGTGGCTGATGTCACCGCGTTGTTGGCGATCGGAAATTCCGACAACTTTGTGTGTGTACCGTGTGTGCACAAAACAAGTTTGAGCCAACATCCGCCGGAAAAAATCCTAGGATTTTGTTGTCGGAATGTCCGATCAATGTCCGACCGTGTGTACGGGGCATTAGATTCACTTATGTGCAAAAGTGGATACAAAAACTGGAAAAGAGCTCTAGATTCATTTAAGGAGCACGAAAAATCTTCAGCTCATAAGTCTGGTATGCTGGCATGGTCTGCACCTGATATTCCATTATTTTGTTTGTGCCTTTTTTAATACCCTCCTTATTGACTCTCTTAGGCAGCCAACTATTACCACCGCAGTCCACTCAGGCTGTGTCCATCCAGCCCACCAAGCAGCTCGCATCCCTCCCCTCCCTCCTTTCTATCCCCCTTTTTTCCCCATATCTGTTGGATTTGCAAGCAATTAATCGGTCTTATTTAGGATTTGGGGGCCCTCATTCCCCAACCTTCAAATTCAACTTACACTTACCTAAATGACTGCTTGCCAACTCAATGCGTCTGGACGGTGTCTGACGTTGTTTTGTTTTGTATTGTTTTATGTTTTGTCCTGTTTGTTTAATTGGCTCACAATAATTGTTTCAAGGTCCAATCCTGGACTTGATTAGTAGTTTTTTTGATACTACATTTTAACTATTCACTCCTCAATTTTTGATATTTGTAAAGCTACATATTTAATAAATTCTTGTTTATACTTTTGAACCATTTTGAATTTTCTGGTCTGATCAATACTTGTTGCTAAAGTAACCCCTTACTCAGCTCCTCTACACCGGTTACCCCCTTTTCTTTTTCATGTATGCATATGGTTACAGCAACAGACACCGATTAAGTGTATGATCTAGCTGGTCATGTTACTTACTCGACCACCACCAGGTGTTGCCTGCTCCTCCCCCTCCCCTTCCCCTACCCCATCCCTTATTTTATAACACGTTTATTGTGATCCCTTATGGTCACTTCCAGCAAGCACACCAATACATAAACTTAAAGTAGTATCTTTAATTTGTCCCCAGTGTGAGCTTTAGGGGAATGGCCTTTATGTTGGGGAAGGACATCGACCTTGAGATTAGGACCACATTCCAGAGTTACACCCCCCAAGCCTTTAATCAGGATCACAAAATCAGGAACAAATTTAAAGAGCTTAAAAAACTCCTGATTAGGCATCTTAACAGAAAATGGGACGTGTCCTCTCTGGAAACATATATCTCACATAGAATAGTACCAAGAGGATTACGTGATAGGACTATACCAGCTGAACATTTTACATACAGAAAGTTTCCTACCCAAGTGGAAAGAACTTTGTATTAATCACGGCTTAGCCGTGATGAGGCTAATTGTTGAGGAGGAAAAAGCTCAATTGATAACAATACAGGTCCAAATAGAGGAAAGTGCTCGAGGCTTAGAGGCATTAAAACATTTAGAGGAATTTACTAAACAAAATTATATTTTGAAAAAAGAAATTGAAAAGACACAACGAAACCTTAAAATAACAAAACAAAGCAAATTCAAATGTGACATAGCTGACTTTGAAAGAGACAAGGTGTTTGACCTGACCATCCGACGAGGACGGAGCAAATCACGGGGGGGGGGGCAACGTCAACAGTCGAGACAATGTCGAAATAAATCACATAGTGACTCAGACGACGAGACGACTAAGGCAGTCATTTTTTTAGATCAAGAGGGGGTGGAGCCAGTAACTACGCAAGCCCCACCTCCAAAAACAAAGACCAAAACTGGACCTCAAAACAAGAAACAACCAAAATCGACCAGTGAACGAACGTACACGAGGAGCCAAAAGAGACACTGACTGTGCCACTCTATGTGCGGCCTTCAGAGACCTGATGACCTGAAGGTGGTAAATCTATCCAACCTTGACCTTAATCCGGACCACGTTAACCTCCTTAAAAAGGGTATGTCCTTCTCCCCGACAGCAGAAATGGAAGAGTTCACTGTGTATAAGGACATTGTACTCTTCCTAAGGAAGCTCTTTCTACGTTCCCTGCACGAAGAGAAAGGTGAAGTGCCAATAGCCACTATCACTTTGGACGTGGATGACCAAAAGGCCCTATACATACTGAACTCATTATTAGAGGAAAATTTAGGACCTAGCGAGGAACCCTCAATTTCGACAAGACGGCAGGTCGATTTAAAAATTAAATCTCAAAAAATGCCCCCATTATCTAAAAATAGGTGGCTAAACCTCTTTTTGGAGATGGTTCAATCTGATCAGTAAAAAATCAACTGGTCTAAAAAGACCACTGACAATTTAACCTCCGGTGAAAGAAATGCCCTCAATGACCTTAAAAAAAAGAAAAACATAGTAGTAAAAAATAGTGACAAAGGGGGCAATGTGGTCTTGCTAAATGAACAACACTATGAGAGAATAGCAAAATGATTGCTGTCCGATGAGAGTACTTATTGTCAACTTAACTACAATCCTTTCCCTGCAGTGATTCAGGAATTAAATCAGACTTACATTTGCCAAGGACGAGGGACTGCTAACCATTTGTGAATTTCAACATCTTTCCATTCGGGAGTTCAATGTACCCACCTTCTATATAATTCCTAAGTTACATAAAAATTTAATAAATCCACCCGGAAGACCTATTGTCTCCGCCTGTCAAGGCCCTTTTGAAAAAATTGGTAGGTACTTGGACTCCCTTTTGAAGGACATGGTTGGCAGTCTAGAATCCTTTGTACAGGACACTCGACATGTCTTAGCAAAGTTCTCAGAGCTTAAGGATCTAGATCAACTTGGTGAAATTTGGCTCATTGGTATCGATGTTGAGTCACTGTATACCTCGATACCCCACTCTTGTGGAATAAAAGCTGTTGAGACTTTTCTGAACACTACATACCCAGAATCAGGACCACAAAACGAATATCCTGATGGACTTATTGGAATTTATGCAATTCAACAATTTTTTCCAGTTCTTAACCACCTATTACAAACAAATTTGGGGCACCACCATGGGGGTGGCATGGGCGCCATCCTATGCTTGCCTCCATTTGGGTCTGTGGGAGGAGGAGGTTGTTTTCTTTTTGTTGATGTACCGTGACCACATTCACACGTGGTTGCGGTACATTGATGATGTCTTCATGATTTGAAGGGGTACACAAACTGAGCTGTTACATGAGCCAACTCATGAGTCAACTCGGACCCAACTCTAATACCAATGATCCAATATGAATAATAACCACTTTTGGATCACAGTGGAACACCGTCCGATCAATTTTAGAGAAACATTGGGGTGTTTTGACCAACTCACCTGGGTTGGCCAAGATTGTGGGCAGTTCCCCTAAGTTGGTGACACGTCGTGCCAAAAACTTGGGTGACATGCTGATCCAATCAGAATTCATCCGTAAAGAAGACAACTCATGGCTATCCAACTATCCACAGTCACTAGGTATGTTCCCTTGTAATAAATGCCAGATCTGTCGATTGGTGCATAGGACTTCAACTTTCACGGATGCACATGGAAGGGAAACATGTGAAATACGGGATTTAATTAATTGTTCCACTTCACGTGTAGTCTACATGATAACATGCCCATGCCCTAAAATATACGTGGGCAAAACAAAAAGACAGTTAAGGATCCGCATAGGTGAACATTTGCGTGAAATTAATGATAAAAGCAAAATTCCAGAAAAGCCCCTCGCCAAACACTTCGCCTAATACCACGGAGGAAGCTCCCACGGTATGAAAGTGAAGAGCATTTATGCCCTAAAACTACCCTCTAGACGTGGTGACTTTGATCGTATACTCCTGCAGAAAGAAAAGAGGTGGGTGTATCCATTAACCACTTGCTTACTAGGCACTTAAACCCCCCTCCTATCCAGACCAATTTTCAGCTTTCAGTGCTCTCACACTTTGAATGACAATTACTCAGTCATGCAACACTGTACCCAAATGATTTTTTTGTCCTTTTTTTCATACAAATAGGGCTTTATTTTGGTGGTATTTGATCACCTCTGGGTTTTTTATTTTTTGTGCTATAAATTAAAAAAGACTGAAAATTTTGAAAAAAAAAACATAATTTCTGTGATAAAATTTTGCAAATTCGTAATTTTTCTTCATAAATTTTGGCCACAATTTATACTGCTACATATCTTTGGTAAAAATAACCAAAAATTTGTGGAAATTATTTGGGCTGTGTGAAAGTTTTAGAGTCTACAAGCTATGGTGCAAATCATAAAAAAATTATCACATCTGATGTACTGAGGCCTATCTCATTTCCTGAGACCCTAACAAGCCAGGAAAGTACAAATGCCCCCCAAATAACCCCTTTTTGGAAAGTAGACATTTCAATGTATTTAGTTAGAGGCATGGTGAGTTATTTGAAGTTGTATTTTTTCCCACAATTCTTTGCAAAATTGAGATTTTTTTTTCCCCACAAAATTGTCATTGTAATAGCTTATTTTTCTCACATGGCATGTGTATACCACAAATGACACCCCAAAATACATTCTGCTACACCTCCTGAGTATTACGATACCACATGTGTGGGACTTTTTCACTGCCTGGCCACATACAGAGGCCCAACATGCATGGAGCACCATCCGGTGTTCTAGGAGCATAAATTACACATCACATTTCTCAACTACCTATTACACTTTTGAAGGCTCTGGAGCACCGGGACAATGGAAACACCCACAAAATGACCCCATTTTGGAAAGCTAACACCCCATTGTATAATCTATGAGGCATAATGAGTCTTTTGAATGGTTTATTTTTTTCCAGAAGTTTTTGGAAAATGTGGAAAAAAATGAAAACGCATTTTTTTTACACAAAGTTGTCCGTTTATAAGATAATTCCAACACATAGCATTTAGATAGCAAAAATGACACCCCAAAATACATTCTGCTAATCCTCCTGAGTATTACGATACCACATATGTGGGACTTTTTCACTGCCTGGCCACATACAGAGGCCCAACATGCATGGAGCACCATCAGGTGTTCTAGGAGCATAAATTACACATCACATTTCTCAACCACCTATTACAATTTTGAAGGCCCTGGAGCACCGGGACAATGGAAACACCCACAAAATGACCCCATTTTGGAAAGCTAACACCCCAATGTATAATCTATGAGGCATGATGAGTCTTTTGAACAGTTCATTTTTTTCCATAAGTTTTTGAAAAATGTAGAAAAAAAATGAAAACGCATTTTTTTTACACAAAGTTGTCATTTTATAAGATATTTCCAACACATAGCATTTGGATAGCAAAAATGACACCCCAAAATACATTCTGCTACTCCTCCTGAGTATGGCGATACCACATGTGTGAAACTTCTACACAGCCTGGCCACATACAGAGATCCAACATGCAAGGAACACCGTCAGGTGTTCCAGGGACAAATAGCATGCACATACCAAGAATTACACCGCAAAATACATTATGCTGAGCAAAGCGTAAACAAAAAAGATTACCTGTGGTTGTAGTAGCGCAGTTGTACACAGGTGGATAGCACTGGTCCAGGCAGCAGGCAGGGACTTGGTCAGCAGCGGCGAACACAATTGTCCAGGCAGCAGGCAGGGTTACTGTCCATATAAAGTCCAGGGTCAGTGCAGGCAGAGATATTGTCCGCAGTGCCAAAAATATTGGTCCTGGTAGTAGGCAGGTCCATGTGGTGTGGTCAGTGCGACAGGCAGAGGCATGATGGCAGTAAGTCCTACAGGCAGAAGTAGGGCCTCGTTCAGGACAAAATGGGGACAGGGGTAGAGGCTTCTCCCACCCAAATCTCTTTAAAGCCTCCGAGTCTCCAGACCCTAATCTAGGATTGAGAAAACAAAAAAAATAGTTTTCTTCATCCAGAAAAACAATTCTGGAGCCCCTCACATATGTGAGACCCCTGTGTTGAATCCCACTAGTCCAGTATTAGGGTACAAGATCTGTCCAAGAGGCAGGCAAATATCATGGTCAAACAGTCCAAGGTCAGTTCCAGATCAGGCAGATGTATGTACAGAATCGTTAGGCAGAAGCATGGTCGAATAACAGTCCAGGGTCAGTTCCAGATCAGGAAGAGGTATGTGCAGAATCGTTAGGCAGAAGCATGGTCGAATAACAGTCCAGGGTCAGTTCCAGATCAGGCAGAGGTATGTACAGAATCGTTAGGCAGAAGCGTGGTCAAATAACAAGCCAGGGTCAGTTACAGAGGAGGCAGTGGCATAAGGGGTGTGAGGGTAAATTGCAGGAACGGAGGCTTACGTTTACCATACTTCACTAATAATTTAGTGAAGTATGGTAACGACGAAAACATTCACCTACGCAGAGGCCTGGTTCAGAAGGACATTGTGCACAATAAGATGTGTCTCTTCTGAATCCAGCTCTGGTACACACCTTACATTTTTTTTGCCGTCGTTGGCCTGTTGGTTTGGGAGGGATCTTATCGGGAAAGTGGCGCTCGGAGAGTCGACTTAGAACATCTGATCGGATATTTTCTGGGGGGCCGTTCGGGAATGTAAGGGCAGTGAAAACTTCCTCCTGGTAGCCAAGGAAGCGTTTGGGGTTTTGGGTGGAGTTACGATAAATGACATATGAATTGTAGATGGCCAAATGAAAAAAATAAATTGCGACTTTCTTATACCAATGGTATGTTCGTCTTGTAGCAAGGTACGGTTCCAGCATCTGGTCATTCAAGTCGACTCCCCCCATAAACAAATTATAATCAAAGATGCATTTAGGTTTCTGTATGGGGCCATTTCTTCTGGGGATTTCCATGAAGGTATCATCGTGGATTGAAGACAACATGTACACATCTCTTTTGTCTCTCCACTTCACTGCCAAAATCTCGTTGTTTCGTAGACTCGCCGTTTCTCCTTTTCGCAATTTTTTATTGACCAGACTTTGAGGAAAGCCCTTCCGGTTCTTTTTAATGGTACCACATGCAGGCGTCTTCTTCCGATGCAGGTTGTGGAACAGGGGCAGAGATGTGTAGAAGTTATCTACGTACAGGTGGTAGCCTTTCTCCAGTAGGGGGTATGTGAGGTTCCAAACAATTTTCCCGCTTGATCCCAAGTAGTCTGGGCAATTAGGGGGTTGCAGCTGGGTGTCCTTCCCTTCGTACACTTTGAAGGCATACAAGTAACCTGTGACTCGGTCACATAATTTGTATACCTTCACCCCATAGCGGGCCCTTTTACTGGGAATATATTGCTTTATTTTAAGCCTGCCACTAAACTTAACAAGGGACTCATCCACACATATGTTTTTGTCCGGGGTAAACAGCAGGGGGAATAGTGAAGAAAAATAATTTAAAAGTGGCTGAATTTTGAAAAGTCTATCATAGTTTGGGTCATTTCGGGGAGGGCACTGGGTATTGTCGTTGAAATGAAGAAACCTCAATATCATGAGGTATCTGTTTCTGGGCATTACCTTGGAGAATACTGGCATGTGTTGGAGGGGGTGGGTTGACCAATAGGACAGCAAAGTGTTTTTTTTGTGAGTCCCATGTTAAATGTGAGCCCTAAAAAAACCTTCAACTCCTCCACCGTTAGGTCTCTCCATTCGTAGGGACGGGCATAGTAGAACGTTGGATTATTTGAAATGAATTGCTGTGCATAAAGGTTGCACTGGGCCACAATATTTGACAGCATGTCCTCGGTAAAAAATAAATTGAAAAAATCTATTGGGGAAAAATTCTCCGTGTTCAGCTGGACTCCTGGCTGGGCAGTGAAAGGGGGAATGTTGGCTTCTCCTGAATTAGGAGGAAGCCACAAGGGGTTCTGCAGGGCATAGGGAAGGCTGGCATGGGTCCTTGGCCTTTCTTGCCGAGGCACTGCGGTGCTGGTGGATGGCACTGCCGTGCTGGTGGATGGGACTGCCGTGCTGGTGGATGGGACTGCCGTGCTGGTGGATGGGACTGCCGTGTTGGTGGATGGGACTGCGGTGCTGGTAGATGCCACTGCCTCCCCACCAAAACGCCCTCGTTTAGCGGGCCGAATCTCTTCCTCCTCTGAGTCACTCAGTGTTCCACTACTGAGGACTGGCTCATAATTTATGTCCGACTCAGAATCAGAGTCGGAAAGGGAATCTGAAAAAGAGAGCTCCCCGTTGCTCTCAGAGGCCTGGGACAGTATTTTGTACGCCTCCTCGGCGGAAAAGCTTGTGATTGGCTGTTTACAGCGATCTGTGATTGGCTGTGTCCAAGGGACACGGCCAACACAGAATTTTCCCGTTGCGCGCTCGTGAGCGCGCACGGGGAGCGAGGAAAGGGGAGGCCATCATATGACGGCCTCCCGGGAATTGACATCCGCGCTGAAGCCGTCATTCGGCTACGGCCGGATGTCAGGTGGTTAAAGTCCCTTACACCTGTCGGATTGAACACAGAACTAAACCTGCAGGCCTTTTTACCTACTTAAAACTCCTTTCAAAGCTTGCGGTTTTTATTTCTTTTGAAATACCTTCCTCTTTGTTAGGGCGATTGTGATCTGATGGGTTAACAGACCTATTCATTTTAGGCACCCACTCCCTGCCTATGTACGCATCTATGCATGTGCTTAACAGGTATGCACATGCACACATATACATATGCTAAAGCCCTTGATTACTAAAGGCTATGTTTCTCATACTTCCTGTTATGTTTAATATGTATATTACTATCGTTGTTTCTCCTCGTTTTTTGTCCCTTTTTCCACAAACATACCCAAAGTTATCATTAGGACTCTCTCAACTTACTTGACATACTAATGAGACTATTGACTTTCTTTCTCATGTGTATCATGATCTTTACGTGTCAAGTAGTTGTAACAAACTCTTTTGATTGGGAAGAAATTACAAAACGTGATCTTTTTTATTCAATGGACAACTGTCCCCTTAAAATCCAAACACACTTGGGCGGTGACTGAATGCAATCGTAATGATATAAGGGAGCGTGGTTACTGTTGTATATGTTGTAATATGTTCACCGATTTATGTGGGACATTGTTGTGTGTATGTACACATGCAGTCAATGTTGACCAGGCCAGAATGACAATGACAGAATGGTTGATTTGTCCAACTGAATTTTAACAGCTGAAGACTCTTTGATGTGTTAATCTTATGCAAGTCTATTTGAACATCTCAAAGGGTATTCAGGTGGTATCTGTTAATCTAATCTAATTACATATATCTAAAGGGGACCTGTTGATGTTGATATGCGGGAGTGCAAATTGGGGCGGTTTATGACTACAGCTGTTCACGCCTGGGAGTTGTTGTCTGTTTGAAAGACTAAAGCTAATCAAAGTCCTAAATTGAAACAGCCAATCAAATTGCTCAGCCATTCAATACTTAGTGAATATAACACGGCATTCAGTCTATAGGTTTTGGGTTAGGCTTGTCTGTGTATGCACACAGACCTATGAACATGGGGTTCTGAATTATATCTACTCTGTCGGATTTTTCTGTCATCTGTGGACTTTGGACTTTGTTCTGTGTTGGAAGTCAATAAAGTGCATCTCTCTGGAAGAATTGGGTTGCTGCGGAAGAGTACTTACATCATCATCCTTATAATACCTAAATATTAATTATCTATACACCCATTAATATACCCGATCACTACATTGGTGCCGTTCAAGCGACCAGAAGAGCATTTTTGGACTTAGTAACAGAAGTGGGTGGTGACAACAATCCTGTGAGGTGGACAGAAGTCTGATGAAGAACCAAGAGCTGTGCTGTGACTCTAATGTCTGGTTGTGACATAAGAGAGTCTAATCTACAAAATGTAACAAGTTGGGAACCCCAGAATTATTCTCTGGAGACTGGAAACAACAAAAAAGGACTGTGTCGTGTACCAGAAGACCTGAACTGGAATCTGAAGGAGTAACTAATGCGGTGAGTAAAATATTTCCTTTTTTTTTAATTATTAGTAATATAGTCAAAATGCTTACTCAGTGTGAAGCTAGTGTCAGTTCTGATAAAGTTAACAGATGGGTATTAAAATGTATTAAGCGCCATGGCGGTCCTTATGAAATTCCAGAAAAATGTAAGCAGACATGGACGATGATGAAGGAATTTTTAGAGAAAAATGTTTTTGATAGCAAAATTTCAGAAAGTAAAAGAAAAGGTTGTATTATACAGGGCTTGTTATCTTGCTGTTTAACAATGGAAAGTTCTTTGAATGGTACGGTTGAAGAAATTACCCAGTTACAGAAGGCAGTTGATAATAGCAACAATGTTTGTGAGAGGTTACAAAACCAATCAGACACCGAGACAGTAAATTTAAAGTTGCATGCGGTTACCATTGGTGAAGCCTTAATTGAGAAATCTAAACGTTGTGATGAATTATTAGAGGAAAATGAGAGATTAAAATTAAGAATAATGGAATTAGAGAAGAGATCTCAGGAATGCAGATATGCATCAAATCTTGGATTCAGCTATCTGCAGCAAAATACAGACACAGACTCTCTATCAAATGAAACAGAACCTCATATTAAATCTGATAATTCATTACCAGCTGCCCCCACTGTGACTACCACAGTTTATAACAATAATAATAATACAGGTGAAGTTCAGCTTGTAATGAAGCCTTTGAAACTAAAATTATTAGACGCAATTCTTAAAGAAATAGGAATGGTTCCATACCATGATTTAAACAGATTTTTAAAATGGTTTTGTGACGTGCAGCAGGTCAGAGATATGTACAATCTCAACCCATCTGACTTAGAAAGAGTTTTGCAACATTCTTTAGGAAGTGGTCTTTGGATGAGAATTAAACAAATCTGTATTCAGCCTCTGAGGAAAAGGGACATATTACTGGAATTATTATGTGTTTTGTATGGTGTACGTTCTGATGTTACTATTCATGGGAAGATCCAACAAATGCAAAATGAATCTCCCTATGAATTGTCACACAGGATAGCAACTATTATGGAATTATTGGTCGGTAATAATCTTGCATTTGAGCGTGGGGGCTTGATACATATGAGTATGTTTCTAGATGCGTTGCATGAAGATATCAAACAAAATATTTTATTAGTTACCCCAAATCCTCATGATTTAAAAGACATATTGTTGAGAGCAGACCATTTATGGAGAAAGTCAAATGAGCAGGCTGTCCAAATTGATTTAGCCACATTGTTTAGGACAAATACAGAGCATAAAGATCAGAAGATAATATCCTATGATAACACCCAGAGAGGAGACACCAGGTCAAACATAGGTGATATTAATATGAAAAACAGAGCTGACCAAAATAATAATAAGAAAAGGTCCAAGACTTGGATACCGTTTTCTCAGTTAAAACAGAAATATGACCACCTGAAGATGGAGTATGACAAGATGAGAGGGGAACGTGATAAATTATTACAGCAGTTGAAGGGGGTACAGGGTGTCATAAATGCAGAAGATGTACATTCCCAGATCTGTTTTTGAATGCAGATGACATTTCTCTAGCAGTGGGGGTGAATTAGCTTTAAACTGTATATGTGTAAATAGTGTTTTGTTTTAACTTCAAACTACGTTTAAAGACCTTGCTAATTAGTTTTGTTGGAGAGTTTTGTCTTTCAGGGACGTCTGAAGATGCTTGCATGTGAATAGCAGAAGCACAGTCTGAAATTGCTGGCTAGTAGGGGAGAATTATGGGAGAAATGCTGAATAGACAACAAGGAATTATTAAGAATTCATGGACTCTCAAAAATTCATCAAGCAGTGGACCTTTTTTTCTTTTTTCTTCAACGCCCTAATTTTTTATTTTTCTCCCTTTTCCTGATATATTTTGCTTTTCATTTTTTTATTTTCTTTATGTTTTATTTCTTGAACTTTATCTTAAAACCAAAGAGAAGCATTTTAACCTAAAATAATTTTCATAACATCTGTACATATTACATAATGCGTATTGATCAATATATTTGACATCTAAGGTGAGATGCTGCACAATGGCTTGGCATAGCATAAATTTTAGTATGTTGGGTGGTTTTCCTAAATTTATAAGAGGGGTGAGTGAAATTCATCACTCTAGTCATGATTTGAAACTTTGTTGAATCAGTTGTTTATAATATGCTAAAGGCTATGACATATATGGATGAAAAAGACCTTTCTACCTTTCATGGTGAAGATACTGGCAAGAATTTCCACTGCCGCTTTGTCTGGATAGAAGATCTGATGAACACTGATGTCAAGCTGATTCTATCTGAACCATCGTGTGGGGGTATATGTATATGTTGGTATACCATTCAGGTGTAATTGTGGACTGAATGATCCAAGTAACTGCTCTATTGAAGGCAATGAGGGGTCGGTCTACAGCAAAATACAAAAGCAAATTGTGACTGGCAATCAACAAAGATGGACTCATGAATGTCAAGTGCAAGAAAATAGTTTGAAGCACAGTTTTTACTGCCACATATCCAAACCTTTTGACCTTGAAAGTGAGTGCTGGTACATTGATAGTTCTTCTTACTATAAAGATGAAAGTAGAGTGTTTGCGTAAAAGCATCTTTAAAAATGGAAAGCTTGAGCCTGGAAATGAAAAAAATCCTGGACTTATGTGGATTGGAGTTCCCAGAGCATACCAAGTTTACTTTCAGTGAGATGGTGAGAGATGTGATGAAGTCAGACCAAAGGATGGACTGTGACATCAGCTCGTCTTTGCGCAATATTCAAGATCTTGATGTGATATAATAAGGCCTAACAGCTATATGGGCCATTGATGTTTACCAAATCCTTTTCCAGTCATGGTCTAAAAGTTATATTATCTAATAACTGTTTCATGGGGATACTTTAGAGGCTGGCGAAGAGAGATGTAACCAGTTTCAACTGGAAAGGAAAATGGGGAAATTGGCGCTGCCTTACTCAAATGAATTTTCCCAAACCTTACAAGTAATGAATAAGTGTGTAAAACAAAAAAGGGGGGGTACTTTTGTGAGTGACTTGCCCCTACATTTGTGCTAAAATTTATAAATGCGTGAAAAATATATATATTTCTTAAAAGTGAACGTGCGACTCCTCTGTGTGACTTGAATAAAAATCAATGTGTAAATTTGGTTAAAATGTGCTCCACCTCTATTACAACGTATCAAAAAAGTGTCAATCAGTAGCTTAATGCCGTAAAATTAGGGGTTAACATTAAAGATGTAAGGGTCTCCTTATATCCCTTATAAATGCGGTACCAAAAGTGCACTGTGCATAAAATGAAACAAAGGTGCATTAAACTTATATATATTAAATTACACAATTCATATGAGCAAACCCATGGGGGCATAGGTCCAAACATTAGTGTTCATGTAAAAAGTACATCTGTGGGCAATGAAAGTCCCTGAAATGAATACCAAGCCAGGGGAAAAAAAAAAAAAAAAAACTCTTAATAAAGTCTTTTTAGAAGAAAGAATGTTTAGGTACGTCAGGATCAATTATCATGCATTCCCAGCTGTCCAGGGGGTAGTAATAGGTGACTCCTGTGCGTATAGAAACTGGTGACTTCAAGTGCTCCCCCCCGTGCTCCCCCACTCACCGGATTCCGTCACCCTCAAAGGAGTATTAGGCAAGAGAGTGGGTGCCTCAGGATGACTGCTGCTGTAGGATGTCCCTCTACCGCTCTGCTTGTTCGTTCATAGATCCCTCCTTGTGTACTGGTAGTGAGGTTTCCCTTTATCCGGATCTGGATGTGTTCACTATTTACCACCTCCGTGCTGTTAAAGACTCCAACTGCAATCAGCATGTGGCCTGGAGCATGACCAAAAAATGAACCTTTTGGTCATGCTCCAGGCCACATGCTGATGATTCCTCTTTATGATTCCATTTCCGATTGTCAGTGTTATCTTCCACACGAGTCATCTTTTTTGACCTATTGAAATTTCAACTAATATCTTGCCACCGAGGAACTCTAGTATTCTTAACATCAATACCACCTGATATTCCATTATTTTGTTTGTGACTTTTTGAATACCCTCCTTATTGACTCTCTTAGGCAGCCAACTATTACCACACAGTCCACTCAGGCTGTGTCCATCCAGCCCTCCGAGCAGCTCGCATCCCTCCCCTCTCTCCTTCCCATCCCCCTTTTTTCCCCATATCCATTGGATTTGCAAGCAATCAGTCTTATTCAGGATTCAGGGGCCCTCATTCCCCAACCTTCAAATTCAACTTACACTTACCTAAATGACTGCTTGCCAACTCAATGCATCCGGATGGTGTCTGACGTTGTTTTGTTTTGTATTGTTTTATGTTTTGTCCTGTTTGTTTAATTAGCTCATGATAATTGTTTCAAGGTCCAATCCTGGACTTGATTAGTAGTTTTTTTGATACTACTTTTTAACTATTCACTCCTCAATTTTTGATATTTGTAAAGCTACATATTCAATAAATTCTTGTTTATACTTTTGAACCATTTTGAATTTTCTGGTCTGATCAATACTTGTTGCTAAAGTAACCCCTTACTCGGCTCCTCTACACCGGGTACCCCCTTTTCTTTTTCATGTTTGCATATGGTTACAGCAACAGACACCGATTAGGTATATGATGTAGCTGGTCATGTTACTTACTCGACCACCACCAGGTGTCGCCTGCTCCTCCTCCCTCCCCTTCCCCTACCCCATCCCTTATTTTATAATGCATACAAAGATAGTATACTCCGAGGTAATGTGCTTGAGAAGATCCAAAGAGGTAGTGAGGTTCAAATTCAGGAAAGGAGAGATTATCTTAAATGTCTTGTGGCTGTTGCAACGTTCCTTAGTAAACAAGGAATTTCATTTAGAGGTCAAGATTAATCAGAAAATAGTCAGAATAGGGGAAATATTAAGGAATGTTTAAATTTGATTTCTAAATTTGACAGCTTCCTCAAAAATTATTCACCACCTGCAAACGCTACCTATACTTCTCCTTCATCTCAGAATGCAATTATTCAGTGCTGCTCTGAGGAAGCTAGCAGTAAGATAGTCAGTAAATTAAAGGCTTCTGGTCTTTATTCGGTAATGGCAGATGAGGCAAGAGTTTATCAAAAAGAACAATTAGCCATATGTATCCGCTACGTTTTACCCGAAAATGGTGAAATAAAAGAACATTTTCTTTCTTTGAAGGAATTGAAAGATTTATGTGCGAATTCAATCACTGAATCTTTGCAGGAGTGTTTGAAATTTTATGGGCTAGATAGTCTTTTATGCGTTGCACAAACTTACGATGGTGCAGCAGTCATGAGTGAAGTGAGTGGTGGCGTCGAAGCAAAATTCCAGAAATACCACCCAGAAGCTATATATGTGCACTGCTATGCTCACGAACTCAATCTTGTATTGTGCCATACTTGCAAGGCAATAAAAGAAGCCAAGGATTTTTTCAATACAATGGAAAATCTCTATACATTTTTTAGCACATCTCTAATTCACCATCAAAAGTTCAAAGATGTGCAATCCACATTAGGTTTGAAACCAGGTGAACTAGTTCAGCTATCAGATACCCACTGGTCTTGCCAGATACGCTCTGTGAATGCACTGATTACCAATTTTGTTCCTGTCTACAAGTGCCTTTCAGAGATAAAATCAAGTACTGCATCTGGTCTGTTGTTCAATGTAAAGAAAATCTCTGTAATTTTTTGTCTTTTTATGTTCCAAACTTTATTGAGCACAACAGAGGGATTCCATAAAACACTCCAAAAAGAGAATCTAGATTTAGCTAAAGCAGTTGACCTTAAAGAGGCAGTTTGCAGTACTTTAAAATCCAAGCACACAACTGAAAAAGCCTCAGAGCTACTTCAGAAAGCTGAAATCTTATTGGCTAGTGTCAACACTGAAGGTGAAGAAGTGGTTGTGCAAAGGAAAAAACAAAAGCACATGGAAGACTATGTGACTGAACCTAGTTTTTCTCGTGAATATGTTGGTTCCAAAGATGACTTCAGAACCAAGATATTTTTTCCATGTGTAGACAGCATGCTATCTGAACTAGACCATAGATTTTCTAGCATCAAAAAAGAACTGATAAGAGGGATTCAGGCCTGCAGTCCACTTTACCCAAACTTTTTGTATGAGCTGGATTTAGCTGAGATTGCTAGGCATTACAAAATTTAACTAAAAAAGAGAGGAAGTGCTTGTTGCCAAAAATTTCTTTGCACTGAAACAACTGGATGGTGAACAAATGTCAATGGATCAAGTCTATCAACAGTTAGATCCTTTAATGTTCCCAATTGTAAAAAAATTATTCAAATTGCTCTATCTATTCCCGTGAGCAGTTGCAGTTGTGAGAGATCTTTCAGTGCGCTCAGGCGACTTCACAATTGGTTGAGATGTACAATGGGACAGTCTAGATTAAACAATCTTGCAGTACTTTCAATAGAAAAACAGGTTTTTGAATCAGTTTCGGAGGAAGATATAATTGATTGTTTTGGCCGTAAACAAAGAAGAAGACATGCACTAACAGTTACTAGTTTAAAAAAAAGTTAATTCAGAGTTTACAGTCAGTCTTAATGCACATCCTTTACATGTATTTCAATTATTTGTATGTTAAATTGTTTGGAAAAAAATAAGGGGGCTGTATCGCCTGTGAATGTAAAGAATAAAGCATGAAAATGATCTATGCGTTGCCTTAGCAGTACTGCAAGCAAGCTATTGCCTAAATTAGAAGAAAAAATGTGTTTTAAAGGTGTCTGGGGAGTCTTCAGTTTATGACATCACCTGTGGCCTAATAGGCACATTACATATTTCCAATTGAAAGCCAGTTCATTAACTTCTCATTTATAATTTTTCTCCTGATTTATGCATTTACTTGCAATTTTGCTAACACAATGTATAGACATACAGTGCCTTGCAAAAGTATTCACCCCCTTGGCATTTTTCGTGTTTTGTTGCCTCACAACCTGGAATTAACATGGATGGATTGAGGATTTGCATCATTTAATTTACAGAACATGCCCACAACTTTTTTTTTTTTTTTATTGTGCAGCAAACAACAAATAGGACAAAATAACAGAAAAAGTCAATGTGCATAACTATTCACCCCCCTAAAGTCAATACTTTGTAGAGCCATCTTTTGCAGCTATCATAGCTCCAAGTCACTTTGGATAAGTCTCTATGAGCTTGTCACAACTTACCACTGAGATTTTTGCCCATTCCTCCTTGCAAAACTGCTCCAGCTCCTTCAAGTTAGATGGTTTGCACTTGTGAACAGCAATCTTTAAGTCTGACCACAGATTTTCTATTGGTTTGAGGTCTGGGCTTTGATTAGGCCATTCCAACACATTTACATGTTTCCACTTAAACCACTCAAGTGTTGCTTTAGCAGTGTGTTTAGGGTCATTTTCCTGCTGGAAGGTGAACCTCTGTCCTAGCCTCAAATCACACACAGAGTGGTACAGGTTTTGCTCAAGAATATCCCTGTATTTAGCACCATCCATCTTTCTCTCAACTCTGACCAGTTTCCCAGTCCAGACTGCTGAAAAACATCCCCACAGCATGATGCTGCCACCACCATGTTTCACTGTGGGGATGGTGTTCTTTGGGTGATGTGATGTGTTGGGTTTGCACCAGACATAGCATTTTCTTTGATGGCCAAAAAGTTCAATTTTAGTCTCATCAGACCAGAGCACCTTCCTCCATACATTTTGGGAGTCTCCCACATGCCTTTTCGCAAACTGAAAACGTGCCATTTTGTTTTTTGCTGGCCACTCTGCCATAAAGCCCAACTTAATGGAGCGTACAGCTTATTGTCGTCTTATGTATAGATACTCCAGTCTCTGCTGTGGAACTCTGCAGCTCCTCCAGGGTTACCTTAGTTCTCTGTGCTGCCTCTCTGATTAATGCCCTCCTTGCCCGGTCCGGGAGTTTTGGTGTGCGGCCGTCTATTGGCAGGTTTGCTGTTGTGCCATGCTCTTTAAATTTGGTTATGATTGATTTGATGGTGCTCTTAGGGATCATCAAAGGTTTGGATATTTTTTTTATAACCTAACCCTGACTTGTACTTCTCAACAACATTGTCCCTGGGGTGTTGAAATTAATTGTAGCATTGATGCATCACGATTCGACCACCCAGGATGCTGCATCAATGCTACGTCTGGCACATTCGATTTTTTTTATGACGTCACCCGTGCACTGCTATATGCCCTGCCTCTGAGTCTGAACTGAACCCAAAGCAGCCGAAGGAGCCATGGGCGTTGGCCGTGCCTCTTTTCTCGCCCCCCACTGACGTCATCCCCAGCCACACGGCATCGCCGTGTTGAGCTGGCTGCTGTGAGACACATGGAGTGAGTGTCCCCAACTCCCGATGAGTCATGACCCAGTCCCCAGAGCTGTCTCCTGTGGACAGCACAGCACCATCTTATCTCTTGTGGCTTAAAGAGTCGACTGGGCATGTGAAGAAAAGCACCAAAGTCTTATCATTTGTGACCATGAAAAGTGGGATAAAGGGTTACCTGTGTGGTGCTGGGAACCTAACTACCCCTGTATAATATACTACATACATAGTCATATGAACAGTAGTCTTTGTGCAAGGATCCAAATGTTGTGAGCTGTTATAGATCTCCTACACCACTTTAAGTAAACAGCTGCCAGCAGTGGTAGTCTTTGTGCATGGATTTGTAAGAGGAACTCATAGGAGGGTAGGTGCATTGTCTTGTGTAGCTACAAAAGTCTCTGTCCATCTCTTATATCATGTCTGCAGTCTCTGATCCTCTCTTGTAGTATTTTGGGGTCAGTCAGTCTGGAGCTTCTCTTTAATGTAGCATGTAGCAAAGTGTAAACACAGCAGACAACTTAAAGAGAAGCTCCAGACTGACTGACCCCAAAATACTACAAGAGAGGATCAGAGACTGCAGACATGATACAAGAGATCATCAGAGACGGCAGACCTACTACAGGCGATTTTTAGATACTGCAGACATGATACTAGAGAGAGTCAAAGACTGCAGACATGATACTAGAGAGGGTTAGAGACTGCAGACAAGATACTAGAGAGGGCCAGAGACTGCAGACATGATACTAGAGAGGGTCAGAGACTGCAGAGATGATACAAGAAAGGGTGAGAGACTGTGGACATGATACAAGAGAGGGTCAGAGACTGCGGACATGATACAAGAGAGGGTCAGAGACTGCAGACGTGATACAAGAGAGGGTCAGAAACTGCAGACATGATACAAGAGAGGGTCAGAGACTGCAGACAGGATGCAAGCGAGGGTCAGAGACTGCGTACATGATGCAAGAGAGGGTCAGAGACTATGGACATGATGCAAGAGAGAGTCAGAGACTTTTGTAGCTACATAAGACACTGCACCTACCCTCCTATGGGTTCCTCTTACAAATCCTTGCACAAAGACTACCACTGCTGGCTACAAGCATCATTCAGATATTGTTTTTTTCAGCCGGCGATTCCCTATACCATAAGAATGATCATAGTGATCATATTCCACCGCTTGATCATTCTTACGGGTGGCAAGAGGGCCTCCCACCGCCCCTCCCACCGCCCTCCGGTGCTTTTATCAACTCACCGCTGCCATCGGTGAGTGGGAGAATGGATCCGTTGGCCCTGGATGTTTACCATAGAGATTTCCGGTGGACCAGATGGTCACCGGAGTCTCTATGATCGTTCGGAGGCCGGGTGCGATGTCATGACGTCACGCCTCTGCATTCAAACAAATGGCGCCACCTCGGCTGGGAAGCTGAAATAGTTTTTTTGTTTGTTTTTTTTTTTTCAGCTGTCCCAGCCTAGAGGTGAGATATGGGGTCTTATTGACCCCATATCTCACTGTAAAGAGGACCGATCATGCCATATTCCTATTACATGTTTACATTCCTTGTAATAGGAATAAAAGTGATCAAAAAAATTTTTTTTTGAAAAGTGTCAAACAAAAAAATTTAAGTAAGGTTAACAATAAAAAAAAATTAAAATAAAATTTCAAGTGCCCCTGTACCCGTGTGCTCACACGCAGAAGCAAACTAACTTGTAAGTCCCGCCCACATATGAAAACGGTGTTCAAATCACACATGTGAGGTGTCATCGCGAATATTAGAGCAAGAGCAATAATTCTAGCCCTAGACCTCCTCTATAACTCTAAACATGTGACCAGTAAAAAAAAATTTAAAGCATCGCCTATGGGGATTTTTAAGTACCGATGTTTGGCGCCATTCCACAAGCGTATGCAATTTTGAAGCGTGACATGTTAGGTATCTATTTACTCTGCATAACTTCATCTTTCACATTATGGAAAAAGATTGGGCTAACTTTACTGTTTTATTTTTTTAAAGCATGAAACTATTTTTTTTCCAAAAAAACGGGTTTGAAAAAATGTTGTGGAAATACTGTGCGAGATAAAAAGTTGCAATGACAGCCATTGAATTCTCCTGGGTCTCTGCTAAAAAAACATAAATAATGTTTGGTGGTTCTATGTAATTTTCTAGTAAAAAAATGATGATTTTACATGTAGGAGAGAAATGTCAGAATTGGCCTGGTTGGCAAGTGGTTAAAAGTCATAACAGGCACGCGCCCGCTGCACGGCGGGGGACCCGATGTGCGTGGCCGGCGGCTGCAATGTCCGCCGGCCACCTGCGATCGCGAGAAATAGCCAGAACGGGGATCTGTCAAAGTAAACAGACAGATCCCCGTTCTGACAGGGGAGGAGAGAGAGATCTGCTGTTCCTAGTGATTAAGAACAGAGATCTCTCCAGTCAGTTCCATCCCCCCACACAGTTAGAAACACCTCCCAGGGAACATATTTAACCCCTTGATCGCCCCCAGTGTTAACCCCTTCCCTACCAGTGACATTTACACAATAATCAGTGCATTTTTAGAGCACTGATTGCTGTATAAATGTCAATAGTCCCAAAAAAGTGTCAAAAGTGTCTGATCTGTCCACCGCAATGTCACAGTCCCGCTAAAAATAGCAGATCACCGCCATTACTGATAAAAAAATAAATAAATAAATAAAAATGCCATAAATCTATCCCCTATTTTGTAGACGCTATAACTTTTGTGCAAACCAATCAATATACGCTTATTGCGATTTCTGTTTTTTTTTTACCAAAAATATGTAGAGTACATATTGGCCTAAACTAAATTGTTATTTTTTTCAAAATTGTCGCTTTTTTTTGTTTATAGCGCAAAAAATAAAAACCAAAGTGGTGATCAAATACTACCAAAGGAAAGCTCTATTTGTGGAAAAAAAACGGACGTGAATTTTGTTTGGGTACAGCGTCGCATGACCGCGCAATTGTCAGTTAAAGCGACGCAGTGCATTATCACAAAAAATGGCCTTGTCATTTATACCCCTTTCACACTGGAGGCATTTTTCAGGTGTTTTAGTGCTAAAAATAGCGCCTGTAAAACATCTCTCAATGCTCGTTAAAAAAAAAGTCCTACATGGCCGCTATTAACCCTTTCACCACTAGCGGGTGTTAAAAGCGCCCCGCTAGCGGGTGAAAACCGCCACTAAAATGACGGCACTTTACCGGCAGGCAGCTCTAGCGTGAAAGGGGTCTAAGGGGGAAAATCTTCTGGTCTGTAAAAAATCCACTCCCCTCCTCCACTACATTATAATATGAACAGGTGACCAAATCAGTGCATCATGGTTAAGACTTGCCCCGATTAAAAAACATATGAAATAATACATCTGTGCATTTTGTACATGTATTACTACTGTGCCTATGAGAATGAAAAATCTTTAGGTTAAAATATCTCATTGGTCTGTTCAAACACCAAATTAGTAAATACATTTTCACAGCGCTATACTCTTGAGTCTTGTCAATCCTACAGTGAGCTGCCACCCATCAAGCTAAATTCTGATCTCATGCTGTGAGGCCTGCAATTTCTTGAGCCACAGGCAGCTATTTTCATGTCCTGTTATTTTAAAGATTGTCCAAGTTTCAGCTCATGGAAAACACACATAAATAGCAAAGGTGAGACTGAATGCAGGCTCAGACATTGGAATGGCAACAGACAAGAAACTAGGGCAATAAAACTACATGTGAAGAGAGGGTTGGAATCAAGCTTCTCATACATTTATAATTACTCGTGCAACTGTATATTGGAAGAGTAGCTCATTACCAAGGCACAATCCAGATTTCTCATCAGATTTCTTAGTCTTGCTCTCTAGAAAAGATGTATAACTCCTAACAGACCTAAGTCAGAAAGAAAACTAACATCAGATGAAAACAGAGGATCCACTTACATACACACACACACACGTGGTGTGTGTATATGTGTATATATATATATATATATATATATATATATATATATATATATATATATATATATATACATATACACACCGCGAGCAATGGGCGTGGTTTATGCAAAATAGTGGGCGTGTCTTAAATGGGCATGGCTCAAAGGGGGTGTGGTTAGAGTCTGAGATGAATGAGGGATGGAGAGGGAAAGAGGGAAAGGGGGGGGGGAGGGATGGAGGGACAGCAGCCCCAGATCCTACACAACAATAGAAATATGTGTATTCTAGTTGGTTGGTAAGTATGATATATATATATATATATATATATATTTACATACACATATACATACATATATATATATATATATATATATATATATATATATATATATATATATATATATATATATACACTGTATTTATTGGCGTATAACACACACTTTTTCACCCTGAAAATTGGGTGCAAATAGCGTGTGCGTGTTATATGCCGATACTTCAATTTTAGCTGCCTCGGAGGGGACAGAGAGGGGGGCGGGACCAGCGCTGTCAGATTACATACAGTGAGAATCTCCTGTTTACTTGGCGGCCTCTGTAATAGGAAGTCCCGTCTCCTGGGCCGCCATTGGACAACTGTTCTGTCTATCATAGGACATTCTCACTGTATGTAATCTGTCGGTGCTCGTCCCGGCCCCCTCGCTGTCCCCTCTAGGCTGCAGATGGGCATTGATCAGGCTGCACTGATGGCAATGGTGAGGCTGCTGCACTAATGGCAATGGTGAGGCTGCTGCATTGAAGGCAATGGTGAGGCTGCTGCATTGATGGCAATGGTGAGGCTTCTGCATTGATGGAAATGGTGAGGCTGCTGCATTAATGTCAATTGTGAGGCTGCTACATTGATGGCAATGGTGAGGCTGCTACAAATAATGGCAATGGTGAGGCTGCTACATTAATGGCAATGGTGAGGCTGCATTGATGTGAACTGATGAGGCTGCATTGATGGCACTTGTGAGGCTGCAGATGGGCATTAATCAGGCTGCATTGATAGCAATGGTGAGGCTGCAGATGGGCACTGACCCTTATTTTGCTTCAAAGTTTCTTATTTAAAATTTAATTTTTTTCCTGAAACTTCCCTCTTAAAATGAATGTGCGTGTTATACTCCTGTGCGTGTTATACACCGATAAATACAGTATATAATGGGGACGGAAAGTATTCAGATCCCCTTACATTTTTCACTCTTTTATATTGCAACCATTTGCTAAAATAATTTAAGTTCATTTTTTTCCTCATTAATGTAAACACAGCACCCCATATTGACAGAAAAACACAGAATTGTTGACATTTTTGCAGATTTAACCCTTTGCTGTGACACTCATATTTAACTCAGGTGCTGTCCATTTCTTCTGATCATCCTTGAGATGGTTCTACACCTTCATTTGAGTCCAGCTGTATTTGATTATACTGATTGGACTTGATTAGGAAAGCCACACACCTGTCTATATAAGACCTTACAGCTCACAGTGCATGTCAGAGCAAATGAGAATCATGAGGTCAAAGGAACTGCTTGAAGAGCTCAGAGACAGATTTGCGGCAAGGCACAGATCTGGCCAAGGTTACAAAAAAATTTCTGCTGCACTTAAGGTTCCTAAGAGCACAGTGGCCTCCATAATCCTTAAAGGAAAGACGTTTGAGACGACCAGAACACTTCCTAGAGCTGGCCATCCGGCCAAACTGAGCTATCGGGGGAGAAGAGCCTTGGTGAGAGAGGTAAAGAAGAACCCAAAGATCACTGTGGCTGAGCTCCAGAGATGCAGTTGAGAGATGGGGGAAAGTTGTAGAAAGTCAACCATCACTGCAGCCCTCCACCAGTTGGGGCTTTATGGCAGAGTGGCCCGACGGAAGCCTCTCCTCAGTGCAAGACACATGAAAGCCTGCATGGAGTTTGCTAAAAAACACCTGAAGGACTCCAAGGTGGTGAGAAATAATATTCTCTGGTCTGATGAGACCAAGATAGAACTTTTTGGCCTTAATTCTAAGCGGTATGTGTGGAGAAAACCAGGCACTGCTCATCACCTGTGCAATACAGTCCCAACAGTGAAGCATGGTGGTGGCAGCATCATGCTGTGGGGGTGTTTTCAGCTGCAGGGACAGGATGACTGGTTGCAATTGAGGGAAAGATGAATGCGGTTAAGTACAGGGATATCCTGGAAGAAAACCTTCTCCAGCGTGCTGGGGACCTCGGACTGGGCCGAAGGTTTACCTTACAACATGACAATGACCCTAAGCACACAGCTAAAATAACGAATAGCTTCACAACAACTCCGTGACTGTTCTTGAGTGGCCCAGCCAGAGCCCTGACTTAAACCCAATTGAGCATCTCTATAGAGACCTAAATATTGGCTGTCCACCAACATTTACCATTCAACCTTTTAGCAAATGGCTGCAATATAACAAAGAATGAAAAATTTAAGGGGGTCTGAATACTTTCCGTCCCCACTGTATATATATCTATATATATATATATATATACACAGTGGGGACAGAAAGTATTCAGACCCCCTTAAATTTTTCACTCTTTGTTATATTGCAGCCATTTGCTAAAATCATTTAAGTTCATTTTTTTTCCTCATTAATGTACACACAGCACCCCATATTGACAGAAAAACACAGAATTGTTGACATTTTTGCAGATTTATTAAAAAAGAAGAACTAAAATATCACATGGTCCTAAGTATTCAAACCCTTTGCTCAGTATTTAGTAGAAGCACCCTTTTGATCTAATACAGCCATGAGTCTTTTTGGGAAAGATGCAACAAGTTTTTCACACCTGGATTTGGGGATCCTCTGCCATTCCTCCTTGCAGATCCTCTCCAGTTCTGTCAGGTTGGATGGTAAACATTGGTGGACATACATTTTTAGGTCTCTCCAGAGATGCTCAATTGGGTTTAAGTCAGGGCTCTGGCTGGGCCATTCAAGAACAGTCACGGAGTTGTTGTGAAGCCACTCCTTCATTATTTTAGCTGTGTGCTTAGGGTCATTGTCTTGTCAGAAGGTAAACCTTCGGCCCAGTCTGAGGTCCTGAGCACTCTGGAGAAGGTTTTCTGCCAGGATATCCCTGTACTTGGCTGCATTCATCTTTCCCTCGATTGCAACCAGGCGTCCTGTCCCTGCAGCTGAAAAACACCCCCACAGCATGATGCTGCCACCACCATACTTCATTGTTGGGACTGTTTTGGACAGGTGATGAGCAGTGCCTGGTTTTCTCCACACATACCACTTAGAATTAAGGCCAAAAAGTTCTATCTTTGTCTCATCAGACCAAAGAATCGTATTTCTCACCATCTTGGAGTCCTTCAGGTGTTTTTTAGCAAACTCCATGCAGGCTTTCATGTGTCTTGCACTGAGGAGAGGCTTCCGTCGGGCCACTCTGCCATAAAGCTTCAACTGGTGGAGGGCTGCAGTGATGGTTGACTTTCTACAACTTTCTTCCATCTCCCGACTGCATCTCTGGAGCTCAGCCACAGTGATCTTTGGGTTCTTCTTTACCTCTCTCACCAAGGCTCTTCTCCCCCGATAGCTCAGTTTGGCCGGACGGCCAGCTCTAGGAAGGGTTCTGGTTGTCCCAAAGCTCAGTTCCAGGTGGCAAAATGTTGGAGCATTATTGAGATGGAGCTGTTTTGCCGGCATTTCGCCAACCAGAAATCTCCTGTATGCGCCAACTGCCAGTCATCAGCACATGGTCCCTGAATACTTAGGACCATGTGATATTTCAGTTTTTCTTTTTTAATAAATCTGCAAAAATGTTAACAATTCTGTGTTTTTCTGTCAATATGGGGTGCTGTGTGCACATTAATGAGGAAAAAACATGAACTTAAATGATTTTAACAAATGGCTGCAATATAACAAACAGTGAAAAATTTAAGGGGGTCTGAATACTTTCCGTCCCCACTGTATATATAAATTTGTAGTCAGAGTCTTCACTTGGAAATGCGCTAAACCCTAACTAACAAGACCTGAGACCTTTTAGGTACGCCTAAAAGAGGGCATACCCAAAATAGGAGTATGAGAAATGTATGATTTATGAAATGAAAGTTTGGGAAACAGGAGGGTGGGAACCAGGAAGACGAGCCTCCGGCCAGCCTTCTGACTTGTAGTCCGAGTCTTCACTTGGAAATGCGCTAAACCCTAACTACCAAGACCTGATATGGGCCCTGGTCTAGCTGGTCGGTACACCTAAAAGAGGGCAAAAGACACAAAGGTAGGTGAGGTATGAAAAGCTTTAATGAAAACAGGTAACAATCTAGTAAAGTAACGAATGCTCTGCTGACCTCCATACAGGGTTCGGGTATGTATCTGCTATAACAGGAGGACCTCTGCTTGGAAGCTGTCCCAATCCTAAACGAGTGTCCAGAAAATAGCTTTGGATTTAAAACTTATTTTGCAAGAAAGATCCTGACATAAGAAATTAACTGTTTCGAAGTGAGCGGATGCACGGGAAAGGGGAGCAGAGGGCTGTCCAGAGGAGTTGCTGCAAAAAGATTGCAGAGAGAATCAAACACTTCCACCGGGCATCGATTACTGTTTATCCCGTAGTATTTGACCACAAACCCCTGGCCTGTTTGTCTGTTCTTTTTATTTGGTAGTTGTAATTCATAATGATCAGGAAACCTGTTGAGACTACCTCTGAGCAGAACTGGAACAGGACAGTTAGCCTGAGACACTTCCCCGGGTCTGAGGAATCTAAAGAAACTTAAGTAAGTAGCTGCCTTGAGCACTAGACTGGGTCCTGTGCCAATAGGGGAAGGAGATAGTAAATCCAAAATATCATAGAAAATCTAGCCGGTGATTGGTTGACGAGACAAATGTGATCTCCCCTGTGTTCTCTGAATACCCCTTAGCATGACTTTAAGAGAGTGAGCCGCAAAAATGGACGGACTATCAGGAGTCTGCAGGGACTTGAAATGCTGGACACCTGACACAAACAACTTGATAGTACTAGTGGACAATGCCAATTCGCTGTGGCAATAGGCAGTGAAAGCCATGACATTAATTTCCTCAGGGCAACTACAAGGGTATGAAGACCTGAACCTGAGAAAAGTCCTCCAACCCGTAGTATATTCTTTTAGAGTATTTCTGGACAAAGACCTGGCCTGAGCCCAGAATGTGTTTAATCCATGACCAGTAGTGGGTATGGGGGAACTGGCTTGCCCATCAGCTCTGCTTCTGGATGCTGTAAGAAAAATTGAGGCATGTTGAGACGAGATAAAGCATCAGCTGCACCATTGTGATCCCCACTGATAAACTCTCTACGAAAATGAAACTTGTACGTCAAGCCTAGACATGTCAACCTGCGCATGAAAGACATGATTAGAAGGGACCCTGAATGGGATTAATTTCAAACAATGCCGAAGTAACAGCACTTTGGCAGATGAAAAACCTCCAGGGGCCAACAGCTGGACAACCATTCATGGCCAAAAATGGCAGCCATACCGACTGAGGCGGCGGCTGAAAACACTCTGGGAGACCTATCCGATGGACGCGGGATAAATATAGAGATGCCATTCCAGTCACACAGGAATTGATCCCACATGATTAAATCAGCTCGAGCGTCTGCTAGTAACTTGACAGCCGAGTCAGAATCCTGATATGGGGGGGGGAGGGCCAGCAATCTGGAAACAAACGCCCTACCCTAAGGAATGATTTTCATGACGTGATTCAGCATCCCCAAAAGGGACTATGAGTCCCTTTTGGAACAGACTGGGGATTGGACCAACAGATGAATGTTCTGGCATATCTTGATCAGCTTGTCCAAGGGCATACTTGCAACCATGAGATTGGAGTCAAGAGTGATCCCCAAAAAAGAGATAACTTTGGTCAGACCTTCCATTTTATGTGTCGTCAAAGGGGCATTTAACTCTGCAAATAGTCCTGTAAGCGCCTGCAGATCCCTGGGTGGGTCATCAGGTTCCTTCAACAGCAGGAAGTCATCAAGATAATGTGTTATCCTCTGACAACCACTGCAATTACCCAAAACCCAATGAAGAGCCTGGGCAAGGCTGTCAAACAAGTAAGGACTGCTTTTCGACCCAAAAGTTAACCTAGTGGCAAAATAATACTGACCGCGCCACTTGATGCCATGCCTTTGCCAGAGAGCAGGACTAATAGGAAGCAGCTTGAAAGCATCAGTAATGCCAGTTTTGGAAAGCCAAGTACCCCTGCCTAACTGTAAAATGCTGTATAGCCAAATCCACGATGAATACTTCAGCGAAAACTCCTCGGAGTGAATAAGAGAATTAAAGCTAGGAATATGAGATGAATGAGGTGCAGACAAATCATAAGTAAACCGATATTTATTGGAAAATTTTCCACAGACCCCCCCAATGGGGCTAACCCTCTACTTTCAAAATGGTGATGAAAGAAAAGGACTGATCAGAAAACCCTTGGACACTTCTGTCTCCAGTAACTCATTGACAATGGCAGGGTGACTGTCCGCCGACATCAAATTATTACATTCAAAAGACTCGGTTGGAAGGGTGATGAGGCCAGTATGAAAGCCTGCTGAAAAATCCTCCAGCAAAAACTGTCTGAATGCTGGGGATGGGTGGTTTTCCAGATTACTCCCTAGCAAGGAGAGATATTAACTTGGCATAGATATGAAGCACTGAAAGGCTTGACAAGACAGGTGGACTTAGGGTGAGCTCTGAAGCAGTTGTAGCAAATGTGCAATAGCCTGCACTGGTTGTAATAGCAGTGGTATGTGCTGATGACTGGCAGTTGGCGCATACAGGAGATTTCTGGTTGGCGAAATGCCGGCAAAACAGCTCCATCTCAATAATGCTCCAACATTTTGCCACCTGGAACTGAGCCCAAGTAGCCGCCACTTCGGACTTCTACGGGAGCGTAGTGACGAAACGTCCGAGTGACGAAACGTACGTAGGGCGTGGCCTTTGACTGAACGCCTTGCTGACATCTCCCTGCAAAGCTGACGCTTAGGAACATCTTTGTAAGCATTGTACACCGCTCATTTTTTCCATTACAATGTGAGTACCCTTTTTATCTGACCTAATAAATAGTGGTTTTAAACGGTTTCACACTATGGAATCCTTTCTTCTTATGTCCTTATGATATCATCCTGGTCCTGGTCTTGCCAAGCACTGCTGCACAGTGGCACATACTGTGACTACTCGTTACCCCTGCAGGGGATATACAGCTGGTGAGTCTCTGCACAATCACAATGCGAGACACCAGCACTGGATTAACACCTGTTGTATGCTTTGAGGAATCCCACAAAGGACGCCTTTTTTCACTTATAGTGCACCGGGGACTTACCCATATGAACTGTTTACTATCATAGAACCATTTGCATGGCACGTGTGTTTAGCACTTTTCAGAGTGACCTCTTCATAGGGCACTTGTCACTTTGTTATTTGCAACGTTTGTAGAACAACATTTTAATATTTATTTATTTAGCACTAGACACTTTAGAATTTTTTGCATGTCACGTGTGATGTATTTATTGCAACTTTGTGTTTTCTAGTGTTTAGACACAGACTGCTTCATGCTCTTAGCAGTGGTTAATACTGTTTTTTCCTTTTGAGGGAATATAGCACTAGACACCTTGGATGCGATTTATTGCACTCATTATGCTTCTCATGTTTAAATCACCAGTCACTTTAACCCACAGGAGTGGTAATAACTGCCATACATATTTCACTTAAAGGAATACACACGTGACACTTTTGATAAAACTGTATATATGCAGACATTTCTTTTGCAACTTTGGGACAGCGCCACACTCACACACTTTTCTTTTTTCACTTTTTCCGCTCATTCCACCCCCTGTGGAGTCAGCGTATGTGAGGGCAGCAGTCTATCAATTTAGGAATATACTTCCCACCTAGGCTTCTAATTACACCCATTAGCGCGGACTCCCTATTTCCTCTGTTACACATAGGTCAAATTCTTCCCTCCTAGCAGGACTGACCGAACAGACAATGTCTCTGAAAATACTGAATGCCAGTACAAATTCTGGCAAGCTGAGTTTGCGCCTCAGCCTGGGATCTTTGGTTTTGAGCACCACCGTACATCCCCACAAGCAATTGACTTGTTTTCAGTAACCACTTGGGACGCTATTAGCAGCGAGGCCAAGTTGACATCCTTCCCTTCCAAAATATCTTTTTTGATGTTGGCAGGGATTAAATGGGCCAGGGACACAGAATGCAACACCGTTAATGGTAAAGGAGCTGCGACGGTAAAGAAATGACATTACCTGCAGCCGGGCTTGGAAGAGCAGGAGCTGGGGTGCAGCTGACACACCAAGACTAGCTGAGCGGGCTTCAATCACACTCCATCCTATCCTGCAATTGCAGCATGGAGGTAGAGAGTGTATTTAACACCACATGTATCTGAGTCAATGAGTTACGCACCGAAGCGTGTTCCGTGCAGGTGGATGGGAGGGGTTGAGATGGAGTTGGAAACAACAACCTAAAGAGTTCAGCTTTCCTAGCTGTAGTTGGGAAAGGAATACCCTTGCGATGAAGCTCCGCAACAAGCCTAGGTATCGTCCAACTTCTTAATGATGGTGAGCTGCAATGCTCCAAACCCCTACGAGGGGTTGGTGGGATGAATGCAAATTCGTTGCTCTCCGACACGTGTGACATATCGATATCTAAGGAAAAAGGAACTAGAAAATAAGAACAAACAAGCAGTTTCACCAAAGAAGAACGTGCCTTACTAAGTACAAAGGTGTGAGTGTGTTGATGACCGACCAACAGCGCGTGAAATGCAACCAGTGACCAAACCAACCTAAAGTGTATGGAATGAGTGAGCCCCAAAAACCTGCAGCGCAGAGACAGGCAATTGAAAATGAACACTCAGGGCTACGATACCCACAGTCCGTGGTGGGTATATATGAACATAATGAATGAGAGTGCATCGTATGACGTATGGTATACGGACAAGAAGATTGTGGTCCAACAATCACTTAAAAACAAAACCTCACCCCCGTATGAATCTGTAGACGTGACAGATCCTGAAATGTGACTAAATCTAACTGAAACCATGAAAGAAGAGGCATACACACGCACATTGCCGACTCTACCCGAACGCTGAAATCCACCTGAAACAATATCACATGTACATGCAGTGAAAGCAACCGAACGACAAAGTACAATGAACTTAAAATGAAAGCGGATGGAAAGGACACTGAGTGACGCGCAGTACTGGATACTCAATGATGGAACACCATGAAATGCCCATCGTGCATGGCTGAGAAAGAACCAACCCATGTACCAGCCAACATAGCGAGGTTCAGGATGAAGGGAACTCCCCCCACAGTTGAGACAAATGGACCTATGCAGACTGAGCCCCTACATCCACCAACCATGGCCGCATGATAAGCAGCCTGTGGAACTACAAGACTCCACACAACATCTAGCAAGCTTGCCCTCCCCCTTTCCCCCAACCCTAATGGTGACACAAAACCCCTGAAGACCAGCCCGTGATCTTGCCAAGCCACAGAACAGAAGAAATTAACCCACAATGAAAACAGCATGGCAGACAGCATGACTGGATGATTCCCCAAACACTAGTCTAGCACATGTCATTGCGGACAGATAACCATGATGATGACGACAACAAACAAATAGTGAATATATCCCTGTGTAATCCATAATCCCCACCGGGATGATAACAGCACCCCCCACCCATCAGCAGAAGCAATAAAGGGTATAAAGCATCGGGGGGCTGTGAAGCCTGAGCTGATCACTAGCACACAAACAACTCTTCTGTCTTAACGCCCATGATAAATAAATCCTCAGGCTAAAGAAACACCCCAGAAATAACTAGAAATGGCAACCTACATAAATAAACTAACCTGCAGCAAACCCCCCCCCCCAATATCCGATTTCTGAATCAGCCCCATGGTCTGACCACCCAGCTAAGACTCCCCCCGCCCCCATGAAACACCCCCCCTGGCCATTTAACGGCAATGTAATTGTGAAATAAAGGTGCCCCTGTGAGCCCGGCCCAACAGGCCAGACTGCGGGTGGCCACCGCCTGTATCCTGCCCTCCCAAAGATACCTGAAACATTGCGATGAGAGCGGGGGAAGCGAGGTCTCACAACAGACGATTTCCCCTGTTTGCATGAAAAACCGGAAGTGATATCAGCTAGTTCCACTGGAAATGATGCTTGCCAGCTGTTACCACAGGAACCAGGAAGATGAGTCGATGCAGGACCTGCCAGAGGAGGAGGGATATATTCCCCCCAAACTCCTCCCACAAATCCAGGCTGGCCTCAGGCCAGCCTTCTAACACAAGATTTCTCAACTCCAGTCCTCAAGGCACTCCAACAGGTCACGTTTTTAGACTTTCCATTATTTTGCACAGGTGATTTGATCAGTTTCACTGCCTTAGTAATGACCACAGCCCTTTCATCTGAGGAAAATCCTGAAAACATGACCCATTGGGGATCCTCGAGGACTGGAGTTGAGAAACACTGTTCTAACATATAAGAAGGCCGGCGTGGTGGCCTGAATTTATAGGAGGAGTCTGGGGGGTATTTAAGCAGACCACTCACCTGTGGTCTTTGTCGGTTCCGGTGCACGAAACCTTACATCTCTAGGTCAGCTCTTCCGTGCTAACCTCATGGTTCTGTGCGTTCAATTTTCAGTGTGTTGCGGCGTCTCCATTCGTAGTCTTCATCGGCGGTTCTCGCTCGCTGTTGCAGGTAGGATTCGAGCCTTTTCATATCATACACAAGTTGCATTTCATTAAGTTTCCTATCCCTTTCGTAGCTAGCTGTCTCCGAGTCGATGCTGGTCGTGTCCCGACATCATTCGCACAGGCCTAGTGAATTTGTAGGTTCCCTCTGCCTTGTTTATCCCCCATATACGTACATACCATTTGTTCATAGATCAAAGCCACCGAGCCACTGTTGGTCGTTGGCCGGCATCACCCGGCCCAAGCTTCGCTGGTTACAGGATTCATAGTCTATGGGGTTGGGAACCAAGCAGGTATTGATTCACAGGTTCTGTGGCTGATCAAGATGGTAATTAGACCCACCTGGTGCCTTGTCTGCATTTAAATAGCCTCGGGGGTTAGGTGGTTGGTAGGTGTTTGTTCTTGGAGGGGTGATGTGCCAACCCTAAACACTCTACCACAGCTCGATTCGAATCCAGTTGTGTCGGCGGCACAACTATTCGTATCGGTTTCATCTCATACAGTCTACAATTCGGTTCGGATCCAATCGCATCAGAGACACAATGATTCGTATCGGTTCATTTCAATCATTTCTTTTAATTTCAGTTCATACTCTATAGTCCGGTTCGAATCCAGTAGCATCAGAGACACAACGAGCCGTATCGGTTTCATTTTAATCATTTAATTAAATTTCATATACTTGACAGTCCGATTTGAATCCAGTCGCATTAGCGACACCGCGGTTTGTATCGGTTTCATTTCATCCTTTCATTTCATTTCATATACTCTACAGTCCAGTTTGAATCCAGTCACTATAGCGGTGCTACGATTCATATCAGGTTTGATTTCATTCACTTCACTTCTCGTTATTTCAGTTAATTTTATATACTTTACAATCCGATCCGAGTCTAGTCGCAAATTGCGGCACCGATTCGTATCGGTTTTTCGCCCCATGTTCGTTAAATTTTATTTCATGCACTCTACAGCCCAATTCAAGTCCAGTCGCATCAGCGGTACAACGATTTGTATCAGTTTCATTTATTTCATTCCACACTTTACAGTCCAAAATTCGAGACCAGTCACATCAGCGGCATGGCAATTCATATCAGTCTCAATTCATTTCATTTCACACTCTACAGTCTAATTCAGGGATCCTCAAACTATGGCCCTCCAGCTGTTGCAGAACTACACATCCCATGAGGCATTGTAAAACTCTGACATTCGTAGACATGACTAGGCATGATGGGAATTGTAGTTCCTGAACACCTGGAGGGCCGTAGTTTGAAGACCCCTGGTCTAATTCGAGTCCAGCTGCATCAGCGACACAACGATTTGTATCGGTTTTATTGCATTAGTTTCATTTCAATTCACACACTCTACAGTCCAATTTGAGTCCAGTCGCATCAGCGGCACGACGATTCATATCGGTTTCATTTCATTTTATTTCACACTCTACAGTCCAATTCGTATCCAGAGGCACAACAATTCGTATCAGTTTCATTGCTTTTGTTTCGTTTCTTTTTCTTTAAATTCTATATTTTATTTTTTTCAAGAATTTTTTTTTATAGCATATAAACAAAGACATTTTGTTGCTAGCATATCACAAAATATAACTTAATGCAAAGTAATTCTATTTTCCATAGATATATGTAGCTTATTATCTAACATACAGACCCATATATGTAATCAAAAACAAAATCAAAAACAAAAACAAAAGACATACAGGGAAGGGAAGAAAAAATTGTTCCTCTCACTTGTATATCCATTCTATCATTCATATATATATTTTTATTTTCTCTCTCTCTCTACTCTCCCCTCCTAACCCCCCCACCACCACCACCTCTCACTTATAAACAAATACTATTTACCAGGAAAAACAATAAGGAGAGGGGAGAGAAAGAAAAGAAGGAGGAGAAAGAATTTTCTACAGGGATAATTAAATTATCTCACTCTCTTCCTTCCCCCTAAGACCCCACCTGCATCGCTCCTCAAGCGCACAGCCATATTCCCTAGTACATACAAAAATAGACCATGGCTTACATTTTTTATTAAATTTCTCCTCCTTACCTTGCACAATTGCAGTACCTTTTTCCATGGCATATATATCGGCTATTTTTTTGAACCATAGTGAGATCGAAGGGGGAGACTCCTGTCTCCAGATAGCCGGGATACAGGCCATTGCCGCGTTCAAAAGATGAGCGATGAGCGAGTTCCGATATTTATGTTTTGAAAAGTCAGAGAAATGAAGAAGATATCTTGCTGGGTCAGACCGCAAGTCATTATCTGTTAACTGTCCTATAGTGTCTCGCACTCTAGACCAGAAATACACTAACTTCCGACATGACCAAAACATTTGGAGCATATTGCCCTCTGACTCTCCACACCGCCAGCAAGTGTTCGCCCTCTCCGGATACATTTTTTGTAATAATGTAAGAACTTTGTACCACATTGTGAGAATTTTATAGCATAGCTTTTGTTATCTACTAGCTGTTGAGGAATAATGGGCAAAGTATAAGATATACAGTATCTCACAAAAGTGAGTACACCCCTCACATTTGTGTATCCTCTTTTCCTTTTCATGTGACAACACTGAAGAAATGACACTGTGCTACAATGTAAAGTAGTGAGTGTACAGCTTGTATAACAGTGTAAATTTGCTGTCCCCCTCAAAATAACTCAACACACAGCCATTAATGTCTAAACTGCTGGCAACAAAAGTGAGTACAACCCTAAGTGAAAATCTCCAAATTGGGCCCAAAGTGTCAATATTTTGTGTGGCCACCATTATTTTCCAGCACTGCCTTAACCGTCTTGGGCATGGAGTTCCCCAGAGCTTCACAGGTTGCCACTGGAGTCCTCTTCCATTCCTCCATGATGACATCACAGAGCTGGTGGATGTTAGAGACCTTGCGCTCGTCCACCTTCCATTTGAGGATGCCCCACAGATGCTCAGTAGGGTTTAAGTCTGGAGACATGCTTGGCCAGTCCATCACCTTTACCTTCAGCTTCTTTAGCAAGGCAGTGGTGGTCTTGGAGGTGTGTTTGGGGTCGTTATCATGTTGGAATACTGCCCTGCGGCCCAGTCTCCGAAGGGACGGGATCATGCTCTGCTTTAATATGTCACAATACATGCTCGCATTCATAGTTCCCTCAATGAACTGTAGCTCCCCAGTTCCGGCAGCACTCATGCAACCCCAGACCATGACACTCCCACCACCATGCTTGATTGTAGGCGAGACACACTTGTCTTTGTACTTCTCACCTGGTTGCCACCACACACGCTTGAGACCATCTGAACCAAAAAGGTTTATCTTGGTCTCATCAGACCACAGGACATGGTTCTAGTAATCCATGCCCTTAGTCTGCTTGTCTTCAGCAAAGTGTTTGTAGGCTTTCTTGTGCATCATCTTTAGAAGAGGCTTCCTTCTGGGACGACAGCCATGCAGACCAATTTGATGCAGTGTGTGGTGTATGGTCTGAGCACTGACAGGCTGACCCCCCACCCTTCAACGTCTGCAGCAATGCTGGCAGCACTCATACGTCTATTTCCCAAAGACAAGCTCTAGATATGACGCTGAGGGCTCAACTTCTTTGGTGGACCATGGCGAGGCCTGTTCTGAGTGGAACCTCTCCTATTATACCGCTGTATGGTCTTGGTCACAGTGCTGCAGCTCAGTTTCAGGGTCTTGGCAATCTTCTTATAGCCTAGGCCATCTTTATGTAGAGCAACAATTCTTTTTTTTTCAGATCCTCAGAGAGTTAACAGAGAGAGATAACACCAAATTTAACACACCTGCTCCCCATTCACACCTGAGACCTTGTAACACTAATGAGTCACATGACACCGGGGAGGGAAAATGGCTAATTGGGACCAAATTGGACATTTTCACTTAGGAGTGTACTCACTTTTGTTGCCAGCGGTTTAGACATTAATAGCTGTGTGTTGAGTAATTTTGAGGGGACAGCAAATTTACACTGTTATACAAGCTGTACACTCACTACTTTACATTGTAGCAAAGTGTCATTTCTTCAGTGTTGTCACATGAAAAGATAGAAGAAAACATTGACAAAAATGTGAGGGGTGTACTCACTTTTGTGAGATACTGTAGCTCCGTTGCTCCTTGGAAAATGTAATATTTAAATCTCTTTCCCATTTCAAAAGGAATCTTGGAACAATGTCTTCAGAGGGATCTCTTAGTATTTTGTATACCTCAAATACCCAATGGACAGAAGGCTTTTCTACCAAACATAAATTTTCCATAGGTGTGTTTAAGCGTTCCAATCTCTCCCCCCTATTAAGGGAGGTAAGGAAATGAATAAGCTGTTGCATCCGCCATGGATCCAATGACAGACTAAACAGCGACTGTATTTCCGCCCTGGTCTTCAACCTAGATGCTTCAAGAAAGTCACCTAGTCGACATTTACTCCGTCGCATAGTTTGTTTAAAACGACTATCTGTATAGCCAGGGGGGAATAATTGGTTTGCCAAAACTGGATAGAGCAGAGTAATTACCCCGTCCAATTTTGAAAAAGGTGACTCTGTTTGATTACTTTTAAAGTTGCCCCTATCAGGGGGTGGTGTCTTAGGGTTCTTAGCTGTAGCCATTGCAGGCATCGGACTGGAATTTTCGTACATGATTGTTCAATCGCTACCCAGATTTTATGTCCCTCGTCTCTACACCAGGCAAGTACCCTGGCAAGATGTTGCTTTATAGTATCTTATTGGATCTGGAAAAGCCATACCCCCCTGGGTTTTTGACATAGTCAGTAAATGAGAGGAAAGACAGGGATGCTTTTTTGCCCAAATAAATCTAATAAAAGCGCTGCGTAGTGATTTCAAAAAGGGCTCTGGGATAGCTATTGGCAAGGTCTGAAACAGGTACAGTAATCTTGGTAGAATATTCATTTTAAGGATAGCATTCCTACCCATCCATGTATAGGGACCTTTGTTCCATCTTTCCAAATCAGAAGAGAGTTCCCGCAATAACGGTGGAAAATTTACTTGAAAGACTGGATCTATTGAGGAGGTCAATTTGACTCCTAAATATATCAAAAATGAGGAAGCTCATGGGAAGGAGAATGATGATTGAAGAGCCTGTACGCGTATATTTGACAACGTAATGTTTAATATTTCCGATTTTTGAATATTAATTTGAAAATAAGCTATAGCGATCAAACTCAATTAAAAGATTTGGTAGCGTAGTGGATGGGGCTGAGTATATAGCCTCTATCCATTTACTGAATGCTTTCCCTACTCCAATATGAGTCAACGTCTCCTTCAAAAATATCTAATCCACCCTGTCAAAGGCCTTTTCTGCATCCGAAGATAACAGACACAGTGGTATTTTAGGAGAGTGGGCCAGGTGGATAATATCTAGGGCTTTTATAGTGTTATCCTTTGCCTCTTTAGTAGGCATAAAGCCTACCTGATCAGGGTGGATGACATTTTGGAGGAGAGGTTGTAGCCTTGTGGCTAATATCCACGTAAAAAATTTTAAATCAACATTCAGTAATGAAATAGGTCTATAATTCTTGCATTGGACATGGTCCTTACCCTCCTTGGGAATAACTACAATATGTGCCCTGAGAGTATCTCTCAGTATTGGTCCATCTTCTAAAAGGGAATTGAATGCTTTTATAAACCTCAGAGATAGAAGCAAATGCCTTATAATAAACTACTGTGTACCCATCAGGGCCAGGAGCTTTATGGGGCTTAAGAATATTGATTGCACTCATATATTCGTAGATTGAGATTGGCTTATTTAGTAATTCGGACGCATCCTCAGAAATTGATGGTAAATCTGAGGAGGCAAGATAGTCTTGGATTGATTGTTGCTTTTGTACCATCTGATCTGGCGAGATATTAGTCTATAGATTTTATAACAGCTGATAATATTCTTGAAAGACCTCTGCTATTTCACTGGATACAGAAGTACGCCTTCCTCCATTAGAGCCTATATGTGGGACATAATTTCTCCGTGAGTTTTCCCTAAGTGAGTGGGCCAGCAATTTGCCTGATTTATTCCCTTGTTCATAATATATTTTCCTGGCCCTCAATATCTGTATGCTAGTCTCTTGTCTCATCAAAGAAGAGAAGTTTTCACGCTCTAACCTAAGGTCTATTGTTCCGGATTGTGAAAGTGATTTTTTCATTTAATTGAGCTTGAAATGCTGCTTCACTATTTTTCCGTATTTCCGTCGCTTTTTTAATCAGTATGCCTCGCATAACGCATTTATGCGTTTCCCATACTGTAAATGGAGGGATTTCATCTGTATCATTTTCGTTAAAAATTTTGGTCAGTTCACTGGTAAGGTCATTTCGAAGTTGACCTTTCTGTAACAACAATTCATTAAGTTTCCATGTCCAGGTTCTATTGACCGGCTTAGTCAGCTGAAGGTCTATGAATACCGGGGCATGGCCTGACACTGTTTGTATCCTAACTGAAGAATTCACCACCGCTGGTAGTAAAGATTGAGATACTAATACATAGTCAATTCGAGAGTAACTGTCATGTGGCATTGAATAGAAAGTATAGTCACGCTCAGCCGGATGTTGGACTCTCCAAACATCTACAAGTCACATAGATTGTAGAGCTTTTTTTATACATCTAAGATATTGATAGGTTAAATGTGTAGCAGATTTAGAAACATCGAGTAGAGGGTCAAGAGCCACATTAAGATCTCCACCCAGTATCAGTCCACCCTCCATGAAAATTTGTAGATTATTAAGAATTCCGTTCAGAAAACTGTCCCTGAGAGCAGGATACTCACCCCCCTCATTTTGGAATCTGGGACTACTATGGAAAACCTGTGAAAACCGATCATCCTTAACTTTTGGTATCTTTCCAGATTGAAAATGGGTTTCTTGTACGAATGCCACTTGTATACGCATACGCCAGAGTTCGCGTAAGATCATTGTGCGCTTCTCTGGTATATTCAATCCGTTAACATTTAAGGATAAGCAGCGCACATTAGTCATAGTGAAACCTAAGATCTATCTTCTGTGCACTACCAGAGCGGGAACAGGTGAGCGGGGGAAGGGAAAGCAACAAAAGAAAACCACGCAACATAAAAAAAAAAAAAAGAAAACACACAAAATATATATGCACTAATAAGGCTCTAATTAAGCCTGCACACCCCTGTGTTCTCCTCCTAGAATAGTCCAGGAGGGGAAAGCACTGGGAGGCAAAATTCCTATGTAGAGGAAATGAGGGATGGGATAGAGGGATGCTTTCGTTTCATTTCAATTCACACACTCTACAGTCCGATTCGAGTCCAGGCGCATTAGCGGCACAACGATTTGTATCTGATCCATTTTTCATTTGTTTCACAGTCCGATTCTAATCTAGTCGCGTCAGCATCACAACGATTTGTATGAGATTCATTGCATACACTTTACAACCGATTCGTATCGGATTAATTTCATAAATGTTACAACTGTTTCGTATCGGATTCATTTCACACATTCCACAATCGAATCGTATCAGATTAATTTCATACACTCTACTACCGATTCATGTTCTACACCTTACAAACAATTTGTATCGGATTCATTTCATACACTCTATTACCGATTCATGTTATACACCTTACCACCAGTTCGTATCAGATTCATTTCATACACTCTACTTCCGATTCATATCGGATTTGTTTCGTACACTTTACAACTGATTCGTATTGGATGCATTTCATACATTCCACAACCGATTCGTATCGGATTCATTTCATACACTTTCAGGCACGGTTTCAGTCATTCAGGATTATAGTCCATTCCTACATACTCAATTTTCTGCTATCCTTTCTTGTTTCGCCTGCCAATAAGGCCACTTATTCTCCAGCTGCACACAATCCGGCCACTTATCATTTCTAGTTCCACACAATCTGGCCACACATCTTTTTTTCCAGTGGCACACAATCTGGCCACTCATAGGGGGTTATTTACTAAAGGCAACTCCACTTTGCACTACAAGTGCAAACTACAAGTGCAAAGTACACTTGAAATTGCACTGAAAGTGCACTTAGAAGTGCAGTCGCTGTAGATCCGAGTGGGACATGCAAGGACAATAAAAAAACAGCATTTTAGCTTGCACATGATTGAATACTAAAATCAGCTGAGCTTCCCCTTATTTCAGATCTACCCCTCAGATTTACAGCGACTGCACTTCCAAGTGCACTTTCAGTGCTATTTCAAGTGCACTTTGCACTTGTAGTGCAAAATGGATTTGCCTTTCGTAAATAACCCCCATAGTCTCCAGTGGCATACAATCGAGCCACTCACCATTTCTGTCTGTCGTTTCCCATTTAGGCCAGTCAAATTCAGGCTCTATCCCGCACCAGGTTGGACGTTATTTCGTAAAAAAAAAAAGGATTTTCATGTCATCCTTACTACAGGTTCCTGGTCGACTGAGTTTTTGACCTCAACCAGGACTTCGCTGCTAGGGCGCCAGGCAGGTGCAGTACATGGGTTGCTTGGCATCCCCCCTGTTCTGCTCTTATAGCCGGAGCCATGTCGCAGGCCGGCAGTGATGACGTCACACCCGCCACTCTCTCACCTTCTGCGGGTTCAGAGGGTGGCAGCATACAGTCCCTTAGGGTATGGACCATCCCTAAGGTTACAGCAGAGCTCAGGAGCAGGGACATTCTCTACCACACTATAGCCAGGAAAGCTGAGCTCTTCAGGCAGCTCTCCTCACAGCCAGTAGCAGTGGGGCCCAGGACTCAGCAGGCATCCCTGCAGTTGAATCCAGCCGGTTTAATGTCAGTCATTTTAATCTAGTTTCATTTCATACACGCTACAGTCCAGTTCGAATCCAGTTGCAATAGTCACAACGATTCGTCTCCCACTGCACGTCTTGATCCTGTCTATCACGCAGCCTACTACAGTTCAGTCTCTATCGTGAGGCATCTGCCATAAACTACTAATCATTACTCAGACTAATCTGCTCGTACGCACGAATAACTCAGCTCATTACATACATCCTACTGCCCGATTCCAATCTAGTCACGTCGGCGGCACAACATCCCAAGTTTAAACTCCTTAATTTCTTCCGAGGAGTTTTCCTGTTATTAGCATGAGCGTGGGCATATGGCTGTCCAAAGCGGACATGTCTGACACATCTTAATTACTGCCCATTGAGCCATCCCTCTGGCAGTGGCATGGCATCTAATTCAAAGGTACAAGACCCCAATCAAGTTCTCAGGCTGGACCAGTGGTGGTGTGTCCATTGGGGGGGAGGGGCACCGCCCCCTCTCTCCAGCCACCCCCCTCTGACTAACAGATAGATTCATGCATTGCATGAGTCTATTGATGGCTGCCGCCGCCACTCTCTATTCAGGCGTCCAGCCCCTTGGAGTGGTAGCATTTTATGGGCACAGTTTGATTGTGCAGTGGCTGCGTTTGATGGCACAGTAGCTGCCATTAATGGGCACAGAGGCTGCAATTGATGGGCACAGTGGCTGGGTTTGATGGGCCCAGTGGCTGGGTTTGATGGGCACAGTGGCTGTGTTTGATTAGACATTGACTGCGTTTGATGGGCACAGTGAGGCTGCTAGTGATGTTTTTTTTTCAGAATTTTTCAGTTTGTTTGCGCCCCCCAAAAAATTTGGAGCACCAGCCGCCACTGGGCTGGACCCAGCAGCTATAGCAGATTGACGATGTAGGGCAAATTCTTCGCAAACTGGAACGGCATATCTGTGTTTATTCTGTTAGCATTAGCTTTGTCACTTCAGGTAGTCATGAAAGCCGCAGCCTCCACAGGCTTCGCTGCAATTTGTAGCCATCATTGGTTCGCAGTTCCTCACACTTTTTTATTCTTGGTGTTCAGCTATTGATCACCCATGTAAACCTCTTCACTATTTGGATTTGTGCATACCCCTTCCTTATTTGGACACTACACACAACATATTACTCAGCCAAACCATTTGGTTTGGCTTATTACATTGGTTTTGATACATTCGCCACCACATTACTTCTTATTCTATTGCTGATAAGGTACACAGATGATCCGCCCCTTTCTGTGTGCCAAACACTGCGCTTATGGGATGAGCCCCTCACTCTAAGCAGCTGCTTAAAATTAAAAACTAATGTGATATAAAATAAATGATACACTATACAATCGCCCTCACCAATAGTGTGATCAAATAGCAGCGCTGAAAACCTAAAAAAATTAATTTTTGAAAAATTATTCTTACAGTGATTACTCAATGTGATACCTAAACATAACAATATGTGTCCATAATAAAAAACCAAAAAGTGTTTCTAGTAAACACCCATCGTGCAGTCCATTAGTGTATTAAAACAGAAAGATCAATATAAAAGTCCAAAAATAAGTGATAACGTAGTGAAATAATGGTGACAATATCAAAATTATAATCTTCAGTGATGATATCTTCCACCACACCGCTGTGAATGTGACTTCCACTCCCCTTCAGCGAGCAAACTCACCAGCTTTTTTTGCCTTACACTCTCGTGTTCGGCTTGCAGGCTTTTCCCACACAGTAGGGGTAAAGTGATAACCTCCAATCAATTTCCGTATAGTTAACCGCAGTATATAAGCAAATGCTCTCTCCACATGAAAGAAAGGAAAAGCGAACCAATAGTGCAGTAACGTAACACACTTTAATAAAAATACCACTCTCCTCCACCATAAAACTCACATTTTCCAATTTTCAATAACGTAAGAAAGCACAGCAAACATGGTCATCACCAACAGCACTTCAAACGGTAACCTGGACGTATGGTGGTCACGGCGGACCCAGGTGATTGGTGAACGCAAACACTCTCACCCGTCCCTTGGAGCCTCCCGTAGCCACTTCCCCGCTCACTCGTATGGCGCCGCCTGTCACAGCGTCCTACGTCAAGCTTCCTCAATTGCCGTATAGCCACGCCCCGACATGTTTCGTCACACCGGACTTATTCATGGGAACTACACACAACATATTACTCAGCCAAACCATTTGGTTTGGCTTATTACATTGGTTTTGATACATTCGCCACCACATTACTTCTTATTCTACACTTATCATTCTATAGGACCATACAGGGCCTTTCCCTCATCAGACATCCAATCCAATTCTCTAATATTAATATACCTAATTTTACATTCATTCACAGATGATTGGGGTGACCGACCCCACATCACTATGGATCATCTGGTGGGAACCGGTTTTGAAAACTGAAGATGACAGTATCAAAGTTAATAATTTTATTATAAAAATATATATTTAATAAAATACAAAATACTGTTTAAAAACAAGGACAATCGACCAACATTAGCTCTATAGTCACGCAAGTGTGACAATTAGGACAATAATACCATCTGTGTATTGATTGCTCTACATGTTTCGCGGATGAAGTTTACCACTTCTTCAGGAGATTTATTGTACATATACACAAGGTTTTTATAGAGCTATTATCAATTTATAACTATGAATAAAAGAAAAGAAAAACATACATTATTCAAAATGCATATTAAATCAGTAAATATCAAACATTGGATACAAAATACAGGTATATTTTATCTGCTGTGGAGACCCCTTAAAATAGATCATCTTACCAATGATGAAAACAATAATTTTTTGGAAAGGAACCAATATTGGAGCTTTTCCGGAGATCACTGCCACATCCCATATGAGGAAAGAAACCATAGGAAGAGATGTGCCCCGAAAGGGATATAATGGGCAGTGTATCGCCGGAAAATGAAGAAGTGGTGCAAGGGTCAAGTACACAAGTGTAGTTAAAATCTTACAAAAGTTTTTATTGATTACAAAATATACAAAAAATATCTATGATATAAGATCAAAAAGGTAGAAGATACAATGAACAATATAATCAAAACTGCTAGGTGCTGTGATACGCCATCCCAGCAAATTCCAACATTGGCCTACTGGGGTGAAGGTACGGCAACACGTGATAATCTACATGTTTCGGAATACAGAGAGATTCAATTCCCTCTGTAATATGTATTTCCTTCTTCAGGAGTTTCAAGGGGCAGTTTTTGATAAATTTCTAAAGAAAAGAAAGAGGACATATATATATGGGTATGTAACAGTAATTGTATTTAGCACCAACATAGAATGTAGAAACAATTATATCTCTGAGCATAGGAGACTGTTATATTCCAAGCAGTGTATATAGGCAGAGCAAAATCTCAATCTGAACAAGCATAAATGTGCAAGTGTACTCACAGGACATTTGTCTCTTCAACAAGGACATTACACACATGTGTCACGAGAGATAGGCTCCCACCTCCTTCAGTCCCAAGGATTGGATTTGTTAGTCAAGAAATCCAGGCATTGAGTGTAGTTGGGTGGATAGAACAGAGAAGGGGAAGTCTAATTTGCTTCACAGATTTTGGCCATGGTGATGTTCCCCACAGAGGCGGCAAGCCAGGGCTCACAAGAGCCACTAATACTGGGCGGACTGTACACACATCTACAAAATCAATGGGAGAGAATGAGGAGTATGCATCTATGGTTGGAAACATTGAACTTGTAGAATTTTATACAAGAAGTTTTACTTTCAAGGCCTGTGCCATAGAAAGAGGAGATGTATGAAAGAAGTAATCCATAGATGTTTGTAAATAAGGTTAAAGTTGCATACCTGGTCTCTGATGTTACACAATATAAGTGTGAGCTGCCTAGAAAGCACGATCCTCTCAGCTGTGTGACAGAGGAGGGTGTGCAGAGAATCAGTGTTAAGTACTCTGTATGGTGTGGGGTGTGAAGTTTGTAAGCCAATCGTTGACTCTGGGGGCGGGGTAAGCTCTGATGGTAATAGTGTTGTTAATTGAAAGGTAAGCCAGAGCTTATTATGCAGGAGAGGCAACAGCTGTGTACACAAACAAACTAGCGTCCGCCCGTTGTGGTTCCTCGACCTGAGCGGCGCCCGACATCAGCGCGTCCACAGGCGCGATGACGTCACCCATCGACGGCGGCCGCCGACACGAGAAGCAGCCTGGTGTGGTATGAATGGAGGGATACCAAGTGCGCACGCACGGAGCAGAACGTCGGGCGCGTGCACACCAGTGCTGCTGAAAGAAAGCCTCTGTCCCCGGGGGAGGTATACAGAGGCCTTTCCGTGTCGGGGAGCACCGGCGAGCCATCCCAGTGAGGATCCCTGCTAAGGCCACAGGAATCAATTTAGTCGTTATATCAATTAATAAGCTTGGTTTCAAAAAAGACTAAATCAATAAATTTGGGACTGTCTGGATATGGGGGTTCCCTCTTTGCAGTACAGTACTTAAACATCCCTGGAAATAAAGCACAAACATATGTAAGTTTACAGGATATTGGGGTACAAGTGTAAATTAAAGTTTTTCAGTGTAAGACAAGTAGATTTGATGACAATTATAGTGAGTACATTATGTTTGTTACTTCTCCCCTTAAAACACGGGGGTATTGAGCTATATTCAAGGAAAACAACAATATAGACACAAAAATTCAAATTGATATGGAAAATAACAATAAGGAATGAATAAGTTAAAATCCTAAGACCAAAAGTTCTTACAGAGGTCTAACATAGAAGACATTCACCAAATGTCAAAAATACCAGGCCAGAAAAGCGGAAAATGATAAATAGGCACACGAGACGAAAAACAATAAATAACCGGATATGGACAGGAGGTGAAGCGGAATAACTTAGTATGGCAGGCAATTTGCCCTACAGTTCCTTGTCATAGCCTCCTGTGGAGAAACCAGGAAGAAAAGGTTTTAGATTAAAGGCCTCATTGAGGCCTGGCGGCATTGTCGCATTAAGATTGGATATCCAGCGAAGTTCCCGCTGTAGGAGAATCTTATTCAGATCTCCCCCGCGGGAACTTGGGTGTAGGCGATCCAGAATTAATACCGAGATTTTGGGACAAGTGCCACTATGTACCTGGGCCACGTGTCTGCCTAAGGGAAGATCAGGATCGGCAGACTGCATCGCCCTGAGGTGGCGATAAATGCGTTGCCATAATTTTTGTAAGGTTTTCCCTACATAGAAACAATTACAGTGGCATGTTAGTAAGTATACCACTCCCATTGTTTGACAATTTCCAAAATGTTTCGGCACAAAACGCTTGCCGTTTGGTAGATATGTATTTTTACGTGTGTCCATGTGCTTATAGTAGGCACATGAGCCACATTGGAATGTGCCAGCTGCAATACAGGGATCACCTCTTTCCTGTCCTTTATACTTACTATCAACCAATAAGTCTCCCACGGAGGTAGCATGTCTGTATGTAATTGGAGGTTTCGGAGGTACAAAGGGGCCTATGACCGGGTTAGCAGTCAATAAATGCCAATATTTTGGCAGATCTGCCTGATTTTATTATGATCATTTGTATAGGTTGTAATTATTCTGGTTGGGACATTGGTGGTGGATTTTTGTTTGGGAATCAGTAATTGGTGTCTGTCTTTTTGGTTAGCACGTCTAAACGCTCTTTTCAGGCATTTGTGACTGTATCCGCGCTGTAGTAATCGGCATTTTAATTTGTTGGCCTCCTGTTTGAAATCTGACTGGTTTGAGCAGTTTCGTTTTATTCTCAAGTATTCCCCATAGGGGATTGAATTAATTAAGGGTTTCGGATGAAAGCTGGAAGAATGGAGTACTGTGTTTCCAGCAGTGGGTTTCCTGAATAATTTAGAGGATAATGCATTAGATTCATTGATTGAGATTTCAGTATCTAGGAACGTGATGGTATTCTTGTCAGAGGTCATGGTAAATTTGAGATTAAATTGGTTTTTGCTCAGTGCTTGCATTCAGGAGGGATTGTGTGCCGTCCCATACGATGAAGATGTCATCTATGTACCTGTGCCATAGATATTTTTTGTATATTTTGTAATCAATAAAAACTTTTGTAAAATTTTAACTACACTTGTGTACTTGACCCTTGCACCACTTCTTCATTTTTTGGCGATACACTGCCCATATTATCCCTTTCAGGGCACATCTCTTCCTATGGTTTCTTTCCTCATATGGGATGTGGCAGTGATCTCCGGAAAAGCTCCTATATTGGTTCCTTTCCAAAAAATTATTGTTTTCATGTAAACCCGGGTAGCAAATACCCACGTGGCCCCCCTACTAGGCTGGGAACCAATGTTTTCTGAGCCTATTATCCTCTCCAAATACCCCTTTTACGCCTAGTGGACAAATAGGAGACTGTTTGCCTTTTTTTGTGCTCAACTTTTTCTTTTCCTTCTGCTTTTTTGCTTATTTAAGCAAAATGGCAGAATTATATAGTCAATCATGGGATAACTTTGTAATCAAACTCCAGCAAGACTATGGCCAGAGCGAAACTCGTGAATCAGAACTAAGCTTTTTGTTCTCCAGCCTAACTAAATGGCTGGAGAGGAAATCGCTGACCCACTGGCATATTCAAAGCTTTAAGGATTATATCAAGAATGACTTAAATCCTCTAGGACTACGAGTCCAAATTTTCCCTTCATTCGATAATATAAGTATTACGTTTAAAACTGCATGGGAACAAAACCTTAAAGCATGCTCTGTGGGAATGATGGAACTACTAATGGAGGAATACCAAAGACAGATGATGGAGATAGATGATAGATCAGATATACGCTAAAATTAAACCTCTAGAGGCACACCCTTCCTTCTCCAAATTCAATAAAAAATTAAAAATCCACATTGAACTACTCAACAAAAACATTCTCTTGAAGAAAGAGAGCAAATTCCTTAGAGATAAACAAGCATTTGAGGAGGGGAGGGCCTATAGATGGGCTCACCAATCGGGAAATAAAAACACCAGACGAAACACAAGATCCCATTCCAAAAACACAGACACATCTGATTCCTCCTCTACATCATCTAACTCCCATCCCCCACACAGACAGCCTGGACGCAATAGGAAACCCAAAAGACGCCAGGAAGGTGATTACCCCATAGGCAATGACATGAAAAAGCCATTTGCTAAATCACAGCCTCAGACCCCTCGTGCAGGTGATCCAAATTCCATGACAAACTCAATATTACCTACCAATGACTCCAATTTACCTTCCTCTGTGGAAACTCCCTCATCAACACCCTCTGGCAGGATACCATCAATATTCTTTCCAAAAAACCAGGCAAACCCCCAAGCACCCCCGAACCCATGACCACTGTAGCTGCACCAACAACAAGCTAGACAAATTCACAGTCATAAAGGATTTACATCTATATACGCGCAAACTACTATTAAAGAGCATGTTTGATAAACACCAACATGAATATGAAGGCTGCCGCACCTTCAGTGAGCGACAAGCCCTCGATAATCTCAAATCCTTATTACAAGAAAGTGAGACCCTGGATCTAATAGACACTTTAGACTTGGAAACTCTCTTAGAAGGAAATGAGGATACACCTACTACAACCAAAAAATCGTCTTTGAAGAAAGCTTCATCCATATACCCAGCCCCCAGTTCAAATCACGGGGTTGCGACCTTTTTGAAAATGATATCCCAAGAAATGAAATAATTTAAACCCACATCCCCCATACCTCCAACTTGACAAAAAAAGAAAGGACAGCGCTACATAATCTCTCTACCAACTATAACATCACTATCAAACCAAGTGATAAAGGGGGAAACATTGTCCTGATGGACAATGATCTCTACAAAAAAATGTGTCTCAAAATCCTTAGAAACCGGGACTGGTACCGCCCAGTAGGCACCGATATTGTAGAAGCTTTCAATAAGAAATTCTACATATTTGTAGATGAGGCCTTTCAAAATAATACTATTTCCAAACAAACCTGGGAATTCATACAAACTCCTCACCCCCGCGTACCAACCTTTTACGCACTCCCCAAGTTACATAAAAACCTGAATTAAAATAGGGAAAAACTGCTGCGCCAACCCAATACATAAAGCTGCCAACACCACCAATTAGACTAATTGTGTGAGTAAATATAGAAAGAAAAAGTGTAGCGCTGTATTATACTAAAAAAAACATCAATGTGAACATTGTGTGTGAAACACCGATGTATATATCTGTACTCGGTCCTGCTAAAAAAAATAATTATAATAACACCATATATGCAAAATTCTGGTGATATAGAGAATTATTGCAACAACCTGCTATATAATAAAAATAAAGAAACAACAAAGGCGCCTCTAAGTGCAGAAGATTAACAATTTTAATGCCCCAAAAAGGGTTAAAAACACTTACAGAATGGAAGTGGTAATCAGGCACATCATAATTTAAGCTGCATTGGAGGGGGTAGCGGTCAGAGGAAGCCTTCAGATGGGATGGATGTGATCACTGAACACAGCGGTGTAGGACACAGGAAGCCACTGTGAGGCCGGCGTCATCAGCTGGAAAGACGGCGAACCCGGAAGTGATGTCATCCACTGGGCGGCTCGATAACCAGCCTGAACCGCAAACAAACAGCCTGGGCGAGGATGTGATGTCATCAAAAAGGGACGCGTTTCGGAACCATCAATCGTTCCTTTTTCAACCTATGGCCATACTGATGACTGAAAGAAATATATACACACCCACTAGCAGTGGATTGGCCGGAGGGCGGGGGCAGCAGAGAAACATTTATTTAATTGTGATGAGTTCATTTTGTGCATATAAATGAAAAGGAACAAGTGGATACCTGCAACAGCATTCTTAAAAACATTATAAAAAACATTATAAAAAACTTTATAAAAAACATTATAAAGCGGGATAAGAGAAAAAAGAAAAAATATAGAAAAAATATAGTGGAATATATTAAGAAACGAAGTGTAAATACAAGACAGATCTACAAAGTTGTCTGACAGTGACCAGTCATAGAGCCTGCAATACACATAACAGAATGGGGATGGTGAGAGCAGGCAGGATGATGTCAATGTTAAGCTGCAGACCATAAGGGAAACATACATGACAATAATACTGTCAATAATTAATCGTTAAAATTTCGTATAGGATGGGGGGGTTTGTCACATGAGGATAATAATGGGGGTTTCTGGAGGAGCCTAAATTGCTATCTACAGAAGGGAGGTGTCCTGTTAAAGTATGGCACTAACTTCAAAATCCTCATTTAACCCTCCGGGGGCTAAAACATTTCATAAAAATATCCAGTACATTTCTCAATGGCATAGGCGTCGGTAACGTTCAGCAGCGGGGAGGTCTTTTGGCATTGCCTCAATAATCCATACTTTAAGGCCATTCGTGGACTTGTTATGGGTGTGGAGGTAATGTCTGGGGACACTGTGGTTATCTAGTCCACCTTCAATAAAACGGCGATGTTCGCCAAACCGTTTCCGTAGTGGCCGAATAGTGCGCCCTACATAAAATAGACCACAGGGGCATGTGAGACAATATATGACATGGTCAGAGGAACATGTGTGAAAACCCTTTATTGGGTATGTTTTACCTTTGACGTGGAACTCTTTCTGGCCATGTGTCACAAAGCTGCAAGTCTTGCAGAGGGGCTTACGGCACTGGTACATCCCAGAAATAGCTAAAAACGTGGGCATGTGATGGCCCGGAGGCAGAGGTTTGGCCCTAAGTTTGCTGGTTGCTACCTTGCTTTTGATGTTGGGTGCCTTTCTGTAAGCAAATTGAGGTCTATTGGGCAGAGTAGGGAGTAGATGTTCATCTTGTAGTAGCAAAGATCAATGTTTTTTAATAATTTTTTCCATGTGTTTGTGTTGAGTGTGGAATTGGGTGATGAATCGTAGATTATCTTTCTGGATATTGGGACGTGAGTGAGAGTTCTTAATAGGCGATGTGCTCTTATATTGTTGATAAGCTGAGTCAACAAGATCTACAGGGAAGCCTTTTTCAAGAAACTTGGCTTTCAAAATTTCACCTTCAGTGTCGTAGTCTCTCTTCTGGGTACAGTTCTTCAATGGTGAAGCCTCCTCTCTAGTAAAAAGGGCATTAAATGATAACATCATTTCACAGCAAGAGGCCTCTTTCTTAGTCAAAGAAATACATTTTACTCCCTATTTCTACCACCTACCGAAGGTGCATAAAGACCTCAAAACACCACCAGGGCGACCGATTGTGGCATCTATGGATAGCATCAGCAGCGGACTCTCACAATACATAGATCAATTCCTTCAGCCATTGGCCCAATCTCTCCAGTCCCACATAAGAGATGGTGTTCACTTACTGGAGACTTTAACCCCGTACTCTTGGGATAACAACTATCATTGGGCATCTTTAGATGTCCAATCTTTATACACATCCATACCTCATGAAGTGGGCCTCAACGCCCTACAATTTTTTCTTTGTCAGGACCCGATGCTGAATCCTAGACAGGCTTCCTTTATCGTTGAAGCCACTTCCTTCTGTCTCACTCATAACTATTTTAAATTTGAGGATAATTTCTATCTGCAACTACAAGGGACAGCTATGGGAGCGCACTTTGCACCCTCGTATGCGAATCTTACTATGGGGCATTGGGAGCACCTATATATATGGAACAACAATCCATTCCTTCCCCACATTGTTTTTTATGGCCGCTATATAGATGACGTGATCATCATTTGGGATGGCAATGTATCTACATTCACGGATTTTGTGGCATATTGTAACACCAACAACATGGGCCTTACTTTCACCTCAGTCATCGACCAAAATAAATTAGCCTTCCTCGATCTTGAACTCTTTTGGATAGGCAAAGAGATCCATGCAAAAAATTTCACCAAGCCCACAGCTGGAAATTCATTCCTCCATTATAAAAGTTGCCATCACCCTCTGTGGCTAAATAATGTACCCAAGAGTCAGTTCTGTAGACTTAAAAAGAACTGTACCCAGAAGAGAGACTACGACACTGAAGGTGAAATTTTGAAAGCCAAGTTTCTTGAAAAAGGCTTGCCTGTAGATCTTGTTGACTCAGCTTATCAACAATATAAGAGCACATCGCCTATTAAGAACTCTCACTCACGTCCCAATATCCAGAAAGATAATCTACGATTCATCACCCAATTCCACACTCAACACAAACACATGGAAAAAATTATTAAAAAACATTGGTCTTTGCTACTACAAGATGAACATCTACTCCCTACTCTGCCCAATAGACCTCAATTTGCTTACAGAAAGGCACCCAACATCAAAAGCAAGGTAGCAACCAGCAAACTTAGGGCCAAACCTCTGCCTCCGGGCCATCACATGCCCACGTTTTTAGCTATTTCTGGGATGTACCAGTGCCGTAAGCCCCTCTGCAAGACTTGCAGCTTTGTGACACATGGCCAGAAAGAGTTCCACGTCAAAGGTAAAACATACCCAATAAAGGGTTTTCACACATGTTCCTCTGACCATGTCATATATTGTATCACATGCCCCTGTGGTCTATTTTATGTAGGGCGCACTATTCGGCCACTACGGAAACGGTTTGGCGAACATCGCCGTTTTATTGAAGGTGGACTAGATAACCACAGTGTCCCCAGACATTACCTCCACACCCATAACAAGTCCACGAATGGCCTTAAAGTATGGATTATTGAGGCAATGCCAAAAGACCTCCCCGCTGCTGAACGTTACCGACGCCTATGCCATTGAGAAATGTACTGGATATTTTTATGAAATGTTTTAGCCCCCGGAGGGTTAAATGAGGATTTTGAAGTTAGTGCCATACTTTAACAGGACACCTCCCTTCTGTAGATAGCAATTTAGGCTCCTCCAGAAACCCCCATTATTATCCTCATGTGACAAACCCCCCCATCCTATACGAAATTTTAACGATTAATTATTGACAGTATTATTGTCATGTATGTTTCCCTTATGGTCTGCAGCTTAACATTGACATCATCCTGCCTGCTCTCACCATCCCCATTCTGTTATGTGTATTGCAGGCTCTATGACTGGTCACTGTCAGACAACTTTGTAGATCTGTCTTGTATTTACACTTCGTTTCTTAATATATTCCACTATATTTTTTCTATATTTTTTCTTTTTTCTCTTATCCCGCTTTATAATGTTTTTTATAAAGTTTTTTATAATGTTTTTTATAATGTTTTTAAGAATGCTGTTGCAGGTATCCACTTGTTCCTTTTCATTTATATGCACAAAACGAACTCATCACAATTAAATAAATGTTTCTCTGCTGCCCCCGCCCTCCGGCCAATCCACTGCTAGTGTGTGTGTATATATTTCTTTCAGTCATCAGTATGGCCATAGGTTGAAAAAGGAACGATTGATGGTTCCGAAACGCGTCCCTTTTTGATGACATCACATCCTCGCCCAGGCTGTTTGTTTGCGGTTCAGGCTGGTTATCGAGCCGCCCAGTGGATGACATCACTTCCGGGTTTGCCGTCTTTCCAGCTGATGACGCCGGCCTCACAGCGGCTTTCTGTGTCCTACACCGCTATGTTCAGTGATCACATCCATCCCATCTGAAGGCTTCCTCTGACCGCTACCCCCTCCAATGCAGCTTAAATTATGATGTGCCTGATTACCACTTCCATTCTGTAAGTGTTTTTAACCCTTTTTGGGGCATTAAAATTGTTAATCTTCTGCACTTAGAGGCGCCTTTGTTGTTTCTTTGTGTCATTATAGAGCCTGCTTCAAGCTTTTAAAGTTGCAGCCCTTTTTGCTGAAGATCATCCCACCATCCCACCATCCTTATCAACACCTTTCTTTTCATTTTGGACTGCCTATTTTCTATAGAGACATTTTATGGATCACGTTAGTCCTGTGCGCCCTATAAACCTCCTTTTATTTTCTATCTGTTCTATATAATAAACATAAATACAAACTGTGTGTTCACAGTAAAATAATCCCAGAACCTCAAACAAAAACAAATATGTGCAATAAAAATTGGGGTGGGATAAGGTAGCAAGTCTCTGGGGTATTGAACAGTTCATTCAATCAAAGAGATGTGTCCTGGAGCATTGATATGGATCTCACAGTAGTATCTATTCGTATCCCCAGTAGACTCTTCAAATACTCAGCAAGGCAGAAAGTAATGTAAAATGCCCTTACCAGATGTGGTGGACTCACAGGCCGTTGGCGGTGAGTCGTATAGGCTTGCACCATTTGAACGGTAAGGTTACAGCTGTTCTTAATCCGTGATGGTGGGTCCTAGATGGGTCCCCGATCCTGAGCAGTACCATGGATTCCTTTTCCGATGATCGCTTAATCTCATTCCAGTGAGACAAAGGGGAAGGGAGAAAAAAGGCTCCACATAGTGTAAAATCCGGATAACCAGGAAGATTTATTGTATTAATTAAAAATTCCAATAAAAAATGGTTTGTTTAGCGCAGTAATCAGATGGCTGTGGTAGCGTCACACACCCGATGCGTTTCGTCTACCAAGATTTCAACTGGGGTAAAGCTTAATTCAATACTTGTGAATAAAACAAAACTGCTCAAACCAGTCAGATTTCAAACAGGAGGCCAACAAATTAAAATGCCGATTACTACAGCGCGGATACAGTCACAAATGCCTGAAAAGAGCGTTTAGACGTGCTAACCAAAAAGACAGACACCAATTACTGATTCCCAAACAAAAATCCACCACCAATGTCCCAACCAGAATAATTACAACCTATACGAATGATCATAATAAAATCAGGCAGATCTGCCAAAAATATTGGCATTTATTGACGGCAGACGCGGTCATAGGCCCCTTTGTACCTCCGAAACCTCCAATTACATACAGACGTGCTACCTCCGTGGGAGACTTATTGGTTAAAAGTGAGTATAAAGGACAGGAAAGAGGTGATCCCTGTATTGCAGCTGGCACATTCCAATGTGGCTCATGTGCCTACTGTAAGCACATGGACACACGTAAAAATATATATCTACCAAACGGCAAGCGTTTTGTGCCGAAACATTTTGGAAATTGTCAAACAACGGGAGTGGTATACTTACTAACATGCCACTGCAATTGTTTCTATGTAGAGAAAACCTTACAAAAATTATGGCAACGCATTTATCGCCACCTCAGGGCGATGCAGTCTGCCGATCCTGATCTTCCCTTAGGCAGACACGTGGCCCAGGTACATGGTGGCACTTGTCCCAAAATCTCGGTATTAATTCTGGATCGCCTACACCCAAGTTCCCGCGGGGGAGATCTGAATAAGATTCTCCTACAGTGGGAACTTCACTGGATATCCAATCTTAATGCGACAATGCCGCCAGGCCTCAATGAGGCCTTTAATCTAAAACCTTTTCTTCCTGGTTTCTCCCCCGGAGGCTATGACAAGGAACTGTAGGACAAATTGCCTGCCATACTAAGTTATTCTGCTTCACCTCCTGTCCATATCCGGTTATTTATTGTTTTTCGTCTCGTGTGCCTATTTATCATTTTCCGCTTTTCTGGCCTAGTATTTTTGACATTTGGTGAATGTCTTCTATGTTAGACCTCTGTAAGAACTTTTGGTCTTAGGATTTTAACTAATTCATTCCTTATTGTTATTTTCCATATCAATTTGAATTTTTGGGTCTATATTGTTGTTTTCCTTGAATATAGCTCAATACCCCCGTGTTTTAAGGGGAGAAGTAACAAACATAATGTACTCATCGAATCTGCTTGTCTTACACTGAAAAACTTTAATGTACACTTGTACCCCAATATCCTGTAAACTTACATATGTTTGTGCTTTATTTCCAGGGATGTTTAAGTACTGTACTGCAAAGAGGGAACCCCCATATCCAGACAGTCCCAAATGGATTGATTTAGTCTTTTTTGAAACCAAGCTTATTAATTGATATAACGACTAAATTGATTCCTGTGGCCTTAGCAGGGATCCTCACTGGGATGGCAGTCCCAAATGGATTGATTTAGTCTTTTTTGAAACCAAGCTTATTAATTGATATAACGACTAAATTGATTCCTGTGGCCTTAGCAGGGATCCTCACTGGGATGGCTCGCCGGTGCTCCCCGACACGGAAAGGCCTCTGTATCCCTCCCCCGGGGACAGAGGCTTTCTTTCAGCAGCACTGGTGCGCACGCGCCCGACGTTCTGCTCCGTGCGTGCGCACTTGGTATCCCTCCATTCATACCACACCAGGCTGCTTCTCTTCCGTGTCGGCGGCCTTCGTCGACGGGTGACGTCATCGCGCCTGTGGACGCGCTGATGTCGGGCGCCGCTCAGGCTGAGGAACCACAACGGGCGGACGCTAGTTTGTTTGTGTACATAGCTGTTGCCTCTCCTGCATAATACGCTCTGGCTTACCTTTCAATTAACAACACTATTACCATCAGAGCTTACCCCGCCCCCAGAGTCAACGATTGGCTTACAAACTTCACACCCCACACCATACAGGGTACTTAACACTGATTCTCTGCACACCCTCCTCTGTCACACAGCTGAGAGGATCGTGCTTTCTAGGCAGCTCACACTTATATTGTGTAACATCAGAGACCAGGTATGCAACTTTAACCTTATTTACAAACATCTATGGATTACTTCTTTCATACATCTCCTCTTTCTATGGCACAGGCCTTGAAAGTAAAACTTCTTGTATAAAATTCTACAAGTTCAATGTTTCCAACCATAGATGCATACTCCTCATTCTCTCCCATTGATTTTGTAGATATGTGCACAGTCCGCCCAGTATTAGTGGCTCTTGTGAGCCCTGGCTTGCCGCCTCTGTGGGGAACATCACCATGGCCAAAATCTGTGAAGCACCTTAGACTTCCCCTTCTCTGTTCTATCCACCCAACTACACTCAATGCCTGGATTTCTTGACTGACAAATCCAATCCTTGGGACTGAAGGAGGTGGGAGCCTATCTCTCGTGACACATGTGTGTAATGTCCTTGTTGAAGAGACAAATGTCCTGTGAGTACACTTGCACATTTATGCTTGTTCAGATTGAGATTTTGCTCTGCCTATATGCTCTGTTTGGAATATAACAGTCTCCTATACTCAGAGATATAATTGTTTCTATATTCTATGTTTGTGCTAAATACAATTACTGTTACATACCCATATATATATATGTCCGCTTTCTTTTCTTTAGAAATGTATCAAAAACTGCCCCTTGAAACTCCTGAAGAAGGAAATACATATTACAGAGGGAATTGAATCTCTCTGTATTCCGAAACATGTAGAGTATCACGTGTTGCCGTACCTTCACCCCAGTAGGCCAATGTTGGAATTTGCTGGGATGACGTATCACAGCACCTAGAAGTTTTGATTATATTGTTCATTGTATCTTCCACCTTTTTGATTTTATATCATAGATATTTTTTGTATATTTTGTAATCAATAAAAACTTTTGTAAAATTTTAACTACAATTGTGTACTTGACCCTTGCACCACTTCTTCATTTTCCGGCGATACACTGCCCATATTATCCCTTTCGGGGCACATCTCTTCCTACGGTATCTTACCAATGATGCAACCATGTGAGCGGCCCAAGGGAGAATGGCCCGTCCCAGAGAGCATGGGAACCCCACACACAGGAAATACACTGATTGAAAGTCTAATCAAAAAATGGAAATGATTTAGGAAAGTGTGTTAGCCATTGTAATTAGTAAACTAAATGGTAGATAAGGGTAATTGATCATACCAAGAATGCTGGCTAAGTCCAAAAAATCAAAAGACTGTAGTTTAGTGGGTCTCTATGGGATGGTATAAGGCCTAAAAATATATATAAATAGACACACAAATAAAATCCACCACTCCATGCAAAACTAAGATACATAAACCCCCCTAAAAAGCATATATATGTGTATATACCCGATCAAATAAATGTATATATGCTCCACCACATGCCATGAAAAGGTCACAAAGGGGACATGCCTATACAGTATAGGAAAAAATAAGGCTCAATTCCAAGATTTCAAAGATATATAACTAAAGTCAGACAATAAAAACTCAGCATAAAATATGTATACTACTATAAACAGATTGAACTAGATTTTTATGTCTCACCTTAAAGGATTGAGTCACAAAGAGCAAAGATGATAAAGTGTTCAATAGAGAAATGTAGGTATACATCTACCAGTGTTTCTATGTGCAATCGGCCCCCTGAAATCATAGAACATAGATTCTAAAAAGAATCATAGAGTACAATTGAAGTCAGGTCAATGTAATAAAACTACCTATGGCGCAGAGAGAGGATTTTAGCATGAGCATGGGTGGCAGCAGGGAGGCTGTGATGTACAGCCTCTCTATTTATGTATCTGCATGTGTAAGAGCTCCTACCCGGTGACTCCCACACCGCCGCAGTGGCGTGTGACGTCACCGGACCCAACCTCGGAGTGCGCGCGCGCCCGATCGGCGCATGCGCGATGTCTCAAAGAAGGCAATAATACACAACGCGGACAAAGTCTGCAGGTGTACAGCCTGATAGACAGTGAGGTGGGAGCTATGTATCCACATGGACCCCCACGACCCTCCAAGGCCGCAAACCTGTCAGGAATAGCCAAAAAACAGGCCGCTGCACCTAGAAACACATCATAAGGGCATAATGCCTGGAGCAGTCATGTTGGAAAAGGGCAGTCTCAGACATGGATCAAAACACAACACAAGGGCCCCCTAGTAGATCACAGAAAAAGGACATCCTAAACAGCTGTCCATGAGATCCAGATGGAAGAAAGGAGGAAAAGCACTGCAGCAGATAATATATTGCAGTAATATTAAAATAAGATAACATAAATACATGAAAGTATATCAAATTGGTAAACATTTAGTTGTGTTAATGAATCACCACTATTGATCCTGAACCTTTAAATCACAAAAACATAACATTTAAATATATTGTGGCACTCTCTCAAACCAAAGACATTGGAGAACCCAAATTCTATCCCACCTCAACATCAGACAGTTGATCCCCATTTGTCAGTACTATGTCTAGAATATGGTCACCTTGGGTTGAGCTTTTTACTAACTGTTTTTGAGAAACCTCATTCGGTGCTTCCATTACATCCCTGCTCCTTCTTGTAATAGCAGTTTGAGAATTCCTTTTAATGCCAGGCATGTTGAAGTTACCCATAATCAAAACCTCCCCCTTCTTTGCCATCCCTTGAGTTATCTTGTCAATCAACAAGTTATCCTAACCACTTCCTGCCCAACATATAGCAAAATAGTGGCCGGAAAGTGGTTGTATTATCCTGACTAGACGTCATATGACTTCCAGCAGGATAAGCCGTGGGGGTGCGAAGCGCGGCGATCGATGGTGGGGTGTGTCAATCTGACACACCGCATCTCCGATCTAGGTAAAGAGCTTATGACGTTGGCTCTTTACCATGTGATCAGCTGGGTCCAATCCCAGCTGATCACATGGTAGCCGAGAAGAGCCGTTTATCGGCTTTTCCTCTATTCGCCCTGACAGCCGCAAGGAGAGGAGAGCCGATCGGCTGCTCTTCTGACAGGGGGGTCTGCACTGATAATCAGCGCATTGATTATCAGTGCAGACCCATCGAGGATGCCCACTGGAGACCACAGGTATGCCCACTAGAGCCGACCAGGGATGCCAATCAGTTCCCATTAGCCTCAGACATGACATATGAACAAAAGCAAATCCATCTATAGTGTGATTTCCAGCAGATTGACAGGCTCGGCTCTGTTCCTGTGTGCGGGGGGTGTCCCTCCACTCCACTCCAATCAGCTTTTAGAGTTTTCCTTGCTGAGCTCTACAGAGTGTAACTTCAGATCCCCGCCCCTTTTTCTCTGACAAGCTTTAAATATTCAGCATTTTGAAAGGATGTAGAGAAGAGAAGACTGCAGATAGACAGGTTTAACTTGCTTAGGAGGATTTGTTTCATCTCCGTGTATCACCTGTGGCCAGTTACTTTACTGGGTATATGTAAGGTTTTAAATCCAATTCATATCTTGAAAAGTGGTGGATACCTGCTAGGGTCATTTGTTTATTAGCCAACTATTGTTTTAAAACAAGCACTAAGATTGGACTGGATGTAAAGGCGAACTGAAGTCTTTTTTCTAATACATGTGCACTAAAGTATATCTCAAACTAATAACAAAAATGTAATACGTTACATCTTTCCAATGCTTAGACTTGGCGGCTGCATTCGTTTTCTTTTCACTTTGAGAATGAGTTTTATTAATGGAACATCTAATAAATGGTTTGTAATGGACACATTGGAGGAGATTTACTAAGTGTCGGTTCACACTGAGGCAGCACGACTCGCAGCGCGACTGCCTCAAGCGACCTGGACACAACAGGAGCGGCGACTTGCAAAATGACTTCTGTATAGAAGTCAATGCAAGTCGCCCCCAAAGTCGTACAGGAACCTTTTTCTAAGTCAGAGCGACTTAGAACGGTTCCATTGTACAGAACGGGACGCTACTTGTCAGGCGGCTAGGTCACCTGACAACTCGTCCCAGTGTGAACCGGCACTAAAACTGGAGCCCTGAGAATCTGGTGCAGCTGTTCATATTAACCAATCAGCTTCTAAATTCAGCTTGTGCAATGAAACTTTGACATAACACCTAGTAGCTGATTGGTTACTAGACAAACTGTGCGGAAAGGGATACATAGCTCAATCTCAGTTTTTGCGGACAACACAAAAATAACCAGGGCAATAACTTCACATCAGGATTTAGAAATTTTACAGAAAGACCTGAGCAAAATAATGGAGTGGGCAACTATATGGCAAATGAGGTTTATTGTGGAGAAATGTAAAGTAATGCACTTGGGGCTAAGAACATAAATGCAAACTACTCACTGGGAGGAGAACCTCTGGGGGGTCAAGGATGGAAAAAGATCTGGGGGTCCTAGTAGAAGACAGACTGAGCAATAGCATGCAATGTCAAGATGCAGCTACCAAAGCCAGCAGAATATGAGCTTGTATAAAAAGGGATATACTCCAGAGATAAAACGATAATCCTGCCACTATATAAAACTTTGGTCTGGCTACATCAGGAGTACTCCGTCAAGTTCTGGTCACCAATCCTCAGAAGGGATGTGCTGGAGCTGGAGAGAATCCAGAGAAGGGAAACTAAATTAATAAAGGGACTGGAGGACCTCAAATATGAGGAGTGACTACAAGAACTAAATGTTTTCTCGCTGGAGAAGAGACGCTTGAGAGGGGACATGATAGTGATTTACAAATACCTCAATGGTGCTCCCAAGCATAGGAAAAAAGCTATTCAGTCTCAGGGGGTGTAAGATGACACGGGAACACACAATGAGTTTGGAGGAGAGCGGTTTAACCTTAACCTCCCTGGCGGTTTTCCCGAGTGTGGCTCGGGGTTAAAATTCAGGACCATTAGCGGTAACCCTGAGCCACACTCGGGATTGCATCGCAGGATCCTGGTGCCTCCTTACTTACCTTGTCCCCAGGATCCTGGGATGTCCCCCGCAGTGTCCGCGGGCTCTGTCCTCCTCCGAAGCCTCTCCGTGCCAGGCTCTGTTCCCTGCGAGCGTCGCGACGCACGGGGGCGGAGCCTGGCGGCAAATTAAAAAAAATGTAAAAAGCATAACACATACAGTACTGTAATCTTACAGATTACAGTACTGTATGAAATAATTTCAAATCCCATTTGTCCCCAGTGCTCTGGCCCATGCCCTGCATGCAGTTTTATATTGCATATACTGTTCTTTCTGCCTGGAAACTGGAGATTGTCCATAGCAACCACAAAGTGTCTCTTTACATCAAAAATGGCTTTAGACCAGCTAGAAAACAGCGATAGTAAATTAGAACACTTGCAGAATTGAGAGATAGATGATGTGGAAATTTATTTTATTACTATTTATTTTTATTTTTTTTATTATATTATAGTTTATGTTTTTGTGTTTCAAACTTTATCATACCCGGGATATCTACTAGACTCTTGTTTGGACAGATTTAAGTGTGTTATTGTTAAGAATTACAGGCCTACAATATAAAACGCCAAATTTCCATGCAAAATAATTGTACCGCTTTCAGCACCTAAAATCAGAAAGAATCATACCACCAGGGAGGTTAAGCTGCGCAGGGGGTTTTTCACTATCAGTGCTGTGAGAATGCGGAACTCTCTTCCACAACTGGTGGTGTCAGCGGGGCGTATTGATATTTTAAAAGACTCTTGGATCTTGCATCTTGAAGAACACAATATACAGAGATATGGGAAACGCTTATTGACAATGACACACGTACACTTACACAGGTTGAACTGGATGAACTAGCGTCTTTATTCAACCTTACCTACTATGTAACTGTGCAAGATTATCTGCACTCCAGTTTTAGTAGATCTCCACTGGGTCACTGATTTATTACAGAGAAGACAAAATGAGAACATGATATGATTGCATATCATGTGCACATTTTACACTAGGTTGAATGAATGAAACACATTTATTGTTAAAGTAGCAATAAACTCTCAGTTTTGCTGTAGCAATCAATTCCGGACTATTAAGCAAATGCTCACTATATACTGTACGTAGCTGTCCCCAGTCACTTACAGTTAGATTTACCAATAATAAGTTGTGCTTTAAACTACACTAGTGATGAATATAATATTGTGACTTTGTGCAAACTAATGCATAAGAGTGTGATTATTATTATTATTATACAGGATTTATATAGCGCCAACAGTTTACGTAGCGCTTTACAACTTGAGGGTAGACAGTACAAATACAATACACTTTAATACAGTAGGAATCAGAGGGCCCTGCTCCTTAGAGCTTACAATCTAAGAGGGAAGGTCAAGAGATAGAAGAGGTAATAACTGTGGGTGATGTGCTGATTGAGAAGATAAATGTACAGTTGTTAGGTGGGGGCCAGACAGGCTTCTCTGAAGAGATGAGTTTTCAGGGATCGTCTGAAAGTGGATAAAGTAGGAGAAAATCGGACGGATTGGGGTAGAGCATTCCAGAGGATGGGAGAGGCTCTGGAGAAGTCCTGAAGGTGAGCATGGGATGAGGTGACAAGGGAGTTTGAGAGCAGGAGGTCTTGGGAGGAGGGAAGAGAACAATTAGGTGGAAGCCTTCTCTTTATGATTTTTTTCTGGGAAATATCTGCCATCCACCCCTTGATTGAGCTACCAACCCCTGCAAAGGAGCTGGGATCTTTACTGAGAGCAACCAAAGGCCCGGGTTGGGTACACATAGGCGCACACGATCTCCTGTAATTAAGAGATCCATATGAGCTGGCAGTCTGTGTGAAGGTGGAGGACAGATCCTTTTCTATATCACTATTCGGGTGTTGTGTGTGATAATCGCATCAAGGATATTGATTGATTATTTGAATGGACCTCTCAATTCATCATTATTCTGATTAATTACATCTTTATGTTTTATTAATTGAACTGACTTTCAACCCTTAATTAATTACATCTTTTTTATGAATCAGTTTGCACCCATTCACAATATTATATGTATTGATTGTTAATTCGAAAGGACTTTATTAGTTTGATCAATCACACTCTTATGCATTAGTTTGCACAAAGTCACAATATTATATTCATCACTAATTTAGTTTAAAGCGCGACTTATTATTGGTAAATTGTTCATGTGTGTGTGTATCTAGCAGCAAAGTCACAGCTGTTCATGGTTTATTATTTTGTGTATTTTATTATATATCTGATATCATTTAAGCACAGGACAGCACAGTAATTATAAATTATACTTACAGTTAGATGCTGTACAATTCATTCCACCCTAGAGGTGCAGCATCTCCAAAAGTCCAATCTAGGAGGGCCCATTGGACCTGTAACAGCATTGCCACATGACTGGGTGCATACGGACAACATTTTCCATCATCACTTGTGTAATGTCAGCTTTTAAAGTGACACCTAAATCTTTGTATTCCCCACACAAAATCAAGTTACACACATGTACGAGAAGAGAGATCATTGCCACAGTCTGGCATGTGTCTGCTGTGTTCTGGACAGACATTGCTGCTGGGGAAGCTGACGTCAGTGAAATTCTGGGAGTGAAACAGGGGAATGACTTTCAGATGGGGATTCTGAGCTGCCTGTACTTTTCATGCATGGAGTGTCCACACGTTGTCAGAGCTGGTCGCTCAGTTGTCGGCTAATTGCCAGCTCCCATCTCTCCACAGTTACTCAGCTGTTGATGATATCCTGCTCGTCAGTCCTGCCTACTTAAGCTGTTCAGCCCAGTGGATCTCTGCCTTCGCCCTGGTCAACATCATAGAGACATTCTCCTGCATTCCTGTTCAGCCCCGGAAGAATTTACCCCCTTCCTGACCAGAGCACTTTTTGCGATTCAGCACTGCATCGCTTTAACTGACAATTGTGCGGTCGTGCGACGTTATACCCAAACAAGACGTCCTTTTTTTCCCCACAAATAGAGCTTTCTTTTGGTGATATTTGATTGCCTCTGCGATTTTTATTTTTTGCGCTATAAACAAAAAATGAGAGACAATTTTGAAAACGCATTATTTTTTACTTTTTGCTATAATAAATATCCCCCAAAAATATATAAAAAAACATTTTTTTTCTCAGTTTAGGCCGATATGTATTCTTCTACATATTTTTGGTAAAAAAAAATCACAATAAGCGTATATTGATTGGTTTGCGCAAAAATTATAGCGTCTACAAAATAGGGGATCGATTTATAGCATTTTTATTATTGTTTATTTTTTTTTTTACTAGTAATGGCGGCGATCTGTGAATTTTTTTTTTTCATGACTGCGACACTATGGTGGACACATCGGACAATTTTGACACATTTTTGGAACCATTGGCATTAATACAGCGATCAGTGCGATTAAAAATGCATTGATTACTGTAAAAATGTCACTGGCAGTGAAGGGGTTAACACTGGGGGGCGGTGAAGGGGTTAACTATGTTCCCTGGGAGGTGATTCTAACTGAAGGGGGAGGGACTAACTACAGGAAGTGACAGATCGTGGTTCCTAGCCAATAGGAACACAGGATCTGTCACTCCTGTCAGAACAGAACAGGGAAGTGTGTGTTTAAACATACTCGTCCCTGTTCTGTATCAACTGGTCACGATCACTCGTGGCCGGCGGTCATCGTGAACGTCGGCCACGAGCATCGGCAACCCCGCTATGCAGCGGGCGTGCGCGCGCCTGCTATCCGGACCTCACGAGATCACATATAATAACGTGATTTTCGCGCAGGGGAGCCAGCCTGCTTCAGTAAATCTCCAGATCCTGCTTGCTTTTCCACTACATTGATCCCTGACTTCAGAACAGGCCAGTAGCTAAAGGGAACCTTGGGCGAAGGGCTAGCATGACTGGGGACAGCTGTGGGGTGAGCACCAGGTGTTTCAATGGGAAGTGAGGTAGGAAAACAGGAGGGGGAGTGCTGGTCATTGGTCGGGGGGGGGGGGGGTCGGAGTTAATTTTGACCCCTGCAGAGGGAGGGGTTTTAATTCATTCAGGAGCAGCAGAGAAAAGGAGAAGATAGGTAGGGTTTTTTCCCACCCACCATCCCTGTTGCTTGGTTGTGGGTTATGTTGTGTGTATTGGTTTATGTGGGCATGGGTCTCTGGTTCGGGAAGTTTGGAATGGTGGAAGGTAAACAGGATATGGTGTGGGGATGGGTTGGACCTATCTCGGTATGGGTACCCTCCCTAAATGGAAATAATGGGATACCGGTCATCGGGCTGCAGTGGCAAGAAGGTGCCAAGAGTTCGTCCCTGTGCTAGTGGGATCACGGCTAGGGGCCAGGATGCTGAGATGGTGATGGCGCAGCCAATGCGGTAGATATACCTTCCTTCTCGAACCTTAGACGGAACAGTAGTTTAGAAGTTGGATTTATATAGGTGGTATATATATATATTTCTGTTATATATATATCTGTTATATATATATATATTTAAATGGAGTTTATTTTTATAAATTTGGTATTTGTTAATAAAGGGGCCGGATGGCCATTTAATCCAGAAGGTGTTGTGTGTTTTATTTTAATAAGTAAAGTAAGGCAAGTAGTTGGAAATATTATGGTGTAGGTGCAGCACACGGGGCATCAGCTATAAACCAGTCATGGCTTGGCTATCCGTTCTGCTTACTGAACTTTGGCTATGTTTTGACTATGTTTGTTCTTTTTACTTTTATTATTAAACAAGTGTGATTTAACTGTACTTCTGTTTCGGTCTGATTTAATGGTTTCTGACACACGTCAGGGTATAGTCGTAGTTGGCAACGCTTGTTAAGCTCGTACACACAGTACGATTGTTGGACAAACGAGCATCTGATTTTTGTCAAAAGGGCGTGTGCCAGGATCTTGTCTTGCATACTGACGTTACACAAATTGTTGTGCCACAAGCACTAACGTAGTGACATACTACGAGTAATTTCAGCTCTTGAGTTTCACCCTTTGGGCTCCTTCTGCTAGTTTCGTGTTTGGTGAGCATTGATTCCATATATGTGTGTTTGTACTTTTGACTTTTGTGTGATGGATTTGTGTACTGACCATCCGAAAATCTTACGTGGAGCTGTTGTCTGACAAAAATGTTATGACCTTTTTGCAAATCTCATGACAACTCAACATTTGTTGTAATTCTGCGCTCATTCCTGTTGCTGACACAAACATTTCATTTTATTTTTATATTGACCTCTAGACCCCTCAGCTTGCCACCCACTCTCAATAATTACCCAGCTGTATTTTAGTTTCCTCCTTGATCCTGTCTCTACTGATGTAATTCCATTTTCACTGTAGTTATGTAGTGCTACCCTTCACAATCTTGCTCTCTGTCCTATATTTTCAGGAATTCTTACTAACTTCTGCTGATACCAGAGGGACATCCATCAGAGTAAGAGGGTGTCTGTCCCTCAATTTCTTAGTCATCAGTTTCACTGTAATCTTGATTTCCTGGATATAGGTGTGTTTGACAATTTTGATAATTTTAGGGTGTATGGTGTACAGAGGATGCAGCTGCTCAGGGGACCAAAGCATGGCAGCTCCTCCTATCCCCTCCTTACAGATAATTGTCTTTCAGAACTTGGCATTGACTCTAATCTGGGTCCCGAGCAATCTGGCTGCAGGACTCTTTTGGGGGCATCCAAAATGATACATATGCACTTTGTGGATTATAAATTATTGATAGGGGTAGGTTAGTAGTTCAGGATTAAGGGAATTAGGGGTTATTGTTAAAGATAAGATTTGCAGCACCGACTCCCAAACTTAATTTAAATATTTGTGACACAAACACATCATGCAATAAAAAAATTTGGAGGCTCTTGCTTTCTACTGTAGAAACAGGCTTAAAGTGGTTGTAAATCCTCTTATATACCCAGTGAAGTGAATAGCCTCAGATGATACACAGAGATTAACCTCTTCAGCCCCAGAAGATTTACCACCCTCTTGACCAGGCCATTTTTTGCAATATGGCAATGCGTTATTTTAACTGACAATTGAGCGTTCGTGCGACGCTGTACCCCCAAAAAATGGATGTTCTTTTTTCCCCACAAATAGAGCTTTCTTTTGGTGGTAATTGATCAACTCTGCGTTTTGTTTTTTTTTGCGCTATAAACAAAAAAAGGCCGACAGTTTTGAAACAAAAACAATATTTTTTACTTTTATGTTATAAAACATTCCCAATAAAAACAAATAAAATAAAATAAAATGTATTAATCAATTTAGGCTCATATGTATTCTGCTACATGTTTTTGGTAAAAAAAATCCCAATAAGCGCATATTAATTGGTTTATGCAAAAGTTATAGCGTCTACAACTATGGGATATATTTATGGATTTTTAAAATTTTTTAAATTGTTTTTACTAGTAATGGCGGCAATCGTAATTTTTAGCGGCACTGCAACTATGGGATATATTTATGGATTTTAAACATTTTTTTAATTGTTTTTACTAGTAATGGCGGCAATCGTAATTTTTAGCGGGGCTGTAACATTGCGGCGGGCAAATCTCACACTAAGTGACAATTTTTGGGGATGCAGGACAAATCATCAGACATATAGTGAATTACATTTAAAACAAACATGACTTGAAACTAATAGCTAGACAGAAATAAATCCGCATACCACTTTTGCCTGCTTGTGAGCTAAGAGAGGGGGGTTTGTATCTTGAAGATCTTTGGTAGATGGCTTACTTTACACACAAAAAACACTTTAAACCTTGAGAGAAAGCACTGTTCTCCTTTCCGTTCAGCAAAAAAAAAAAAACAGGAAGCTAGCATGTAATAATGCATGATGGGGAAATAAATGAACAAGTAAGTACACATGCGCCATCTAGAGGCTATTAACATAATAGTCACAGAAATAATGTGTTTGCCAGTACAATTCTACCTGCACAGCTTTCATAGAGGGCCATCATAGTGCATCCTTATGAATATGTTGTGTGACAGTAACTGTTGCAACAAGCTGGATATAAAATGATGTTACATTAAAGCCCTTAACCACTTCAGCTCCGGAAGGTTTTACCCCCTTCCTGACCTGGCCATTTTTTGCTATACTGCACTGCGTTACTTTAACTGAGAATTGTGCGGTCGTGCGATGCTGTACCTTTCTTGTTGGTGGTATTTGATCACCTCTGCATTTTTTATTTTTTTGCTCTATAAAAAAATAAGGCCGACAATTTTGAAAAAAATTATTATTTTTTTCTTCCTGTTATAAAACACATCCAATTAAAAAAAATGTAAAAAATCAAATTTCTTCATCAGTTTAGGTCAATTTGTATTCTGCTACATATTTTTGGTTAAAAAATCCCAATAAGTGTATATTGATTGGTTTGTGCAAAAGTTCTAGCGTCTATACACTATGGGATAGATTTATGAACTTTTAATTTTTTTTATTGTTTTTACTAGTAATGGCGGCTATCAGTGATTTTTAGCGGGACTGCAACATCCTGTGAACAAATATATAGTTACATAGTAGGTGAGGTTGAAAAAAGACACAAGTCCATCAAGTCCAACCTATGTGTGTGAAATCTGACACTAAGTGACACTTTTTGGGGACCAGTGGCGCCAATACAGTGATCAGTGCTAAAAAATGCACTGTCGCTGTACAAATGACACTGGCAGGAAGGGGTTAACATCAGGGGCGATCAAAGAGTTAAATGTGCTCCTAGGGAGTGCTTTCTAACTGTGTGGGAGATGCTTTGAATGGGGGAAGACAGAGATCTGTGTTCCTGCTTAGCAGAAACACAATACCTCCATCTTCCCCTCTCAGAGAATGGCAGTCTGCCTTGTTTACATAGGCAGACCGCCATTCTGTCTTTCCTGAAAACGATTGTAGGCTGCAGGTGAACATAGGGTCTCAGGTGCGAAGGAACATGCAAAGCTGTGTTCTGAATAGACAAGCTGTGTGCTGAGATCCCTCCCCCATCACATAAGTATCTCATGTGTCGGGAAAACTTCTCAGAAGTGAGACATGCTGATAACAGAGGAAGGAAGCACCAGAGAGAAACGATTCTTAGAGCTTTGGAAAGAGACAAGTAAACACTACAGATATACTGTATAGCAAGTCCCCTACTTATGAACTAGTTTAGTTTGCAAGTCCAACGTAAGTCCATTGTAAGTCCTAGTGTTCCCCCTGTCAGAACACAATAGCAGAGCTGGGGAGATCACTGCACCAACATTGCTTGCTTGGGCGGTCTGTCAGTTTTTTTTATTCAGCCCGCTGGGTTAAATGAAAAAAAAAACTGTGCAAACACATGCTCACGTCTTTGAAAGTTCACAACTCTCAGGTTCGTATGTAAGGAAATTACTGTATGTGCTTTGTTCACATTTCATGACTAAGGTTTACAACCACTTTAAAGTTTAACTAAAGCCAACATTTTTTTTTTTTCTTTTAGTTTTGGATAGAGGGAAGAGGGATTAGAACCTGGTTTTATTGCTGTCTGTGCACCGTTAAGGAGATTTACTCTCTGTATTTGTCATGTTTACCATTATCATTAAAAGTGAAAGTAGAAGAAAACCCCTAATTTTGGGTTGTCCCCAGAAAAGTAATAGAGGGGAAATCTTTCAGTGGGGAAACTAGTTCTGGTAACCTGAGGGGCCCCAAAATATTCCCCTATATTTGCAGGGATTTCATCTCACTTCCTGTTTTGGCTAAGGGACAGGAAGTGAAAGTAAATCTCCTCAATGTGACACAAATGAGAAAAATTAACCTTAAAAATATAACCCTCCCTTACTCTATCCACACTGAAAAACGTTTTGCCTATAGTTATACTATATTAGTGACCTGGAAAGCCATTCCAAAAAATAACATTGAATACATTTGCTATTTGTGAAAAAAATTACACTGAAACATTTTGTGATTATTTGCATTATCACAGAACAGACCTAAAAGCCCAGCGGATCATTGAAAAGACTATTTGAGCATGGCAGCAAGCTGCTAATAGCTGTGTATTATTGATGGAAGTTGGTGTTACTTTAAACTAGAGTTCCACCCAAAAGTGGAATTTCAACTTTAAGTACTCCTAGCCCTCTTACATGCCACATTTGGCATGTCATTTTTTTTTGGGAGGGGGGAGTGGGTACCTACTTTAGAGAGGGACCTCCTGTCCCACTTTCTCGTTCCGCCTTCATGCCGCCTAGACAACTCCTCTCACCCTAGGCGGCCCCTTCCTCTAGGCAATCTTCTGGGACACATCATGGGTCCCAGAAGATTGCCTGTCCACTCGGAGAGCGCAGCGTGACTCGCATATTTGCACAGTGCCTGCCCGGCCGTGGTGCCCACAGTTCCAATGACGCCGGAGAGGAGCGAGGCTTTGGGTGCCCACATCACTGGACTGTGGGACAGGTAAGTGGCTATTTATTAAATGTCAGCAGCTATACTGTTTGTAGCTGCTGACTTTTAATAAACTGAAAAAACCCCAGAACTCCGCTTTAACCCTGATCTTCAGAGCATGCTGTTTCTAACCGATATGCTGGTTGGTGTACCTTGTGTTTTGTTTTCCATTTTTCTCCATGATGAGAAAAAACTCAGCCCCATCATTGTGAGCAATGCACATGGTTGTGGTGTGCTAGCGTGATGTTCAAAGTGTTAAAAAAAAAGACAATTGGGGCGCTGATACAATTTCTCCTTACCCCTGTCAAATGCACTCTGAAGAGAGATACAAATTCAGATCACTCTTTAGAGAGCACCACACATGTGAAAGAGTCCTCAAAGAGCCAAGTGTGCATCAGTTTAAAAAATACTTTCCCAAGCCCCATTTGTTCAGCTGGGGGTCGGGGCAGAAAGCAGACTAATCACTTTCGGGGGCAGACAGAGTAATCTGCAGCACCACAGCTCATTGAATTAAAGTCCTGGCCTCTTTTATATCAATCTACTGGGGCAGGCTGGGACTTTAATAATTGGGAAACGCTGTGCTACAGATTACTCTGTTTGCACCTGAAAATGATTAAATAGTCCCCTTTTTGCCCCCTGTTGAACAAGCAGGGCCTCTGAGAAGTTGATGTTTTAATTTCTGCAGAGCAGGGTGCCCAGAAGTTGGGAGTTTCTTCTCTGCCTCTGGGCCCACCTGCTGAATTGGCAAGGTCAGGCCCAGTACTGATGGGCTGGCACTATCCCCTTTTCAGGGTCCCTGATCATAAGCAACAGCAGCTACCACAACTCAGTTATAACAGATAAATATACTGTTATTCTTAATTATTATTGTTATAGATGTAGCCAGAAGCTGGTTTATATTGCCTGCATATTCAGGAGACACTCTGCGGTATTGCTACAGTGACACTGTTTTCTCCTAGTGCCCAGTCTGGACTCTATGTCATCACATCCTGAAGTCAGGGTGAATGAGAACTATGAATGGAGCAAAGAATCTTGGGACATGTAGTCCAAGGAGTCAAGTTCTATATTCAGTTGCACTGTTATGGACTACAAATCCCAGCCGGCTGGGGAAGTAGAACAGAATGCTCAGAGAGGTAATAAAAAACCTGTGTGGGAACACATTCGCCCTCTTGGGACCATGGCCTGGATCTGCAAACAGTGACTTGGTGTTAGCCTGTGCTGCGGCCGAGTTGCGGCCAGGGACAGGAAGAAAGAGAACCACCACGAGTGGGTGCGGGAGCATCCACTGCCAGCCACTTCTGGTCATTCAGAGGCAGCCTGGAGGCCATCCACGCTATATCCAGCTGGGCTGCGACACGGTGTGACATGAGGTTGAGCGCCGTCCCTTAATCCAGACTCTGCAGAGGCCTGCTGCGGAGCCCTCACGCCACGTTTTAATAACGAAGGTCATTGGGATTGGTGAGCGAGCGGGGGCTTGCCCATCTTCCTATAACAAAGGACACTGTGTTGTCTTGTTCCTCTGACTAAACTAGTAGGAGAACTTTGTACTACTCTTTGCTGAGCAGCGACAGTGTTCCCCCCTGCTTGCCAGGACACCACAAGCATACTTTACATAACCCTGCTTGCCAGGACATTAAAGCACATCACTAAAGAGCTAGCTGAAGACACAAGGTCAAAAAATCCTAATGGTAGCTTCCTTTTAATTTTCTCAAGCAATAAATGATCTGTGTTTGTTTTGTTTTATGTTTTGTAATGTGGCTTCTGCTATCTACCAGTTTCTTACTTACTCCTACATTTCAGTTTATGCATTACCATTCTCCCAAGAGATATTGATGTAATGGGTCTGTGAGAATAAATAAGTGGACTGGGAACAGATTTTATTTCAGGCTGGCACATGAGGAAAAATAAATGGAAACCCAGCAATCATGTGTCAATTCATGTCATTAGGATAATTGCATCAATTCCGCAATATTTAATTTGAAGGAAAAAGGAAATTATAGTGTACTTCACGGGCTCTTAAAGTTGGGAAATGTCCCTGTTAAAGAGATCGGCAGCTTTGATGAAAATGTTGCTGTATAAGCACATCTTCCTTGTAAACATCTAAAACATCAGGGCTGTTCCATTGATGTTCATAGCATTTAGTGACCTGATGTCTGACCATTCAACAGATCAGTTCTTGTAGAGACAATTAAGGCCAATTTACTAAAAGAGTTGGGAATGTTTAGATAATACATCTATTCAAGATTCTTTTCAATTATGCAATGCAGATGAAATAAGTAAAAGGAGGATTTCTTTTCACATGATTGGATAACAAGCCGATCTTCACACAGTTTATCATGTGAACATTCCCATTTCCTTTAATAAATCATCCTTGTGTATGCAACTTTGTACTAAAATACTATATGACACCAGTAGACAGCACTGCTAGCGTTTGCAGCTTCCAAACCCCAAACACCCAATAAATATGCGCTGAACACCTATTTTATGTACTGTGGATCAAGGCCAGATTTACAATTAGGCATGGTAGGCATCATTCTGAGGGCATCATAGTCTGAAAATTGCCTACTCCAGGCATTTTATCCTTTAAAATAAGACGTTTACATCAAACCCAGCCAAACTCTGTCTTGTCTTCTTTCCCACCAGTACCTACAGTACAATGCCTTGAAAAAGTATTCATACCACTTGAAATTTTTCACATTTTGTCATGTTACAACCAAAAACGTAAATGTATTTTATTGGGATTTTATGTGATAGACCAACACAAAGTGGCACATTATTGTGAAGTGGAAGGAGAATGATAAATAGTTTTCCAATTTTTTTACCATTAAACATCTCAGAAGAGTCTTTTGTTTTGTTTCAGCCCCCTTTACTCTAATACCCTTAACTAAATTCTAGTAGAACCAAGTGCCTTCAGAAGTCACCTAATTAGTAAATAGAGTCCACCTATGTGTAATTTAATCTCAGCATAAATACAGCTGTTCTGTGAAGTCCTCAGAGGTTTGTTAGGGAAACTTAGTGAACAAACAACATCCTGAAGTGTAAGCAGCACACCAGATAAAGTAAAGGGATAAAGTTGTGGAGAAGTTTAAAGCAGGGTTAGGTGATAAGAAAATATCCCAAGCTTTGAACATCTCACGGAGCACTGTTCAATCCATCTTCCGAAAATGGAAAGACGGTGGCACAACTGCAAACCTACCAAGACATAACTGTCTACCTAAACTGACAGGCCAGACAAGGAGAGCAATAATCAGAGAAGCAGCCAAGAGGCCCCTGGTAATTCTGAAGGATCTGCAGAAATCCACAGCCCAGGTGGGAGAATCTGTCCACAAGAAAACTATTAGTCATTCATTCCAAAAATCTGGCCTTTATGGAAGAGTGACAAAAAGAAAGCCATTGTTGAAGGAAACCCATAAGAAGTTCCATTTGCAGTTTGCGAGAAGCCATGTGGGGGACACAGCAAACCTGTAGAAAAAGGTGCTCTGGTCAGATGAGACCAAAATGGAACTTTTTGGCCTAAAAGCAAAATGCTATGTGTGGTGGAAAACTAACACTGCACATCACCCTGAACACACCATCCCCACCATGAAACATGGTGGTGGCAGCATCATGTTGTGGGGATGCTTTTCTTCAGCAGGGACAAGGAAGCTGATCAGAGTTGATGGGAAGATGGATGGAGATAAATACAGGGCAATCTTATAAGAAAACCTTTTAGAGTCTGCAAAAGACTTGAGACTGGGCAGAGGTTCACCTTCCAGCAAGACAACGACCCTAAACATACAGCCAGAGCTACAATAGAATGGTTTAGATCAAAGCATATCCATGTGTTAGAATGTCAAAGTCCAGACCTAAATTCAATTGAGAATCAGTGGCAAGGGTTGAAAATTGCTGTTCACAGACACTCTCCATCCATTCTGACAGCGCTTGAGCTATTTTGCAAAGAAGAATGGGCAAAAATTTCACTCTCTATATATAAGCAAAGCTGGTGGAGACATACCCAAAAAGAACTTGCAATGAAAGGTGGTTCTACAAATTATTGACTCAGGGGGGCTGAATACAAATGCATGCCACACTTTTCAGATAAATATTAGTAAAAAATGTGGAAAACCATTTATCATTTTCCTTCCACTTCACAAATATGTGTCACTTTGTGTTGGTCTATCACATTAAATCCCAATAAAATACATTTATATTTTTGGTTGTACCATGACAAATTGTTAAAAATTTCAAGTGGTATGAATACTTTTTCAAGGCACTGTATCCAGAGAGATGCGAGCCTACGCTTTCCCTCCTCTTCGGGAACCTTTCCCTATCGCTAATACTCTCCCTCGCAGACGAGGTACCTTTCCTTGCACTACCCACTCGCCTAAAACACGCCAAACCCAGCGGACACACCTAAGATGGCCACCAAAGTCATGTGTGCAGCCAGCATCCAATCTTAACTCTGCTCCAGTGACTCAGGAAACCATAGAACAACCCTTCCCTCCGTGACTTCCTCTCCCTTTGCGATTGAGCGCCACCTGCAGTGGAGACAGCAAACTGTACCTGTCTACTTACTGACCCAGGACATGCATGCACTTGTTCAGTGACTGAATATATTAAAGCCACTAAATCGGTGAGACAGCCACGGAACTAACATTGTAAAAGGAGAGGTCAGCGATAGTATCCAATGTATTTCTCTCAGTATTCTATTAAATTTATTCCTCATCAGGTATAAAAAGAAAATCAAAATAGGACAGTTTCAACCACTAGGTATTATTATACTGCCAAGTGCCACTCTTTTCTTACATAGTTACATAGTTACATAGTAGGTGAGGTTGAAAAAAGACACAAGTCCATCAAGTCCAACCTATTCTTCAAAAATAGGGACAGTTCTGAGCATTAGCATTTTCGTTAAGGAAATCTATGGTCTAGTGGTCGGACAGCGTGAGGAGAAAAATAAGCCGATCACCGGCTTATGTGCAAGGGACATCAGTACCCAAGAGGAAGAGGCAATTCTGTCTCATCTGTGCCAATCGGTACCCCCTGCCAGTGCCCGCTGCTAGTGCCACCTGCCAGTGCCCACAGTTCCACTTATCAATGCCCATGAGTGCCACCTATCAATGCCCACAAGTGCCACCTATCAATGCCCACCAGTGGTGGCAATCAGTTACTCATCAGTGCAAACTAGCAGTGCTGCCTATCAGTGTAACCTACCAATGCCGATCAGTGCCCATTATTGCCGCCCATCAGTGCCCATCACTGCCACCTATCAGTGTCCATCACTGCCAGCTATCAGTGCCACCTATTAGTGCCACTCCTCAGTGCCCACCAGTGCCACCTATCAATGCCCTTCAGTGCCACCTATCAGTGCCACCTCTCAGTGTCACATCTCAGTGCACACCAGTGCCACCTATCAGTGCCCACCAGTGCTGCCTATCAGTGCCCACCAGTGACACCTTATCAGTGCCCATCAATGCAGCCCAATGGTGCCCATCAATGCAGCCCAACGGTGCCTATCAGTGCAGCCCATCGGTGCCCATTAGTGCCCATCAGTGCAGCCTATCGGTGCCCATCAGTGCAGCCTCATCAGCGTACATCAATGAAGGAGAAAAATTACCTGTTTGCAAAATGTTATGTCTAAGTATAAATGTTTTTATTTTTTTTTAATTCGGTCTTTTAAATTTTTTTTAACAAAAAATAAAAACCGCAGAGGTGATCAAATACCACCAAAAGAAAGCTCTACCTCTGGGAAAATATGATAAAAATTTCATTTGGGTACAGTGTTGTATGACCGCGCAATTGTCATTCTAAGTGCATCAGCGCTGAAAATTGGTCTGGGCAGGAGGGGGGGGGGGGTTAAGTGCCCAGTAAGCAAGTGGTTAAACATTGGATACTATCTGTCAAGTTAAATCGTTCAAGAAAGGTTCGAAAATGTCCTGTGTACATTAAGCCTAAGAACTACATATCCTGTTGTACCTTGCTGCCTGCAAGCATTGATTTCTGTACTAAATCTGCCTCCTAAAACTTCTCTTATGAGCACTTCTGTAGTTCAGAAGGCTGGCTCTGTGAATTCTGTGAAACAGAAGTGCCTACTCACAGGTCATAGTGAAAAATTGTCACAGGATTCATGGAAGCAAATGTGTGGGGATCTTCACAAAGTAAGTTTACAAACGTCAAGATCATTCAGATTTTGCACCAGAGCACAATATTCCCCTATCACACATGTTCTTGAGGTAGGCTAGGAGGTAAGTGGGCCCTGGAGCAACTGCCATCTGGAAACTTTTAACATCAGACATATTGAAGGCACACCAGGGATCTTCACATAATGTCCAAATATTTGATTCATGATGATCACATCACAGAGTAAGAATGCAATGTTTTGGCATCCTGCAGGACCCCCTTCATCAGGCATGTAACACCTAAAAAAGAGGTCCTGATGCAATGTTTTAGGACCACGCAGGATTCTTCCTCTGTGAAATGATTATCTTGAACAAAATATTTGGATGTTCTTTAAAGATTCCAGTTGTGCTGGCAATATGTATGTTGAGCTTTTCTATACAGATCCAAAAATGTACCATCTGTCGGGCGATCTCTTTGCCACCAGAACAGGTGCTCCTTTGTACACCCTGGAACAAAGACAAAAGGGGAGCGCATCAGCCCAGTGCATTATCTTGAGACCAATTTATAATTGGTCTCAAGATAATGCACTAGGATAGGGTGCCCTCTTTTTTTCTTTATTTCAGATTGTGCTAAGGATTGTGGGCAGCAAGGTGACATGTTGCAGAGTTCCTCGTGGCTTGTTCTTGTCTGGGTCCAGTGATACAGAAGAGGAATACTAACTGAGACCATCAATATAGACTCAGATTTGAGACCTTTACTCACCTGCACTGATGGTTGTTCTCTGTTCCTCTGTACATATCCAAGAATTTACAAACTGGAATATTGATATACACAGTGTAGTAAACCATGATAACCAATGAGTACTAATAACAACTAGTCTTTAGTAAGAAATTGTTTATGGTATCTTTCTATGAGTTACTGTCCATAGAACATCATTGATGCTTTTGCATTCCCCTATAAATAAACCATATTAAGAAAGATCTTCTATATTTGAGGATCAATGACAGATGTGTAGAAATATTTAAGATATCAGTAAACATTTCCTTAGTGGAAGAGAGATGTTGGTAAAGTAGTGGAATGTAGGAACATTGCTGGAAATCCTCCAGATCCCATCAGTTATGAGCCATGTCATACATGCATCCTATTACATATAGCTGTGTTTGTGTAAGGGAAAAACAAGCATAATGAGTGATGCTTTCCTCTTCCTTGAAGAGTGTCCCATGCCATCCGTCTAGTCTGCTGCTCAGGAAGGAGTTCTTCCACATATAATTATTAGTAAAGACCATTATTATGCGCTTCTCAGCTCTTGGTTGTCTAACAGAGAGGTCCAACATCATCACTAGCAAGAGGTTTTAGCTCATCAAATGAGCATACAAGTACAAACTTGCTTTAGCCTCAGAATTAACAGCTTTGCATTTACTAATATTTCTAGGTGTCAGATTGTTCAGTTTGTTGGAGAAGCCAACACACTGAAGCCATTATTCTTTTTCTGCTGTAATAAGGCCTACCCTCAGTATAGCTCCCTCTTTTGACAAATAAAAGGCTCATGGGCTCAGGAGTTACTTGGAGCATCATTTGAGGTTCAATTGCTCTGCCCCCCCCCCCCCCAGATAATAGAGATGAAAAGATATGGACATGCTTGGATTCTATAGAAGAAAAGCAGCTTAGGGTGATAACCTTGGCTCCCTCTATAGATACAGTGGAGGAGTGATATAGCCACCCAAAGACAAGAACTGTGTTATTTGCATGATTACCTGGTAAAGCAAAGGAAGCTTTTGAAAAGAAAACAAATGCAGCCATCGCACCAAGGACTAGCAATCTGCAATATATTAAATTTTTTGGTTTTGCGTTTAGATATACTTTAATAATTCCTTTATTCCTTTATTAATTCCTAAAGCACATGCTTATTTCTCAGGTCCTTTCCCCAAGAGGACTGTAAATTTTAATAGATAAAGCCTCTCCAGACACTGCTTCTTAATCATTTGACTCTGTTCCAGACAAAATAATAAACTCCCTGATGTAATAAACTCTTTGCTCACGTTTCCCACGTCTGCTCTTGAATTTTTTGGCTACTTTGCTTAAAAAAAGAGACATTCAAGCTGACTATGAATGAATCAGAAACTAAAGCTGATCTGTGTGAATTGAAGTTGTCACGTCCCTCACTACCTGCACGTTTTGGTCCAGGATGTGTCTTATTCTATGCTTTTATCCTGTTTTGTTTTTTGTTGTTCTTTATGCTGTTTTCCCGTATCTCCTTTTGATTTATCTAGTGATTCACATAAAATCTGTTTCCTTTTCATACAAAGGACTGACCTGTCCAGTAAATGAAAAAAAATAATAAGATAGCCTTAAATAACCTCTTGGAAAAAAATATTGTATTAAACGCACAATATTGCTTTAAAACAAACATTATTAACCTCCCTGGCGGTATGATTATTTCTGATTTTAGGTGCTGAAAGCGGTACAATTATTTTGCACAGAAATTTGGCGTTTTATATTGTAGGCCTGTAATTCTTAGGAATAGTTCACTTAAATCTGTCCAAACAAGAGTCTAGTAGACATCCTGGGTATGATAAAGTTTGAAAAACGAAATAAAAAATTATAATATAATAAATAACTATAAATAATTATAACAAATAATAATATAATAATAATAAAAATTATATAATAATGTAATCAAATCAAAAACACTGAAATTTGCTCAGTTGCAGAATTGTCGCTTTTGTTACTTTTAGTGTTTGGTGACGGATTTCCCCACAAATCACTATCACTCAATTCTGCGAGTGATTCTAATTTATTATCGCTTTTTTCTAGCTGGTCTAAAAGCACTTTTGATGTAAAGAGACAGTTTTGGTTGCTATGGACAATCTCCAGTTTCCTGGCAGAAAGAACAGTTTTATATATATAAAACTGCATGCAGGACACTGGGCAGACCACTAGGGACCAAGGGGGATGTGTAGTTATTTGATACAGTACTGTAATCTGTAAGATTACAGTATGCTGTATCTATACTGTGTGTTTCACTTTTTGAATTTACCGCCGAACTCCGTCCCCGTGCGTCGCAACGCTCGCAGGGAACGGAGCTCGGCACTGTGAATCGAGCGAGACACAGCGGCTCGCCGATCACAGCGGGGAGACATCGCAGGATCCAGGGGACAAGGTAAGTATGCTCTTCCTGGATCCTGCGATGCAAGCCCGAGTCTGGCTCGGGGTTACCGCTTTTGGTATGGAAAAATCCAACCCGAGCCAGACTCGGGAATACCGCCAGGGAGGTTAAAAAGACCAGCATAAGGCTCAATTTACTAACTTTTACCCAAAATTGTTTGTAATGACGGTCTTTATTTTAGCAATGATATGTAATGAACGTTAAAAATACTAGTCACAAAAAATTGTTGTAAAATGTTCGCCAATTTATGTGGGACATTATATTATTATATGTATGTACACATACAGTACAATACTGACCAGGCCAGAATTCAGTTGACAATGATCGATTTGTCCAAGCCAACTCAATTTTAATATAACAGCTGATGTCCCTTTGATATGTTGAGCTTATGCAAGTCTACCTAGGTGTGTGAGGTATGGCCTGTTAACCTAATTGAACATTTCAAAGGGTACATTGTTTAAAGGACCATAGAAGAAGTATTTATTGATGGTAATTAGACTTGAGGGGTAAAAATAAGATCAAAGAGTATTTTGGGTTGACCTAGCAGAAACTCCCTCCTAGTGTACTAGTATTTCAGGGGGGGGACTATTCAAGCTGGCAGTCAGTCCTGTCTGTGTGTGACTATGAAGGGGCAGATCTAGGAAAAATGGGACTCTAAATTATATACTCTGTTGGATTTTTGTCATCTGTGGACTTTGGACTTTTTTCTGTGTTGGAAGTCAGTAAAGTGAATCTCTCTGGAAGAAATGGGTTGCTGCGGAAGAGTACTTACATCATCATTATAATAACTACTAATTAATCATCCACCCAATATAATACTATATCACTACATTACTATATATTATATCACTACAAAAATTAGAATAGTTATGGCTAATACAAAATTGTTATAGATTGTGTACCCCTTTCTCATCATGCTGATTAACAGTCTTTTTAAAGGCTGAAGGTTTTTTACCTTCATGAAAAAAAACCCTTTATTGTGCAACTCCCCCACCCCCCCTAATATTTTCCTGAGCCTGATCTTCCTCCAGTGTTGCGCACGAAAACCTCTCGGCTTTCCGGGGACTCCCCCTACTTATTGGCTAAGCCAGCAGCGGGAGCCATTGCCATTGGCAGTCACAGCTAGTGAGCCAATGAGGAGAAAGAGGGGGCGGAGCAGAGCTATGGCTCTGTGCGTAAATGTACACGCAGAGCAGGGCTGGACTGGGACAAAAATTTGGCCCTGGACTTCATCCAGACCGGCCCACTTTAATTTTGCAAACACACACAAAAACAGTATATAAACTATACGCAATTGCGCAAAAAAATAAGTAAAAACATTCCACTGTATGTATAAACAGCTTTTTTTTATTATTTAGAGAAAAAGATGCATTCCAACATTACAGACGCCTTTAGAATGAAATGTGTTACACTCTGTTCAATGGCAGGTGTCATAAATAAGGAAAACAGTTATAAATAACAACTTATGTTTGAATATAGTATTAACAAGAAACAGTTCAAACAATAACTTGTGGGAATCACAAACATAAAAAAGACACGGAAAAATCCACTCTAACATACAATGCGAATTACCAAGGCAGTATAAACGTCTAACCATACAAAAAGGTCCAAAATCACTGTTAGGGCCTATAGAAGAAGCTTAGTAAACAATTCACTTTTCTCTGCAACTTTGTCAATGATCACTTCAGAGTCAAGAGAGCAGAGGACGTCCTTTTCTGTTGACATCAACATAAAAGCTTCCAGATGCTCTTGTGACAGCTTGGTTCTGAGTCTGCTTTTGATGAACTTGAGTGTTGAAAATGTACGTTCACAAGCAACCTGAGTGATGGACAGGGTGAGCAGGCACTGGTATGCAAGACCTAGGAGGTGGTAGGCATTTGACATTAGATTGAACCTCCTGAGAATCTGGTAGCAACACAGCGGGCATTCTTTACATGAGGAACACTTCTTACACTGGATTTCAACCTGCTCATCTTCACTCTCATTCTCCAATGTTTTTACCTTGTATTCATCTAGTGGAGACATTTTTAATCTTTCCCACTGAAGAGAAAAACTGCTTAATTCACACTGTAGATTCTCAGCACTTGCTTCACTGTCAAACTTCGACAGACATTTGCTAAGTTCTTGGAACATCAGTGGTGAAAGAGACGAGGACTTTAACTGAGTGAAGTTTCTTGGGTCCAGAAATGCAAGGTCAGCAGAGAGTGTGCCATGACTCAGGAACCTTCTGTGCAATGTCTCTGTAGCTGTGTCCATTATTTGATTATGTACTGTGACTTCATAATCCTTTTCTGGACTTGTGATCGTTTCAGCATGAGCAATCTCTCCAGGCATGGTTTTCTTCTTCCTATTTCTTTGTGATGGCAATGTAGACTGAACTTCCAGTTCTATCTCTTTGTCCTGCTCCTGCAATTTTTCATTTGCCCACAGAACAAATTTCTCTGCAGCTGTGCTAACTGAGGCAAAATCTCTTGACATATTTTTAAGACTTTCATGTGTTGCCATAACCATTCTATGAGCAGACAATATATCCATCCCCTGTGTTTGAAGGTATTTGGACAGTGGTGAAGTCTTCTCAAATATTCTAAGGAAGGTTTGTGCCGTCAGTATCATCTCATACTTCAGCAGAGCTTCAACAAATCCTCGTGCTTGAATGCGAGCAGTCGTTTTTAAGGTAATATCTTCTTGTATTGCTGTCAATGCAAGAAAGACATCCACATAGAGACAATTGTCTGGATTTGCAAATGATCCAAACACTTTCCTGAGAGCGTTATCCTTGGCCCACCACCGTGTCTCTCCAATTAGTGAGAATCGTCTCTGGTGCTTGTCTTGGCTCTCACTTTCCCACACATTCATCCTTTTTATATGACTCACGAAAGAACACAATGCGATGTCATTAAGCACTGCAAAAAGTGATCCACATTGAATTACTGTTTGGGTTGTGTCAGCCAAAACTAGGTTAAGAACATGGGCATAGAACCAAACATGAACTTGATTTGGTGAAAATTTGGACATCTGAGTAGAAAAGCCTTTGTAGCGGCCTTGCAAGTTAGAGGCACTATCTGTAGCATGTCCAATGCACTTGCTCAAGTCCAAATTGATCTTCTCCGCAAGCTCAGAAACAATATCCACAAAATATTGTCCAGTAGATTCTTTACACTTGACAATGTTAATAAGCCTTTCATGAATGGTGTCTGTAACATATCGAAAAACAATAGAACACTGGTCTTGTGAGATGATGTCTTGTGTGGTGTCAATCTGCACAGAGAACATTACGGCATTCTTTATGTCTCTCACAATGGTCTCCTGAATAAGGTGCTGAATGGTGTCAATGGCAGAATTAATGGTTCTTGCAGACAGTAACGTAACCAGGGAACCTCTGCCTTTTGCTCCAGTCTGATGTAGCTTCTTCGATTTTTCAATGCATTCTTTTAAGACAGACATCATACTTGCTTAACAGGAGTATAATCTCTAAGAAGTTACCATGATCAATATTGCTGTCATCAAGCATGTATGCAGCCTCATTCTCTGACCTATAGCTAAGTCCTCTTTTGCCAATCAATTTTACAACATCAACTACACGCTCCAGTGTTTGTCGCCTCTTTCTGATTTGTTCTCTGTGTGAGGACAGCTGACTTCCACTAAGTAAATGTTTAACGTCAGATTTAGAGGCATTTAAGAAGTATGCTTCTGCACAGGTTTTGTGTGCCATGCTCTTTTCATGTTCCTCTATGCGCTGATGCACATGTTTCCAGTCTGTCATACCACTTATGAATGGAGATTTGTCAGCTAACTTGGCAAATGCTATGCAGACAGAGCAATGTAATACATGGCGTTCTTGACAGTAAGTAAGCCACCGTCTATTAGTGCCATCCTTGCACCAGAACACTCTCTGTACCAATGGATTTCTTGATGTTTGTGCAGATGATAATTAAAAAATATCTTCAAGTTTTACTGGTGGGGACGAATGCAGTGGCGTAGTGTGGGTTGTCAGCACCCGGGCTAACCTGCAGACTTTTAGCTATCCCTGAGTCCCTTCAAATACAATAGTACTGACCTACCTGATTCCTATACTGACCACTACACTACATTGTCCACTACACTGACCACTATACTATACTGACCACTATACTATACTGTCCACTGTAATACACTTACCACTACACTGACCACTACACTGTCCACTATACTGACCACCATACTACACTGTCCACCATACTGACCGCTATACTACACTACACTGTCCACTATACTACACTGTCCACTATACTACATTACACTGACCACTATACTACACTACACTTGACCACCATACTACACTGACCACTATACTACACTATACTGACCACCATACTACACTGTCCACTATACTACACTGTCCACAATACTACACTATACTGACCACCATACTACACTGACCACTATACTACACTATACTGACCACCATACTACACTGTCCACTATACTACACTGTCCACAATACTACATTATACTGACCACCATACTACACTGACCACTATACTACACTGTCCACTATACTACACTATACTGACCAACATACTACACTGTCCACTATACTACACTACACTGACCACTATACTACACTGTCCACTATACTACACTTACCACCATACTACACTGTCCACTATACTACACTGACCACTATACTACACTGTCCTCTATACTACACTGACCACTATACTACACTATACTACACTGACCACCATACTACACTGTCCACTATACTACACTATACTGACCACCATATTACACTGACCACTATACTACACTATACTGACCACTATACTACACTGACCACTATACTACACTACACTGACCACTATACTACACTGTCCACTATACTACACTGTCCACCATACTACACTGAACACCATACTACACTGACCACCATACTACACTGACCACTATACTACACTGACCACCATACTACACTATACTGACCACTATACTACACTGTCCACTATACTATACTGTCCACTACACTAACCACTACACTGACCACTATACTACACTACACTGACCACCATACTACACTGTCCACTATACTACACTGACCACCATACTACACTGTCCACTATACTACACTATACTGACCACCATACTACACTGACCACTATACTACACTGTCCACTATACTACACTATACTGACCACCATACTACACTGACCACTATACTACACTACACTGACCACTATACTACACTGTCCACCATACTACACTGAACACCATACTACACTGACCACTATACTACACTGACCACCATACTACACTGACCACCATACTACACTCTTCACTATACTACACTGACCACTATACTACACTGACCACTACACTACACTACACTGACCACTATACTACACTGTCCACTATACTATACTGTCCACTACACTAACCACTACACTGACCACTATACTACACTACACTGACCACCATACTACACTGACCACCATACTACACTGTCCACTATACTACACTGACCACCATACTACACTGTGCACTATGCTACACTGACCACCATACTACACTGTCCACTACACTAACCACTACACTGTCCACTATACTACACTATACTGACCACCATACTACACTGTCCACTATACTACACTACACTGGCCACCATACTACACTGACCTCCATACTAAACTACACTATACTGACTATACTAACCAGTATACTATACTACACTAACCACTATACTGACCACCATACTACACTAACCACTATACTACACTACACTGTCCACTACACTAACCACCATACTAACCACTATACTACACTACACTGACCTCCATACTAAACTACACTATACTGACCACTATGCTAACCACTATACTATACTACACTAACCACTATACTGACCACTATACTACACTATACTGTCCACTACACTGCCCCCCATAGTGACCACTACACTGACCTCCATACTATACTACACTACACTGTCCTGCCTACAGTCTCTCTCTCTCGCCCCCCCCCCCCGGCCAGTAACAAGACTCTCACTCACCTTCTTATCCTGGCTGCATCGATCCGGATGAGGAGGAGAAGACAGCAGCGGCTCACATTCTTCTCTCCCCTGCGCTCTGCTTGCTGCCATGTTCAGTGTCCAGCGTACTACACTGTCCACTATACTACACTGACCACTATACTACACTGTCCACTATACTACACTATACTGACCACCATACTACACTGACCACTATACTACACTACACTACACTGACCACTATACTACACTGACCACCATACTACACTGTCCACTATACTACACTGACCACCATACTACACTGACCACTATACTACACTGTCCACTATACTATACTGTCCACTACACTACACTGACCACTATACTACACTACACTGACCACCATACTACACTGACCACTATACTACACTACACTACACTACACTGACCACTATACTACACTGACCACCATACTACACTGTCCACTATACTACACTGACCACCATACTACACTGACCACCATACTACACTGACCACCATACTACACTGACCACTATACTATACTGTCCACTACACTAACCACTACACTACACTGACTACACTGTGATTGGGCGTATGGGGGGTCATGTGCGGAGGCGGGACTTCAGGAGCGATTGAGGACAGGCCAGCCCTACGCCTCACATGACCCCCATACACCCAATCACAGGGCGCCAGACACTTAACATGGCGGCCGGAGCCCGGGGACACAGAATTAGAAATTAGGAGGAGGCAGCCAGTGACACATACTGGCGCCCCCCTAAGTATCACGCCCAGGGCCACGGCACCCCCTGCACCCCCCACGCTACGCCACTGGACTAATGTAATAATCAATGTTTTCCTCTGTGATTTCACTTTCCTCTGTGTATGCTGCCATTTCTACACTCTCTCCTTGGTTTACATCTCCTCTGTCATCTACTCTCTCATGCATTATGTCTTCACCTCTCTCTAATCCTCTGTCTTTTTTCACACCTTCTCTCTCTTGTCTACACTCACGTTCATGCTCATCTCCTCTATCGTCTTCACATTCATCGCCTGCCTCATGCTCCCTCTCCTCTCCACTCTCCTCTATTGTGGACCCAGCCTGAGAATGGACATATAGTAAGTCACAACTGTAGGCATAATATGTTCCAAAAAGTCCACAAATCTTTATGTTTAAAAAGGAATAAAAAATTAATGTCTGACTTACCACAGCAGTCAGGCCTGTGCTGCTCTCAGCTTTTGCTGACGTTCCAGCAAATAATACGTCTAGTTTTACACATTTAGTGGCATCTGCCTCAAGTGCTTGCTTTTCTTTTTTCTCTTAACTTCTCAGCTCCTCCTTTATGTTTAGTCTTGTGTTTTAACATGTTTGTTGTTGCACGTCACACCTAATGGGTTTAGTTAAAGTGTAATACATTATTTAAACATTTCTCTAGAATTTCAAAACTGCTTATATACTTCTGGAGTAAACTTCTTATTCATCTTATGTTATTATCTATGGTATTAAGGTTTGAACATGCAATACAGACACATAAATACCTGTCATGAATTGGCAAAAGAATTGCAAAATCTAGGACAGGGCAACTGATCTGGAATAGATTGTTGCATTGCAGATTTTTGCATCTGCATTTTCCAAATACAGCAATATGCCATTTGTAAAGTTTTCTTGGAAAAGTTTAATAGTGATTTTAACTTTGTGTATTTTATTATTTTGCAGATTGGAATGGAAATAGTGATGGATATCAGTGCAGATTGGGAAGAGATAGATAGGAATTAGGATGGATATAGATGGGATTAGGGGCCCCTCTGCTAAACAGTGAGTTTAATGATTATTTTGCTGCCAAGAATGTCAATGGCTGTCTCAGTGTAAGGAGCTATAGAGCCGAAGACACTAGTGCGACAAATAAGTCTTGGTATTTGGATCGCAGAGCTGGTGAAGGACTAGGGAAATGACTATTGAATGTGAACATTGTTCCATGGGAGATGCACCATAACAAGTGTGCCTGGATGTCATAGGTCTTAGCACAGAAGATCTGTTGTTACACAGAGTCATTCTACATTTGTGGCTGATGGGACAGCGTCAGGGTCAGCGACTGTCTAATTCCACTCAGTACATACTGCACATCTCTCTGTTACACTCCTGATCTGCTTAAAGGAGAAGTCCAGCCTGAGCTCGTTTGTTTAGGCTTCTCCTGTGGATCACAGGAGTGTAATTCGTTTTACACTCCTGTGACCAATTTTCAGCAGAGAGTGGGCTGAAGTCTGCTCTCTACTGATGTCACAGAAATCAGTCCAGGCACTGTGTCATCATAACAATAAAGTCTGGACCTGCCAGGTGCTTTGATTGATACCTGCCTCAGCCTCTCAGAGAGCCACTGAGAGCCTGAGACAGCCACTCCCCGCTCCTCCACAGCTCAGCACTCCAGTGAGCAGGGGGGGGGGGGCAGAGCAGAGAGCTGCTGATTGACAGGCAGCAGCTCTCTGCTCGGGGAGCTAAGAGAACTGAGCCATCATTGGTGTTTGATGGCTCGGTTCTCAGTGCAGAGGCGCCGGGGGACAGATGAAGCATCCACCTAGGTAAGTATAAAACAGCAAAAATAAAAAAAATAAAACATACTTCTCTTTTAATGAATTAAAAACATGGCTGATGGTTGTTGTCAGTTTATATTACATAGAAACTAGCCTTTTACTTCATGATGCAGGAAGCTCCAAAGAGTGGCAGCAACAGCAATGGTAGCAGTGCCAGCTCCTTCTCCAGCCATACCCCAGCCAATATTAAAGAAGAGGACTGCAGCCCAGAGAAGGCAAGGCCTCCAGAAGTGTCCTGTTCACCTATTTCTAGGGAGATATCAGCTCAGTGGTGGATGAGCACTTCAGCAGAGCTTTCAGCCAACCCAGCAATGTTTCCCCAAGCAGTGCTGCTGCCAAAAATGCCAGTACTGCCACTGGTCACTGATGAATTCATGTACTGCCACTGGTCCCTCCTGATTGACTGAGACACAGCAGCTGCGCCATTGGCTGCTGCTGCTGTCAATCAAAGTCAGCTAACCAATCAGGAGAGAGAAGGGGCAGGGCCGGGTCAGAGCTCAGTGTCTGAATGGACACAGGGAGCTGTGACCCGGCTCGGCTGCCCCCATAGCAAGCTGCTTGCTGTGGGGACACTGAACAGGAGGGAGGGCCAGGAGCACAGAAGAGGGACCAGAGAAGAGGAGGATCTGGGCTGCTCGGTGCAAATCCACTGAAACAGAGCAGGTAACTATAACATGTTTGTTATTTTTATAGAAAAAAACCCCAAGACTTTACAATCACTTTAAGTTAATGCTTGTAGCTGACCCACAAGCCTAATTCAGACAGTCAGATTGTGACTGTACATACAACTTTTTTTTATGACCATGATCAGCTTTGCACAGTACATACACTATATTGTCAAAAGTTTTGGGTCACTGCCTTTACATGCACGTGAACTTTAATGGCCCACTCTTAGTCCATAGAGTTCAGTATTGAGTTGGCCCCACTCTTTGCAGATGTAGCACCCTGATGTTTAGGCAGGGTTGCTATTAAATGTATTTGCCAAGTGATAGTTGCCTTGGCCAATTGTTAGGAGGTCAATTGATTTCGCCCTAATTCTGGAATTGGTGCACTTCTCTCTTCTGTCACTAGATGGCCGGGTATCTGGTGACATTAGATAAGACAAGGGCATTGCAAGGACAGATTAGGACTGAATGGGGTATCTCAGCCAATGGGCAAGGATTTTCTTGGGTCCCTTGGGCTGCTGGGAAAACCTATTTATTTGGGTGAAGTCAGGTGATCGAGGTTCTGTGCCACCTGGACAGCTGTCTGGGTCGACATGTGTCGTATTGCCCCGGGCTGTTAGGGCAAATACCTAAGGCCTATCCCGGGATATCTGGCTGCTAGGATAACCAGTCGTGGTCGGAGGTAAAAGGGAAGCTGTTGCCACAAAGGGACCATCCACCTTGCTACTGGAGACCATTGTGAGTAAGCTGAGGCCAGTACCAGAGCAGACTTCTCGCCAGCGACGGTGAAGAAGTGGGAACGCATCAGCAAGTGCCAAGTCAGGGACCCAGCGGGACAGTAGAGGTGACACTTGTGGAGTGCCAAGCCAGGGACCTAACGTGTATGCAGGGGTGAAGCTTGAGGAGTATCTGTGAGTGCCAAGTCAGGGACCCAGCAGTGAAGCAGAGGTGATGCTTGAGGAAGATACCGAGTGCTACAGTGAAAGAGCTTAGGGGATCCAGTGGCTAGTGGATATGAAGTCTAGTGAGAGACTGGGAGCTCGTTGAGTGAAGATCCACAGTGAGTGAGTGTGGGGTAAAGAGAACTGTTTGTGTTGCAGATAGTTGAATACTTTTACCATTAGTAACAGCTACAAGATTGTTGCCATAGGAGACAGAGGTCCAACCTATACAGAAGTGGTGTCCGGCTGGAGGCCTTCACCTGTATAGCTGTCTACCTATAGAAGTTTCAGAGTCTGCCAATTAACATTGCATCTACCTAAGGGTGTCCTGGCCCTAATCCTCTCTCCCACAGTTCTGTTTAAGAGACAATAAATCTCTTTGCATTAAAAAAGTGTCTGGCGCCTACCTATTCATCTTGCATTACACCCACCATGCCTTGTAACTCACTCTACACTGAAGGATGTCAGCTGTCCCTAATGCTGGATATCACCATTGGGCTTCAGGGGCCCCGGGACTTTGCTAAACAGCTATAACAGCTTCAACTCTTCTGAGTTGGGTTGAGGTCAGGACTCTGTGCAGGCCATTCAAGTTCCTTCACCCCAAACTCGCTCATCCATGTCTTTGGAAGTTGCTTTGTGCACTGGTGCGCATTCATGTTGGAACAGGAAGGAGCCATCCACAAACTGTTCCTAGAAAGTTGGGAGCATGCGATTGTCCAAAATGTCTTGGTATGCTAACACCTTAAGAGTCCCCTTCACTGGAACTAAGGGGCCAAGCCCAACCCCTGAAAAACAACCCTGCACCATAATTCTGCCTCCACCAAATTATATGGACCAGTGTACAAAGCAAGGTCCATAAAGACATGGATGAGCGAGTTTCTAGTTGAGGAACTTGACTGACCTGCACAGAGTCCTCTCCTCAACCTGACAGAACACCTTTGGGATAAATTAGAGTGGAGACTGCGAGCCAGACCTTCTCATCCAACATCAGTGCCTGACCTCACAAATGTGCTTCTGGCAGAACGGTCAAACATTCCTATAGACACACTCCTAAACCTTGTGGACAACCTTCCCAGAAGAGTTGAAGCTGTAAGTTGCAAAGGGTAAGCCAGCTCAATATTGAACCCTGCGGACTAAGACTAGGATGCCATTAGTTTATGTGCATGTAAAGGCAGGGGTCCCAATATTTTTGACAATATAGTGTAAAGCTTTCATTACACATGTGAATCCTTTGTTTATGTTAAAAAACAGCTATACAAGCATTATGTGCAATGGTACTACATTGTTATCAACAATGTGCAAGCTTGTTAACCTTTCAATACCAGATCTCATTGTTTATTTTAAAAAGTGTCCTGTGGTCCACTTGCCCTTTCTTTCGTTTTTCCTTTTTCATCTTTTCTTGCTCTACTGTTGCAGTTGTATCTAATCACAGAAGTATCCCTAGCAGTTTGCAACTTCTCTAATGGACTCTAGTCACAATTATTAGGACTGCTGATCCATCATACCGTTGCCAATTTACGTGCCTCCGTCACCCTGCTCTCTTCTCAGCATCTCTGTATCTCCCCCCTCCTCCTCTCCCTGTCAGTTCCATAATCTGTGTGAGAGCCAATCTCCTCTCTTCTCCTCTCCTCTCCTCTCCTCTCCTCTCCTCATAATTATTTTCCCTGCAGCATTTAGTACAGGGTGTGTGTTTTCCTAAAGGTAACATGCTAAACACCTTTATTGCAGAGCCTTGCTGTGCTGTCATTTGACCTTCCTCTGCTTCCTTTCCTGATGTAAGTGAGTACAGTGGGAGGGGCTGAGATTGCCCTCTGCAAGCAGGCAGAGGGAAGTCACGTGTCTGCATAGCAGGGCTCTGCAAAGGTATTTAGCATTAAAACTTTAGGAAAACACACTGTACTGAACAGAAACCTAAAACAGAGGGGATCAAAATAATTAATACATGTTTATTTACGTTGCAAGCACTGGAGCAGCTGCAGGGAATATAATTACACATAGAGGAGAGGGGATTGGCTCACGCACAGTTTATGGAACTGACAGGGAGAGGGGGAGGGGGGAAATGCAGAGATGCTGAGAAGAGAGCAGGATGACGGAGGCTTGTAAACTGACCACGGTATCATTGATCAGAAGCCATAATAAACATGGTCAGTTTAAACAGGGGAAGACAAGAACAGGCAGGACCAACAGGTATTATATAACATAGAAATGGACAAATGACACTACAGAAACACTATGCTATATATTATGCCTTAAACAGACAGGAGCTTTTTTTAATGGTTACAACCACTTTAACCACTTCCCGCCCAGGGTACGTCCCAGGACGTCCTTGACTTTGAGCGGGTATATCTGAATGCCTGCAGCTACAGGTATCATTCAGATATTGGCTTTTTCAGCCGGCAATTCCCTACACCATAAGAATGATCATAGCGGCTGTTCCGCAGCTTGATAGTTCTTACGGGCGGCTAGAGGGGACGCCCCCCCTCCCACCGCTGTCCGGTGCTTCTACCGACTCACCGCTTCCATCGGTGAGTCAGGGGAATGGATCCGCCAGCCCCGGACGGTGACCTTAGAGAATTCCGGTGGACCAGATGGTCACCGGAGTCTCTATGATCGTTCGGAGGCCAGGCGTGATGTTATGGCGCCACGCCCAGCCTCTGCATTCAAATGAATGGCGCCGCCTCGGCTGGGAAGCCGAGATCATTTTTTTTTTATTGATTTCAGGCTTCCCAGCCTAGAGGTGAGATGTAATTTTGTAGCGTGACATGTTAGGTATCTATTCACTCGCGTAACATCATCTTTCATATTAAGCAAAAAAATAACTAACTTTAACGTTTTGTTTTTTTTAAAGCATGAAATGTTTTTTTTTCCAAAAAAAGCCTGTTCGAAAAATTGCTGCCCAAATAGATAGCTGCCCGAATGCAAGATAAAAAGTTGCAATGACCACCATTGTATTCTCTAGGGTCTTTGCTAAAAAAACAGATATAATGTTTGGGGGTTCTATGTAATTTTCTATAAAAAAAATGATGAATTTTACATGTAGGAGAGAAGTGTCAGAATTGGCCTGGACGGGAAGTAATGAGAGGGTCCAGATTGATCTTAGTATAAGAGGAAATAGGGTGTTCGATCAGAACCCCTAAATATCGAAAGGTGGTTACTATCTGCAGTGGGCATGCCGGGGGCAATTTTATTTGTCAATCTGAAACAAAAGAGATTTATCCCAGTTGACCCGGAATCCCGAAAAGTGACCGAAACGCTGAATAATCTCCAGCAAGACTGGGAGAGACGACTGAGGGTCCCCGAGATATATCAGCATATCATCTGCATATAAAGAGACTTTTTCTTCTAGGCCCCCAGTCGTCAATCCCTTAATCTCCCCTCTGGATCTCACCAACGCTGCCAAGGGTTCTATTGCCAGTGCAAATAGTAATGGTGACAGCGGGCATCCTTGCCTCGTTCCTCTCTTTATGTGGAAAGCGTCCGATACAGACATATTAACCCTTAATCTAGCTATGGGTTTGGAATAGAGGAGCTGTACCCATTTTATGAAGACATTGCCAAATCCAAATTTGGCCAGGACCTCAAACAGATATGGCCATTCGACTGAGTCGAAGGCCTTGTGAGCGTCTAACGATAAAACTGCTCGGGTACCAGTCCTGTCATGTGGTGTCTGTAAATTAGTATATAATCTACGCAGGTTTATAGAGGTTGATCTTCCAGGCATAAATCCCGTTTGATCCGCCCCTATAATGGATGTGATTACTACGTTCAAGCGCCTGGCAAGTACTTTAGCCAGAATTTTAACGTCTGTGTTGATAAGTGAAATTGGCCGATATGATTCACATAAGAGGTGATCTTTATGAGGCTTGGGAATTAAGACTATCAATGCTTCTGACATGGATGGTGGTAACTGGCCTGTTCTAAGGGCATAATTATACATCCGCAGTAGGTGTGGGACTAAGAGATCTCGGAATTGCATATACCACTCGATAGGGAATCCATCAAGTCCTGAGGTCTTGTGTCTGGCAAAAGATTTTATTGCTTCCTCTATTTCTTCCATCGTTAACGGAGCGTCAAGCTCATCAGCCTGACTCCTCGTCAATCTCGGAAGTGTAATCTCTGATAAATAATCATCCAACTCTATTATTGTGTAGTGGGCTCTGGTGGCATACAGAGCGGAGTAGAAGGCAACAAACTCCTTCATAATATCTTCACTCTGCACAACCATTCCACCCGTTTGGGTTTTTATTCTGGGAATGTTACAGGGTTGATATTCAGGCTTAGCCAGGTAGGCTAATAAGCGGCTGTTTTTATCCCCAAATTCAAATATACGTTGGTTTTGGTATAGTAACTTTTTTTGTGTACGTTCGAGGAGTACCAGGTCTAGTTCTCTAGCTTTATGTCGCCAAACAGCATGTGTGTCAGTAGTAGGGTGTGTGGAGTATTCTGCTTCCGCCATTCTAAGTTCTCCCTCTGCGTCCACTAGTCTGGACTGCGACGCCTTGCGGGCCCTCCCGATGGCAGCTGCAAAAGAGCCACGGGCAGTAGCCTTGAAGGCATCCCAGACCACCGGGACGTCCGCACTGCGTTTGTTGACTACCCAGTATGACTTCATGTCTGCCATACTCTGATCCAATACAGCTTGGTCTGCCAACCATAATGAGCTCAGCCTCCACACCCGATAAGAGGGGGATGTATTCAGGGCCAGGTCTACCATCAAAGGTGAGTGGTCAGACAGGGCCCTGGGTAAATATTTGATTTTGGCTATAATACTGAGTAGATCAGATGAGACCAGACACAAGTCAATTCTTGATAGAGTATTATGAGTATCAGACTGACATGAGTATTCTTTTATATTCGCATGCTTCCATCTCCAGGCCTCCACCAAATCAAACTGGGTCAAAAAGGATCCTAAAGGAGTTGGGGGTAACGTAGCGCATTGAAATCTATCCAAAGAATTATCTAAGACTGTGTTGTAATCCCCCGCAATCAACAAAGGACCCTCGGCAATCTTAAGTATCGTTCCCATCACCCTCTCAAAGAATTTCTTTGTGAAAGGCGGTGGGATATAAACATTTGTCACAGTATATGGTTTACCCATTAGTTCCAGTACCAGGATCACAAAACAGCCATTGGGATCTAATTTTATGCGTTTAATGGAAATTGGTGCCGATTTGGCAATAAGAATGGATGTCCCACGGGCGTAGGAGGAGTAAGTAGAGTGTAGGGCGTATGCTATTTTGGCTCTTTTAAGGGCCATCACTCTGGAGCCCTGGAGATGGGTCTCCTGGAGAAGGATCACCTGCGGTTTATATCTTGATAAGTAATCAAACATTATGGAACGTTTTACCTTAGAATTAAGCCCCCTCACATTCCATGATACCAGACGTAAAGTATTCATTCTTGAACAGAAGATATGAGTTTGCGCGACCACCCATCAAAGTAGCCCAGGGCCCACCACCTAATCGTGGGGGCCCGAACCTCCCGGTGGGCGCTGGCGCAATCTGAAAAACATGTGTGCAGAAATAGAGAGAATAGTAATAATGACAATAATTTGCTTTTTGACGTATATACCTGAACATCTTGATAGCCCGAAGGGCCTGCAGACCTGCGAACCAATACTATTAAATAACATTTGTGTAGCCTGAACAGTGGCGACACTTGAAACATTCCCCAACCCCCCCAACCCACCCTAACCCTCCCGGCTCCCATTCCCCAACTCATGAGAGCTTTGATCCCTTAACTGGAACTGTAAAGTAGGGGGTATCTAAATCAGTCTCGTGGTCAACAAACTTTTGGTGGAACGGACAAGGGTGGTTATGAACACAAGCCACCACCCATGCTCGCTCCTTGGACTAGACAAGCAAATGATAGCCCGGTAATGTCTTCCTAAGTAGCACATGTGCTTTTCTAATTTAGCTTGTGGTGCAATAATGAAGCTAGGCAGTCAAATAGGATAACATCAATGATTTCCCTTGTAGGCCTCTGCGGGATCTTCAATCTTCCTGTTAGCAACTAATTGCATGAGGGAAAATGTTCTGATTGTGGTATAAGCTCCTATTTTGCTCCTATCTAGCTTCGTCGACTTTACATGGCATCAGTGTCAGAATGTTGGCAAGTGGAAATTTCTGCTTGACTCTATGTGATGAGGTACGGTGTATGTTCATCGGGGTGGAGATCTCCGTGGTTGATTTCTTTGGTCGAATGGACCCAGTGTGTCTACCCAGTGAGCTGCTTCTTTCGGATCTGTGAAAAAATGGGCCTTGCCTTGATGGATAATACGTAGACGCGCCGGGTACAGCATGCTATAGGGCAATTGTAGATCACGTAGGCGCCTTTTAACCGCCAGGAAGGTGGCTCGTTGCTTTTGCGTGGCTACTGAAAAGTCTGGGAAGATGGTTATGCCATTACCATTAAAGCGTATGTTCCCCTTTTCTCTGGCTGCCCTGATGATGGCCTCTCTATCTCTGAAATATAGTAACTTAATAAGCATAGCCCGTGGAGGTGCTCCAGGAGGTAAAGGGCGAAGTGGGACTCTGTGCGCTCTTTCAATGGCAAACATTTTGGAGAACATATTGGCGCCAAAGGTGGATGTCAGCCATTGCTCCATAAACTGCTCTGGTGCTTTACCCTCCGAGCCCTCAGGAAAGCCTAGGAAACGGAGATTGTTACGTCTCAAACGATCCTCCATATCTGTGAATTTGTCTGAGGTGTACTCTTGGGCCTGGCGTAGCTCCCTGACTGATCCCTGTAAGGGACGGGTGTCATCCTCCAGATCTCCTATTCGCTGCTCTGCATTTTGCACTCTGTGTCTCAGATTCTGCACATCATGCTTAAGAAATGATAGATCAGTCTTAATGGAGTCCATCTGAGTGGTCAGAGAGGCATGACTGTGCTGTATAGCCTCCATTATTTGGGAGAGGGATGGCTCAGCAGGGCCTAAGGCCGCGTCTGCAGCGGAGTGGGATGCTGGGTCAGTGTCCTCCATAGGGGAGAGCAGTAGGGGGTCTTCAGGGCTGCAGGAGGGGGCTCGCTGAGACTCACCCTTCCCTTGGTGTTGCTGGGCCGGCAGCGAGGTGGATGGATGGCTGTGCTTCTGTGCATGAGGCCGGCCGGCGCCATTTTGCTGCTGCTGGGGCGCCGTCATCAGCGGGTCAAATCCTGGGGTTTCCTCCATGGCTGGGCCGTACTTCACCATCGCGGATTGCTCTGGGGAGTCTCAGGGGTCTTTGTAGGCTGAGGATGGCGTCGGATGGCGACCGGGCTAGCAGGATGGTGAAAGGATTGAAGCGGTATGGACGGAGCTCAGGCTTCTCACGTCCTCACATCCCGGAAGTTGGCCACGCCCCCGGCACTCCATCATTTTAACTGACAATTGCACGGTCGTGCGACGTTACACCCAAATAAAATTGACGTCCTTTTTTCCCCACAAATAGAGCTTTCTTTTGGTGGTATTTGATCACCTCTGTGGTTTTTATTTTTTGCTCTATAAACAAAAAAAGAGGGACAATTTAAAAAAAAAAAAAAACGCAATATTTTTTACTTTTTTGCTATAATACATATCCCCCAAAAATATATAAAAAAACTATTTTTTTCCTCAGAGAATTGAGTTGTGACCTGTGCCAGCCTAGGTATGAACAATTACATGCCTCCATCCCTGGTTTGTATGGAATCAAAGAAAGAGATATTTCGACGGACTTTGAATGAGGCATGTCAAAGAATATAGGTCTAATTGTTTAACAATAGTAATTTGGAGATTGTAAATTAAATTTCATTTAATGTAATATCCTGGCACCAAATCAAAGGTCCAAGGTATTAAAAATATAATAATAATTAATAATATAAACTGAATACTGTAATCACACGGGATTTTCATAATAATATTCATATAAACATATTTAATATAATTAATCACTGGACATGATGGTACAATCAATACAAATAAATAAAAAAGTAAACATGATTAATGCAATTAATACAGAGGTAAATGCAAAGAATAGAATAATTTTAGATAAAAATATATTTGGGCAACCATAGGTTGTTAACTCGACGTGTTTCTTGGCTTATAACCAATCGTCAGGAGTCAGATGCTTGTTTAAACTAAAAAGATTTCAAATAATGAGATATCTATTAGTAAATGTGAACACTCTAAGTAGGGAGAGCGGGATGAAAAAAATCAGTTTAAAAGATACTTACAGATCAGCCCATAACCAATCATAGCTCCTACATGGGGTAGTAAAGGCGGCCCTGGTTAAGTAGTCTCACCCGGGGTTGAGGCAGAGAACACCCCCCAGAATGCCAAGGAGGGGACCTGGAGATGGCGGCAGCCAGGGGACAAACCAGACCAATCAAAAGGCATGAGCGGATGGACTGATTGTGCATACTTGAAAAAACACCTGGTTCTAGGAGGAAAAGGAAATAGATTTCGGTAAAAAGGAAAGAATAAGTGAATGAAAGTGTGAAAGAGGACAAGGATGGAGGGGGGGGGGGGATTTTTTCCTCAGTTTAGGCCAATATGTATTCTATTACATATTTTTGGTAAAAAATACGCAATAAGCGTATATTAATTGGTTTGCACAAAAGTTATAGCATCTACAAAATAGGGGATAGTTTTATGGCATTTTTATTATTGATTTTTATTTTTACTAGTAATGCCGGGGATCTGCGATTTTTATTGGGACTGCAACATTATGGCGGACACGTCGGACAATTTTGACACATTTTTGGAACCACTGGAATTTATACAGCGATCAGTGCTATAAAAATGCATAGATTACTGTAAAAATGTCACTGGCAGGGAAGGGGTTAACACTAGGGGCGCTCAAGGGGTTAATTGTGTTCCCTAGTGTGTGTTCTAACTGAAAGGGGGAGGTGACTGTGTAGGGGAGATGACAGATCGCTGTTCATACTCTGTATGAACAGAGAATCTGTCACTTCTCCCCTCAGAGACCTGGAAACTGTGTGTTTACACACACAGATCCTGGCTCTCCATGTGCCCCGAGCGATCGCGGGAGCCTGGCGGTGATCGTGACCGCCGGGCACTCGCATCGGCTCCGTGGGCGAGTAGGGGGCGCCCGCCCCTTGCGGCCACAGGGCAAAGCAACATCACATAATGTTGTTTCGCCCAGCCGTGTCATTCTGCCGCAGTACAACTGCGGTGGCTGGTCAGCAAGTGGTTAAGGTGGTCAGTTGAGACTAAAATTTTCTTATCTGCCCACAACACAAAACCAAATGTCTGGCGGAAATGCAATACAGCTCCCCATCCAAATAACACCATTCCTACATTAAAGCATAGAGGTGGTAATATCGTATTATGGGGGTGTTTCTCTGCAGCAGAAACTGAAGCACTTGGCATGATAGAAGAAAAATGGATGGGGCAAAATGCCATCAAATTCTTGAGGAAAATCTGTTGCCCTCTGCTAGAAAGTTGTCAATGGGAAAAAGGTTTACCTTCCAACATGACAATAACCCAAAGCACACGGCAAAAATTACCACACAGTGGTTGAAGGAAAAAAAAGTGAATGTCCTTGCATGGCTTAGTCAGAGCCCAGACAAATTTAACTGAACTTGAGCAATTTTGCAAAGAAGAGTGGGCAAATATTACAAAGTCTAGATGTGCAAAGTTAGTAGAGACATATCCCAACAGACTAAAGGTTGCAATTGAAGCAAAAGATGACATACGGAGGATGATCTTTTTCCAACTCAGTGATTCTGTTTTTTAGTTTTAAAATTTTTTTCTGACATGTTGGTATTATATCTTTCACTTGGATGTTATAAGTTGCACTAATAAATACAGCTGGATAAAACAAAAACTGTGTCTGTCTTTGTTTCAGCTGCAAAGCGACAAAATGTGGTTATTTTAAAGTGATTATTTTCTATATCCACTGTATACCACAATCCTTGTGGCCTAATGACTGTGCTGGGAGTGTCTCAAATGCACATAGAAACCTCAGAACAAGGGATCATTAAAACAAAAAAGAAATTCTTCCACTACATATGCTTTTCTGCACACAGAATATAGACATTAAGCTAACATGTTGTCTGAACTTACTATAAAGGAGTACTTCACTAAAACATTTAGCGGCTAGAACCCAGCAACTGTTGAGTGAATTTGCACTTTGGTCAGGACTATATAATGGACAGCACAGCTTACAGAGTGCAATGATCAGAGTATGTAAATTAGAGCACAGCTTTCAGAATGCAACAGTCAGGAGTATGCACTATGCAGTGGTCCGTGTAGTGCCCCTTTACTTTAGTGGTCAGTGTAGTGCCTCTATACGTTGTTGGCCAGTAAGGACGTGCTCCTTATATTGGTGGTCAGTAATATGCCCCATTAAATTGGTGGTTAGTGATAATATGTCCCTTATGCTCATGGTCATTTTAGTGCCCCTAATTTGGTGGCCAGATGTGTAGTATCCCCTTTCATTGGTGGTTAATGGTCATTGTAGTGCCCCCTCACATTAGTAGTCAGTGGTATTGTGCCTCCTTTTATGTTGGTTGCCAGTGTAGTGCTACATTACATTGAAAGGCAGTGGTGTTATAGGATAGATAGGGCTTGGATATGACATTTTGTAGCTCCCCTTGTTGGCCACTAAATGCCCCTATAGCTGGAAAGTGAAATTCTGAGATTCATCTTAGAGAGATGTGTAGGTTACATGCCAGCCCTACCCCTGCTAGGTGAGGTGAACCCTGGTTAACGTAGTATTAGAATGGCAGAATGCTGGCTGTGCTGGTTGCCACAAGAAGAGTGATTACTGGTTTTTCATGTGAGTGCAACAGTATGGACCAACATGTAGGCTACATGTAGCTTCCTCTGTTTAGAGGGAAGTCGGAGGAACCTGGATTTCTAGCTATTGGGACTACTCACATTCCCTAAGTAGGGATGCTGGACACTGGTCATTTTATATATACGGACCTCTGATTTTGACTCTGCACTCTGGTCTCTGTTATTTCTGTGTAGGTTTTGTAGAAGTAATGATGAATCGTAAGACGAACCTTGTGAAGAACTTGTTTATTTCCAGCCAGTAGTGAGCCGCATGTAAACCTTTTTTTTTTGTTCACTTCCTGTTCCCACACACAGGTGCTCACATTTATAAAAAATCTGCAGCACATACAGTATCTCACAAAATTGAGTACACCCCTCACATTTTTGTAAATATTTGATTATATCTTTTCATGTGACAACACTGAAGAAATGACACTTTGCTACAATGTAAAGTAGTGAGTGTACAGCTTGTATAACAGTGTAAATCTGCTGTCCCCTCAAAATACCTCAACACACAGCCATTAATGTCTAAACCGCTGGCAACAAAAGTGAGTACACCCCTATGTGAAAATGTCCAAATTGGGCCTAATTAGCCATTTTCCCTCCCCGGTGTCATGTGACTCGTTAGTGTTACAAGGTCTCAGGTGTCAATGGGGAGCAGGTGTGTTAAATTTGGTTTTATCGCTCTCACTCTCTCATACTGGTCACTGGAAGTTCAACATACCACCTCATGACAAAGAACTCTCTAAGGATCTGAAAAAGAGAGTTGTTGCTCTACATAAAGATGGCCAATGCTATAAGAAAATTGCCAAGACCATGAAACTGAGCTGCAGCACGGTGGCCAAGACCATACAGCGGTTTAACAGGACAGGTATCACTCAGAACAGGCCTCACCATGGTTGACCAAATGAGTTGAGTGCACATGCTCAGCGTCATATTCAGAGGTTGTCTTTGAGAAATAGACGTAAGAGTGCTGCCAGCATTGCTGCAGAGGTTGAAGGGGTGCAGGGTAACCCTGTCATTGCTCAGACCATACGCCGCTAGGGCAGCTATTGGCTACTGGCTATCAACTTTTTTTATTTTAGTCCGGTGTACGTCATTACGTACGAATCCGTCGGACTTTTGTGTGATTGTATGTAGGCAAGTCCGTTCATTAGAAAGTCTGCTGCAAGTCCGCTGCAAGTCCGCCAAAAGTCCGTCTAAAGTCTGTCGGACGGGCTGTTGGACTTTTGTAGCCGAAAAGTCCGACCGTGTGTACGCGGCATAAGAGTCAGTGTGTGATAAGAGTCAGTGTGTGATAAAGTCTTGGAACTTTGGATTGGGTTTACACACTTTTCCAGATTAAGTAACAACTTGTGGGGCTTGCGAGTCTGAAGCCTCTTGCCTGTCGCCGTCAAAATGTTGTTGTGGTTGTGTGTTACATCCATTTTTTGAAGTGTCAATTGGCACAGCAGCAGATGACTGTGCTTGGGGTCCTGAAGTAATCATAGGCACATGGGCAGCAGCAGTACAGTATTATTCAGGTAACTGTAGGAGGTACCTGGAGCAGGCATTTGATGACTGGCTTTGGTTTTTTTCTGGCTCAGGCTTGACACCTTTATCCGTGAGAAGGTGTCCAACATATGGCACCTCTGAGACCCTGAAACGACATTTGGTAGGGTTGAGCTGCATATTGATGGCTTTAACACGGTCTGGTATGCATGTAAGTCGTTTGTCATGTTCCTCAACGTAGGTTCCCCAAATCAACATATCATCCACGACTATTTCACATGGCTGTCCAGCAAAGAGCTGTTCCGTATATCTGTGAAAGGCTTTGCTTCCAGTTGAAATTCCATATGCCATCCATAAGCATTTTTATCTCCCATATAGGGTTATAAATGTTGTGAGTCCAGAGGAATTTGCCAGAATCCACATTTTGCATCTAGAACGCTGAAGACCTTTGCCTGTGGCATATCAGCAATCACTTGCTCTACAGTCTTTAATGGGGATAAGGCCTCAGGAGAGCCTTAATGAGGTGCACAGGATCAATGCATATGCAGACAATGCCACCTTTCTTGACTACTGCTGCCATGGCAGACACCCAAGAGGTAGCCTCCTGCACTGGTGCAATGAGTCTAGTCATCCTTTCCAACTCTTGCAAGACTTTATCTTTTATAGCCATTGGGATCCTTCGGGGGGACACACGGTAGGCTGTACCGTTTCATCTAAGCACATGTGATACATGACTGGAAGCTTACCGACAGTGTCAGTTCGAAATAAGTCCTCATAATCAGTCATTTCAGGAGCCTGTTGTTCTACTGCATGTACTTTTGGACTGATTTGGATTAGATTTTAGTGCATGCTGTCTGGTAAGCCTAGCAGGCTCTTAACATTTCTATCCACGTTTCTTGTCCCATGTTGGATCCGAGGTAGAAGTGCCCAGTGTCTGAATTGTTTGGCCACCATAAGCTATCAGGTTTACTTTATTTGAATGATCAATTTCATCTTTTGGGTCAATGCTGTGCAATGTGGATAAGGACATGACATTTGGCACCGGTGTAAATTTTCAACTTGACATGTTTGTTGCATGCTGTTGAGAGGGTGGTGAATATTTCTCCTTTTATTTGCAATTAGGTCCACACTTTCACAATGAAAACAATTTTGGTGATCATCACTTTCCAGTTCATTAATTCTGTGCTCATTTTGTTGTTTAATGTCACTAGATGGTGTCATCCACGCACCCCTATTTTGAGGCTTGGACCTACAACATTTTGCAAAATGATTCCATTTGTTGCATGAGTTACACCTTTTGTTAAAAGCCGGATACTTGTTGCGCTCAGCAGCATGTTCACTACCACAGTTGCTGCAGTGACTTTTGTTCTGTTGCACCACAAACACTTCTGCCTCTCTTTTTAGTTCCTTAGTGGTCCTTTCAGAATGTTTACACAACATACATATTCTGATGGCTGATTTCAGTGTCTAATCTTTCTCCCTTAACAACTGAGCACGAACTGCATCATTGTAGATACCACATACAATCCTGTCACATATCAGTTCATCTGCACCAAAATCGTATTCATTTTTAGCCAGCAGTCTCAGTGTGGCTGCATAGGATTGAATTGCTTCATCAGGTTTCTGAGCCATCATGGTAAATGCATGTCTGTCTATTATCACATTATCACATTACGTTGTGGTAAGCATATCTCATCAAATTTCTTGATTAAGACATCAGGATCCTCTTAGTTCTCATTGTCTTGAAAATGAAATGACTCATATTTATCTAGTACATCTGAACCAGAAAAATGCGTCTAAGCTTGTACATTTTTTGAATTGTCTGAGAGTCCTGCTTTACTGTACAGGTCCCATTCTCTTTTGAATTTCAGCCAGTTGTTAGCAATGTCATTATCAAAGATTAGGGGCTGTATGCCACGTAGATTCTGAGCCATGATATTTCAGCGATCTCACTTCTGTCACCATGTAGATTTTGTAGAAGTAATGATGAATCGTAAGATGAACCTTTTAAAGAACTTGTTTATTTCCAGCCAGCAGTGAGCTGCATATAAACTTTTTTTTTCACTTCATAACTACCTACTTCTTGTTCCAAGCCCCATGTCCTCACAAATCTATGTAAATCTGCAGTACTACATATTCTGCACTCTGCTTTGCATTGCTGCATTGCTTTCTCTCTCTCTCTCTGTCCTGCTATTGTCTTGTTCAGAACTGTAAGCCGTGTGCTACCATCCACCTGGGAGGTCGTACCTTGCATTTATTAATTTTGTAAAACCAAGCAAAAGAGACTTTGTGTGGACTGCTCCTTCCTCTAACCAATGTGGGAACATCTCCTTGAAATGGCAATTTAGACTGGGATCACAGTGGGGTCCATTGCAAGCTAAGCCTGAAATGGGTTAGAGAGGCATCTGGGAAGTGCTGGTTGGGTAAGACTGGGCTGCCCCACACCTATTAGGGGCCCATGCTCAAAGTACTCCACTGGATCAAGGGAATCACTTGAGAACAGGTAGGAAAAGGTTAAAGATTAGAAATACTCCCATGTTACACAACACTTGACATCACAAACAGGATTCTGGGAGCTCATTGGATAGAAGTGGCATTAAGTAGTCCCTAGGTGAACTCTTAAGAGTGAAAAAGACCTTGCCTACCCCGTACATGTGCTTTAACATGGAGTCTGGGGTAAGCAATCTGCGATGGATGCCTGAGGTTCCCACGGCTTTAGGTGTATGCCGATGGTATACTGCCTCAGAGGGGTGGAAGAATGGATGTGGCTGGTGTGCCCGGAGTCAGTGCATCCAACAGGTGAGGCTAACCCATAACCTTGTTATCATGACTGTCATCTGTTGTTATTGTGGAAAACATCTGACCAGAGGGACACGTAGTAAGACTGGCAAGCATAAAGGGACATCTGCAGGAGATTCTGGCATCCAGTTCTCCATCCTCCACTGCCAACCATGGGAGGGCTGTGAGATGTCTCCCATGCACAACTGAGGGTTGAGTTCCCCCACGGAGACCTGAAAGCATTGATCACCTGAAGTGGTTTTCACTCATAGTTACTATCCTGGAGCCTGACCAGAGACACACTGGGAAGGTGGCCAACATATTATGACCTGTAGTAATTCCCCAGGTTGGCCACTAGACAGCCCCCATAGCTAAGAGTGAAATTTGGCTAACAGAGCCACGTGGGTTAAGTGCCAGCTCTCCCCTGCTAGGGCAGGGGCATATTAGGAAGGTGGAGAGCTGAAAATTAGTTCCCCAAGGTAGGTTCTGGACACTGGGACACCCCTCACATAGGTACAGGTTTTTAGTTTAGTCTCTGCTCCCTGGACTTTATTATTTCTGCATAGCTGCATTGCTTGCTCTGTATTCTGATAATGTACTGTTAAGTACAGTTTGGAGCTGTAAGCCCACCAGGCTGTTACGATGCACAGTTGCACCAGATTCTGCACACCAGTTTTAGTAAACCTCCCCCCATGTGTGGACTGCTGCAGGCTAGGTCAGGCTGGGTTACCCCACAGGTGTCCCCAGAGTGATCAGTGCTGGGATCCTGTGGGCCACATGCTCATAATACTGTGCCAGAACCAGAGAATTACCTGAGAGCAGAGCAGGAATGGGTTAAAGAGTAGAAGCCCTTCCCTGCTACACATATGTAGTGTCCCATACATTTATGTTAATTGATAAAGTGATCCCTTACGTTGGTGTTCAGTGAAGAGCCCAATAATTTGGTGGTCAGTAGTGAAGCGCCCTGTTATATTGGTGGTCAGTTGAACAAGGGCTTCTTACATTGATGAACACTGCTGAAGTGCCCCCTATGTTGGTGGTCAATGGTGCCATACCCCCTTACATTAATGGTCAGTGGGACATAAATAAAACATTGATTTGTGTGGTTACATACAGATAAGTGGCCTTGTGTCTCACCTCTGTGTCTCATCTTACCTACTGGACCTTTAGCTTTTCTTGCGTAATTTTGAAAATATTTGGGCAACAGGCCACAGTAATGACCGTATACAAATAATCACTGCCAGTCACTAGCATTAGATAAATTTGAAAATGTCCCTTTTTATCTCTCTAAAGTCCTATGCGGATACAGCTCTCAAACATTGCTTCCAGGTTTTATTGTCTGTCTTGGCATCAGTACAATACTTGACTCTGGAATTCACCCATTACTTCTATGCCTCAATGATAGAGGTAGTTCTGCCTTGAAAACATTTAATACCAGGAAAAGGCTTAAATTAAGATTTTTTAAAAATGTAAAATGAGCATTGCAAAAAGTCCCAGGTAGTACATAGATTACAAAAGTGAAACTATAAATATAAATTTTAGGAAATTTGTATTTTTTATGTGTGGGAAACAATTAAATTATAGCAAATGCAAGTTGGAAACTCCCTTAAATTATCAATGAATTTACTTTAAATTAACTAAAAATATTTGGGAGTTTCTCTCAAGGGTGAGATAAATGTATTCCTCCCACAGTTCTCACATAGTCCCCCACTTTTTTCTTTCCCTCATTTAAATGGCCTCTCTCTTTGTCATCTTATATATGAAAAAAAGTGCATAGGGAGATATCAGCCATTACCTTCTGGTAATTTAGAAAGCTATGATTATAAATGACTTTACAATCATTATGTTAAAATTTTAGGTAAATAACTGAAACCTACGTTCTATGGTAAAAACACGAATAAAAAAAAAAAATCTGAATTTTTAAATTATGGTAAAAGTTTAGCTAGGTGTATTACATCATCCATAAGGCAGGGGCAGATCCAGGGGGGTGGGCAACAGGGCAATTGCCCCCCCCCCCCGAGAAATTAGTTGCAGGTGAGTGAGTGGGCGGCTTGGCTGGTGGGCAGCTCGGCGGACGGATGAGTGAGCGGACAGGCGGCTTGGTGGTTTGGTGGGTGAGCGGGCGGCTGGCCAATCAGTGGGCCAGCATGCGGGGGAGCAGAGAGTTGACAGCATCTCTCACCGCCCGGCGCCCGCCCTGCATCCCTGCAGTTTCGCCTCACTGTGAAAGCAGCCGCTGGCCGCAGAGAGATTACATCATCTCTCTGCTGTCTGATTCACTCTGGTACACAGCAAGTGACAATCCCCACGTTAGCAGGAAAGTGACACAGCAAGTGACAATTGTAGCAGACAAGTGACAATCCGCAATGTGTGGCAAGTGACAATCCGCAACATGTGGTAGGTGACGTAGCAAGTGACAATCCGCAACGTGTGGTAGGTGTCATGGCAAGTGACAATCAGCAACGTGTGGCAGGTGACGGGGCAAGTGACAATCTGCAACTTGTGGCAGATGATGTGGCAAGTGACAATTTGCATCTGGTGACAGGCGACGTGGCAAGTGACAATCTGTATCAGGTGACAGGTACCTGGCAAGTGACAATGCCCAACTTGTAGGTGACGTGGCAAGTGACAATCTGCATCTGGTGACAGGCAACGTGGCAAGTGACAATACGTAACTTGTGGCAGGTGACGTGGCAAGTGACAATCTGCAACTTGTGGCAGATGACGTGGCAAGTGACAATTTGCATCTGGTGACAGGCGACGTGGCAAGTGACAATCCGCAATGCATGGCAGGTAACGTGGCAAGTGACAATACGCAACTTGTGGCAGTTGACATGGCAAGTGACAATACGCAACTTCTGGGAGGTGACGTGGCAAGTGGCAATCTGCATCCGGTGAGAGGCGACGGTGGCAAGTGACACACTCGGGGCTCCCACTGATTCTGCATTTTGATGAGTTAAACTATTTCATTTTATATTCCAATGTAATAATAGAAATAATGTGCTTCAATCATCCTGACACCATGTCAACCATGGTGTCAGGAAGATTGAAGCCCCAACACCAGCCATTTCCCCGATAAAATGCCCGCAAAAAAACGTATTTTCTGCCAGTGCCCCTCCCGAGACTAGACTCGGGATCCACCCCTGCCATAAGGTGAAGAAAACATTCTACATTTATATTATATATGTCTCATGGCCAGCAACCCTTTTGCTGCCAGAGCCATTTTTGTGTTCTTTTTGCACATGTTTAAAAAAATAATTTTAGGCAGATTATTTAAAATGCCCAAAACAGTATATATTTTCTGAAAGCAGAGGCTCTGGTGAATACATTTTCAATGTCACACAATATTAGCACAACAGTTTATCAGGTGTATAATGTCATTATAAATGCACTTTGATTTTAGGACACACAATTATCCATTTTTTTAAGCAAAATAAAAAAAAGATGAAATTGCATACTCAACATGATTTTTTTTTGTTTTTTACAAGTTTTGTTTTATTAATTTTGCGGCATACGAGTACAAAGTATACGTAGAAAATACAATACATTTCCACACAAAACAGTGTGCAGTTCAGTCAGGGAACTGCCCTCATACACGTAATGCTCCACCCTAAAATCTGCCACATAGTAAGTTCTTAAAAGGTACTAGATATTGAGATAGCATACCAGAGAGGAACTCATGTCAATTATAGCCCCGGGTTCAAAATAATATGTTGGCCACCTTCCCAGTGTGTCTCTGGCCATCACAAGAATCAAAGCGGCCACTCAACAGCAGAGGATGTAGTTCAAAGAGTATAAATCATACCCAACATGCTAGGCCTTAAAATTGTGAGTGCCCACGAAATGGCAAACTTCAGTATCCTAATTTTCAACAGGCGATGCTTTAAAAAGCCCCTATGGGTTATCAGTTTGAAGTTAACTGCAAATAAATGGCTTAGAATTATTGCTCTCACTCCAGCGTGCATGGCAATATGTAACATGTAATACAGGTGATGTTTTTGTACATAGGCACACCCGATGCATGAGTTTAGGGTGAGGGCTCAACGTTTTTTAGGAGCTGGTTTAAGTGCAACTTTTTTTCCAATAAATTTTTTTTATCACATAGAAGACCAAAAGTCCTCTACGTGATATTATTTTGTTGTGACTGGCTCCCTTGATTGAAAAATCAGAGGTCTATTAAACCCCTGATTTCTCACTTGCCCTCCATTGAAGTTTATTTAGCACACACTGCACTCTATTAGCTTATTCCCCCTCCACAGAGGATGATGAAAGTGACAGCCAAACCCAGAACAGAAGTGATGTAATGTACGTCGCTTCTGGGTTTTTACTAGGTAGGTAAGATTAGCAAATCGACTTCAACACTGGACTTAGGAACACAGCCAGTATCGTTGGAATACTGGGATTGTGTTGAAATCCTTGGAAAGTCTCACAGAATCCAGGACAGTTCAGGGCTATAGAAATAGACTAGTGAACTTATAGGCCAATTGCAAAAAAGTTGAACTTTCAAGGATCCAAAATCTAATATAGTGTTTATTCTAATGTTGTGCTTCCTTATCTAAGTCGAGATTGGTTTCTCCCACCCTGGCTCTTGAGCCTCCTTATTGATCCTTTATTGAATGGGTAGCCTCAATGACCAATAAGAATTGGCTGGATTTGCATGTTGTGAATGCGCCCTTAAGTGTACTGAATCTCTATTGAAGTTTTTTGTTGTCTGTACTTCCTGTTACTGTAAGCTGCTTTATTTTTCATGTTTCTGCATTCTGTTTTACTAAAGGTTTTTATCCCTCACTATCGCAACGCTAACACGCCAAAATAAGCAACTGTTTTTCTAAAAAAATATAACAGTTATTTTTAGTTGCATAAGAATAGGAAATTACATTCACACAACTAAACATAGGCCTTAGGCTAGCTTTAAAGATTTGTAAATCGAGACTTGAGGTCTTAATGCTTCTCCACAAAAGGCGCTACCTCTATAAGGGGTTATGGGACCAGATTTAAAAAATGCAGTGGATGGACTGGGATGAAAAATTCTTCTAGATGTGCTGTGATCTGCAGAGTAAGAAATCCACTTTTGCTTCTACATTCAGAACAGCAAAATGAACAGCAGTGGAACAGATCAGAAAGGCAAATGCAATGATAAAGCTAGCCATACTTGCATAAATTCCTTTTGTTTATCCCAGCCTTTTTCAATCACAGTGCCTTGGAAAAATGCCTAAAAATTGCACAAAAATGTATACAAGCCAGCAGGTGGATAAAGCTTGCCTTTTGGCTAAACAAAGCCACAGGTTTTTATTGTGCACCATTTCAACCTTCCATCCACTGGCATCCTAAAAACCAGTCATCAGTGTTGATCACCTGCACAACATCTTTGTTTGACCCCGCCCCTCTCCGTCAACACTGGGGTGACATTAGCTGAGTGATGGAGAGAAAGGCAGAGGAGAAACACTGGAATACTAGTTGGTACTAGTGTGCAAAAGTGTATGTGCTTTTGAAGAATAAATGACCTCTTAGGTTACATATACAGTACATAGTTACATAGCAGGTGAGGTTGAAAAAAGAAACCATCAAGTCCAACCTATGTGTGTGATTATATGTCAGTATTACATTGTATATCCCTGTATGTTGCAGTCGTTCAGGTACTTATCTAATAGTTTCTTGAAACTATCAATGCTCTCCCTGCTGAGACCACCGCCTGTGGAAGGGAATTCCACATCCTTGCCGCTCTTACAGTAAAGAACCCTCTACGTAGTTTAAGGTTCAATCTAATTTTAATTTCTAATTTTAATGAGTGGCCACGAGTCTTGTTAAACTCCCTTCTGCGAAAAAGTTTTATCCCTATTGTGGGGTCACCAGTATGGTATTTGTATTTTGAAATCATATCCCCTCAGAAGCGTCTCTTCTCCAGAGAGAATAAGTTCAGTGCTCGCAACCTTTCCTCATAACTAATATCCTCCAGACCCTTTATTAGCTTTGTTGCCCTTCTTTGTACTCGCTCCATTTCCAGTACATCCTTCCTGAGGACTGGTGCCCAGAACTGGACAGCATACTCTAGGTGCGGCTGGACCAGAATCTTGTAGAGTGGGAGAATTATCGTTTTATCTCTGGATTTGATCCCCTTTTTAATGCATGCCAATATTCTGTTTGCTTTGTTAGCAGCAGCTTGGCATTGCATGCCATTGCTGAGCCTATCATCTACTAGGACCTCCAGGTCCTTTTCCATCCTAGATTCCCCCAGAGGTTCTCCCCCCAGTGTATAGATTGCATTAATATTTTTGCCACCCAAATACATTATTTTACATTTTTCTACATTGAACCTCATTTGCCATGTAGTTGCCCACCCCATTAATTTGTTCAGATCTTTTTTCAAGGTTTCCACATCCTGTGGAGAAGTTATTGCCCTGCTTAGTTTAGTATCGTCCACAAATACAGAGATTGAACTGTTTACCATATCCTCCAGGTCGTTTATGAACAAATTAAATAGCATTGGTCCCAGCACAGAAACCTGGGGGACCCCACTACCCACCCCTGATCATTCCGAGTACTCCCCATTTATCACCACCCTCTGAACTCGCCCTTGTAGCCAGTTTTCAATCCATGTACTCACCCTATGGTCCATGCCAATGGACCTTATTTTGTACAGTAAACGTTTATGGGGAACTGTGTCAAATGCTTTTGCAAAATCCAGATACACCACGTCTACATACCTTCCTTTATCTAGCTGGCAACTCACCTCCTCCTAGAAGGTTAGTAGATTGGTTTGGCAAGAACGATTCTTCACGAATCCATGCTGATTACTGCTAAGGATACCGTGCTCATTACTAAAATCTTGTATATAGTCCCTTATCATCCCCTCCAAGAGTTTACATACTATTGATGTTAGACTAACTGGTCTGTAATTCCCAGGGATGTATTTTGGGCCCTTTTTAAATATTGGTGCTACATTGGCTTTTCTCCAATCACCTGGTACCATTCCAGTCAGTAGACTGTCAGTAAAAATTAGGAACAATGGTCTGGCAATTACCTGTTCCCTAAGTACCCTTGGGTGCAAGCCATCTGGTCCCGGTGATTTATTAATGTTAAGTTTCCCAAGTCTAATTTTAATTCTGTCCTCTGTTAACCATGGAGGTGCTTCCTGTGATGTGTCATGAGGATAAACACTAAACAAGTAAAAAAGGCGCAATGCAACAATCCCTCAATAAAATGTTCCTAATAGTCCAAGGGGGCAGAAATGGGTATATATATATAAAAATATACATAGACGAGTCTGTCAGGGCTGCGACTGAAAAGACCAGAAGCAAGGTCCAAAGAGCTAAGAAAAAACAAGGAGAGGGGTGCCTCTGAGTATGTATCAATACAGCATTTATTAAAAAGAAAATATCCACTCACATTAAAAATTGTAAAGTTGCGTTCAAACATGTCTTTGGACTGGAAGAGAGGAGGAGGACTACAAGTCACAGCGAGTCCATATACAGCTGGCAGCACATCAGATCCGATGAGGATAGGGTGAGATGGTAAGACACAGCAGTTTCTCCTTTAGCTCATCCAGATAACACACCAAGTTTAGATGAGGTTAATGATGAAATCGTCCGGCCAGGTGTGGGTTCCGGGAATAAGGGGGATCAGACACCAAAGCCTGTCACTGGCTGTGTTGCGGTACCTGCAAAGCTCGTACGGCATCCATGGTGTGGGAATAACAAGGCCGTATATGGGGCACCAGAATGAGGCCTGAGAAGCACAGCAGAGCGTGGCGCCAGGCTGTGACGTCACAAGCATGTGCTTTGTATGCTAAATAGAAAAGGAATGGAATCGCGCTAAATACTGATATACATACATGTACTCAATAACTCAGCAATAAATTCCTGAATGTATATCACGTGAGATGTGAAGAATTTGAAGGGAGTGATGACACCAAAAATGTTGAATAATTAGTGTTATAAACAATTAAAAATAAACGTGAGTCCAAAAGCATAAAATGTCTGTATCACCCATGTGATAAATAAATAAATTAATGTGAAAAATCCATCAAAAAAACTGTGCAATCCTTGATAATGTAGAGATAGTGCTTGATCCACCACCAAAGGATGTAGGTTGGCCGCTTACCAGAGACTCATGATCCCCCACTACAGAGGATCAGAAAGAGCCTGAATAGGAATCAATCCTCCGGACCATATCCGATAAGCCAAAGCCTGAACTTGTTAAGGTGTAGTATCATATCCAGAACACAGCCACCGAAACATATATGGTGCATCCATCTATCTGCGAGTTGGAGATAATACGTTGCAGTTTGAAACATGTATGCTTTTTCACGTTTATTTTTAATTGTTTATAACACTAATTATTCAACATTTTTGGTGTCATCACACCCTTCAAATTGTTCACATCTCACGTGATATACATTCAGGAATTTATTGCTGAGTTATTGAGTACATGTATGTATATCAGTATTTAGCGCGATTCCATTCCTTTTCTATTTGTAAATTACTGTGTTTATGTTGCGCAGAGGAATTGCTGCTTTATAGTTTTCACAATTATTTAGTTTCACTTTTTAGGATTTTGATATTTTTACCAGGGTGCAGTTTCTTCCCCCTTTTTCTTTGTATGCTAAAGGCAAACCCTTGCATGCTGCAGACTCAGAAACCGGTGGCTATACCAAATGGGTAACAAATCCCCTGAAATATTGTGATGAAAAAGGGGGTGTCTGGCGGATGGCTCCTTCAGCTGTGTACAGCAGGCTTCAGTGTCTGTCCTCCCATTTGGTGGCAGACCACCCGCAGATCAATGTGCAATCGCAGACCACTCGCAGGCCTACGTGCACTCGCAGACCACTCGCAGAACTACGTGCACCTGTAGAACTACGTGCACTCGCAGACCACTCGCAGAACTATGTGCACTTGCAGACCACTCGCAGAACTATGTGCACTTGCAGACCACTCGCACAACTACATGCACTGGCAGAACGATGTGCACTCGCAGACCACTCGCAGAACAACGTACACTCGCAGAACTACGTGCACTCGCAGACCACTTGGTTGAATGAAAAAAATAGGACTCGTGTACGGCCAGCAAGAGAAATTTCTCCATCCAGCATAAACAGTGCAAATGGATGAATTACCTGCTGCAGGCTATTTTATTCTCATAGCTGGCAAACAGAATACCTGAAGGGTGCTTGCATCAAATTAATTGCAGGTGCTGTTAGTCAACTTGTCTCCTTCGAGAAAAGTCGATAAAAAAAAAAACACTTTTGTTTATCAGGGTGTTGCCAACAGGACAACGCACAGAGTGAATTTACGCCGATTCACCAAGAATCAGCCAAATTTGATGTTTGGCCAGCTTCAGTTTAGTAGTGAAAGATAGTAATAGTAATTCACATAACACATCAAAATACAACAAAGGGTAAGAAAGCTTATGCAAATGCTGCATGAACATGTTGACTTTAAACAGTAAGTTATATTTACTAAGAAAACTATAATAAATGACACTTGGCAAAAACAAGGAAATGCAGGAGGATCTGCACAGGTTTTGACTTAAAGCTTTTCTATGATCTGCATGATGTCATTTGGTTCGAGTCACTGCTGAGATTGTGAGTTATATCTATCTTGCCACAACTGGATAAGTTATAGAGATCACACTTACAATGCTTAAACTGGGGAGGCAGAACAGATACAAAGTTGCCCAATAAAGAATTCAGAGCATGCCTGAGATGACTTTAACAAATTCGGTTTCAAAACCCATCGCTGTTGTCAGAATTTGATGATTGCACTCTCAGCCTCTCAGGAGCAACACGTTTCAGGGTCTTTATCCTATTCTCAAGCCACAGGCTTGAGAAAGGGGCACAGACATCAAAACACATTGACTAGTTACACTTTGTTTATTTCCAAGGCCATCAGGACACCCAAAGGATGCCTCTTGTTGTCCTCTCTGAGCCAGTCCTGGGCTGTCTGAGTCACTTGCTGGCTATCATTCTCTGGCGTGACCCACTGCCTCTCTGCTGGAGCTCACATCTACAGCTGCAGCACAGCCTTACTGTTGTTCAAACTTCTCCCCACAACCATCTGGATTCCTCCACCATGTGGGCTCTGGACTGCAGAAGGTGCTTCTTTTCCATTGCTGTTAGTCACCAATTTCCACTGCTGGATTCCACGTCTGTTGCTGACCCCCGATTGCATTGTGACAAGTGCCTGATTGCATTCCTAAATGTAAAATGTTATTTTATGCTATTGCTACCATTAAACACTAATTTTAATACTCAATACCTGAACCCTTCTCTCTGCTAGTCGCTGCCGATCACTATCATGAACTGTGAGAGGACTTGAACCTGTTTGGCAAGTCATTTTTGCCACTTTTTATTATCCTTTGCATTAAAAGTGAAACATATATAATCTGTTTCTTGATTTCTGTGCAGTCCAGTGCAATTCACTCATAGTATGTCTGATAGAGTCACTGGCTCTCTCACAAATTACTTTTCCAATATCCTTAGCAATGTCCAATATCAAATAGGAGCTCACAAGCTGCAAATGCTGCAATCTTTTCTGGTTCCTAAGTTTGGTGTTTACAGAAATTACGTGATCAAAGGGTCTGAGGTGTGTGCTGAGGGAAAGTTGAAGTGTTTTATGATATTTCAGCAGACACTCTCTTGAAGACAGTTTTTCTAACTATATCAATATTTCCAGAGGGCCATGCTTTATAGCTGACAGCCAACATATTGTTGCACAGAATTAAATCATTATTTGATAGAGATCATGATAAACATGATATAAATTAGATGCCTATATCACTTAGAAGAGTTAATATGACTATTTTGTCTGGCGAACATTCTACTATAATGCCCCGGTACACTTGATCAGAAAATCGCATAAAAAATACCGCTTTCGAAGCGATCATACGATAATCGGATCATTAGTACAGGGCTTTTGAGAATTGATCAGGACAGTTCGTCCAATGTTATTTGATCGGACATGCACGAAAACATTTTTAAGTAAGATGCCAGATTGTACGATTTTCGTTTAATCAGTACAGCTGTCGTTCAAAAGTGCAATACAAATGCATTACAACACATGACATTACTTCCAAATTTTTATTCTGTCGTATGAGAATATTTAGTATACTCATCAGATTTGATCTGAGATTTGCATGCAAAAAAAAAAACAATCATGCGTCCAATAATCTTATTGTGTGTACCAGGCTTAAGCATATTTGGCATCTAACTATAAACAAAAATCTCCACTACACCAAAAGTTATCCTCAAACTTTTACTAAAATGTTAATAGCAAAACATAGCTTGTGCAAAAAAAGCTCTGATATGTTGGAGACACAAGAGTCCCCTTTCCCAAGAATTTTCTTATACATTTAGGTAGATGCTTGATATGAATGTATTTTATCGTAACAGAGTCAATAAACATGTGTAAAGTTTGAGGGCTGGGTTGTATGAGAAGGGCAGTCTCAGGTCAAGTAGAGCCAGACTCACATGGTGTTCCTTCTAAATGGCTTTACATTGGACAATTATGACACAAGAGGTTTTATGACATGTTCATATTGTTGCTCCTCCTTCCTCTACTGATGAACAGCATGGAGCAATGGGTGGGATCAGCTTCTACTGCTCAAGACAATCATGCATGAAAAGTACTTGGAAAGTTAATCTGGTTCTTGGTTCAAGTGCAGAATTCATCTCTTAGAGCAGCGGTCGCCAACCAGTGGTCCGTGAACCACTGATGGTCAACGAGAAAATTTTGGTGGTCCCCAGGAGTTCTGCCACAAATTAACATTAATGTTGTTTCCAGTGTTGTCCTCAATGCGCGCTGACATCATTGACTACCGTTTACACCCGATGCCTCCTCTCTAGGTCCGGCTCTTTTAAACTCAGAGGGAGGCACTGTGAGTAGTGCAGAGAGTGGGATGTGAACAAAGAGGGTAACTTACAATGGCAGCGCTGATCACAGACTGTGACAGGGGGTACGGAGCTCGAGCACATGGCTAGACAAGGAGGTGAGATCCAATGATGAGTCTCTGTAAGGCAGCAGTGTGATGCAGAGTGCCGGGGGGGAGTGGCAGAGAGCCAGGGCATTGTGTGTTAAAGGCATGTAAAATTCATGTTACTTATTGTGAGTTTAGTGGCCCGCGAGGTCCTAAAGGTTGGCGACCACCTACTTAGAGTATGTCTGATCTGATAAAGTCACTAGCTCTCTCATAATCCTTAGCAGTTTTATTGACAGAGAGATCACAGGATACAGATACAGTCATCTTTTCTGGTACCAGAGGAGGGCATTTATAGAAATGACATGACCAACCAAAGGGTCACAGGAGTGTGTTTAGGGTGTGTTAGCGTTTTATGATAGTCTGGGAACCACTCCCTCTATCTAGTTTTTCAAACTGTATCGATATTTCCAGATGCTCATGTTTTCCTGTCCATAAACCTATATATCATTACAAGAACAAAATCATGATTTGATAGAGATTAAACATGATATATATTGGATGCCTATATCGCTTATGAGAGTTAATGTGACCAACTTGCTTGCTGATGATATAGCATAAGCATGTTTGATATTAACCACTTGCTGACCAGCCGCCAAATTTCTTCATCAGTTTAGGCCAATTTGTATTCTGCTACATATTTTTGGTAAAAAAAAAAACAATAAGTGTATATTGATTGGTTTGCACAAAAGTTATAGCGTTTATAAACTATGGGATAGATATATGGACTTTTTATTTTTTTATTGTTTTTACTAGTAATGGTGACAATCAGTGATTTTTAGCGGGACTGCAACATTGCAGTGGACAAATCTGACACTAAGTGACACTTTTTGGGGACCAGTGACACCAATACAGTGATCAATGCTAAAAAAAAATGCAGTGACACTGTATAAATGACACTGGCAGGGAAGAGGTTAACATCTGGGTACTCAAAGGGTTAACTGTGTTCCATGGGTGTGCTTTCTTACTGTGTGGGGGATGGACTGACTCAAGGAAGAGACACATCTGTGTTTCTGATTAGCAGGAATCACAGATCTCGCTCTTCCTGTCTGACAGAACTATGTAAACAAGGCAGACTGCCGTTCTGTCTCTCCAGCGAACAATTGCAGGTGGCCGGCGGCCATTGTGGCATCCAGACCGCTGATTGGCTCTCACTGTGTCCAATCACAGCGGAGCATGGCTCCAGTGATGCGCATGCGTGCCCCAGAGCCGATGGAAGAAATTATGTACAGATACCTGATTTCGCGCTTAAGGGCTGCCCTGCCGCAGTATATGTACGTGGGGCGGTCCTTACGTGGTTAAATAGGATTTGGCTATAGTGTTCCAAAAGTTCGGACACCTTCATATACAATAATAACAGTACACACCATTAGTGTACAACAAGGAGAATACACTGTTATACACACACTCGTGACCCTAGTGTCAAGGAAAATCTACTCGATTTGATTGACAGATCATCCATGAGAATGGTCTCCACATAATTAGATTATGCTTTGGTCAATGTACTTTTATGGAGTTCAGAAGAGAAAGTGGTGTGTTTTTTGAATATCACCCCTTGGGTTGTTCCACTTTGTCAATATAGACACGTGTTATTTTCGCATATAAGGATCAACTTGTGGATGAAGCATGGACAAAATCATTGAGTTTGGCTGATTTGCTTGTGTAATTATATGTCATATGCTATTGAACCAATAGATATTTTCGGTGAAGAAACTGTCATTGTATGCAATACCCGCATAGTCAGAAGGTTCAGAATCAGTGTAATTTAATGAGGAGGTCCTGTAGTAGGTGTGACATTCACTTAATTATTGTTTTACCAAGTTGTACAGTACTGACATTACAAAGCAGATTCTTTGGTGGAATCTTATAATTGCATACTTTGGTTTTTAAATAATTTCAATTATTATGATAAAGCAGGTTCACTTTTGGTTGTTGCTATTTATTTTTATCATTTCCATATAAACTAGTGAGGTAAGCTGTAGAGCCTATAACCAGGTATCTTGGTGTAGGATGTGATTGTGTACAACTGGGGCTCCTTGTCTTGATAGTAATGTAGCACACACCCCTACAGAGCCACTGGTGAATCCAGTCCTATTTCCCCTTTTATATTTTTAGCATACACAGCCAGGCACACAACATTTTCTTAATTGTTTCACTGGTTCAGAAAACAGTCTAGGGGTTCTTTTTAGGTTTTTAATTGGAACAGGAACTTGGAGGGGGATACGCAGCATAGGATAGCCCCATGCACTGTAACTGAAACAAAGTGAGGACTCCTCAACTTCTGGCTGTGCTTTACACACTGCTGGCTGCACTTGAGGCTGCTCATCTCACACTGCTGGCTGCTTTTGATTGTCTCACAGGATTCCTAATACTGGAAGTGACTTGTACTCCCACAGGAGGTTATAACCTACCACACTGTCGCTTCTCTTTAGTATAGGGGGGTCATTTACTCACTTAGCCACAGGGTCACTGGTAGCCTCCTGCTGATATCTACAGGCTGTTTTTAGTGAGGGAGATGTAGACTTAAGCCACCACAGGACAGTTGGACTACTTCCTACCAACTTCCTCCTGGCTTTCTCCAATGAGCTTTCTCCTGACCCAGCTCAATCCCTGGACCATGGATCTTTGGTAGGCCCCCAAGCTAAGCCTAGCTGGGACCTCAATGTTTTTACACTTGCTTCTCAGCTCTCCTGTCTCAGGGCAGAGCTGAGAAGACAGGGGTCTTCTCCTGCAGGACTGGACCCAGGAACATTTAACCCTGCTACCCAGGCCTAAGACTACTTATGGGTTCTCCCTCCACCTTATGGGTTCTCAGACCAGACCACTTATGGATTCTCCAGCTCCACCTCCCAAGGGATTGGCTGAAGTTCCATAAATATTCAGGCTGCCTGTCCTGCCTCTAGAAGACAGGAGGAAGTAGTAGAACAGCAGTCTGTGAAACACAGAGTGGCCCAAAGCAATCAACCTCTGCTTCACTGTTTACAGAGGAGCTAAACTAAATTTCCCTAAGCAGCCTACTCTAAACTAGGAGGGCGCTACAGTTAATATATTTACTGACTACGTTGTTGGGAGCAACAGCATCAATTTGTAGACATAAGAGTCTTGCCACTAACAATTAATTTGGTTATGAATGGGCTTAGTTGCTGACTTACTAAATATCTCTCGGGGGCTTCAAATGAGAAATCGTACAGAGCTTCTGTCTCTGACCACCATGTCTCAGGATATCCCACTCACTGTTGCATGCTACATCATGTAAGGTAAACCCTACAGGGAGAATTAAACTTCCTTTTAATGCAAAAGGCAGGTGGGAAGATTTGGGAACACAAAAAAATCTGAATTTATGAGTAACAGTAATGCCCCGTACACACGGTCGGATTTTCCAATGGAAAATGTCCGATCGGAGCGTGTTGTCGGAAATTCCGACCGTGTGTGGGCGCCATCGGACATTTTCCATCGGATTTTCCGACACACAAAGTTGGACAGCAGGAGATAAAATTTTCCGACAACAAAATCCGATCGCGTCAATTCCGACCGTGTGTGGCCTGTTCCGACGCACAAAGTGCCACGCATGCTCAGAAGAAATTCCGACACGGGACAGCTCGTTCTGGTAAACTTAGCGTTCGCAATGGATACAGCACTTTCGTCAGGCTGCAATGTTCAAAATGGTTTAATACAGCGCACTCTCTTCTTCTTTATAATGTGACAAGAATTAAGTCGTTTTGCTGCTCATATTCACACACACTTCTCACAAAGTTTTATTTGTGTTTTTTTAGTGAGATTCCCTCAATATATTGTTATTAGTTGTCACATCTGACAGTTTTATATTTTTTTTTGATTTTTTTTTTGGTTTTTAAGCCTTTTTTTTTCTTTAATGTTTGGATTTTTTCCAAGGCTGATCTTTGTTCAATGTTATTTTTATTTTTACTCCAGAATATTTTTGTGTGTGTTTTGTGTGGCAAGTTACCCCAACACCATTGATATCTTTTATTATTTAATCTCCAGGAGATTTTTTGTTGTTGGTGTCCCTTGTTCATTTCACATTGTATATTAGAAATGTACCTGAATCCTCACAAACAAACCATCATTTTTGAAGTAAAACACATAGGAGAGTATAATTCAAAACAAAAATCCTTTATTAAGGGATCAGAACCAAACAAAGAGGAAGGCAACACTGGATGAACAGGAGAAATTAGTGAAGCCTGGGACCCCCACGGCAGACATCAATTCTTAAACCTCAAAATTGGTGGCCTGAGGAGTCCATATATAAGGGAGGGCAGTCCGGTCCGGGATTCACAGAGACTTGGATAGCAGCATATGACATCAGTGTCCCCAGGCTGTGGTACCACAAGAGGCTGCATCTTTTGGCCGACCAGACTGGATCCAGGGTCCTCACTCTCTGGTCTTCCTTTCACACTTCCTTCCGGGCTGTGGCTGTGCAGTTGGAGATGTGGCAGGAGGAGGAGTAGGACCTGGAGGAGGAGTAGGACCTGCAGGAGGAGGAGGAGGACCATCCCAAAGCTGTGTGTGAGGTGTAAGTTGGCCCCTCACACCTTTCGCCAGAGCCTCTGATATGAGGGCCTCACACATGGCTTTTTGGCCCTCCTCCATCCTCTGCATTTTATAGGCAATGAATGCCGCAAGGTTCTCCTGCCTGGTGTGTGGTGCTCCCAGGACCTCTGTAGCCCTACAAAAAAATCTTATAGCCGCCTCCTCTAGGCTACTCCTCCTCCTGCCACTTTCTGTTTCCAGGGGGGGTGGAGGGACCTGCAGATCAGCCACCTCCTGGCTGAGACTTCCCTGTGTATGAAAAAGGGACATGGTTTTAGTTTTTGCATCATCAATCACAATCCTAAATTAGTACTCCCAACTAACATCTAGTTAACATCATTGATTGTACAAGCAGAAATATTTAGAGGAATGCTATCTGGGCTCCTCCACATATCGCCTGGAAGGCCCAGGTTGGGCGTCAGAAGCCTCAGCCGGGGGGGAAGGAAGCGTGGAAGGAAGACTTGAGAGGGATGGCCTGGGTTTAGTCTGGCCTGCCAGAAAGTGCAGCCTGTCGTAGTACAACATCCTGGGGACATAGATGTCACCTGCTGCTCCGGATCTCTGCGAATCAAGGACTTTCTGGCGCTGCCTCAGATATGTGCTCCTCAGGCCACCAAGGAAAATCTTTAAATAGAGGATGTCTGCCGTGGGGATCACCTGCTTCATAATTTCACACAATTGCTCCAGTGCTGCCTTCCTCTTTTTTTGGTTCTTGAAATGGGGGTGTTTAATCTGCCACAGACAGGGCAGCTCCCTTAGCATATCAATGAAGACTGAAATGAAGTCCTGATCTTCCAGTACCATATCCATGTTCACTGCAAGACACAACACAAGACAAAGCCTAATGTCACACCAAACTCTCCTAATCTTGTTACAATATAGGCCTCAATCTATAGAAGCAGTATAGGCCCAAGTTTGTCTCTTACCTTCGTTCTTACGATCGCCGCGTTCAATGCTCCTTCCTCCGCTCACAGATCAAACGTAATACGCACGCGTGTTACGCTTTATATACACTGCGCATGCGTGTAACTCCGCCCGCCCCTGACGTTCTTTCTAGTGTATTCCCCGCCCCTTTTTGTTCGGCGCAGTGGGGGAAGAGCATGATGGCGGACATACAGCAGGTGCGGGCTAATTGTAGCAACGAGGAGGAGGAGGAGGAGGAGGAGGAGGAGGAAAGGGCGGATCCAGGCACGTCCCGATCCAGAAGGAGACGTTTTAAGGCCACAAATATGTCGTTTGGGGAGATGTTGGAGATGGTAGACATCATGAAGAAGTCCGACTATGACGGAAATAATGGGCCTTACCCCCACCCCAACATCCGAAAGGCCAAAATCATGGCGAAAGTGGTCAGGAGTCTCGAGCGGAATTTTGGGGTACGAAGGTCTAAAGATCAGCTCAGGAAGCGGTGGTCGGACCTGAAGTTGAGAGAGCCGGAGCAGTACCGAAAAATCCGGAGAGTGCTGCAAAAAAGTAAGTAGTTGTGCTGTGTTCCTATTCTTTCTGTCTTTATTACGTTCGTTCTGCTCCATATGCTTTGATTAGTTGTAACGTTTCCAAAGGTCAACTTTAATGTTCATGGGCACATTATTCGTTCGTATCAAACATTTTTCTTTCGGCCTCTAGAACACCATTGTTTAGGCCATATGCATTTTCACACATTTTTGGGGGCCTACTTGGATGCCAAATATTTGTTTGTGTAGATGGGTTTGTTACTAGAATGAAATGCAAACTAGATTGTGTGTAAGGAGAGGACACTGAGCAGCTGTTTTCACATCTGGACACTGGAGCACTAGTGTGGGACACAAGAACACCATTTTTATTAGGGGGCCACACAGGTGCTCCAGTGTATACTATGGGGGGGTCTCCATCTGTGAAGCTTGTACCAAACAGGTAAATTATTGCAGCTTGACAAAGGCCAATAAAAAATATACATCTTGGAATTCGGCTAAAATAGACAATTGTACCCCACTTCCAAGCAATGTTTCCTATTTCTATAGTTCTGCCATCAAATATCTGTGTGCTAAGTATACCATTTTTGTTTTACATAGGGGAGAAAAGACTCGGACACCCCTCATCCGAGGAGACCACAGACCCCCCACCTATGGAAGAAGTTGAAATACCACCAACCCAAGAAGCTGAGCAGGAGGAAGAAGAAGACGTGGTGGAGATTGGCACCACAACAGGTGAGTGTCTGCGACCACAGGCTCAGGTAAAAGAGATGGCTGGTGGCAGATTTTTGAGACCTTTTTTTTAATTCTTTATCTCTTTTTAGGTGATCGTGATGTGAGGGATCCAGAACGCTTCACTTCTGAAAGTGCCCAGATACTGATAGGGGAGATCATGGGATGCAATCTCCAATTGCAAAACATCCAGCAACAAATCAGTGATGTTATTAAAAAAAATAATAACATCATTGATGTTTTGGGGCGAATTTAAACCCCACAAAATCACCGGTTTTATGGTCCCAAACCTTTTTCTATGTTTAGTTAGAAAAGCCAAATTTGGAGGATGCACACAGTGTGCCAACATGTGCTATCTGCCATCACTGGAGATCAATGGACGCGTTTTGGGGGGGCAACCCCTTCCTCAATTATAAAGTAGCGTTGAGGAAGGACTTGCTCCCCCCAAACACGTCCCTTGATCCCCCCTAAAAACAAGGAAAAGGGGCGCCACTGAATATATATCAAATAAAATTTATTATTAAAAATAACATCCACTCACATGTGAGACTGAAGAGTAGATCTCAGGTACATCTTGTGACACACAATGGAGGGAAGGACTACAAATGTCAGCAAGTCCAATAGCACTGGCATCACTCTGATGGGCTAAAGATGAGCTGCGCTGAGTCAGAAGTAGTTGATGGGCACACCACGAACAGGAGGGCAGAAGAGCCGTCTGGGGTAGTGTGGGTTCCAAGAGTGGAGGATATGAGGGCGTCCAGCCCGTAGCTGTTAGTGTGAATCGAAAGTCCCAGCAAGTCGTCCGGCATCCGTGATGGTATAGAGAGCACGGCCGTGTGATCGGAGCCAAAACGAGGCTAGGATCGCAAACACTGCGGCGCCGGGCTGTGACGTCACTCCTGTGCGACGCGTTTCCGAGATAGCTCGCTATCGATGGAAAGGATAGCGGCACTCCTTTGTCAAGCACCTATGCTTGACAAAGGATATCCTTTCCATCGATAGCGAGCTATCTCGGAAACGCGTCGCACAGGAGTGACGTCACAGCCCGGCGCCGCAGTGTTTGCGATCCTAGCCTCGTTTTGGCTCCGATCACACGGCCGTGCTCTCTATACCATCACGGATGCCGGACGACTTGCTGGGACTTTCGATTCACACTAACAGCTACGGGCTGGACGCCCTCATATCCTCCACTCTTGGAACCCACACTACCCCAGACGGCTCTTCTGCCCTCCTGTTCGTGGTGTGCCCATCAACTACTTCTGACTCAGCGCAGCTCATCTTTAGCCCATCAGAGTGATGCCAGTGCTATTGGACTTGCTGACATTTGTAGTCCTTCCCTCCATTGTGTGTCACAAGATGTACCTGAGATCTACTCTTCAGTCTCACATGTGAGTGGATGTTATTTTTAATAATAAATTTTATTTGATATATATTCAGTGGCGCCCCTTTTCCTTGTTTTTATCTTAGTACATTGGATCTGGCTTTGGTTCCTTTCGGTGGCTGCCTTGAAAGACTCTTTTTATACCTACATATACAGTTTATATATATGTTTGTATGGACCCTGCCTTTGTGCGTATAGGCTACAGTATATAAGGTATATGGTATTGCGCCTTCTTCTACTTGTTTCTTGATCCCCCCTGATGGCAGATAGCACATGTGGACATTTGTAAATTGGTGTGCATCTTCCAAATTTGGCTTTTCCAGGGGTGATTTCCCCCATCTGAACGCTATATCAAACCCAGTTCCTAAATACTGATGTCTGATATAGCCTTCAGGTTTTACCTAATGTGAACTTTGTAAGTTCTAGTTTTTTGGCTTTCTTGTTGGTTTTACACAGGCCTGTTTTATCTGAAATGAATATTTAGATTTTTCATAATGCTACTGCAAACATTTTATACAACAAACATGTTAGTTTGTTTTAAAAACCTTTGGTAAATGCGCATGTGATTGTGCAGGTATAAAAAAGTGCCTTACTCAAGAATGTGTGGATTATTGTCTCAACACTACAACACTTTTGGGGTGATGTAATTGTTGTTTTATGCACAAATGGGGGTTATTTCCTAAGGGCAAATCCTCTTTGCACTACAAGTGCAGGTTCAGTGCAGTTGCAAGTGCACTTGTAGTGAAATGTGTTTTTGCATTTAGGAAGTACCAGCCAACACTGTTTTTTATAAGGTTACCCAATCACGACATTTTCTGCACTCAACACATTTCTGGGATTCCGGCCTCAGGCCCAACTGAGCCAGCATAGTTGGCTGAATGTTTTCGTAGAAAATGATGGAGAACACAGCAGGCAAGTATTATATGGTTCAGTTTATACTCCGCCATATGGATGGGTGTCATAAATAATCGGAACCGGCTGGCCAGGATTCCAAATGTGTTCTCCACCACTCTTCGGGCTCTGGCCAGCCGGTAATTAAAAACCCTCTGTTCCGGGGTGAGGGTCCTCATCGGGAATGGCCGCATCAGGTGGTCCCCCAGCGCAAATGCTTCATCAGCAACGAACACAAATGGGAGACCTTCAACATTGTCCTCTGGAGGTGGCAAGTCCAAGCTGCCATTCTGGAGACGCCTGTAGAACTCCATCTGGGCGATCACTCCACCATCGGACATCCGGCCATTCTTCCCCACGTCTACATACAAGAAGTTGTAATTAGCCGACACCACCGCCAACATCACTATACTATTAAACCCCTTGTAATTATAATAGTACGACCCCGAGTTGGGTGGTGGGACGATGTGGACGTGTTTCCCATCAATTGCCCCTCCGCAGTTAGGAAAGTCCCACCGCTGGGCAAAGTGGGAGGCCACAGTCTGCCATTCCTGTGGCGTGGAAGGAAACTGTTGAGGAAAAAACAATAAACATTACTATTTTTGCACAGAAACCTGGCAAGCAGATTAGACACCAACATTATGGGTCAACCTCCAGATAGCATTTATTAAGGGGAATTTAACAACAACAAAGTATAAGGTACACCTATCATATTCACCCCCCCCCCCTCTCATGGGCCATTTCTAACATTAGAGGGGGGAGGAACTCTTGGACAGGTAACCCTCTTCACTTCATTGAGAGATGAATGCCTAAATACAGGGTATTACTTGGAACAGCCCCTCCTTAGTTACACTATTGGCAGCCCACTGGACAGGTAAGAAGTGTCATAATACAAAGATATAAATACACATTGTACACATTCGAGCACATTTGGACATTCTGCTATTACCTATTAAGATCATAATAGGATACAAGAACTTTAAACAGTACCATTGGAAAGTATACAGGCAGGCCCTTGCACTACATGCTTTGGGGAATTCATCCATACATCTGACCACTAAAGAGATGGGTATAGTGTGTATGGGTTTGGCAAAGTCAGCAGATAGATGATTGAGGATAGAGAATTGGGATCAGCTGACTTAGCAGTTGGGGGAGGGAGGGTTCCAAAAAATTTGGGGACACCACCAAAAAAAAGCCTCTGACCCTCTGCCTGAATTTACATCAAAAATAACATTTCCAAACATTTTAGGGGGTGTTTGGGGTAAAGCACTACTATGGAGCTGATAAAATACATTGTTAAGTGACTACATGAGGTGAATATAGGGCCAGGAGACACCATGCTGGGGAGGTTATTGAAGGGCAAATATGTATGAAGGACCTAAAATAATAATTACATAAAAATCCAGCATGCATGAGGACAAAGGGGACATTCACAGCATAATACAATCATGGTAATTAGGGAATGAGGAAAGAAATACAATATATTATCAAACATTCAATACAATAAAATGTGATATAAAAGGATAAAAATCTTACCTTCATATACTCCTTCTGTAGGACCTGGATGATGGCAGAACAGGTCTCTGGGATAATGATCCCCAGAGCCTGGGGGAGATGCCTGTCGAGAACTTGAGGTCCTGCAGGCTTCTCCCTGTGGCCAAATACCGCAAGGTAGCGACCAACCTCTCCTCCGGAGTGATGGCTTGCCTCATGCAGGTATCCTGCCTGCTGATATAGGGGGTCAGCGAAGCCAACAAACGGTGAAACACGGGGTCCGTCATCCTGAGAAAGTTCCTGAAATCATCAGGATTATTCTCACGGATCTCACGGAGCAAAGGCATATGACAGAACTGGTCACGCTGAAGCAACCAATTCTTGGTCCATGAACTCCTCCCCACCCTGTTCATGGACTGGACTTGTGTCAAGGTCAGGACCCCAACACCAAGCCCCCGCACAGCACGAACTCTACGAGGAGTACGCATACGAAACATGGCTAGAAAACGGTCGGCTGCTCAGAACGAAGTAACAGAACGCACTGAAGAACAGCAAGGCCTGTGAAGAGCGACCTGAAAACCAGTAACGAACGAACAAGAATACAGTGACTAAAGTCACACGGAACTTGCTTGCACGCACTGAAGAGCAGATACAAACCCACAAGCACAAACTGAACGGCAGAAAACGATCTGAAAGCCACGAGTCTGAAAAAGCGCGAATCGTCTCTCACCAAACTTTTACTAACACGAGATTAGCAAAAGGAGCCCAAAGGGTGCTGCGCTTGGTTCTGAACCGGCCTTTTATAGTCTCGTCGTACGTGCTTGACGTCACCGCGTTCTTGGCGATCGGAAATTCCGACAACTTTGTGCGACCGTGTGTAGGCAAAACAAGTTTGAGCCAACATCCGTAGGAAAAAATCCGAGGATTTTGTTGTCGGAATGTCCGATCAATGTCCGACCGTGTGTACGGGGCATAAGAAGTGATCCTGGGTTGCTAGCCAACATTGCAAAACTCATTGCATATCCCTTATTTTGTGTGGTATACAACATATTCATCCACAGATTTTGATACATTTACTCTAGTTAGATTGTAAATAAAGTTTACCAAAAGTGGTGCACACAGAATCTGGTGCAGCTAGCTGTGCATAGTAATCATTCAGCTTCCAGGATTTATTGTCAAAGTTTAACTGAACAAACTGAAGTTAGAAGCTAATTGGTTACTATGCACAGCTTCTCCAGATTCTGTATGCACCAGTTTTAGTAAATCTCCCCCAATAACTCTTTCAGAAGGTTAAATAACCAAAATAAGTATGAGTCACAATCCATCAAGAGGGTAATTTGGGGTCTCATACCATCAATGAATTTTGTGTCTGCTACTTTTGATATGTTGTTGAGGGGATAGCAGTATTAGATAACATTCCCATAATCATTTGGAATAGTTAAGACTCCAGCCTTAATATCCTGCGAGAACTATGCAGACAACAGACCTGTCTGTCTCCCCCATAAACCCTTTCAATGCCAGAGGCCTGAAGTGAACAATTTTGCTGAGTTGCCCAGCCTTACATAGCAGTGCGACGGTTAAAGTAAAATTCAGGCTTTTCACAAAAATGAATAGAAATTCTTCTTAAATAAATATAAATTTTATTTAAAGACCTTAAGTTAAAATTATAATTTTAAGTTCTTACATGATTCTTTACCTGTTTTGCAAGGTTCTAGTGTTACGTGGGCAAAAATGCCCTGCATATCTCCTGTGGCTAGCAGCAAAATTTCAAATGACAGGGCTTCACAGCAAACTTTTTAAAACCTTCATCCTACTGTTCAGGTTCCCATTACCCCTTTTCAGTATATCTCTGTTGTGCTCAGCATTTTGCACATCTAATAACACACGTCTTTATCACTAGTAGCCAGTGGCCTATATTACCCATATTTTTGCCTCATATTGGTGGTCTGTGGTATCTGATGCACCTCTTATTTTCACCCCTTTAAAGAGTCACTCCACTTTTTTGAAAAAAATATAGGATATAAAAAAACAATGTAGCCTATACAATTACTACAAAAGCTATGCTGTTTTTAAAAATCTCCTTTCCTTTTCAAACTGCAACTGCTATAATTTTGGGGAAAATTCAATGCAATATGGCACAACTCCAATAGGAATTTCAGTTTTGGTGAGGTACACCCCAAAGTTAGATGATTCTGAAGGGGTGCAGACCCTGCAGCTTTTCTTGTTAGAACACTGAAAGTGCACCAAGTGATTATAATGAACTAGTTCCTCCCATTCAGATTCAGTCCGCAAAGGACATGGTGAGACTAACAGCAACCAAAGGTAGGAATTTGCTACCCTGCAATGTACATTGATTACCCACAGGGGAATGTTTTTTTCTTAACAAAAGTAGAGTTACTCTTTTACACTCAAAATCAGTGAACAACCAACTTCCTTTAAAAAAGCTCACTTGCATTGCTGATTATTGTAAATGCCCCCTTTACATTGGGGGTCAGTGTAATGCCCCCTTACATTATTAGTCAGTGGATATGTGTCCCCTAATATTGTTGCTCAGAGCAGAAGTACCCCTTCAAAATGGAGTTCACTTCCTTTTCTCTCTTTAGTTTATATGTATTACTCATCTATGGCATGTCATCTATAACATTGCTATGTGTTAAAATTTCAATAAAAAATTAGTGAAATCAAAATGGAGGTCAAAGGGAAAGAATATCTCCCTGACATTGGTGGTCACTGGAAGAAGGACTCAGCTAAAGCAAAAACATTTATGTTAGTGGTGACTTACCTGAAAGTGGAGGTAACTGGTAATTACAATCAACTGATGGTGATTACAGCAGCCATTTTATGCATAGAGAAACTTGTACAGTGGAACCTCGGATTACGAGCATAATCCGTTCCAGGAGTATGCTCGTAATCCAATGTATTCGCATATCAGAGCGAGTTTTCCCACTGAAGTCAATGGAAACTAAAATAATTTGTTCCGCATTGACTTCAATGGGATGCAATACCGCATGCGGCCAGAGGCAGGGGGGGCGCCAGAGAGCCTCAGAAACAGACGAAAAGGCCCGAGCGACACTTCGGCGGACCTCGGCAAACCTCGGAAAGACCCTGTTCACGAGCCTTTCCGAGGTTTGCCGAGGTCAGCCGAACTGTCCTTGGGCCTTTCCTTGCATTTTCGAACTGCGCCGATCGGCGACTTTCGGCTCTGCTTGGCTCCGGTGCCCCCCACCTCAGGCCAAAAGCGCTGGAATCCCATACTACTGTGTTCAAAGACATGTGGTGTTACTTCTGGCATTTGTACGTTTTTAAACCTTAATAAATGTCCTTTTATCAGCGGTTGTACACGATGTGGAGCATCTTTTCTAATATATCCACATTGGTCTGGCTGAGGGTATTCCCAGTGGAGTACTGGCTCCCTGTGGGCTGTGGGTGCATGTGATGACAGTTAACCAGCTAAATTCCTGGCACTTTCTGTGGAAGAGGGGAGGTTTGAAGAGTGCCCTTTCCTTGGGTGATTTCCCACTATGCGCATTTGACCACTCTTTTGAGGCTTACAAAATCTGGTAAGCCCTGTGTATGACCATAGACTAGGAGACCTTTTAAGCATCTGATGATGAAGAAGTCCATCCTAATTTTTTTCAACGCTGCTTGTGGGACTTATTTATTTTCTCCTTTTTACGCTGTTCTGGGGTTATATACCTCCATATGAACTCTCATCTTTTTACTCTGTTGTTTTTTATATATTGCTCATGTGTATATTATCACATTTTTTTGCACTTATATTGTCACAGTATTGAGTTTATGTATATTTATTGCTTACACATTTGTCACAGTATGCAATTGATGTTTAGTGTTTTACACAATGTTAGTGTTGTTTGGATGAGATCCTGATGATATTAGGAACTAAAACATATATTTCTTGACACTTATTAAACAAGATGTAAACACTGCCTCTTTTTTTTGTGACCTGCAAAGTAAAGGTATAATGTTCTAGTATGCATTGCATACTAGCACATTATGTGAAACTTACCTGCAAACGAAGACCTCATCGTCCCCGCTGGAGGCCACATCCATCTTCGCCCATCTTCTTTCCGGGTCCGAGGACTCCGGCTGTGTGACTGGCCGGAGCACGTGATTTCACTCCCGTGCATGCGTGCGGGAGCCACCGGTCACGGCACAGGGCTCTGAAGAATCGACATGGGCGGCCGTTCCTTCAGAGCGTATGCGCCTATGACATCATCAGCGGTGTATACAGGAAATATCTCCTAAATGGTGCAAGTTTAGGAGATATTTACAGTACCTATAGATAAGCCATAGTATAGGCTTACCTATAGGTAGGTACAATCAAGGGAAGTTTACTTAGTAAAAGCATTTTCTTATATCTCTCAAGGACTGTTTCTTCCCTCAGTTTGTAAAAAACTGCTACCAACTGCATGTGTGGAGCTATGCAGAAGCCAAGGAAGGACTGTAACAGAGGAAGTAAGATTAAACTGAATTGCAAGTGGAAAATGTTAAATTGGTATGAGACTGCTTGTGAATTTTCAATGAAAAGGGCCATGGAAGGGCCTGACATGCTGTTGTATCTGTGACTACCACACTTCATCCATTCTGTGCCCTCAATCTCCACCTTCAGTACACCATTAACACAAAATATATCTCTCTACCTTCTCCTTTTCCATGGTACTTAGAATTTGTGTATATTACACATGGTTCCACTCCATAGCAATACACAAAGCCTCAATTTGTAACAATGTGTGTAGATGGTGATACGAGTAGTCTCTTTGTGGAGAAACTCATGTTGTGAGGTTTCACCACTAATCTCCTCCCCTTTGTGCTCTTGCTGTTTCTACCTGTCAAAATATAGTATCTGTTGACTTCCACGAAAAATTGTTAAACACCAAGACAATGACCAGGAACAACCAGGGGAGATATCCAGAGGACTTACTTGTGCTGCAATAGAATGTTTTCTACATCCTACCTCCATTACAGTTCACCAAGCATAAACAACTTTCAATGGAGGTTTTCTTTTTTTTTAATAGTATTTATTTTAGTTCAGTTTTGTCTTTAGATACACTTTTATATATTTTTTTAAGAACAAAAAAAGCAACAGGAATGAAAAGAATAAATGAAAAAATAAAATAAAAAGGAAGTGAAAACAAAATTACATTGCCTATCTACATTTTTTTTAGATTTCCAAAGAGAATAAAAGTGAAAAGGAAATAATAGTTAAAAGGGAAAGGAAAGAAAAAATGGACAGTTTTTACAAACAACACCACTTTCTAATTTTTGGTTTTGAATTTATTGCCTATAAAATGTATCCCCTTAACGATAGCAGTAGTTTACGAATCACAAAGTTATTTAGTTCTCCCATGAGGTGAGACGGCTGTGATGGAACCATAAAGTCACATACAGTGCAAGGGTGGGTCTGTAACCTTTCTTTCACTGTCTGTTTAGGATTAATTTGATATCCTCCTGTCTGTGCCTTAAGGAGATTCCCAATCTATTCCACCGAAAGAATTACTGGCATTATGATCTGTCTTGTGCCCCGGCCATTAGTACATTGCAGGAACAGGTTTCGTATAAGGATGCTGTAGACATGTTTAGTAGGGGACTACCCTGCTTGTCCGGCTGGCGTCCTTCATCCCCCAGGACGTTTAGATTGTCCCAGATTAATATGCAGCTTGGCATTTGAATTGCATTTTTAATGGGCATGAGATTTACAGACTGATAGTAAAAATCTAAAAATGATTGAAGTGCTTCAATACAATTGCTTCTGCATTCATTCAAAAGCTTTGTGTTTTTATTGTATCTAAAAAAATATGAACTTTAGCTATGGCTATACTGAACATCCTAATATCATTTACAGTTTGTCTGATGGTATATGTTCAATATAAATTTAAGTAAAAGATTGACAGCTTATATTTTTTTAACAAGTGACGCAAGATAAATAGAGAAAATTTAATATTCATAAAACATTTTTAGCTTTTACATTTTTGCCGCCATTGCCAAGTAAACAAATACAGAAAGTCAGTTTTGGTGCCGTTTGTGTCAATTTCAAACTCCTTGGCAAGATCACCAGCCAGGTTATGGTTGGGCAGACCACAAGATAACAAACTAAAATATCCTCTAAGGTTTTCAATTTATTTATTCATGGAATATTTTTTGTTAATCTGACTATGTAACTATGTAAAGCTTTGCAAAGTACATTATGACATCCTAGAACAGAAGATATTTATTTGTCACTGCTCCTAACACAAATCCCAAAAATGGAAGGTTTATAATTCATTTTAGGATACAGGATGATGAAACCGTAATGTCTTTATGCCCTTGTAGCTAACTATCCATCCAAAACCGCTGGTATATAGCACACATAATTTTCAATCATTTATTCCTATTTTCAGAGGATATTTTAAGCTTATTGAACTTATCCAGTACAAGGCATGGTACACATGACTCTAAAATTAGGAGTTCAACTTAACCTTGTCTTATAAGCCCAACTCAGTGAAATTTGAAAACTCTCCCATGCTGTCAGGAAAGGTTTTACCTGCTGGTGGCGCTGTCAGTTCTTTGGGCTGCAGTACTGGTGTCCACCAGCGGGTGTCTCCTGGCAGTCTGGAGCCGACCTCATCTCCTGCAATCAGGCGTCACCTGAGACTAATTGCAGGAGGTGTGTATATATATATATATATGAAAATAATAATAAAGTGTGGCGCTAACAGATAACAGAACACGTGTTATTAATCAGATAACGGTGGTCTCTATAGAGGGGTATCAAATTCTGAGGTGTATGTCTTATTATATTAGTGATGATTTCTTTGCAGAACGCCAAAAAAAATCAAAGCAAGTAATAAAATCAAATGTGAAAAATATCCAACAGTAATAAATACTTCAGTGTACGAAAACACATACAGATAATGAGTACTGTATTTTGACAATGAGTGCTGTGTTAGAACCTATATATCCATTAAGTATGAATATTATACATAGGGTAACATATTCCAAAACAAAGTGCAATAATAAAAGTGAACAGAGTATCACAGTGTTTTGTGTGTATAGCTCAGCAAAAATAGTGTTCATCAGAACAAAACCTGAAAGTTTCAGCATTCACACATACTAACCTTCTATGGACTTTTTACTTTCAGGTGTAGGAGCGGTGTAGGAGCGATGTATACAATGCTCCCCCACCGCCCCAAAGATGCTGCTTGCAGGACTTTTTTTCCCATCCTGCAAGCTCACCGCCCCAGTGTGAAAGCACTCGGGCTGGGGCGCTTTTCAGGCGTTTTAGCGCTAAAAATAGCGCCTGTAAAGCGCCTCTCAAGCCACCCCAGGGTGAAAGCCTGAGTGCTTTCACACTGGGGCGGTGTGCTTGCAGGATGGGAAAAAAAGTCCTGCAAGCAGCATCTTTGGGGCGGTGGGGGAGCGGTGTATACAACCGCCCCTGCCCATTGAAATGAATAGATCCCTGATGTCTTCATAAACAGAACCTGTCACGCACCCTTGTGTTATCAATGAAGTTAAATAATTTTAAAAAAATAGTCAAAAAAAATTGTACTAAAATAAATTTTAAAAAAAATAATTTAAAAAAATGTAACAGTACCCCTGTTCCAACTTCGCATACATGCAAATGCGAAACACGTGTGTATGTACAACGTGTATATGTAAACAGCGATTTTGCCACACATGCAAAGTATCTCCACAAATGTTGGAGTGAGAGCAACATTTCTATGGCCAACATTCGTGGTTAACTCTAAACTCATAACGTAAAGGTTTTCACCTATTAAAAATTTTAGTTCCCATAGTTTATCACCATTTCATGGCAGCACACAATTTTGAGTCTAGATAGGTTTGGTATCTAATATATACACTCGATGCAACCCCATCTTTTATATTTTACCAAATATTGTGTAACTGGGTGACCACCAGCTGTGTGAATCCTCCCCCCGCCTACCTCTCCCACTGCTTTTTTTCTGTTGGCCCTTCAGCCACCTGTCTTCTCTCACTTCCCTGTTGTTCAGAGCAGCTGTGGCTGTCAGGAAGTGCCCAATGGAAAACACAATGCTGCTGCCCAAGCTGGTGCACGTCTATGTGCACCGACACGCATGTGCGCGCGTGATTCTCTGCGCCAAATAGCCTATTTAAACAGGATATGCAGACAGTACCAGTGCTGTCTGATCTGCAGCTTCCTGTGACCCTGCTCTTGTTAATCTGCTCCTGTAATCTACTTCCTGAATGACCCGGCTTGCCTTTGGACTTTCCTTGCTTTTTGCCTGCACCTGACCCCGGCTCGCCTCTGACTGTGATCTTGCCTGCTCCTTTAAACACCATGCTGTCCGCCAGTTACCAACCCGGCCTGTGACCCGACCTGCTTGCCTTTTGCACCTGCTCCAGTATCCCCTGTCTGTGCGGATATCCAGTCTGCCTGCACCTGCCTGTATCCACACCCCTCTGGACTGATCCACTGTCTGCCAGCTCCTGCATTTGGGTGTGTGTGTGTTCGGATATTGGGTGATCCAGTCTCCAGCCTTTCTGCTGTTCTGATCCTGCTCCCTGCTGGTCCTCATCCCTGCAGCATCAGAAATTTCGGAACGGACCTTTTAACAGCTGACCCACCAGGCACTCATACCATTCTGCACTCCCGTGCCACCTGTTTGCTCTACCAGGGGCCACGAAACAGATACGTAAGGGAGGCCTTCTTCTGCACTATCGGGCTCATTAGTCAGGTACGTAGGAACGTGACAGTGGCCTCCCCTATGCCGCCACTGCTGTACTGTAGATCGGAGCGGATTGAGTGTACAGTCCCCTGCTCTTGCTTCTTCTCCTCCTCCCTTCTGGCAGCAGCCAATCAACAGTGGCGCAATGGACTTGCTGTGCAGCACTGAGGATCATAGGAGGTATAGTCCAAAAAGGAGCGCTGTGCAATGGAGGCTATGGAGTATGAATTCCAATTCTCACAAATCTCCTTATAAAACTAAACTAACACAGACACCACAACCAAAGAGTGGTAAACTGCAATACATTACATATTTTTTCTTGGATTTAAATGCTTTAAACGTGGTACAAAGGTGATGGATTCGCAGTCAGCATCACAATTGCTAAAACCACAGCAATGAAATGACTCACTTCATATGCATTTACAAGAAACCGCATTCCTTTGGGTTGATGGAATATATGAGATTCAGAGGTTAGTGTAATAAATAGGTTAAACCACTGCTAAAGTCAAATTGGCCTTCAGCAGACACTTTGAGGTTGAGATGTTAAAAAAGGCCGCTACAGTATTAGGTAGGCAACAGGCTGCCCCTTGTTTCACCTTTACAACTCTGAATTAATACATTCCTGTTATCTCACAACATTCAGTAACAGCATCATTGTTTTTAAATCAGTACTTTTTCTCATTTAAAAGCAGCCATTGTGTTTTGGTCTGAAATGATGTCATCAGTCTTCTGCAGGCAAGAAAAAGCATTTCCTTAGTCTCCTCCACTTTAGTGATCAGACTGCAATATTGTAGCTTTGTAGAAAGTTACAATTAATGATGAACTAAGGTTTACTTGGGAAGCTGCCACAAGACCAAATATGGCCATATTAGGTTAATGATGTCATCAGCATCCCCGCCCCTTTGTTACACGTGGTTGTGGGTCAGGGAATTTCCTGACAGAAGCTGATTAGCCTGGCAGCCTGTTATCATGTGACAGCTTCTCATGGGTTCAGGCCAAATTATGTTCAGCTTAAACCTTAGCTCACCAGCAGTCACAAGGGAAGATACTGCAGAATAGGGTTGATCCGTGTCAGATATTTGTAAGCACAGCAAGAACTGCACATGCACCAGCAGTGATTGCGTCATTTCTAGGTAAGCATCTCAGTCCAAGAAGTAAATGCTCCTTGTGCCCCTTTGCTATTTGTTAAAGTAAACCTAGTATCAGATCATTTTCATGTTAAGTGTATGAAAGAGAATTATTGTGTATTCGTAATTCTTACAGGTATTTACACCATCTCAAAGGGATTATACTGCTTTCTCTGACAATGCCTTCATATCACCTTTTCATCATATGAACTTTTCAGGCATTATCTATGGTCAGCATCTATCTCTTGGATTGACATGTTGGTTCAGGGATGAAACAATCATGGAAATCCTGATGCCTATGTAATTCTTGGTTGTGTTCAGAAATGTCTCACACTGATCGGCCTCCTTACAAAACTTACAATGATACAGTTTGATTGCTGAGAGACTGAAGAAATGTTCCCTCCTGCTTGTAGCAGTCTAATGATATCACCTCATCCTTGACATAGTCACTTTACTGGACCTCAATGATTACTTTTAGTTGATAAATTATGTTGGTGACCAAGGGGAGCAGTGACGTCACTCCCTCAGACACATGACAGTGCTTTGGTGCAGAGATGAAAACAAAAAACAAACAGGGCGCTGAACTCAGATTTTCCAAGTGTCACTGAAACTGTCACTGGCTCCAATTTGCCAGCATTCAACAAAATGGGATCACCCAATGAGAGCACCAAAAAAATGTCCAAGGGTCCAAGGTAATTTAATAGTACAACTAAAACTGATTCATAGCAAAATAGAGTCAATGCATGTCGGGGGGGCCAAACACACACCCCCTTCATCAGGGATACAAAAGAAGTACAAATCCAAAAGTAATTACAACTACCTTTATATTTGTACACATTTTGTAGCCCTAATGAAGGGGAAATGTGTTTGACTCCTGAAAATGTGTTGGCTCTATTCTGCTAAGAATCTATTTCATCATTAAATTACCTTGGACTCTTGGATGTTTGTTTGTTGTGCTCACTGGAATGTATGTGTGTTTTTCTTGAGATTGGCTGATTGACCCAAACACTGTCACAGTGGAGGAGGTTTCATGCTCCCCCATACCTGGTTGTTGTGGAGCAATGGGGGAGCACTAGTAAAGTGAGTATAACTGGCTCTGGGAGGGCCTTTTGAATAGAAACTGTTAATTTGCCCTGCCTGGTTCCCTCCTGCATTATGTTTTCTGGATGACCGACATAAAGAATGCATTCAGCAGGTCAAGACAACTTCATACTCATACCAAGTCAATAACTTATAAAGTTTTGAAGCCCTTGTATTAGTATGGTTGCTAGGCAAGTAGCATTTTGAGAAGCAGAAATCAGTAATGTTACCCTTTATACTTCCCATTGGTTCCCTTTAAAATGTGACTCATTTTGATCAAGATAAAGAAACAGAAAAACATAACTTTTTCCTCAAATCTACAGAAGAAGTCACTCGGTATGCATTAATCACTGGGTGCAGATACTGTGAGGATGGGACAGAGAGCCCTATATTGTGTAATGTCCACCTTTTCCTCTTTACCTTGCAGTGGTTCGGTACCTGTTAGCTAGTGTTTTTCTTTATCCTTCCTGGTATGATCATGCCTATTAAGTTTCCATAATTGTTTTCCATCACAGTACCAGACCCGATACAGGATATATTTGTAGTAGAGGCCCACAGTTTACAGATACTTTATATTGTGGTGTGTAGCTTGTGGGTTCATATCTGGTTTTCAGTGCATGTAGTCAGTTCGCATTTGTTTTTCAGTGCGTATTTTATAGTACATATTTGATTTTCAGTGCGTTCTTGTCCGCTCGTTTCTGATTTTCAGCTCGCTCTTCTCAGGCATTTCTGATTTTCAGTGCGTTCTGTTAGTTCATTCTGACCAGCCGACTGTTTTCTAGTAATGTTGCAAATACGTACTCGTCGTAGAGTTCATGCTATGCAGGGGCTTGGTGTTGGGGTTCTTACTTTGACCCAAGCCCAGTCCATGAACAGGGCGGGGAGGAGTTCATGGGCGAAGAATTCGTTGCTCCAGCGTGACCAATTCTCTCATATGTCTTTGTTGCAGATGATCCATGAGAATAATCCTGATGATTTCAGGAATTATATCCGGGTGACAGACCCCGTTTTTCACCGTTTGTTGGCTTTGCTGTCCCCTTATATTACGAAGCAGGACACCTGCATGCGGCAAGCCATCACTCCCAAGCAGAGGCTTGTCGCCACCTGCAAGACATCAAGTTCTCTACAGGCATCTCCCCCCAGGCTCTGGGGATCATTATTCCAGAGACCTGTTCTGCCATCATTCAGGTCCTGCAGAAGGACTATATTAGGGTAAGATTTCTCCTTTAACATCACATTCTATGTATTTAATGTTTGCTAATGTATTGTATTTTTTTCATCATTCCCTAATTACCATGATTGGAATATGCTGTGAATGTCCCCTTTGTTCTCGTGCATGCTGGAAGTTTTTAAACTTCCTTTTTTTATTATTATTGTTATTATATAGGATTTATATAGCGCCAACAGTTTACGTAGCGCTTTACAACTTGAGGGTAGACAGTACAAATACAATACACTTTAATACAGTAGGAATCAGAGGGCCCTGCTCCTTAGAGCTTACAATCTAAGAGGGAAGGTCAAGAGATAGAAGAGGTAATAACTGTGGGTGATGTGCTGGTTGAGAAGATAAATGTACAGTTGTTAGGTGGGGGCCAGATAGGCTTCTCTGAAGAGATGAGTTTTCAGGGATCGTCTGAAAGTGGATCAAGTAGGAGAAAATCGTACGGATTGGGGTAGAGCATTCCAGAGGATGGGAGAGGCTCTGGAGAAGTCCTGAAGGTGAGCATGGGATGAGGTGACAAGGGAGTTTGAGAGCAGGAGGTCTTGGGAGGAGCGAAGAGAACAATTAGATTGGTATTTTGAGACTAGGTTAGAGATGTAGCTGGAGGCCAGGTTGTGGATGGCTTTGTGAGTTATAGTTAGTATCTTGAATTTAATTTGGTGACTGAGTGGCAGCCAATGGAGGGATTGGCAGAGGGGTATAGCAGACGCTGAGCGATTTGTGAAGTGGATGAGCCTGGCAACCACGTTCATGATGGACTGAAGTGGGAATAGCCTATTTAGAGGTAAGCCAATGAGGAGGGAGTTGCAGTAGTCGAGGCAGGAGATGACCAGGGAGTGGATTAGCAGCTTTGTGGTGACATTGGTTAGGAAGGGGCGTATCTTGGAGATGTTGTGGAGGTTGAGGCGGCAAATTTTGGATAGTGATAGAATGTACAGTACAGTGTGTATTTATATTTTTGTATTATGACACTTCTTACCTGTCCAGTGGGCTGCCAATAGTGTAAGTAATGAGGGGCTGGCCAAAGTTAAACACATTATTTATGCATTCAGCTCTCAATGAAGTGGAAAGGGTTACCTGTCCAAAACATCTCCCCCTCTAAAATTTTTACAATGGGCCATCAGAGAGGGTGAGGAATCTGATAAGTGGACTTTATATATTTGTCTTTAAATACTCCTTCAAATAAATGTTAATACTGATGTTGGCCAAGAATGTTTGTGTCTAATCTGCTTGTTTATGTGCAAAATTACAAATTTTTATTTTCTTGTTTGAATCCACAGTTTTCTTCAACGCTACAGAAATGGCAGACTGTGGCATCCCAATTTGCCCAGCGGTGGGACTTTCCCAACTGCGGAGGGGCAATTGATGGGAAACACGTCCACATAGTCCCACCCCATACTATTACAACTATAAGGGGTTTAATAGTATTGTAATGTTGGCGGTGGTGTCGACGACATATGAGTTCCTCTATGTGGACATGGGGAAGAATGGCCGGATGTCGAATGGTGGAGTCATCGCCCAGACCGTGTTCTACAGACAGCTCCAGAATGGTGGCTTGGGATTGCCACCTGCTGAAGATAATGTGGAAGGACTCCTGTTTGTCTTTGTCACTGATGAAGCATTTGGGCTAGGTGATCACCTGATGCGGCCGTTCCCAATGAGGACCCCCACCCTGGACCAGAGGGTTTTTAACTACCGGCTGGCCAGAGCAGAAGAGTGGTGGAGAACGCTTTCGGGATAATGGCCAGTCGGCTCCTTCTATTCCTTACAGCAATCAACATGGCGGAATATAAACTTAACCATATAATCCTTGCATGCTGCATTCTCTACAACTATTTAAGGAGAAATTTAGTGAACTATGTGGCCTCAGTTGGGCCTGAGGCCGGACTTCAAGAAGAAACCCAGACGGCGCTTGAAGCTGGCCGTCCTGGCTTGCCCCCCCAAAGGGCCTGCGAGGTCCGTATCAAAAAATATATGGAGTACTTTGCGGGTAGGGGGGGCCATTGATATGCCAGAAAACGTTTAATAAACATTTTTATTAATTTTTTTTAGTTAAACTGAAATAAGATTTCCTTTGATTTACTCCTTGTGTTTCTTTTAGCTGTCTCCTAGGTTATCCAATGGACTTTTCTTTTTGGCCATTTTCTTCAACAGTGCAAACGTAATTTATTTGATACATGAGGTGACAATCTCTTCTTCAGCAAACTACTGTTGTGGGTCTGCTACACACACACCTTGTTTATGTTGTTAATGTATGTAATGCATTACTGATAAAAATATTCATCATTTTCAGCACCATAAATTAATTTTTGTTAGTCACGAAAATGGTCTGATTGTCGCAAATTAAAAAGCACTGTGGGAGTTATTTACTAAATGAAAATGCACTTTGCACTCCAAGTGCACTGCCAAAGTGCACTTGAAACTGCACTTGTAGTTCACTAAAAGTGCACTTGTAGTGCAAAGTGGATTTGCCTTTAGTAAATAACCCCCATTGTCCCTGTAAACACCAACTTAGTCCAAAAACTGCTATTGAGCATTGAAAGAAGAATCCACACATTGTTGAGTAGAAAACGTTTTACTCTGTGCACATTCACATGTGCGTTAGAAAAGGGTTTTTGAACAAACCAACATACTTTCGGAATAACATTTTTGGTTTTGACAGTACAAATAGCCTTTTTAGTGTTAAACAGGCATGTTTAAAACCATAAAACAATACACAACTCAGGAACTTACAAAGTTCAACTTTGATAAAGTGAAGGCAATATCAGACATTAGTATGTCCAAACTGTGTTGATTTTGCCTTTATCAGATGGGGTGATGTCACCCCTGTGAAAACCAAATTTTGAAGATGCACACAAATTGAGAGTCAAAATGGGGATTTCCCTCCTGATCCCATGTCTAATGTCAACATGTGCTAGCTCCCATCATGGGGGATAATTGAACATGTTTCGGAGGTGCAACCCCTTCCTCTCACCTACTCAAGTTGCGAGGAAGGGGTTGCACCCACAAAATGCGTACGTTGATATCCCGTGATGGCAGATAGCACATGTTGACACACTGTGTGCATCTTCAAAATTTGGCTTTCAATATACTTCAAAAAAGATTCTAAAATCTTCAAAATATAATCAAATTGAAGAATTTTGCTGTGTTTTCGATTCACGATTGCACACCATGATCTCCCTGATGAGGATCTGTGCACTTGCACTTGTGAAATGAGTTTCTTCTTCCACAACATCCACATCACCTAAAATTAAAAAACACACCATGTATTAAAAATATGCAGGCATACATCTATTACCTGAAGCTGTGGTCTCAGACACTCACCTGTTGGGTTCACTATTTTGCCCACTTCATATACCTCTCCTTCCTCCACATCCTCTGGTTGTTGTGTTGGTATTTCCCCTTCTTTATGAGGTTGGGGGTCCCTGGTGTCCTCAGATGTCCCGAGTATTTTCTCCCCTATGTGAATAAAAAAGGTATACTTAGCACAGATATTGAGGCCAGAAATAGGAATCGGAAACATTGCTTGGAATTGTCGTACAATTGTCTTTTTGGGCAGAGTTCCAAGCTGAAGACATTTTTTTTCCCTTTCTAAAGCTGGAATACTTTTTTGTACAATTTTCACACATGGAGAGACACCTAGTATCCACTGGAGCACCTGTGTGGGACACCCTAGTGTCCTCTCCTTACACTGAATCAAGTTTACATTTCATTCTAGTTGCAAACCCATCTAGAGAACAATGTTCTAAACTTCTTTTAATACAAATAGGCCTGAACAAATGTAGTTAACCTGGATCTGCCAAAAACATTGTATTAGTGGGTGAACGAACGATGATTATTACGAACGATTACTGTGCCCACGAACCAGAAAGTTGCCGTTTTAAACTGTACAACAGTAAAGAAAAACAGAAAGTATAAGGCCTCATAGAGCAATACAATTATTTATGGAATAAAATGTACCATCATCCAAATTGATTTGAGAAAGATCATTTGGGAGTATGGGCCCCACCCCAAACTCGCCGAGGAAGAAAAGGCAAGTGGACTATTGCGGCACATACAAAAGAGATAATCATATATAGTATGACTCACTGATAAAAATTCACAAGATTTATTTATACAAAAATAGCAAAAAAACAACAAGACATTAAAAAGGTTCAGATGATATGATATTTCAACATGTTTCGTGGATTTACCGCTTCATCAGGACAATACATCTGCGGACATAGATGGAAATACAATAATAGGTTACATATAGAGAATTTTTACAAGTTTAAGGAATGGGGAGGGTAGAGTAAGGTAATAGGGACTGCTTACCTGAGCCTCAAAGAGTGTGCAACAGCAAGGCGGCCCAGCTAGGTCTCCCCCGGCGATTGGGAAGGGGATATGAAACACCAGCAAACATCTAAGTGGAACAATATCAAGACGTATATTCGGGTAATCAAGTCAAGCGGGTGCCAAACATAAGGGTGATGTGGTTGTGAAAAGACACACCAACACATGTGAACACATAAACATGAAAGATATGGAAAACAGAAGATGATCATGCATGATTGGGAAAGGAAAGGGAAAGAAAATGAAAACAAGAAACGTGAAAGAAAGATAAAGGAGGAGAGAGGAAAGAAAGAGTAAAATATGGAAAGAACAAAAGAAAGAAGGGGAAAACAAAAAATACCACCTTTTTGGTTTTCTCACCTCTTGCTGGTTCTTTAGATTATTTTTTGTTTTCCCCTTCTTTCTTTTGTTCTTTCCATATTTTACTACGGGGTGTGTGTCCACCTTTTGCGGTAAGCGTACCAAATCTTCCTTTATTTCACATGCAAATCTGCGAATGACATATGGAGAAGCCTATCCAGTTTCACCTATCAATAGAATCATGGAAAGGACGTCACTCTATTATTTCCCTTACATGGGACTATATCACACTCTATAGAGGAGCATTGCAGTTGAAATTTTTGTTCACCACGGACTGTCTGTTTGTTTTTTTTGGTCACAAAAACCTTATATGTTTTTTATTGGTATTTATTTCTTTTTTGTCATTCACTGCACACTGATTTTGTGATTTATTTTATACTTATTAGACATTGGCTTCTCATCTATGAACGCCCATTGGTCCTGTACTTATTCCTGGGGGCCACTCTGGGGATTGTGCATATCACATTAGCGCTGCATTTTTTTAATGTCTTTTGGTAATTAGATAGTTCACTACACTGTTGATGCTGGCTGCTGATCTACTGTTTCACAGATTCACTAGTAGCGCAACTTTTTTCACTTATACCTATCAATAATCATTAACATGTTTAGGCAGCCGCCCTGTCTGTGGCAGGTGAACCACCCATTTTTTAATAAGCTAAAAAAGAGGAAGGCAGCTCTGGAGAAACTGCTTGAATTTGTGAAGCCGATGATCCCCACGGAAGACATCCAAACATTTGAAGGCCAAAATTGATGGCATGAGGAGTACTTATCTTAGGGAGCGAAAGAAGGTCCAGAATTCCCAGAGATCAGGAGCAGCAGATGACGTTTATGTCCCCAGGCTGTGGTATTATGACAGACTGCGTTTTCTGTCAGACCAGAGTGAACCCAGGCAATCACTACCCACTCTTCCTTCAAGGCTTACTTCCACCCCAGCTGAGGCTTCCGATGTCCAACCTGGGCATTCCAGGCAGGAAGATGTGGAGGAGCCCAGCTTGAGTCAGGTATAGCATTGTTCAACATATTTCTTGTCGTAAAATTAATGATGTTAACTAGATGTTATTATTGATCACTGATTTCTAATTTAACAAAGTGGTTTACATATCAATAGACAGCAGTGGCCAAAAAGTATTGGGACAAGAAAGAAAAATGCTGGGGTCAGAATGATAGTCTTTTCTATTTGTTAACATTCAATTTGCAACAGTCATGAGCTGAAAATTGTGTGTGATTGATGAACAAAAAACTAAAAATGTCCCTTTTTCATACACAGGAAAGCCGCAGCCAGGAGGTGGCAGGTGTAAGTGGCAGCCAAGAGGTCGACCATCATCCTCCTCCTCCACCCCTTGCCACAACTCCAACACCAGAGCCACAGCCTGGAAGGAAGCGTCTAAGGAAGACAAGAGTGTGATGGTCTGGGTTCAGTCTGGTCTAGCAAAAGATGCAGGCTGTTGTGTGACCACAGCCTGGGGACATATATATGTCATCTGCTGCTGTTCATGATCTCTTGGAGTCCTGGACTGGATTGTGCTCACTATTATATGGACTCCTCAGGCCACCAAATTTGCCTGTAAAATAGTTGATGTGTGCCCTGGGGTACAAAGTACAAAGGCTTCGCCAATTTCACCAGTTTCTCCAGCGTTGCCTTCCTCTTTATTTTCTTATGACCCCCTAATAAATGTCTATTTTTGATTCACAACTACTTGCCTATGTATTTTACTTCAAAAAGGACAGTTTCTGTGTGAGTAGGCAGGTACATTTCCTAAATACAATGTCAAATTAACAAGGAACACCAACCAACCTTCTTGAGGTTAAAAAATACAAGATAACAATGGTGTTGTGGTAACTTGACACACAAAAAGAAAAAAAAAATATTATGGAGATCACTAGAAAAAAAAAAAAGAAAAAACAGGAGATCTTGATAAAAAAAACCACTATAAAAATAAATACAAAACATTATTATGGAGATCTGACGAAAAAATAACTAATATTATTCAGGAGATCACGAGAAATAATAAAGAAATCAGTTTGTCAGAACTGTTTGTGAATTTCAGCAGCAAAACAACTTTATTATTCTAGCATTATAAAGAAGAAGAGAATGCGCTGCATTAAAAGATTTTAAAATTTGCAGCGTGACGAATGTGCTATCTCCATTACGAACACCAGTTTTAGCAGAACGAGCGCTTCGGTCTTGTACTTGGAATTTTGTGCATCGGAATTGTCTCCACACGCTCGGAATTTACGAGAACGGATTTTGTTGTCGGAAAATTTGAGATCCAGATCTGAAATTTTGTTTGTCGGAAATTCTGACGGAAAATGTCCGATGGAGCCTTTACACGGTTGGAATTTCCGAAAACAAGCTCCCATCGAACATATGTTGTCGGAAATTCCGACTGTGTGTACGCGGCATTACTGTTTATTTTTGGATTTCATCAACTGTGGTTTGTCATGTCATATTGTTATGTTCTATTGCGTACCTTTAATTAAAAAAATATATATATATACTTATATACTTTGTTTGAAGAGACTTTCTTACATTCAGCAGGTCAAGTGATTATATACTGTATATAGGAATAAAACCAACTAGCACCTCTCCCTCAATGCCATCCTTTGGCAAAAAAAATGCAACAATTGCATGACCCTCCACCAAGGAGAGACAGGAAGACTGACCTCTTCACATTTTCCCTTTTTGTATGTTAATTATGCCCTGTTATGTGCATTCACGCTGGTCTCCAAAAAGCCTTGTACAAATTACTTTATATTTATGCATTGAGATTACTGACTTGAGGTATAAGCAAATAGTAGTTATTGTATGGTGTACTTAATGTTTTTAAAAATTTGTGTCCATATGGCCTTTCAAGTGCTTTCCATTTCTGATGTGGTCATAAATGGCTCACCTCATGGACAGTGCATTTTCCAAGAAGCATTTAACTTGGAGTAAACATTTAAACAAGCAGTTAATGGTATAATGGTTTACTGATTTAATTGCCTATATGTTCTTTATTGTTTGTTTTGTTCACTGGAACATGATATGTGGACTGATGTAAATGGTACATATATATATGACATTGTCTAAATTTGGAAAAGATTAACACAGATAAATCAGTGCATTTACTAGGGAAACGAATAACAAAGATAAATTTTACAACACATTGCTTAGGGAAAGTGGCCTGTATTTGAAATATTCTTTTTACATATTCCATTTACTCAGCACCTCATACTATGGGCTATCTAAATTGGAAGGTTGGGCTCATTTGAAGAAATAGCTAGCAGTAGTTAGTCATATTCAGCTGGACTTGTTCTGTAATGTTGACGATATTGCTTAGCTTTTCCAAGCCCTTCAGTTCTAATGGGTGTCAGGAAGTTACCCCACCATTTATATCTACACAGGTAGCACAGACACCCTAACCTAATGACCATGGAATGTGTAGATGTTGATTGTTCCAGAGCAGGATGGGAGGTATGAAAGCTGTGGCATGGAAACTGGACACTGCCATGGAGACATGTACCAATACTAATGTTTTGTTTTAAATAACATACAGCAGAGAGAGTATCCTTTTAATGTGGCTTCATAAGTGACACAAAAAAAAATACACACTTAGTACACTCTAGCAGCACATAATTTGCCTGTGGAAATGCTACTTTTCTTTTACAATTACCTTGGCTTAGTGCAACAGCAGCACCGCAATATGATTTATTTCAGCTTGCAAACAAGGCTTTCAGGGGGTTTTAGCAGCAACACTTGCTTTTTCATCAAATAATTGTGAACCCACTTTGACCAGTGGATATAAATAGTTGGACTGCTGAGACTGTCCTCGCTGATGCAAAACTGTCCTTTCCCTGGCCATTTTTCAGCACCTTGTCAACAACGATTAACTGCTTGCCGACCAGCAGCTCTCCTGGGCGAATCGCCGTAGGTGTACGTCAGCCGCTTTAAAAACTCTAGGGGGCACGCGCATGCGCCCGCGGCACGATGCAGGAGCCGATCTGCATGGCCGGTAGTCACGCTGTCTGCTGGATGCCCGCGATCACTCCTCACAGAGACAGAATGGGGATTTGTCAATGTAAACAGACAGATCCTCGTTCTGTCAGGGAAGTAGAGAGAGATCTGCAGATCCTAGTAATCAGGAACAGCGATCTCTCTCTACTCCCAGTCAGTCCCATCCCCCCACAGTTAGAAACACCTCCCTAGGACACACTTAACCCCTTTACTGCCCCCTAGTGCTAGTCCCCTTCCCTGACATTTATACAGTAATCAGTGGCTTTTTTTTTAGCTCTAATCTCTGTATAATTGTCAATGGTCCCACAAAAGTGTCAAATGTGTCCAATCTGTCCGCCACAATGTCACAGTCCCACTAAAAATCTCTGAACACCGCCATTACTAGTAAACAAAATAAATAAAAATGCCATAAATATATCCCCTATTTTTTGTAGACGGTATAACTTTCAATCAATATACGCTTATTGAATTTTTTTTTTCCAAAAATATGTAGAAGAATACATATTGGCCTAAACTGAATTTTTTTTTTTTTTTGGATATTTATTACAGCAAAAAGTTAAAAATATTGTAATTCTTTTTCAAAATTGTTGCTCTTTTCTTGTTTATAGAGCAAAAAAATGAAAAGCAGAGGTGATCAAATACCACCAAAAGAAAGCTCTATTTGTGGTAAAAAAAGGACGCCAATTTTGTTTGGGTACAACGTCGCACGGCCGCACAATTGTCAGTTAAAGCGACGCAGTACTGTATCACAAAAAATGGCCTGGTCAGGAAGGGGGCAAATCCTTCCAGGGCTGAAGTGGTTAAAGTGGTTGTATACCCTTACATATGTAGGCAGGTGGCCTACTGTGTGTTTAGTTAGCTTGACTGCTCAGGTAGGTGAAGAGGTTAATGTTTTACCGCCTTCCCTATGTGTGTTCACAGTTTTTTTTATGGGGTCCAGTCTCTCTCCCATGTGATATAAAAGGGAAGAGGTCCTGATCCCTGGGGGCTCGGGACTTAAGAGAAGATGGGACAATTGCAAGGTCTTTCTGGGACCTGTGGTCCAGCTTACGATGCCATTCCATCAGGACACCCCAAGGACATGGACTAATGTCTAATGTTTCCAAGAATGGGCTATTCCCAATATTACTTCACCTGTTCAAGTAACCAGCAGCCACATCTAGGTGTAGTTAGTATGAGGACATTATTGCATGTTATACTTATGTCCTACTGAGCTTTTAGTCAAAGTTGTTTCAACTGCATGGAGCCTGTTCTGAAGTTATTCCAGGGAGAGCATGCTTGGTCTTGGCGTACTTCTAAAGAACCTGGTCCTGTAACAGCACTATGGTGTGGTAAATGGTTAGGTGACAGGTCCTCGAGGTAGCAAGGGGGTCAGTACCCTGACTCCCTCCCTAGCTGTCTGTCTCGTCCGATCACCGTGAGCAGATTAGCATTACGGATATATAAGTCCTTATCACTAGGCACAGAAAGGAAAGAGTTCATGAGCACGCATGGGGCCTGCTATGTGCTCAGCGGGACCCCATTCTGTTAGTGGGAGTGAGGTAACAGAGGTACACTGGACTGGTGCAGTGGACATTGGGGTTGATTTACTAAAACTAAACAAGTGCAAAATCTGGTGCAGCGGTGCATTGTAGCAAATCAGCTTCTAACTTCAGCTTGTTCAATTAAGCTTTGACAATAAAACCTGGAAGCTGATTGGTTTCTATGCAGAGCAGCACCCGATTTTGCACTCTACCAGCTTTGGTAAATTAAACCCACAGTCTCTGCATGCCCCTCCGAATGCAACATACAACTCCTGGCAAAAAGTATGTAATCACCACTCTTGGAAAATGTTCATTCAATTGTTTAATTGTGTAAAAAGTAACTAATTACAGACATGCCTCAAACAATTTTCACTGAACACTCCAACCTTCTGGCTTTAAGAAACACTTAAAAAAAAAGAAAAAAAAAAAAAAGAAAACTGTAGTCAGCTGCAACTGTTTTTGCAGATCAAGCAGAGGAAAAAAATATGGAATCATGCAATTCTGAGGAAAATATTATGGAATCACCATGTACTTTGCAGTTCTAAAACAAACATCTGGATCAGATTACATTCTGCAAAATGATGTCATCATCACCAAACATACTTTCAATTGATATAATAATAAAAGTGTCCAAAATCTCAAAATAAACTTGTGCATTTATTTAAGTTTTAATGACTGTCATCTCCCCCGTACCTTTACCTGACATGCAACCCCATATCATCAATAATTATGGAAATTTGCATGTTTTCTTCAGGCGGTCGTCTTCATACATTTTATTGGAATGGCACCAAACAAAAGTTCCAGCATCATCACCCTGCCCTATGCAGATTTGTAATTCATCACTGAATATCACTTCATCCAGTCATCTACAGTCCATGATTGCTTTTCTTGTTTTTTTCTGTTTAGGTGTTAACAATAGTTTTTCATTGTATGTAAATCCGATTTTCTTTAGGCGATGTCTTACAGTTTGGTCACAGACATTGACTTCAGTTTCTGACCATTTATTCCTCATTTGTTTTGTTGTGCATTTTCTGTTTGTAATGTATATTGCTTTAAGTTTTCTAACTTGACGATTTGATGTCTTACTTGGTCTACTAGTACGCTTCCCTTTAACAACCTTCATTTGTATTTGATTTGTACTAATGAAAACCATCATTAACACCTAAACAGAAAAAACAAGGTTACACTGGGCTAAAGAAAAGCAATCATGGACTGTGGATGACTGGATGAAAGTGATATTCAGTGATGAATCTCGAATCAGCATTGGGCAGGGTGATGATGCTGGAACTTTTGTTTGGTGCCGTTCCAATGACATGTATGAAGACGACCGCCTGAAGAAAACATGCAAATTTCCACAATCACTTTTCTTGTTCCATCAATTGAAAGGATGTTTGATGATTATGACATCATTTTTCAGGGTGTAATCTGATGCAGATGTTTGTTTTAGAACTGCAAAGTACATGGTGATTCCATAATATTTTCCTCAGAATTGAGTGATTCCATATTTTTTTCTCTTCTTGATCTGCAAAAACAGTTGCAACTGTCAATAGTTTTCTTTCATCTTTCTTTTTTTAAGTGTTTCTTAAAGTCAGAAGGTTGGAATGTTAAATGAAAATAGTTTTGAGGCATGTCTGTGATTAGTTTTTTTTTCTACACAATTAAACTATTGAATGAGCATTTTCCAAAAGTGGTGATTCCATACTTTTTGCCAGGGGTTGTACATCAGTACAAGTGTGTAGTTACATGGGACAAAACATCTTTAGGAGAAACTCTATACATTATCGCTGCACACAAGCGGCTCATCTCTAACTCGGGAGATTACCTCAACGTTTGATTCTGCACATGACCGCAGCCTCCACCCGATTCCACTATAATGCCCCGAACACACGGTCGGATTTTCCGATGGAAAATGTCCGATCGGAGCGTGTTGTCGGAAATTCCGACCGTGTGTGGGCGCCATCGGACATTTTCCATCGGATTTTCCGACACACAAAGTTGGACAGCAGGAGATAAAATTTTCCGACAACAAAATCCGATCGCGTCAATTCCGACCGTGTGTGGCCTGTTCCGACGCACAAAGTGCCACGCATGCTCAGAAGAAATTCCGACACGGGACAGCTCGTTCTGGTAAACTTAGCGTTCGCAATGGATACAGCACTTTCGTCACGCTGCAATGTTAAAAATGGTTTAATACAGCGCACTCTCTTCTTCTTTATAATGTGACAAGAATTAAGTCGTTTTGCTGCTCATATTCACACACACCTCTCACAAAGTTTTATTTGTGTTTTTTTAGTGGGATTCCCTCAATATATTGTTATTAGTTGTCACATCTGACAGTTTTATATTTTTTTTTGATTTTTTTTTTGGTTTTTAAGCCTTTTTTTTTCTTTAATGTTTGGATTTTTTCCAAGGCTGATCTTTGTTTAATGTTATTTTTATTTTTACTCCAGAATATTTTTGTGTGTGTTTTGTGTGTCGAGTTACCCCAACACCATTGATATCTTTTATTATTTAATCTCCGTGAGATTTATTGTTGTTGGTGTCCCTTGTTCATTTCACATTGTATATTTGAAATGTACCTGAATCCTCACAAACAAACCATCATTTTTGAAGTAAAACACATAGGAGAGTATAATTCAAAACAAAAATCCTTTATTAAGGGCTCAGAACCAAACAAAGAGGAAGGCAACACTGGATCAACAGCAGAAATTAGTGAAGCCTGGGACCCCCACGGCAGACATCAATTCTTAAACCTCAAAATTGGTGGCCTGAGGAGTCCATATATAAGGGAGGGCAGTCTGGTCCGTGATTCACAGAGACTCGGATAGCAGCAGATGACATCAGTGTCCCCAGGCTGTGGTACCACAAGAGGCTGCATCTTTTGGCCGACCAGACTGGATCCAGGGCAATCACTCTCTGGTCTTCCTTTCACACTTCCTTCTGGGCTGTGGCTGTGCAGTAGTAGATGTGGCAGGAGAAGGAGTAGGACCTGGAGGAGGAGGAGGAGTAGGACCTGGAGGAGGAGGAGGACTGGGAGGACTTGGAGGAGGACTGGGAGGACCTGGAGGAGGACTGGGAGGACCTGGAGGAGAGGGAGGAGGAGGAGGAGGACCATCCCAAAGCTGTGTGTGAGGTGTAAGTTGGCCCCTCACACCTTTCTCCAGAGCCTCGGATATGAGGGCCTGACACATGGCTTGTTGGCCCTCCTCCATCCTCTGCATTTTATAGGCAATGAATGCCGCAAGGTTCTCCTGCCTGGTGTGGGGTGCTCCCAGGACCTCTGTAGCCCTCCAAAAAAATCTGATAGCCGCCTCCTCTAGGCTACTCCTCCTGCTGCCACTTTCTGTTTTCAGGGTGGGTGGAGGGACCTGCAGATCAGCCACCTCCTGGCTGAGACTTCCCTGTGTATGAAAAAGGGACATGGTTTTAGTTTTGGCATCATCAATCACAATCATAAATTAGTACTCCCAACTAACAGCTAGTTAACATCATTGATTGTACAAGCAGAAATATTTAGAGGAATGCTATACCTGGCTCAATCTGGGCTCCTCCACATATGGCCTGGAAGGCCCAGGTTGGGCATCAGAAGCCTCAGCCGGGGGGGAAGGAAGCGTGGAAGGAAGACTTGAGAGGGATGGCCTGGGTTCAGTCTGGCCTGCCAGAAAGTGCAGCCTGTCGTAGTACAACATCCTGGGGACATAGATGTCATCTGCTGCTCCGGATCTCTGTGAATCCAGGACTTTATTGCGCTCCCTCAGATATGTGCTCCTCAGGCAACCAATTAAGATCTTTAAATAAGTGATGTCTGCCGTGGGGATCACCTGCTTCACAATTTCACACAATTGCTCCAGTGCTGCCTTCCTCTTTGCTTGGTTTTTGAAATGGGGGTGGGTAATCTCCCACAGACAGGGCAGCTCCCTTAGCATATCAATGAATAGTGACATGAAGTCAGTATCTCTCATTAAGATATCCATGTTCACTGCAAGACACAACACAAGACAAAGCCTAATGTCAGACCAAACTCTCCTAATCTTGTTACAATATAGGCCTCAATCTAGAAGCAGTATAGGCCCAAGTTTGTCTCTTACCTTCGTTCTTACGATCGGCGCGTCCAATGCTCCTTCCTCCGCTCACAGATCGTACGTAATACGCACGCGTGTTACGCTTTATACACACTGCGCATGTGTGTAACTCCGCCCGCCCCTGACGTTCTTTCTATTCTATTCCCCGCCCCTTTTCGTTCGGCGCAGTGGGGGAAGAGCATGATGGCGGAGTTACACCAGGTGCGTGATAATTCGAACAACGAGGAGGAGGAGGAAAGGCCTGATCCAGGCACGTCCCGATCCAGAAGGAGACGTTTTAAGGCCACAAATATGTCGTTTGGGGAGATGTTGGAGATGGTCGACATCATGAAGAAGTCCGACTATGATGGAAAATATGGGCCTTACCCCCACCCCAACATCAGAAAGGCCAAAATCATTGGTAAAGTGGTCCGGAGTCTGGAGAGGAATTTCGGGGTACGAAGGTCTAAAGATCAGCTCAGGAAGCGGTGGTCGGACCTGAAGTTGAGAGAGCCGGAGCAGTACCGAAAGATCCGGAGAGTGCTGCAAAAAAGTAAGTAGTTGTGCTGTGTTCATATTCTTTCTGTCTTTATTCCGTTCGTTCTGCTCCATATGCTTTTAGTAATTGTAACGTTTAAAAGGGCAACTTTAATGTTCATGGGCCCATTATTCGTTCGTATCAAACATTTTTCTTTCGGCCTCTAGAACACCATTGTTTAGGCCAATATACATTTTCACACATTTTTTTTGGGCCTACTTGGATGCCAAATATTTGTTTGTGTAGATGGGTTTGTTACTAGAATGAAATGCAAACTAGATTGTGTGTAAGGAGAGGACACTGAGCAGCTGTTTTCACATCTGGACACTGGAGCACTAGTGTGGGACCCCAGAACACCATTTTTATTAGGGGGGGCACACAGGTGCTCCAGTGTATACTATAGGGGGGGTTACATCTGTGAAGCTTGTACCAAACAGGTAAAGTATTGCAGCTTGACAAAGGGCAATAAAAAATATACATCTTGGAACTCGGCTAAAATAGACAATTGTACCCCACTTCCAAGCAATGTTTCCTATTTCTAGTTCTGCCATCAAATATCTGTGTGCTAAGTATACCATTTTTGTTTTACATAGGGGAGAAAAGACTCGGAGGTCACTCCTCATCCCAGGAGAACACAGACCCCCCCCCTCTGGAAGAAGGGGAAATACCGCAAAACCAAGAAGAAGAGCAGGAGGAAGAAGAAGACGTGGTGGAGATTGGCACCACAACAGGTGAGTGTCTGCAACCACAGACTCAGGTAAAAGAGATGGATGGTGGCAGATTTTTGAGACGTGTTTTTTTTGTTCTTTATCTCTTTTTAGGTGATCGTGATGTGAGGGAGAGAGAATGCTTTACATCAGAAAGTGCCCAGATACTGATAGGGGAGATCATGGGATGTAATCTCCAATTGCAAAACATCCAGCAACAAATCACTGATATTATTAAAAAAAATAATAACATCATTGATGTTTTGGGGCGAATTTAAACCCCACAAAATCACCTGTTTTATGTATTTTAAATTTTTACAATGTTTCGAAAAGCCAAATTTGGAGGATGCACACAGTGTGCCAACATGTGCTATCTGCCATCACGGGAGATCAATGGACGCGTTTTGGGGGGGCAACCCCTTCCTCAATTATAAAGTAGCATTGAGGAAGGGCTTGCTCCCCCAAAACACGTCCCTGGATCCCCCCTGATGGCAGATAGCACATGTTGACATTCGTAAATTGGTGTGCATCTTCCAAATTTGGCTTTTCCAGGGGGTGAGTTCCCCCCATCTGAACGCTATATCAAACCCAGTTCCTAAATACTGATGTCTGATATAGCCTTCAGGTTTTACCTAATGTGAACTTTGTAAGTTCTAGTTTTTTGGCTTTCTTGTTGGTTTTACACAGGCCTGTTTTATCAGAAATGGATATTTAGATTTTTCATAATGCTAATGCAAACATTTTATACAACAAACATGTTGGTTTGTTTTAAAAACCTTGGGTAAATGCGCATGTGATTGTGCAGGTATAAAAAAGTGCCTTACTCAAGAATGTGTGGATTATTGTCTTAACACTACAACACATTTGGGGTGATGTAATTGCTGTTTTATGCACAAATGGGGGTTATTTCCTAAGGGCAAATACACTTCGCACTGCAAGTGCAGGTTCAGTGCAGTTGCAAGTGCACTTGTAGTGAAATGTGTTTTTGCATTTAGGAAGTACCAGCCAACACTGTTTTTTATAAGGTTACCCAATCACGACATTTTCTGCACTCAACACATTTCTGTCAGGGTCAGCTAAAACAAACACAAGCAGGAAATGTCCACCAAGAATAGCTTTTGGTTGTTTTTTATTAGAAAAAGGTGTCACAGATTGTCTGGCATATTGATAGCCCCCCTACCCGCAAAGAACTCCAGGTATCGTAACCGGACATCACGGGCATTCAGGGAGGGCAAGCCAGGACGGCCGCTTTCAAGTGCCGTCATTGTTGATGTATTTGGTATTCCGGCCTCAGGCCCAACTGAGCCAGCATAGTTGGCTGAATGTTTTCTTAAAAAATTATGGAGAACACAGCACACCAGTATAATATGGTTCAGTTTATACTCCGCCATATGGATGGGTGTCAGAAATAGTCGGAACCGGCTGGCCAGGATTCCAAATGTGTTCTCCACCACTCTTCGGGCTCTGGCCAGCCGGTAATTAAAAACCCTCTGTTCCGGGGTGAGGGTCCTCATCGGGAATGGCCGCATCAGGTGGTCCCCCAGCGCAAATGCTTCATCAGCAATGAACACAAATGGGAGACCTTCAACATTGTCCTCTGGAGGTGGCAAGTCCAAACTGCCATTCTGGAGACGCCTGTAGAACTCCGTCTGGGCGATGACTCCACCATCGGACATCCGGCCATTCTTCCCCACGTCCACATACAAGAACTCGTAATTAGCCGACACCACCGCCAACATCACTATACTAATAAACCCCTATTAATTATAATAGCACGACCCCGAGTTGGGTGGTGGGAAGATGTGGACGTGTTTCCCATCAATTGCCCCTCCGCAGTTAGGAAAGTCCCACCGCTGGGCAAAGTGGGAGGCCACAGTCTGCCATTCCTGTGGCGTGGAAGGAAACTGTTGAGGAAAAAACAATAAACATTACTATTTTTTCACAGAAACCTGGCAAGCAGATTAGACACAAACATTATGGGCCAACCTCCAGATAGCATTTATTAAGGGGAATTTAACAACAACAAAGTATAAGGTACACCTATCATATTCCCCCTCCCCCCCTCTCATGGGCCATTTCTAACATTATAGGGGGGGGGGACTCTTGGACAGGTAACCCTCTTCACTTCATTGAGAGATGAATGCCTGAATAATGGGTATTACTTGGAACAGCCCCTCCTTACTTACACTATTGGCAGCCCACTGGACAGGTAAGAAGTGTCATAATACAAAGATATAAATACACACTGTACACATTTGAGCACATTTGGACATTCTGCTATTACCTATCAAGATCATAATAGGATACAAGAACTTTAAACAGTACCATTGGAAAGTATACAGGCAGGCCCTTGCACTACATGCTTTGGGGAATTCATCCATAAATCTGACCAGTAAAGAGATGGGTATAGTGTGTATGGGTTTGGCAAAGTCAGCAGATAGCTGATTGAGGATAGAGAATTGGGATCAGCTGACTTAGCAGTTGGGGGAGGGAGGGTTACCAAAAATTTGGGGACACCACAAAAAAAAGCCTCTGGCCCTCTGCTTGAATTTAAATCCAAAATAACATTTCCAAACATTTTAGGGGGTGTTTGGGGTAAAGCACTACTATGGAGCTGATAAAATACATTGTTAAGTGACTACATGAGGTGAATATAGGGCAGGGGACACCATGCTGGGGAGGTTATTGAAGGGCAAATATGTATGAAGGACATAAAATAATAATTACATAAAAATCCAGCATGCATGAGGACAAAGGGGACATTCACAGCATAATACAATCATGGTAATTAGGGAATGAGGAAAGAAATACAATATATTATCAAACATTCAATACAATAAAATGTGATATAAAAGGATAAAAATCTTACCTTCATATACTCCTTCTGTAGGACCTGGATGATGGCAGAACAGGTCTCTGGGATAATGATCCCCAGAGCCTGGGGGGAGATGCCTGTCGAGAACTTGAGGTCCTGCAGGCTTCTCCCTGTGGCCAAATACCGCAAGGTAGCGACCAACCTCTGCTCCGGAGTGATGGCTTGCCTCATGCAGGTATCCTGCCTGCTGATATAGGGGGTCAGCGAAGCCAACAAACTGTGAAACATGGGGTCCGTCATCCTGAGAAAGTTCCTGAAATCATCAGGATTATTCTCACGGATCTCACGGAGCAAAGGCATATGACAGAATTGGTCACGCTGAAGCAACCAATTCTTGGTCCATGAACTCCTCCCCACCCTGTTCATGGACTGGACTTGTGTCAAGGTCAGGACCCCAACACCAAGCCCCCGCACAGCACGAACTCTACGAGGAGTACGCATAGGAAACATGGCTAGAAAACGGTCGGCTGCTCAGAACGAAGTAACAGAATGCACTGAAGAACAGCAAGGCCTGTGAAGAGCAACCTGAAAACCAGTAACGAACGAACAAGAATACAGTGACTAAAGTCACGCGGAACTTGCTTGCACGCACTGAAGAGCAGATACAAACCCACAAGCACAAACTGAACGGCAGAAAACGATCTGAAAGCCACGAGTCGGAAAAAGCGCGAATCGTCTCTCACCAAACTTTTACTAACACGAGATTAGCAAAAGGAGCCCAAAGGGTGCTGCGCTTGGTTCTGAACCGGCCTTTTCTAGTCTCGTCGTACGTGCTTGACGTCACCGCGTTCTTGGCGATCGGAAATTCCGACAACTTTGTGCGACCGTGTGTAGGCAAAACAAGTTTGAGCCAACATCCGTAGGAAAAAATCCGAGGATTTTGTTGTCGGAATGTCCGATCAATGTCCGACCGTGTGTACGGGGCATAAGAGCCGCTAGCAATGATCGCATGTAAAATCCAGCAGGCTGCCCATACATGGCTCAAATCTCGGCTGGTTCCTGATAAACTGACCGTGATTTATGGTCGGCCTAATATATCCCACCAACTTTAAGATGCCCATTGTAATGCGATAATCCATGTTATTCCCTTAGGCTGGCCATACACAGAGCAGATTTCTTTCCTGTAACCATGTGTTTCAGGAATGAAATGCTTGATTCCCCCATCAACACACGCAGTGCTGATTGGGGAATCCCTCCTGCCCAAGCCATTGTCTGCTCCCGCCAGGAGAAGACAGTGATTATTGCTAGCGGCTATAGCAGCCGCTATCGATAGTCGCAGTAAAACCCAGCATGCTGGTTGTACCCAAGTTGATCAATCGATTGATCAATTTGGCGCATTCAGCCTGCCCATATGGCCTGCCGTGACCTGTCAGTGGCCCTAAAGTTATGGCTGATTGGTGTTTATCAGCATATTTTATATGCTTACAGAACAGTTGTCAGCCTCTTAGCTATGGTATTTATATGTTGGACATCCTAGAAGCAGAGTCAGGTTTATAATTCTTAACCCCTAAGCCAAGCATTATGTGATGCCCCCCTCAATCAACTGGTTAGCTTTAGAGCTTTAGTATCACACAACAAGGTATAAACTCACAGCCACATAAGACACGCCAAGATTGTTGTTGGAAAGACTGGAAAAGTACAGTTTGTGCATGTGAGTGAGTACACCTACAACTGACCTGAAGAGTAAGAGAAACCCAATGCAGGTGAAATGCAATTTTGCAATTCCATGGACACGTGGAAATTCAGCCCTGCCTAAAATGTAACTGGATGAGCCATGAAAGGAAGAAAAGAAATGCAGAAGCCCGGAATTGTTATGCACAAAAGTCCAATAATGAACAAAATGTAATCTCTGAAAAAAAAAATGTCTGCTGCACATTTTAGAATTATTGTAGATGTGAATTATCCCAACAAACCAACTTATTAGGAGGGAGCAAGAACCTTTAATCATACCCAGGATTAAAGCACGTAGATCTTCAGGGGGACTATGTATATAATCCTGACAACACAGTGTTAAGATGGAAAACATTTCTTGTATTTTTGCATAAGCCATTTATTAAATGGATTTAGGCACATGTAATACATACTGTATATATTGCTGAGACAAATTCTTCAAGGTGCTAAGCTTAAGATGTGCAGGTGGAAGGGGTTTATACCTAGATACGGGAGCACAAGTCACTTTACTTTACTGGGACTTCTACTATAAATATTTGAAGCACATCCCCCTAAGTAATCTAGAGGAGCTGGAAATTTGGGGAATTGGGACTGACAAGTTCCCGTATAATGGATATATTCCCATAAAAATCTCCTTTGGGCCAGCAGCCACAGGAAAGATGGAGACATTCAACACAGTGGCTGTAGTGTGCCCCAGACCTCCTGGAGCTGAACAGAATTCCCTTTTGATTGGGAGAGAAGGCTGCTAGCATCTGTGGTTGGAGAAGATAGTTCCGTGCCCAATGGGATTCACCCACGACTATACCAGGCATGCCAATGAGTAATTAAGGAGCAGAATGCTTCTGCCAAGCGAGTAGGATGGTTTTAAAAGTTAGACACGAGAGAGAAAGTGTTACAGCCAGGTGAAATTGCTTGCCTGAAGGCCACTGTCAAACTCACTTGGGAGCATCCAGGACCCTTTGCACAAGAAGAAGCAGCTGGGATAGCAAAGGTTCCCAAGTTGGTTTCCACCAAGCCCTGTTCCGAAGCGGGAAGAAGGTGTCCATCAGCCTCCGGAATGTCACAGATCACCCTGTGGTGTTAGGGGTTCGAATGCTGGAGGGGCAAGTGAGTGCAGCCACCCCAGTTCCTCCAGCAGAAATTGTTAGAAGTACAAGGGGCTGTAGAAGGAAATGGAAAAGTGTGCTGAGGTGTTACACCCTGCATGGCAGAAAAGAATGAAGTTACAGTTTTCTCACTGGGAGAAGATCTTTTCTGACAATGATTATGATGTAGGTTGTGCTAAAAGTGTACAACAAGAATCCGGCTACAGGAAGACAAACCCTTCCAGGAGAGACCTCGGAGGATACTCCTCAGTGACCTGGAAGGGAGCAATTGGCTGAATTGAAAATGTCAGGAGTAATTCATGAGTCCAGAAGTCCCTATGCTTCCCCTATTGTGGTGGTACGGAAGAAAAATGGAACATTGCGCATATGCATAGACTTTCGAACCTTGAATCAATGGACTGTCCCTGATCAGTATACAACTCCCTGTACTCCCTGTATTGAGGATGCTCTCCAGTGCCTTGCAAGGGCCAAGTGGTTTAGTGTACTGGCTTTGAAAAGTGGGTATTACGAAATACTGATGCCCCCTGAAAACAAAGAGAAGATAGCCTTCTTCTGCCTGCTTGCGTTTTTTGAATTTAATCAGATGCTACAAGGACTTTCAGGGGCACCAGCGACATTTCAACGATTAATGGAGGCAACTGTGGGAGACATGGATTTGATTGAAGTTCTAGTATACCTGGATGACATCATAGTGTTTGGAAAGACCCTAGAAGAATATGAGGCGCGGTTGGAGAAAGTCTTTGAAAGGCTACATAAGGAGGGGCTTAAACTATCACTGGAAAAGTGTCAGTTTTACAGAACTTCCATCACCTATTTAGGCCATGTTGTCTCTGCCAAGGGAGTAGCTACAGATCTGAGGAAGCTGGAAGCAGTCACTGCATTGGCTAGACCAGAGACTGTGATGGAATTAAGATCCTTTCTGGGGTTTTGCTCATATTACAGAAGGTTTGTAGCTAACTTTGCGAAGATTGTCAGACCCTTTAATGAATTGTTACAAGTAGTTTCAGGAGAAGAGGCAAGATGAAGGTGAAGAAGCCTGGAATAAGAGAATCCATCAGAGAACATGGACTCACCCATGTGAGGAGGATTATCAGCATTTGAAAAGGAGTCTTACAGAAGCCCCGGTCCTGGCCTATGCCAACCCAACTAAGCCCTATGAACTTTATGTGGATGCTAGTCAAGATGGGTTGGGAGGAGTCCTCTAACAAGAACAAGATGGTGGGCTCTGACCAGTGGCATATGTGAGCCGAAGCCTCATCCCCTCTGAGAAGAATTACCCAGTTAACAAATTGGAGTTCTTGGCCTTGAAATGGGCAGTAGTTGACAAGCTGAAGGATTATTTATATGGGGCCAAGTTCATAGTGAAGACAGACAATATCCCTTTGACCTACCTTTTGACTTCTGCTAAGCTGGATGCCAGATATCGATGGTTAGCTGCACTGGTTGGATTTCAGTTCAGTTTGAAGTATCGGTCTGGAGCTGGCAACAGGGATGCGGACGCACTGTTCTGTAGGCCTCATCGGCTGATAGAAGAACCCAGAGAATGAACTTTTGTGCCTACAGAAGGAGTGCAATCTTTTTGCGGAGGCCTGGTCCAACGGCTGAAAGGAACTTTAGGAGCTGAATCCATAGGAGTTCTTCCTTCTGGAGTGCCTCAGTTTTACTGTGGGATGAAACAAGTGCGAGGTGAGGGTCTTCCTTGGCTATCAAAAAAAGACTTAAAAACTGATCAAGATCAGGATCCCCAATGCCACTTAGTCATTGAAGCTTTTGCTAAGCAGGATCCAGTGTTGCTGTTGAAGATTCCTGTGGTTGGTGCTAGGATACTACACAGAGAGTGGAATAGGCTGCAACTGAGAGATGGTCTGCTGTGTAGGAGTGGCCCTGCTAAGGAGTCAGAGGAAACATGGCAAATTTTCCTTCCTGAAATGTATTGCACATCAGTGTTGGTAGCCCTTGCCGAGGAACATGGAAATTTAGGCATAGAAAGGGCCTTTTGCTTAGTTAGAGATAGGTTCTATTGGCCTGACATGAGAAGGGAGGTAGAAAGCTATTGTCATTCCTGTTTACCCTGCATTCAGAGAAAAACTCTTCCAGTGTGAGCTGCTCCCATGGGACATCTGCAGAGTCAGGGGCCCATGGAGTTGGTGTGTATTGACTTCCTGTGCCTGGAACCGGATACAGGTGGAATAAGTAATATTCTTGTGGTGACTGACCATTTCACTCGGTATGCCCAGGCTTACCCTACCAAAGATCAACAGGCTACTACTGTGGAAAATGTTCTTGTGGAAAAGTTCTTCATCCATTGCGGACTACCTGTCAGGAGTCACTCTGATCAAGGAATAGATTTTGAAAGCCGACTAATACATGAGTTGTGCAAGTTGCTGGGCATCAAAAAGTCTCAAATCACACCATACCATCCTCAGGGAGACCCTCAATCCGAAAGGTTCAACCGGACTTTACTGAACATGCTGGGAACTTTACCCACTGAAAAGAAACAACATTGGGGAAATTATATTGCTACAATAGTACAGTGAGTGATGCCACAGGAAATGATGCACCATAGAGACTTATGATTGGGAGAGAAGCTCGACTTTGGATTGATCTGGTTTTTGGAACATCTGTGGAAGATAACTCTCTGACTTCCCACAGGTGATATGTAGAATGTCTACGAAAAAATTTGAAGCAAGCTTATGAGAAAGCTATGGAACATGCTGCCACCCGGGAGTTGAGAAATAAGAAGAATTTTGATCTCAAGGTGAAGGTGCAAGATTTACAGCCAGGAGATGGAGTGCTGCTAAAGAATTTGTGTGTGCCGGGAAAACATAAATTGGCTGACGGCTGGAGGCCTCAGCCCTATGTCATCTGCATGCAGCTTCCAAGGTTACCAGTGTACCAAATTAAACCTGAAGGAAAGCTAGGGCCTCTCAAAATGTGGCATCATAATCATCTGCTTCCCTTATCAGATGCTGTTTGAGTGCCTCATGTTTCTCCTCCACCTTCATTGGAACCAAATCCCCGAGAACTCATTCTCGTCGAAGACTTCCCATTCGCTCTGTGCCGCCGCTACAAGAGGAGAGTGGGGATGAGGAGATAGTGCCTTGCTGGTTGTGGCCCTCCACTGCTAATGTTGATGTAGGAATCAGTAATTGGACTAGAGAGAGAAGACCATCAAAAGAGGTGGAAAAGTGACTTGATCGGGGAGTGAATACTTCATCACTGCCTAGAAGGATAGATGCTATTGAAACTGGGAGTACTAGTCCAATTATGAATCAGGCTGAAGATTTGATCAGTTTTACTGATGGATATTTACCTGTGCTGGAGCCAAAAAGCCACATGGAGAAGGAATCGTCATTGTTAGATGAAGAAGGAGCAATGTGCTAAACTCCACGCTGTTGATGAGGCTGGTCTTACTATTCTTAAACCAGGTCCCTCCACCCCATGCACAGACTTACTGTCAGTGACTCATGACCTTACCAATATGAAAAGTCCTAAAAGGAACTCCACACCCATGAAAAAGCACTGAAAGGAACCCTTCACCAGTAGAAAACCCTGAAAGGAATTTTACACCAATAAAAAGCCCTGAAAGTAATTTTACATCAGTCAAAAGTTCTGAAAGAAACCTTACACCAAGTTCAGAAGCTCATTCTGGTGACCTTGCTGTGACCTCTGACACCACTGGGTGGGACATGGCTATTGCCCTGGCCTGTCAGAAAACTGATTATGAGTTAACTGAAAATGTACACAAGTGGTTTCTGCAGAATCCAAAAGTGTCAACATTTGTTGAATCTAATTAATGGTTAGTGTTGACTAATCCCCTTTCTTTCTAGTAATTGTTGACAAAATATTCCTGCCTCATTGAGGACCAAAGACTTTAAGTGGGGGGAGGGTGTAGCCAGGAGCTGGATATATACATATTCCTGCAATCAGGAGACACTGTGTAGCATTGCTGCAGGGGGAGCCATTTCCCTCTAATGCTGAGCGTGATGCTGACCTGTTACCTTCTTATTCAAAGACAAGGCAGAGCAAGGCATCTTGGGATATGTAGTGCACATGGATGTGATTTGCCCTCCGGCTGAATCATCAGGAACTACAACTACCAGCTGGCTGATAGGGAAGAGCAGATCCCTGGGAGAGACTATAATGCCCCGTACACACGGTCGGAGCGTGTTGTCGGAAATTCCGACCGTGTGTGGGCTCCGTCGGACATTTTCCATCGGATTTTCCGACACACAAAGTTTGAGAGCAGGATATAAAATTTTCTGACAACAAAATCCGTTGTCTGAAATTCCGATCGTGTGTACACAAATCCGACGGACAAAGTGCCACGCATGCTCAGAATAAAGAGATGAAAGCTATTGACCACTGCCCCGTTTATAGTCCCGACGTACGTGTTTTACGTCACCGCGTTCAGAATGATCGGATTTTCCGACAACTTTGTGTGATGGTGTGTATGCAAGACAAGTTTGAGCCAACATCCGTCGGAAAAAATACTAGGATTTTGTTGTCGGAATGTCCGAACAAAGTCCGGCCGTGTGTACGGGGCATAAGAGGGATGGGTTGAGACCTAGCACGCTTTCTTGGGACCCGGCGTGGATATGTGTGCAGGTATTCTGTGATAGTGTGAGTTTCGGCCTGCACCAGCAGAACTATCCAGTGGATATCCGGAGAGACATCTGTGGGTAGCTCCCTTTAGCTGTTCCGTGGCAGCCTGGAGGTAGCTCCCATTCCATTCACCCTGCAGTGATATCAGATTCGGGTGAGCCATAGTGTGGTGCGGCGGAGGTCGGACACTGTACGCTGAGCCACATTCCTGAGAGCCAGCCATCATCACCATCATCATCATCACCATCATCTCTTGTTCCAGTGTGGTGAGCGGGCAATAGCCCAACCTTAGACACTGTAAATAGACAACATTGTCTCCTGCACAGCTTAACATCTTTAGTGCCAAGGATCTAGACCAAACATCATAGACACTATATACAGACATCTTTACTTTCTATTGCCCTGCTGCTACTTGTAGTTCCACAGAGTGTAACATCTTTAAGTCAGTGATCACTGTGAATCCAGCTTCAGTTTGCTTCATACAGGAAGACTGTTTGCTGTTTATTCACAATTTATTCATTCGGTTTGCTTTGCTTTGCTTTGCCATTCAAAAATTCCTTGCATGCAATCAAATATCAAGGGCTAGCTAAAGATCAACTGGACTGCCGCACAGCAATACAGGACTACTTTCCACCTCCTTCCCCACTTCGGGGAATTGTTTTACTGAGCTCATAGAGTTATAATTCACCAAGAACTCTCTGAAAGAGCAGGTTGAATTTTAGTACAGTTTTCTCATTGCTAGAAGTTATAATTTGTTATTTACTGTTCTGCATTTGTGTGTGTAGGAGCAGTAGAGAGGGGTCTGACATTCATAAGAGCCATGGGAATGCAGGCCGCACCTACCCTCCCCTAATACCAAACTTATAATACCTATTTATATAAAACGCAAACTACTTTTTGGCAAAGATTGGCCGCACCACGTTTATTGGTGTATTCAGATCAATAAATAAAAATAACAATATTGTGATAATTTTATTAATTCATAAAATGCATCAATTTCAACAATAAACTTAAAAAAGCTCAATCTTAAAGGACTGGAACATACAGAATATTTTAAAACCAAAGTCCCCCCTACACTTATGCAGGGTGACAGACCACATAAGGTGCTTAGCGACTAGGGAGGGGGGGTGAGGAGCTTGTTGCACCTACACTGACTAGGTGGGCACTGGCGGGAATACCTGTGAGAAGGGTCCTATATATAATGAGCCCTTTTCCAGAACATTCCACAGGGGTCACGTGACTATCTGGGAATTACCCAATCAGTCTGTTCACCTTAATCCCGCCCCCATGCCTATTTGGAAACCTCTTAAAGGGTCCCTGTCCCTAATACATTAACCTGCCCATAACTTCCTAACATTATCTTATTATATAAATCTATCCTATGTTTTATAAAGGGGGGGGTGACCGCATGCCCATGCTTGTCAGGCTCAAAGCTTTGAGCCTTCCTAGTCTATTCCTCTGCTCTCCTGTAGCCTGTTCACATAGGCATGGAATTGAATGTGCTTGGTTGTGTACAGAGATTATAGTGTTCACTGTTAAATGTTTAAATCTGATAGGTGAATGACATTTAGGTGTTGATAACATTTCTATAGGAAATAACATTTTAAAGTGTAAACTTGAGTTGATTCTCTCATTTCTTTTTTTCATCTCATTAAGTAAACTTTACTGGTTTATCAAATTTTGGTGTATTTATTTCCTTCTTGTTGTCATTTAAAGGAAAGGAAAATGTATGAACCCAGGGTGTCAGAGGTGGCAGAGGACTTACAGGTCAGGGCAACCAGAGGGGTACTGATGTAATTTGCGACCCTCAAGAGGGCAGTGTTACATCTGAATAATTGCTATGGACAAGATTTCTGGTTCCTATCTGGAGATCCACTTTTATGAAAAGTCTGCATTAACTGTTATATACAGGTAAGCCAAATGATGTCTTTAGACCGGTTTCACACTGCTGTGCTACGGTTTAGCTGCAGAGCAGTTGTATTCGTGTTTTTCATGCGATTAATCCACGGTTTCCCATAGACTTTCTATAAGGTCACGCATTTTTGGCACATTCTCTGAAAGTGCACCAAAGATGTATGTATGGTAGTAAGTAGGTGACACTTCCTCCATGTTCTCCCCCTCATTGGGTGCCAAGTGTGAGTCACATGGGAGGCCTAGCCCTGGGTGGGTTCTTCTGGGCTATGCTAGACACCTAGAACAAGGTCACTGTCATGCACATAGAGTACCTTACTTGTACCGTGCTCACCAATGCCCTGGGACAGGGTCGAAGTTGCTTTCAAGGACCTTAAGGTAGACCTGTGACTCAAAGGTGGCCATACACTGTGTACACTTGAATAGACTACTGAAGTCTAGTTGACTCTCTTCATGTTGATGTGCACCGCTACTGTCACTGTTGCATTTAGTAGGGACACATAGAGCCGATGCCCTCTCCACCTGCCCTTAATGATGCAGGACCAGTGGGTCAGACCCAAGAAGCCTGCCAAGAAAAAGCCAGGAAACATAATGAACTCTAACCCTCCTGGCTAGTGCAGCACTAAACTGAACTGCAATAGGCAACCTGTCTACATGCAGGACTTTTGGTGCGCTTTCAGAAATGAGCCAAAAACGTGCAACCTAATAGAAAGTCTATAGCAAACTGTGGGTTAACAGCACAAAAACCATGCATACACCTGCGCTGCAGCCAAACCACAGTGCAGCAGTAGGAAACTAGCATTACAGTATAAAATAAAAGAATCTGTAGCTGATATAGATCTAATTCATTAGAAAACCTGCATTAAAAGTTAGATACTGTATATTAGTATTTAAAGCGTATGGCTGGTACATCGCTGCAATTATGCACATTTTTCAAGTTTTGTCTCTTTGAAAGGGCTGTGAGTACAGAAAAATGTAATGATCCCATCAGAAGTCTATGGAGCTCTTAATAATGCTACCTCTGATGCGCTGAAATCCCAAGCAGTATTGTCAGCCCTGCCTGAATTCTTCTATGCTCGACTACAGAACACCTTCCACTATTTAAAACAAGAGTTTGTTGTTTTAACAAAAGTAAGAGTTTATTTTCGTAGATAAAAAAAAATCCAATTGCCTGGCAATTTTCTGCTTGGGAATTGTTTGCATGGGTTTTTCCATCTGACGCCAGTGCTACAGTGTGCAGTTGTGACAAGTTTTATAGAGATGAATGAGTAGACAGTAGACTTTATAAAATAAGCGCACTGCACTATTTGTTCAGCAACCTTCATAACTCACTGATTGATTTTACTTGCTGCCTGCAATCACTCTTTAATGTTATTACTGCGTGTGGGGAAAAAAAGGGTTATGACAGTTGTTTCCTATTGACATCATTTCACGTATTTTTTTTTTTTTATACTCTCGACTCTCAGGAGGAAAAAGCATTTTGTAAATGACTTAACTCTTTAGCAGTGATGTTTGGCATTCTGCTACTATTCCCTGACATCAACCAAGATCACCACACAGTATAAAGTATAAATCCACATCTGCACCTCACAAATATTTTAAAATCACAGAAGCATTACACATTTAAACACAACTGATTTCTTGCTCTTGTTCTTTCATATGCCAATAAAACAAAATAAATACTTCAGTACTTAAATGTAAAAGGATACAAGGTTGTACAATCTATAGAGGCCAAAATTGATCCAATTCTCTGGTCGAACAAATGCAGGTGTTCATATGTAGAAATATTAATACGAAGTGAGGTCCACAACCTTGACACTGAAAAATGAACAGAGAGCACACTGGCAAAGTGTAAAACCCTCAATAAATTTTACTCAAACTGTCTTGTACTAGCAAAAGTATTTGATGCAAACATGTATTTCTCTCCAACCTTAGCTATCAAAACCATTAGACATTGTTTACCGACTGTTGAACTGCCAAAGTCCACCTCGATGACGCAAAACGGCTTACATCTACTCTGAGGGTGCTGAGGAAGAGGACGTACAAACTTTTGTACAATTGTGGCAGTGCCTAGGTGGACTGTGGCAGTTCAGAAGTCTGTGATTGATGTCAACTGGCTTGAGAGACATTTGATTTTATAGATGTGAGATATGCGTTTACATTGAGTATTTTTGTGAGTGCAAGAGAACTTGAATTAAACTAAATTGAGGGTTTCTCATTATGGTGAGCTTTATGTTCATTTTTCTTGTTCTTTCATGTATTTTAACTGCTTAGCCCAACTTACATTTACTGCGGCAGGGCGGTCACTCTGTGCCAGATCACGTACCTACTACGTGATCTGACACTTCCCGGTCTGGGGCACGCACTGCTGGCAACCTGCTCCCACTGTGATTATACACAGCGGGAGCCCAATGGCGGGTACCGTGGAGTGGGAAAAGTATGTGGGTTGCTCAGGCTCGATGGGTAGGGGGTATGTGGACAGGGCATCCGCACCTGCTACTAGAGTGCTGATAGGGAATGGAGCCCGTCCTGTCTCCTTCAAAGGTTCAAGAAAGGAAGGGTGACCCCTGGAAGTCCCACATCTATGGTGTCCTACTGCAATGAATGGAGTGGCAACCCCAGCCTGGACTCCGAGCAGACCACGTCCCCAACGCGTTTCACTCCACCCCCTGGAGATTAGTCATGGGGACTCGATGTCTGCCGGCACCTTCTGATTAGACAGTAGAGAGGCAGAACGACAATCTGCCTATGTAAACAAGGCAGATTGTCGTTCTGTCAGAGGGAAGGTACTGATCCTGTGTTTCTGCTAAGCAGGAACACGGATCTTTGCCTTCCCCCAGTCAAAGCTCTACCCCCTCAGTTAGTAAGCACAACTTAGGCATACATTTAACCCTTTAATCACCCCTGATGTTAACCCTTTCCCTGCCAGTGTCATTAGTACAGTGACAGTGTATATTTTTTAGCACTGATCACTGTATTAGTGTCACAGGTCCCTAAAAAGTGTCAAAAATGTCAGTTAGTGGTCTAATTATTCAGCTGCAATATTGCAGTCCTGCTATAAGTTGCTGATAAACACCATTACTGGCAAAAAAATTAATGAATAAAAATTTCCCATAGTTTGTATACACTATAACTTTTGCACAAATCAATCAATATACGCTTATTGAGATTTTTTTTACCAAAAATACCAGTATGTAGCTGAATACATATTGGCCAAAATTGATGATGGAATTCAATTTTTTTAAATTTTTATTGGGTGTGTTTTATAGCAGAAAGTAAAAAATATTTTTTTGTTTGTTTATAGTGCAAAAAATAAAAACTGCAGAGGTGATCAAATACCACCAAAAGACAGCTCTATTTGTGGGAAAAAGGGACTACATTTTTTATTTGGGTACAGTGTCTCACGACTATGCAATTGTCGGTTAAAGTAATGCAGTGCTGTATCACAAAAAATGCCTGGTCAGGAAGGGAGGTAAACCTTCCCTGTGTGATTAATGACATCTCAATTTAGAGGCACCTGGGTAGGTTTAATCACATGAGTGAGATTTTTCTCATTGCGGAGGCTGCTAAACGGCACTGTGCATGACTGGCAGTTAAAAATCATATTAGATATATCCAGCAGTCATTTTGGATTTTAAATACCCCTCCAGTGATCATACAAGTACACTTTTGTAAGAAAAAAGAAAAAATATATACAAAATCCTTATTTCTAACAATACAATATTTAAAAAACCCATATCCATTGTCATGGCTTGCATACTGATACCAACGAATCTTTGTCCGCTACAAACATGCATGGCTGTTGGTCGGGATGAGGAGATAGGGTCAACGTGTTTCGTGGAAATAACTGCTTCTTCAGGACCATTTGCTCCTTATTTTATTATTTTTTATATTTCCCCTAGTCTGGGGCTGATCTTTCTCCCATGGGCCCGCAAGACTGTACTTCATTGGATTTTCCACCAGTACATTTCCATATACTGTGTGGTCTAGTTGAAAAACACATACATTGAAATCTTTCAGAAAAAGGTATCATATTTACATATATGTTTTCCCTTCCCATTCCCCTGTCCCTAGCTTCTCCTTAGGGATAGCTATTATGTTTTTCTTTTGACCTAATGACTATTATAAATAAATGTAACTATGTTTTCTGATGTTCTGCAAATCATAATTATATATATATTTTGTTCTTAGAACCTATATTTTTGTGATCATGTGCATTTGAATGGACCTGAAGAAGCAGTTATTTGCACAAAATGCTTCAACCCTAGCTCTTTATTTCGTCCAACAGCCATGCATGTTTGTAGCGAACAATGATTTGTTGGTATCAGTATGGAAGCTGACAATTAATATGTGTTTTTAAATATTTTATTATTAGAATTAAAGATTTTGTATATATTTTTTCTTACAAAAGTGTACTTGTGTGATCACTGGAGGAGTGTTTAAAACCTACCATTTACCCTTTTTTGCAATATATTTATTACAAGGATGATACCCTCCACTGGCACATCTTCCTACTTGGAACCTCCCCTCCTCCCCTACATACATCCAACAAACACATTAAAAAAACTATTTTGGTAAAAATTTTGTTAAAAAATAAAATTAATGCATCCACCACATCTAATCATTGTTAAGCTGCAATATATTACATTTTTGGTTTTGGGTTTAATACCATTTTAAACTATAATTCTTTTATTTTCATATCCTAAATCTTTTATACAACTTTCTAATCCAACTAGAAAAAAATATTACTATATCCTGTTAAAGTGTGGACATTTTAAAGCCCTGCTTCTGTATAAAGTTTGTAAACAATAGGTACATATGGTCATATTTATTTGTTTATTGCATTTGCAGACTTTGCTTCCTTCTTAGCAGTATCTAATGATTTGTAAGCTGCAGTATATTATATTACTGGTTCTGGGTTTAATACCCATCTGTGAGAGTCTGTGGTTTTACACCCCTGCCACACTTCCACAAGAGTCTTACTCCTTATGCTGCAGTAACTGTAATGTTGAAAAGGCCCAATAGGAAGCATACTCTTTGTAGTGAATGTGTTAAATAGGAAGATATCAGAACTGAGGGGGCATATGATAATTTCAAAGTCTATAGAAAGATAATGGGCTTGTAAATGACTGAAACCACCTCAACCCAAAGCTAAAATATCTAAACTGAGCTGACTGGAACTAAAAGGACCTCTGTCATTAGAGAAATAAGAATGGTGCCATTTCTGTCCCTCCCTTCTAAAACTGTTTTTGACAGCCTGGCTGTCAACCCAGTCCTCTTGCTTCACTACTCTGAGCCAATGACCTGGAACAAATGTACAGATGAAGACTTCTGACTTAAATTAGATTTTCCTAATCTGCACACTTGTCAACGGTCAGACTCAGCAAGTATTAAGGCCAGAAACATTTAGCAAAGGGAGAAACAAAGCAAGAAAATAAATAAATAAAGCACTGTCTTTTATATTAAAAAGCTTTACATGTTTGAAAGTACAATGGTTTTAAAATAGGAGTTTTACATGGTAACTCATCTCAGAAGTATAAATTAATGTAAAAAGACATCTCACTCTAGGCAAGGCAACAATAATCTTATAAAAAGTATACAAAATATTAGTCATGTGCATTGGTAATTGGCATCTATGTAAGTTCTCCTGAGCTGCACAATGACTCCCAATGACGTCATCCCCTCCTGACCTCCCCCTGTTCTCCTCCTGGTCAGGCAGCATATAAGGAGACACTAGTACAGCTACAACCCAGGCAAGCACGACAAAGCTTTGTTCAAGAGCACTTATTCATTGGAGTGCATCCTGTGCCAGAATAATCACACAGAACATCCGAGGACATACTCACAGCTTAGTAATAAAGGTAAGCTAGATCTTTTGCCTTCTCCCTACATGCTAAACCTTTTAGAATATTTTCTGTACAGCTGTAATATTTACATATAGCTTATATCAAGTAAAATATCAAGTAAAATATTTTTTAAAGACCATTAATACATTTTAAAACTATATTTAAATACTGCTTCATTTAAATACAATTCAAACTTGTTTATTTAAAATAATATATGAAATATACCTAAACAGTTAATGTTATTCATTTTAAAATATATAATGAAATCTGTTTTTTTTTTAAATACACTTGCCATTACATATGTTCTTTCCTTAAATTATTATTATTAATATTAGGTATTGTGCTTATTTAATTTTAAGTAATAGTAGTTACACATCAAAAGATACATTTTGCCCATTATAGTTATTAAAATGCAGGTACACATCACACACACGCACGCACACACACTACAAGTAAATTCTAAACTCGTTTTGGCGGGCATGGACTTGCAAATTATGTTGGCTTCTTTTCTGATGCAATATAATATAAGGGTTGCAGCGTGCTCTGATATACAGCCTGAGCCTGTCTCAAGGCAATATAATCCTTACAGTTCACAGCAGGGCTCCTTGGTGCTTTCCAAAATACTAGACTATACTCTATATGAATGGAGAACTGCAATAGTACATGTGTTCACTGGAGTAATGGAGAGGTATAAAAACAAGAGCAAAGTACTGACAGTGCTGTTGCCAACAGTACAAAGATGCCATCCTAAATTATCTTTATCTTTGGGTGGAAAATGAAATATAAAATGATACTGACTGAATATGAGTAACACCTCCACTTAATCACTATTATAGTAAGCCTGCAAGTATACATTATGTTTTCATTAGTTAGAAATGTATGTAAATGTCAAATAATTTGAGATTAGTAAATTACTAGACTTATGGGCCAGCCACATGTATTTAACAGACATCGAATTCTGTATCTCTCGATATGAGCTGGTACTGTTTAAAAGTGTAGATTTTATTGAGCACCCAAGGAATACTAAGGTGTAAAATGCATTTTAAGAAGGTTGGATAAGGTCAGTTTCGGTAGTAGTAAGCCAATGCCTACATACTGTGGTTTAGAACATAGCTTAGACAGCAATTTCCTATTTTAAGCTGTGTAATAATATAGCAGAGGGGTATATCTCATCCCTACTGAGTAATACGCAACATTAATAGTCTAAACTGATTATTTTTAGTAAGATTAATGTGTAATAGTCTAAATACCAATATTAGCTTGAATTAATGATTGGAGGACCTTCATTTCAAAAAAAAGTCTGCGCATATAACTATGAGAAAATCAATGTCACGAGAAAGCCCCTTTATTTCATTGTTTCAGAAGCCTATGCTTGATATAACTCAGCAAAAACCTCTGAGATATATTATTCCAAAACCCTTTATATGGATAATTATATTTCTTTGTGTTGTTAAAGATAATCAATATACATTCATTTATTAATATAGCATAAAAATCAGTAATGTATAGTAATCCAGGCTGTACAATTAGAAAGTGCAACTTATTTTTCTTGCCTATAGTTGTGTGTTTGCCATTACAAGCTTACATTTGTCATATTGTCCCATCCAAATCTCATAATGCCTAGAAACTACAAGCTCATACATTTACAAAAATATTAAAGCTGTTTAAAAAGATATACAGTAATGAAATTCAATTGAACTCACAAATTCCCAAACAGAGCATCATACAAAGCTGTCATACTTCTCACGTTCAGATGGTCTAGCAGTTTCTAGTATCCTAAGGGCTTGGGTTGGTGGGCTTTGATCTTGTGTTGATGATCTCAGTTGGTTATTTGTTTGAGATGCTTTTGAGTTCATTTAGAATTCACTGACTGGTACACAATTGTCCTCCTTCTAAACTGAATTTCACCTGTTTCAAGTGAGTTTTGTACCCCCATAGACTTACAGTATATGCAAAAGAAAAACTCGTTGGAAGTGAACTAAACAACTAAAAACCTGTCAACACAGGTTCTTAGATAGTCACCAAGCATATCACTTATGCCAACCACTGAATGGTCTTCTACAAAATCAAGCTGGACAAAATAGGGCCAGATAGAGGAACTATATGCTTATCCTTTTGTATTAAATACCTTTTAAGAAGTCTTAGGGTACCCACACTCCCCTTTTCACTACCATGCCTGAAACCTACCCATCATTGCTTCTTCAAGAAATCTTCCCCCCAAGCTCTCATCATTGCAGTTGTATCTCATCCTTCGCCACTTGTACCACACCTGTACACCAACTCCTATTCTTACCAGTATGCCTGAACCCCACCCTATCCTCCTTCTCTCAGCACCTCTCAAACATTTCCTCTTCACTAACTACTTCACCAACAACTGCCTCAGAACTTGCTATCACCATATCAATGCACACGTCTGTGCTCTCCTCCACTGCAGTGATGTGCTCTTTAATATTCAGGCTGTTTAATGAACAGGTATACTTGTGCTAGAGTTTTAGTTTAAAGACATTGTTGGATGGGTGTTTGTCATGCCTAACATGACAAGCAATTAAAATGACGCTTATCAATATCAACAGGATTTGTCCTGGCTTTGTTATGGAGTACTTTAAACACTCCGTGGGGCAAGGGTGGAGGGGAGTCTAATATTAGAACATCTAACAGAGCCATTTGACAGATAGGTATGCTATGTTGTTTTGCTGCATGCCATGTTTTCTTTAGAAAAATAATCAAGATTTAACACTGAACTGTAATGCCCCGTACATACGGTCGGATTTCCAGATGGAAAATGTTCGATGGGAGCTTGTTGTCGGAAATTCCGACTGCGTGTAGGCTTCATTGGACATTTTCCATCGGAGTTTCCGTCACACAAAATTTGAGATCTGGATCTCAAATTTTCCGACTACAAAAACCATTGTCGGAAATTCCGATCGTGTGTACACAATTCCAACACACAAAGTTCCGCGCATGCTCAGAATCAAGCAGAAGAGCCGCACTGGCTATTGAACTTAATTTTTCTCAGCTCCTTGTACGTGTTGTACGTCACCGCATTCTTGATGTTCGGAATTTCCGACAAGATTTGTGTGACGGTGTGTATGCAAGACAAGTTTGAGCCAACATTTGTCGGAAAAAATCCATGGATTTTGTTGTCGGAATTTCCAATCGTGTGTACAGGGCATTACAGTGTAATTTGTATATCCAACATGTTACAAAGTAGATTACAAAAAGATTTGTATAAAAAATGGCTAATACTGAAGTTTTGATATAAAGCCTTATTTGGCATCACCCCCCTACAACTTCATTTACTTGCCACTAGGAAGGCTTTGCCATCAAAAATTTCTAAATTAGTCCTTACATTTGCACATTCTGTTGACATCTTGTATGTCAATTTGTAAACAAGTTATAAAAATACCATATACTATATTGGCTAATGGATCTTAGGCCTTTCTTGGTCACCTTGGTCTCAGTCTACTTTGTCACTTTGTCAAGCAGCCAAGCTGTTCTACGAGAAAATGAGATTTGGCATAAGCCTTTTCAAAACAATATAAATATAGACCAAATGAAGGAAGTTGGCTGGACATTGTAAGACCTGTCTAATAATGACACTATGCTTTTTCCTCTCTAGCACTCATGGCTCGACGTGAATGTCTTGCGTTGTTTTTCCTTGTGATGACCTTCAGTGTCTGCAACTCCTTTTGGATGGACCACAAAGTCAGGTAAACATACAGCCTAGCCACAAAGATTTTTTAATACTTTTAATAGAGGTGCTTTTGATGAGAAATATACCAAATGTGAATTGCAAGATTTCAGCAGACTGCGTTACAGTTTTCTCTGTTAACAGGGTTTGCACTTGCAGCAATTGGCTTTTCCAACTATTTCTTAAAATAGTCAATATGAATGTCAATTCATGCAGCATCCAGATCGTCATGTTTCCTCTAACTTGGTGATGTGATAAGAAAATTAGTCAATACATTGATTCATAGCAGATAAAAAAGCAATGCATTTTCTGGGACCAAACATACTTCCCCTTCATCAGGGCTTAGGAATTTTGACTGTGCTTAAATGGTAACCAGATGCCAAATAGATCACTATGATTTAATGCTTGGAACAGTTTCAGAAGAGCAGGTTAAGCCAGTGTCAGTGAATGCAGCAAAATCCTAGTGTGTTTGGTCCCCCAAAACTAGTTGGTATTTTTTGCTATAAATCAATTTTATCATTGAAAACTGCATGTTTGGCACACTCGTTGGATTGTATGTATTAGATTCTCAACTTTGGGTCCTTACCCTGTTCCTTAATTGAGTTCCCATTTTGTGGAACGCTGGTAAAAAGGCGCAAGTGTGCCCAGTGACTTGTAGAGAACCGAATTCCTGTGCCCATTTTTTCTTGCGTTAGGTCATTAGTCAGTGGCAGTGACTTTATAACAGTAGAACATCTAACATTGCTAGGTAGAGATGGCCATTTGAGGCAACGTCAGTTAGATAACAGATAGAAAAAGCAAGCTGGTGAGTTACCTACATATATAACGCTAAACACTTAAAAAACAACTCTGCCTATAAAGATATATTTTGATTACAACCACCGTATATACTCGAGTATAAGCCGAGTTTTTCAGCACATTTTTTTGTGCTGAAAGTGCCCCCCTCAGCTTATACTCGAGTCACTGCTATTTGCCTACCTGATCAGCCCGTGTGTAATGCTCAGACGGCAGCCGACCAGTGTACAAAAGCCGCGCCTCCTCCTCGTCCTCATCCGTGATAGGGGAACACTCAGTTTCCCAACAGTGAGTCAGTGTTCAGTGTTCCGCCTATCACTGATGTCCTCTCGTCCTCATCCCACGGACGAGGATGAGAGGATGTCCGTGATAGGCGGAACACTGAACAATGACTGCTGGGAAACTGAGTTTTCAGCCTATCACAGACGAGGAGGAGGAGGAGGAGGAGACGCGGCTTTTGTACACTGGAATGGCCGCCGTCTGACTGCATGACACGGGCTGATTTGGTAGGCAGATCAGCACAGGGAGGCTGCAATGGACACAGGGAAGGGCTGCAATGGACACAGGGAGGCTGCAATGGACACAGGGAAGGGCTGCAATGGACACAGGGAGGCTGCAATGGACACAGGGAAGAGCTGCAATGGACACAGGGAAGAGCTGCAATGGACACAGGGAGGCTGCAATGGACACAGGGAAGGACTGGAGGGAACACAGGGAGGCTGCAATGGACACAGGGAGGCTGCAATGGACACAGGAAAGGGCTGCAATGGACACAGGGAGGCTGCAATGGACACAGGGAAGAGCTGCAATGGACACAGGGAAGAGCTGCAATGGACACAGGGAGGCTGCAATGGACACAGGGAAGGATTGGAGGGGACACAGGGAGGCTGCAATGGACACGGGGAAGGGCTGCAATGGACACAGGGAGGCTGCAATAGACACAGGGAAGGGCTGCAATGGACACAGGGAGGCTGCAATGGACACAGGGGAGAGCTGCAATGGACACAGGGAGGCTGCAATGGACACAGGGAAGAGCTGCAATGGACATAGGGAGGCTGCAATGGACACAGGGAAGGACTGGAGGGAACACAGGGAGGCTGCAATGGACACAGGGAGGCTGCAATGGACACAGGAAAGGGCTGCAATGGACACAGGGAGGCTGCAATGGACACAGGGAAGAGCTGCAATGGACACAGGGAAGAGCTGCAATGGACACAGGGAGGCTGCAATGGACACAGGGAAGGATTGGAGGGGACACAGGGAGGCTGCAATGGACACGGGGAAGGGCTGCAATGGACACAGGGAGGCTGCAATAGACACAGGGAAGGGCTGCAATGGACACAGGGAGGCTGCAATGGACACAGGGGAGAGCTGCAATGGACACAGGGAGGCTGCAATGGACACAGGGAAGAGCTGCAATGGACATAGGGAGGCTGCAATGGACACAGGGAAGGACTGGAGGGAACACAGGGAGGCTGCAATGGACACAGGGAGGCTGCAATGGACACAGGGCTGATTTGGTAGGCAGATCAGCACAGGGAGGCTGCAATGGACACAGGGAAGGGCTGCAATGGACACAGGGAGGCTGCAATGGACACAGGGAAGGGCTGCAATGGACACAGGGAGGCTGCAATGGACACAGGGAAGAGCTGCAATGGACACAGGGAAGAGCTGCAATGGACACAGGGAGGCTGCAATGGACACAGGGAAGGACTGGAGGGAACACAGGGAGGCTGCAATGGACACAGGGAGGCTGCAATGGACACAGGGAAGGGCTGCAATGGACACAGGGAGGCTGCAATGGACACAGGGGAGAGCTGCAATGGACACAGGGAGGCTGCAATGGACACAGGGAAGAGCTGCAATGGACATAGGGAGGCTGCAATGGACACAGGGAAGGACTGGAGGGAACACAGGGAGGCTGCAATGGACACAGGGAGGCTGCAATGGACACAGGGCTGATTTGGTAGGCAGATCAGCACAGGGAGGCTGCAATGGACACAGGGAGGCTGCAATGGACACAGGGAAGGGCTGCAATGGACACAGGGAGGCTGCAATGGACACAGGGAAGAGCTGCAATGGACACAGGGAAGAGCTGCAATGGACACAGGGAGGCTGCAATGGACACAGGGAAGGACTGGAGGGAACACAGGGAGGCTGCAATGGACACAGGGAGGCTGCAATGGACACAGGGAAGGGCTGCAATGGACACAGGGAGGCTGCAATGGACACAGGGAAGAGCTGCAATGGACACAGGGAAGAGCTGCAATGGACACAGGGAGGCTGCAATGGACACAGGGAAGGATTGGAGGGGACACAGGGAGGCTGCAATAGACACAGGGAAGGGCTGCAATGGACACAGGGAGGCTGCAATGGACACAGGGAAGAGCTGCAATGGACACAGGGAAGAGCTGCAATGGACACAGGGAGGCTGCAATGGACACAGGGAAGGACTGCAGTGGACACAGGGAGGCTGCAATGGACACAGGGAAGGGCTGCAATGGACACCGGCAGGCTACAATAGACACAGGGAAGGGCTGCAATGGACACAGGGAGACTGCAATGGACACAGGGGAGGGCTGCGATGGACACAGGGAGGCTGCAATGGACACAGGGAAGAGCTGCAATGGATACAGGGAGGCTGCAATGGACACAGGGAGGCTGCAATTGACACAGGGAAGGCATGCAATGGACACAGGGAGGCATGCAATGGACACAGGGAGGCATGCAATGGACACAGGGAGGCTGTAATGGAAACAGGGAAGGGATGCAATGGACACAGGGAGGCTGCAATGGACACAGGGAAGGACTGCAATGGACACAGTGAGGCTGCAATGGACACAGGGAGGCTGCAATGGACACAGGGAAGGCATGCAATGGACACAGGGAGGCTGCAATGGACACAGGGAAGGCATGCAATGGACACAGGGAGGCTGCAATTGACACAGGGAAGGCATACAATGGACACAAGGAGGCATTCAATGTACACAGGGAGGCTGCAATGGACACAGGGAAGGTATGCAATGGACACAGGGAGGCATGCAGCTACAGATGGACATTGCTGACCCTCTTTTCCACTTACAGTAACTGCTGCATTTCTCACCCTTGGCTTATACTCAATTAAGTCAATAAGTTTTCCCAGTTTTTTGTGGTAAATTAGGTGCCTCAGCTTATATTTGGGATGGTTTATACTCAAGTATATACGGTACTAAAAATGTATTTCTTTTACAGACATATGCCTCCACCTGTGGTGTCTTTCATGGAAAAGTTAGGAGACTTTTCAAAACAGAGGCTTGTAAGAGATGAAAGAAATGCTGACAATTCTGCTATGGAGGAGTCTGAAGACAATTCAAATGCAGAGAACTTTCAAGATAACAATCAGAACATGCTAAGGTAATTAAAAATGCTTACCCACATGCACATATATAACACTAGTGCAAGATCTGGGATATTATAAACATTGCAGAAGAACTTTTTTATGTGGTAGTTCCTACAGGGGATTAGTACAGAGGGTATGTGCAAGAGAGGGGTGCAGAGGGTAAAAGACAGCAGTATGTGCAGTAGAGGAGTGCAAATGGGTTTGATAGTGGCAGTATGCACAAGAGAGGAGTGTGAACAGTATGACAGTAGGCAGTATGGGCAAGAGAAGAGTGTGGAAGGAATGACAGTGGCCAATATGTTCAGGTAATGAGTGTTTGGGGTATAAAGGTTACAGTATGTACAGGAGAGGAGTGCGAAAAAAATTAAAGTAGTATGTATGTGCAGGTGATCTGGCTTCTATTCCCACATGGTGGCAGCCCTCAGTGCATATTTTATCATATTTATGTTTTATGGACTTTCTATATATTCTTTGGGTTGCTATAGAACTCTAAGTGTTTGCGCCTTTTACTTCTGTTGGTTTTTGTATGTGCAGGAGAGCATTGTGTAGTAAAAAAACACAAAAATAAGCCCCACTGTTTTATTATTTGAGCTGAGTTTAAAGTATATGGACCTTTATTTTTCAGCTACCATAGAGAAAAACGGTATGCTCCATCAGTCAATGCCCGTGGCTGTCACTTGGGCACTTGTCAGATCCAGAATTTAGCCAACATGCTATATCGCCTTGGAAAGAACAACTACAAAGATGGCTCCAACAGAGACACCAAGGATCCATTAGGATATGGTAGAAGGCGCCGCCGATCCTTGGTTTACAGTAAAGACAGGACTGATTCAACTAAAATTTTACAGACCACATAGATCCTGGTTGACTTTCCAAGCTTACTCCACAATTCAAAGAAGACTTAACCTGGAAATTAATATTACATAGAGCTGAATTTATGGACTTTACGGTGTCCTGTGGTGCAAAACCAAGAGCAAGTCTTCAAGATGGGTTTCTGGGTTGTCAGGTGACGGGCTTAAACAGAACCTGCAAAGGCCACAATTGTGTAGTGATGCACCTGCTTTTAATAGAAGGAACTAAGATTTGTGCACTGATTTCCACTTTAGCAAAACTTTACCCTCTCCTTACACAAAGTGAAACTACTATGCCAGGAGTATGCTTTCCAACAGTAATAATGTAATGTGCTTCAAAGCTACTGTGTATCTCTGTGTGCCAAGAATAATATTATAAAGTTATATTTAGCGTGACGTCAATGTTATGCTTTGCAGTTCTTGTGGATGGTAGTGTGCCTACCGGATGCAGGTGGGATGATAAGGGAACAATTGCACTTGCGTGTCCTAGTGTTTCTTAGGCTTGCTTGAGGAGGGAAGAAGATGTTTACGTAAAGCTTAGATCCCCATTCCAAACAAAATACTTCCTCCTTTTCTACCTCTTGTAGTAAGGTCACAAGTGACGAGTATTTTTTCCTTTGCACTAGATATTAGAAGAAAAATACTTGCACAACAACAGATGTTCAGTGCGTATGTCTCCAGTGGCACAAATTAGATTGACATTGATATTTTGCCAGACCGATATATTAAAGCCACCCTTTAAAGCTGAAATCCCAGAAATATCATTTAACCATATAATGGTCTGAAGGGTGAGCGTTACAGGAAACCTCCTCTCAAAAATAATAATTTACAAGTTCACTTATGGCTTTTCCAACATGGAAAAAGTACAACTCAGCATAAGATGGGCATTTATTTCCACAATAAAAAAGCCAAAGGCAGGCAATAAGCACTGTATGGAAGTTTTCTGTATGTTTATATCACATTTTCTGGTAAAGGGGGAGATTGTAAAAAATATTTCAGGTGTAAATATATTATAAACACACTTAAGATATTTAAAGTTTTTACAATTTATTTGTAAGTATTTTTAATTTAATATTTTTAAGTTATATTTTTGTCGGGTATTGAAGATTTTTATACACATATTATGTCATGACACATGGGAACTTTTCTGTAATTTGTGAACTGATTAAAAGCAAGTTTATTCATATCCAAGTGGATCGTGGTGTATCTATAAACACGTACTGTACTTTTTATTCTTCAAAGTGTTCAAAAACCACAGACAGAGCCATTATCAATATAAACACATTTGTGGATGAACTAGATACTGTACATTGCATATTATGTTTTGCCATTTTCCATTCAACTTCTGCTATTCCGTAAAAATTGCTTTCTTAATGACCTTCACCCAATGTGGATTAAAAAAAGTGCAAAGTGCACCAACTCAAAAAAAGGGAGATATCCCCCATGTGGGGTTTTCTAGGCAGCAGAAGGGTGAAAGGATAATATTGATATTACTCTGGGTGTGCTGCATTCTGTTCTTCTCTCAATTAGGTGTCTTCCTTGTTTATAGTGCACCAAATCATTACTAACCAATAGAAATATAAGACTAATATGTTCCATGCACTTCTTTTTGTCATATGTCTTGGTATTAATGAGAATAATTAATAATTCATTTATTAGTACCAAGGGTTTCTGTAGTAGCACAGGTGGCAATACATCCCTTCCACTCGGCAGAAGTAAAAATAAACTTTTCTAAGCCTAAGTGGTAAAATGTGGTATGTTCATGTCACTGTTACTAATACTTGATACACAAGAATGCCTCATGCATAATAGTAAGCTTTCAAGCATCATATACTCACATCAGTAAAGTGGGTGGAGGGGGTAAATGTCCTTGAATCAGAGTTCCACTTGTCCACTTTACTGCACCACTTACACTTAATTTTTAGGGGTGAGGATAGATGTATCCCAATAGAAATAATAATAGAAAGTCTGCATACAAACATGAAAAATGAAATTAAGTTTTCTTCATATAAGCCAATAAAGTTCTATCTTTAATTTTTCTGGTATATATTACAGTGTACAAACAAATTCATTGGTAAATGTTTTCATATATGAGAGTGAGGTTACCTGTTATATACAGTAATTTGATATTGTCACTTAATATACTTCAATCTTCGCTGGGGATGTTAATAGGATTCTAATGAACCTTGGATAAAGAACAACTGAATAGTCACATTGAAAAATGTGGACATGGCCAAAATGTGGGTGTGACTGAACAACAGACTTTTCACATAAAAGACCTCATGGGAACCATGCCCCCTTCCTCCTTTCGCAGTCAACACCCCATGTTATTCATGCTGCCCACATTTGTAAAAAGGGCCCCATATCAATTTTTTTGCCTTGTATTCACAGGGAGCACCCCACGTCATTCACTTCTCTTCCATTCACATACAGCACCCCATGTCAGACATGTCCCTCCCATTCACAGAGAGCACCTTAGGTTACAAAGTTCCTCCTATTCACAGACAGCACTCCATGTGAGCCATATCTTACCTGTTCATAGACAGAACCCCATGTGAGCTATGTCATTCCATTCATGAGGAGAAATATATGTCAGACATGTTCACCGATTCACAGATAGCACCCTATGTCAGCCATATCCATCCATTCACAAATAGAAGAAGAAAATGAGAAAATCCGGACAGCCGCACTCCAGGAAGATGTATTTCAAAAGTTGTTTATTATAATAAATTCTTGAGCATACAGCATACAAAGCACTGTGGCAGAAAGTACAGGCAATCATCTAACGCGTTTCGCGCTTATCCCAAGCGCTTACTCATAGCTCAGCATATGACTCAGCATTAGCCAGCACCTGGGGCTCTTTATCCTGAGAGACAACTGAGTTGATACCTGGAAGTGGATCTATGCCTGTGCGGTGAGAATTTTTCTATTCACAAATAGCAGTTCATGTAAGCCAAAGTGCCTTGAGGCGATTCAGTTCGCATAGGTAGCGCTATACAAGTCATTCATTCATCTCTCCTCCATTCGCATACAGCACTCCAGGTCAGGTCAACCATGTTCCACCTATTCAAAAAGAATTCCCCATGTCTATGTCACTCCATTCACAGATAGGACCTTCTGTCAGCCATCCCCCTCTCTATTCACAGACAGTACCCCTATGTCAGCCATGTCTCTCCCATTCAAAGAAATAACCTCCTGTCAGCCATACCCCTCTCCATTCAAAGACATTCTGAGAGAGACCCGTAGCCCATTTGATCTCGATTGTTGGTTGCAATTAGGGATGGGCCGAACACCCCTCGGTTTGGTTCGCACCCAGAACATGCGAACGGACCGAAAGTTCACGTGAACATTTGAACACCGTTAAAGTCTACGGGACTCGAATGTGAGAAATCAAAAGTGTGAATTTTAAAGGCTAATATGCAAGTTATTGTCCTAAAAAAGGTTTGGGGACCCGGGTCCTGCCCCAGGGGACATGTATCAATGGAAAAGAAAATTTTAAAAACTGAGGTTTTTTCGGGAGCAGTGATTTTAATGATGCTTAAAGTGAAAAAATAAAAATGAAATATTCCTTTAAATATCGTACCTGGGTGGTGTCTATGATATGCCTGTAAAGTGGCGCGTGTTTCCCGTGTTTAGAACAGGCCTTGCACAAAATAACATTTCTAAAGGAATAAAATTCATTTAAAACTGCTTGCGGCTGTAATGTAATGTCAGGTCCCGGCAATATGGATGAAAATTATTGAGAAAAATGGCTTTTGGGTCTTTGTATGGGTATTAAGGGGAACCCCGCACCCATATTAAAAAAAGAAAAGGCGTGGGGCCCCCAGGCCCTGTATACTCTGAACAGCAGTATACAGGCGGTCCAAACAAGTCAGGGACTGTAGGTTTGTTCTTATGTAGAATCTGTTTGTAATTTGGAACAGGTACATTTTGTAAGTGTAGCTCCAGCAAAAAAAATCTATTATAAAGCTTTTTGGAAAACATAGGGAAGGGTTATCACCCCTGTAACATTTGTTTCTAAAGAAAAAATTTGCGCTAGGTGTACAAACAGTAACTTAGTGAATATCACCCGTGAAGGAAAATCCTGCAGCTATGCACTATACCTTGATAAGGGCACTACTAAATAGATATAACAAAAAGCACAGCGCTGGATATAAATACAAAAATACAACAAAAATTGATATTACTATTAAAGCACCAACAACTTTCATATGTGGTAAAAGAAAAAAAGAAAAATGAACAATAACATGAATGCTTCACTATAGTGATATATATGCGTGAACAATAACATGGATGCTTCACTATAGTGATATATATGCATGACTATTCCCAGTTTTTTATCCACACATTTAGAAAAAGTCCAAAGATGCAAAAATTATGTCAAAACAAATGTCCAAAAAAGCAATTAAATGTGACTTTCTATGAATAATAAATCCGTGACTGTCACCGTGTTGAAATCCCGTCACCTGGTATAGATTGAAGGCTTACCAGATAGCCTCTGATCAGAGGCATAGAGCTAACAGCTTGAGGTTTGCCCTCCACAGCGGCTGGAACTTTAGCTGGGATGATGGATGTAGATCCACAAACGATCGCCACAGGCTTCCAGACAGCGGTACAATCAGGGAAGAGAGCTCTCACCGATATGGAAGTGTTTAAAAGAAAAGAGAAAACTCCAATGGTGTAGAACGTTTTATCTCTTGTTTATTAAAAGTCGCCTCACTGGCATCCATAAAAACACTTTTCCTTGCAAGGAACCAATACAGCTTTAAAACGAAACTCCGCGCATGCGCCGTCGGTACGAGCGTGTCAACCCTACGGCCGTTTTGTCAGAAATGACATCATCAGGGGCACGCCCGCACGTCTGCGCATGCGCCTTATATATCCGAGCGGCAAAACGAAAAAGTTCAGCCATTGGTAACACTAGGAGGGTGTTAAAGCTGCAAACAATTACCATTACAGGGGGATGGCAATTACACACACACCTGCTTTTTAACCTTTACAATTAAAACTCCATAGAGTCATCATGGTGCCATCTTGTGGACAAACTTGATATTACTTCAGAGCAATGGATTTTATTACATTACCCTTACTATTCAAAAACTTTATTAAAAAACATTAAAAGAGGTGGGGGGAAAAACCAATGACTAAAGATTCATTTGAATCACCCTTCAACAACTGAAATCATATAAACCTTTATATCAATAAAAAAATAATAATAAAGAGAGGAGGAATTTAGATATATTTCAATCAAAATTTTCTATATATTCAGAAATATATTCTATATTCAGAAATCACAATCTGAATACTGTATCTCCATTCCGACCATATCATAGAATAGCGAAAACCCCATTATAAAAAAAGGGGGGGCATTAACTTTAAGAGGAATTTAAGAAAAAAAGGAAAAATTACAACAAAAGAAGGAAGAAAGACAGGAGAGGGGACATCAACTGTTATTAATAAAACAGTTGATGTCCCACTCTACATTAAGGCCCATGGGTACATGACAGCCCAGACGATATATCCAGTTAGTCTCACTCCTGGATATACAACGTCTACTGTTTCTCCCTCGCCAGTGTGGTATATATTTCTCCAAGGCAAAAAATGTTGTGCCTATGGGGTCCCTGTCATGCTTAAGGTCATAATGTTTTGAAACATTATGTTTGTCAAAACCCCTTCGTATATTGGCGATGTGTTCACCCAATCTGACCTGTAACTTCCTGGTAGTACGCCCTACATATTCTAACCCGCAAGGGCACCTCAAAAGATACACTACACATCTTGTGGTACAGGTGATAAAAGATCTAATCGGATATGTCATACCTGTCCCAGTTGATGTGAACTCAGTTAGTTTCCTACCCTTAAACTCATTAATTTTACAAACTTGACATTTTTTGCAAGGAAAAAAACCTTTTAGATCACCAAAAAAGGTGGGTCTTGTGGGTGGATCCGGGACGTTAGGTGCTATAAAGTGCCTAAGGTTTGAGGCTCCCCTGAATAATACGCAAGGCTTATCTGCCAGCAAAGGCCCCAAGACCCTATCATTTTTTATAATGGGCCAATGTCTCTTAATTATTCGTTTGATGGCCCAGTGTTGACTGGAGTAAGTAGTCAAAAAGGCCAAACCAAAATCCTCTCTGTTCTCTACTTGTGGTGGATTATCAACTAGAAGGGACTGGCGATCTCTATTTCCCACTTCTGCTATTATTAAATCTAGAGTCTGATTTTCATAGCCCTTGGTCAAAAATCTAGATTTAAGAACCAAGGCCTCTTTTTTATAATCCTCTAGATTAGTGCAGTTGCGCCTGAGTCGCAAAAATTGTCCCTTAGGGACTGCTGATAGCCAGGAACGGTGATGGCAAGAGTCTAATGGAATGTACCCGTTCCTGTCTGTTGTTTTGAAGTACGTAGATGTAATAAGCCCCCCATTTTCTATGGTTATTTTCAAATCCAAAAAGTGAATCTGCGAAGCATTCACTTCATGTGTAAGGACAATACCCCTATTGTTATTGTTCAAAAATGATAAAAAGGCCATGACAGATTCAATGTCACCGTCCCCTATGAAAAGGACATCATCAATGAACCTTTTCCATAGGATCAGCTCATCGCGTCTCACATTCAAAACCACATCCTCCTCCCACTTGGCCATGAATAAGTTAGCCATGCTCGGAGCAAATTTTGCTCCCATGGCTACTCCCTTTATTTGTAGGTAGTGAGTACCACTATACCAAAAGTAATTGTGCTTCATCGAAAAGTCCAGTAGCTCCAACACGAATTTACTCTGCGTGATGGAGATACTGGAGTCTCGATAAAGGAAATGCTGCACCGCTTCAAGGCCTAAGCGATGGGAGATAGCCGTATAGAGTGATGCTACATCTGCGGTTACCAGCAGATATGAAGATTTCCACTCTATCTCACCTAGTAAGTTGATGACATGTTTAGTGTCTTTTAGGAAGGAGGGGGTCCCCATCACCAGTGGTTGTAAGTACTTATCAATGTACTTACCGACTCGTGATGTGACTGAGTCAATCCCACTGATGATGGGTCTTCCAGGGGGATTGACCAAGGTTTTATGTATCTTAGGCAATATATACATAATTGGCAGCCGTGGTGCCAAAGGCACCAGATATTCTCTCTCCTTTTTGTTCAGAATGCCCATATCTGAGCCCTTCTGAACCAAGGCTTTTAAATTTTGTTTAAATTTTGAAGTGGGGTCTGCGGGCAAGGGGGAGTATGTCTCAGAATCAGAGAGGATCCGTATCATTTCATTAGAATATGACTCTTTATCTAAGACAACAATGGCCCCTCCCTTATCCGCAGGGCGAACCACTATGTCCTTCCTCTTACAAAGAGACCAAGCCCTTTTTGACCAAGGGCTATGAAAATCAGACTCTAGATTTAATAATAGCAGAAGTGGAAAATAGAGATCGCCAGTCCCTTCTAGTTGATAATCCACCACAAGTAGAGAACAGAGAGGATTTTGGTTTGGCCTTTTTGACTACTTACTCCAGTCAACACTGGGCCATCAAACGAATAATTAAGAGACATTGGCCCATTATAAAAAATGATAGGGTCTTGGGGCCTTTGCTGGCAGATAAGCCTTGCGTATTATTCAGGGGAGCCTCAAACCTTAGGCACTTTATAGCACCTAACGTCCCGGATCCACCCACAAGACCCACCTTTTTTGGTGATCTAAAAGGTTTTTTTCCTTGCAAAAAATGTCAAGTTTGTAAAATTAATGAGTTTAAGGGTAGGAAACTAACTGAGTTCACATCAACTGGGACAGGTATGACATATCCGATTAGATCTTTTATCACCTGTACCACAAGATGTGTAGTATATCTTTTGAGGTGCCCTTGCGGATTAGAATATGTAGGGCGTACTACCAGGAAGTTACAGGTCAGATTGGGTGAACACATCGCCAATATACGAAGGGGTTTTGACAAACATAATGTTTCAAAACATTATGACCTTAAGCATGACAGGGACCCCACAGGCACGACATTTTTTGCCTTGGAGAAATATATACCACACTGGCGAGGGAGCAGGAGTGAGACTAACTGGATATACCGTCTGGGCTGTCATGTACCCATGGGCCTTAATGTAGAGTGGGACATCAACTGTTTTATTAATAACAGTTGATGTCCCCTCTCCTGTCTTTCTTCCTTCTTTTGTTGTAATTTTTCCTTTTTTTCTTAAATTCCTCTTAAAGTTAATGCCCCCCCTTTTTTTATAATGGGGTTTTCGCTATTCTATGATATGGTCGGAATGGAGATACAGTATTCAGATTGTGATTTCTGAATATAGAATATATTTCTGAATATATAGAAAATTTTGATTGAAATATATCTAAATTCCTCCTCTCTTTATTATTATTTTTTATTGATATAAAGGTTTATATGATTTCAGTTGTTGAAGGGTGATTCGAATGAATCTTTAGTCATTGGTTTTTCCCCCCACCTCTTTTAATGTTTTTTAATAAAGTTTTTGAATAGTAAGGGTAATGTAATAAAATCCATTGCTCTGAAGTAATATCAAGTTTGTCCACAAGATGGCACCATGATGACTCTATGGAGTTTTAATTGTAAAGGTTAAAAAGCAGGTGTGTGTGTAATTGCCATCCCCCTGTAATGGTAATTGTTTGCAGCTTTAACACCCTCCTAGTGTTACCAATGGCTGAACTTTTTCGTTTTGCCGCTCGGATATATAAGGCGCATGCGCAGACGCGTGGGCGTGCCCCTGATGATGTCATTTCTGACGAAACGGCTGTAGGGTTGACACGCTCGTACCGACGGCACATGCGCGGAGTTTCGTTTTAAAGCTGTATTGGTTCCTTGCAAGGAAAAGTGTTTTTATGGATGCCAGTGAGGCGACTTTTAATAAACAAGAGATAAAACGTTCTACACCATTGGAGTTTTCTCTTTTCTTTTAAACACTTCCATATCGGTGAGAGCTCTCTTCCCTGATTGTACCGCTGTCTGGAAGCCTGTGGCGATCGTTTGTGGATCTACATCCATCATCCCAGCTAAAGTTCCAGCCGCTGTGGAGGGCAAACCCCAAGCTGTTAGCTCTATGCCTCTGATCAGAGGCTATCTGGTAAGCCTTCAATCTATACCAGGTGACGGGATTTCAACACGGTGACAGTCACGGATTTATTATTCATAGAAAGTCACATTTAATTGCTTTTTTGGACATTTGTTTTGACATAATTTTTGCATCTTTGGACTTTTTCTAAATGTGTGGATAAAAAACTGGGAATCTGCGGAAAATTGTGCCTTAGGTGTTGGTGGTACCAGAACACTGTAAGCCCTCACAGTTACTCTTGCTGGGCGCTGGAACGGGCCCTGCTGTGAAAAATTATATTAAGAATTGTAATTACATGCCCCTGTTAAACAGGAGCAGAAAAATTGGGTCTTAGGCGGTGGCGGTGGTGGTGGCACAACACTGTAAAGCCTCACAGATACTTTTGTTAATATTATATCAAGAATTTTAATTACATACCCCTGTTAAACAGGGGCAGAAAAATTGGGCCTTAGGCGGTGGCAGTGGTGGTGGCACAACACTGTAAAGCCTCACAAATACTTTTGTTGAGCGCAGGAACAGGCACTGCTGTGAAATATTAGATCAAAAATTGTAATTACACGCCCCTGTTTAACAGGGGTAGAAAAATTGGGCCTTAGGCAGTGGTAGTGGTGCCACAACACTGCAATCCCTCACAGATACTCTTGTTGAGTGCAGGAACGAGCCCTGCTGGTGGTGGTGTGGTGGTGGTGCCACAACACTGTAAGCCCTCACAGTTACTCATGGTGAGCGCAGGAACGGGCCCTGCTGTTAAATATTTGATCAAAAATTGTAATTACATACCCCCGTTAAACAGGGGCAGAAAAATTGGGCCTTAGGCAGTGGTGGTGGTGCCACATCACTGCAACCCCTCACAGATATTCTTGTTGAGCGCAGGAACGAGCCCTGCGGTTAAATATTTGATCAAAAAATGTAAATACTTGCCCCTGTTAAACAGGGGCAGAAAAATTGGGCCTTAGGCAGTGGTGGTGGTGCCACAACACTGCAACCCCTCACAGATACTCTTGTTGAGCACTGGAACGAGCCCTGCTGCAAAATATTACAGCAAAAATTGTAATTACACACGCCTGTCACGTACCTTTCAGCGGAGTCCGAAATGATGAGGGTGGCCTCTTGCACGGTCCCGGTCCTAGCACCCCTGGAGGCTGAGATAGGGCTGCTAGGGTGGCGGAAGGGTGCCTGCTGGCAGGATCAGGAAACACCGGAGCCTTTGTGGAGGAGGTGGGATGCTGATCACAGGATTGGTTTAGGAAAAGTGCAACAGGAACACTTGCAGAGTCAGGGGCAGGCAGGAGTTGGCAATGTGCTGACAGTAAGGTACACAATCGGCAGGCAGGCTCGTAGTCGGGACTGGTGGTGGTTTGCAACAGGCTGGCAGGAAAGTACAAGATCAGGAGACAGAGCCGTAGTCAGAAGTCAAAGCCGGGGTCGGTACAGGAAGCAGAGGCAAGCAGAGATGCAGGGGTAATCCGAGAGTAGTCGTGGAAGCCAGAAGTTCAGGATCAAGGTAATCAAACAAGACAGCAGCAAGGATACAGGAACTAGCTGAGACAATCCCGCACTGACACTAGTGCACTGACCATTTAAGTAGGGTGCCTGGTCCGGGGCTCGCTCGTTCTTGCCGTACGTTTGAGCAAAGACTGCTGGCTGGCGCATGGGAATGAGCATTTGTTGTGATGGTTCTCTGACATTGCCCCCTCCTTATGGGCAGCCTCCGGCTGCCCATCTGGGTCCTCCTTTCTGGATCAGAGCGATGAAAGGCTTGTATAAGTCTTGGGGCATGGAGGTTTGTCTCTGATTCCCAGGAATTTTCTTCTGGACCAAAACCTCTCCACTTAATTAGATATTGATTCTGTCCGTGCCTTCTCCTGCAATCTACAATGGTCTCAATCTCAAACTCCTCCTCTCCATCCACCATTATAGCTTCTGGGGGCCCCACTTCACGATCTGTAAAGGGATTAACCACATTGAGTTTCAACAGGGAGGCATGAAATACAGGGTGGATCTTAAACAAGTTGGAAAGTTCAAGTTCATAAGCCACTGGGTTAATTTTTCTCTTGGCCGGAAAAGGTCCCAGGTATTTAGGTCCCAATTTCCTGGACGGACAGGACAATTTCAGATTTAATGTTGAAAGCCACACACGGTCAAATCCAGTTCTCCTCTCCTCCTCCTGTCGAGGATTTTCTTGTGTCCTGGAAATGGTCTCTTTCAGCACCTGGTTATTGGTAGCAAGGAAGTTTAGTCTGTCCTGAACAGCTGGCAAAGGAGAATCCGGAATCAACATTGGCAAGAAAGATGGATGAAACCCATAGTTTGAGAAGAAGGGGGATTTATTGGCGGCTGCATGGGCAGAGTTATTAAATGCGAATTCCGCCAAGGGCAGTAGTGAGGCCCAATCTTCTTGGGTAAAGGAGGTGAAGCAGCGCAGGTATTGTTCCAGCGTTTGATTGGAACGCTCAGCCTGCCCATTGGACTGGGGGTGGTAAGCCGAAGAGAAATTGAGTTTGATGCCCAGCGCTTTGCATAGTGCTTTCCAAAATCTTGAAGTGAACTGCACTCCACGATCTGAAACTATGTCACTAGGAATTCCGTGCAGTCTAACCACCTCTTTAATGAAAACTTTAGCAGTTTCCGTTGCTGATGGGGTCCCTTTCATGGGGATAAAATGTCACATCCTGGAGAGGCGGTCCACCACCACAAAGATGGATGAAAACCCTTCAGATGGAGGGAGCTCTACAATAAAATCCATCGCAATTTTATCCCAGGGTCTTTCAGGAATGGGTAGTGGTCTTTATAAGCCCCATGCTTTGCTTTTGCTGTTCTTATTCCTGAGGCAGATTGAGCAGGAACCAACATATTTCATGCAATACCTTGCTAGGCTAGGCCACCAAAAATGTCTCTGGATCAAATCCATGGTCTTGTATCCCCCGAAATGGCCGGCCAACGGGTAGTCATGGCATACTTATAGGATGGTAGTACGCAGATTCTGTGGTATGAAAACTTTATTACCCTGCCAATAGAGTCCATCATTGTCCTGAAGGTTCATATCTGGGGCAGAGAAATTCCCCTGGATGCTTGATGAATCTGTGACATTAGGTCGGCTTGTGTAAGCAGAAAATCTCCAGCCTGTATGATAGTATCCGTTTGGGGTGGAACTTCAATTTCTGTGAACATACGCGATAGCGCGTCAGGCTTCACATTCTTGGACCCGGGCCGGTAGGTTATATGGAAACTGAAGTGTGAAAAAAAAAAGAGTCCATCTTGCTTGTCTGGGTCTGAGGCGTTTGGCAGGCCTGAGATATTCCAAGTTTTTGTGATCCGTGAAGATCAGTATTGGGTGTGTTTCTCCCTCCAAGAGGTACCGCCACTCTTCCAGGGCTGATTTAATTGCCAACAGTTCTCAGTCTCCCAAGTCATAGTTCCTTTCTGATGGCCCTAATTTCTTCGAGAAAAAGGCCACAGGGTGCACCAGAGCCTTAGGTCCTTGGCGCTGGGACAAGATGGCCCCTACAGCGCTTTCTGAGCCATCCACTTCCAGGATGTATGAAAGAGCGGGGTCAGGGTGCTTCAGTACCGGGGCAGAGGTAAAAAGTCCCCTTAATTTGTCAAAAGCAGCTTGAGCTGCCTCTGTCCATTGAAAACGGTTCTGTTTCTTGGTGAGTTGAGTGATGGAGATGATGATACCAGAGAAGTTTTTAATAAATTTCCTGTAGAAATTAGAGAAACCGATGAACAGTTGTACCCCTTTCTTATCAATTGGAGATGGCCAGGACATTATAGCTGCGACCTTTTGAGGATCCATTGCCATACCTCCCGTAGAGATTACCAATCCGAGAAAGTGAATGGTCTGCCGTTCGAATTCACATTTCTTGGCCTTGGCATAGAGTCCATTTTGTCTTAATCTAAGAAGAACCTGTTTCACATGGTCACGATGTAGTTCTAGAGAGACAGAGAAAATAAAAATGTCGTCTAGGTAAATGATCATGAATAGGTCTGGGAAGTCTCTGAAGATATTATTTACAAAATGCTGGAAGGTTGCCGGAGTATTGCATAACCCAAAGGGCATAATGAGGTATTCAAAGTGACCAAAACGAGTCCGGAAGGCCATTTTCCACTCATCTCCCCCTCTGATTCTGATAAAATTGTAAGCACCTCGTAAATCCAGCTTAGTGAATATCCTTGCAGAGCGGAGTCTCTGGAGCAGTTCTGGAATTAGAGGCAAGGGGTAGCAATTCTTAATGGTAATCCGGTTTACTTCCCTGTAATCCACACATGGACGGAGTGAGTGGTCTTTTTTCTCGACAAAAAATATTTCTGCCCCAGCTGGAGAAGTAGCGTGTCGGATGAACCCTTTCTTGAGATTCTCATCTACATAATCTTTCAAGACCAAGAGTTCAGGCTCTGAAAGGGGGAAAATCCTTCCAAATGGAATTTCTGCCCCTGGTAAAAGTTCAATCGGGCAATCGTAGGCCCGGTGGGGGGGAAGAGTTTCTGCTTTCTGCTTATCGAAGACATCCAGGAAATCATGGTACACGGATGGAACAAGGTCTTGGGATTCAGATACTGGTTTAAGCCAACAACTGGGGCCGTATGGTGGAGAGTCTTGAGACTTTTGTGGAGGCAGTAGGAAGACTGGAAGACCACCTTGCTTGTTATCCAATCTATCTGTGTGTTGTGTGCTTGCAATCATGGCATCCCCAGAATTAGGGATGAGCCAAACACCTCCCGGTTCGGTTCGCACCAGAACCTGCGAACGGACCGAAAATTTGCACGAACGTTAGAACCCCATTGACGTCTATGGGACTCGAATGTTCGAAATCAAAAGTGCTCATTTTAAAGGCTAATTTGCATGGTATTGTCCTAAAAAGGGTTTGGGGACCTGGGTCCTGCCCCAGGGGACATGTATCAATGCAAAAAAAACTTTTAAAAACAGCCGTTTTTTCGGGAGCAGTGATTTTAATGATGCTTAAAGTCCGTGAGAAAAGGTGGCATTTGGGTACCTGCCACTGAGGAACCGCACATTCCACAAACTCACGGAAGGGGGCAGAGTCTACCAACTGAAAAGGCAGAAGTTGAAGTGCTAGCAATTTTGCCAAGCTAGCATTCAACCGCTGGGCATGTGGATGGCTGGGAGCGAACTTCTTTCGGCGGTGCAACAGCTGGGGCAGGGAAATTTGCCTGGTACAATCTGACTTCGGTGTACCGAAAGCAGATTGCCCCCAAGTACTTGGCTGTGACACACCTAATTCTACACCTTCATTCCTCTCAGTGCAGGTCTGAGAGAGGACTGAATGTATAGTGGGGTTGGAGATCTCAGCTGATGAGGAGCAAGTAGAGGTCCTCTTTGTTCTTTGGTGTGGGTCTTTTACATACGCTTGCCAACGAACTGCATGGCAGGTCAACATATGTCTGGTCAAGCATGTGGTGCCCAAGCGGGAGATGTTTTGGCCACGTGAAATACGCTTGAGACATGTGTTGCAAATAGCAGCTGTGCAATCTGATGCACTCGTCTCAAAAAAGGCCCACACCAAAGAACTTTTGGAATAACACGCAGAGACAGCAGCGCCCTGCACATGCGGAGCTTTGGGGTGTGATGCAGTCAGTGTGCTGCCCTTAGGCTGGCCCCTGGAGGGCATCCTGCCTCGTTGGTGATGTGCCTCCTCCTCCTCACTCCTATCAGGCACCCACATTGTGTCAGTGACCTCATCATCCCCTCCCTCCTCATCACTGGAGCAAACCTGGCAGTATGCTGCAGCAGGGGGAGCATGACTGCCAGATTGCTGTCCTTCTTGGGCACCCCCTCTGTCCGTGCTCACGTTACTGCCTTCATCTAGCTCAGTATCATCATCAGAGCCTTCTAAATGCTGGGCATCCTCCTTAAGCATGTACCCAACACTGTGGTCAAACAGTTCAAGGGACTCGAGAACATGGTGGGTCTAGGGAAGGAGTCACTGCTTCCAAAAAGCCAAGGGAAGAGGCCGCGTTGGCAGCTGCTTTTCCAGACAAAGTCCCCTGAGCATGGGTGAGACAGGATGAGGACGGCTTGGTCATCCACTCGACCAAGTCTTCCGCATGTTGCGGCTCAACACAGCCAGCTGCCGAAAATAAGGCCAAGCGTGTCCCACGGCCACGTGCTGATGAGGATGCACTGTCTCCACGACCAGCACTGTTGCCTCTAGACACAGAGGCTGCTTGCCCTCTTTTATGGCTTGTGACTGTCTGCCTCTCCTTGTTGGCCTTCCAGACATACTAATGGCCTGTAGCTGCACTAAGCTGGGATATATATATATATATATATATATATATATATATATATATATATATATATATATACTGATACTGCACCTATCAAAATCAACTCTCTGCCTGTAGTATGAAAACACCACCAACCTTCTACAGGTAAAAAATTAACTTGTAGCTTATTTAGCTGCCTGCGGTAGTGATAGGATCAGGAAAACACCACCAACCTTCTACAGGTAGCTTTAGCTGAACACTGTGCAGAGCTTGCAAAAAACGAACTTGAAGCTTATTTAGCTGCCTGCGGTAGTGATAGGATCAGGAAAACACCACCAACCTTCTACAGGTAGCTTTAGGTGAACACTGTGCAGAGCTCGCAAAAAAATAACTTGTAGCTTATTTAGCTGCCTGCAGTAGTCATAGGATCAGGAAAACACCACCAACCTTCTACAGGTAGCTTTAGGTGAACACTGTGCAGAGCTTGCAAAAAACGAACTTGTAGCTTATTTAGCTGCCTGCGGTAGTGATAGGATCAGGAAAACACCACCAACCTTCTACAGGTAGCTTTAGGTGAACACTGTGCAGAGCTCGCAAAAAAAATAATTTGTAGCTTATTTAGCTGCCTGCGGTAGTGATAGGATCAGGAGGGTGCCTATGTGTATATATGGGGACTGCTGAAGGAGTGTACACTGCTGAGCTCTGAGGAAGAGGGGTTTTCCCTTCGAAGCACGTCAGATGGCAGTGGTCCTGTGATTTCCTCTGTGACCTTGGGGAGTATTGTTCACTTGAGACTGTATGCTGCTATTTGGCGACTATTTATATTGCAAGAATTCTCCAGCTATTTGTGAGTAGTTTTCTTTTTTATCACTTTTAATAAATACATATCCAAAGGATAATGCACAAGGCTGGTGCACCTTTTCTTTTCTTTTTATATCTCCATTCAAAGACAGTGCCTAATGTCAGCCATGGTTTATCACATTTACAAATTGCACTCCATGTCAACTGTGTCCCTCCCATTCACAGACAGAAACTCCTGTCAGGCATGACCCTCTCCATTCACATAGACACAGAGGCTGCTTGCCCTCTTTTATGGCTTGTGACTGTCTGCCTCTCCTTGTTGGCCTTCCAGACATACTAATGGCCTGTAGCTGCACTAAGCTGGGATATATATATATATGTATATATATATATATATATATATATATATATATATATATACTGATACTGCAGCTAGCAAAATCAACTGCCTGCCTGAAGTATGAGAACACCACCAACCTTCTACAGGTAGCTTTAGCTGAACACTATGCAGAGCTCGCAAAAAAATAACTTGTAGCTTATTTAGCTGCCTGCAGTAGTAATAGGATCAGGAAAACACCACCAACCTTCTACAGGTAGCTTCAGCTGAACACTGTGCAGAGCTCGCACTACACTAACTTGTAGTTTTAGCTGAACACTGTGCAGAGCTCGCAAAAAACTAACTTGTAGCTTATTTAGCTGCCTGCGGTAGTGATAGGATCAGGAAAACACCACCAACCTTCTACAGGTAGCTTTAGGTGAACACTGTGCAGAGCTCGCAAAAAAATAACTTGTAGCTTATTTAGCTGCCTGCGGTAGTGTTAGGATCAGGAAAACACCACCAACCTTCTACATGTAGCTTTAGCTGAACACTATGCAGAGCTCGCAAAAAACTAACTTGTAGCTTATTTAGCTGCCTGCGGTAGTGATAGGATCAGGAAAACACCACCAACCTTCTACAGGTAGTTTTAGCTGAACACTGTGCAGAGCTCGCAAAAAACTAACTTGTAGTTTTAGTTGAACACTGTGAGGAGGATGCACTATACTAACTTGTAGCTTTAGCTGAACACTGTGAGGAGGACGCACTACACTAACTTGTAGTTTTAGCTGAACACTGTGCAGAGCTCGCACTACACTAACTTGTAGTTTTAGCTGAACACTGTGCAGAGCTTGCAAAAAACTAACTTGTAGCTTATTTAGCTGCCTGCGGTAGTGATAGGATCAGGAAAACACCACCAACCTTCTACAGGTAGCTTTAGGTGAACACTGTGCAGAGCTCGCAAAAAAAATAATTTGTAGCTTATTTAGCTGCCTGCGGTAGTGATAGGATCAGGAGGGTGCCTATGTGTATATATGGGGACTGCTGAAGGAGTGTACACTGCTGAGCTCTGAGGAAGAGGGGTTTTCCCTTCGAAGCACGTCAGATGGCAGTGGTCCTGTGATTTCCTCTGTGACCTTGGGGAGTATTGTTCACTTGAGACTGTATGCTGCTATTTGGCGACTATTTATATTGCAAGAATTCTCCAGCTATTTGTGAGTAGTTTTCTTTTTTATCACTTTTAATAAATACATATCCAAAGGATAATGCACAAGGCTGGTGCACCTTTTCTTTTCTTTTTATATCTCCATTCAAAGACAGTGCCTAATGTCAGCCATGGTTTATCACATTTACAAATTGCACTCCATGTCAACTGTGTCCCTCCCATTCACAGACAGAAACTCCTGTCAGGCATGACCCTCTCCATTCACATAGACACAGAGGCTGCTTGCCCTCTTTTATGGCTTGTGACTGTCTGCCTCTCCTTGTTGGCCTTCCAGACATACTAATGGCCTGTAGCTGCACTAAGCTGGGATATATATATATGTATATATATATATATATATATATATATATATATATATATATATATATACTGATACTGCAGCTAGCAAAATCAACTGCCTGCCTGAAGTATGAGAACACCACCAACCTTCTACAGGTAGCTTTAGCTGAACACTATGCAGAGCTCGCAAAAAAATAACTTGTAGCTTATTTAGCTGCCTGCAGTAGTAATAGGATCAGGAAAACACCACCAACCTTCTACAGGTAGCTTCAGCTGAACACTGTGCAGAGCTCGCACTACACTAACTTGTAGTTTTAGCTGAACACTGTGCAGAGCTCGCAAAAAACGAACTTGTAGCTTATTTAGCTGCCTGCGGTAGTGATAGGATCAGGAAAACACCACCAACCTTCTACAGGTAGCTTTAGGTGAACACTGTGCAGAGCTCGCAAAAAAATAACTTGTAGCTTATTTAGCTGCCTGCGGTAGTGTTAGGATCAGGAAAACACCACCAACCTTCTACATGTAGCTTTAGCTGAACACTATGCAGAGCTCGCAAAAAACTAACTTGTAGCTTATTTAGCTGCCTGCGGTAGTGATAGGATCAGGAAAACACCACCAACCTTCTACAGGTAGTTTTAGCTGAACACTGTGCAGAGCTCGCAAAAAACTAACTTGTAGTTTTAGTTGAACACTGTGAGGAGGATGCACTATACTAACTTGTAGCTTTAGCTGAACACTGTGAGGAGGACGCACTACACTAACTTGTAGTTTTAGCTGAACACTGTGCAGAGCTCGCACTACACTAACTTGTAGTTTTAGCTGAACACTGTGCAGAGCTTGCAAAAAACTAACTTGTAGCTTATTTAGCTGCCTGCGGTAGTGATAGGATCAGGAAAACACCACCAACCTTCTACAGGTAGCTTTAGGTGAACACTGTGCAGAGCTCGCAAAAAAAATAATTTGTAGCTTATTTAGCTGCCTGCGGTAGTGATAGGATCAGGAGGGTGCCTATGTGTATATATGGGGACTGCTGAAGGAGTGTACACTGCTGAGCTCTGAGGAAGAGGGGTTTTCCCTTCGAAGCACGTCAGATGGCAGTGGTCCTGTGATTTCCTCTGTGACCTTGGGGAGTATTGTTCACTTGAGACTGTATGCTGCTATTTGGCGACTATTTATATTGCAAGAATTCTCCAGCTATTTGTGAGTAGTTTTCTTTTTTATCACTTTTAATAAATACATATCCAAAGGATAATGCACAAGGCTGGTGCACCTTTTCTTTTCTTTTTATATCTCCATTCAAAGACAGTGCCTAATGTCAGCCATGGTTTATCACATTTACAAATTGCACTCCATGTCAACTGTGTCCCTCCCATTCACAGACAGAAACTCCTGTCAGGCATGACCCTCTTCATTCACATAGACACAGAGGCTGCTTGCCCTCTTTTATGGCTTGTGACTGTCTGCCTCTCCTTGTTGGCCTTCCAGACATACTAATGGCCTGTAGCTGCACTAAGCTGGGATATATATATATATGTATATATATATATATATATATATATATATATATATATATATATATATATATATATATATATATATACTGATACTGCAGCTAGCAAAATCAACTGCCTGCCTGAAGTATGAGAACACCACCAACTTTCTACAGGTAGCTTTAGCTGAACACTATGCAGAGCTCGCAAAAAAATAACTTGTAGCTTATTTAGCTGCCTGCAGTAGTAATAGGATCAGGAAAACACCACCAACCTTCTACAGGTAGCTTCAGCTGAACACTGTGCAGAGCTCGCACTACACTAACTTGTAGTTTTAGCTGAACACTGTGCAGAGCTCGCAAAAAACTAACTTGTAGCTTATTTAGCTGCCTGCGGTAGTGATAGGATCAGGAAAACACCACCAACCTTCTACAGGTAGCTTTAGGTGAACACTGTGCAGAGCTCGCAAAAAAATAACTTGTAGCTTATTTAGCTGCCTGCGGTAGTGTTAGGATCAGGAAAACACCACCAACCTTCTACATGTAGCTTTAGCTGAACACTATGCAGAGCTCGCAAAAAACTAACTTGTAGCTTATTTAGCTGCCTGCGGTAGTGATAGGATCAGGAAAACACCACCAACCTTCTACAGGTAGTTTTAGCTGAACACTGTGCAGAGCTCGCAAAAAACTAACTTGTAGTTTTAGTTGAACACTGTGAGGAGGATGCACTATACTAACTTGTAGCTTTAGCTGAACACTGTGAGGAGGACGCACTACACTAACTTGTAGTTTTAGCTGAACACTGTGCAGAGCTCGCACTACACTAACTTGTAGTTTTAGCTGAACACTGTGCAGAGCTTGCAAAAAACTAACTTGTAGCTTATTTAGCTGCCTGCGGTAGTGATAGGATCAGGAAAACACCACCAACCTTCTACAGGTAGCTTTAGGTGAACACTGTGCAGAGCTCGCAAAAAAAATAATTTGTAGCTTATTTAGCTGCCTGCGGTAGTGATAGGATCAGGAGGGTGCCTATGTGTATATATGGGGACTGCTGAAGGAGTGTACACTGCTGAGCTCTGAGGAAGAGGGGTTTTCCCTTCGAAGCACGTCAGATGGCAGTGGTCCTGTGATTTCCTCTGTGACCTTGGGGAGTATTGTTCACTTGAGACTGTATGCTGCTATTTGGCGACTATTTATATTGCAAGAATTCTCCAGCTATTTGTGAGTAGTTTTCTTTTTTATCACTTTTAATAAATACATATCCAAAGGATAATGCACAAGGCTGGTGCACCTTTTCTTTTCTTTTTATATCTCCATTCAAAGACAGTGCCTAATGTCAGCCATGGTTTATCACATTCACAAATTGCACTCCATGTCAACTGTGTCCCTCCCATTCACAGACAGAAACTCCTGTCAGGCATGACCCTCTCCATTCACATAGACACAGAGGCTGCTTGCCCTCTTTTATGGCTTGTGACTGTCTGCCTCTCCTTGTTGGCCTTCCAGACATACTAATGGCCTGTAGCTGCACTAAGCTGGGATATATATATATATATATATATATATATATATACTGATACTGCAGCTAGCAAAATCAACTGCCTGCCTGAAGTATGAGAACACCACCAATCTTCTACAGGTAGCTTTAGCTGAACACTATGCAGAGCTCGCAAAAAAATAACTTGTAGCTTATTTAGCTGCCTGCAGTAGTAATAGGATCAGGAAAACACCACCAACCTTCTACAGGTAGCTTCAGCTGAACACTGTGCAGAGCTCGCACTACACTAACTTGTAGTTTTAGCTGAACACTGTGCAGAGCTCGCAAAAAACTAACTTGTAGCTTATTTAGCTGCCTGCGGTAGTGATAGGATCAGGAAAACACCACCAACCTTCTACAGGTAGCTTTAGGTGAACACTGTGCAGAGCTCGCAAAAAAATAACTTGTAGCTTATTTAGCTGCCTGCGGTAGTGTTAGGATCAGGAAAACACCACCAACCTTCTACATGTAGCTTTAGCTGAACACTATGCAGAGCTCGCAAAAAACTAACTTGTAGCTTATTTAGCTGCCTGCGGTAGTGATAGGATCAGGAAAACACCACCAACCTTCTACAGGTAGTTTTAGCTGAACACTGTGCAGAGCTCGCAAAAAACTAACTTGTAGTTTTAGTTGAACACTGTGAGGAGGATGCACTATACTAACTTGTAGCTTTAGCTGAACACTGTGAGGAGGACGCACTACACTAACTTGTAGTTTTAGCTGAACACTGTGCAGAGCTCGCACTACACTAACTTGTAGTTTTAGCTGAACACTGTGCAGAGCTTGCAAAAAACTAACTTGTAGCTTATTTAGCTGCCTGCGGTAGTGATAGGATCAGGAAAACACCACCAACCTTCTACAGGTAGCTTTAGGTGAACACTGTGCACAGCTCGCAAAAAAATAATTTGTAGCTTATTTAGCTGCCTGCGGTAGTGATAGGATCAGGAAAACACCACCAACCTTCTACATGTAGCTTTAGCTGAACACTGTGCAGAGCTCGCAAAAAACCAACTTGTAGCTTATTTAGCTGCCTGCGGTAGTGATAGGATCAGGAAAACACCACCAACCTTCTACAGGTAGCTTTAGCTGAACACTGTGCAGAGCTCGCAAAAAACTAACTTGTAGTTTTAGCTGAACACTGTGAGGAGGACGCACTACACTAACTTGTAGCTTTAGCTGAACACTGTTCAGAGGACGCACTACACTAACTTGTAGCTTTAGTTGAACACTGTGCAGAGGTCACACTACACTAACTTGTAGTTTTAGCTGAAAACTGTTCAGAGGAAGCACTACACTAACTTGTAGCTTTAGCTGAACATTGTGCAGAGGTCGCACTACACTAACTTGTAGTTTTAGCTGAACACTGTTCAGAGGACGCACTACACTAACTTGTAGCTTTAGCTGAACACTGTGCAGAGGTCGCACTACACTAACTTGTAGTTTTAGCTGAACACTGTTCAGAGGACGCACTACACTAACTTGTAGCTTTAGCTGAACACTGTGCAGAGGTCGCACTACACTAACTTGTAGTTTTAGCTGAACACTGTGAGGAAGACGCACTACACTAACTTGTAGATTTAGCTGAACACTTTGAGGAGGACGCACTACCCTAACTTGTAGCTTTAGCTGAACACTGTGCAGAGGTCACACTAAACTAACTTGTAGCTTTAGCTGAACACTGTGAGGAGGACGCACTACACTAACCTGTAGCTTTAGCTGAACACTGTGCAGAGGTCGCACTACACTAATTTGTAGCTTTAGCTGAACACTGTGAGGAGGACGCACTACCCTAACTTGTAGCTTTAGCTGAACACTGTGCAGAGGTCACACTAAACTAACTTGTAGCTTTAGCTGAACACTGTGAGGAGGACGCACTACACTAACTTGTATCTTTAGCTGAACACTGTGCAGAGGTCGCACTACACTAACTTATAGTTTTAGCTGAACACTGTTCAGAGGACGCACTACACTAACTTGTAGCTTTAGCTGAACACTGTGCAGAGGTCGCACTACACTAACTTGTAGTTTTAGTTGAACACTGTGAGGAGGACGCACTACAATAACTTGAAGCTTTAGCTGAACACTGTGAGGAGGACGCACTACCCTAACTTGTAGCTTTAGCTGAACACTGGGCAGAGGTCACACTAAACTAACTTGTAGCTTTAGCTGAACACTGTGAGGAGGATGCACTACACTAACTTGTAGTTTTAGCTGAAAACTGTTCAGAGGAAGCACTACACTAACTTGTAGCTTTAGCTGAACACTGTGTAGAGGTTGCACTACACTAACTTGTAGTTTTAGCTGAACACTGTTCAGAGGACGCACTACACTAACTTGTAGCTTTAGCTGAACACTGTGCAGAGGTCGCACTACACTAACTTGTAGTTTTAGCTGAACACTGTTCAGAGGACGCACTACACTAACTTGTAGCTTTAGCTGAACACTGTGCAGAGGTCGCACTACACTAACTTGTAGTTTTAGCTGAACACTGTGAGGAGGACGCACTACACTAACTTGTACATTTAGCTGAACACTGTGAGGAGGACGCACTACACTAACTTGTAGCTTTAGCTGAACACTGTGCAGAGGTCACACTAAACTAACTTGTAGCTTTAGCTGAACACTGTGAGGAGGACGCACTACACTAACTTGTAGCTTTAGCTGAACACTGGGCAGAGGTCACACTACACTAACTTGTAGTTTTAGCTGAACACTGTGAGGAGGACGCACTACACTAACTTGTAGCTTTAGCTGAACACTGTGAGGAGGACGCATTACCCTAACTTGTAGCTTTAGCTGAACACTGTGCAGAGGTTACACTAAACTAACTTGTAGTTTTAGCTGAACACTGTTCAGAGGACGCACTACACTAACTTTTAGCTTTAGCTGAACACTGTGCAGAGGTCGCACTACACTAACTTGTAGTTTTAGCTGAAAACTGTTCAGAGGAAGCACAACACTAACTTGTAGCTTTAGCTGAATACTGTGCAGAGGTCGCACTACACTAACTTGTAGTTTTAGCTGAACACTGTTCAGAGGACGCACTACACTAACTTGTAGCTTTAGCTGAACACTGTGCAGAGGTCGCACTACACTAACTTGTAGTTTTAGCTGAACACTGTTCAGAGGACGCACTACACTAACTTGTAGCTTTAGCTGAACACTGTGCAGAGGTCGCACTACACTAACTTGTAGTTTTAGCTGAACACTGTGAGGAGGACGCACTACACTAACTTGTACATTTAGCTGAACACTGTGAGGAGGACGCACTACCCTAACTTGTAGCTTTAGCTGAACACTGTGCAGAGGTCTCACTAAACTAACTTGTAGCTTTAGCTGAACACTGTGAGGAGGACGCACTACACTAACTTGTAGCTTTAGCTGAACACTGGGCAGAGGTCACACTACACTAACTTGTAGTTTTAGCTGAACACTGTGAGGAGGACGCACTACACTAACTTGTAGCTTTAGCTGAACACTGTGAGGAGGACGCACTACACTAACTTGTAGCTTTAGCTGAACACTGTGAGGAGGACGCACTACCCTAACTTGTAGCTTTAGCTGAACACTGTGCAGAGGTCACACTAAACTAACTTGTAGTTTTAGCTGAACACTGTGCAGAGGACGCACTACACTAACTTGTAGCTTTAGCTGAACACTGTGCAGAGGTCGCACTACACTAACTTGTAGTTTTAGCTGAAAACTGTTCAGAGGAAGCACAACACTAACTTGTAGCTTTAGCTGAACACTGTGCAGAGGTCGCACTACACTAACTTGTAGTTTTAGCTGAACACTGTTCAGAGGACGCACTACACTAACTTGTAGATTTAGCTGAACACTGTGCAGAGGTCGCACTACACTAACTTGTAGTTTTAGCTGAACACTGTTCAGAGGACGCACTACACTAACTTGTAGCTTTAGCTGAACACTGTGCAGAGGTCGCACTACACTAACTTGTAGTTTTAGCTGAACACTGTGAGGAGGACGCACTACACTAACTTGTAGATTTAGCTGAACACTGTGAGGAGGACGCACTACCCTAACTTGTAGCTTTAGCTGAACACTGTGCAGAGGTCACACTAAACTAACTTGTAGCTTTAGCTGAACACTGTGAGGAGGACGCACTACACTAACTTGTAGCTTTAGCTGAACACTGTGCAGAGGTGCACTACACTAACTTGTAGTTTTAGCTGAACACTGTGAGGACGCACTACACTAACTTGTAGCTTTAGCTGAACACTGTGAGGAGGACGCACTACCCTAACTTGTAGATTTAGCTGAACACTGTGCAGAGGTCACACTAAACTAACTTGTAGCTTTAGCTGAACTCTTTGAGGGGGACGCACTACACTAACTTGTAGCTTTAGCTGAACACTGTGCAGAGGTCGTACTACACTAACTTATAGTTTTAGCTGAACACTGTTCAGAGGACGCACTACACTAACTTGTAGCTTTAGCTGAACACTGTGCAGAGGTCGCACTACACTAACTTGTAGTTTTAGCTGAACACTGTGAGGAGGACGCACTACACTAACTTGTACATTTAGCTGAACACTGTGAGGAGGACGCACTACACTAACTTGTAGCTTTAGCTGAACACTGTGCAGAGGTCACACTAAACTAACTTGTAGCTTTAGCTGAACACTGTGAGGAGGACGCACTACACTAACTTGTAGCTTTAGCTGAACACTGGGCAGAGGTCACACTACACTAACTTGTAGTTTTAGCTGAACACTGTGAGGAGGACGCACTACACTAACTTGTAGCTTTAGCTGAACACTGTGAGGAGGACGCATTACCCTAACTTGTAGCTTTAGCTGAACACTGTGCAGAGGTTACACTAAACTAACTTGTAGTTTTAGCTGAACACTGTTCAGAGGACGCACTACACTAACTTTTAGCTTTAGCTGAACACTGTGCAGAGGTCGCACTACACTAACTTGTAGTTTTAGCTGAAAACTGTTCAGAGGAAGCACAACACTAACTTGTAGCTTTAGCTGAACACTGTGCAGAGGTCGCACTACACTAACTTGTAGTTTTAGCTGAACACTGTTCAGAGGACGCACTACACTAACTTGTAGCTTTAGCTGAACACTGTGCAGAGGTCGCACTACACTAACTTGTAGTTTTAGCTGAACACTGTTCAGAGGACGCACTACACTAACTTGTAGCTTTAGCTGAACACTGTGCAGAGGTCGCACTACACTAACTTGTAGTTTTAGCTGAACACTGTGAGGAGGACGCACTACACTAACTTGTACATTTAGCTGAACACTGTGAGGAGGACGCACTACCCTAACTTGTAGCTTTAGCTGAACACTGTGCAGAGGTCTCACTAAACTAACTTGTAGCTTTAGCTGAACACTGTGAGGAGGACGCACTACACTAACTTGTAGCTTTAGCTGAACACTGGGCAGAGGTCACACTACACTAACTTGTAGTTTTAGCTGAACACTGTGAGGAGGACGCACTACACTAACTTGTAGCTTTAGCTGAACACTGTGAGGAGGACGCACTACACTAACTTGTAGCTTTAGCTGAACACTGTGAGGAGGACGCACTACCCTAACTTGTAGCTTTAGCTGAACACTGTGCAGAGGTCACACTAAACTAACTTGTAGTTTTAGCTGAACACTGTGCAGAGGACGCACTACACTAACTTGTAGCTTTAGCTGAACACTGTGCAGAGGTCGCACTACACTAACTTGTAGTTTTAGCTGAAAACTGTTCAGAGGAAGCACAACACTAACTTGTAGCTTTAGCTGAACACTGTGCAGAGGTCGCACTACACTAACTTGTAGTTTTAGCTGAACACTGTTCAGAGGACGCACTACACTAACTTGTAGATTTAGCTGAACACTGTGCAGAGGTCGCACTACACTAACTTGTAGTTTTAGCTGAACACTGTTCAGAGGACGCACTACACTAACTTGTAGCTTTAGCTGAACACTGTGCAGAGGTCGCACTACACTAACTTGTAGTTTTAGCTGAACACTGTGAGGAGGACGCACTACACTAACTTGTAGATTTAGCTGAACACTGTGAGGAGGACGCACTACCCTAACTTGTAGCTTTAGCTGAACACTGTGCAGAGGTCACACTAAACTAACTTGTAGCTTTAGCTGAACACTGTGAGGAGGACGCACTACACTAACTTGTAGCTTTAGCTGAACACTGTGCAGAGGTGCACTACACTAACTTGTAGTTTTAGCTGAACACTGTGAGGACGCACTACACTAACTTGTAGCTTTAGCTGAACACTGTGAGGAGGACGCACTACCCTAACTTGTAGATTTAGCTGAACACTGTGCAGAGGTCACACTAAACTAACTTGTAGCTTTAGCTGAACTCTTTGAGGGGGACGCACTACACTAACTTGTAGCTTTAGCTGAACACTGTGCAGAGGTCGTACTACACTAACTTATAGTTTTAGCTGAACACTGTTCAGAGGACGCACTACACTAACTTGTAGCTTTAGCTGAACACTGTGCAGCGGTCGCACTACACTAACTTGTAGTTTTAGCTGAACACTGTGAGGAGGACGCACTACACTAACTTTAAGCTTTAGCTGAACACTGTGAGGAGGACGCACTACCCTAACTTGTAGCTTTTGCTGAACACTGTGCAGAGGTCATACTAAACTAACTTGTAGCTTTAGCTGAACACTGTGAGGAGGACGCACTACACTAACTTGTAGCTTTAGCTAAACACTGTGCAGAGGTCGCACTACACTAACTTGTAGTTTTAGCTGAACACTGTGAGGAGGACACACTACACTAACTTGTAGCTTTAGCTGAACACTGTGCAGAGGTCGCACTACACTAACTTGTAGTTTTAGCTGAACACTGTTCAGAGGACACACTACACTAACTTGTAGCTTTAGCTGAACACTGTGCAGAGGTCGCACTACACTAACTTGTAGTTTTAGCTGAACACTGTGAGGAGGACGCACTACCCTAACTTGTAGCTTTAGCTGAACACTGTGCAGAGGTCACACTAAACTAACTTGTAGCTTTAGCTGAACACTGTGAGGAGGACGCACTACACTAACTTGTAGCTTTAGCTGAACACTGTGCAGAGGTCGCACTACACTAACTTGTAGTTTTAGCTGAACACTGTGAGGAGGACGCACTACACTAACTTGTAGCTTTAGCTGAACACGGTGAGGAGGACGCACTACCCTAACTTGTAGCTTTAGCTGAACACTGTGCAGAGGTCACACTAAACTAACTTGTAGTTTTAGCTGAACACTGTGAGGAGGACGCACTACACTAACTTGTAGCTTTAGCTGAACACTGCAGAGGTCGCACTACACTAACTTGTAGTTTTAGCTGAAAACTGTTCAGAGGAAGCACTACACTAACTTGTAGCTTTAGCTGAACACTGTACAGAGGTTGCACTACACTAACTTGTAGTTTTAGCTGAACACTGTTCAGAAGACGCACTACACTAACTTGTAGCTTTAGCTGAACACTGTGCAGAGGTCGCACTACACTAACTTGTAGTTTTAGCTGAACACTGTTCAGAGGACGCACTACACTAACTTGTAGCTTTAGCTGAACACTGTGCAGAGGTCGCACTACACTAACTTGTAGTTTTAGCTGAACACTGTGAGGAGGACGCACTACACTAACTTGTAGATTTAGCTGAACACTGTGAGGAGGACGCACTACCCTAACTTGTAGCTTTAGCTGAACACTGTGCAGAGGTCACACTAAACTAACTTGTAGCTTTAGCTGAACACTGTGAGGAGGACGCACTACACTAACTTGTAGCTTTAGCTGAACACTGTGCAGAGGTCGCACTACACTAACTTGTAGTTTTAGCTGAACACTGTGAGGAGGACGCACTACACTAACTTGTAGCTTTAGCTGAACACTGTGAGGCGGACGCACTACCCTAACTTGTAGCTTTAGCTGAACACTGTGCAGAGGTCACACTAAACTAACTTGTAGCTTTAGCTGAACACTTTGAGGAGGACGCACTACACTAACTTGTAGCTTTAGCTGAACAGTGTGCAGAGGTCGCACTACACTAACTTATAGTTTTAGCTGAACACTATTCAGAGGACGCACTACACTAACTTGTAGCTTTAGCTGAACACTGTGCAGCGGTCGCACTACACTAACTTGTAGTTTTAGCTGAACACTGTGAGGAGGACGCACTACACTAACTTGAAGCTTTAGCTGAACACTGTGAGGAGGACGCACTACCCTAACTTGTAGCTTTAGCTGAACACTGTGCAGAGGTCATACTAAACTAACTTGTAGCTTTAGCTGAACACTGTGAGGAGGACGCACTACACTAACTTGTAGCTTTAGCTAAACACTGTGCAGAGGTCGCACTACACTAACTTGTAGTTTTAACTGAACACTGTGAGGAGGACGCACTACACTAACTTGTAGCTTTAGCTGAACACTGTGCAGAGGTCGCACTACACTAACTTGTAGTTTTAGCTGAACACTGTTCAGAGGACACACTACACTAACTTGTAGCTTTAGCTGAACACTGTGCAGAGGTCGCACTACACTAACTTGTAGTTTTAGCTGAACACTGTGAGGAGGACGCACTACACTAACTTGTAGCTTTAGCTGAACACTGTGCAGAGGTCGCACTACACTAACTTGTAGTTTTAGCTGAACACTGTGCAGAGCTCGCACTACACTAACTTGTAGTTTTAGCTGAACACTGTGCAGAGCTCACAAAAAACTAACTTGCAGCTTATTTAGCTGCCTGCGGTAGTGATAGGATCACGAAAACACCACCAACCTTCTACAGGTAGCTTTAGGTGAACACTGTGCAGAGCTCGCAAAAAAATAATTTGTAGCTTATTTAGCTGCCTGCGGTAGTGATAGGATCAGGAGGGTGCCTATGTGTATATATGGGGACTGCTGAAGGAGTGGGTTGTCAGCACCCGGGGCAAGGCAAGTAATTTGCGCCCCCCCCTAACCTGCGGACTTTTAGCTATCCCTGACCTACCTGATTCCTATACTGACCACTACACTACATTGTCCACTACACTGACCACTATACTATACTGACCACTATACTATACTGTCCACTATAATACACTTACCACTACACTGACCACTACACTGTCCACTATACTGACCACCATACTACACTGTCCACTATACTGACCACTATACTACACTACACTGTCCACTATACTACACTGTCCACTATACTACACTGTCCACTATACTACATTACACTGACCACTATACTACACTACACTTGACCACCATACTACACTGACCACTATACTACACTACACTGACCGCTATACTACACTGTCCACTATACTACACTGTCCACCATACTACACTGAACACCATACTACACTAACCACCATACTACACTGACCACTATACTACACTGACCACCATACTACACTGACCACCATACTACACTCTCCACTATACTACACTGACCACTATACTACACTGTCCACTATACTACACTATACTGACCACCATACTACACTGACCACTATACTACACTACACTGACCACCATACTACACTGTCCACTATACTACACTGACCACTATACTACACTGTCCACTATACTACACTGACAACCATACTACACTGTCCACTACACTACCCACTACACTGTCCACTATACTACACTAGGGATGAGCTTCGTGTTCGAGTCGAACCCATGTTCGACTCGAACATCGGCTGTTCGACCGTCCGTCGAATTGCGAACGATATGGGCCGTTCGCGCCAAATTCGTGTGGCGCGTCACGGCCCATAATTCACTGCGGCATCGCAGTGCATTGCTGGCTGATGATTGGCCAAGCATGCACTATGACCCGCATGCTTGGCCAATCACAGCGCCGTCAGTAGAGAGAGCTGTAATTGGCCAAAGCCAGGGTGGCTTTGGCCAATTATGGCTCAGGGGATTTAGTACACACCCCACACTATATAAGGCCGCCTGCACGGCGGCCCTGTGTAGTGTGTGTTCCGGTGTGCTGAGAGATAGAGAGAGAGAGAGACAGTGTCATTTGATTTGAGTTAGATAGATTAGGCAGAACAGTCAGTCAGTTAGCTGCACTTACAGTGTATTGTGTATATATATGCATCCCAGGTGTTGCATATATATATATACACTGTATTCAGTTTAGCTAGATCCGTTCCTGTTATCTTCTATCTAGACTATTTACATTTAGTGCAGTGTGTCCTGCTCACAGTGTTCAGCTAGATCCGTTCCTGCTATTTACATTCAGTGCAGTGCGTCCTGCTCACAGTGTTCAGCTAGATCCGTTCCTGCTATTTACATTCAGTGCAGTGCGTCCTGCTCACAGTGTTCAGCTAGATCCGTTCCTGCTATTTACATTCAGTGCAGTGCGTCCTGCTCACAGTGTTCAGCTAGATCCGTTCCTGCTATTTACATTCAGTGCAGTGCGTCCTGCTCACAGTGTTCAGCTAGATCCGTTCCTGCTATTTACATTCAGTGCAGTGCGTCCTGCTCACAGTGTTCAGCTAGATCTGTTCCTGGTATTTACATTTAGTGCAGTGCGTCCTGCTCACAGTGTTCAGCTAGATCCGTTCCTGCTATTTACATTCAGTGCAGTGCGTCCTGCTCACAGTGTTCAGCTAGATCCGTTCCTGGTATTTACATTTAGTGCAGTGCGTCCTGCTCACAGTGTTCAGCTACATCCGTTCCTGCTATTTACATTCAGTGCAGTGCGTCCTGCTCACAGTGTTCAGCTAGATCCGTTCCTGCTATTTACATTCAGTGCAGTGCGTCCTGCTCACAGTGTTCAGCTACATCCGTTCCTGCTGTTTACATTCAGTGCAGTGCGTCCTGCTCACAGTGTTCAGCTAGATCCGTTCCTGCTATATACATTTAGTGCAGTACGTCCTGCTCACAGTGTTCAGCTAGATCCGTTCCTGTTATCTTCCTACTGACAGGCAGGCTTGTCTGGTTACAGTATATAAAGCTACCTGAAGAAAATTACAGGTGTTCTTTTTGATCCTATTAGTACCACGGTCAGGCAGCTAGACTATTTACATTTAGTACAGTGTGTCCTGCTCACAGTGTTCAGCTAGATCCGTTCCTGTTATCTTCCTACTGACAGGCAGGCTTGTCTGGTTACAGTATATAAAGCTACCTTAAGAAAATTACAGGTGTTCTTTTTGATCCTATTAGTACCACGGTCAGGCAGCTAGACTATTTACATTCAGTGCAGTGCGTCCTGCTCACAGTGTTCAGCTAGATCCGTTCCTGCTATTTACATTCAGTGCAGTGCGTCCTGCTCACAGTGTTCAGCTAGATCCGTTCCTGCTATTTACATTCAGTGCAGTGCGTCCTGCTCACAGTGTTCAGCTAGATCCGTTCCTGGTATTTACATTTAGTGCAGTGCGTCCTGCTCACAGTGTTCAGCTAGATCCGTTCCTGCTATTTACATTCAGTGCAGTGCGTCCTGCTCACAGTGTTCAGCTAGATCCGTTCCTGGTATTTACATTTAGTGCAGTGCGTCCTGCTCACAGTGTTCAGCTAGATCCGTTCCTGCTATTTACATTCAGTGCAGTGCGTCCTGCTCACAGTGTTCAGCTAGATCCGTTCCTGCTATTTACATTCAGTGCAGTGCGTCCTGCTCACAGTGTTCAGCTACATCCGTTCCTGCTGTTTACATTCAGTGCAGTGCGTCCTGCTCACAGTGTTCAGCTAGATCCGTTCCTGCTATATACATTTAGTGCAGTACGTCCTGCTCACAGTGTTCAGCTAGATCCGTTCCTGTTATCTTCCTACTGACAGGCAGGCTTGTCTGGTTACAGTATATAAAGCTACCTGAAGAAAATTACAGGTGTTCTTTTTGATCCTATTAGTACCACGGTCAGGCAGCTAGACTATTTACATTTAGTACAGTGTGTCCTGCTCACAGTGTTCAGCTAGATCCGTTCCTGTTATCTTCCTACTGACAGGCAGGCTTGTCTGGTTACAGTATATAAAGCTACCTTAAGAAAATTACAGGTGTTCTTTTTGATCCTATTAGTACCACGGTCAGGCAGCTAGACTATTTACATTCAGTGCAGTGCGTCCTGCTCACAGTGTTCAGCTAGATCCGTTCTTGCTATTTACATTCAGTGCAGTGCGTCCTGCTCACAGTGTTCAGCTAGATCCGTTCCTGGTATTTACATTCAGTGCAGTGCGTCCTGCTCACAGTGTTCAGCTAGATCCGTTCCTGCTATATACATTTAGTGCAGTACGTCCTGCTCACAGTGTTCAGCTAGATCCGTTCCTGTTATCTTCCTACTGACAGGCAGGCTTGTCTGGTTACAGTATATAAAGCTACCTGAAGAAAATTACAGGTGTTCTTTTTGATCCTATTAGTACCACGGTCAGGCAGCTAGACTATTTACATTCAGTGCAGTGCGTCCTGCTCACAGTATTCAGCTAGATCCGTTCTTGCTATTTACATTCAGTGCAGTGCGTCCTGCTCACAGTGTTCAGCTAGATCCGTTCCTGGTATTTACATTCAGTGCAGTGCGTCCTGCTCACAGTGTTCAGCTAGATCCGTTCCTGCTATATACATTTAGTGCAGTACGTCCTGCTCACAGTGTTCAGCTAGATCCGTTCCTGTTATCTTCCTACTGACAGGCAGGCTTGTCTGGTTACAGTATATAAAGCTACCTGAAGAAAATTACAGGTGTTCTATCCCAGCTTAGTGCAGCTACAGGCCATTAGTATGTCTGGAAGGCCAAGAAGGAGAGGCAGACAGTCACAAGCCAATAAGAGAGGGCAAGCAGGCTCTGTGTCTAGTGCTGGTCGTGGAGACGGTGCATCCTCATCAGCACGTGGCCATGGGACACGCTTGGCCTTTTTTTCGGCAGCTGGCCGTGTTGAGCCGCAACATGCGGAAGACTTGGTCGAGTGGATGACCAAGCCGTCCTCATCCTCCTCATCCTCTCTCACCCATGCCCAGGGTGCTTTGTCTGGCAAAGCAGCGGCCTCTTCCCTCAGCTCAATGTCATCAGTGACTCCTTCCCTAGCTCCACCATGTCCTCATGAGGATTCCCTCGAACTGTTTGACCACAGTGTTGGGTACATGCTCCAGGAGGATGCCCAGCGTTTGGAAGGCTCTGATGATGATACTGAGCTCAATGAAGGCAGTAACATGAGCACGGACAGAGGGGGTGCCCAAGAAGGACAGCAATCTGGCAGTCATGCTCCCCCTGCTGCAGCATACTGCCAGGTTTGCTCCAGTGATGAGGAGGGAGGGGATGATGAGGTCACTGACTCAACGTGGGTGCCTGATAGGAGAGAGGAGGAGGAGGAGGAGGTGGCACATCACCAACTAGGCAGGATGCCCTCCAGGGGCCAGCCTAAGGGCAGCACATTGACTGCATCACACCCCAAAGCTCCACATGTGCAGGGCGCTGCAGTCTCTGCGCGTTATTCAAAAAGTTCTTTGGTGTGGGCCTTTTTTGAGACGAGTGCATCAGATCGCACCGCTGCTATTTGCAACATATGTCTCAAGCGTATCTCGCGTGGCCAAAACATCTCCCGCTTGGGTACCACATGCTTGACCAGACATATGTTGACCTGCCATGCAGTTCGTTGGCAAGCGTATCTAAAAGACCCACACCAAAGAACAAAGACGATCTCTCCTTGCTCCTCATCAGCTGAGATTTCCAACCCCACTAGACCTTCAGTCCTCTCTGCGACCTGCAGTGAGAGGAATGAAGGTGTAGAATTAGGTGTGTCACAGCCAAGTACTTGTGGGCAATCTGCTTTTGGTACACCGACGTCAGATTGTACCAGGCAAATTTCCCTGCCCCAGCTGCTGCACCGCCGAAAGAAGTTTGCTCCCAGCCATCCACATGCCCAGCGGTTGAATGCTAGCTTGGCAAAATTGCTAGCACTTCAACTGCTGCCTTTTCAGTTGGTAGACTCTGCCCCCTTCCGTGAGTTTGTGGAATGTGCGGTTCCTCAGTGGCAGGTACCCAAACGCCACTTTTTCTCACGGAAGGCGATTCCGGCTCTCTACCGGCATGTGGAAGGCAATGTCCATGCCTCGCTGGACAGGGCGGTCAGCGGTAAGGTGCATATTACCGCTGACTCATGGTCCAGCAGGCATGGACAGGGACGTTACTTAAGTTTCACGGCGCATTGGGTGACTCTGCTGGCAGCTGGGAAGGATGCAGGACAAGGTGCAGTAGTGTTGGAGGTTGTTCCGCCACCACGCCTCCAAAATGCTGATTGTGACACACCTCTCTCCTCCACCCCCTCCTCTTCTTCTTCCTCCATGGCCTCTTCCTCGGAACCAGCGGTGCTCCGTAGGCGTTCAAGGGGCTACGCAAGTACGCAGGCCAAAAGATGCCATGCGGTGCTTGAGCTGGTGTGCTTGGGGGACAGGAGCCACACTGGGGCAGAGGTTCTGTCAGCTCTGCAGGGGCAGGTTCAGAGGTGGTTGACGCCACGCCAACTTAAGGCAGGAATGGTGGTTTGCGACAATGGCACCAACCTCCTCTCTGCCCTCCGACAGGGACAACTGACCCATGTGCCCTGTTTGGCTCACGTCCTTAACTTGGTGGTGCAGCGGTTCTTGGGCAGGTACCCGGGCTTACAGGATGTCCTGAGGCAGGCCAGGAAAGTCTCTGTGCATTTCCGCCGGTCATATAATGCCAGTGCTCGGCTGACGGACCTCCAAAAGGAGTTTAACCTGCCCAAGAACCGCCTAATCTGTGACATGCCCACCAGGTGGAACTCGACGTTGGCCATGCTGCAGCGGCTGCACACGCAGCAGAGGGCCATCAATGAGTACCTGTGCGACTATGGCACCAGGACAGGGTCAGGGGACCTTGGTTTTTTTTCCCCACGCCAGTGGGCCATGATCAGGGATGCATGCACTGTCCTGTCACCATTCGAGGAGGCCACGAGGATGGTGAGCACTGACAGTGCATGCATCAGTGACACTGTCCCCCTTGTCCACCTGTTGGAGCACACGCTGCGTGGAATAATGGACAGGGCACTTGAGGCAGAACAGAGGCAGGAAGAGGAGGAATTCCTTAGCTCTCAAGGCCCCCTTTATCCAGACAGTGTTCCTGCGTGCCCGCCGATCACACAGGAAGAGGACGAGGAGGAGGAGGAGGAGGAGGAGGAAGATTGTGTCAGTATGGAGGTGGAGCCTGGCACTCAGCATCAGCAGTCTTTAAGGGATCAGTCCCAAGGAACACATGGACTTGTACGTGGCTGGGAGGAGGTAGCTGCGGACGTTGTTGTCCTTAGTGACCCAGAGGACTCCGGACCGAATGCCTCAGCAAACCTACGCTGCATGGCCTCCCTGATCCTGCAAAGCCTGCGTAAGGATCCTCGTATTCGTGGTATCAAGGAGAAGGACCAATACTGGCTGGCAACCCTCCTTGATCCACGTTACAAGGGTAAGGTTGCGGACCTTATCTTGCCATCGCAGAGGGAGCAGAGGATGAAACATCTTCGGGAGGCCTTGCAGAAAGGTCTGTGCAACGCGTTCCCAGAGACTGGGAGGTTACAAACTCCTGTTTCTGGACAACGTGTTGCTGAGGCTTCGGTCAGTCAAAGAAGGAGCGGTGGAGAAGGTGGCCGTCTGACCGATGCGTTCAGACAATTTTTTGGTCCGCAGCCCCAAGGTATGATCGGTTCCAGCAACCATCGCCAGCGTCTGTTTTACATGGTGCAGGAATACCTAGGGGCAAGATCAGACTTGGACACCTTTCCCACCGAAAATCCTCTGGGTTACTGGGTCTTGAGGATGGATCACTGGCCAGAGCTTGCACAGTATGCAATTGAGCTACTGGCCTGTCCTGCATCCAGCGTTCTTTCGGAACGCACATTCAGTGCTGCTGGAGGCGTGGTAACCGATCACAGGGTGCGTCTGTCCACCGACTCGGTCGATCGGCTGACCTTCATAAAAATGAATCAGTCTTGGATCACCACCAGCTACCAAGCACCTGATGCAGATGTAACCGAATAATTTTTTTTGAAATCTCAGATCCCTTCAAAGACTGCCTATGCTGATGCTGAGTGACTATCCCTGAGTAATTATCCTCTTCCTCCTCAATCATCACGCTGATAGCTTGTAAGAACATTTTTGGTTCTGGGCGCCACCACCAGTGCCTAAGGCACAATTTTTCAGCCCCTGTTTAACAGGGGCGTGTAATTACAATTTTTGATGTAATACTTTGCAGCAGGGCTCGTTCCTGCATTCCAACTAGAGTGTCTGTGAGGGGTTGCAGTGTTGTGGCACCAGCACCAGTGCCTAAGACCCAATTTTTCAGCCCCTGTCTAACAGGGGCGTGTAATTACAATTTTTGATGCAATACTTTGCAGCAGGGCTTGTTCCTGCGTTTCAACTAGAGTGTCTGTGAGGGGTTGCAGTGTTGTGGCACCAGCACCAGTGCCTAAGACCCAATTTTTCTGCCCCTGTCTAACAGGGGCGTGTAATTACAATTTTTGATGCAATACTTTGCAGCAGGGCTCGTTCCTGCGTTCCAACTAGAGTGTCTGTGAGGGGTTGCAGTGTTGTGGCACCAGCACCAGTGCCTAAGGCCTAATTTTTCAGCTCCTGTTCAACAGGGGCATGTAATTACAATTCTTGATCTAATATTTCACAGCAGGGCCCTGTGAGGGCTTACAGTGTTTTGGCCACAGCAACACCTAAGGCCCAAATTTCTGCTGAGTATATAGGGCAGGACCCTACTTTCAAACATCTAACTTACAAACGACTCCTACTTGCAAACGGAAGGAGACAACAGGAAGTGAGATGAAATCTACCCCTAAGGAAGGGAAATTCTCTCCTGTAAGAGTTAATATGGGAAAACAATTTCTCCTTTCCACTGATGCTTTCCAATCCTTGTTCCACAAAAAAAACCAAATTTTCCAAAAACATTTTTCATTGGGACAAAAAAGTGAGGTGAAATCTTCTGAAGAGGAGGAAAGACGCAAAACAAATGTCACAGGGGTGATAACCCTTCCCTATGTTTTCCAAAAAGCTTAGAAAAGATTTTTTGGCTGGAGCTAAACACATTAAAAATGTTCAAAATTACAAACAGATTCTACTTAACAACAAACCTACAGTCCCTGTCTTGTTTGCACCGCCTGAATACTGCTGTTCAGAGTATATAGGGACCTTTCCTTATTTTAATTTGGGTGCGGGGTTCCCCTTAATATCCATACAAGACCCAAAGGGCCTGGTAATGGACTGGGGGGTACCCATGCCGTTTGTCTCACTGATTTTCATCCATATTGCCATGACCCGACATGACATTAAACCCGCAAGCAGTTTTAAATGAGATTTTTTCCTTTAAAAATGACATTTGGTGCAGGGACTGTTCTAAACATGGGAAACACGCGTCACTTTACAGGCATACTATAGACACCCCCCAGGTACGATATTTAAAGGAATATTTCACTTTTTTTTTTTTACTTTAAGCATCATTAAAATCACTGCTCCCGAAAAAACGGCCGTTTTTAAAAGTTTTTTTTGCATTGATACATGTCCCCTGGGGTAGGACCCGGGTCCCCAAACCCTTTTTAGGACAATACCATGCAAATTAGCCTTTAAAATGAGCACTTTTGATTTCGAACGTTCGAGTCCCATAGACGTCAATGGGGTTCTAACGTTCGTGCGAACTTGCGGTCCGTTCGCGGGTTCTGGTGCGAACCGAACCGGGGGGTGTTCGGCTCATCCCTATACTACACTATACTGACCACCATACTACACTGTCCACTATACTACACTACACTGACCACTGTACTACACTGACCTCCATACTAAACTACACTATACTGACCACTATACTAACCAGTATACTATACTACACTAACCACTATACTGACCACCATACTACACTAACCACTATACTACACTACACTGTCCACTACACTAACCACCATACTAACCACTATACTATACTACACTGACCTCCATACTAAACTACACTATACTGACCACTATGCTAACCACTATACTATACTACACTAACCACTATACTGACCACTATACTACACTATACTGTCCACTACACTGCCCCCCATAGTGACCACTACACTGACCTCCATACTATACTACACTACACTGTCCTGCCTACAGTCTCTCTCTCGCCCCCCCCAGCCAGTAACAAGACTCTCACTCACCTTCTTATCCTGGCTGCATCGATCCGGATGAGGAGGAGAAGACAGCGGCGGCTCACATTCTTCTCTCCCCTGCGCTCTGCTTGCTGCCATGTTCAGTGTCCAGCGTACTACACTGTCCACTATACTACACTGACCACTATACTACACTGTCCACTATACTACACTATACTGACCACCATACTACACTGACCACTATACTACACTACACTACACTGACCACTATACTACACTGACCACCATACTACACTGTCCACTATACTACACTGACCACCATATTACACTGACCACTATACTGCACTGTCCACTATACTATACTGTCCACTACACTAACCACTACACTACACTGACTACACTGTGATTGGGCATATGGGGGGTCATGTGCGGAGGCGGGATTCAGGAGCGATCGAGGACAGGCCAGCCCTACGCCTCACATGACCCCCATACACCCAATCACAAGGCGCCGGACACTTAACATGGCGGCCGGAGCCCGGGGACACAGAATTAGAAATTAGGAGGAGGCAGCCAGTGACACATACTGGCGCTCCCCTAAATATCGCGCCCGGGGCCACGGCACCCCTTGCACCCCCCACGCTACGCCACTGGGAGTGTACACTGCTGAGCTCTGAGGAAGAGGGGTTTTCCCTTCGAAGCACGTCAGATGGCAGTGGTCCTGTGATTTCCTCTGTGACCTTTGGAGAGTATTGTTCATTTCAGACTGTATGCTGCTACCTGTGTATTCCTAGATTTAAAATCTACCACTGTTTTAATCCCCTTCCACATGCTATAAGAATTTTGATTTTCAAAATAAGATTCATTGCGCTGTTTATATCTACACTTAGCCTCCTTAATGCCTTTCTTTAATTCATTCCAAGCTTTCCTATAGGCCATAGGGTCGCCCAATCTAAAGGCCACGTCCCTTGCTCTAAGCTGAGCCCTGACTTTACCATCCAACCAAGGCTTTTGGTTTGGGAATACCTTAATAGTTTTTGTAACTAGGAACATCTCCATACAAAATATGAATATAAGCTAGAACAGATGAAGCATATTCCTCTAAGTCTGCATCCTGTGCAAATACATTCCAATCAGTTGATTCAAAGCACTCTTACAGGAGTGATTTTGACTCCTCGCTCCAAACCTGTATAGTTTTAATATCTGGTTTTGTTCTGCAAACAAGAGGCTTATAACATGGGATCATCATTAAAGAGGTATGATCTGATAGACCAAGATGTGGCAACAAAGTAGCTTTATATGCACTGTAAACATTTGTATATACCTGATCTAAAATATTGTTCTCCCTTGTTGGAAAGTGCACATTCTTATAAAACTTAGGAAAAACCATTTCTAGCTCCACATGGTTGAAATCGCCAGCCACAATCACAACCCCCTCTGGATGTGCTTATAATTAACCCGTGGAAGTATGTACACAGCCACAATTATAACATTAGTAAATTCTCTTGGTATAAAAAAAGGTTTACATTTTAGCATAAGATATTCCAAATCAGGTGAACAGTATGTCCCGACTAAGGATGAGCTCAGGCGTGTTCGCACAGCCCACTTGCAGAGCCTGCCAGGAAGTCGGCACTCCGCTGCGCTAATCACAGGCAGTGAGACATTGCCCCGATGCGTGGCTGCAGAGATCGGGAAATATCTCACTGCCTGTGATTAGCGCAGTGCCGACTTCCTGTCGGGCTCTGCACGTGGGCTGTGTGAACACGCCTGAGCTCATCCTTAGTCCCGACAATCTTTATAGTTGTACTCCATTTATTGTTAATATATACACACAGACCACCTCCTTTAGTCTTTCCAGAGTCCACAGTCCTATCCGTTCGATAGACAGAGCAGCCTGCCAGCTCAATGACCTCATCAAGTATAGGACCATCCAGCCATGTCTCTGTGAGGACAGTCACACAGCTATTTAATTTGTTTGTATTAAACCGCAGCCTGAGTTCACCCATCTTGTTTAAAAGAGATCGGCAATTACTAAGAAAAAGACTTGGCAACACAGGTCTATATGGGCAAGTTTCCAGTCTTAATCTTATACCTGCTCTCTTACCCGTTTCTGTTTCCTATACCTCCGTTTCCCCCGGTGTCTCCCAAGAAAAACATCAGCACCTCCAACAGTTCCTTTAGATGCATTAGTGGCAGCCTCAGCACACTCAGCTAAACATGAGCTCTCCAGGGGAAGTTTTAGTGTGCTGCACCTCCACTGCTTAGCTTGTTCCTCTGCCAAAACTTCAGCTGCTCCCACAGCCTCCCCAGTTGAAACAGCCCCAGCATGGTCACAGGAAGATTTTTACTTGCTTTTCCTCCAGTGCTTTTCTTGTTTTCCTGTCAGCACTGATGCAGCTGCCATGGCATCGATTGCAGTCTCAGTACACTTCCCAAAGTGGTGAATCTCTGGCAAAGCTCCTAGCAGGGCACACAGTGGGGCAGTCAGTGTCAAGGCAGGTGGCCGAACAGGACATGAAACCAAAGGCACTAAAGCATAGTCCTGGCCTCCCATAATACACACAGCATTTTTCTGCCTACAGCAAATAGTCAGCAGCTCCTCTCGCTCATAGCAAACAGTCCTCCTCTCACACTGCTGTACAGAGCACCCAGCCGCTGCATCTGCATGCGCCGGCCTTTCCCCGGAATTCATCTATTAACTACTGGCTCTGTACTCCTGCCCATCAGCTCGTATTAGGGTGAATGGTTTACTTTTAGATCCGCTCCATATATCAAATGGGACCCGACAAGGATGCCTTCTTTCACTGCTCTTGTACATACTAGCAATGGAACACTTATCAATAGCTCTGCGTTCTAGTGTTTCAATACAAGGTGTGGACATTGCCGGTAAGCAATATAAGATTAGTCTATTTGCAGATGACCTTCAGCTTCATATTACCAATCCCCTAATAGCTTTTCCTTCACTGTTAAAGGAACTGGAACTATTCGGCACTTTAAGTCATTTTAAAATTAATGCAGTAAAATCAGGCACTCAGAACTCTTTTGGGGATAAATTTCCATTTCCGTGGGCACAGCACTCTATCAAATACCTAGGAGTACAAATACCTTTGCAACTTCATAAAGTTAAATTACTGCCCGCTTTTGTCCACCATGCAGCAGCGCCTTAAGACATGGTCATCAATGCGACACTCCTGGTTGGGACAGATGTCCCTACTTAAGATGGATATACTCCCTAGATTTCTCTTTATTTTTCAAACAATTCCAATTTGGGTCACATGCCTATTATTTTGATTGGCGCGCTCTATCTTACTTAAATTTATTTGGCCTAGATCTTTGGTTAGACTTAGATATGACATCCTGGTGAGGAGGTGAGACGCTGGTGGAGCAGGTCTGCCCCATTTGGAACTATATCATACTGGGGCACTACTTAGTAGAATATTGGACGTTTCATCATGGTTCTCTCAAGCAATGGGTCAGTCTTGAGTCAGACTTATTGCTGGTACCACTGACTTATCTTCCATGGGTGCTTTCCACGGACTGCCCGCCCCTTTACACAGCTAACACTCCCTCTTTCCTCGCAAGAGTGAAATTATAAAATTATAACCAGAAGGTATCGCTGTCCAGCCTTATTAAATAAAATTAATCCAGCTATACCAGACCAATGTTGGAGATGTGGCGAGCCCGGTGGTACACATCTACACTTACTGGTCAATTATATTTCATCTTAGCCACTTGATTACGGGTAAGAACTGGCCAGGAGCCCTGGAGGTTGCTCTTTTATCTCCGATCCCGGGATCAATTACATCTATAAAAAAGGAAATATTTTGATTTTGTCTGGTGGCAAGCAGAGCCCTGATCCCTGGATATTGAAAATTGTCAGTAATATCAACTATACGCGAATATGTAGCGGAAGTAGACTATACCATGCACATGGAAGAGTTGGTAGCTACAGCCAACGAAAATGATTCTATGTTCAGGAAGGTTTGGGTGCAATTTCTTGAATCCCCTATATCTCTGTTTTTTTGAGTTAAGGGGATACCTGCACCCTCATTGCCATAAATGCTCGACCCTCTTGGTCAGATACCCTAAGTTATAAGACATCAACATGTATGTGTATACATTTAGAGGCTTGCTTTGGCCGTTTCCCACCTTATTGGATGCCCTTTACGTTTTTCGCTTTTTTTCTTTTATAATTTTCTTTTATTTTATTTTCATACATTTTGATAGCCTTCTAATTTGTTGGAAGCGATGACAGCAAATATGATAGTAAACATTGCATTATTGTACAACTGTTAAAATTACATGATGATAGCTGTTGCATGATTTGAGTATGATGATATATTGAAAATTATATTTTTGGTGTTAGTCTTTAGCAGAGTATTATGGGATTGTTATTGTTATAGTGCCACATTTTTCAACAATAAAAACGTATTAAAGAAAAGCGCTTTTGGAAGAATGGTCAAACATTCTCATAGATACATTCCTAAACCTTGTGGACAACCTTCCCAGAAGAGTTGAAGCTGTTATAGCTGCAAAAGGTGAGCCAATTCAATATTGACCCCTACGGACGAAGACTGGGATGCCATTAAAGCTCATGTGCGTGTAAAGGCAGGCTTCCCAATACTTTTGGTAATATAGTGTACAGTATATATACAGTAAATATATATATATATATATATATATATATATATATATATATATATATATATATATATACATAGTATCTCACAAAAGTGAGTACACCCCTCACATTTTTGTAAATATTTTATTATATCTTTTTATGTGACAACACTGAAGAAATTACACTTTGCTACAATGTAAAGTAGTGCGTTTACAGCTTGTACAACATACAGCCATTAATGTCTAAACCGCTGGCAACAAAAGTGAGTACACCCCTAAGTGAAAATGTCCAAATTGGGCCCAATTAGCCATTTCCCCTCCCCGTGTCATGTGATTCATTAGTGTTACAAGGTCTCAGGTGTGAATGGGGAGCGGGTATGTTAAATTTGGTGTTATCGCTCTCACTCTCTCATACTGGTGACTGGAAGTTCAATATGGTGCCTCAAAGCAAAGAACACTCTGAGGATCAGAAAAAAAGAATTGTTGCTCTACATAAAGATGGCCTAGGCTATAAGAAGATTGCCAAGACCCTGAAACTGAGCTGCAGCACAGTGGCCAAGACCATACAGAGGTTTAACAGGACAGGTCCCACTCAGAACAGGCCTTGTCATGTTCGACCAAAGAAGTTGAGTGCACGTGCTCAGCGTCATATCCAGAGGTTGTCTTTGGGAAATAGATGTATGAGTGCTGCAGCCTTGCTGCTGCGGTTGAAGGGGTGGGGGGGGGGGGGGGTCAGCCTGTCAGTGCTCAGACCATTGGTCTGCATGGCTGTCATCCCAGAAGGAAGCCTCTTGTAAAGATGATGCACAAGAAAGCCCACAAACTGTTTGCTGAAGACAAGCAGACTAAGGACATGGATTACTAGAACAATGTCCTGTTGTTTGATGAGACCAAGATAAACTTATTTGGTTCAGATGGTGTCAAGCATATGTGGCGGCAACCAGGTGAGGAGAACAAAGACAGTCTACTGCCTACAGTCAAGCATGGTGGTTGTAGTGTCATGGCCTGGAGCTGCATGAGTGCTGATGACACTGGGGAGCTACAGTTCATTGAGGGAACCATGAATGCCAACATGTACTGTGACATACTAAAGCAGAGCATGATCTTCTCCCTTCAGAGACTGGGCCTCAGGGCAGTTTTCCAAAATGATAATGACCCCAAACATATCACCAAGACGACCACTGCCTTGCTAAAGAAGCTGAGGGTAAAGGTGATGGACTGGCCAAGCATGTCTCCAGACCTAAACCCTATTGAGCATCTGTGGGGCATCCTCAAATGGAAGGTGGAGGAGCGCAAGGTCTTTTACATCCACCAGCTGTGATGTCATCATGGAGGAGTGGAAGAGGACTCCAGTGGCAACCTGTGAAGCTCTGGTGAACTCCATGCCCAAGAGGGTTAAGGCAGTGCTGGAAAATAATGGTGGCAACACAAACTATTGACACTTTGGGCCCAATTTGGACATTTTCACTTAGGGGTGTGTTCACCTTTGTTGCCAGCGATTTAGACATTAATAGCTGTGTGTTGAGTTATTTTGAGGGGACAGCAAATTTACACTGTTATACAAGCTGTACACTCACTGCATTGTAGCAAAGTGTAATTTCTTCAGTGTTGTCACATGAAAAGAGATAAAAAATATTTACAAAAATGTGAGGGGTGTACTCACTTTTGTAAGATACTCTATTCCCCCCTGTCTGTCTGGAAATGTTCTGGAAGATGGGCAGGGATATTCTAATCAGTAGCTGATTATTTATGCCGCCCTGACCAATCGCTGAGTTGCCCAGATGGTGGCTGGGAGTGTGTATAAATACTTGAGTGCACCGTAAACACGATCGGACATTCCGACAACAGAATCCATGTTTTTTTTCCGACGGATATTGGCTCAAACTTGTCTTGCATACACACGGTCACACAAATCTTGTCGAAAATTTCAAACGTCAAGAAAGCTGTGACGTACAACACGTTTGGCTGCACTAGAAAAGGGAAGTTCAATACCAAGTGCGCCACCCTTTGGGCTCCTTCTCCTTCTGTGAGAGACGATTCACGCTTTTCAGCCTCATGCTTTTCCGATCGCTACTGCTCTTCAGTTTGTGCTTGTGGGTTCGTACCTAGTTTTCAGTGCTTGCCCCCCAAAGCGCACGCGAGGTCCGTATAAAATATATAGAGTACTTTGCGGGTAGGGGGGCCATTGATATACCAGAAAATGTTTAATAAACATTTTAAAAATACATTTTTTTATTTAAACTGAAATAATATTTCCTTTGATTTACTGCTTGTGTTTCTTTGAGCTGTCTCCTAGGTTCTCCAATGGGCTTTTTTTTTTTACATTTTTTTCAATAGTGCAAACGTAATTTATTTGATACATAAGTTGACAATCTCTTCTTCAGCAAACTATTATTATGTTGTGGGTCTGCTACACACACCTTGTTTTTGTTGTTAATGTATGTAATGCATTACCGTTAAAAATTTACATCATTTTCAGCACCATAAATGAATTTTGCAGAATCACGAAAATGGCATGATTGTGGCAAATTATAAAGCACTGTGGGAGTTATTTAATAAAGGAAAATATACTTTGCACTATAAGTGCACTGCAAAAGTGCACTTGAAAATGCACTTGTAGTGCAAAGTGAATTTGACTTTAGGAAATAACCCCCATTGTCACTGTAAACAACAACTTACTCCAAAAACTGCTATTGAGCATTGAAAGAAGAAGCCACACATTGTTGAGTCATAAAATTTTTACTCTATGCACATTCACACGTGCATTAGAAAAGGGTTTTTGAACAAACCAACATATTTTAGGAATAACATTTTTGGTATAGACAGTACAAATAGCCTTTTTTGTGTTAAATAGGCATGTTTAAAACCATAAAACAATACCCAACTCAGGAACTTACAAAGTTCAACTTTGAAAAAAATGAAGGCAAGATCAGACATTAGTATGTCCAAACTGTGTTGATCTTGCCTTCATCAGATGGGGTGATGTCACCCCTGTGAAAGCCAAATTTTGA